>CM038147.1:530059432-531356088 GCA_021437245.1 Aegilops speltoides
CCATGATCCCACGGATTGCAACCGAAGTATTCTGCGTCATCAACGCGTGCGGTCGTGAGACTTCATCCCGCTGAACTTCGCTTCACTGGGTCTAGGTATCTGCTTATCTTCCCAGCGTAACAGAAGGAAGTTTTACTCCTAGGAGGCGGTGAAAAATTGCTCGATCTCCTCGACTTAGAGTGAAGCACGCGGGAGGGTAGTCATTTCCGGTCTTCTTGGCCTTTTGCCTTTGCGGCGACTTTCCGTGTCTGCTTCGCCTCATCATCATCATCATCATCATCATCATCATCATTAGCGTGAAGCTCTGCCGATGCCCATTGATTTCAAGTCCGCCTTGCTTTCGGCCCATCTTTGGTCCTCTCGGCATGTTGAGCAGGGTACCAAGCAGACTCTCGCACACGTTCTTCGTGATATGCATGACATCAAGGCTGTGAGGCACACGGTGGATCTTCGAAGACGGCAAGTCGTAAAACAGACCTCGTTTTCCATACCTTCAAAGCAGCTGCTCTGGCGCCTTCGCATCTTTCGGCGGTGGGCGTCTTTCCAATTTTTCAACAGCTTGTCTATTTCCTCGCCGCTCCTCGTGACAGGCGTTTTCGAGTTCGGTTTCACCATCGAACAGATCCTTGCGTTTCCTCCACGGGTCATCGTCGCGAAGCCACCTTGATGTCCCATGAACACGGTTTTCAAGACCGGGATCTCTATCTAGCTGGCGTCGTTGTGTCATCCATGCACCTTACGCATCCGGAAAATCCGTGGAGTACCCGCCCGCGAGATATCCGTATCGAGATAGTCGTGCACCGTCGTGAGCGGTCACGGCTCTCATAGGGAAATATTCTTTCTCTGCGGCGCCCCACGTATTGGCTGGCGTTTTCCACAGCGTGTCTAGCTCCTCCTTGACAGCCCCGGATCTGATTGATGTCGTTCCTGGTTGTTTGGCCCTTCAATTAGCATACTCATGTGAATGTACTTCCTCTTCATGCACAACCGGGGAAGGTTGTACATCCACACAAACACAGGCCGGATGCTATGTGTGCTTCTCGGCTGCCAAGCGGATTGACTCCATCGGTGCTCGCGCCCAAAGACGATGTTCCTTGGATCCTTCCCAAATTCGGGTCTTGAAGTTCAACGCTTGCCGCTCGCATCCTTAGGGTGACTCAGCATCTTGTCTTTTTATCTATCTCCGGATCATTTGCGTCATCTTCGCTTCTTCTCCTCCCTATCTGCGTGCCACGCAGGAGCTTTGCTACCTTAGGGTCCGCGAAATACCGCTGCAGGCGAGTGATCGGAAAGTACCACACCGATTTTCGAGGAGCTTTCTTCCTCTTCTTGTATCGAGTGACGCCGCACCGGACATATGGTAGACTCAGCGTGCTCGTCCGATAAATGATGCAATTGTTCATGCACACATGGTATTTCACGTGCGGTAAATCCAGAGGACACACGATTTTCTTCGCCTCCTCGAAACTGGTGGGCACTTGTTCCCCTTGGGAAGGCGTTCGTGCGAATGACATGTTCTCGTCGAAGCATCGTCGGTCATTTTGTGTTTTACCTTCATCTCGAGCCATGGCGTTACTTTCGGCGGGTATCCTCGGGCTGCATCCTTCATACAGCGGAGTAACCGCGTCTATCTCCGGTTGATCCAGCAGCTTTCTCTTGGCGGCAGCTCTTGCGTTATCCGTCCGCTTGAGAAGCAGCTCTTGAATATGAGGGTCCTGCACCCAGCCTCCATCGTCGTCTGCTCCGGCATCTTCATCTTCATGATCATGCCCTTCGTCTTGATCTTCCTCATCATCATGTACGACATCTTCTACATGATGATATGTGTACAACATCACCGTCGTGATCATGTCACGGAGATTCTTCGTCTTCTCGCCCGCCGCCACGGTGGTACTTGTCTTGTTGCCCTTCCTCATTTCTTGCCCGGCCCGGCCATGGGCGACTTGATAGTCATCTTCATCACCTTGCCACCGATAGCCATCCATGAAACCACGCAAGAAGCGGTGGTCCGCACCTGCCGGAATCCGGGTCCGCAATAAGGCTCTTCAACTTGCATCTTCGACATGGACATCTTATCTCCGTCTCGTTCTTTTGAAGCATCTCGGCCTTCGCGGAGCTCAAAAACCTATTCACGATGCCTTCAGTCATCATGCGGACCATGGTCGCTCATGGGTAGAGCAAAAGCGATATGTTAGAACCAAGAAAAATTTGGCATGACCTTCCCTAAAAATAGGACCAAAAAGAATGCATAGTGCCAAAATTCTCGTCGAAACGGAAATGAATCAAAACATTCCGGCAAAATATTGGCAACTATCGCATATTTCAAATACCGGTACCTTCAAACACAAACATATATGCAACACCACAAACACTTGCAACACCACAAACATACATAGATCTAGCTAGGCCACAAAAAGTGCATGTGCACGTTGTTGGAGCGAGCTAGGGAGAAAAAAAAAGTAGATCTATATCATGAAGATAGCTTTCCCTTACTTACCTATCAAAACTAGGTAATTTCACCACTTAATTTTGTTGAATCTATGGTGGAAATGAGGTGAGGAGGAGGAGATGGCCGAAATCTTGGAGAAGGAGGTGGATGGAATGAAGTGGGGAAAGTGAGTGGGTAGGTGTGGGCTGTCCAAAATATCTTGTTGGTCCCAGGTTACTAATGGCGCACCCTGTCCTCATGCGCCATTAGAAACCTTGGTTACTAATGGCGCATCAGAAGAGCGTGCGCCATTAGAAGTTATGCAAAAAAATAATAAAACAAAATTTAGAGTAATGGCGCACTGCCCGCATGGTGCGCCATTAGAAGTTATATATAGTAATGGCGCATGATAGGCCTCATGCGCCATTAGTATGTATGGGAAAATGGAAAAAAAAATTTCATACTAATGGCGCACCCACTCCACGGTGCGCCATTAGTGTCTTCCAATCTAATGGCGTATCTGGTTCAGGTGCGCCATTAGTATATAGTAGTGGCGCACTGCCCCCTCGGTGCGCCATTAGAGTCAATCCTATCTATAGGCATTTTCCTAGTAGTGGATCCATCACATGGATGTCAAATCGGCATTCTTGAATGGGGAGCTAGAGGAGGAAGTGTATGTGTCGCAGCCTCCAGGTTTTTCTGTTAAGGGAGAGGAAGACAAGGCCTATAAATTGCACAAAGCTCTCTATGGTTTGCATCAAGCCCCTCGTGCGTGGAACGCCAAGTTGGATGCCACACTTCAAGTGTTGGGTTTCAAAAAATGTCCAGCAGAACATGCAGTCTACAAGAAAGTGCAAGGTATCTCAAGTCTGATTGTAGGTGTCTATGTGGATGATCTAATCATTACGGGTGGTAGTAAGAAAGAAATAGAAACATTCAAGGCACAGATGAAAAGCAAATTCAGTATGAGTGACCTTGGGTTGTTGAGTTACTATCTTGGGATAGAGGTGAAGCAAAACTCTGACGGTATAACTCTCAGCCAGACTGCATATGCACAGAGAATATTGGAGAAGTGTGGGATGAAGGATTGCAAGTCTGCTCACACTCCTATGGAGCATCGACTGAAACTCAGTAAAGAAAGTGAAGCTCCCTCAGTTGATGCCACATATTATCGCAGCATAGTAGGTAGCCTGCGATATCTTGTTCACACACGGCCAGATATTTGTCATGCCGTTGGCATGGTGAGTCGGGTAATGGAGAAACCAACCACTGAACATCTGGCAGCAGTAAAACATATTCTCAGGTATGTTCAAGGAACATTGAGCATGGGGTGTGTGTACAAGAAAGGAGACAAGGTGAAGCTGATTGGGTATAGTGACAGTGATCATGCCGGAGATGTGGATGATAGGAAAAGCACTACAGGGGTGTTGTTCTATCTTGGTACAAGTCCAATCAGCTGGTTTTCTCAGAAACAAAAGATAGTGGCTTTATCCTCTTGCGAGGCCGAGTATGTAGCGGCTACAACAGCCGCCTGTCAGGGAGTTTGGCTAGCAAGATTGCTCTCAAATCTGTTGGGGACAGAACCTGAGAAGGTAATGTTGAGAGTAGACAACAAGTCAGCCATAGCACTTAGTAAAAACCCAGTTTTTCATCACAGAAGCAAGCACATTGACCTGAGATTTCATTTTGTCCGAGAATGTGTGGAGGCTGGGACTGTTGACGTTGAGTATGTTCGAACAGATGATCAACTAGCTGATATTCTGACGAAGTCTTTGGGGAAACTGAAGTTTCTGGAGATGAGGGGGAAGATAGGGATGGCGGCGACGCAACAAGCTTGAGGGAGAGAATGTTGATGATCAATCTCGTTGCTCCTTCTATGTCCAGGTTGTAGTAGGTTTTTCTCTGTCCGAGCATGACACATTGTTGCAGTCATGTTCAGTTTCGTTTTTCTTCAGAGTTCAGTTAAGTTGAGTCTACATTTGCTTGTTGCAAATAAAAGAACCTGACGCGTGCGTTGTTCACGTGGGGTGCGTCTAGTTGTTGACTGGGCCATGAGCTAAATCGTGGGATGGCACAATAGAATTAGATCATGGCGTAGGATCGGGTCCAAGGTTGTTACTCTGTTTCAGGAGAATAAAAGAAAGAACGGAAAAGACGCTGAGATAAGCGCGTCGCAAAACTGCTCTTCCCACTGTGTGTTCTCTGGTGTGTGTGCGTTCGCCGTCGTGATCGATCCTGCCTGAGATCCAACAATACCTACGGAATATGCAGGCCATGAGTCCTATACATATGAGTACAAAGAACCCCAAAGTCAATCACATACTTTATTGGGCAATGAGCAGAACGAGAAGCTACATGGCTGCCCTAATTACTACGGACTGTTGGCGCCATTGGTTGCGGCAGTGGCCTCGATGGATGGCAACAACTACACACACGCTGGAGCACAAAGATGGGACCATATACGTACGGAACATGCAAGCCATGAGTTCTATACATATGGATGTATTATATATCAGTCACCTACATACCAAGAACCCCAAAGTCAATCACGGACTTGATTGCTTTGCATATTCATACACAAGGTCATACCCACTTACGAACGTGTATCTCAACAATCTATTTGAAGTTGAATACATATAAGACATGAGTATACTTACATACACGGCATGGACTTAACAATGCCAACCAAGACAAACAACAATGGCTAATATTCCTCCGTTTCAAAATAGATGAACCAACTTTGAACTAAAGTTAGTACAAAGTTGAGTCATCTATTTTGGAACGGAGGGAGTACATCAAAACCAGACACTGACACTATCTCTATCGGAACATTAGATACATGTCAAGGAACTGAACAGCCTGTCGGACAAGTCAAAGACCATGGACAAGGTCAACCAAACCTACAGTGAGGTAACCTTCGTTAAACCATGTCCTCATATATAACAACGTTAACAATTTTGTTTTTTGGAAAGCCTACTTATCAATGGAGATTTAAAGCATTAATTATGATAAGAGAAGCGTACACATGAATATGTATCAGAAACTATGGCTGCATGAGAGCAATTGGAGTAGCATTCTTTTATTTACTTCGAGTCGCATTGCATGTGCTCATGCCGAAAGTGATTTCAGCAAGATACTAGCTTTGTGCTTCACTTTTCCTTCGTTGCATCAGTAGTTTTAATTGGAAAAGCATGCCTCCAGTAACCGGATGTGAAGGGAACAAACATTAAAATGTGTTAAAATTTAATATTTAAATTTTCCCATTTATTTAATAGTTTTTTATGTATATCATGATTTTTCCGTATTAATATAAATATTAGTTTGACAATATGATTTCATAGTTGATGAGATGTTGAACTCACCTTCATTATTGACATGGGAAACCGACTCAATCTCATTGTAATTTACATCCAATCCATTGTAACTGGATTTGAGAAACCGGGAAAAGGATTGCGTAGTAAAAAACTAATTGTCAATCATAAGGTCTAATTCTATGAATTGTGGAGGTGATATTGCATAAATAAAAGTAAGTTACCAAGTGGTAAATCTGTCTACTAATGGATGATGCTTGCTGATGAGATGCCGTTCCAGGTGGGTTCTCGAAGTTGGATGGTAGAGTATATTGGAGTTGTAACAATATCAAACTAAAAACAAATAAATATAGGCTTTCTGAACCGTCTCTATGGGACTAAAGTACAAATGGCATATACATACAAACTTAGTAGTACAATTTCCATAATGAACATGACATTAATGATTAACTAATTTAGCAAGACAAAAAAGCTATCTTCAACGCTTACACATAAAGACAAGCATGCTAGGACAATATGTTTGACTTCAAAATGCACTTTCTCGCAAATTTAAATTTCGTGGTTCTATATAATTGATCATCAGTTCAAACCCTTATAAGTTTTAACTTACAATATTATTAGATGTTTATCTTAAAGTGCAAAAATATTTAACTGACATAATATAGCATCTAATCTACGAAATTGTAAATTACAAAATATCTAGCAGCGCAAATGCGCGGGTAACCCCGCTAGTTCCAAGTAAAGCCGAAGACCTATGGTTCTGCCAGCCGAGGCTAACAAACCAGCAAACAATAAACAATGGGATGACCAATTTAGTTTCATTTTTTAGTTCTGTTTCCTTGATAATAACACATTTATTGGCCTTCTTTGTAACACATAGAAACAACATGATCATTTGGATAGATGTCATAAAAAGAAGACAAATGCTCCAACAAACTTTGTAGAAGACAATAGTGAAATCTGCACTGGTTTTGAAGTCCATATTGTTTCATCTGTACATAATCATCAATCTTGTACTCACTTGTGGTGCTGACTTGTGGCTTCACCTTTGATGGGAAACTTCGGCTCGCAATCGAGAATTGGAATCGCAGTGGATCCTGCTCCAGTGGCAATCATTGTGTCACTTGCAGGGATCCTCGCTGAAACTTGGAACCCTAATCCGTCAGCACCGTCGGTCGTCGCGGCTCGGTTTGCCCTGTCGTCGCAGAAGCTCATGCCAATGGCCACACATTGTCGATGCCCTGTCGCGCTATTGTGTCGGCACCAAGCTTGCGACCCCATTCCCGCGCCATCTTGTGCAGTTGGATCAGGCTCAGAGGCCTCTCATATCCCAGTTCTTGGTCCGGCCGGCCATGTAGATGGCCTGCCTGCATCTCGCCGCCATGACTCTGAGAAATTCTCTGCCAACATCCACTCCATGCCTCCCAACGCCTCGTCGCCCGGCACTGGCCGCTCCGACCATCCCTCCTCGCCACCTCGCGCGCTTTGTGAGTGTTTGTGTACCTCGTGTTGTTTGGTGTGCTAGTTGTGCTGATTGGCTCGGAAGAGAGGAACGGTAATGAGCAGGGATGGTGAAGGCATGGATTTATTATCATTTATTAGAAAAAATATTGTTAGGAAAGATATTGTGCTCATTGGGTCTTTTAGTGGGAAGGTGATCTAATCTCAAAGAAAATATAGGAGGAGATACGGAAACTTGCACGAGAAAATCACAATTACCAACCAAAGATGGCATGCGAAAATCACGGCCTGTTAAAAAACGATGCCGGTGGGATTTCCTCGCGTACATTTTTTGAACTCACGTACATAACTGGAGCAGGGGGACAGTGTTTCGTGCGGGGTGATTTTTTTGGGGTGCGTGCTTGGGGTGGGGGAGGGGATGAAAAAAAGCCATGCGGAAAAAACCAGACGAAAGTGGGGGATGCAATCCTACCAACCGAGAAATTAGGAGTAGAGATACCATATTTTGATCTAGGGTTGTAGACGAGTCGAGTTCGAGTGAGCTAGACTAGGCTCAGCTCAGCTCATACTAGTAATGATTTAGAGTCGATCTCGAGCTAGTTTCGGGGTAGATAAGACGATGAAAATTCAATAATGTAAGACGAATTTTTCAAGGACAGCTCTACGCGCCGGCGCGCCGGCCCAAATTTGGGCCGGTCGGTTGTCAAGTGTACGATACAGTCATTTTTAACCGTACGATATAGTTTTTTTCTTCGTCCCCAAAAGTCAAACATGCAGGAAAAAGGTACTAGCAAACTAGTTAGGCGTGCTTGCCGGCCGGACTCCACACGCGCCCACCAGCCGCCCGCACTTGTCGTCGGCTTCTCGCGCTCGCCGGTCATTCGTGCCACCGCGCTCGCCGGCCGCTCGTGCCACTCGCTTCGGCTGCCTCCGCTCGGCATGGTTGCAGCTCGAACATAGGCGGGTTCCACAGTGCAGTCGACATGGTTGTAACATCCCCGATGCCCCCGTCGTCGGCTCATCGACTTACACAGCCATGGAAAAAAATCTAAAACAACAAAAAAATTATTACTTGGTTGAAGCAAAAACATTTGCCGGTTCCAGCAGACTTAATGGTGGTTCCTGCAAAAATCGAAACCAAACAAAAATCTCCTGTACTGGTTGAAGCAAAAAGATTTGTCTGTTCCAGCAAAAATTAATCGTGGTTCCAGCAAAAATCTAAGCAGCAAAAAACTTCGGTAGTGGATTGTAGCAAACGAATCAGCCAGTTCCAGCAAAGTCGACACCAAACAAAAGTCTCCAGTACTCGTTGAAGCAAAATGATTTGTCTGGTCCAACAAATATTAATCATGGTTCCAGCAAAAATCTGAGCAACAAAAAACTTCAGTACTCATTGAAGCAAAAAGATTTGTCGGTTCCAGCAAAAACTAAACATGGTTCCAGCAAAAATCTGAGCAACAAAAAACTTCAGTAGCGAATCCTAGCAAATGAATTAGCCCGTTCCAGCAAGAAGTAATGCTAGTTCCAGCAAAAACAACCTTGCAGCAAAAGAACACCAGCGCCGATTGTAGCAAAAGAAAAAGCCAGTACCAGCAAAAACAAACATTGCTTCCAGCCAAAAAACGCATCGCGTGGTGAAGGCGCATCCGGTTCAAGCATCAGGGGACACTGCTTCCAGCATCAGGGGATGCCGGTTGCAGCTTCCCAGTTGGCTGGTTCCAGCTACGAGGCGTGCTGGTTCCCACATCGCTTCCCCAGCAGGCGCCGGTCGCCGCCGTCGCGCACCATGGTGATGCAGCGGTGCTTGATCTAGCAGCCCGGTCGTCGTGCCCATTGCTGGCAGCTCCAAAAGATGAACGGCAAGAGAGAACATCAACCTCCTTTCCCAGGAGGAGAGGGTGTGTGTCCCACATGTATTTGAGCTCAACCTCGTGGGATCCATGGCGACTACGCAGGGCATGAATGAAAAAACAAAAAACACCAACGAACTCATCCCCTCTCATGGATCTATGGTGGAAATGTTGCGGGGAGCAGAGAAGCAACAAAAACAAGCTCAATTTCATGGTGATTGTGTGTGAATTCCTGGAGAGAGCACACAAAGGAGAGGGAAGGGAGATTGTGGACGAGGGGATTCAAGGAAGAGCAGCACGAAGACGTCTTCGTGTGGTCTCCAGAAACTGCGAGGGGATAAGATGGAAGCGGTGGAGATAGATGGATAAGCTTTGTGGGTGGTGGGCCGGTGTGCCTAGCGACGCGAGCGAGGCGACCGGCCGAGCGTTCGGCCGGTGCGCCGAACCCAAACGTTTCCCTTTTTTCAAGGGCGATGCTAGGCGCCGGTGCGCCGGCCGAACATTTCGGCCGGTCGCACCCTAGCCGTCTGATCGGCCCGTCCCGAGCCGTTGGATCCTTATCCAACCAGGTCGTCGTCTTCCTCTCGAGAGCGTGTAACGAGCGCCGTATTCCTCTCGCGAATCCTGTCTCGCCGGCCGCACGCATCCCCCCTCGTCGCCACCCCTCCCTCGCCTGCCCTCCTCGTCACTGGTCGCCGGCCGTCTTTCCGGCCGCGCTGGTCGCTGTTCCCAGTCCTCGGCGGCCATCCTCGTCACCGGCTTCGCCCCATGCAACAGCCCACCCCTGCGGTTGTAGCTTCCATGGCCACCGTTGCAGCTCCGGTGGCGACCACCGGAGCTCACCAGTGTGCTCGCCGCGCGCTCATATCCAGGTTGCAACAAAAAAATCGAGCTCCAGGGGAGATGCCCAATGCTGCAACCGACGATGGAAAAAGCTACAATCACTGACGAAAAAAGCTTCAACCAGCTATGAAAAAAGTTTCAACTCGTAGGACGGAAAACTATGAACGACCAAAGAAAAGCTACAACCGGCGACGAAAAAAGCTTCATCCGACGACAAAAAAAGCTTCAACCTTGGAGCCGTAAGCCATGGACGACAAACGAAAAGCAACAACCGGCGGTTACAAAAGCTACAACCGGCATTGAAAAAAGCTTCAAACTAATTGTCTTAGCTGTGAATCCCGCGATGGCGATGACGTCGTTTTGCTGCAACCATAGTTGGTTTTGCTAGAAACGGCGTTGGAATTTGCTACAACCATTTTCACAGCTACTTGGTGCTGCTCCGCCGAGCTCCCACGCCTGCCCATGGCCATCGTCGCCGCGGTGCAGTTCCGGGAGGAAAAAGGTTCAACGGTTGCAGCTCCGCGTGTGGTGGTTTGCAGCTCAGACGTGGTCGGGTCCGACGAGGGCAGGCAAAGCTTCGGTGACGCGGATCCGAGCAGATCTGGCCGAGGGCAGCCGGATCGGCTGATTCCCATGGCGGCGGCGCCCTGGGAGGTCTCCGGCCGGTGAAGCTTGTCCATGGCAGCGGAGAGAGAGAGAGAGACAAGCGACGGGAAGAAGAGAAACTGGAGGGAGAAGACGCACGTGGGTGGGGCCCCCATCCTACGTGTCGCTAGGTGAGTCGCTCGGTACGTTCGCGCGTGGACGCTACCGGCCGAAGCTTCGGCCGGTGCCCCGTCGTGAAACGTGTCCCTTCTTTCAATTAGATGGACCACAAGAAAATGATATTTTTTTTTTGCGAGAAAATTTCCGATCTATTCATCTTCAATCATGGCAGTACAACGAATACCAGAAATAATAGAAATTACATCCAGATCCGTAGACCACCTAGCGACAACTACCAGCCTTGAAGCGAGCGAAGCGCGCGCCGTCATCGCCCTCCATCGCCGGTCGGGCACAACTTGTTGTAGTAGACAGTCGGGAAGTCGTCGTGCTAAGGCCCGTGGGACCAGCGCGCGAACAGCAACCGCGCGCAGATGAAGAATAACGTAGATCGAAAAATCCAATCCGAAGACACACGAGCGTAGATGAACAACGGCGAGATCCGAGCAAATCCACCAAAGATAGATCCGCCGGAGACACACCTCCACACGCCACCTGCGATGCTAGGCGATCGCCGGAGCGGGGCTAGGCGGGGAGACCTTTATTCCATCTTGAGAGCCGCCGCCGTCTCGTCTTCTGGCGGGACACAAACCCTAGCAAAACTGAAAAAAGCGATTAAGCGGAGCCCTCCGCCGACCCTTGCCGAGATCCACTGCGCCCCCATGGCCCTAAGGCCATCGGAGAGTAGGCGGACCTGCGGCGGCGGCGGCGGGAGGCAAAAACCCTAGCTTTTTGTGGAGGAGAAGGAGGAGGCGGCGGCTACTGTCCACTTACCATATTGATTCCTAAATTTGCGTTTTTCTTCTTATTACGATGGGACTAAATTTGTGCTTTTTATTACCCTTCCATGTTTGCTTACAGGTACAAGGAAGAAAGAAAATACGTGCACATCATATAAGGCAATAAATTATCATATTTCCTTTGAATATATAGCATAATCATTATTAAAAAATTGTGCTAGCTTTGGTTGAAGATCAAGCTACATAAAACCCTCTCGCAAAAAAAAGCTACATAAAACCTGCATACATAATTCATTTATTTCTGAGTCAATCTTGAGTAAGGAAACAATCAAAGGAGTCGATCTTTGAGTGAGGAAACAATCAAAAGAGTCGATCTTTGAGTGAGGAAACAATCAAAAGAGTCGATCTCAAAAGGCGCCCTTGCTCCATCCATATTAAAACGTAGGTCCTCGTGAATCAAAAGCATGCAGTGCTTCCGTTCCTTTCTTCGCGCTACAAACCTCAAGTGCTGCCCCATGGCTTCCAAGATCGCCATTGTTGATGCGTCCATATTGATCCTGGCACTCCTCGTGTCCTGCGGTAAGTACAACACTGCAATTACATGTTTCTAACTATCGTTACATATATTGGAAAAAAGATTATGTCATATATATATAACATAATAAAACAGCTTTGATGTTGGCAGAGGCAGCGGATCACGGCGGTAAGTGCGAGGCGTGCCTTGTCGCACCACATCCGCACTGCTACAGCACCGAAGCGTGCGCTGAGCAGTGCAAAGACTCCGGCTACGCAGGCGGATACTGTTCAGAACGCCATGGAAGGTTCTGCATCTGTGTGAACTGCACAAATCAAGAGCCATTCAAGCATCCTAGAAAGTCTCTTTCACTACATATAGACTCCCTCTGTAAACTTTTATAAGTTGCTTTAGATCATCACTACTTTAGCGATCTAAAACATCTTATACAATTTTAGGGAGTACTCTATAAAAGCTATAGCTCGAACGCATATTGGATAATAAAAAACCACGTGTTAGTGAAGTATTTCTCCTCTAAGGAAAGGTCTGACATGCAAGTGGAGTAGTATTTATCTGGTTTGCAACAAACGTCAAGCATGTACCACCCTTTTCACGAAGTTGGTCAAGCCTTCTAAATCTCCTACCGCTCTGCGAGCGCTGTCCACCACAAGTGTTGGTGGTACCGCGTCCTGTAGACGAAGAAAGAAGCCGCTTTCACGGAAATCGACAAGGCGGCGGACGAAGTTTACGGCGGTGACACGTTCGCCGCCGCCGCCGATAGCGAGGAATAGTAGACCATGGGAGGCCGCCGCCATTTTGGTCCCATAAAGGCCAGCTCCACCGTGTTGTCGGGCTACATAGCCAGTGACTTGCCCGTTTCGTGGGGGCGTAGTCCACGGCGATCGTCTACCCCCGCCCAAAAATCAACTCTGATCCGTGCTTTGTGGTAGAGTAGGGAGGCTACTCTTTCCCTCCCGTTGAAGTTTATCCCTTCCAGGCCGACGGCAGTCCGTTGAGCGGGCTGCCACACATAGGGAAGACATGTCATGGGAATGGACATCCGCAGTGGACGGCGATAGACTAGTTTAGCCTAGTCCAACATAGTTTAGTTAAAATATGTTCAAAATGTAATTGTTTTCATCTGATTTATATGGAAATCATTCGGTTTACATGAGTTTCGTCCGGTTTGTTGAAATGTGGATTGAATTGTATGCGGCTGCGGTGGATGGCCAGCTCCCGCATCAGTTTCCGTGAACTGATCGGTCCGGTCTGCAAACAAATGTGGTGTTTGGTTTAGGGTCAGCTTTGGAGATTCCCTTACCCTAATATTTACTAATGGTGGTAGCCCTTTTGCTCGGATATTTCTATGCACATCCCTTTATTTGGATCTTTTTTCTTCAGATCAAAATTACCACGGTATTTGTACCTAAATTATCAACTCTGCGGTGTATATATTACCGTGCTATTCAGACATAAGTTGGTAAAAAAATAGTTTGTTTTGATATATTGGACAACAACTAAAGCTTGTGTGACTTGGTTACTTGGCCAAAATTCCAATGCAATGGCCTTGATTGTTGTTTTTTCTGCATATACTTTAGTACAAGGACAAAACTAATCTGCAACTTAATGTAAGTAAGGGCTTGCTAAAGATGGTTGAGATCCTTCAACCTAGCCGGTGGGTTCTGGGCTCAATTCCTACTTCTTTCATGATATTTTGCCCCAAGCGCGCTAGAGAAAACGAGAAAAATATCTCGTGGCTGGGCAGATGGTAAATTCGGATACGACCGCACGAGCGACGTTGACCGCGAGAAACTATCGGGCAGCTGGGCGCACTGAAAGGTTACAGAAAACTATCACGCATCTAATCTGTTCGATCTGTAAAAAAATATGTTGGTTCGCCATATACATTAGTCCTTTACAATTTTCCATGGATGTCCAGGAACTATCTCAAGTTCTATCCTACGGGGTCCTAATAGGGATGCTAAGAAGAGATTGTCCATCATTAAAGCTATTGATATTAGTAGTAGATGTTCTTTGTTGTCAATCTCATTAATGTATGTTAGCTTGTGATTTATCAGTCAATATTAATGTGAGTGTGTAAATAAATGTTTATTAAATCCTGCCCATCATTTACCTTATATTTTGATGAGAAGATTGGTAAGTAAATTGAAGTGAAATTGGTTCAAAAGGTAAATAAATTAAGGTGATAGATTATTATATGAGGAAGGTTGAAGGAAGAAAAGTGAAACATGAAACCTTACATTTTTCCTGAAATCTAAAAACTGCGTACACACTTCATGGGAAAAAAAATGAGCGGCCGGCTCTCACACACGATGCTTGCAGTTTCGTCGTTTAAATTTTGTCAATATTCATAAGGACGCATGTACTAACAGGATGGTTACGGGGGAAGGTCGGCGCATTTAATTCCATGTATGTTGGATGTCAATGTGAATTTATTGGGGTTGTCTAAAATTCAAAAGGTCGTATCTTTCAAACCATGCATCGGAATTCATATTTGTTTGCACCGTTGGAATCCCCGCGACGAGATCTTTAAAACTAGATCCAGCATGGATATGTTTTGATTATTTTTTATTCCAACTTTGGTGCTATATTGTGCAACTCTATTACTCTATCGTGCAATTTTAGTACAGCATGGATGGTGCAACTTATTTCAAAACAATATTTTTAAGTTGCATGATAGAAATTCTTATGAGATTTGTAACCTAGCAACTATGACAACCATTTTTGAGTGATGTGCAACTAGTCTACTACCCCAGCCAACTACCTTGTAGTCCATGTGCAACTCTCTCCTTCCCTATTCGTGGATGATATAGTTTTTCACTGCTGTCATACCATGTCCGAGCTTCCTTAGAGCATCTCTAGCAGACCCCATATAAAGCCGTGACCCGCAAAATAACCGCCGAAATTCGGGTCAGCTCCGAAAATCCCGCCCAACTAGAATCCGAAAACGCGTCCGACCCGTAAATTTTTTTGATAGGCGCCGCAAAATCCCAGCCCCAGCCCGCGAAAACGCAGATTTCCGCCCCGCCCCGGTGATGCCCCGTATACCAGAAAAGCGGTTGGCGAGAGGGACATTTCATCCTGTGCTCTTTTCCCACCCCCTTCTGCCGCCGCTCGCCATTGGTTCCGCCCGTCCACCGGCGGTGATTCCGGCAAAATCTGCGTACGGGATCGCTCCGCGGGGGCGCCCCTACCCTCTTCCAACGAGCCACTGCCCCGGCTCCGCCTATCCGATCCGCCCCTAGTTGCCGTCGCCACCCGGGATCCGCCGCCCCCGAGCCTCCCCTAGTCGCCGTCGCCGCCTCGGCATCCCGTGCCGGAGAGCCCCGCCCCCGAGCAGCCGGTGAGTATGTACTTGTGCTTGTGCCGATCGGTATGCATAGTTAGTTAACGCAGCGCGCGTGTTTGTGAATTTAGATGGAATTGAGCCCGTGCGAGAAGTTTTTGCTAGACGATTCGTCTGATTCAGACGACTCGGATGTTGAGACGCTGCTTGTCAACTACCGCCTGTAGACATTGGTGATGGCCCTTGCCGTCAAGGAGCACGAAGATGAGAACCGAAAGAGGCGGCGAGGATCAACCGTCGGCCGTCTTTGCATTCCTCGAAATCGCCATCTCGGGAACGAGATGTTGATGCAAGACTACTTCACGGATAATCCAACATATCCTCCGCACCTCTTCCGGAGAAGGTACCGAATGCGTCGATCCCTCTTTGCGAAAATTGTGCAAGCTTGCAAGGCCAATTGTCGGTGTTTTATACAAAGAAAAAATGTTACGGGCTTGAAGGGATTTAGTGCATATCAAAAAATCTCAGCAGGTACGCGGGTAATTGCATACGGCATTCCGACTGACTAAGCCGATGAGTACCTTCGCATTGGTGAAGATACTACAATTGAGTCTGTGCGTAGGTTTGCCAAAGTGATCATCCGTGTCTTTGTTCCTGAATATCTTCGGGCACCCAACGAGGAAGACACAAAGAAATTGATGGCATCTAATGAGAAAAGAGATTGGCCTGGCATGCTAGGTAGCATAGATTGTATGCATGAAAAAATTGCCCGAAGGCATGGCAGGGAATGTATTGTGTCAAGTCTCATGATGCAACAATTGTGCTAGAGGTCGTAGCATCATAGGATTTATGGATTTGGGATTGCTTTTTTCGTATGCCTGGTGCTCTCAATGATATCAATGTGTTGCAACGGTCTCATTTGTTTGTTAGGCTTGCTAGTAGTGATACTCCTGCTTGCAACTACACTGTCAATGGGCATGAATACACAAATGGGTACTATCTTACAGATGGTATATACCCTCCTTGGTGCACATTTGTCAAGAGCATCAAAGAACCCAAAAGTAAGAAAAAATGTGAATTGCAAGGGCACAAGAGGTAGCCCGAAAAGACATTGAAAGAGCTTTGGGGGTTTTGCAATCTAGGTTTGCCATTATTCGTGTTCCTGCTCGTTTTTGGGACAAGTGCTCCTTAAAAACATCATGACATGTTGTGTTAATCTTCATAATATGATTCTCGAAGATGAGAGAGGCATGAACTTGGAGTTCCTCTATGACAATGTGGATAGTGTTGGGAACGTAGTAATTTCAAAAAAATTCCTACGCACACGCAAGATCATGGTGATGATATAGCAACGAGGGGAGAGTGTTGTCTACGTACCCTCGTAGACCGAAGCGGAAGCGTTGACGCAACGTAGAGGAAGTAGTCGTACGTCCTCCCGGTCCGGCCGATCCAAGCACCGTTACTCCGGCACCTCCGAGTTCTTGACACGTGTACAGCTCGATGACACACCCTCGATCTCCGATCCAGAAGAGGCGCCAAGGGGGAGTTCCGTCAGCACGATGGCATGGTGACGATCTTGATGTTCTCCTGTCGCAGGGCTTCGCCTAAGCACCACTACAATATGACCGAGGTGTAATATCGTGGAGGGCGGCACCGCACACGGCTAAGGAACGATCAATGATCAACTTGTGTGTCCTAGGGTGCCCCCCTACCCCCGTATATAAAGGAGGGAGGGAGGAGGTGGCCGGCCCAAGGGGGGCGCGCCATAGGGAGGAAACCTACTCCAAGTAGGTTCCCCCTTTCTAATCTTATTTGGAGGGAAGGAAGGAGTACTAGTATTAGGAAGTAGTACTAGTAGTAGGAAGGAAGAGAGGGGGAAGGAGAAAGGAAAGGGGGGCCGGCCCCCCTCCCCAATTCGGATTGGGCTTGGGGGGGCGTGCCCCCTTCCCTTGCTCCTTCTCTCTTCCTCCTACATGGGCCCAATAAAGCCCATATACCTCCCGGGGGGTTCCGGTAACCTCCCGGAGCTCCAAACTTCTCCGGAACCTTTCCGGTCTCCAAATATATCCGTCCAATATATCAATCTTTATGTCTCGACCATTTCGGGACTCCTCGTCATGTCTGTGATCATATCCGAGACTCCGAACAAACTTCGGTACATCAAAATACATAAACTCATAATATAATTGTCATCGAAACCTTAAGCGTGCGGACCCTACGGTTCGAGAACGATGTAGACATGGTGAGACACGTCTCGGTCAATAACCAATAGCGGGACACGGATGCCCATATTGGTTCCTACATATTCTCTGAAGATCTTTATCGGTCAAACTGCATAACAACATACGTTGTTCCCTTTGTCATCGGTATGTTACTTGTCCGAGATTCGATCGTCGGTATCCAATACCTAGCTCAATCTCGTTACCGACAAGTCTCTTTACTCGTTCTATAATACTTCATCTCATAACTAACTCATTAGTTATATGCTTGCAAGGCTTAGGTGATGAGTATTACCGAGAGGGCCCAGAGATACCTCTCCGTTAATTGGAGTGACAAATCCTAATCTCGAATTCTGGTAACTCAACATGTACCTTCGGAGACACCTGTAGTACTCCTTTATAATCACCCAGTTATGTTGTGACGTTTGGTAGTACCCAAAGTGTTCCTCCGGTAAACGGGAGTTACACAATCTCATAGTTGCAAGAACTTTGTATAAGTCATGAAGGAAGCAATAGCAGAATACTAAACGATCAAGTGCTAAGCTAACGGGATGGGTCATGTCAATCACCTCATTCTCCTAATGATGTGATCCCACTAATCAAATGACAACACATGTCTATGGTCAGGAAACATGACCATCTTTGATTAATGAGCTAGTCAAGTAGAGGCATACTAGTGACCATAGTTTTGTCTATGTATTCACACATGTATTATGTTTCCGGTTAATACAATTCTAGCATGAATAATAAACATTTATCATGATATGAGGAAATAAATAATAACTTTATTATTGCCTCTAGGGCATATTTCCTTGATCTCCCACTTGCACTAGAGTTAATAATCTAGATTACATAGTAATGATTCTAACACCCATGGAGTCTTGGTGCTGATCATGTTTTGCTCGTGAGAGAGGCTTAGTCAACAGGTGCGCAACATTCAGATCCGTATGTATCTTGCAAATCTCTATGTCTCCCACTTGGACTTGGTCCCGAATGGAATTGAAGCGTCTCTTGATGTGCTTGGTCCTCTTGTGAAATCTGGATTCCTTTGCCAAGGCAATTGCACGATATTGTCACAGAAGATCTTCATTGGTCCCGATGCACTAGGTATGACACCTAGATCGGAAATGAACTCCTTCATCCAGACTCCTTCATTTCTGCTTGAAGCAGCTATGTACTCCACTTCACATGTAGATCCCGCCACGACGCTTTGTTTAGAACTGCACCAACTTACAACTCCACCGTTTAATATAAACACGTATCCGGTCTGCGATTTAGAATCGTCGGATCGGTGTCAAAAGCTTACATCGGCGTAACCATTTACGACTAGCTCTTTGTCACCTCCATATCGAGAAACATATCCTTAGTCCTTTTCGGTATTTCGGGATGTTCTTGACCGCTGTCGATGATCCACTCTGGATTACTTTGGTACCTACCGCCAAGCTTATTGCTAAGCATCGTCGGTCGGTACACAGCATTGCATACATGATAGAGCCTATGGCTGAAGCATAGGAACATCTTTCATTTTCTCTCTATCTTCTGCTTTGTGGTCGGGCATTGAGTTTGACTCAACTTCACACCTTGTAGCACAGGCAAGAATCCTTTCTTTGCACGATCCATTTTGAACTTTTTCAAAATTTTGTCAAGGTATGTGCTTTGTGAAAGTCCTATTAAGCGTCTTGATCTATCTCTATAGATCTTGATGCCCAATATGTAAGCAGCTTCACCGAGGTCTTTCATTGAAAAACTTTTATTCAAGTATCCCTTTATGCTATCCAGAAATTCTATATCATTTCCAATTAATAATATGTCATCAACATATAAAACTAGAAATGCTCTGAGCTCCCACTCACTTTCTTGTAAATCTGAGGCTTCTCCAAAAGTCATATAAAACCATATCTTTGATCACACTATCAAAGCGTTTATTCAAACTCGAGATGCTTGCACCGGTCCATAAATGGAGCGTTGGAGCTTGCACACTTTATCGACACCTTTTGGATCAACAAAACCTTGAGGCTGCATCATATACAACTCTTCTTCTAGAAATCCATTCAAGAATGCAGTCTTGACATCCATTTGCCAAATTTCATAATAATGAAATGCAGCAATAGCCAACATGATTCGGACAGACTTAAGCATCGCTACGGGTGAGAAAGTCTCATCGTAGTCAACCCTTGAACTTGTCGAAAACCTTTTGCAACAAGTCGAGCTTTGTAGACGATAACATTACCATCAGCGTCGGTCTTCTTCTTAAAGATCCATTTATTCTCAATGGCTTGCCAATCATCGAACAAGTCAACCAAAGTCCATACTTTGTTTTCATACATGGATCCTATCTCAGATTTCATGGCCTCTAGCCATTTTGCGGAATCTGGGCTCATCATCGCTTCCTCATAGTTCGTAGGTTCATCATGGTCAAGTAACATGACTTCCAGAATAGGATTTCCGTACCACTCTAGTGCGGATCTTACTCTGGTAGACCTCACGAGGTTCGATAGAAACTTGATTTGAAGTTTCATGATCAATATCATTAGCTTCCTCACTAATTGGTGTAGTTGTCACAGAACCGGTTCTTGTGATGAACTACTTTCAATAAGGGAGTAGATCTGATTATCTCATCAAGTTCTACTTTCCTCCCACTCACTTCTTTCGAGAGAAACTTCTTCTCTAGAAAGGATCCGAATTAGCAACGAAAATCTTGCCTTGGATCTGTGATAGAAGGTGTACCCAATAGTCTCCTTTGGGTATCCTATGAAGACACATTTCTCGATTTGGGTTCGAGCTTATCGGTTGAAGTTTCTTCACTTAAGCATCGCAGCCCCAAACTTTGAGAAGCGACAACTTTGGTTTCTTGCCAAACCACAATTCATAAGGCGTCGTCTCAGCGGTTTTGATGGTGCCCTATTTAGCGTGAATCGTCCGTCTCTAAAGCATAACCCCAAAGCGATAGCGGTAAATCGGTAAGAGACATCATAGATCGCACCATATCAAGTAAAAATACGATTCTGACGTTCGGACACACCATTTCGTTGTGGTGTTCCACGTGGCGTGAGTTGCGAAACTATTCCACATTGTTTCAAATGTAAACCAAACTCGTAACTCAAATATTCTCCTCCACGATCAGATCGTAGAAACTTTATTTTCTTGTTACGATGATTTTCTACTTCACTCTGAAATTCTTTGAACTTTTCAAATATTTCAGACTTGTGCTTCATCAAGTAGATATACCCATATCTACTCAAATCATCTGTGAAGGTGAGAAAATAACGATATCCGCCATGAGCCTCAACATTCATCGGACCACATACATCTGTATGTATGATTTCCAACAAATCTGTTGCTCTCTCCATAGATCCGGAGAACGGTGTTTTGGTCATCTTGCCCATGAGGCACGGTTCGCAAGTACCAAGTTATTCATAATCAAGTGATTCCAGAAGTCCATCAGTATGGAGTTTCTTCATGCGTTTTACACCGATATGACCTAAACGGCAATGCCACAAATATGTTGCACTATCATTATCAACTCTGCATCTTTTGGCTTCAACATTATGAATATGTGTATCACTACTATCAAGATTCAATAAAAATAGACCACTCTTCAAAGGTGCATGACCATAAAAGATATTACTCATATAAATAGAACAACCATTATTCTCTGATTTAAATGAATAACCATCTCGCATCAAACAAGATCCAGATATAATGTTCATGCTCAACGCAGGCACCAAATAACAATTATTCATGTCTAAAACTAATCCCGATGGTAGATGTAGAGGTAGCGTGCCGACCGCGATCACATCGACTTTGGAACCATTTCCCACGCGCATTGTCACCTCGTCCTTAGATAATCTTCGCAATCCGTAGTCCTGTTTGAGTTGCAAATGTTAGCAAGAAACGATATCAAATACCGGTGCTCTGCGAGCATTAGTAAGGTACACATCAATAACATGTATATCACATATACCTTTGTTCACTTTGCCATCCTTCTTATCCGCCAAATACTTGGGGCAGTTCCGCTTCGATGTCGGATGCTTGCGATAGAAGAACTCGATTTCAGGCTTAGGTCCGGATATGGGTTTCTTCTCTTGAGCACCAACTTGTTTGCCATTCTTTTGAAGTTCCCTTCTTCTTCCCTTTGCCCTTTTCTTGAAACTAGTGGTCTTGTTGACCATCAACACTTGATGCTCCTTTTTGATTTCTACCTCCATGCTTTTAGCATCGCGAAGAGCTCGAATAGTCTTGTTCATCCCTTGCATATTATAGTTCATCACAAAGCTCTTGTAGCTTGGTGGCGTGATTGGAGAATTCATCAATGACGCTATCATCCGGAAGATTAACTCCCGGTTGAATCAAGTGATTATTATACCCGGACATTTTGAGTATATGCTCACTTGTGTAACTGTTCTCCTCCATCTTGCAGCGGTAGAACTTATTGGAGACTTCATATCTCTCAATCCGGGCATTTGCTTGAAGAATTAACTTCAATTCTTGGAACATCTCATATGCTCCATGACGTTCAAAACGTCGTTGAAGACCCGGTTCTAAGCCGTAAAGCATGGCACATTGAACTATAGAGTAGTCATCAGCTTTGCTCTGCCAGACGTTCTTAACGTCGTCGGTTACATCAGCAAGAGAGTTCGGCACCCAGCGGTGCTTCGAGGATGTAACTCTTACATGCGAAATGAGGATAATCCTCGAATTCGGACCCGATCCGTGTAATTGCTACCATCATCTTTCAACTTTGCTTTCTCAAGGGCGCATTAAAATTCAACGGAACAACAGCACGAGCCATCTATCTACAAACAAACATAGACAAGCAAAATACTATCGGTACTAAGTTCATGATAAATTTAAGTTCAATTAATCATATTACTAAAGAACTCCCACTTAGGCAGACATCTCTCTAGTCATCTAAGTGATTACGTGATCCAAATCAACTAAACCATGTCCGATCATCACGTGAGATGGAGTAGTTTCGATGGTGAACATCTCTATGTTGATCATATCTACTATATGATTCACGCTCGACCTTCGGTCTCCGTGTTTCGAGGCCATATCTGTATATGCTAGGCTCGTCAAGTATAACTGAGTATTCGCGTGTGCAACTGTTTTGCACCGTTGTATTTGAGCGTAGAGCCTATCACACCCGATCATCACGTGGTGTCTCGGCACAAAGAACTTTCGCATAGCGGTGCATACTCGGGAGAACACTTCTTGATAATTAGTGAGAGATCATCTTAAAATGCTACCGTCAATCAAAGCAAGATAAGATGCATAAAGGATAAACATCACATGCAATCAATATAAGTGATATGATATGGCCATCATCATCTTGTGCTTGTGATCTCCATCTTGAAGCACCGTCGTGATCACCATCATCACCGGTAGCGACACCTTGATCTCCATCGTAGCATCGTTGTCGTTCGCCATCTATTGCTTCTCGACTATCGCTACCGCTTAGTGATAAAGTAAAGCAATTACGAGGCGTTGCATTTCATACAATAAGCGACAACCATATGGCTCTGCCGATTGCCGATAACCGGTTACAAAACATGATCATCTCATACAAAATATAGCATCACGTCTTGGCCATATCACATCACAACATGCCTGCAAAAACAAGTTAGGCGTCCTCTACTTTGTTGTTGCAAATTTTACGTGGCTGCTACGGGCTTAAGCAAGAACCAATCTCACCTCGCATCAAAACCACAATGATAGTTTGTCAAGTTGATGCTGTTTTAACCTTCGCAAGGACCGGGCGTATACACTCGGTTCAACTAAAGTTGGAGAAACAGACTCCCGCTAGTCACCTGTGTGCAAAGCACGGCGGTAAAACCAGTCTCGCGTAAGCGTCTGGCGTAATGTCGGTCGGGCCGCTTCATCCAACAATACCGCTGAACCAAAGTATGACATCTTTGGTAAGCGGTATGACTTATATCGCCCACAACTCACTTGTGTTCTACTCGTGCAAATAACATCAAACCATAAAACCTAGGCTCGGATGCCCTTTGTTGGGAGCGTAGTAATTTCAAAAATTTCCTCGCACATGCAAGATCATGGTGATGATATAGCAACGAGGGAGAGTGTTGTCTCACGTACCCTCGTGAGACCAAGCGGAAGCGTTGACGCAACGTAGAGGAAGTAGTCATACGTCCTCCCGGTCCGACCGATCCAAGCACCGTTACTCCGGCACCTCCGAGTTCTTGACACGCGTACAGCTCGATGACACACCTTCGATCTCCGATCCAGCAGAGGCGCCAAGGGGGAGTTCCGTCAGCACGATGGCGTGGTGACGATCTTGATGTTCTCCTATCGCAGGGCTTCGCCTAAGCACCGCTACAATATGACCGAGGTGTAATATCGTGGAGGGGCACCGACACGGCTAAGGAACGATCAATGATCAACTTGTGTGTCTAGGGTGCCCCCTACCCCGTATATAAAGGAGGGAGGGAGGAGGTGGCGGCCCAAGGGGCGCGCCATAGGGGGGGAAACCTACTCCAAGTAGGTTTCCCCCTTCCTAATCTTATTTGGAGGGAAGGAAGGAGTACTAGTATTAGGAAGTAGTACTAGTAGTAGGAAGGAGAGAGGGGAAGGAGAAAGGAAGGGGGCGGCCCCCTCCCCAGTCGGATTGGGCTTGGGGCGCCCCTTCCATTGCTCCTTCTCTCTTCCTCCTACATGGGCCCAATAAAGCCCATATACCTCCCGGGGTTCGGTAACCTCCGGAGCTCCAAACTTCTCCGGAACCTTTCGGTGTCCAAATATATCCGTCCAATATATCAATCTTTATGTATCGACCATTTGAGACTCCTCGTCATGTCCGTGATCATATCCGGAACTCGAACAAACTTGGTACATCAAAATACATAAACTCATAATATAATTGTCATCAAAACCTTAAGCGTGCGGACCCTACGGTTCGAGAACGATGTAGACATGGTGAGACACGTCTCGGTCAATAACCAATGGCGGGACCTGGATGCCCATTTTGGTTCCTACATATTCTCTGAAGATCTTTATCGGTCAAACCGCATAACAACATCGTTGTTCCCTTTGTCATCGGTATGTTACTTGTCCGAGATTCGGTCGTCGGTATCCAATACCTAGTTCAATCTCGTTACCGACAAGTCTCTTTACTCGTTCTATAATACTTCATCTCATAACTAACTCATTAGTTATATGCTTGCAAGGCTTAGGTGATGAGTATTACCGAGAGGTCCAAGAGATACCTCTCCAACAATCGGAGTGACAAAACCTAATCTCGAATTATGCTAACTCAACATGTACCTTGGAGACACTGTAGTACTCCTTTATAATCACCCGTTATGTTGTGACGTTTGGTAGTACCCAAAGTGTTCCTCCGATGGCGGAGTTACACAATTCTCATAATTCTTGGAACATGTATAAGTCATGAAGGAAGCAATAGCAGAATACTAAGCGATCAAGTGCTAAGCTAACGGGATGGGTCATGTCAATCACCTCATTCTCCTAATGATGTGATCCCATTAATCAAATGACAACACATTTCTATGGTTAGGAAACATAACCATCTTTGATTAATGAGCTAGTCAAGTAGAGGCATACTAGTGACTATATGTTTGTCTATGTATTCACACATGTATCATGTTTCCGGTTAATACAATTCTAGCATGAATAATAAACATTTATCATGATATGAGGAAATAAATAATAACTTTATTATTGCCTCTAGGGCATATTTCCTTCAGATAGACCTGTCAAACCAGCTAGAGACTCTAACCGGAATAGAGCTCTTCTTCAGACCTACAAGGAGATTGAGAATGCAAACACCCACTTTCAGCTTCAGGAGGATCTCATTGAGCACCATTGGCAAAGGGCTGGGCAGTAACACATTCCATTTTTCCATTCATTTTCATCTAATTCATGTGTGGTTTGTATTCGGGACAAGCTTTGTACTGAATTATTTAGTTTGCTTGGTGATTTGAATAATTATTGTAATTTGGATAATTGTTGTATCGTCAAATTGACATTTTTCCTTATATTCCAAATTAGTAATTCTGAATATGTGCATATGTGTCAAATTCAGATAAAACTGCAAACTATTTTGCGGGCCGGTGTGGGCGGCTGCAGAGCAGACACGCATAGCGGAACTATAAAATGGAATATCCGAGAATATTCCTTTTTACAGTTCCGTTTTGCGGGGTCTGGCTCTGCACCGGCCCGCGCCGGCCCACAAAACCGTTTTTGAAGGAAATATGCACTAGAGGCAATAATAAAGTTGTTATTTTATATTTCCTTATTCATGATAAAGGTTTATTATTCATGCTAGAATTGTATTGATCGGAAACCTTAATACATGTGTGCATACATAAACAAACACCATGTCCCTAGTGTGCCTCTACTAGACTAGCTCGTTGATCAAATATTGTTAAGGTTTCCTAAACATAGACATGTGTTGTCATTTGATAACGGGATCACATCATTAGGAGAATGATGTGATGGACAAGACCCATCCGTTAGGTTAGCATAATGATCCTGGAGTTTTATTGCTATTGCTTTCTTCATGTCAAATACATATTCCTTCGACTATGAGATTATGCAACTCCCGGATATCGGAGGAATGCCTTGTGTGCTATCAAACGTCATAATGTAATTGGGTGATTATAAAGCTGCTCTATAGGTATCTCCGAAGGTATTTGTTGAGTTGGCATAGATCGAGATTAGGATTTGTCACTTCGAGTATTGGAGAGGTATCTCTGGGCCCTCTCAGTAATACACATCATAAGCTTGCAAGCAAATGACTAAGGAGTTAGTCACAAGGTGATGTATTATGGAGCGAGTAAAAAGACTTGCTGGTAACGAGATTGAACGAGGTATGAAGATAGCGACGATCGAATCTTGGGCAAGTAACATATCGATGACAAAGGGAATTAGATATGTTGTCATAAAGGTTTGACCGATAAAGATCTTCGTAGAATATGTAGGTGCCAATATGGGCACATGTTCCACTATTGGTTATTGACTGGAGGTCTCTCGGTCATGTCTACATCATTCTCGAACCCGTCAGGTCCGCACGCTTAACGTTCGTTGACGATATAGTGATATATGAGTTATATGATTTGGTGACCGAATGTTGTTCCGAGTCCCGGATGACATCACGACATGATGAGGAGTCTCGAAATGGTCAAGAGGTAAAGATCGATATATAGGACGATGGTATTTGGACACCGGAAGTGTTTTGGGACGTACCGGGAAGGAATCGAGTCACCGGAAGGGGTTTCGGGTAGGCCCCCTAGCAAGTTATGGGCTTAATGGGCCAAAGGGCGGGACAGACCAGCCCACTAGGGGGCTCGTGCACCCCTCCACTTGTTTGGCCAGCCCTAGGGAAGGAAAATGGACGGGATTGCTAGCCCCTCCTGCCTTTCCCTCTCATGGGAGAAAGGAAAGGGAGGGGGCCACTCTCCCCTGCCTTTCCCCACACTCCAAATAAGGAAAGGAGGGGGCGCCGCTTGGGAGGGACCCCAAGTAGGATTCCTCCTACTTGGGCGCCTCCTTTGGCTGCTATTCCCTCCCTCCCACCTATATATATGTGGAAGGGGGGTGCCTAGCATAGAACAGACAATTGCCTAGTCGGGGGCACCGTTTACACCCCCGGTCATATTTTCGTAGTGCTTAGGCGAAGTCGTGCAGAGATCACTTCACCATCACCGTCACCATGCCGTTGTGCTGACAGAACTCATCTACTACCTTGACATCTTGCTGGATCAAGAAGGCAAGGGACGTCACCGAGTTGAACATGTGCAAAACTCGGAGGTGCCATACGCTCGATACTCGATCGGTGGATCGTGAAGAAAGTTCGAGTACATCAACCGCGTTGTGGAACGCTTCTGCTTACAGTCTACGAGGGTATGTAGACACTCTCCCCCTCATTGCTATGCATCTCCATGGATAGATCATTGCGTGTGCGTAGAATTTTTTTTGTTTTCCATGCAATAATTGCCAACAGTGGCATCATGAGCCAGGTCTATGCGTAGATGATATGCATGAGTAGAACTCAAAGAGCGTACTACTTACCACCAACGTCTTATTTTGATTCGGCAGTATTGTGGGATGAAGGCGCCCGGACCAACCTTACATGTCCATGTACATGAGACCGGTTCCACCGATAGACATGCAACTAGTTTTGAATAAAGGTGGCTGGAGCGTGTCTGTTTCTCCTACATTAGTTACTATGGCTGGTACTTGAAGAAGGTTAAAACAACAAACTTGATGAATCATCGTTGTAGTTTTATGTTCTGGCTAGAAGCCCGTAGCAGCCACGTAAAACTTGCAACAACAAAGTAGAGAACGTCTAACTTGTTTTTGCAGGGCATGTTATGATGTGATATGGTCAAGACATGATGTTATATACGTTGCTGTATTAGATTGAACATGTTTTGTAAATTTATCAGCAACCGGCAGGAGCCTTATGGTTGTTTCTTTATTGTATGAAATGCGAACGCCATGTAATTGCTTTACTTTATCGCTATGAGTTAGAAATAGTTGTAGAAGCAATAGTTGGTGAGACGACCACGACGCAATGATGGAGATCAAGGTGTCGAGCCGGTGACGATGGAGATCATGACGATGCTTTGGAGATGGAGATCAAAAGCACAAGATGATGATGGCCATATAATGTCACATATTTGGATTGCATGTGATGTTAATATTTTATGCATCTTATTTTCCTTAGAATGATGGTAGCATTATAAGATGATTCCTTCACAAAATTTCAAGGTAAAAGTGTTCTCCCTGAGTATGCACCGTTGCTACAGTTCATCGTGTTGAGACACCACGTGATGATCAGGTGTGATAGACTCTACCTTCACACATAACGGGTAAAAGACAGTTTTGCACATGCAGAATACTTGGGTTAAACTTGACGAGCCTAGCATATTCAGACATGGTCTCAGTGAAGGAAATATGCCCTAGAGGCAATAATAAAGTTATTATTTATTTCCTCATATCATGATAAATGTTTATTATTCATGCTATAATTGTATTAACCGGAAACATAATACATGTGTGAATACATAGACAAAACTATGGTCACTAGTATGCCTCTACTTGACTAGCTCATTAATCAAAGATGGTCATGTTTCCTGACCACAGACATGTGTTGTCATTTGATTAGTGGGATCACATCATTAGAAGAATGATGTGATTGACATGACCCATTCTGTTAGCCTAGCATTTGATCGTTTAGTATTCTCCTATTGCTTTCTTCATGACTTATACAAAGTTCACGCAACTATGAGATTGTGCAACTCCGCTTACGGAAGAACACTTTGTGTGCTACCAAGCGTCTAGCGAATCGGGTGATTATAAAGGTGCTCTCTGGTGTTTCGAAGGTACATGTTGAGTTGGTATAATTCAAGATTAGGATTTGTCCTCCGATTGTCGGAGAGGTATCTCTGGCCCTCTCGGTAATACTCATCACCTAAGCTTTGCAAGCATATAACTAATGAGTTAGTTATGAGATGGCGTATTCTGAGCGAGTAAAGAGACTTGCCGTAGCGATATTGAACTAGGTATTGGATACCGACGATCAAATCTCGAGCAAGTAACATACCGATGACAAAGGAACAAAGTATGTTGTTATGCGGTTTGACCTATAAAGATCTTCATAGAATATGTAGGAACCAATATGGGCATCAGGTCCGCTATTGGTTATTGACCGGAGACATGTCTCGGTCATGTCTACATTGTTCTCGAACCGTAGGGTCCGCACGCTTAAGGTTTCGATGGCGATGGTTATATTATGAGTTTATGTATTTTGATGTACGAAGGTTGTTAAAGTCCCGGATGAGATCACGGACATGACGAAGAGTCTCGAAATGGTCGAGACATAAAGATTGATATATTGGACGGATATATTTGGACACCGGAAAGGTTCCGGGAGAGTTTGGGAATATACCGGAGCTCCGGGAGGTTACCGGAACCCCCCGGTAAGTATATGGGCCTTATTGGGTCCTAGTAGAAGGGAGGTAGAAGGAGCAAGAGAGGGGGCGCCCCCCCCAAGCCCAATCCGGGTGGGTGGGGGCGGCCCCTTCCTCTCTCCTTCCCCTCCTCCTTCCTACTAGTACTACTCCTTCCTTCCCTCCAACTTGGATTAGGAAAAAGAGGGGAAACCTACTTGGAGTAGGTTTCCTCCCCCTATGGCGCGCGCCCCCCTTGGGCCATCCACCTCCTCCCTCCCTCCTTTATATACGGGGTAGGGGCACCCTAGACACACAAGTTGATCATTGATCGTTCCTTAGCCGTGTCGGTGTCCCCTCACGATATTACACCTCGGTCATATTGTAGCGGTGCTTAGGCAAAGCCTGCGACAGAGAACATCAAGATCGTCACCATGCCATCGTCTTGTGGAACTCACCCTCGGTGCCTCTGCTGGATCGGAGATGGAGGTGCGTCATCGAGCTGTCGCGTGTCAAGAACTTCGGAGGTGCGAATGCGGTGCTTGGATCGGTCGGACCGGGAGGACGTCTGAATACTTCCTCTATGTTGCGTCAGCGCTTCGCTTCGGTCTATGAGGGTACATAGACAATACTCTCCCTCGTTGCTATATCATCACCATGATCTTGCATGTGCGTAGGAATTTTTTGAAATTACTCGTTCCCCAATGATGACATCGAGCCAGGTTTTATGCGTTGATGTTATATGCCGAGTAGAACACAAGTGAGTTGTGGACGATATAAGTCATCTGCCTACCAGCATGTCATACTTTGGTTCAGCGGTATTGTTGGATGAAGCGGCCGGACCGACATTACGCGACGCTTACGCGAGACTGGTTTTACCGCCGTGCTTTGCACACGGTGACTAGCGGGTGTCTGTTTCTCCAACTTTAGTTGAACCGAGTGTGCTACGCCCGGTCCTTGTGAAGGTTAAAGCGAGTCTATTTGACAAACTATCGTTGTGGTTTTGATGCGAGGTAAAACGGTTCTTGCTAAGCCCGTAGCAGCCACGTAAAATTTGCAACAACAAAGTAGAGGGCGTCTAACTTGTTTTTGCAGGGCATGTTGTGATGTGATATGGCCAAGGCGTGATGCTATATTTTATTGTATGAGATGATCATGTTTTGTAACGAAGTTATCGGCAATGGCGAGAGCCATATGGTTGTCGCTTTATTGTATGAAATGCAAGCATACTGTAATTGCTTTACTTTATCACTAAGCGGTAGCGATAGTCGTAGAAGCAATAGATGGCGAAGCGACAACGATGCTACGATGGAGATCAAGGTGTCACACGGTGGCGATGGTGATCACGACGGTGCTTGGAGATGGAGATCACAAGCACAAGATGATGATGGCCATATCATATCACTTATATTGATTGCATGTGATGTTTATCCTTTATGCATCTTATCTTGCTTTGATTGACGGTAGCATTTTAAGATGATCTCTCACTAAAATTATCAAGAAGTGTTCTCCACGAGTATGCACCGTTGCCAAAGTTAAATCGTCTTTGAGACACCACGTGATGATCGGGTGTGATAAGCTCTCGTCCATTTACAACGGGTGCAAGCCAGTTTTGCACACGCAGAATACTCGAGTTAAACTTGGCGAGCCTAGCGTATGCAGATATGGCCTCGGAACACGGAGACCGAAAGGTCGGCGTGAATCATATAGTAGATATGATCAACATAATGATGTTCACCATTGAAAACTACTCCATCTCACGTGATGATCGGTTATGGTTTAGTTGATTTGGATCACGTGATCACTTAGATGACTAGAGATGTCTATCTAAGTGTGAGTTCTTAAGTAATATGATTAATTGAACTTAAATTTATCATGAACTTAGTACTGATAGTATCTTGCTTGTCTATGTTTGTTTGTAGATAGATGGCTCGTCTTTGTTGTTCCGTTGAATTTTAACGCGTTCCTTGAAAGCGAAGTTGAAAGATGATGGTAGCAATTACGGATCGGGGGTCAGTAATCTGAGGATTATCCTCATTGCTGCCTGAAGAGTTACGTCATGGAAGCACCGCTGGGTGCGAGCCTGCTTGCGATGCAACCGACAACGTTAAGCACGTCTGGCGAGCAAAGCGATGACTACTCTATAGTTCGATGTGCCATGCTTTACGGCTTAGAACCGGGTCTTCAATGACGTTTTGAACATCATGGAGCATATGAGATGTTCCAGGAGTTGAAGTTAATATTTCAAGCAAATGCCCGGGTTGAGAGATATGAAGTCTCGAATAAGTTCTATAGCTGCAAGATGGAGGAGAATAGTTACGTCGGTGAACATATACTCAGAATGTGCGGGTATAACAATCACTTGATTCAACTGGGAGTTAATCTTCACGATGATAGTGTCATTGATGAGAATTCTTCAATCATCGCCACCAAGCTACAAGAGCTTTGTGATGAACTGTAATATGCAAGGGATGAACAAGACTATTCACGAGCTCTTAGCGATCTTTGAAAGCCGTGGAGGTAGAAATCAGAAGGAGCATCAAGTGTTGATGGTCAACAAGACCACTAGTTTCAAGAAGAAGGGCAAAGGGAAGAAGAAGGAACTTCAAAATAACGGCAAGCAAGTTGCTGCTCAAGAGAAGAAACCCAAGTGCGGACCTAAGCACAAATCGAGTGCTTCTCCGCAAGCGCATAGTCTTTGGAAGCGGAACTGCCCCAAGTATTTGGCGGATAAGAAGGATGGCAAAGTGAACAAAGGTATATGTGATATACATGTTATTGATGTGTACCTAACTAGAGCTCGTAGTAGCACTGGGTATTTGATCTGGTTACATTGCTAATATTTGCAACTCGAAGCAGGGACTACGGAATAAGCGAGCAGCGCCAGGGCGAGGTGACGATGCGCGTGGGAAAGCGGTTCCAAAGTCGATGTGATCGCGGTCGGCACGCTAACTCTACATCTACCATCGGGATTAGTTTTAGACCTGAATAATTGTTATTTGGTGCTGTGTTGAGCATGAACATTATATCTGGATCTTGTTTGATGCGAGGCGGTTATTCATTTAAATGAGAGAATAATGGTTGTTCTATTTATATGAGTAATATCTTTTATGGTCATGCACCCTTGAAGAGTGGTCTATTTTATTGAATCTCGATAGTAGTGATACACATATTCATAATGTTGAAGCCAAAAGATGCAGAGTTGATAATGATAGTGCAACTTATTTGTGGTAATGCCGTTTAGGTTATATCGGTGTAAAACGCATGAAGAAACTCCATCTTGATGGACTTACGGAATCACTTGATTATGAATCACTTGGTACTTGCGAACCGTGCCTCATGGGCAAGATGACTAAAACACCGTTCTCCGGAACTATGGAGAGAGCAACAGATTTGTTGGAAATCATACATACGAGATGTATGTGACCCGGCGAATGTTGAGGCTCGTGGCGGATATCGTTATTTTCTCACCTTCACGAGAAGATTTGAGCAGATATGGGTATATCTACTTAATGAAGCACAAATCTGAAACATTTGAAAAGTTCAAAGAATTTCAGAGTGAAGTAGAAAATCATCGTAACAAGAAAATAAAGTTTCTACGATCGATCGTGGAGGAGAATATTTGAGTTCGAGTTTGGTTTACATTTGAAACAATACGGAATAGTTTACGCAACTCACGCCACTGGAACACCACAGCGAAATGGTGTGTCCGAGCGTCGTAATCATACTTTACTTGATATGGTACTATCTATGATGTCTCTTACCGATTTACCGCTATCGTTTTGGGGTTATGCTTTAGAGACGGCCGCATTCACGTTAAATAGGGCACCATCAAAATCCGTTGAGACGACGCCTTATGAACTGTGGTTTGGCAAGAAACCAAAGTTGTCGTTTCTTAAAGTTTGGGGCTGCGATGCTTATGTGAAGAAACTTCAACCAGATAAGCTCGAACCCAAATCGGAGAAATGTGTCTTCATAGGATACCCAAAAGAGACTGTTGGGTACACCTTCTATCACAGATCCGAAGGCAAAACATTCGTTGCTAAGAATGGATCCTTTCTAGAGAAGGAATTTCTCTCGAAAGAAGTGAGTGGGAGGAAAGTAGAACTTGATGAGATAACTGTATCTACTCCCTTGTTGGAAGGTAGTTCATCACGAGAACGGTTCCCGTGACAACTACACCAACTAGTGAGGAAGCTAATGATATTGATCATGAAACTTCAGATCAAGTTTCTCTGAACCTCGTGGGTCGACGAGTAAGATCCGCACGAGTGGTGCGGTAATCCTATTACGAAGTCATGTTACTTGACCATGATGAACCTACGAACTATGAAGAAGCGATGATGAGCCCAGATTCCGCAAAATGGCTAGAGGCCATGAAATCTGAGATGGGATCCATGTATGAAAACAAAGTATGGACTTTGGTTGACTTGCCCAATGATAGGCAAGCCATTGAGAATAAATGGATCTTTAAGAAGAAGACTGACGCTGATGGTAATATTACTGTCTACAAAGCTCGACTTGTTGCGAAAGGTTTTCAACAAGTTCAAGGGGTTGACTACGATGAGACTTTCTCACCCATAGCGATGCTTAAGTCTGTCCGAATCATGTTGGCCATTGCTGCATTTCATGATTATGAAATTTGGCAAATGGATGTCAAGACTGCATTCTTGAATGGATTTCTAGAAGAAGAGTTGTATATGATGCAGCCAAAAGGTTTTGTTGATCCAAAAGGTGCTGACAAAGTGTGCAAGCTCCAGCGTTCCATTTATGGACTGGTGCAAGCATCTCGGAGTTGGAATAAACGTTTTGATAGTGTGATCAAGGCATATGGTTTTATCTGAGACTTTTGGAGAAGCCTTGTATTTACAAGAAAGTGAGTGGGAGCTCTGTGGCATTTCTAGTTTTATATGTTGATGACATATTATCAATTGGAAATGATATAGAATTTCTGGATAGCATAAAGGATACTTGAATAAAAGTTTTTCGATGAAAGACCTCGGTGAAGCTGCTTACATATTAGGCATCAAGATCTATAGAGATAGATCAAGGCGCTTAATAGGACTTTCACAAAGCACATACCTTGACAAAATATTGAAAAAGTTCAATATGGATCGAGCAAAGAAAGGATTCTTTCTGTGCTACAAGGTGTGAAGTTGAGTCAAACTCAATGCCCGACCACGATGAAGATAGAGAAAATGAAAATGTTCCTATGCTTCAGCCATAGGCTCTATCATGTATGCAATGGTGTGTACCAGACCGACGTATGCTTAGCAATAAGCTTAGCAGGAAGGTACCAAAGTAATCCAGAGTGGATCCTTTGGATAGCGGTCAAGAACATCTGAAATACGAAAAGGACTAAGGATATGTTTCTCGTATATGGAGGTGACAAAGAGCTAGTCGTAAATGGTTACGTCGATGCAAGCTTTGACACCGATCCGGACGATTCTAAATCGCAAACCGGATCGTGTTTATATTAAGCGGTGGAGCTGTAAGTTGGTGCAGTTCTAAACAAAGCGTCGTGGCGGGATCTACATGTGAAGCGGAGTACATAGCTGCTACAAGCAGCGAATGAAGGAGTCGGATGAAGGAGTTCATTTCCGATCTAGGTGTCATACCTAGTGCATCGGGACCAATGAAGATCTTCTGTGACAATCTTGGTGCAATTGCCTTGGCAAAGGAATCCAGATTTCACAAGAGGACCAAGCACATCAAGAGGCGCTTCAATTCCATTTGGGACCAAGTCCAAGTGGGAGACATAGAGATTTGCAAGATACATATGGATCTGAATGTTGCGAGACCGTTGACTAAGCCTCTCTCACGAGCAAAACATGATCAGCACCAAGACTCCATGGGTGTTAGAATCATTACTATGTAATCTAGATTATTGACTCTAGTGCAAGTGGGAGGCTGAAGGAAATATGCCCTAGAGGCAATAATAAAGTTATTATTTATTTCCTCATATCATGATAAATGTTTATTATTCATGCTAGAATTGTATTAACCGGAAACATAATACATGTGTGAATACATAGACAAAACTATGGTCACTAGTATGCCTCTACTTGACTAGCTCATTAATCAAAGATGGTCATGTTTCCTGACCATAGACATGTGTTGTCATTTGATTAGTGGGATCACATCATTAGAAGAATGATGTGATTGACATGACCCATTCTGTTAGCCTAGCATTTGATCGTTTAGTATTCTGCTATTGCTTTCTTCATGACTTATACAAAGTTCCTGCAACTATGAGATTGTGCAACTCCCGTTTACTAGAAGAACACTTTGTGTGCTACCAAACGTCACAACGTAACTGGGTGATTATAAAGGTGCTCTCTGGTGTTTAGAAGGTACATGTTGAGCTGGCATAATTCGAGATTAGGATTTGTCACTCCGATTGTCGGAGAGGTATCTCTGGGCCCTCTCGGTAATACTCATCACCTAAGCCTTGCAAGCATATAACTAATGAGTTAGTTATGAGATGACGTATTCTGAGCGAGTAAAGAGACTTGCCGGTAACGATATTGAACTAGGTATTGGATACCAACGATCAAATCTCGGGCAAGTAACATACCGATGACAAAGGGAACAAAGTATGTTGTTATGCGGTTTGACCAATAAAGATCTTCGTAGAATATGTAGGAACCAATATGGGCATCCAGGTCCCGCTATTGGTTATTGACCGGAGACATGTCTCGGTCATGTCTACATTGTTCTCGAACCGTAGGGTCCGCACGCTTAAGGTTTCGATGACAGTTATATTATGAGTTTATGTATTTTGATGTACCAAAGGTTGTTCGGGGTCCCGGATGAGATCACGGACATGAAGAGGAGTCTCGAAATGGTCGAGACATAAAGATTGATATAATTGATGGATATATTTGGACACCGGAAAGGTTCTGGGAGAGTTTGGGAATATACCGGAGCTCCGGGAGGTTACCGGAACCCCCCGGTAAGTATATGGGCCTTATTGGGCCCTAGTAGAAGGAGGAGAAGGAGCAAGAGAGGGCGCCCCCAAGCCCAATCCGAATTGGGTGGGGTCCCCCTTCCTTCTCTCCTTCCCTCCTCCTTCCTACTAGTACTACTCCTTCCTTCCCCTCCAACTTGGATTAGGAAAGAGGGAAACCTACTTGGAGTAGGTTTCCTCCCCTATAGCGCGCCCCTTGGGCGGCCACCTCCTCCCTCCCTCCTTTATATACGGGGTAGGGGCACCCTAGACACACAAGTTGATCATTGATCGTTCCTTAGCTGTGTGCGGTGCCCCTCCACGATATTACACCTCGGTCATATTGTAGCGGTGCTTAGGCAAAGCCTGCGACAGAGAACATCAAGATCGTCACCACACCGTCAGGTCTTGTGGAACACCCCTGAGCGCCTCTGCTGGATCGGAGATCGAGGTGCGTCATCGAGTTGTCGCGTGTCAAGAACTCGGAGGTGCCGAGTGCGGTGCTTGGATCGGTCGGACCGGGAGGACGTACGACTACTTCCTCTACGTTGCGTAAACACTTCCGCTTCGGTCTACGAGGGTACGTAGACAATACTCTCCCCTCGTTGCTATATCATCACCATGATCTTGCATGTGCGTAGGAAATTTTTTGAAATTACTACGTTCCCCAACACTCAGAACACTGGAGACCCAAAGGTTGAACGTGAGTCATATAGTAGATATGATCAACATAGAGATGTTCACCATTGATGACTACCCCATCTCACGTGATGATCGAACATGGGTTAGTTGATTTGGATCATGTATCACTTAGATGACTTGAGGGATGTCTATTTAAGTGAGAGTTCTTAAGTTATTTGATTAATTGAAGTTAATTTATCATGAACTTAGTACTGATAGTATTTCCAAATTATGTTGTAGATCAATAGCTCGTGTAGTAGATCCCCGTTTATTATTGATATGTTCCTAGAGAAAACTAAGTTGAAAGATGATAGTAGCAATGATGCGGACTGGGTCTGTGATCTAAGGATTATCCTCATTGTTGCACAGAAGAATTATGTCCATGATGTGACGCTAGGTGACAGACTTATTGCAGGAGCAGATGGATACGTTATGAACGTTTGTTAAGCTCGATATTATGACTACTTAATAGTTTAGTGCACCATACTTTACGGCCTAGAACCGAGACTTTAGAAACGTATTGAACGCCACAAAGCATATGAGATGTTCCAAGAGCTGAAATTGGTATTTCAGACTCAAGCCCGTGTCAAGAGGCACTACTAGGGAAAACCCTAGCAGTAGCGTGGGTATTTTGCCTATCAGTAGTGCGGGACGATGTGCTACTGATAAGGCGCTACAGCTAATGTGTAGCAGTAGCGCCCGTCGTCCCACGCTATTGCTATACATGGCAAGCAGTAGCACGCTTTAGTGCAGAGCTTTGCTGCTAATATCTGCAGTGCTTTTTAGCAGGAAGCACTACTGGTAAGGGAGCGCTACTGCTAACTTTGTTCCCCTTGCTACTGCTAGTTTTATTAGTTTCTGTTTTTCCTGCATATTTGTTTTGTATTTGAATAGGCTTTATACAATAATCTTTAGCATATCATATACATACAAATGTAATCATAGCATATACATACAAATAGTCTCATCAAATCATGTCATCATCATAATCATCATCCAACACAAAGTGGTATCTCGTCATCATCTCGAAAATACCGATACAAGTCTCGATTACTTGCAACTACATCGTCATTCATCTAAACAATGATATACGCGAGAAGAGCTATCACTTTGAGTGAGAGCGGAACTATGTAGTACATGAGTTCGTATCCCTCTCTCGCATTAGCGTGAACCTAAACTAACTACTGGCTGTCGCTCGGAAACGGGAAACCGGTACACCTGGGCCTGACATTCCGGCCACTCGTCGTATACTCCTGGCGTAGCACTTCTTCGCCATCGATGATCTATACACCTGCATCGTCACATCAGTCGATGATATGCAACATATATAGTTGAGAAACAGAAAGATACAGACTTGGCAAACATAGAAGCAACATATCATAAGCATAAATAACAAAGTTCATCGTACCCAAAATGCCCTAACTAGAGTGATCTTCGCTAGTCGAGGAGGATGGTGTAATTACATCACAAAGAAAGTTTCACCGTGCATAACTCAAATTTTCGTCATACAGATAGTATGGACTAAACATGTCGTGCAAATATTGTCATAAATCGACAATCACTCCAACATGTCGTGCCATCCATCCAAGTCAGGGAGATAGTCCCCGAGCTCAATGAAAGGCTTCAGGTCGAGACGCTGATAACCCGCAAGTATACGGGATAGTTGTAGCCTCTTTCGATAAGTAAGAGTGTCGAACCCAACGAGGAGCTAAAGGTAGAACAATTACTCTCTCAAGTCCTATCGGCCACTGATACGACTCTACGCACGCTTGACGTTTGCTTTACCTAGAACAAGTATGAAACTAGAAGTACTTTGTAGGTGTGATAGGAAAGGTTTGCAAGATAATAAAGAACACGTAAATAAAAAGCTAGGGGCTCTTTAGATAAAGATGCAATAAACTAAATATAGCGAGTGTGGAAAAGTGGTGGTAGAAGTTGTGAAATTGTCCCTAAGCAACTGACTATGTTACTAGACCGGTAATCACTATTGCAATTCTATTTGAGCGAGGGGCATAAGCTAACATATCATCCCTTACTTGGAATTCTATGCACTTATGATTGGAACTCTAGCAAGCATCCGCAACTACTAAAGATTCATTAAGGTAAAACCCAACCATAGCATTAAAGTATCAAGTCCCCTTTTATCCCATACGCAAACAACCTACTTACTCGGGTTTGTGTTTCAGTCACTCACGCAACCCACCATAAGCAAATCATAAACATATTGCAAACCCAACAGCGGGAATCCCTCACGCTTGCGCGACACGGAGGGCACAATAGGACAGCACCAATAATCAAACATGCAACTCAAACCAATCATAGCAATTCATCAATCACCGATAGGACAACGGAAATCTACTCAGACATCATAGGATGGCAACACATCATTGGATAATAATATGAAGCATAAAGCACCATGTTCAAGTAGAGGGTACAGCGGGTTGCGGGAGAGTGGACCGCTAGATATAGATGGGGGAAGGTGAAGGAGATGTTGGTGAAGATGACGGCGGTGTTGGTGAAGATCGCGGTGATGATGATGGCCCCCGGCGGTGTTCCGGCGCCACCGGAAGCAAGGGGGAGAGAGGCCCCCTTCTTCTTCTTCTTCCTTGACCTTCTCCCTAAATGGGAGAAGGGTTTCCCCTCTAGTCCTTGGATCCCATGGCATGGGAGGGGCGAGAGCCCCTCCGAGATTGGATCTATCTCTCTGTTTCTGCGTTCTCAGATTCTACCCCTTCACCGTTTCTTAAATATCCAGAGATCAGTAACTCCGATTGGGGTGAATCTTTCGCATAAAATTAGCTTTCTTGCACCAAAAGAAGAGCGTCAAACGCCTTACGGGTGTCCCACGAGAGCCCAGGCCACGCCCAGGGGGGAGGGCGCGCCCCCTGTCTCGTGGCCACCCCGGACACCGTTTTGCGTTGATTTTACTTCCCAAAAATCATAAATATTCCAAAAAAATCTCCGTCCGTTTTTATCCCGTTTGGACTCCATTTGATATTGGGTTTCTGCGAAACAAAAATATGCTCTGCATAAGAAGAAGCGGCATTTGAGCCTTTGGATCAATATGTTAGTCCCAAAAATAGTATAAAAAGTTGCCAAAAGTATACAAAAGTTGAATAATATTGGCATGGAACAATCAAAAATTATTGATACGACGGAGACGTATCAGACGCTGAGCGGCTACGCGTGTTCGGACATCTTCCCGTGACATTTGTCCTTCTTCGTAGAACATCCCTGTTTTTCCGACGACCTCCTTCATGATGATTTGGGCAAGTTCACGCTTGATGTGATAGAACTCAGCTCGAAGTTGATGATCCTCGATATCTCCTAAGTTCTTTGCCCATTGCAGAATATGGACATCGCCGGATCTAGGTAACATGCGAAGGTTCTGGTGATCCCGTCTGTACTCCAGCATGTGGTGTTGGACATAGAATCCATCATTAAGAGAATCACTCGGTTGCTGGATGCAGCAGTGGTCTTATGGCCGAAGGTGGGCCTGTCTTCCATTTTCTTCTTGTCCTTGACCTCTCCACCCCGTGCAACGTAGTAAAACATAGCATTGTCGAGAACAGATTTGATGTGGGTGTAATCCTTTTTGTTAATGTTCTTCGATGAGTTCAGGTAAAGAGCGTGGGAGTATCGGGGGTAGAGGATGATGAGGGCGGCGCGCCCGCCGCTGCGCAAAATAAGTACACCTCAAATTAATTAGCCTCCACCGTGCAAATGAATGATTGAAATCAAAGGAAGGATATCCGCGCGGATGACTTACAGGGGATGATAAGGCACGAGAATCGCCTCCTTGTCCTTATTGGCGAGCATGAAATTGGCGATGTATTCCTCGCGTATTCATGGTGCTCTGCGTAGACTCCCAAGAAGCCCTCAAATCGAAGGAAGAACTTCTCCACGGGGAATGTGTCGACGTACGACAATTGACGTGGCACGTTAACCACGTAGAGTGTGTATCTTGGATTTTTTGAGGCGATGAGGCCTTTCTCTATCAGCAGCACATCATCATGAAGTCTCCTTAAATCGCCAAATCTGGCCCCTAGTGCTACTTTAGGTAGGATTGGTTGACCGGGGATATGCCATTTTGCCTCACCGGGGATATCTATACGGTCTTGAACCCGAGGTTGCTGAGGCAGCTGGATCATAGAAGCAGCTTTTTTTTGCCTTTCCTCGGTCTCTTCCTAGACTTCTTTACTACCAGAAGGTTGTCCATAATACGTTCAGACTCCGGAGGCGGCAATTCAGGCACTGACTCATGACGCTCAAACCCTAAGTAGGCGCCAGTATTGACATACTGTTGAGTGTCATCGTCATCCTCATCCTCATCTATGGTGACATCACTAGTGACTAATGGACCTCTTCCTCACCCCCTCCGCTATCACCCGGCACAACAGCCGACGCTAATTGGGTAGGTGAGGTGTTGATGTTCATACCTAACTGCATGCTCATGGGTGTGCTCCCGACCGCCACCAGACGAAGCAGACTCTTTGGCCACAACAAGACCCACCCATTGCAACAATCACCAAGCCGCCGCGGGGTCTCGTCGCCATCCCCCTCTAGTACCGGAGGAGCCAAATTCTCGTGGCCCAGTTTGACACTGGCCATGGAAACCTTGAAGACGTCCGGGAGGATCGGCCGGTTGTGGGACAATGGTTCCTTCGGCTCCATTATCGTCGGCTTCCCCACGTCCAGCATCTGGCCGCTAATGGTGTACAATATGGTGCACGGGGTTTCGTTGTCCTGCAAAGAAATGTCTGCGACGTGAGACATCCGAAAGGCAAAACGGGAGATTATACATTTATTGAAGGGGCCGGTGTGATAGATACCATGAGGGCGTCGAGCTCAGCCAAAGACGAAGCACCACCGAGCACGTCCGGTGCCGGAGCAGGTGTAGGAGTCGGTGCGGGAGCCGGTGCAGGAGCAGGTGTAGCTACAGGTGCTGGTGCAACGCTAGTTGAGATGCTCCCGAAGAAGTCAGCAAGGGGAAAGTCCGCTGCACTTTTTTCTGGATTTTGCCTGCTCCAATTGAAAACGGTCGGAACCAAGGTAGTAGACATATCTACAAGCACCTGTTTTGCGGCAGCTACCGCTGTTGCGACTGTCTCAGATGATTTCTTCTCAACCGCAATTTCAACCTTCTTGTCGATGTTTTCTTGAGTTAACCTCCGTCTTTCCTTTCTCTCCTCCGTGGTCTCACGGCAGTACTTCTTCCACGTGGCGCCGTCTCCGACACCGTGCATGCATCCATATGACGATCGAGTCTCCAACGGGAGTCCTTTCAATATGTTCAACGCCCGGTTGAATGGAGTGTCCCATTTGGGCCTCGCCAACGCCTCAGACGGCGAGTCGCTTTCGGCCGCAATCCTGTGCTGCTCTCTCTGCAACAGGCACAAGGATCATTTACAAATATGACTAACATGCAGTCGAATTGATCAGAAACTAAAATTACCAGCAGTCTCATGAACTCCATCGTGACCGCGTTCGTCTCGAAAACCTTCTTCACTGGGTCCCAACGGTGCCGGGCCCTGAGGACATCCACTACAAGAAATATGTCAACTTATGACCACCACTATTGGTCACTGAAAGGTCACAAATTTCCATTTATGACCTTTTTGTGACCAAAAACAGAAGGTCAAAAGCTAGCCGTCGTAAACTGACTATAGCAACCTTTCTTACGGAATGGTAAGTAGCGTTTATGACCAAAATATTCCTACTGTGGCGTTTTGGTCACTAGCAACCTCCCCAGGCCACATAGGCATCCAGCGTGGCAATCTGACGTGGCACAAGATTCAGCCCGGTCCAATTCAATTTTCTACATGGGCCGAGCCCAACAATTCAGCCTTTTATATATTTTTTCCTATGAATTTTTGGTCGACTTCATGGGCCAAGCCCAACAATTCGGCCTTTTAATTTTCTAGGCCATGGCCCTTTTGTAGACCATTTCGTTAAGCCTTTTTGTTCAAGTTTCCCAGAAGTAAACAATGTTCCAGTCCACTATTATTTGGGCCGTAGCCTTTTTAGAGCCCATATATTATTTGGTCCAATAGACCATTTGGTCTTTTTATTAACTAATTTCCAGTTTACACACTTGAACAGCAAACACTCAATAATTCTCTTGATTAAATGATTAAATTTAGAAATCATTCAGCCAAATACACACAACAGCGCATACAATCCGCACGTCCAACATCAACTAAAACAAGCAAAAACAGATACACAAGCACATACAAGTGTGCTTACAAGCAAAAACAGATACACAAGCACCAAAACATGGTGCAACATCAACTAAAACGGTGGTGCGCATCTCCAGGCCTCTTCTGATCTTCCGTCACAGCAGCAGCAGCCTAAACAACATTAGATCCTGATCCAGATCACCAAAAAGAAACATTATTAAATGTTTAGAGACAATGCCATCAACATGAGGCGGTAATCCAACTTAACACTTTGTCAACATATTTTACATGTGCAAAGGTATTGAGACAATGACATCAACAAGAGAATGCCTCTTGTAATTGCTGTACACAGCTCTATATGTACCATGTACTAAACACTAAGGAAGTACCAACTACGGTTTCAAATAAAACTACGTTGATCAAAGGGACCAGGATAAACAAATAGTTGAGAGCCTCTTTCTTTTTGTTTGAGCAGTCATGGGCTCGCAGAGAAGGTATAGCTACAGAAGTAGAATATGACCAGTTAATATATCACAGAGAAGGTTTTTGTGCATCAACACTGAATCAAAGAACATATTCTCAATAATTTAGACACATCGTTTCCAGTTGTTGCAACATCAGCTTGAGGCTGCTTCTCTATTCTCAATAATTTGTGCATCAGTCATTTCTACAGTTTCAGTAAAATTATAAGAACACAAAGTAAAACTTCAAAAACTACAGTTTCAGTCAAATTATATGTACCATGTACACATAGATTCAAGTATGATACTAAGTGAGCAGGTAGAATCATCCAAGCATGGAGGCAAGTGTCTCACCATGGCAACCCATCAGAGCAAAGTTGAGCATGGCAGGCGGGGAGCAGCTAGAGTAGCACAGCCGGCCTTGAGGTGCTGGGCATCCACACTGCTGGCATCGGGTGCCTGCACCGAGGGGAGCATCGGGCGTGCTGCACGAGGAAGGAAAGCAGCATCAGAGAGTTGAAGGAAGAAATCAAAGATGAGGGTACCTTGAGGAGCAGAGCAGAAGCGAAGTACTATAAATTAACAGGCAAGGGTCATTGTTATCCTCGGTGGCATTGACAGTGCAAAATTGCCTCTAAAGTTTATTGTTTAGCTATGATAAATAAGTTGGTACAAGAATGATTGTGGCAACAGAGATACTGAGAAGAATGCAAAGTACATTTAGTGAGAATTGTATTCTTATAATTAAGCTACCAAGAGAAGAAAATCGCCAAACAACTGGCACTAACATATAGCGCTAAAATCCTTGTTGCAGATAGAAAGCACTCCAAATTCAGATGTGCTGGACCAATTCAGAACTTCAGATCAGCTCAGAACTGTTTCCCTGATCAGTTCATCCATTGCTAACAAATCTATACAGAAAGTAATAAATTTTACCCCCTAATAGAGACCAGGAATTGGGCCAAACAGCTCGTGTCAACTGGCTACCATTCGAATTATCATTGTACCATGGCATAGAAAAAATTCAGTAACCTCACTTCTACAAATTAACCTGGTGCTGTTGTACTCCTACACCATTCAAGCTCATGATCGGGATAAACAATACTAATAAGTAATAACCCATAGATAGCATGGTACAGAAGCAAGCAACCAGTTAATACTAGCTATCTGAAGGAGCAGCAAACAGTGACAATTGACAGCAGCTAAAGAAAAATACGACACAACTCTCTGTCCCCCACCTCAACTCGCCCATGCTGCTAGTGCAGTTGGATGTAATTGTGTAAATACAACATACTTTGCATTATGTATCTAGACTATAGCATCTTGCAGCTAGCAGTACATGAATTCAACTCAATAGTATAATAAACATCCGCTAGAAGTTGTCTGCTCAAACATGTCTTAGTTTTCTCAGAGAAAATAGGCAGGAATTAAGACCCAAATGTGCATGTATAACCGAAACCTATAACAACCAGAAGCTATCAAAATAAATCATAGAGGCTGGCCGAACTAATTGGCGCACTCAAATGATACAAGAGAGCGGCCCGGTGAATATACTTGAAGGAACAATTCTCATAACAGGAACACAAGAGAGGGCTGTTGATTTTGATGAGAACTAAATCAGAGCACTACTTCTGCATTTATAGATCCAAAAAAATGCATCATCTATTCTGATGTGAATGTACAGGTTTGTGTTTTAAGAAAATAGTATATATACAGATCCAACCTGTCGTGGATTTGTCACGGCAGATGTCCTAGCATAAGGACTTAGTCGTGGAGCCATCGCTACGGGTTTACTTGTAGGGGTTAAAACGGACACAAAGACACGAGGGTTTTATACTAGTTCGGCCCCTTCGATGAAGGTAAAAGCCTACGTCTACTTGTGATGGAATTGATGTAGTCTCGATGGCTAGGGAGCAAACAAGCTTCGCCTAGACACGAGTTGTGGTTGTCTCTCTGAACCGCCGCTGGTCGCCCCTTATATACACGTGGCGCCTGTCGGTTTGCGAGTCCCAACGGTTCATATTCGTATCCGGTTGGTCTCTCTCTATTCCTAACTTACAATACAAGTTTATACATCGGGCGGTTTACGCTCTGAGTTCTAAGCCAACTACGGGCTTTGGGCCTTTCCATGATTACACTATCGCTAGAGATAACCCGGCCCAAATCGGCGGTTTATACCTATGGTAACATCCCCAACATTAGGCCCCAGTTGATTTGAGCTGGTTCATGTCAATCCTTCATAAACCTGCATCTTGGATATCTTCTTTGTGTAATAAATCGTCACGTTGTCATCGCTTCGATCATTGTAAGCGGCATGACATCATTGCTTCAGTCATCAGTAAACGGCATGGCGTCATCTTGAAGTTTATCCTTTATAACGCCTTCTTTAATGACCGCCACGGATTCTGGCGCTTGACCTAGTTTCTTGCCTTATAAATAGGACCGAAGGGTGATTCATTTTCTTCCTTCGCTTCCTCTTCTTCTTCCTCGCGCGCTGCCCTCGAGCTCCGTCGTCACCATCAATCGCTCGCTTGACCTTGGCGCTGCATCGACTGTTAGGACGAGAATCTGCGTATTTCTCCGCATCTCCTCCGTTTCCGGTAAATCTCCTGCCCTTCTTCAGTCTGTTCGTCATCTTAGATCTGTTTCTAGGGCTCAAGCTTCATACCACATTCTTCGTATGCTCTCATCTTTCTAGCTTCTGCACCATGCTATGAATTCTTTTCTGTACCAAACGAAGGCTCCTGCTTATCCGCCGCACTTTCTTATCTGAACTCCATAGATTTTCGCATATATATATCTTTCAAAGACATCCTGTTTCTTCTTTGCTTCGCGACGCTTTTCTGTTTTACGAAAACTCACGTTTGATCCATAATAAACATGAACTCTTGTGAAACCTGTTTACATCGATTTCCTCTGAAGCCAAGATTAGGCGGTTTAACTCACCATAGAAACAAAAATTGCTAAACCGGCATCGGCACACCATTAGTCCCCGTGTTGAACCGCCAACATATATCTGACATCATATCGTATCGAACTGATTCATCGGAACATCCTCCGGTTTATCATATCTTGGATCAATTACTCTGTAATGAGTATTTTCTTAAACCGGATTCTTCTCCTTGTAGACCTCATGATGGCCAAACAGGTGTATGAATGCAACTGGGTCCCTTCCCGCGTCTCTGAGACACAACTGAATGAGTTAGTGTCAATTGGTGCTTTGGATAACGAAACACCATCCATTGGAGGGTTCTGGTGAGGAATGTCCTCCCACTCCCGGGAAGGTGAAGTTGTAGTTTTCGCAGATCACTTGTTCGGGGTTTCAAACCGCCGGATCAAAGTTTTACCGGGACGTAATGGCCAACTTTCAACTCCGCCCCAAGATATCGGCCCCAATTGCATTACCAACTTGTGCCATTTTCAAGTGTTGTCGAAGCTTATCGCAAGAGGAGCCTTCGTTGAGCTGTTAGGGATCTCTTCCACCTAAACCGTCGTGCGAATTCACCGATGGCCCCAATACCGAATTGGGCGGTATGGCTATCCAGAAGAGGAAAGAGATCACTTATCCCCATGTGAAGCTCCACTCTCATCCCAAAGAGTGGAACGCAACTTGGTTCTATCGCAGAGACACCTCCCGAAGGTGAAAATCCTTTACTGGTTTCCGCCAGAGCGGCTCAGAACACACATCCCTTTCGCAACGATTGACCGCAAAGAGAGAAGCAAATACGCTCCCCAACTATCCAAGCTCCGGGCCTTTATGGCCAACGGTTTGACTGGAATCGATCTGGCACGCTGCTGGTTATCTTGGGGCATATTGCCTTTGAGCCGGCGTTCCGGTTTGATGTGCCAGTATACCGGCAGTGTCGATGACCCACTCCGACACACCAAACTGGAATTGTCTCAAGATGAAGTCAGATTGATGAGGAAGATTTGAATGAACCGGAGCACCTCGTGCCCAAACCGGCTTAGCTCCTTACTGCACCTTCAACGCACCTCCTGCGGTAAGCCTCTGACTGTGCCATTTAAATTTTACCATTACTTTCATACTTGCAATTCTCAATTATTTCCGATCCAGGGTGATGATCCGTTTTGGAGCAAGAAACTCTCGCAAGATAAAGCGGACAAGGCTGGGCGGCAAAACCGGCCCAAAACAAAAGTTGTCAAGAAATCCGCCCACAAGAGGAAAACCATGGCTTCGTCTGATCCGGCCATCGATGATGATGTGGGTAATCCGGAACTTGATTCTCTTGGCTTGTTTTTTACATGTCTTATTGATGACGATGCTTGTCAGGATGACGCTGAAGCCAGCAACGCTGGATTTGCCGAGGTAACCATTCTCTCTTCCGATTCAACAAGCTTACCTTCACCAAAATTTCGCCGGGCAAACCGGAAAGTTAACTTTTCTCATCCTCTTGCTCACTTGGATCCCAAACTTCTTATGAAGACGCAGCAGCACGAGGCCCGCCGCACAACCCGGCACAGCGGACAGGTAGTTACCTCTGCCGGTTTACCAAACAGCCCGGCTCGAAAGCGCCGCACCGAGGTTTCCAACCATTTTATTACCTTGAATTCCAAAGCGGGTTTATTCCGTCAACCTCTTAATCCGTCCGACTCGATTATCAGTCACCTCTCATTCGATCCTCCGCGAATCGTCAGCCACTCAGCTACCGCCACTGAAGATAGCTGTCGGGTAAATCAATATGACCACACGCTTGTCAATTTCTTCTGTAATGTACGTTCCTTATCTCTGAATCCTTCTGTTTCTTCAGGACCAAACCGAAACCCAGCAAGAAAGCTCGTTTGGAGAAAACAACTGAAGAGGCTGCCGCTTCTGATCATGAGCAGGCGCCGGATCATGAAAATGTGGCCTTTGAAGATATTCCAAGTGATCCCCCGGTTCAAGAAGATGTGATTCCGAAGGAGAGGCCTGCAATCTGTTTGAAGAATCGGTGACCCGCCGCTCGTGCCGTCCGGTTTGAAGATCCTCATAGTCCGCTGAAAGCGAAGTACCCGCACGATCCGTCGAATCGAAGATGATGACGTTGTAATCATCGAACAGGCCACTCGACCCGGGAATGCCGCAACTCTAACCCGGCATCTTGTGAAGGAGGACTCTTCTACTCTTAAGAAAGGAAAGTGGAATGTAGAGCTGGAAACATATGCCGCTATGGCGCCCAAGACCTTCATTCGGATATCTGAACCGGCTTTACAATAAGCCGTGATTATGAAGCTGGCTTGGTAAAACTGATGAGAGATAAGTTTGAGGTAACGCTCCTTTCCTTATTACCGATATAGTAATCCTTGTAGCCCCCAAGGGCCGGTTTGCAATCTTTGATCAAACTGGTACTTGATAATTTTCTTTGATAGACCTTGCAATCTTCCCTCACGACCACCGAGGCCGGTTTAAGTATGTAAACCTAAACCGGTACTCCAAAAACTGCTTGTCAACACTTTAGTAAAATCAAATAGCCATTAGCCCCCAAGTGCCGAGTTGAATACGCGTATTGAACTTGGGACTTTTCCATGTATTTGTAGTAGAAAAATTGAAGGTACATTAGCCCCCAAGTGTCAAGCATATAACGATGTTGTGTGGTTGAGACTTGCACTTTAATTGCTGGCTGATGATGCTGTCAATATGCAGGCTGAGGTAGCGATCAAGGATGATCGGATTGCCGATTTACAGGCAGCATTGGCGACCCAGCAGGCCGAGACAGACAAGGCCAAGAAGGAGCTAACTATTGCCCTGACTGCTGCAGAAGAAGCAAAGGATAACATGAAGAAGGAACAGGCTGTCTGGGCCACTGAAAAGGCCAACTTGCTCAAACGGGCAGAAAACGCTGAGGCCGCCCTTAAACCGGTGGTAGATGATCTGACAGCCGTGAAGTGGCAAGTGCATTCTATGACGGCAGCCATCTTCGGCAGGTCCCCTGTGAATAGGTGTAATTTACTTTTCTTGTTGCTCCAGTATTCCGGTTTAAAACTGTCCTGTTATGAAATGCAGGCACACGCGTTGGGCACTTGGGGAACGACGTGCGGAAAAAACTAAAGGCTGTCTACACCTTAGTGGAGCAGCTGTATACCGGAGCCCAACGTGTGATTACCACAATGTCACATAACAACCCGGCGCCGTCCACGATCCAAGACACCTTGAACCGCTATCCATCCCGCCTTCCCGGATTGAGGAGGTAAAGAAGTCCGCTGCCGAACCGGTGCCATCAACGCTTTGATCCGGGCCAAAGCACGGGTGCGATTTTGATCCAGTGGAAGCAGCCCAGGGCTATCCCAGTGTGAAGGAAGACGGCTCGGACTTTAATGAAGAGGACTTGCGTGCAATAAACCGTGCAGTACGCCCGCTTGCTTGTCAATTGGCGGAAGAAGCCGATTTGGAGCACTACCAAGCCCAATACAACGATCAGAACAAGCGTGTGTCCGCTCCAACTTTTGAACCGGAAAACTTGATCCCTCCAATCCGTAAGCACACTTACGCTCCTGACATTGAGCCGTCATCTTTGATTCATGAAGAAGCTGTTTTTCAAGCGCTGATGGGCATCGACTGGACTTCTGTGGATTTCCAGCCAATGGGTAGAGAGGAGGATGCTGAAGCGGCGGAGGATGAAGAACAGTCGTGAACCGGTAGCCGGTTTAGAAAACACTGATCATTTGGGCACTGTGTTGCCTTGTAATAGCTTTAGTCAAACTTTGTTGCCTGGGTATGCCTTCGTGCATCGAGTAAACTTTTGTTTGATTCACAGTTCATGCAACCAAAAGATTGAACTTCGGCGGCGGTGATACCGCCAGCCGGTTTATGGCATCCAATATATCTTATGTATTGAAAATCAATTAGTATGTGATACAAATACCGCCATATCCGGGCATAAAACTGGCGAGACAATCTTGAAGCGGAGGCTTTCTTGTTAAAAACCATAACCGTCTGGGAAACAATAACCCCACATAGGCGTCTTTGAATCAGCACAAGCCCCAAGTTTCTTCATAAAGATGAACGGAAGATGGTAAACCGAAAAGAAAAACTTGGGTAATACCAAACCGTGCACTATCAGCTTGTTCTTGATAGCTAAACCGGATAAAAACATTAAATCGAGTTGGAAACGCAACAAAAATCGAATACCAAATATGGCAACAAAGGCAATAACTCTTTGTAAAAGGAAAGCTGCATGGAGCTGGTCAGATGGCATTACCATGGTCAGACGCAACCAAGCCCCCCGAAGGTGTAGCGATGGTGCTAGTCGGCCAGGTCCCCAAAAGACTCGTGGCGAGTACGCCGGCCAAGTGGCGTGACATTGGTTGGGTTCACCAAGCCCCAAGTGGCGCTGGCCCTATTGGCCGACCAAGAGGCGTGACCGGTTCAGACGTGACCGTGTCCCCAAATGATCTAGTGGCTTTCGCCTATCAAGAGGTGTGGCATTGGTTCGGATACGACCAAGCCCCCAAGTGATAAATATAACTGTCAAGGGGTAAACCGGAGGCCGCTTTTTTTAAAAAAAAAACAGAAACACTCCATGTAACCACGCATGAAAAGAAAGACAGAGACCCCGCTTTGGCTGAGGCCCTGATTTTTATTATATCAAAGACAATATATACATTGTTATGCTATGTACATAAACTGAGCCAATGACTCATGTGTAGTAAGGTCGAAGATGAGCTATATTCCACGGCCTGTTGGTCTCCTCCTCTGATGTACGTGAGTCTTTATGCTCTCGAATATCAACCAGATAATAGGAACCGTTGTGCAGATTCTTGCTGACCACAAAGGGCCCTTCCCAAGGTGGGGATAGCTTGTGCATGTCTGTCTGGTCTTGGATGAGACGGAGCACCAAATCTCCTTCCTGAAAGGCTCTGGTTCTAACCCGGCGGCTGTGATAACGAGCGAAGATCTTCTTTGGTAAATCGCCGACCGGCGGCTGCCATATCACGCTCCTCATCCAGCAGGTCCAAAGCGTCCTGTCGCGCCGCTTCATTGTCCGCTTCAACATAAGCCGCTACACGGGGCGAATCGTGCCGGATATCACTGGGGAGAACTGCTTCCGCTCCATAAACCATGAAGAAAGGCGTGTAGCCAGTAGACCGGTTTGGCCTAGTATTTATACTCCATAGCACTGATGGGAGCTCTTCAACCCAGCACCCGGTGTTCTCGTAATGGGACGAAGTCGTGGTTTGATGCCTCGCAAGATTTCTGATTAGCACGCCCGCCCGTTGGATGTGGGTGCGCCATCGATGATACATCAAGCGGATATGCTCGCGTTCACAAAATTCTTTCATAGCTCCTTGGACAGATTGGTGCCATTGTCGTTGATGATTGTGTGGAAAGCCAAACCGAAAATCACCTTTTGATGAACTGCATCACTGCTGCCGCATCACACTTATCGACAGCTCGCTTCAACCCACTTGGTGAACTTGTCCACCGCCACTAACGGTGGGTCTTCTTATCTTTGGATCTCTTAAAGGCCCGACCATATCCAGCCCCCATGTCGCAAACGGCCACGTTATTGGGATCATCCTCAACTCTGTGCGGTGCACGGGCACGCTCGAGAATTTTCGACACCCATCACGGTGTTTGACCAAGTCCTCCGTGATCAAGCATGAGCAGTTAACCAAGAGAATCCATGACGGAATGCCTTTGCCACCAGGGACTTTGAACCGGCATGATGCCCGCAATCCCCTTCATGGATTTCTCGTAAAATTTCGCCACCTTCCTCAGGGGAAACACAGCGTTGAAACGCCCCTGAAACGCTGCGATGATGCAACTCACCATTAATAATCGTCATGGACTTGGAGCGCCGGATTACCGCTCGCCGTAACCTCATCGTTCGCAATTCTCCTCGAGTCATATATGCAAGATAAGGCACCGCCCAATCCGGAATAGCATGTAATGCTGCCACCAACGGGCCTCCGGGTCAGAATTGCCAAATCCGCTTCACCAGGAGCTGAACCGACGGGTTGTGCAAGACGTCGAGAACACATTAGGGGAACGGTTTACGCCGAGAACCCAGACGGCTTAAAGCGTCTGCCGCCGTTCTTCCGGCGATCCACATGATCTACTTGATATCCCTTGAAGCACCCGCAATATTATCCACCTCTCGTCGATATGCAGCCATGAGGGGGTCCTTAGAGTCCCAAGTGCCAGATACTTGCTGCGCCACCAGGTCCGAATCACCAAAGCACTTAACCCGGCTTAAGCTCATCTCCTTAGCTATCCGGAGACCAAGATGCAAGGCTTCATACTCGGCTGCATTATTAGTACAAGGGAACATTAGACGGAGAACGTAACAAAACTTATCACCTCGTGGGGAAGTTAACACGATTCCAGCCCCCGAGCCTTCCAACTGCCTGGATCCATCGAAGTGGATAGTCCAGTATGTATTATCCGGTTTCTCCTCTGGCGCTTGTAACTCCGTCCAATCATTAATGAAGTCAACAAGCGCTTGTGACTTCACTGCTGTGCGTGGTGTGTACTTGAGCCCATGTGGCCCAAGTTCAATGGCCCATTTGGCAATCCGACCAGTCGCTTCCCTGTTTTGTATGATATCACCCAAAGGAGCTGAACTAACCATCGTAATAGGATGCCCTTGGAAATCTTGTTTCAGCTTCGGCTGGCCATAAAACACCATAGACTAGCTTCGCCAATGCGGATACCTCTGCTGGACTCAATAAGTACCTCATCGATATAGTAAACCGCCATTGAACCGGATATTCCTTCCCCGCCTTGCGCTTACCACAATGGCTACGCTTACCGCTCGTGCATTGGCTGCCACATATAATAACAGCGGTTCCTTGTCAATCTGGAGCTGCAAGGACAAGGGTTGGCCAATTGCCGCTTTAGGTCCTCGAAGCTTTGCGCAAATGGACTCGAGCACGAAATGATCTGTCTTCCTCAAGATCGGTATAAAGGAATAGCCTTCTCTCCAAGGCGGCTGATAAACCGGCTCAATGCCGCAATCCGGCCCGCCAAGCGTTGAACATCGTTGATACACTTCGGTTTAGCCAAGGAGGTGATCGCTTTAATTTTCTCCGGATTAGCCTCGATTCCCCTGTTAGACACCAGGAACCCCAATAGCTTGCCAGCCGGAACACCAAAAACACACTTGGCCGGATTAAGCATCATCTTATAAATGCGCAGGTTGTCGAAGGTTTCCTTCAAATCGTCCACCAGCGTCTCCTTCTGTCGTGATTTCACCACAATGTCATCTACATAAGCATGCACATTGCGGTCGATCTGTGTATGCAAGCAATTCTGTACACACCGCTGATAAGTAGCTTGGGCGCTCTTGAGCCCAAAAGGCATAGATACATAGAAGAAGGCTCCAAAGGGAGTTATAAACGCCGTTTTCTCCTGGTCCTTGACCGCCATCTTGATCTGATGATATCCAGAGTATGCGCCCAACAAGCTTAAACGCCACATCTCCGCCGTGGCATCAATAATCTGATCAATGCGGGAGAGCAAAAGGATCTGCTTGGACAAGCTTTGTTAAGATCTGTGTAGTCCACACACATACGCCAGTGCCGTTTTCTTAAGGACCAGCACCGGATTAGCGAGCCACTCGATGAAACACCTCGATGATAAAACCAGCTGCCGAAGCTGGCTACTTCTTCCAATGGCCTTGCGTCTTTCTTCATTAAACCGGCGGAGGAACTGTTTCACGGTTTATACTTAGGATCCACATTAAGTGTGTGCTCACGAGTTCCTCGGACACTGGCATGTCGATGGCTTCCATGCAAAATGTCCGGTTCTCACGGATGAACTCGATGAGCGCCTTCCTATTTAGGATCCAGTTGGCACCGACAAGAAACTGCTTGGACGAATCTTTGATGCACGAAGTCAACAAGCTTGGTTTCATTGCCGATTTGAATTTCAGATCCGATTCATGCTCTATAGTAGGCTTCTTGGAGGGTCATATCTGCCGGATCAACGTTGTCCTTATAGAATTTCAACTCTTACGGGCATGCAGACCGCCTCTGCATAAGCTGCATCTCCTTCCTCACATTCCAAAGCGACTCGGCGGCTTCCATGCACCGTTATTGTTCCTTTGTAACCCGCATTTTGAGCTGCAAGTAGATATAACAAGGTCGTGCCATGAACTTAGCATAAGCCGGCCGTCCAAACAGGGCATGATATGGGCTCCGGATTTTTACCACTTCAAAGGTTAGCTTTTCAGACCGGGAATCGTGCTCATCTCCAAAAGCCACATCTAAGGTTATCTTGCCAATAGGATAAGCAGATTTGCCTGGCACTACACCATGGAACACCGTATTGGACGGTCTGAGATCTTTATCTGTGAGACCCATGCGACGGAAAGTGTCATAATACAATATATTGATGCTGCTTCCTCCATCCATAAGCACCTTAGTGAATTTATAGCCCCAACTTGGGGGTCTACCACCAAAGCCAGTGACCCGGATTATCAACCCGGGGATGGTCCTCTCGCTCCATACGATAGGCTGCTCGACCAACGCAAATACCGTGGCAAAGCCGGTTCAACAGAAATTATCGCCCGTTTGTGAAGCTTCCGATCCCGCTTGTCCAAACTGGTTGTGAAAATATGATAATCGCCCGCCGCTCAACTACTTTGGCTGGCTTTGATAGCTCGACGGCTGCCGCTCTTCTTCTTCTTGGCTACCTTGATTACTCTGGTTGTTGAAATTGCCTGATTGTGCCTGAACGGAAGCTCCGCCCTGACCCGCCCATGAAAACCGGATCTGAACCGCCACCGATCCCTGGTCATATCGGAAAGCATCGAATTTTTGAACTCTTGCATAATAGAACAGTCTTTCAGAGATGATTCGATGGGTTTTCTTTTCGTCCGTGTTTGGGACAAGGCTGATTCAACAAGTAATTCAAACGGCTTGCACCAGCATTTGGACCCGATTCGCCTTGCCTCTCGCCGCGGGCTCTCATCCTGCGCATTAGTGTTGGCTCTGAAATCATCAGCCTTGCGCTTGCCCCGTTCCATGACCTGCGGTTTGAAATCTGCTGCTTGAGTTGCCACTCTTCTTTCCCTTCCTCGCTTCGTCATCATCGCTTGGGATCCTTGGTACTATGCTGAATCGGCATATTTTACCAAAGCGGTCATGAGGGTTCCGTATCATTGCGTAACCGCTTCATACGCCCCAGCTTAAGTTTCAGAGGCTCAAACCGCGGTTGCTTTCCAATGTGATGATCGCCGAGTCGGCATTGATCCGATCCGAGGAGTGCAAAATCTCGGACACGGCGCACTCCAACGGGTTGTTGACTCCTTCTTCACGAACACAAGCCGCGGTCTACTATGGACTTGGGCTGCTTACATGTATCCTTAAAATTCGGATAAACTGGGCCCTTAACTGACCCCACGAACTGATAGAGTTGGGCGGCAAGCTTTTCAACCAAGTACGGGCTGTGCCCTCCATCATCATGGTGAAGTATTTTGCACACGCCGCTTCATCAACATCAAGCATCTCCATGGCCATCTCGTAACTCTCAACCCACGCCTCAGGGGATAGATCTGCAGTGTAATTTGGCACCTTCCGCGGGCCTTTAAAATCCTTAGGCAGACGCACATTGCAAAGCGGGGAGTTAAACAGGCACTCCCAAAGCGGAGGTGACTCCTGGCCCGATGAAGGAGGTAGGGCGAACCGGCGTGCGTTGACCCACATCACCTTGTGCTGCTAACTCGGCCTCCCTGCGTGCCCGGGCCCGATCCACCACCTCCTGAGCATTACGAGCGCTGCCTATCTGGGTGATTGCCTCGGCCGCTTCACGGTCCCGCGTTACTCGATAGGGCCGGTTCATCCATGTGCGCCTGCTGTAGCTCCGGCTTGGACGGGCGAGTGAATCGATCGTCGGCTGTATGAATACGCCTCGCTGGATTAGTGCAGTCCGAGGCTCCTTAACCGGCGTGTTTCAACCGCCAGGGGAATCTCCTTATTTCGAATCGCCTCCAATCGTGCGGCAGCTGCGACAAGGTTGTCCATAGGGTTAGAGTAATGCCCCGGGGGCGTCTGTACCGGCGGAGGAACCACCGTATTCTGCTGTGGGGGCTCCATCTGGCGTGGTTGGACCGTCGCTCCCGCTCCTGGTGCCTCAATCCGGTTTACCTTCTGCTTGGGCGGTTACTGGGTCCGGCCCCGGGTGTCTGAAAGAGGTTTCTAAGGTCAAACCCGGATGGCAGGCTCGATCTGTACTTCCGCCTTAACACCTCCTGTGACGCGCTCTGGTCAAGCATGAGTCTGTAAGCTTGTGCATCTAAAGCGGCCCGCTCTGCGCCATGCGCTCCTTCTTCGCCGCTAGATCCGCTGGCTTGCGTGATCTGCTCTCTCACCTTTGCAATCTCTGCGTTATGAGCCTCTGATCTGCTGGGTTATCCTCCGCCATGAGCGCTGCTAAGCGATCAAACAGATCGACAAAACTTGAACCGGCGGTCGCACGGGCCTCCGCTCCTGCTGCAGCGGCTGAACCGGAAAATATCGCTTTGTGGCTGAAGAGAGGTTTGCGCCCGAGTACCAGCCATGAATACACCGTTCGGTTCAGTGACTGGGGTCCGGAATCTCGTCACCATTGAACAGCCCTCGATCATACCATCCTGCGCAGCTGGTACAATGACTCGGTCTCTCCTTCGAAGATTCATCGCCGGAGTAGACGACGGTCTCGCTACCGTACTCTGAACCGGCATCATACTCCCCTCCATGGGTAGCTCCAACGAAGACATGCTTCACAGCCGGTTTAGCCCGGGCCGGTTGCGCACGCTGAGCCGTCTCGACGAGGTCGGTGCAGATGTCCGGCTCAGGCCCTCTGATCTTGCCGATGAAGACATGTATGCCGCCGAAGGGGACCCGGTATCCATACTCGATTGAATCGGCCTCGGGACCCCATCGGTATTGTCGATGTAGACCCGCCACGGCGACTCTTGGTCATCCGGCCCACGACGTAGCCTTCGAGTCCTTTGAGCTTGCCCTCCAAGATCGTCAAACCATCGTACGATAGCCCCACGGTGGGCGCCAACTGTCGTGGATTTGTCACGGCAGATGTCCTAGCATAAGGACTTAGTCGTGGAGCCATCGCCACGGGTTTACTTGTAGGGGTTAAAACGGACACAAAGACACGAGGGTTTTATACTAGTTCGGCCCCTTCGATGAAGGTAAAAGCCTACGTCTAGTTGTGATGGAATTGATGTAGTCTCGATGGCTAGGGAGCAAACAAGCTTCGCCTAGACACGAGTTGTGGTTGTCTCTCCTGAACCGCCGCCGGGTCGTCCCCTTATATACACGAGTGACGCCCGTCGGTTTGCAGAGTCCCAACCGGTTCATATTCGTATCCCGGTTGGTCTCTCTCTATTCCTAACTTACAATACAAGTTTATACATCAGGCCGGTTTACGGCTACAGGTTCTAAGCCAACTACAGGCTTTGGGCCTTTCCATGATTACACTATCAGCAGAGCTAACCCGGCCCAAATGCGGCCGGTTTATACCTAGCGGTAACATCCCCAACACAACCCAAATAAACTTTAAACAATTTTGTTATTTCCTGTGGATTTACAATACTTCTCTATGCTTTTTGCAGAAAACCACTTGGCCTCTTGAGAACAAATGACAGGGTCCAACATAAGATTTATCCATCACGCCGATATTATCAGCCATGGAGTAAGTATCCTACAAGCTAGTTGATATTATCACAAAAGAGGCTAGACAATAATATGCTCAGAAGTATGGATACAACTATACACCAGTTGGGGGCACATACTTGTATGAAATCAAGCAGTAGCATTTTAACAACAATGATTACCATTTAAAATGAGATGTCATTGGTTCTGGCTCAAGGTTTGTAACATGTCAGGTTGATGCATTAATCTAGCATAAGCACATTAGAAACCACACTTATAATGCAGATTATACAATACAACCTAACATGATATGGAACAAACTACAACCTAGGAAAATCAACTAAGCATAAGCATGTCAAGAGTTTTGGGACTCATGAAGATACTGTTGGGTGGAAGAAGCTTTGGTGGGCTGCTGCTTGTCCTGGTTCTCATCCGAACAGCCCAGCCGCGCGAAATCCTCAACTGACTTGACATGAACCTGCAAAGGAAGACGGATATAAACCCTGACGGCTCAAGCAGATCAAGCACATCAAAGACGTGGGTGTCTTGCACCACCTGGTACGACGACACCCTGACGGCGCCGCCGACGGACGATGCGAACCGGAGGATCTCCTCCATGGTGATGGTGACTAAGCCCAGCTGCTCCTGCGACCCCGAGGCGCATGCAGAGAGAGCAGAACAATGTTCGAAATTACAGATCGCCCATACCGACTGATGCATATGCTCTCTCTGAAATGGCAAGGATGATGGGCGCGTTGTGTGCGTACCTTGAAGAGGTGGTCCTTGGCGGCGGCGGCGCCGCAGGCCACGACGCATGCATTGCCGGTGGTGGCGGTCTGGGTCTGCAGGTGGTTGGCGAGGATGGGCTGCAGCTCATGGAGGAATATGGCGGGGTCTTGGACTTGGGCGGCGGAGGCGCCTACCCTGCCGGTGCTCAATCTGGAAGATCCCAGCGCCATGTGAGATGCGGTGAGGGAGGAGGGAAAGGGTGGTGGTAGAGCATGGAAATGGCTGTCCTTGGGGAGGACATGGGCGTCAACCGCGAGGACGACGGAGATGGATCGATCTGGGAGCGCCGCTGCTTGATCTGGTGCGTGGATGCGACGTACGCTGCCTCCCCTTCTCGATCTGGAGGTGGATTCGCCACGGTGGAGGGTGGGGGGAGAGTGGGTGGATCTGGCCGTCGCTCATGGCCACTGGAGCCTCGGGCTCCTTCCTCCTGCGCGGGCGACGGTGAGGGAAGGCTGGGTGAGAAACCCTAGCGGCGGGGCCATGGCCATGGCCGCGGGGTAGGGGTTAGGCCTGAGTAGGGGCGGCGAGGTTGGTCGAGGACGAGGGAGACGAGGGGAGAGTGAGGGCGGCGGCGCAGGTGGGTGGCGGCGAGGTTCTGAGGGTGACGAGGGGTGGGTGGCGGCGACGAGGGGACGAGGGGATGCATCGAGGAGAGGGAGAGGATCTGAGGGGGGAGGGAGAGAGAGAAAGAAAGAATGGAGGGGGGTGGGTGGAAAATGTCCATGAGGACAGACCTAGGGTTTCGGCTCGGGTGGGTTTGGGCCGTTGGATCCGGAAGCATCTGACAGTGGTTGATGCGTGATCCGCGTGATATGCTCATGGTCCAATCAGAACGCAGCAAACCATTCGATGACCTTATGACCATATAAATTGGTCGTGATCGATTCAAGATAAAAAATTTATTCCATTTTTCAGTGCTCAAAATGAGTGTTTTTGTGAAAGTCCTATCAAATAATTTTTCAAATGATATCATATTTTGCACAAGTTTACATCATGGATCTGTAAACAATATTGACAAAGGGAGTTTTTATTTCCTTTCCACGAAAAATCAAATTTCCATTTTTCGAGTGCCCAAAATAAGTTTTTTTGTGAAGGTCCTATAATATATTTGTCGCGGAATTGGACCAAATCATTTTTTTAAAATACTAGGCCATATATAATGCACAACTGCCAAAACGGTTGGGTGAAAAAAGTTTTGATCCACCTCTGGTGAAAAAGACAAATTGTCGTCGATTCAGCTGGAAACGGGTCAAATTTGAACTGTAGCTGCCTCATATTTTGCTCTTAATTTTTTCCAAAAATCATTTCTAGGTAAATAAGTATCTATTTAATCAGAGAAACACCAAAAAAATTCCAAGATTCAACTACTAGATAGGAACGGTCAAGCCCGCCGTTTTGACCGCATTTTGAAACGGGCATAAAAAATTCAAAAAAAATCAAAAATTGGAAAACCTTCGCATTGTGTCATTATATGTGGCCAAGTTTCCAGGAAAAATGACAAACTTGTAATACGGCAATTATTATAAAAAAGTGTTCTCAGAAACGAGCTATCAAGCGTGAAGATTCATGGCTTTCAAGCCAAATGATCAATCTTATGGCCACATTCATGGCATAGTTTGTTCAAATGATCTCATATTGTGCACAAGGGTGCATATTAGAATGGCAAACAATGTTGCCTAAGGAAGTTTTCATTTTCTTTGGACGAAAAAACCATTTTTCATTTTCTGAGTGCCCGAAAGGAGGTTTTTTTGTGAAGGAACTACCAAATAATTGTTGAAAAATTGGACCAAATCATTTTTCTAAAATACTAGGACATATTTAATTCAGAATTGACGAAATTGTTGGGTGAAAAAAGTTTTGATCCACCTCTCGTGAAAAAGACAAATTGCCACGATTCGGTTGGAAGCGTGTCAATTTGAACTGCAGCTGCAAAGATAGTTTGCTCTTTATTTTTCCAAAAATCATTTCTAGTTACATAAGTATCTATTTAATCATAGAAACACCAAAAAATTCCAAGATTCAACCACTAGCTAGGAACGGTCATTCCTACGCTTTTATTTGCATTTTGAAACGGGCATAAAAAATTCAAAAAAAATCAAAAAATTGGAAAACCTTCGCATTGTGTCATTATATTTGGACAAGTTTCCAGGAAAAATAACAAACTTGTAATACGGCAATTATTATAAAAAAGTGTTCTCAGAAATGAGCTATCAAGCGTGAAGATTCATGGCTTTCAAGCCAAATGATCAATCTTATGGCCACATTCATGGCATAGTTTGTTTAAATGATCTCATATTGTGCACAAGGGTGCATATTAGAATGGAAAACAATGTTGCCTAAGGAAGTTTTCATTTTCGTTGGACGAAAAAACCATTTTTCATTTTCCGAGTGCCCGAAAGGAGGTCTTTTTGTGAAGGAACTACCAAATAATTATTGAAAAATTGGACCAAATCATTTTTCTAAAATACTAGGACATATTTAATGCACAATTGCCCAAATTGTTGGGTGAACAAAGTTTTGATCCACCTTTCGTGAAAAAGACAAATTGCCGCCGATTCATTTGGAAGCGTGTCAAATTTGAACTGCAGCTGCCGCATAGTTTGCTATTTTTTTTTTCAAAAATTATTTCTAGTTACATAAGTATCTATTTAATCATAGAAACACCAAAAAAATTCCAAGATTCAACCACTAGCTAGGAACGGTCATTCCCGCCGTTTTGACCGCATTTTGAAACGGGCATAAAAAATTCAAAAAAAATCAAAAAATTGGAAAACCTTCGCATTGTGTCATTATATGTGGACAAGTTTCCAGCAAAAATAACAAACTTGTAATACGGTAATTACTTCAAAAAGTGTTCTCAGAAACGAGCTATCAAGTGTGGAGATCAATGGCTTTCAAGCCAAATGATCAATCTTATGGCCACATTCATGGCATAGTTTGTTCAAATGATCTCATATTGTGCACAAGGGTGCATATTGGAATAGCAAACAATGTTGCCTAAGGAAGTTTTCATTTTCGTTGGACGAAAAAACCATTTTCCATTTTTCGAGTGCCCGAAAGGAGGTTTTTTTGTGAAGGAACTACCAAATAATTGTTGCAAAATTGGACCAAATTATTTTTATATAATACTAGGCCATATTTAATGCACAATTGACAAAATGGTCTGGTGTAAAATTTTTTGATCCACCTCTCGTGAAAAAGACAAATTTCGCCGATTTAATGAAGGGTCAAATTTGAACTGCAGCTGCCTCATAGTTTGCTATTTATTTTTTCCAAAAATCATTTCTAGTTACATAAGGAACTATTTAATCATACATACATGGTTTGGTGGCGATACATCAAGGTTTGGGCGGTGGCCGAGGGCCCCAACTCTAGAGCGCGTAAACTCGCATGCCCGCCGCGTGGTCACCGCGTGACCGGGGCATTGCCATGTGTTCTGGGTGGCCTAGGCATGTCTAGTGGGTTGGGAACTCCCCAGGTTGGAGCTAGGAAGAAAATCACAACATAAGATTCTGACGAGGAGACCAATCGATGCTCAAACATGAATTAGCAGCCAAGTGTTTGATTAGCGGTACGGGAAATGTACATGGCTAATGGGCGTGAGTTTTGGCTGAGGATGATGAGTTACTAAGAAGACCGTTTTCACAAATTTTCAGCTCAAAAGGAGGAGCCTAGGTGGTACTTGCTTTGCAAACCACCACACTAGACATAAATACGAATGTTGAAGCTCGGCTCAAAATAATAAATGGATTGAGCTGGCATTTGGTGGAGGATGGTTATTTGGGCATAGGAAAGCACTGTAGAAAATGGATACTATTTGGACATGCCAAACTGGTACTTCCTTCACAAACTGTTACTCTGAACAGAATAGGAAAATGAATATTTTTGAATTATTTTTAAAGTAGGCAAGGAAGGTTTTTACATATTTGACGAAGATATGACCCAAAGAATTTATGAGATTTTTTTGGGAATTTTGGGAATGACAGAAATATAGGTTGCTTCACAACCTAGGGCAAAAACTGCCACATGGACATGACACATAGGCAAAACTGATGAGGTGGCGCCTAGTCATAGCAACCCACCACAATTTACAAGGCTATGACCATCTATATTGGTCGTTAACAACTAGAAATAAGGCAGCGGACTAGCGTTGTTAGCTTTATGACCATTTCATGTAAGGAAATTATGACCTTTCTGACCAAAATGGTCGCAATGGTTTAGGGTTTGGAGCCCCTCGAACAGCTTTTGACCAATTGGTCTCAAATGGTCATAAATCTATGACCAATTCTTCCAGGGTCACTGACAGAAGGTCATAAGTTGACATATTTCTTGTAGTGATCACGCTCCTGTGGGAAGGTGAACTCCACCAAGGGGTCTGGGATGCCGAGACTCGCGGCTTCCACGTCTTCCTTGGCCCATATGGACCTCTTCCCGCCGTAACCACGTCTTCCGAGGTGGTCGCTGTTGGGGAACGTAGTAATTTCAAAAAAAATCCTACGCACACGCAAGATCATGGTGATGCATAGCAACGAGAGGGGAGAGTGTCGTCCACGTACCCTCGTAGACCGAAGCGGAAGTGTTAAAACAACGCGGTTGATGTAGACGTACGTCTTCACGGCCCGACCGATCATGCACCGAAAGCACGGGACCTCCAAGTTCTAGCACACATTCAGATCGATGACGTCCCTCGAACTTCGATCTAGCCGAGTGTCGAGGGAGTTCCTTCAGCACGACGGCGTGGTGACGACGTTGATGTTCTACCGATGCAGGGCTTCAGCTAAGCACCGCTACAATATTATCAAGGAGGACTATGGTGGATGGGGCACCGCACATGGTTAAGAGATCAATGATCTATTGTTGTGTCTCTAGAGGTGCCCCCTGCCCTCGTATATAAAGGAGCAAGGGGGGCGGAGGCGGCCGGCCACGGAGGAGGCGCGCCATGGGGAGTCCTACTCCCAGCGGAAGTAGGACTCCCTCCTTTCCTTGTTGGACTTGGAGAAGGGGGAAAGAGGAGGGAGAGAGAGGAAGGAAAGGGGGGCGCCGCCCCCCTCTCCTTGTCCTATTCGGACTAGGGGGAGGGGGGCGCGGCCCAGCCCTGGCAGCCTCTCCTCTTCTCCACTAAGGCCCACTATTGCCCATTAAGCCCCCGAGGGGTTCCGGTAACCCCTCGGTACTTCGGTAAAATCCTGATTTCACCCGGAACACTTCCGACATCAAAATATAGGCTTCCAATATATCAATCTTAATGTCTCGACCATTTCGAGACTCTTCGTCATGTCCATGATCACATCCGGGACTCCGAACAACCTTCGCTACATCAAACTCATAAACTCATAATATAACCGTCATTGAAACTTTAAGCGTGCAGACCCTACGGGTTCGAGAACTATGTAGACATGACCGAGACACGTTTCCGGTCAATAACAAATAGGGAACCTAGATGCCCATATTGGCTCCTACATATTCTACAAAGATCTTTATCGGTCAAACCGCATAGCAACATGCGTTGTTCCCTTTGTCATCGGTATGTTACTTGCCCGAGATTCGATCGTCAGTATCTCAATACCTAGTTCAATCTAATTACCGGCAAGTCTCTTTACTTGTTCCGTAATACATCATCCTGCAACTAACTCATCAGTTGCAATGCTTGCAAGGCTTATAGTGATGTGCATTACCGAGTGGGCCCGGAGATACCTCTCCGACAATCGGAGTGACAAATCCTAATCTCGAATTATGCCAACTCAACAAGTACCTTCGGAGACACCTGTAGAGCACCTTTATAATCACCCAGTTACTTTGTGACGTTTGGTAGCACACAAAGTGTTCCTCCGGTAAACGGGAGCTACATAATCTCATAGTCATAGAAACATGTATAGGTCATGAAGAAAGCAATAGCAACATACTAAACGATCAAGTGCTAAGCTAGCGGAATGGGTCAAGTCAATTACATCATCCTCCTAATGATGTGATCCCATTAATCAAATGACAACTCATGTCAATGGTTAGGTAACTTAACCATCTTTGATTCACAAGCTAGTCAAGTAGAGGCATACTAGTGACACTCTGTTTGTCTATGTATTCACACATGTATTATGTTTCCGGTTAATACAATTCTAGCATGAATAATAAACATTTATCATGATATAAGGAAATAAATAACAACTTCATTATTGCCTCTAGGGCATCCTTCGGTCTCCCACTTGCACTAGAGTCAATAATCTAGTTCACATCGCCATGTGATTTAACACCAATATTCACACTCTGTATGTGATTAATACCACTACTAGGAAAAGGCATGCTAGTGGCGCACCAGTTTTGCCTTCTAATGGCGCACTGCTGGTGCGCCACTAGCCTCACGCCATTAGAATTTTTTTTAATGGCGCACCACATGTGCGCCATTAGAATCTGGTATTCTAATGGCGCACCAGGCAGTGCGCCATTGGTATTGCCCACAGTGCGCCACTATTATCTGCTATACTTATAGCGCAGCACATGTTAGTGCACCATTAGTAACAACTTTTTTAATTTTTTTTTGTTTTTTCTTAATCTCGGGTCACTATTTCACATATGAGATATTCAACACATATATATACAACAAGCATCCATATAGCAATCATATCCAACACACAAGTTTCATCATATATACATACATAGCCAACACATAGTTCCGTCGTTACATATTACAAAAGTTTCACATTGTTCATCCAACACCATTATCCATCAGTTCACAAAAGTTTCACATTGATACAAAATAAAAACACAAATGGAAAAGAAGCACTCCATCCACACAAGCTTCCGTCAATTAAATCAAATCTGCAAAATGATAAACAAGAAGTTAGAAGAAGAAAAGGAAGAAGACTAGAAGAATACTAGAAGAAGAAGAAGAACACTAGAAGAAGAATAAGAAGAGTTTTGGAAAAGAAGAAGAATAAGAAGAAGACTATAAGCTTATTATGTAAACTTGATCATTTTGTGCTAGCATAAGTTATTTTGGAGCTGACCTATAGGAAACAAAGCATATAAGCTCTAAGTTAGTATATTAGAGCCAACTTAGGTAAAATGAATCTAACCTATGTCATTTTGGAAAAGAAGAAGAATAAGAAAAAGACTATAAGCTTATTATGTAAACTTGATCATTTTGTGCTAACATAAGTTATTTTGGAGCTAACCTATAGGAAACTAAGCATATAAGCTCTAAGTTAGTATATTAGAGCCAACTTAGGTAAAATGAAGCTAACCTATGTCATTTTGGAAAAGAAGAAGAATAAGAAAAAGACTATAAGCTTATTATGTAAACTTGATCATTTTGTGCTAACATAAGTTATTTTGGAGCTAACCTATAGGAAACTAAGCATATAAGCTCTAAGTTAGTATATTAGAGCCAACTTAGGTAAAAATGAAGCTAACCTATAGGAAACTAAGCATATTAGAGATAACATAGGTAACTAAGTATATATATATATCATTTTGGATAGCTAACCTATAGGAGATCTGACATACCTGACAAAGTTCAGTTCTCATGCATTGTTCTTCTCCTTCTTCTCCTTCCTCTCCCTGATGCGCCTAGAGTGGCGAGGTGGCGGAGGCAGTGGGATGTAGTCTTCTACCACAATTGGCGTGGTCATGTCGCCCAGCTATGGGATCGCCAGCGCCACCACCGGTGCGTGGTCATTGTCAGGCACCACCACCATCGCGAGGCCACCTTCAGCCACGACCATCGCTAGGTCATCCTCAACCACCTCCATCTCTTGCCCATGGTCAGCCACCACCATCTCTTGCCCTTGGTCTGCCACCACCAGCGCTAGGTCATCCTCAGCCTGATGCCCATCGTCATCCTGCAGCTCCTCATCCTCACTCTGCTCCTCTTCTCCCGCACTCCAGTCCGGATCATCCTTCTTGTTGTCTATGCTGCTGCCAGAATCGCTGCTGCTTTTGCTACTGCCAGAATCATTGTTGCTTCGCACTGACCATAGTCGCCGCTGCTTTGGTGTAGCCGTGTCACTTCCGCTGCTCCTACCTGTCCAAAATGCAACAATGACTGTTAACAATCGATGTGAGACAAAGCCAAATGTAGAGGAATAAGAAGAGGCGAACGCATCGGCATCATCATCGGCAGCGAAGCGCATGCGACACATAGTCTTGTTGTACACCTTCACGATGAGCATGTTGGTGTCGTAAATGCCGCACTCAAGACAAGGAAGTACCCCACCGCAGGTCATAGGCACGGTACAACTTCTCCCACCCACGAGACAAGTACATGTGGCCCTTCTTGATCGCCAATCGCACATCCCATTGCTGCGAAACCCGCTGCCGCCTGTCGTAGCTTCACATTATTTGGCGGATCTTCACCCATCAGCCAGGTTCATAAAACTGTCGGGCAGCCTCTGCAGGTTTGGGACAATGAGTGATCGACAAACAATGATATCATAATGAGATGGGTGAAGGGAGATCTCGTTTTATATACCTGCGTCATGGATGATACTGAAGCCTCAAGTATGATAGTGAAGAACTCGGAAGCATCCAACTCGTACTGCGGTGTCGCAGATCGGCGGTGGCTGCTTCCCGCCATCTCTGATAAGCAGCAGAAGTGTAACACCCCGGATCCGATGCGCCAGGTGTCGTCCAGTTATTCGCCTTCGTTGCCATGTCATTTTCTTGCGTGTTGCATTTGCCATGTCATCATATGCATTTCATATCATGTCATCATGTGCATTTCATTTTGCATACGTGTTCGTCTCATGCATCCGAGCCTTTTCCCCGTTGTCCGTTTTGCAATCCGGCACTCCTATGTTCCCCGGCGCCCCTTTTGTCTTCTGTTGTGAGCGGTATTATACTTTCTCGGAATGGACCGAGGTTTGCCATGCTGCCTTGGTATAGCACCGTGAACCGCCTGTCAAGTTTCGTGCCATTCGGAGGTCGTTTGATACTCCAACGGTTAACCGGGTAACCGTAAAGCCTCTTTTGTTGCAGCCCAACACCCCTTCCAAAGTGGCCCAAAACCCATCTAACTCCCCTCCATGTTCTCGGTCGTTCGATCACGATCGCGTGGCCGAAAACCATACCTCATTTGGACTCTCCTAGCTCCCTCTACCTATAAATAGGCCCTCCCCTTCCAAATTTGGATCATTTCCCCGAACCCTAATTTTTTCCTCGCGCACGGACGTTTCTTCCCCGCGCGGACATGTCCGCCGCCGCCCCTCGCCAATCGCTTCGCCGCGCCGTCCACCCCGCCGTCTCCACCGCGCCGCCCTCCTCAGCTCAGATCGGGCCCGCCCGAGCCCATCGGGCCCGGACGAGCCAGCAGGCCAGCGCCAAGACCGGACCGCCGGTCGTCCCCGCCGCCGGTTCGTGCCGCGGCACCGTTCTCCGGCGGCGGTTTCGCCGCCTCCGCCGCCGGCACCCGTCGCCGCTTCGCCGCCATTGGTCGCGGACCCGCCGCCGCGCCGTCGTGCTTTCGTCGCCCGGCGCGCCATGGCCGCCCGCTCCCGCCAAGATCTCCTCGCCGCCCGCACCACCCACCGGCGCCCGTCGTTGCTCGACCTCGCCGCCACGGGACGGATCCGCCGCTCGAGATCCGCCGGATCCGGTCGGTCTCCGCCTAACCTCGCTTCACGGCGGCGCCGCCGCCGCCGCCGTTCCGCTGATCGGAGGAGCCCGATCCTCCTGCATTGACCGGGCCTCCATCTCCCGTGGGCCCCGTGCCCTCAGCCCGCAAGCCGGCCCAGCCAGCCTCTCCGGCCCGCTCCTCCTCTGCGCCTGGGCCTGCAGCCCACCGGCCCAAGACCCATGGTGAGGCCACCCCACAGCGCCTCTATTTTTTTTCCATTCTGTTGGACCTCTGCCTAGATTCGGCCCATTTAGTGTTTTTTCCCTGTCTGCGGTTTTAGCTATTATCCATTGTATTAACAGTTTTACAGAAAACCCCCTGTAGTTCATGCATTAATAACTCATTAATCGTGCATCGGTTTAAAATGATTTAAACATGTAAAATGCTTAGAATTTTATCTAGTTTCACATTATGCCACTTTCTTCCCATGTTAATATGTTTAAAATGTTGTTTACATTAATTTGCTCAAATGTCATGTTAAAATGATTTAATTCATAACTAAATAACCGTAGTTCGGTTTTTAATAAACTTTATATGTAAATGGGGTGGAAAAATGCCTAGATTAACATGGTACACTTTATTTTCCTGTTTAACAACTTTAAAATATGGTTTAGGGCAGAACAGTAGCTAATTCAAAATATGGACATGAGGATTTTCCGGAATTGTTGTTCGTTGTTTCCGGCCTCATTTAAACTTGCCTAGGTAGGTAGTTTTGTTATGCTTCACCCCTTGCCATGTTGATCCACATTTAATATTGTTGGGTACATAAACGAGAGAGAACTAAATAATTGTTGTGGTGTTTTGTCAATATGCAACTCCGTTGCATATTGAGCTCCACTTAAATTGTAGTGTTGTTTGTCTCATTTTGCCATGCCATGCTTCATTAAACCGACATGCATCATACTTGTTTGCGCATCATGCCACGCTTATGTGATGGTTGATTACTATGTTGTTTGTTTCTTTCCGGTTGTTTCTCTCGTTAGCCTCGGTTCCGTTCGAGTTGTGAGGATCCGTTCGACTTCGTCCGCTTGTCTTCTTCATGGACTCATTCTTCTTCCTTGCGGGATTTCGTGCAAGATGACCATACCTCGAAATCACTACTATCTTTGCTATGCTAGTGTGCTCGCTCTTTTGCTATGCCAATGCTACGATGCCTACCATTTGCTTGTCAGCCTCCCAAATTGCCATGTCAAACCTCTAACCTTTGACACCATTCCTAGCAAACCGTTGTTTGGCTATGTTACCGCTTTGCTCAGCCCCTCTTATAGCGTTGTTAGTTGCAGGTGAAGATTGAAGTTTGTTCCTTGTTGGAACTTGGAGATGTTGTTCCTTGTTGGAACATGTTTACTTGTTGGGATATCACAATATCTCTTATATTATTAATGCATCTATATATTTGGTAAAGGGTGGAAGGCTCGGCCTTATGCCTAGTGTTTTGTTCCACTCTTGCCGCCCTAGTTTCCATCATACCGGTGTTATGTTCCCGGATTTTGCGTTCCTTACGCGGTCGGGTGATTTATGGGACCCCCGACAGTTCGCTTTGAATAAAACTTGTCCAGAAGGCCCAACATTGCCTTTTACCATTTGCCTCACCTAGCCCTTTTTTCCTTGGGTTTCGGAGCCCAAGGGTCATCTTTATTTACCCCCTGGGCGGTGCTCGCCAGAGTGTTGGTCCAAACCGTCACCGCCGGTGGCTACCAGGGCAACTCTGGGCTGGCCTACGGAAGTTTGGACAATCCGGTGTGCCCCGAGAACGAGATATGTGCAGCTCCTATCGGATTTGTCGGCACATTCGGCGGCTTTGCTGGTCTTGTTTTACCATTGTCGAAATGTCTTGATGTACCGGATACCGAGTCGATCGGAGTGTCTTGGGTGAAGGTTTATTCCTTCGATGATCGCGAGAGCTTGTCATGGGCTAAGTTGGGACACCCTGCAGGTATAAACTTTCGAGAGCCGTGCCCGCGGTTATGTGGCAGATGGGAATTTGTTAATGTCCGGTTGTAGAAAACCTGAAGTTGACCTTAATTAAAATAGATCAACCGTGTGTGTAACCGTGATGGTCTCTTTCCGGCGGAGTCCGGAAGTGAACACTGGTGTTGGAGTTATGCTTGGCGCGAGGTTGCTATAGGATCACTTCTTGATCATACTTTTATCGACCGTGCTTTGCCTTCTCTTCTCGCTCTCATTTGCGTATGTTAGCCTCCGTATATGCTAGTCGCTTGCTGCATCTCCACCTCATGACTTTACCTTACCCATAAGATTAAATAGTCTTGATCTCGCGGGTGCGAGATTGCTGAGTCCCCATGGCTCACCAGATACTTCCAAAACCAGTTTGCAGGTGCCTATGTTACCGAGCAGGTGACGCAACCAAGCTCAAGGAGGAGCTCGATGAAGATCTTGCCCTTTGTGTTGTTTCGTTTCAGTTGATCAGTAGTGGAGCCCAGTTGGGGTCGATCGGGGACCTTTGTCGCTTTTGGGGTTCTTCTTTTATTCTGGTTCCGTAGTCGGACCTTGATTGTATCTGGATGATGTAACGCTTTATTCTTGTAATTGAGTGAAGTGGCGATTGTAAGCCAACTATGTATCTTTTCCCCTTATGTATTAAATGGGTTGTGTGAAGATTACCTCACTTGCGACATTGCTTTCAATGCGGTTATGCCTCTAAGTCGTGCTTCGACCGTGGGAGATATAGCCGCATCGAGGGCGTTAAGTTGGTAATCGAGCCATCCCGACCTTAGAGCCCCCACCGCTGATCGCTTTTAGTGGCGAGTTGTGTCTAGAAAATGTTTTGAGTCATTTAGGATTATATATATCGGAGAGTTAGAATTCTTTTTACTCCCCGCCCCTTCGACCTTTCGGTGAGGTATCCCGACGAGAGTTTTGACTCTTCTCTTCTCAAATTTCACTAAAAAATTTTTAGGATCATGCGGGTATCTTAGAATCGTTCGATGGTTTTATGATGACAACATTGTCTTGGTTGCCTCGACATTTAGGGTTGTGGCGGTGTCCCGGGAGTTGAGCTCCGAGGTGTTGTCGTCATAATTTTATCGTTGCAGATTCTCGAATACCGAGTTTAATCGCCGACATCGAAAATCTCTTTTATGCAGTCAGTTGGTGAGATAACCCCGCTAACCCAGTACTGTGGTGAGTACGGGAGTATTGCCATGACTCGTATAACGGATGCTTTTCGAAGGTTGAGGTAGACGATTTCCGAAGGTTTCTTGGTTATGTGTTGACGGATGGATACAGATGGATGTAGGGATTGTTAGTTTGGGTGAGATATATTGCTCCTGTATCCCCAACACCAGATTGCATAACCGAAAGTTTCGGAGTTTCATAGGTGGGAATTCAAGTAGCTCCTAGGATATCTTTCCGACGGATGTATGATATGAAATTGGGGTTCGACGTCTAGTGGTCCGCCTATTCACGGTTGGTTTTACTGATGGTCTCGTTGTGTCTTAAAGAGTCCTTGGCTATGCCGACTGGGACGCTTCGTATGTCATGTGCCTTGCCTTGTACATGATGGTGTTGTACGATTGAGCCGTGTAGGCCCCACCACGAAAACTTGGACGAAATCTCTATCATATGTTTGTTCCGCTTATACGCAAGCCAAATCCTTTGTTTTGTTTTATTTGTGGTATTCGAGTTGCTTCGAAGTCAAATGTTGAATCCATACCTTTCCTAAATGGTGTTCTCATATTGCTATGTGAATACTCATACTTCTTGATCATCGAGATTGTCATGTCTATCCTTTTTCAACCGGTGTGTTTCTCTTCAAGTGGATCCGATCACTTCAACATCAGCAAGACCAATTATCATTTCTTCTCAACGGTGTTTGTTTCATCCGTCTCCAATTTTCCTTTGTTTTTTCCCGCCCTCCCATCCTTTTTCTTCAAGGACACAGATTTCTTAATCAAGTATCCATTTGTTCATGTGAAGTTTCTCCATTCTTTTCCGTCAATGTTCTTACCCGGTGGTTCTCAAGAAGATGTTCTACTAGTTCGTCATTCCTCATTCCTTTCTCTTCTCCGGTGGATTCAAGTCAAGTTTTGTTGATCATACCTTTTTCCTCATTTCAATGTCTTCTCATATCAGTGCACCTCATTATCATTCTACTTCTCGCTATTTGTTATTCCGGAGTGCTCAAGATATCTCGAAGATTCGTGTTTCCACTCTGCATTCGTTCAAGCTCTTTCGAGATTGGTATCTCATTCAAGTCATTTAATTTAACCGGTGCAACATCTCTTGTATATCTTTTCAACGGTGTTCTTTTGAGTGGGCCCTAACCCACAGGTCTTTTCCCAGGATCTTACCTGACTCTTCTATTTTCCCAGAGCTATCCTAAATTCTTCTCCAAGTTTGACGTAAGAATGAGTTATCATCAGTCAAATGCTTTTCTCCAAGATCTTTCAAATTCTTTTCATAGTTGGCTCAACCTCTTCGCTTTTGATTCTTCCGGTGTGCCTCAATAATTCTCGGTGGTGTTTCTCGTTGTCATTCTCATCATTTAAAGACCGAAGAAGAGTTTCTCTTTAATCTTGCTCTATTCTCTTCAAGATTCATGGTGCTAGCTTGTTGCCATCCTCTCTTAATTGTTTTCGATTGTGAGAATCTTTTTCAACCATCCGGAGCATTTTAGGAGTCTTTTCAGTTTCATTCTTTGAAGCCCATCATCTCAGTATTATTCATTCAAGCTTTCAGCTCTCGTTCTCCAAATCATACCGGTGCATCATTCAAGTATTCTCTAATCAGCTCTCGTTCATTTGTATCTAAATCCCCTCAAATATCTTCATTCGTTTTCCAATTCTTCCCGGTGAATTGTGCCTTTGCTATGTTCATTTTCAATTCTTACGGTGGTTCGTTCAAGATTTCACTTCCTTCGTTATCTTATCAACTCATTCGTTATTTTAATCCCACCGGTGGTTCCATCAATACCTCCTCAAGTTGGCGCTATATCTCTCTCAATTCTTTCTACGAGAATAAGTAGTATGCCAAATCCGTTGCTTGTCATCAATTAAATTTGATGAAGGATAAGCATACAATAAATCTTATTCTTATTTCCTTGAGGTGATTCAATTCTTTTCTCTTCCGGAGTTTCAACTTTTCCGCATAATCTCGTCACGGAGATCTATCTAAATCATTGCAAGGATTCACCTTGTGTTTTCAACTTCTCTTTCTTTCTATCATCCTTTTATTAACGGAGTTCTTCTTGGAGGCTCTACATGGTGGGTCGTCAAGGATTCTTTTCATTCTTCAATTGTTCTTCAAGATTTCGCTCGAAGTTATGACCCGCCAAGCTATACTCAAAATTAAACAGGGTGCCCGACACTTGTTTTGTTTTGAGGAGCTCAAGTATTCGACATCTTGCATTCCAAAGTGCAATTCTTTCTACCTTATCATTTGAGATGGTGTTATATCATTCTTGACAATTTGCATTCATGTTTCATGACTCACATGTTGTTAAGAATGAGGTATTTTAAATCCATCAGTCTCTTCATTGGAGTTTTCTTGGTATAGATTTCACCTAAAGCCTTCCCTAAGGAATATTGCTATTTATGGTGCTTATAAATGACCCAAGTTCTTCATTTGTCCTCCCAGTGAAATAAGTTTCTCGTCTCCTTGTTGATATCAATCCAATCAATTGTTTCCGTTGGTGGCAGAAGCTCACCTCATAATTTTGAGATGTTTTCATAAGCCCGCCACAAGCTTATTCTTTTCGTTGTTGGTTTTGCAACAACTCCGTTATAACCTTCTTGGAAGGGTGCTTTCCAAGCTCATTCATGGCAGAATTTGTCATTTTCTTCTCCGTCCCTTTATCTCAATGATCTAACTTCTATTCTTTCGTTATGGAGGCATTGTGATGTTGTGCTCTTCACCCATCACCCCGTTTTTTTTGAGGATCGTGTTCTTTTCTTGCTTATCCATTTAACCGGAGTGTTGTATCATCTCTTCAATATCTTTTCATCTCATCAAGTTTTCTTCTCTTTTCTACCAGAGTGCTGTCCAAATTCTGCCATTCTTGTTCCTTGGCTATCTCATTATACCGATGTGGACATATTCTTTTAGTTCGTGAAGCTCTTATTTCCATGTCTTTCAACCTCTTGGTTCTCGTTGTATCCCTTGTTCCTCTTTCCTAACGGAGTGTTTTCAACTTTGCTCATCTTCGTTATTTTCTTCCTTTCATTTTGCTCAACCTCTCAAGGTTCGTGGTTTCACTCGTTCGTCAAAGAAGCAACTTAGTTTTACCTCTCCTCTTCCTCTTCCTTTTCCCTCGGTGCCATCCTAGATCTGGGGCGAGATCCTCTCATAGTGGTGGAGTGTTGTAACACCCGGATCCGATCGCCTGTGTCGCCCATTATTCGCCTCGCCGTTGCCATGTCATTTGCTTGCGTGTTGCATTTGCCATGTCATCATATGCATTTCATATCATGTCATCATGTGCATTTCATTTTGCATACGTGTTCGTCTCATGCATCCGAGCCTTTTCCCCGTTGTCCGTTTTGCAATCCGGCACTCCTATGTTCCCCGGCGTCCCCTTTTGTCTTCTGTTGTGAGCGGGTATTATACTTTCTCGGAATGGACCGAGGTTTGCCAAGCGGCCTTGGTATAGCACCGGTAGACCGCCTGTCAAGTTTTGTGCCATTCGAAGGTCGTTTGATACTCCAACGGTTAACCGGGTAACCGTAAAGCCTCTTTTGTTGCAGCCCAACACCCCTTCCAAAGTGGCCCAAAACCCATCTAACTCCCCTCCATGTTCTCGGTCGTTCGATCACGATCGCGTGGCCGAAAACCATACCTCATTTGGACTCTCCTAGCTCCCTCTACCTATAAATAGGCCCTCCCCTTCCAAATTTCGGATCATTTCCCCCCGAAACCCTAATTTTTTCCCCTCGCGCCGCCGGACGTTTCTTCCCCCGCGCCGGACATGTCCGCCGCCGCCCCCTCGGCCAATCGCTCGCCGCCACATCACCCCGCCGCCCGTCTCCACCGCGCGGCCCTCCAGCCAGATCGGGCCCGCCTGAGCCCATCGGGCCCGGACAAGCCAGCAGCATCGCGCCGACCGGACCTGCCGGTCGTTCCGCCGCCGGTTCGTGCCGCGCGCGCCGTTCTTCAGCGGCGTGCCCGCCGCCGCCCGCCGCTGGCACCCGTCGCCGCTTCGCCGCCATTGGTCGCGACCCGCCGCCGCGCATTGCGTCGTGCTCCCTGTCGCCCGGCGCGCCATAGCGCCCGCTCCCGCCAGCATCTCCTCGCCGCCCGCGCCACCCACCGGCGCCCGTCGTCGCCGACCCTGACTGCCGCGGGACGGATCCGGCGCTCGAATCCGCCGGATCCGGTCGGTCTCGCCTTAACCGCCGCTCGCCGCGGCGCCGCCCGCCGCCGCCGTTCCGCTCGATCGGGAGGAGCCCCGATCCTCCTGCATTGACCGGGCCTCCATCTCCCATGGGCCCCGCGCCCTCAGCCCGCAAGCCGGCCCAGCCAGCCTCTCCGGCCCGCTCCTCCTCTGCGCCTGGGCCTGCAGCCCACCGGCCCAAGACCCATGGTGAGGCCACCCCACAGCGCCTCTATTTTTTTCCATTCTGTTGGACCTCTGCCTAGATTCGGCCCATTTAGTGTTTTTTCACTGTCTGCGGTTTTAGCTATTATCCATTGTATTAACAGTTTTACAGAAAACCCCCTGTAGTTCATGCATTAATAACTCATTAATCGTGCATCGGTTTAAAATGATTTAAACATGTAAAATGCTTAGAATTTTATCTAGTTTCACATTATGCCACTTTCTTCCCATGTTAATATGTTTAAAATGTTGTTTACATTAATTTGCTCAAATGTCATGTTAAAATGAGTTAATTCATAACTAAATAACCGTAGTTCGGTTTTTAATAAACTTTATATGTAAATGGGGTGGAAAAATGCCTAGATTAACATGGTACACTTTATTTTCCTGTTTAACAACTTTAAAATATGGTTTAGGGCAGAACAGTAGCTAATTCAAAATATGGACATGAGGATTTTCCGGAATTGTTGTTCGTTGTTTCCGGCCTCATTTAAACTTGCCTAGGTAGGTAGTTTTGTTATGCTTCACCCCTTGCCATGTTGATCCACATTTAATATTGTTGGGTACATAAACGAGAGAGAACTAAATAATTGTTGTGGTGTTTTGTCAATATGCAACTCCGTTGCATATTGAGCTCCACTTAAATTGTAGTGTTGTTTGTCTCATTTTGCCATGCCATGCTTCATTAAACCGGACATGCATCATACTTGTTTGCGCATCATGCCACGTTTATGTGATGGTTGATTACTATGTTGTTTGTTTCTTTCCGGGTTGTTTCTCTCGTTAGCCTCGGTTCCGTTCCGGAGTTGTGAGGATCCGTTCGACTTCGTCCGTTTGTCTTCTTCATGGACTCATTCTTCTTCCTTGCGGGATTTCAGGCAAGATGACCATACCCTCGAAATCACTACTATCTTTGCTATGCTAGTGTGCTCGCTCTTTTGCTATGCCAATGCTACGATGCCTACCATTTGCTTGTCAGCCTCCCAAATTGCCATGTCCAACCTCTAACCTTTGACACCATTCCTAGCAAACCGTTGTTTTGCTATGTTACCGCTTTGCTCAGCCCCTCTTATAGCGTTGTTAGTTGCAGGTGAAGATTGAAGTTTGTTCCTTGTTGGAACTTGGAGATGTTGTTCCTTGTTGGAACATGTTTACTTGTTGGGATATCACAATATCTCTTATATTATTAATGCATCTATATATTTTGTAAAGGGTGGAAGGCTCGGCCTTATGCCTAGTGTTTTGTTCCCTCTTGCCGCCCTAGTTTCCATCATACGGTGTTATGTTCCCGGATTTTGCGTTCCTTACGCGGTCGGGTGATTTATGGGACCCCCGACGGTTCGCTTTGAATAAAACTTGTCCAAAGCAAGGCCCAACATTGCCTTTTACCATTTGCCTCACCTAGCCCTTTTTCCCTTGGGTTTCGGAGCCCAAGGGTCATCTTTATTACCCCGGGCGGTGCTCGTTGTGAGTGTTGGTCCAAACCGTCGGCCGCCGGTGGTACCAGGGCAACTCTGGGCTGGCCTACCGGAAGTTTGGACAATCCGGTGTGCCACGAGAGCGAGATATGTGCAGCTCCTATCAGGATTTGTCGGCACATTCGGCGGCTTTGCTGGTCTTGTTTTACCATTGTCGAAATGTCTTGATGTACCGGGATACCGAGTCTGATCGGAGTGTCTTGGGTGAAGGTTTATTCTTCGATGATCGCGAGAGCTTGTCATGGGCTAAGTTGGGACACCCTGCGCAGGTATAAACTTTCGAGAGCCGTGCCCGCGGTTATGTGGCAGATGGGAATTTGTTAATGTCCGGTTGTAGAAAACCTGAAGTTGACCTTAATTAAAATACATCAACCGTGTGTGTAACCGTGATGGTCTCTTTCCGGTGGAGTCCGGGAAGTGAACACGGTGTTGGAGTTATGCTTGACGCAGGTTGCTATAGGATCACTTCTTGATCATACTTTTATCGACCGTGCTTTGCCTTCTCTTCTCGCTCTCATTTGCGTATCTTAGCCTCCGTATATGCTAGTCGCTTGCTGCATCTCCACCTCATGACTTTACCTTACCCATAAGCTTAAATAGTCTTGATCTCGCGGGTGCGAGATTGCTGAGTCCCCGTGGCTCACCAGATACTTCCAAAACCAGTTTGCGGTGCCTATGTGACCCGGCGGTGGCGCAACCAAGCTCAAGCAGGAGCTCGATGAAGATCTTGCCCTTTGTGTTGTTTCGTTTCAGTTGATCAGTAGTGGAGCCCAGTTGGGGTCGATCGGGGACCTTTGTCGCTTTTGGGGTTCTTCTTTTATTTTGGTTCCGTAGTCGGACCTTGATTGTATCTGGATGATGTAACGCTTTATTCTTGTAATTGAGTGAAGTGGCGATTGTAAGCCAACTATGTATCTTTTCCCCTTATGTATTAAATGGGTTGTGTGAAGATTACCTCACTTGCGACATTGCTTCCAATGCGGTTATGCCTCTAAGTCGTGCTTCGACACGTGGGAGATATAGCCGCATCGAGGGCGTTAGAGACCAATTAGTACCCATGCATGATAACAGGCATTAGTCGCAAGTACCCCATATGTCCTATTTTTAGCAAAGTAATGCTAAAATTCACGGAAAATTTCAGCATTACCTTTGCTGAAAATAGGACATATGGAGTACCCAAATTTGCCGGAACGGAAGTTATTCGACATTCCAGCAAACTCAAGGGCCTCTCGGGGTACCTGCAAATTCATCACTACACAATGGTCGGAGACAAAACCCAGCAAACTAGCACCACAAAGCACATAACAAAATTCAGTAAATTTCCAGCAACTACTCCTAATGCAAACAAGATTCACCCAGCAAGGTTTATTTGACATGGAGTAGTTTATTTCATAGAGTAAACATTAGCACTATTTGACAGTAAAAGGTTTTAGCTAATTTGAATTAACTGAAAGCAGCAGTACATCATTTTTATTGATAGTAAAATGTTCAAAGAAATAGAAATATCAGTACTATAGCTAGATTACACTATCAGTACACTAGCAGTAAAATGTTCATCTACTTTGAATAAACAAATATTTAAGCAGATTTGCTTGTCCTACTCCTGCAGATCACCAAGCATCTTTTTTAAGCCAGCTAATTAACTGAAACTTGCACTAAACTACTATTGTCCCAAGACTATCGCAAGTGCCATACTACGCAAGTGCTATACTACTGCAGAGAATTATGCCCGATTGAGTTGGAGTTAATGACCTCGATAGACTACCACTTGGCGGTAAGAAAGTAGCACTACTAGTACTAGCCTTATAGGCATATTTATTCGTTCAGCAAACATCCATAGCAGGAGATAGTTGTAGGTCTAGGCCATATAGGCATATTTACGCATATGTTTGGGATGTCGATGAAGTGATGATACATGAACCGTTAGGAGCCTATCAAACCATCAACCCGCGTGTTGTTGAAAAGAAGAAAAGCCAGTTACCATTATCTTAATATTTTGCAATACTCCTAAATCTTTGGTACTGGACAGTTGTGTCAAACATTAAACTGAATTTGTGTCAAACATTAAACTTGGAGTATATGTTGGTTCTTAACATTGCTTGAGGGAAAATATTGAAGGCAATTTATTTTATGAATTGTGTATAAAACAGACCAAGGACGTTGAATTCTCTTCTAAGTTTCCCCTACACTGAATGAATTAAGGCGATTTACTTATGAATCAGAACACTTAAAATATTGGATGAGTGGTCCATACTCTATTTTTTGTTTCTACTGTTCAAAGCATAATTTCAATTAAAAGCATAATTCTCTTGATCTTGTTGTCCAGGACATGGAGAGAGAGGGAGAAGGGGCAGGGAAGCTCACCTTGGATGGCGCAGAGAGGAAGCAGGGGAGCTCGGGGTTGGCGGCGAGGGTCACGGCACCGTCCTTGGCTCGCCGGCTGCTGCGGAGGTGACCGGTGGCGGAGGACGGCAGGGGCAGGCGGGGTGGGCGCGTCGGGGCCGCGCTTGCCGGCTGCTGCAGGGGCCGGAGGAGGCCCTCGCTCGTCGGAGGGAGGAGGAGAAGAGAGGAGCGGGCGGCGGGGTGAGGAACCCTAGCGTGTGCGCTCGGCCGATCCCGTTCGGGGGGCGCGGGGGCGGCGGGGGTGGAGTCTGGCGGCGGTCGGGGTGGCGGCGAGGCAGCACAAGACCACAGCCAGAGAGGCGGGCGGCGCCGACAGCGTGGCTGGCGTGGGACGGACGGGGGCGGAGCAAGGCGGGACGGCGAACACGGGGGCAGCGGGTGAGATCGATGAGGCGGGAGAGATTAGAGATTGGGGATTAATTAGTGTACGACTATTCTAATGGCGCACCACCATCTCGTGCCCATAAGTACGACTGTTCTAATGGCGCACTAGCGCTCGGTGCGCCATTAGAATTTTTTTCTCATCTAGCCCACTAGCCCTATCTACAACCTAACCCTATCTACAACATAACCCACCCACTGGCCCGACTGGTCAGCACGCAGCACACACACCAGGAGGTCCTGGGTTCGATTCCTAGGCTCCCCAATATTTTTTTATGCATTTTAAATGCTGTTTTTTATATTTATTTGTGTTTAAATATGTTCAAACTTGTTTCAATCATAACAGTAATATTTTTTTATAAAAATAGTAATAATGTTTAAAAAAATATGTTCAAATTTGTTACTTGGAAATATCATCATGGCGGTGGTGGAGCGGGAGGTGCGGGGGTGCCGTTGGCGGCAAGTGGAGGCGGGAGGTGCGAGGATGGGGCGGGTGCTCGTCGGCGATGGAGCGGGGAGGTTGCGGTGGGTTGTCGGCGGTGGAGCTAGCGGGGAAGGTGCAGGGGGTGCCCGTTGGCGGCTGTGGAGCGGGGGAGGGTGCGGGGGGGCCGGGTGCTCGTCGGAGGTGGAGGAGCGGGGGAGGGTTGCGGTGGGTCGTCGGGGCGGTGGAGCTAGCGGGGGAGGGTGCGGGTGGGATCGAGATCAAGATCAAAAAGTGTTCATGAAAATATACACTGTGCGCCATTAGCAGTTTTGCAAAAAAGTAAAAAAAATTATATACTAATGGCGCACTGCTTACAAGGTGCGCCATTACTTGGTAGAACTAGTAATGGCGCACTTTGGCACCATGCGCCATTAGAGTGTATGGAAAAATGGAAAAAAAATTCAATACTAGTGGCGCACCCTGTGCCTGGTGCGCCATTTGTATATAGTAGTGGCGCACTGCTTACCAGGTGCGCCATTAGTATCAATCCTATCTATAGCCCTTTTCCTAGTAGTGTACTCATAGTTCACATCGTCATGTGATCAACACCCAAAGGGTTTACTAGAGTCAATAATCTAGTTCACATCGCTATGTGATTAACACCCAAAGAGTACTAAGGTATGATCATGTTTTGCTCGTGAGAGAAGTTTAGTCAACGGGTCTGTCACATTTAGAGCCGTATGTATTTTGCAAATATTCTATGTCTACAATGCTCTGGACGGAGCTACTCTAGCTATTTGCTCCCACCTTCAATATGTATCCAGATTAAGACTTAGAGTCATCTGGATCAGTGCCAAAACTTGTATCGGCGTAACCCTTTACGACGAACCTTTTGTCACCTCCATAATCAAGAAACATATCGTTATTCCACTAAGGATAATTTTGACCAATGTCCAGTGATCTACTCCTTGATCACTATTGTACTCCCTTGCCAAACTAGGGCAGAGTATACAATAGGTCTGGTCCATAGCATGGCATACTTTTATAGAACCTATGACTGATGCATAGGGAATGACTTTCATTCTCTTTCTATTTTCTGCTATGGTCGGGATTTGAGTCTTACTCAATTTCATACCTTTGCAACACAGGCAAGAACTCTTTCTTTGACTGTTCCATTTTGAACTACTTCAAAATTTTGTTAAGGTACGTACTCATTGAAAATCATATCAAGCGTCTTGATCTATATCAATAGATCTTGATGCTCAATATGTAAGTAGCTTTGCTGAGGTCTTTCTTTTAAAGAACTCCTTTCAAACACTTCTTTATGCTTTCCAGAAAAATTCTACATCATTTCTGATCAACAATATGTCACTCACATATACTTATCAGAAAGGTTGTAGTGCTCCCACTCACTTTATTGTAAGTACAGGCTTCACTGCAAGTCCGTATAAAACTATATGCTTTGATCGACTTATCAAAGCGTATATTCCAACTCCGAGATGCTTGCACCAGTCCATAGATGGATCGCTGGAGCTTGCACATTTTGTTAGCACCTTTAGGATTGACAAAACCTTCTAGTTGCATCATATACAACTTCTTATTTAATAAATCCATTAAGGAATGCAGTTTGAAATCCATTTGCCAAATCTCATAAAATGTGGCAATTGCTAACATGATTAGGACAGACTTAAGCATCGACACAAGTGAGAAAATCTCATCGTTTTCAACACCTTGAACTTGTCGAAAAAAAATTGTGACAAGTTGAGCTTTGTAGATAGTAACACTACTATCAGCGTCTGTCTTCCTCTTGAAGATCCATTTATACAATATGGCTTGCCGATCATCAGGCAACTCCACCAAAGTCCACACTTTGTTCTCATACATGGATCCCATCTCAGATTTCATGGCCTCAAGCCATTTCGCGGAATCTGCGCTCATCATCACTTCCTCATAGTTCGTAGGATCATCATGGTCTAGTAATATGACATCCAAAACAGGATTACCGTACCACTCTGGTGCGGACTGTACATTGGAAGACCTACGAGGTTCTGTAGTAACTTAATCTGAAGTTTCATGATCATCATCATTAGCTTCCTCACTAATTTGTGTAGGAATCACTGGATCTGATTTCTGTGATTAACTACTTTCCAATTCGGGAGAAGGTACAATTACCTTATCAAGCTCTATTTTCCTCCCACTCACTTCTTTTGAGATAAACTCCTTCCCTAGAAAGGATCCATTCTTAGCAACGAATATTTTGCCTTTGGATCTGTGATTAGAAGGTTTACCCAACAATCTCCTATGAAGACGCATTTCTCCGATTTGGGTTCGAGCTTATCAGGTTGAAACTTTTTCACATAAGCATCGCAACTCCAAACTTTAAGAAATGACAGCTTAGGTTTATTGCTAAACCATAGATCATATAGTGTCGTCTCAAGGATTTAGATGGTTCCCTATTTAACGTGAATGCAGCTGTCTCTAATGCATAACCCCAAAACGATAGTGGTAAACCGATAAGAGACATCATAGATCGCACCATATCTAGCAAAGTACGATTACGATGTTCGGACACACCATTATGCTGTGGTGTTCCGGGTAGCGTGAGCTGTGAAACTATTCCATATTGTTTTATATGAAGGCCAAACTCATAACTCAAATATTCTCCTCCACGATCAGATCGTAGAAACTTTATTTTCTTGTTACGATGATTCTCCACTTCACTCTGAAATTCTTTGAACTTTTCAAAAGTTTCAGACTTGTGTTTCATTAAGTAGATATACCCATATCTGCTCAAATCATCTGTGAAGGTTAGAAATAATGATACTTGCCACGAGCACCAACACTCATTGGATCGCATACATCGGTATGTATTATTTCCAATAAATTAGCAGCTCGTTCCATTGTTCCGAAGAACGGAGTTTTAGTCATCTTGCCCAAAAGGCACGGTTTGTAAGCATCAAATGATTCATAATCAAGTGATTCCAAAAACCCATCAGCATGGAGTTTCTTCATGCACTAGCTTTACACCGATATGACCCAAACGGTAGTGCCACAAATAAGTTGCACTATCATTATCAACTTTGCCTCATTTGGCATCAATATTATGAATATGTGTATTACTACGATCGAGATCCAACAAACTATTTTCACTGGGTGTATGACCAACGAAGGCTTTATTCATGTAAACAGAATAACAATTATTCTCTGACTTTAAATGAATAACCATAATGCAATAAACATGATCAAATCGTATTCATGCTCAACGCAAACGCCAAATAACATTTATTTAGGTTTAACACTAATCCCGAAAGTATAGGGAGTGTGCGATGATGATCATATCCATCTTGGAACCACTTCCAACATACATCGTCACTTCACCCTCAACTAGTCTCTGTTTATTCTGTATCTCCTGTTTCGATTTACTAATTTTTTAGCAACCGAACAAGTATCAAATTCCCAGGGGCTACTATAAACACTAGTAAGGTACACATCAATAACCTGTATATCAAATATACCCTTGTTCACTTTGCCATCCTTCTTATCCACCAAATATTCATGGTATTTCCGCTTCAAGTGACCATTTCCTTTTGAAGTAGAAGCACTCAGTTTCAGGCTTTAGTCTAGCTTTGGGCTCACGGAAGTGACAACTTGCTTGCCATTCTACTTGAAGTTCCCTTTCTTTCCATTTGCCTTTTTCTTGAAACTAGTGATCTTGTTAATTATCAACACTTGATGTTCTTTCTTGATTTCTACCTTCATCGATTTCAACATCACGGAGATCTCGAGAATCGTTTTCGTCATCCCTTGCATACTATAGTTCATCACGAAGTTCTACTAACTTGGTGATGGTGACTACAGAACTCTGTCAATCACTTTCTTATCTGGAAGATTAACTCCCACTTGATTCAAGCGATTGTAGTACCCAGACAATCTGAGCACATGCTCACTAGTTGAGCAATTCTCCTCCATCTTTTAGCTATAGATCTTATTAGAGACTTCATATCTCTCAACTCGTGTATTTGCCTGAAATATTAACTTCAACTCCTGGAACATCTCATATGGTCCATGACGTTCAAAACGTCTTGGAAGTCACGATTCTAAGCCGTTAAGCATGGTGCACTAAACTATCAAGTAGTCATCATACCGAGCTTTGCCAAACGTTCATAATGTCTGTATATGCTCCAGCAATAGGTCCGTCACCTAGCGGTGCATCAAGGACATAATTCTTCCATGCAGCAATGAGGATAATCCTCAGATCACGGATCCAATCCGCATCATTGCTACTAACATCTTTCAACATAGTTTTTCTCTAGGAACATATCAAAATAAACAGAGGGAAGCAACAACGCGAGCTATTGATCTACAACATAATTTGCAAAATACTATCAGGAGTAAATTCATGATAAATTAAAGTTTCATTAATCATATTACTTAAGAACTCCCACTTAGATAGACATCCCTCTAGTCATCTAAGTGATCACGTGATCCAAATCAACTAAACCATGTCCGATCATCACATGAGATGGAGTAGTTTTCAATGGTGAACATCACTATGTTGATCATATCTACTATATGATTCACGCTCGACCTTTCGGTCTCAGTGTTCCGAGGCCATACTGTATATGCTAGGATCGTCAAGTTTAACCTGAGTATTCCGCATGTGCAACTGTTTTGTACCCGTTGTATTTGAACGTAGAGCCTATCACACCCGATCATCATGTGGTGTCTCAGCACGAAGAACTTTCACAACGGTGCATACTCAGGGAGAACACTTATACCTTGAAATTTAGTAAGGGATCATCTTATAAAGCTACCGCCGAACTAAGCAAAATAAGATGTATAAAAGATAAACATCATATGCAATCAAAATATGTGACATGACATGGCCATGATCATCTCGCACCCTTGATCTCCATCTCCAAAGTACTGTCATGATCTCTATCATCACCGGCACGACACCATGATCTCCATCATCTTGATCTTTATCAATGTGTCGTCACATGGTTGTCTCGCCAACTATTGCTCTTGCAACTATTGCTATCACATAGCGATAAAGTAAAGCAATTATTTGGCGCTTGCATCTTATGCAATAAAGAGACAACCATAAGGCTTCTGCCAGTTGCCGATGACTTCAACAAAACATGATCATCTCATACAACAACTTATATCTCATCACGTCTTGACCATATCACATCACAACATGCCCTGGAAAAACAAGTTAGATGTCCTCTACTTTGTTGTTGCAAGTTTTATGTGGCTGCTACGGGCTGAGTAAGAACCGTTCTTACCTACGCATCAAACCCACAACGATAGTTCATCAAGTTAGTGCTGTTTTAACCTTCTCAAGGACCGGGCGTAGCCACACTCGGTTCAACTAAAGTTGGAGAAACTGACACCCGCTAGCCACCTGTGTGCAAAGCACGTCGGTAGAACCAGTCTTGCATAAGCGTACGCATAATGTCGGTCCGGGCCGCTTCATCCAACAATACCGCCAAACCAAAGTATGACATGCTGGTAAGCAGTATGACTTGTATCACCCACAAATCACTTATGTTCTACTCGTGCATATTGAAGGAAATATGCCATAGAGGCAATAATAAAGTTATTATTTATTTCCTCATATCATGATAAATGTTTATTATTCATGCTAGAATTGTATTACCTGGAAACATGATACATGTGTGAATACATAGACAAACATAATGTCACTAGTATGCCTCTACTTAACTAGCTCTTTAATCAAAGATGGTTATGTTTCCTAACCATAGACATGTGTTGTCATTTGATTAACGGGATCACATCACTAGGAGAATGATGTGATTGACTTGACCCATTCCGTTAGCCTAGCACTTGATCGTTTAGTATGTTGCTATTGTTTTCTTCATGACTTATACAAAGTTCCTACAACTATGAGATTAGGCAACTCCCGTTTACCGGAGGAACACTTTGTGTGCTACCAAACGTCACAACGTAACTGGGTGATTATAAAGGAGCTCTACAGGTGTCTCCAAAGGTACATGTTGGGTTGGCGTATTTCGAGATTAGGTTTTGTCACGCCGATTGTCTGAGAGGTATCTCTGGGCCCTCTCGGTAATGCACATCCCTATAAGCCTTGCAAGCAATGTAGTTAATGAGTTAGTTACGGAATGATGCATTACGTAACGAGTAAAGAGACTTGCCGGTAACGAGATTGAACTAGGTATTGGATACCGACGATCGAATCTCGGGCAATTAACATACCGATGACAAAGGGAACAACATATGTTGTTATGCGGTTTGACTGATAAAGATCTTGGTAGAATATGTAGGAGCCAATATGAGCATCCAGGTTCCGCTATTGCTTATTGACCGGGAATAGTTCTAGGTCATGTCTACATAGTTCTCGAACCCATAGGGTCCGCACGCTTAACGTTACGATGACAGTTTTATTACGACTTTATAAGTTTTGATGTACCGAAGATTGTTCGGAGTCCTGAATGTGATCATGGACATGACGAGGAGTCTCTAAATAGTCGAGACATAAAGATTGATATATTGGACGACTATATTCGGACAACGGAAGTGTTCCGGGTGATTTCGAAGAAAATTGAAGTGCCGAAGGGTTACCGGAACCCCCCCCCCCAGGAACTAATGGGCCTTGTTGGGCCCTAGTGGAGAGAGAGGGGCCGGCCAGGGCAAGAGGCGTGCCCCGTCCCCTTGAGTCCGAATAGGACAAGGAAGGGGGGCGGCGCCCCCCTTGCCTTTCCCCACTCCCACTCCTTCCTTCCCCCTCCTTCTTGGACTAGGAAAGGGAGGGGCAAACCTGCTTGGAGTAGGTTTCCCCCTCCTAGGGCACGCCACCCCCTTGGCCGGCCCCCTCCTCCTCCTCCCCTTTATATAGGAAGGAGGGGGCACCTCTAGACACTCAAGTTGATCTTCGTGATCGTTCCTTAGCCGTGAGCGGTGCCCCCTCCACCATATTCCACCTCGGTCATATCGTTGCGGTGCTTAGGCGAAGCCCTGCGTCGGTAGAACATCATCATCTTCACCACGCCATCGTGCTGACGGAACTCATCCCCGACACCCTGCTGGATCGGAGTCCGGGGATCGTCATCGAGCTGAACATGTGCTGAACTCGGAGGTGCCGTTCGTTCGGTACTTGGATCGGTCGGATCGTGAAGACGTACGACTACATCAACCGTGTTGTCATAACGCTTCCGCTTACGATCTACGAGGGTACGTGGACAACACTCTCCCCTCTCGTTGCTATGCATCACCATGATCTTGCGTGTGCGTAGGAAATTTTTTGAAATTACTACGTTCCCCAACAGTGGTATCTCAGAGCCTGGTTTTATGCGTAGATGTCATATGCATGAGTAGAACACAAGTGAGTTGTTGGCGATACAAGTCATACTGCTTACCAGCTTGTCATACTTTGGTTCAGCGGTATTGTGAGATGAAGCGGACCGGACCGACATTACGCGTACGCTTACGCGAGACTGGATTCACCGTTACGAGCACTCGTGCTTAAAGGTGACTGGCGGGTGCCTGTCTCTCTCACTTTAGTTGAACCGAGTGTGGCTACGCCCGGTCCTTGCGAAGGTTAAAATAGCACTACCTTGACGAACTATTGTTGTGGTTTTAATGCATAGGTAAAAACGGTTCTTGCTCAGCCCGTAGCAGCCACGTAAAATTTGCAACAATAAAGTAGAGGACGTCTAACTTGTTTTTGCAGGGCATGTTGTGATGTGATATGGTCAAGACGTGATGCTATATTTTATTGTATGGGATGATCATGTTTTGTAACCGAAGTTATCGGCAACTGGCAGGAGCCATATGGTTGTCGCTTTATTGTATGAAATGCAAACGCCCTGTAATTGCTTTACTTTATCACTAAGCAGTAGCGATAGTTGTAGAAGCAATAGATGGCGTAACGACAACGATGCTACGATGGAGATCAAGGTGTCGCGCTGGTGACGATGGTGATCACGATGGTGCTTCGGAGATGAAGATCACAAGCACAAGACGATGATGGCCATATCATATCACTTATATTGATTGCATGTGATGTTTATCCTTTATGCATCTTATCTTGCTTTGATTGACGGTAGCATTTTAAGATGATCTCTCACTAAAATTCAAGAAGTGTTCTCCCTGAGTATGAACCATTGCGAAAGTTCTTCGTGCTGAGACACCACGTGATGATCGGGTGTGATAGGCTCTACCACTACTAGGGAAAACCTTATACACAGAAATGTAGCAACAGCGCGGGTCAAAAAACTGCGCTAGTGCTATATAGCAATAGCGAGCAAATAAAAACCGCGCTACAGACACAAACTTAGCAGTAGCGCTTGTGGTAAAGAAAGCGCTACTACTAATATTCCCATTGGCAAAATGCTAGGCTACGCATAGCGAGAGCGATCTTCTAATAAACGCGCCATCGCTAGAGCACACTTAGCGATGCGTTTACGGGAAGAGCGCTACTACTAACGAAAATAAAATAAGATGAAAAACAAATAGAAATTTAAATGAAAATGAAAGAAATAGAAAAAGGAGAAAGGGAAAAATAAAATGTAAAGCAAAATAAACGAAAAAGCGAAAAATCAGAGGAAGGCATAGCAGCAGCGTTTGTTTGTAAGAGGCGCTATAGCTAACGTAGCTGCAGCGCGTGTCCTAGACCACCGCTATAGAAACAGAATAGGAAATTAAAAATGGAAGAAATTTACATAGCTATAGTTGCAGCGCGTTTTGAAGAAAGCGCTATAGCTATCTTAGCTATAGCGCGTTTTGCGAAACGCGCTACCGCTAAGTTTGAATTAGCCAAAAAACTGTTTCCCCCCGGCCACCACTTCCCCCAAATCGTCCCTCAAACCCACCCCGCACGCGCGCTGCCGTCTCCTCGATTCCTCGCCCCACTTCGCCGCCAACGACGACGCCACCAGAGCCGTCTTGCGTCGACGACATCGAGCCGCCTCTAACGCTACTGAGCTGCTGCCTCGTCACGCCACCGAGCCGCCGTCGACGCCACCTTCTCGCCATCACCGAGACGCCCTGCCTCCTCGCCGTCACGGAGACGCCCTGCCTCCCTTGCCACCCTGCCTCCGTTGCCACCACGGAGCCATATCATCTCAGAAGCCCCACCCTCCTCTCTCTCTAATGCATAGGTTAGCCAGTTTAATTAGGTTAATTATCTAGGTTAGGGCAAAAATTTAGTTAGGGCATTGACAGAGAAGTAGTTAGGTTAACTAGTTTAATTAGGTTAATTATCTAGGTTAGTGCAAAAACTTAGTTAGGGCTTTGACAGAGAACTAGTCAGGTTAACTAGTTTAATTAGGTTAATTATCCATGTTAATTAGTGCAAAAATTTATTTTAGGCTTTGATAGAGAACTAGCTGCGTTAACTAGTTTAATTAGGGTTAATTATCTAGGTAAACTAGATTAACTAACTAGGTTAAATAGGTAGGTTAATTAGGTTTGTTGGATTAAGAAGCTAGGTTAAGTAGATTGGCAAAGGTTTTTGATTTTTGAAAAGACCTCTATTTTTCAAGGAAAAGAATTTAGGCAAATTTTATTTTTCATTGAAGTGGTCATGTTATATCTTTTCATTGAAGTTGTTCGATTGTGCCCAAGTGGCTTTGTTGTTTCTGTGAATGATCTTTGAGTGGCCTATGTTTTGCGGAATGTTGATTCATTTACATTCCGCAATTTTCGGTTCTCGATTTGTCCACTTTTTAGGAAGGTCATGCGAAATTTCCGTGAATTTCGGCATGACTTGTGCTAAACTAGGACATATCGAGTGCCCGGATTTGCCGCACCAGGAAGGAGTCAACATTCCTGCAAAACAATAGTCCTTTTTTATGTCATTATTCATTTTATTAGGTCTAGAATTAATTGACTAGATTTAATCATAGGAAACATGGCTAGCAACGATGAAGGACAGGGTTCTGGTGATTGCGACCACGTCTACCGGGCGGCAGACGAATTTTTTAGCTTTACCGACGATCAACAGATGTTGTTGTTGGGCCCACCGGTGGCATCGGGGACTGAGACCGACATGCAGACCGGTGCTGAGACCGACACCCAGACCAGTGCTGAGACTGACACCGGCGCTGAGATTCATACCGGCATCGAGACCGGCACTGCCTCGGGGAGCGGAGCCGGTGTAGAACCGAAAGCAAAGAGGCAATGGGTTCCTAACAAACTCAGGACTACTAGACTGGTGGTCACGGAGGTGGACGATGGCAATTTTGAGCCAAAGGCGCCCGAGGAAGCGCGTGCGTGCTACGGCAATCAAATAGGCTGCATCATACGGACAACCGCCACCATCAACGATGAGAATCTAAAGAAGATAGAAAATATGAGGAGCTCCCTCCTAAAGAAGTTTCAACAGATATTCTTGTTCCCGGGCCGGAATGAGAAGGATTATGAAGATCCAGACAATGACCCGGCAATGAAGAAGATAAACAAACACGCCGTGACCAAGTTTAGCAATGTGTTGGCCGCCTGGAAAAATCGAGTGAAAGCAAAGATCAACAACGGGGAACCCTACTCCAAGATTGTAAAGGAAAGTCCGACAATCACGGAAGAGCAGTTTCAAATATTCAAGGAGGCTTGCGAGGCTGAAGCTGCCAAAGAAAAGTCTAAGTACATGAAGGGGCTTCAAAAGAGGAACATTGGGACCCACCACCTCGGAAGCCGTGGTTACGGCGGAAAGAGGTCCAAATGGGCCAAGGAGGACGCGGAAGCCGCGAGTCTGGGCATCCCAGACCCCTTGGTGGATTTCACCGTCCCGCAGGAGCGTGACGTCCTGAGGGCCCGCCACCGTTGGGACCCACTGAAGAAGGTTTATGAGACAACACCGGTCATTAAGGAGTTCATGAGACTGCTGGTAATTTTAGTTTGTGATCAATTCGACTGCACACGTTAGTCATATTTGTAAACGATCCTTGTGCCTTTTGCAGAGAGAGCAACACCGGATTGCGGCCGAAAGCGACTCGCCATCTGAGGCATTGGCGAGGCCCAAGTGGGACACTCCATTCAACCGGGCGTTGAACATACTGAAACGACAACCGGTGGATACTCGACTGTCTTATGGACACGTGCACCGTGTCGGAGACGGCGCCACGTGGAAGAAGTACTACCGTGAGACCACGGAGGAGAAAAAGGAAAGATGGAGGTTAACTGAAGAAAGCATCGACAAGAAGGTTGACATTGCGGTTGAGAAGAAATCATCTCGAACGATCGCAATAGCGGTAGCTGCCGCAAAACAAGCGATTGCAGATATATCTACTTCCTTGGTGACGGGCGTTCACACTTGGACAAGGAAAATCCAAAAAATGCAAAGGACTTTCCCTTGCGACTTCTTGGCAGCACATGCTCCCGCACCGGCTCCCCGACTTTGCTCCGCACCAGCTCCTGCACCTGCCCCGCGACCGCTCCTCAAGACTGGCCCGCGACCGGACGTGCTCGGTGGTGCCTCCTCTTTGGCTGAGCTCGACGCCCTCACGGTATCTGCCACACCGGCCCCCTTCAATATAAATGTATAATCACCCGTTTTCGTTGCCTTTCGGATGTCTCACGTCGCAGACTTTTCTTTGTAGGCCGACGAAACCCCGTGCACCATATTGTACACCATCGGCGAACAGAAGGTGGACGTGGGGAAGGGGACGATAATGGAGCCGAAGGAACCATTGTTCCACAGCCGGCCGATCCCCCCGAACGTCTTTAAGGTTTCCGTGGCCAGTGTCAAACCGGGCCACGAGAATTTGCCTCCTCTAATACTAGTGGGGGATGACGACGAGACCCCACAGCGGCTTGGTGATTGTTGCAATGGGTGGGTCCTATTGTGGCCAAAGAGTCTGCTTCATCTGGAGGCGGCCGGGAGCACACCCACGAGCACGCAGCCTTAGCAAGGTATGAACATCAACACCCCACCTACCCAATTAGCGTCGGGTGTCGGGTTGGGTGATAGCGGACAGGGTAAGCAGGTGGCTCCATTAGAGGTTGATGATGTCGCCATGGATGAGGATGAGGATGACGGTGGCGCTGAACAGTATGTCTATACTGGCGCCTCCTCAGGGTTTGAGCATCATGAGTCGGTGCCTGAATTACCGTCTCAACGTGTTATTGACGACCATCCGGTGGTAAAGAAGCCTAGGAAGAGAGCGAGGAAAGGCAAAAAAGCTGATTCTATGATCCAGCCGCCTCAGCAGCCTTGGCTTCGGGACCGTGTAGATATCCCCGATGCGGATAAATGGCATATCGGTCGACCAATCCTACCGAAACAGCGCGCCACGGGCCAGATTCGCGATCTAAGGAGACTTCATGACGATGTGCTGCGGGTAGAGAAAGGCCTCATCGCCTCGAAAGATGCAGGATACCCACTCTACGTGGTTAACGTTCCGCAGCAAATGTCATATGTCGAGGGCTTCCCCGCGGATAAGTTCTTCCTCCGATTCGATTACATATTCGACATGTTTCACGTGAAGAAGCTGGATTTTACTTTTGTCCGCCTTTATGCCTTGCACATGAGCTACATCATTAGGGTTGAGCAGATCGTTTTATCGTGTCGCTGACCCGTACTACATGCACGAGGGCTTCTTGGGAGTCTGTGCACAGATCGTGAATACGCGAGGATTACATCGCCAGTTTCATGCTCGCCAATAAGGACAAGGAGGCGATTCTCGTGCCTTATCATCCGTGTAAGTCATCGCGCTGCTATCCTTCCTTCGATTTCAATAATTCATTTGCACGGTGGAGGCTAATTAATTTGAGGTGTACTTATTTTATGCGGCGGGCACGCCGTCCTCATCATCCTCTACCCCGATTCTCCCACGCTCTTTACTTGGACTCGTCAAGAACATTCACAAAAGGATTACACCCACATCAAAGATGTTCTCGGCAGTGCTATGTTTTACTACCAAGCAAGGGGTGGAGAGGTTAGGGACAAGAAGAGAAGGGCGGCGGGGCCGCCTTCACCATAAGACCGACTTCGCTGCATCCAGCAACCAAACGATTCTCTTAATGATGGATTCTATGTCCTACACCACATCTGGAGTCCGACGGGATCACGGAACCTTCACATGGCACCTAGATCTAGCGATGCCCATATTCTGCAACGGGCAAAGGACATAGGAGATATCGAGGATCATCGACTTCGAGCTGAGTTCTATAACATCCAGCGCAAACTTGCCCAGATCATCATGAATGAGGTCGTCAGAAAAACAGGGATGTTCCATGCAGAAGGACAAATGTCGTGGGAAGACGTCCGAACATGGATAGCCTCTCAGCGTCTCGACATGAAGCCTTTCACTAAGCTCGATGACTATCTCCCTGACTTGGATGGATGGCACGACATGATGGAGTGATTGTCGATATATGACAATGTGTCCGTTTAGTCCATACTTTCTTTTATGACAAAACTTTGAGTTATGCACGGTGAAACTTTATTTGTGATGTAATTAAACCGTCCTCCTCCTCGACTAGCGAAAATCACTCTAGTTAGGTCATTTTGGCTACGATCAACTTTGTTATTTATGCTTATGATATGTTGTTTCTATTTTTGCCAAGTCTGTCTCTTTGTGTTGCTCAACTATATATGTTGCATATCATCGACTCATGTGACGATGCAGGTGCATAGATCATAAATGGCGAAGAAGTGCTATGCCAGAGTATATATACGACAAGTGGCGGAGTGTCGTGCCCGGTGTACCGGTTTTCGGTTTCGAGCGACACGAGACTTAGTTTAGGTTCACGCTAATGCAAGAGAGGATACGAACTCATGTACTCAAAGTGATAGCTATTCTCGTGTATATCATTGTTTAGATGGATGACGATGTATTTGCAAGTAATCGAGACTTGTATCGCTATTTTCGAGATTGATGACGAGAGACTACTTTGTGTTGGATGATGATTATGATGATGACATGATTTGATGAGACTAATTGTATGTATATTCTATGATTACATTTGTATGTGGATAATATGCTAAAGATTATTGTATAAAGCCTATTCAAATGCAAAAAAAATAAAAAAACAAATATGCAGGGAAAAAAACTAATAAAACTAGTAGTAGCGAGGGGATTTACGATGGCGCCGACTTACGATGGCGCTTCCTGTAAAGGCGCTGCAGATAATATCGATGGCGCCCTTTTCTAAAAGCGCTGCAGCTATTCATGTGTAGCGATAGCATTGGGTCAACACGCGCCACTGCTATACGTTAGCTGTAGTGCCTTATTAGTAGCGCCGGTACCCGCGCTACTGAGAGGGCCAAAACCCGCGCTGCTGCTAGGCTTTTCCCTAGTAGTGTACGTTCAAATACAACAGGTGCAAAACAGTTGCACACACGAAATACTCAGGTTAAACTTGACGAGCCTAGCATATACAGATATGGCCTCGGAATACGAAGACCGAAAGGTCGAACGTGAATCATATAGTAGATATGATCAACATAGAGATGTTCACCATTGAAACTACTCCATCTCACGTGATGATTGGACATGGTTTAGTTGATTTGGATCACGTGATCACTTAGATGACTAGAGATATCTCTGTCTAAGTGGGAGTTCTTAAGTAATATGATTAATTGAACTTAAATTTATCATGAACTTAGTACCTGATAGTATCTTGCTTGTCTATGTTTGTTGTAGATAGATGGCTCGTGTTGTTGTTCCGTTGAATTTTAATGCGTTCCTTGAGAAAGCTAAGTTAAAGATGATGGTAGAAATTACACAGACTGGGTCCGTAACCTAAGGATTATCCTCATTGCTGCACAGAAGAATTACATCCTGGAAGCACCGCTAGGTGCCAGGCCTACTGCTGATGCAACTGACGACGTTAAGAACGTCTGGCAGAGCAAACCTGATGACTACTCTATAGTTCAGTGTGCCATGCCTTACGGCTTGGAACCGGGTCTTCAACGACGTTTTGAACGTCATGGAGCATATGAGATGTTCCAGGAGTTGAAGTTAATATTTCAAGCAAATGCCCGAATTGAGAGATATGAAGTCTCCTATAAGTTCTATAGCTGTAAGATGGAGGAGAATAGTTTTGTCAGTGAACACATACTCAAAATGTCTGGGTATAATAATCACATGATTCAACTGGGAGTTAATCTTCCTGATGATAGTGTCATTGACAGAATTCTTCAATCACTGCCACTAAGCTACAAGAGCTTCGTGATGAACTATAATATGCAAGGGATGGACAAGACTATTCGAGCTCTTCGCAATGCTAAAGGCTGTGGTGGTAGAAATCAAGAAGGAGCATCAAGTGTTGATGGTCAATAAGACCACCAGTTTCAAGAAAAAGGGCAAAGGGAAGAAGAAGGGGAACTTCAAGAAGAACAGCAAACAAGTTGCTACTCAAGAGAAGAAACCCAAGTCTGGACCTAAGCCTGAGATTGAGTGCTTCTACTGCAAGAAGACTGGACACTGGAAGCGGAACTGCCCCAAGTATTTGGCGGATAAGAAAGATGGCAAAGGGAACAAAGGTATATGTGATATACATGTTATTGATGTGTACCTTACTAATGCTCACAGTAGTACACAGGAATTTGATACTGGTTACATTGCTAATATTTGCAACTCAAGCAGGGACTACGGATTAGCGAAGATTGGCTAAGGGCGAGGTGGCGATGCTAGTGGGAAATGGTTCCAAAGTCAATGTGATCGCGGTCGGCACGCTACCTCTACATCTACCATCGGGATTAGTTTTAGACCTAAATAATTGTTATTTGGTGCCAGCGTTGAGCATGAACATTATATCTGGATCTTGTTTGATGCGAGACGGTTATTCATTTAAATCAGAGAATAGTGGTTGTTCTATTTATATGAGTAATATCTTTTATGGTCACGCACCCTTGAAGAGTGGTCTATTTTTATTGAATCTCGATAGTAGTGATACACATATTCATAATGTTGAAGCCAAAAGATGCAGAGTTAATAATGATAGTGCAACTTATTTGTGGCACTGCCATTTAGGTCATATCGGTGTAAAGCGCATGAAGAAACTCCATACTGATGGACTTTTGGAATCACTTGATTATGAATCACTTGGTACTTGTGAACCGTACCTCATGGGCAAGATGACTAAAACGCCGTTCTCCGGAACTATGGAGCGAGCAACTAATTTATTGGAAATCATGTATACTGATGTATGTGGTCCAATGAATATAGAGGCTCGCGGCGGGTATCGTTATTTTCTCACCTTCACAGATGATTTGAGCAGATATGGGTATATCTACTTAATGAAACACAAGTCTGAAACATATTAAAAGTTCAAAGAATTTCAGAGTGAAGTGGAAAATCATCGTAACAGGAAAATAAAATTTCTACGATCGGATCATGGAGGAGAATATTTGAGTTACGAGTTTGGTTTACATTTAAAACAATGCAGAATAGTTTCGCAACTCACGCCACCCGGAACACCACAACGAAATGGTGTGTCCGAACATCGTAATCATACTTTACAAGATATGGTGCGATCTATGATGTCTCTTACTGATTTACCGCTATCGTTTTGGGGTTATGCTTTAGAGACGGCCGTTCACGTTAAATAGGGCACCATCAAAATCCGTTGAGACGACGCCTTATGAACTCTGGTTTGGCAAGAAACCAAAGTTGTCGTTTCTTAAAGTTTGGGGTTGCGATGCTTATGTGAAGAAACTTCAACCAGATAAGCTCAAACCCAAATCGGAGAAATGTGTCTTCATAGGATACCCAAAAGAAACTATTGGGTACACCTTCTATCACAGATCTGAGGGCAAGATTTTCGTTGCTAAATTCGGATCCTTTCTAGAGAAGGAATTTCTCTCGAAAGAAGTGAGTGGGAGGAAAGTAAAACTTGATGAGGTAACTGTACCTGCTCCCTTTTTGGAAAATAGTCCATCACAAGAACCTGTTCCTGTGACAACTACACCAATTAGTGAGGAAGCTAATGATATTGATCATGAAACTTCAGATCAAGTTTCTACTGAACCTCGTAGGTCTACCAGAGTAAGATTCGCACCAGAGTGGTATGGTAATCCTATTCTGGAAGTCATGTTACTTGACCATGGCAAACCTACAAACTATGAGGAAGCGATGATGAGCCTAGATTCCGCAAAATGGCTAGAAGCCATGAAATCTGAGATGGGGTCCATGTATTAGAACAAAGTATGGACTTTGGTTGTCTTGCCCGATGATCGGCAAGCCATTGAGAATAAATGGATCTTTAAGAAGAAGACTGACGCTGATGGTAATGTAACTATCTATAAAGCTTGACTTGTTGCGAAAGGTTTTCGACAAGTTCAAGGGGTTGACTACGATGAGACTTTCTCACCCGTAGCGATGCTTAAGTCTGTCCGAATCATGTTAGCAATTGACGCATTTTATGATTATGAAATTTGGCAAATGGATGTCAAAACTGCATTCCTGAATGGATTTCTGGAAGAAGAGTTGTATATGATGCAACCAGAAGGTTTTGTCGATCCAAAAGGTGCTAACAAAGTGTGCAAGCTCCAGCGATCCATTTATGGACTGGTGCAAGCATCTCGGAGTTGGAATAAACGCTTTGATAGTGTGATCAAAGCATATGGTTTTATACAGACTTTTGGAGAACCCTGTATTTACAAGAAAGTGAGTGGGAGCTCTGTAGCATTTCTGATATTATATGTAGATGACATATTATTAATTGTAAATGATATAGAATTTCTGGATAGCATAAAGGGATACTTGAATAAAAGTTTTTCGATGAAATACCTCGGTGAAGCTGCTTACATATTGGGCGTCAAGATCTATAGAGATAGATCAAGATGCTTAATTGGACTTTCACAAAGCACATACCTTGAAAAAGTTCAAAATGGATCAGGCAAAGAAAGGGTTCTTGCATGTATTACAAGGTGTGAAGTTGAGTCAGACTCAATGCCCGACAACAGCGGAAGCTAGAGAGAAAATGAAAGATGTTCCCTATGCTTCAGCCATAGGCTCTATCATGTATGCAATGCTGTGTACCAGACCTGATTTATGCTTAGCAATAAGTTTGGCAGGGAGGTACCAAAGTAATCCAGAAGTGGATCACTGGAAAGCAGTCAAGAATATCCTGAAATACCTGAAAAGGACTAAGGATATGTTTCTCGTTTATGGAGGTGACAAAGAGCTAGTCGTAAATGGTTACGTCGATGCAAGCTTTGACACTGATCCGGACGATTCTAAATCGCAAACCGGATACGTGTTTATATTGAACGGTGGAGTTGTCAGTTGGTATAGTTCTAAACAAAGCGTTGTGGCGGGATCTACATGCGAAGCGGAATACACAGCTGCTTCGGAAGCAGCAAATGAAGGAGTCTGGATGAAAGAGTTCATTTCCGACCTAGGTGTCTGAAGGAAATATGCCCTAGAGGCAATAATAAAGTTCTTATTTATTTCCTTATTTCATGATAAATGTTTATCATTCATGCTAGAATTGTATTAACCGGAAACATGATACATGTGTGAATGCATAGACAAAACAACATGTCACTAGTATGCCTCTACTAGACTAGCTTGTTAATCAAAGATGGTTATGTTTCCTGACCATGAACAAGGAGTTGTTATTTGATTAACAAGGTCACATCATTAGTAGAATGATCTGATTGACATGACCCATTCCTTAGCTTAGCACACGATCGTTTAGTATGTTGCTCTGCTTTTATCCATGACATATACATGTTCTGTAACTATGAGATTATGCAACTCCGTTTACGGAGGAACACTTTGGTGCTACCAAACGTCACAACGTAATCTGGGTGATTATAAAGGAGTACTACAGGTGTCTCCAAAGGCAGATGTTGGGTTGGCGTATTTGAGATTAGGTTTTGTCACTCCAATTGTCGGAGAGGTATCTCTGGGCCCTCTCGGTAATGCACATCTTGAAGCCTTGCAAGCACTACAACTAATGAGTTAGTTGTGAGATGATGTATTACGGAACGAGTAAAGAGACTTGCGGTAGCGAGATTGAACTAGGTATTGGATACCGACGATCGAATCTCGGGCAAGTAACATACCGATGACAAAGGAACAACGTATGTTGTTATGCGGTCTGACCGATAAAGATCTTCGTAGAATATGTAGGAACCAATATGGGCATCAGGTCCGCTGTTGGTTATTGACCGTGAATAGTTCTAGGTCATGTCTACATTGTTCTCGAACCGTAGGGTCCCTGCACGCTTAAAGTTTCGATGATGGTTATTATGAGTTTATGTATTTTGATGTACCGAAGAAGTTGAGTCCGGATGTGATCACGGACATGACGAGGAGTCTTGAAATGGTCGAGACATAAAGATTGATATATTGGAAGCCTATGTTTGGAGTTGGAATGGTTCCGAGAAAAGCGGAATTCCGGAGTACAGGGAGGTTACGGAACCCCGGGGTAAATGGGCCTCGGTGGGCCTCGAGGGAGAAGAGGAGGGGCCGGCCAGGAGGTGGCCTCGCGCCCTCTCCCCCAGTCCGAATAGGACAGGAGGAGGCGGGCGCCCTCCTCTTCCCCTCCCCAATCCTATTCCAACTAGGAAAGGGGGGGAGTCCTACTCCCGGTGGGAGTAGGACTCCTCCCGGCGCGCCCTAGCTAGGCCGGCCGGCCTCCCCCCTCCCTCCTTTATATACGGGGGCAGGGGGGCACCCTTGAACACACAAGTTTGATCTTTAGATCGTTCCTTAGCCGTGTGCGGTGCCCCCCTCCACCATATTCCACCTCGGTTATACCGTCATGAAGCTTAAGCGAAGCCTGCGCGAGTGAAACATCAAGATCGTCCACCACCGTCGTCTTGATGGAACTCTCCTCGACACTCGGCTGGATCGAGTACGAGGGGCGTCATCGAGCTGTCGTGTGTCAAGAACTCGGGGCGTCAGATAACTTGGCGCGGGATCGGTCGGATCGCGAGGAGAAGCGTCGACTACTTCCTCTACGTTGTGATCGCCCGCCGGGTCTACAAGGGTATGTGGACAACACTCTCCCTCTCGTTGCTATACATCACCATGATCTTGCGTGTGCGTAGGAAATTTTTGAAATTACTCGTTCCCCAACATGGCATCCGAGCCTAGGTTTTTCTATGGTTTGATGTTTTGCACGAGTAGAACACAAGTGAGTTGTGGGCGATACAAGTCATACTACCTACCAGCATGTCATACTTTGGTTCAGCGGTATTGTGAGATGAAGCGGCCCGGACCGACATTACTGCGTGCGCTTACGCGAGACTGGTTTCACCGCCACGAGCACTCGTTGCTTAAAGGTGACTGGTGGGTGCTGTCTCTCTCACTTTAGTTGAACCGAGTGTGGCTCGCCCGGTCCTTGAGAAGGTTAAAACAGAGTCTATTTGTGAAATATCGTTGTGGTTTTGATGCGTAGGTGAGACTGGTTCTTGCTTAAGCCCGTAGCAGCCACGTAAAATTTGCAACAACAAAGTAGAGGGCGTCTAACTTGTTTTTGCAGGGCATGTTGTGATGTGATATGGTCAAGGCGTGATGCTATATTTTATTGTATGAGATGATCATGTTTTGTAACGAAGTTATCGGCAGCTGGCAGGAGCCATATGGTTGTCGCTTTATTGTATGCAATGCAAATCGCTCTGTAATGCTTTACTTTATCACTAAGCGGTAGCGATAGTCGTAGAAGCATAAGTTTGGCGAGGCGACAACGATGCTACGATGAAGATCAAGGTGTCGCGCCGGTGGCGATGGTGATCATGGTGGTGCTACAAGATGGAGATCATGAAGCACAAGATGATGATGACCATATCATATCACTTATATTGATTTGCATGTGATGTTTATCCTTTATGCATCTTATCTTGCTTTGATTGACGGTAGCATTATAAGATGATCTCTCACTAAATTATCAAGAAGTGTTCTCCCGAGTATGCACCGTTGCCAAAGTTAAATCGTGCCCGGACACCACGTGATGATCGGTGTGATAAGCTCTCGTCCATCTACAACGGGTGCAAGCCAGTTTTGCACACGCAGAATACTCGGGTTATACTTGACGAGCCTAGCATATGCAGATATGGCCTCGGAACACGGAGACCGAAAGGTCGAGCGTGAATCATATAGTAGATATGATCAACATAAGATGTTCACCATTGAAAACTACTCCATTTCACGTGATGATCGATTATGGTTTAGTTGATTTGGATCACGTGATCACTTAGATGACTAGAGAGATGTTTTTCTAAGTGGGAGTTCTTAAGTAATATGATTAATTGAACTTAAATTTATCATGAACTTAGTACCTGATAGTATCTTGCTTGTTTATGTTTGATTGTAGATAGATGGCTCGTCTTTGTTGTTCCGTTGAATTTTAATGCGTTCCTTTAGAAAGCAAAGTTGAAAGATGATGGTAGCAATTACGGACTGGGTCCGTAATTTGAGGATCATCCTCATTGCTGCACGAAGAGTTCGTCTGGATGCACCGCTAGGTGCCAGACCTCTTGCTAATGCAACTGCAGATGTTATGAGCGTCTGGCAAAGCAAAGCTGATGACTACTCTATAGTTCGATGTGCCATGCTTTACGGCTTAGAACCGGGACTTCAACGACGTTTTGAGCGTCATGGAGCATATGAGATGTTCCAGAGTTGAAGTTGATATTCCAACAGAATGCCCGGATTGAGAGATATGAAGTCTCCAATAAGTTCTATAGCTGCAAGATGGAGGAGAATAGTTACATTAGTGAGCATATACTCAGAATGTCGGGTACTACAATCACTTGACACAATTGGGAGTTAATCTTCCGGATGATTGTGTCATTGATGAATTCTCAATCACGCCACCAAGCTACAAAGGCTTCGTGATGAACTATAATATGCAAGGGTTAGTAAAGACTATACCGAGCTCTTCGCAATGCTAAAGGCTGCGGAGGTAGAAATCAGAAGGAGCATCAAGTGTTGATGGTCAATAAGACCACTAGTTTCAAGAAGAAAGGCAAAGGGAAGAAGAAGGGAATCTCAAGAAGAACAGCAAGCAAGTTCTGCTCGGGAGAAGAAACCCAAGTCGGCCCTAAACCTGAAATCGAGTGCTTCTCCGCAAGCAGTAGTCCTTTGGAAGCGGAACTGCCCCAAGTATTTGGCGGATAAGAAGGATGGCAAGGTGAACAAAGGTATATGTGATATACATGTTATTGATGTGTACCTTACTAGAGCTCGTAGTAGCTTTTGGGTATTTGATCTGGTTACATTGCTAATATTTGCAACTCAAGCAGGACTACTGATTGCGAACTCGGCAAAGGGCGAGGTGACGATCTGCGTGGAAATGGTTCCAAAGTCGATGTGATCGCGGTCGGCACGCTACCTCTACATCTACCTTCGGATTAGTTTTAGACCTAAATAATTGTTATTTGGTGCTGCGTTGAGCATGAACATTATATCTGGATCTTGTTTGATGCGAGGCGGTTATTCATTTAAATCAGAGAATAATGGTTGTTCTATTTATATGAGTAATATCTTTTATGGTCATGCACCCTTGAGAATGGTCTATTTTGATGAATCTCGATAGTAGTGATACACATATTCATAATGTTGAAACCAAAAGATGCAGAGTTGATAATGATAGTGCAACTTATTTGTGGCACTTGCCGTTTAGGTCATATCGGTGTAAAGCGCATGAAGAAACTCCATCTTGATGGACTTTTGGAGTCACTTGATTATGAATCACTTGGCACTTGCGAACCGTGCCTCATGGGCAAGATGACTAGAACACCGTTCTCGGTACTATGGAGAGAGCCATAGATTTGTTGGAAATCATACATACGGATGTATGTGGTCCAATGAATATTGAGGCTCGTGGCGGATATCGTTATTTTCTCACCTTCACAGATGACTTAAGCAGATATGGGTATATCTACTTAATGAAACATAAGTCTGAAACGTTTGAAAAGTTCAAAGAATTTGAGTGAAGTTGAAAATCATCGTAACAAGAAAATTAAGTTTCTACGATCGATCGTGGAGGTGAATATTTGAGTTCTGAGTTTGGTCTACATTTGAAACAATGCGGAATAGTTTAGCAACTCCGCCACCGGAACACCACAGCGTAATGGTGTGTCGAGCGTCGTGTCGTACTTTACTAGATATGGTGCGATCTATGATGTCTCTTACAGATTTACCGCTATCGTTTTGGGGTTATGCTCTAGAGGCGGCCGCATTCACCTGAATAGAACACCGTCAAAATCCGTTGAGGCGACACCTTATGAACTATGGTTTGGCAAGAAACCAAAGTTGTCGTTTCTTAAAGTTTGGGGATGCGATGCTTATGTGAAAAAGCTTCAACCTGATAAGCTCGAACCCAAATCGAATGTGTCTTCATAGGATACCCAAAGGAGACAGTTGGGTACACCTTCTATCACAGATCCGAAGGCAAGACATTCGTTGCTAAGAATGGATCCTTTCTAGAGAAGGAGTTTCTCTCGAAAGAAGTGAGTGGGAGGAAAGTGGAACTTGATGAGGTAATAGTACCTTCTCCCTTACTTGAAAGTAGTTAAATCATGAAAACGGTTTACGAGACACCTACACCAAGTAGTGAGGAAGTTGATGATGTTGATCATGAAACTTGAGATCAAGTTACTGCAGAACCTCGTAGATCAACGAGTAAGATCCGCACTGAGTGATACGGTAATCCTGTTCGGAAATCATGCTACTAGATCATGATGAACCTCACGAACTATGAAGAAGCGATGGTGAGCCCAGATTCCATAAAATGGCTTGAGGCCATGAAATCGAGATGGGATCCATGTATGAAAACAAAGTATGGACTTTGGTTGACTTGCCCGAGGGTCGGCAAGCAATAGAAAACAAGTGGATCTTCAAGAAGAAGACCGACGGCGACGGTAATATTCTCGTGTCTATAAAGCTCGACTTATGCAAAGGGTTTCGACAAGTTCAAGGGATTGACTACGATGAGACCTTCTCACCCGTAGCGATGCTTAAGTCCGTCCGAATCATGTTAGCAATTGCCGCATTTTATGATTATGAAATTTGGCAAATGGATGTAAAGACTGCATTCTGAATGGATTTACGGAAGAAGAGTTGTATATGATGCAACGAGAAGGTTTTATCGATCCAAAGGAGCTAACAAAGTGTGCAAGCTCGGCGATCCATCTATGGACTGGTGCAAGCATCTCGGAGTTGGAATAAGCGTTTTGATAGTGTGATCAAAGCATTTGGGTTTATCTGAGACTTTTGGAGAAGCCTGTATTTACAAGAAAGTGAGTGGGAGCTCTGTAGCATTTACGATATTATATGTAGATGACATATTGCTGATCGGAAATGATATAGAATTCTGGATAGCATAAAGGGATACTTGAATAAGAGTTTTTCAATGAAAGACCTCGGTGAAGCTGCTTACATATTGGGCATTAAGATCTATAGAGATAGATCAAGGCGCTTAATTGGACTTTCACAAAGCACATACCTTGACAAAATTTTGAAGAAGTTCAAAATGGATCAAGCAAAGAAAGGGTTCTTGCTGTGTTACAAGGTGTGAAGTTGAGTAAGACTCAATGCCCGACCACTGCAGAAGATAGAGAGAAAATGAAAGATGTTCCTATGCTTCAGCCATAGGCTCTATCATGTATGCAATCTTGTGTACAGACCTGATGTGTGCCTTGCTATAAGCCTAGCAGGAGGTACCAAAGTAATCGAGTGGATCCTTTGGACAGCGGTCAAGAACATCTGAAATACGAAAAGGACTAAGGATATGTTTCTCGTATATGGAGGTGACAAAGAGCTCATAAATGGCAGTTACGTTGATGCAAGCTTTGACACGATCCGGACGATTCTAAATCGCAGACCGGATCGTATTTACACTAAGCGGAGGAGCTGTCGGTTGGTGCAGTTCTAAACAAAGCGTCGTGGCGGGATCTACATGTGAAGCGGAATACATAGCAGCCGGAAGCAGCTAATGAAGGAGTGCGGATGAAGGAGTTCATATCCGATCTAGGTGTCATACCTAGTGCATCGGGTCCAATGAAAATCTTACGTGACAATCTTTGGAGCAATTGCCTTAGCAAAGGAATCCAGATTTCACAAGAGGACCAAGCACATCAAGAGCGCTTCAATTCCATCCGGGACTTAGTCGGTGGGAGACATAGAGATTTGCAAGATACATACGGATCTGAATGTTGCGAGACCGTTGACTAAGCCTCTTCCACGAGCAAAACATGATCAGCACCAAGACTCCATGGGTGTTAGAATCATTACTATGTAATCTAGATTATTGACTCTAGTGCAAGTGGGAGATGAAGGAAATATGCCCTAGAGGCAATAATAAAGTTATTATTTATTTCCTTATTTCATGATAAATGTTTATCATTCATGCTAGAATTGTATTAACCGGAAACATGATACATGTGTGAATGCATAGACAAAACAACATGTCACTAGTATGCCTCTACTAGACTAGCTTGTTAATCAAAGATGGTTATGTTTCGACCATGAACAAGGAGTTGTTATTTGATTAACAAGGTCACATCATTAGTAGAATGATCTGATTGACATGACCCATTCCTTAGCTTAGCACACGATCGTTTAGTATGTTGCTCTGCTTTTATCCATGACATATACATGTTCTGTAACTATGAGATTATGCAACTCCGTTTACGGAGGAACACTTTGGTGCTACCAAGCGTCTAGCGTAATCGGGTGATTATAAAGGAGTACTACAGGTGTCTCCAAAGGCAGATGTTGGGTTGGCGTATTTGAGATTAGGTTTTGTCACTCCAATTGTCGGAGAGGTATCTCTGGGCCCTCTCGGTAATGCACATCATTGAAGCCTTGCAAGCACTACAACTAATGAGTTAGTTGTGAGATGATGTATTACGGAACGAGTAAAGAGACTTGCCGTAACGAGATTGAACTAGGTATTGGATACCGACGATCGAATCTCGGGCAAGTAACATACCGATGACAAAGGGAACAACGTATGTTGTTATGCGGTCCGACCGATAAAGATCTTCGTAGAATATGTAGGAACCAATATGGGCATCCAGGTCCGCTGTTGGTTATTGACCGTGAATAGTTCTAGGTCATGTCTACATTGTTCTCGAACCGTAGGGTCCATGCGCTTAAAGTTTCGATGGCGGTTATTATGAGTTTATGTATTTTGATGTACCGAAGAAGTTGAGTCCGGATGTGATCACGGACATGACGAGGAGTCTCGAAATGGTCGAGACATAAAGATTGATATATTGGAAGCCTATGTTTGGAGTTGGAATGGTTCGGTAAAACGGAATTCTGCGAGTAAGGGAGGTTCGGAACCCCGGGGTAAATGGGCCTCGGTGGGCCTCGAGGGAGAAGAGGAGGGCGGCCGGGAGGTGGCGCGCCCTCTCCCCCAGTCCGAATAGGACAAGGAGGGGGGGGCTCTCCTCTTCCCCCTCCCCAATCCTATTCCAACTAGGAAGGGGGAGTCCTACTCGGTGGGAGTAGGACTCCCAGCCGCCTAGCTAGGCCGGCCGGCCTCCCCCCTCCCTCCTTTATATCGGGGGCAGGGGGGCACCCTTGAACACACAAGTTTGATCTTTAGATCGTTCCTTAGCCGTGTGCGGTGCCCCCCTCCACCATATTCCACCTCGGTTATACCGTCATGAAGCTTAAGCGAAGCCTGCGCGCCGTGAAACATCAAGATCGTCCACCACGCCGTCGTCTTGATGGAACTCTCCTCGACACTCGGCTGGATCGAGTCTGAGGGCGTCATCGAGCTGTCGTGTGTCAAGAACTCGGGCGTCGGATGCTTGGCGCCGGGATCGGTCGGATCGCGAGGAGAGCGTCGACTACTTCCTCTACGTTGTGATCGCTTCGCCGGGTCTACAAGGGTATGTGGACAACACTCTCCCCTCTCGTTGCTATACATCACCATGATCTTGCGTGTGCGTGGGAAAATTTTTGAAATTACTACGTTCCCCAACAGTGTCATACCTAGTGCATCGGGACCAATGAAGATCTTCTGTGACAATACTGGTGCAATTGCCTTGGCAAAGGAATCCAGATTTCACAAGAGGACCAAGCACATCAAGAGACGCTTCAATTCCATCCGGGACCAAGTCCAGGTGGGAGACATAGAGATTTGCAAGATACATACGGATCTGAATGTTGCGAGACCGTTGACTAAGCCTCTTCCACGAGCAAAACATGGTCGACACCAAGACTCCATGGGTGTTAGAATCATTCTTGTGTAATCTAGATTATTGACTCTAGTGCAAGTGGGAGACTGAAGGAAATATGCCCTAGAGGCAATAATAAAGTTATTATTTATTTCCTCATATCATGATAAATGTTTATTATTCATGCTAGAATTGTATTACCCGGAAACATGATACATGTGTGAATACATAGACAAACATAATGTCACTAGTATGCCTCTACTTGACTAGCTCTTTAATAAAAGATGGTTATGTCCTAACCATAGACATGTGTTGTCATTTGATTAACGGGATCACATCACTAGGAGAATGATGTGATTGACTTGACCCATTCCGTTAGCCTAGCACTTGATCGTTTAGTATGTTGCTATTGCTTTCTTCATGACTTATGCAAAGTTCCTACAACTATGAGATTATGCAACTCCCGTTTACCGGAGGAACACTTTGTGTGCTACCAAATGTCTAGCGTAAGCTGGGTGATTATAAAGGAGCTCTCTGGTGTCTCCAAAAGGTACATGTTGGGTTGGCGTATTTGAGATTAGGTTTTGTCACTCCGATTGTCGGAGAGGTATCTCTGGGCCCTCTCAGTAATGCACATCACTATAAGCCTTGCAAGCAATGTAGCTAATGAGTTAGTTACGGAATGATGCATTACGTAATGAGTAAAGAGACTTGCCGGTAACGAGATTGAACTAGGTATTGGATACCGACGATCGAATCTCAGGCAAGTAACATACCGATGACATAGGGAACAACGTATGTTGTTATGCGGTTTGACCGATAAAGATCTTCGTAGAATATGTAAGAGCCAATATGAGCATCCAGGTTCCGCTATTGGTTATTGACCGGGAATAGTTCTAGGTCATGTCTACATAGTTCTCCAACCCGTAGGGTCCGCACGCTTAACGTTACGATGATAGTTTTATTGTTAGTTTATAAGTTTTGATGTACCGAAGATTGTTCGGTGTGCCGGATGTGATCACGGACATGAAGAGGAGTCTCGAAATAGTCGAGACATAAAGATTGATATATTGGACGGCTATATTCAGACACCGGAAGTGTTCCGGGTGATTTCGGAGAAAACCAAAGTGCCGGAGGGTTACCGGAACCCCCCCGGGAACTAATGGGCCTTGTTGGGCCCTAGTGGAGAGAGAGAGGGCGGCCGGGGGCAGAGCGCGCCCCTCCCTTGAGTCCGAATAGGACAAGTAAGGGGCGGCGCCCCTGCCTTTCCCTCCCACTCCTTCCTTCCCTCCTTCTTGGACTAGGAAGGGAGGCCAAACCTACTTGGAGTAGGTTTCCCCCTCCTAGGGCGCCACCCCTTGGCGGCCCCCTCCTCCTCACCCCTTTATATCTGAGAGAAGAGGGCACCTCTAGACACACAAGTTGATCTTCGTGATCGTTCATTAGCCGTGTCGGTGCCCCCTCCACCATATTCCACCTCGGTCATATTGTTGTGGTGCTTGGCGAAGCCTGCGTCGGTAGAACATCATCATCGTCCACGCCATCGCTGATGGAACTCATCCCGACACCCTGCTGGATTGGAGTCGGGGATGCGTCATCAGCGAGCGTGTGCTGAACTTCGGAGGTGCTGTCGTTCGGTACTTGGATCGTTCGGATCGTGAAGACATATGACTACATCAACCGCGTTGTCATAGCGCTTCGCTTATGGTCTCACGAGTGCGTGGACAACACTCTCCTCTCGTTGCTATGCATCACCATGATCTTGCGTGTGCGTAGGAATTTTTTTTGAAATTACTACGTTCCCCAACACATATAACATCTACGCATAAAACCAGGCTCGGATGCCACTGTTGGGGAACGTAGTAATTTCAAAAAAATTCCTACGCACATGCAAGATCATGGTGATGCATAGCAACGAGAGGGGATAGTGTGTTCCACGTACCCTCGTAGACCGAAAGCGGAAGTGTTAGAACAACACGGTTGATGTAGTCGTACGTCTTCACGACCCGACCGATCAAGCACCGAAAGCACTGCACCTTCGAGTTCTAGAACACGTTCAGCTCGATGAATTCTCTCGAACTCCAATCCAGCCGAGTGTCGAGGGAGAGTTTCGTCAGCACGACGGCGTGGTGATGATGTTGATGTTCTACCGTCGCAGGGCTTTGCCTAAGCACCGCTACAATATTATCGAGGAGGACTATGGTGGAGGGGGGCACTGCACACGGCTAAGAGATCAATGATCTATTGTTGTGTCTCTAGAGGTGCCCCCTGCCCCCGTATATAAAGGAGAAAGGGGGGAGGAGGCGGCCGGCCAGGGAGGAGGCGCGCCATGGGGAGTCCTACTCCCACCGGGAGTAGGACTACCTCCTTTCCTTGTTGGACATGGAGAAGGGGGGAAAGAGGAGGGAGAGAGAGAGGAAGGAAAGAGGGGGCGCCGCCCACCTCTCCTTGTCCTATTCAGACTAGGGGGAGGGGCGCGTGGCCCAGCCCTGGCCGCCTCTCCTCTTCTCCACTAAGGCCCACTATGGCCCATTAAGCCCCCGGGGGGGGGTCGGTAACCCCTCGGTACTCCGGTAAAATCCCGATTTCACCCGGAACACTTTCGACATCAAAATATAGGCTTACAATATATCAATGTTCAGGTCTCGACCATTTTGAGACTCCTCGTCATGTCCGTGATCACATCCGAGACTCCGAACGACCTTCGGTACATCAAAACTCATAAACTCATAATATAACCGTCATTGAAACTTTAAGCGTGCGGACCCTATGGGTTCGAGAACTATGTAGACATGACCAAGACACGCTTCCGGTCAATAACAAATAGGGAACCTAGATGCCCATATTGGCTCCTACATATTCTACGAAGATCTTTATCGGTCAAACCGCATAGCAACATGCGTTGTTCCCTTTGTCATCGGTATGTAACTTGCCCGAGATTCGATCGTCAGTATCTCAATACCTAGTTCAATCTCATTACCGGCAAGTCTCTTTACTCGTTCCGTAATACATCATCCTGCAACTAACTCATTAGTTGTAATGCTTGCAAGGCTTATAGTGATGTGCATTACCGAGTGGGCCCAGAGATACCTCTCCGACAATCGGAGTGACAAATCCTAATCTCCAAATACGCCAACTCAACAAGTACCTTCGGAGACACCTGTAGAGCACCTTTATAATCACTCAGTTACGTTGTGATGTTTGGTAGCACACAAAGTGTTCCTCCAGTAAACGGGAGTTACATAATCTCATAGTCATAGGAACATGTATAAGTCATGAAGAACGCAATAGCAACATACTAAACGATCAAGTGCTAAGCTAACAGAATGGGTCAATTCAATCACATCATTCTCCTAATGATGTGATCCCGTTAATCAAATGACAACTCATGTCTATTGTTAGGAAACTTAACCATCTTTGACTCACGAGCTAGTCAAGTGGAGGCATACTAGTGACACTCTGTTTGTCTATGTATTCACACATGTATTATGTTTCCGGTTAATAGAATTCTAGCATGAATAATAAACATTTATCATGATATAAGGAAATAAATAATAACTTTATTATTGCCTCTAGGGCATATTTCCTTCAGCCGCACCCAATGTTCCTCTGTTGAAGCCCCTTCATGTACTTCGACTCTACTTTGGTAGCTTCGACCTCGCAAGCCGCCTTGAATATTTGAAAGTGCTCTGCCGTGATTGTCGGATTATCCTTTACGATCTCGGAGTAGGGTTCCTTTTTGTTGACGATCTGATATTTCACCCTTGATTTCCAGGCGGCCAACGCGTCGCTAAACCTGGTGATGGTGTGTTTGTTTATCTTCTTCATTGCCGGGTCCTTATCTAGATCTTTATAATCCTTTTCATTCTGATCCGGGAACAAGAATATCTGGTGCAGCTCTTTTAGGAGGGAGGGCCTCATATTATCTATCTTCTTTAGTTTCTCAACGTTGATGGTGGCGGTTCTCCGTATGATGCATCCTATTTGATTGTCGTAGCACGCGCGCGCTTCCTCGGGCGCGTTTGGCTCAAAATCACCATCGTCCACCTCCGCAACCACCAGTCTAGTAGTCCTGAGCTTGTTAGGAAGCCGCAGGGACGGATTCAAGGGGGGACGAGGGGGGGTGAGACCCCCCTGACGATAGAGTTTCCTGTTAATAGCGACTAGATTTTCCTAGATTTTGGCTAAATGCGCGTAGTGTCTGTCTCGTTCCGCCCCCCTGTGGTCCTGTCCCTCTCTCTGTAACGCAATGTGAAGGCCCAGCCCATATACATCACACAAAAAACTAGGTTATTGTAGGAGGGGAAGCCCATTGTAGAAGGCAATGGGGCCAGGTCTGGAACGCACACACTCATAGGTTAGATCGTGGCTACGTTGGTGACTGCTACGAGATCGATGCCCGACCCTCGGTCGCCCGCCGCCTACTCTGCTGCTATAGGGGCACGTCCAGAGTAGTTCATGATCTATCAACATGGAGCTTCCAATCTTAGTCCAGAATTACTGAAGGGGAAATCCAGACCTTGCACGGCCGATCGGCCGGCCGGCCGCAGAGCCAACATGAGGGGCAACTAGGCATGGAAAAATGGTTAGATTGCTCTCTCCTCTTCTCAATTACTTAGTCGATGGCTGATGTTTTGAAATTAGATTAACTTGTGCCTTTAGAAGTAGAGCCGAAGTACAAGATTATCTGTATAAACTACACAAAAAATTGACCATGAGACATGGTTTTGCATTGGTTATCCGTTCCTCTAGTTGAATGATTTAGTTGCATCCGAATTGCTTTTAGAATTTGCTTGAAATTGAATTTACTCATAGCTCGTGACAATTTTCTTTGCTTGATTAGGATGGATATACAATTTATCAAAATAGGCTATTGTCCTACTAAAAAACCCAGGCTACTGTGTCTCTCCATGATCTTTTTATACAAGTTTACACACTGAAGGCAAACTGTCGCACCCCTATGTCAGAATCCTGGCTCCGTCCCTGGGAAGCGGTTGCCTCTTTGCTTTCGGTTCTATACCGGCTCCGCTAGTCTCGGCGCCGGTCCCAGTCTTAGCGCCGGTCTCGATGTCGGTCTCAATCTCAGCGTCGGTCTCAGTCTCAGCGCCGGTCTCGATGTCGGTGTCAATCTCTGATGTGATAGGTGGACCCAGCAACATCAACTCTTGATCGTCGGCTTCCCTCGAAAATTCTTCTGCCGCCAGATAGACGTTGTCGCGGTCACTAGAACCCTGTCTTTCATCGTTGCTAGCCATGTTTCCTACGATTAAATCTAGTTAGTTAATTCTAGACCTAATAAAATGAATAATGACATAAAAAAAGGCCTATGCTTTGCAGGAACGTTGACTCCTTTCCGGTGCGGTAAATCCCGGGCATTTGATATGTCCTACTTTGTAGCACAAGTCATGCCGAAATTCACGGAAAATTTTGGCATGACTGTTGATAAAAAGTGGACACATCAAGAAAGTGAAATTTGCCGGAACAAAAATGAATCAACATTCCGGCAAAACATAGGCCACTCGGCTTCATTCCCTGGAAACAACAAAGCCACTTGGGCATAATCGAACCACTTCAATGAAAAGATATAACATGAGCAAACACTATTGAGGAATTTGCACATAATATGGCCACTTCAATGAAAAGATATAATCAACAATAATGGAATATGCAAATGAACATCAATGAAATATATCATATAACAACAATCTTGTTTTTTGTTTACATAGCAACAATTAGTTTAACCAAGTTTTTGAAAAGAAAAACAATTCTGTTTTTTGTTTATAGCTAAATGCCATAGCTACTGTTTTTTATTTATAGCTAAATACTTTTGTTTTTTCTCTAAAGCTAAAAGTCTAGGAACTCCATTTTCTCTAATCTTTCTGACCTCACCAAAATTTCCACAGCAAGACCTTAGTACCTACACCCAATTTCTTCAAGAATATTCAGGTCCATAGTCCAAATAATTCAAATTTCATTTGAATGAAATTTGGAACAGATTCAGGTCCATAGTCAAAATAATTTTTTATAGCTAAGTGTTTTTTGTTTATAGCCTCTATTAATTAAAATCTAAATGCTATTATTATTTACATACCCTCTATTAATTTAAAGCTAAATGGAATTACTGTTTAGGCATTTTCATAAAAATTTGCCCTAGCTAATTTCCTAAAAAAATTGCTATTTATTTTTCCTAAATGCTAAAAAATGCCTACTGCCCTAAACAAATCTAGCGTTCATATGAACACCTAGGGTTCATATGAACATCAGCATAGCATCAACATATATATGAATTGCCCTAGCAGAGAGAGAGAGAGAGGAGGGTAGGGGAGAGGAGAGGCAGAGCCTTACGGTCGGCGGGGAGGGCAGGCTCTGGCTCGGGTGGCGGAGGTCCTGGGCGAGCTCGGGCAGCAGCGGTGAGCTCGAGGGAGGTAACAGTGATGTCGACGACGGCCTCGGGCGACGGCTGTGAGGTCGAGGGCGGTCTCGAGCGGCGGCGGTGTGGTCGAAGGCAGCCTCGGGCGGCAGCGGTGTGGTCGAAGGCGGCAGGGCGACGGCGGCGATGGAGCAGTTGGGGGAGTGGGGGAGTGGAAGGGGAAGGACTTAGCGAAATTTTGAGCCCGCGCGGCCGGCGGTTAAGTCAAACTAGCAGTAGCGCTTTTTGCCGAAACGCGCTATAGCTAAGTTAGCTATAGCATTTTCTAGCAAAACACGCTACAGCTATTCCTTTCTGTTTTCTTTTTCTTTTTCTTTTGTTTTCTTTACATTTTCTTTTTTTCATTTCTCCTTTTTCAATTTCTTTCATTTTCATTTACGTTTCTACTTATGTTTCTTTTATTTTCTTTTTCATAGTAGTAGCACTATATAGTATAAACACGCTGCTACAAAGTTTTTAGCAGTAGCGTGCTTCTGGAAGAACCGCTACTACTATTCCTAGCATACCGGCACCAGCGAGGGAATTATAGTAGTTGCGCTTTTCCGCGCAGACGCGCTACTGCTACAACAATGGTTGTAGCGTGCTTTTGTAACAAGCGCAACTAATAAGTAGCAATAGTGCCGTGTTTTGACCAGCGCTACTGATATACCTCTGTGTATAAGGTTTTCCCTAGTAGTGAGGTATGAGACCTCTGATAAGTACTTTGCCTACAAGATAGAGGAGAATAGCTCAGCCAGCGAGCATGTGCTTAGAATGTCTGGGTACTACAATCGTTGGAATCAAGTGGGAGTTAATCATCAAGATAAGATGGTGATTGACATAGTTCTCTAGTCACTATCACCAAGCTACTAGAACTTCGTGATGAACTATAATATGCAAGGGATGACGAAAACAATCCTGAAGCTCTCCGCGATGCTGAAATCAGCGAAGGTAGAAATCAAGAAAGAGCATCAAGTGTTGATGGTTGACAAGACCACTAGATTCAAGAGAAAGGGCAAAGGAAAGAAAGGGAACTTCAAGAAGAATGGCAAGCAAGTTGCCACTCCCGGGAAGAAACCCAAAGATGGACCTAAGCCTGAAACTGAGTGCTTCTGCTGCAAAGGGAATGGTCACTAGAAGCGGAACTGCCCCAAATACTTGGCGGATAAGAAGGATCGCAAAGTGAACAAAGGTATATTTGATATACATGTTATTGATGTGTACCTTACTAGTGTTCATAGTAACCCCTGGGTATTTGATACCGGTTCAGTTGCTAAGATTAGTAACTCGAAATCGGAGTTGCAAAATGAACAGAGACTAGTTAAGGGCGAGGTGACAATGTGTGTTGGAAGTGAATCCAAGGTTGATACGATCACCATCGCACACTTTCTCTACCTTCAGGATTATTGTTGAACCTAAATAAACGTTATTTGGTATTTGCGTTGAGCATGAATATGATTGGATCATGTTAATTGCAATATGGTTATTCATCTAAGACAGAGAATAATTGTTATTCTGTTTACATGAATAAAACCTTTTATGGTCATACACCCAATGTGAATGGCTTATTGAATCTCGATCATAGTGATACACATATTCATAAAATTGATGCCAAAAGATGGAAAGTTGATAATGATAGTGCAACATACTTGTGGCACTGCCATTTAGGTCATATTGATGTAAAGCACATGAAGAAACTCCTTCAGATGGACTTTTGGAATCACTTGATCATGAATCATTTGATACTTTCGAACCATGCCTCATGGGCAAGATGACTAAAATTCCGTTCTCCGGAACAATGGAGCGAGCTAATGACTTATTGAAAATAATACATACCGAAGTATGAGAGCCGATGAGTGTTGAAGCACGCGGCGGGTATCATTATTTTCTAACCTTCACACATGAATTGAGTAGGTATGGGTACATCTACTTGATGAAACACAAGTCTGAAACATTTGAAAAGTTGAAAGAATTTCAGAATGAAGTAGAGAATCATTGTAACAAGAAAATAAAGTTTCTACGATCTGATCGCAGAGGCGAATATTTGAGTTACGAGTTTGGCCTTCATTTAAACCAATGTGGAATAGTTTCACAACTCACGCCACCTGGAACACCACGGCATAATGGTGTATCTGAACATCGTAACCGTACTTTATAAGATATGGTGCGTTCTATGATGTCTCTTACCGATTTACCACTATCGTTTTGGGATTATGCATTAGAGACAGCCGCATTCACGTGAAAAAGGGCACCGTCTAATCCGTTGAGATGACACCGTATGAACTGTGGTTTGGCAAGAAACCTAAGTTGTCATTTCTCAAAGTTTGGGGTTGCGACACTTATATCAAAAGGCTTCAGCCTGATAAGCTCGAACTTAAATTGGAGAAGTACGTCTAGGATACACTAAGACAACAATTGGGTACACCTTCTACCACAGATCCGAAGGCAAGATCTTTGTTGCTAAGAATGTGTCCTTTCTATAGAAGGAGTTTCTCTTGAAAGAAGTGAGTGGGAGGAAAGTATAACTTGATGAGGTAGTTGTACCTTCTCTCGAATTAGAAAGTAGTACATCAAAGAAAACCGTTCCCGTGATGCCTACACCAACTAGAGAGGAAGCAAATGATGAGCCCAAATTCTGACAAAGGGCTTGAGGCCATGAAATCTGAGATAGGATCCATGTATGGGTACAAATTGTGGACTTTGGTGGACTTTCCCGACGATCAACAAGCCATAGAAAATAAATGGATCTTCAAAACGAAGAGTGACGTTGATGGTAATGTTACTGTCTACAAAGCTTGACTTGTCGCGAAAGGTTTCGACAAGTTCAAGGGGTTGACTACAATAAGACTTTCTCACCCGTAGCGATGCTTATGTCTGCCCGAATCATGTTAGCAATTGCCACATTATGATTATGAAATCTGGTAAATAGATGTCAAAACTGCATTCCTTAATAGATATCTTAAAGAAGAGTTGTATATGATGCAACCAGAAGGTTTTTTCAATCCTAAAGGTGCTAACATAGTGTGCAACCTCAAGCGATCCATCTATGGACTGGTGCAAGCACCTTAGAGTTGGAATATTGTCGGTGTACTAAAGTAGGGGTACCTTAGTACCCCGAACTTGGGCACAGGCGGTTGCAGCACCCCGCGGCAAGGCTTGCCGGGTGCCCGCCAAGACTCTCCGTCACTCCCGTTCACTGCCCTTCAAGAACAAAGTATTGACTAAATAAGTCAAGGCCCCGGCAAGAGAAGCTTGCCGGGAAGGACAAGGCCCCGGCAAGAGAAGCTTGCCGGGAAGGACAAGACCCCGGCAAGAGGAGCTTGCCGGGAGGGACAACCAAAGCACTTTAGAAGACCTGCCGCGACGCACCGCGCGCCCCGGCAAGACCCGACAAGCGGCAAGCTTGCAGGTGCGACAAGACAAATACCGCGGCAAGGCACTTGCCATGGCGAAGCCACCACTTTGCGCCCAAGCTCCAGCTCACCCGACGACGTGTCGCCACAGGATCATTCTTGGTGCACGTGGCGTGTGGCTGTGCAGCCTAGCGGTGCGAGGTGGCGAGCAGAGGTGACTAGGAGGCCATCGTGGCGATCGGTGGCACCCCTAACAGTCGTTTCCTGCACTGTTGGAGCGACCGGACGGGCATTAAATGCTCTTGTCCCCTGCCGTTAGAGTTAGGTAGGGGGCACTGTAGATAGCAGTTGTACCAACCCACGTTTTTACCTTTCTACCCCTCTCTCTGCATTGCCACCTGTCGGTGACCCCTTTGGACTGTAAAAAGGAGGCCCGTGCGCACGTAGAAGGGGTTCGCAGATTGGAGACAACAACATACCCACGCTTTCGAGCAAAGAACAAATACGAACACAAAGCAGCAGTAGGAGTTTTATCTCTCCGGAGAGCTCCGAAGCTGGGTAAAAATCGCCCGTTTCTCCCCGCACGCTCGACCTCGATCTGCTCTTCGGCGCCCTCCGCTCCCCGCGGACCGAAGGGCTCGCCCCATAGGTGCTCGTGCCCGCAGCCCCACGACATCTTTGGCGCGCCAGGTAGGGGGCGTCGAGGTCGTGCGAACCTGATCCGGTCTCCGTGCTCACTACATCAACATCTTCATCGACATGCCACCGAAGAAGAAGCCTTCGGAGGTGGCCGCTCCGCCTATGTCGATTCCACCACCGTCGCAGGAGCAAACGGGCGGTGGGGTAGACGCCGACGAGGGGCGGGCGCCGACGGTTTGACTCACGTCGTCACGAGGTCCAAAGACAAGGCCCCGCAAGCTTCGGCAACCGTACATACGCCGCGCCCTTCCCAGGAGGTGCAAGGTCGACAACGCCATGGTGCCCCTAGCACCGTACTCAAGCTGGTGGGTCGCAGGACGTTCAAGACCAGCGTGCACGCCAGCATGCTGGCGCGAGTGAGGTGCGGTCGCCCAGACGGGGTACTGCTCCTTCCAATCCAGTTGGGAGCCCGAGCACATCCGCTCCTCGCCGCTCGCCGCCACCGCCACCTAAGATTTCCAGAGGAAGCATCGCCCGAGCCCACTGCTTTAGATTACCCTCGGCGCCACACAAGACGACTGGAGGATGGCCATTTATAGCCTCATTGGCTTCGCCAACGGCGACAAGCCCCGGCAACCGAGCGCATCGAAGCCCCGGCAAGACGCCCAGGCGCGAGCCGACGCCGACAAAGCCACTGGGGGTGCCACCACTGTGCACTCCCCGCCCCGAAGGCCAAGATCGCCGACTCGTCGGGCCAACCTCGACGCCGACTCCACTGCATCGTCGGACCCGCGAACTCGCCGCGATCAACGCCAAGTTATTCAAGAACGACGACACGAAGACGCACGCACCCGTTTCGAGCGTCGAAGAGAAGCGCGACGTCAATCCGACCAGCGCGCTGGGCCCACTGTCGATATGCATGCACCAGGGGAACCAGGCGACTTGCCGTACGCGGTAGGTTGCCCTGCTTTCACTCGTGAGCTGCGGCAAGTCCAGTGGCCCAGCACCAAGAACTTCAAGCCAGACGTGCCCGAGAAGTACGATGGCAGGATACATCCGTCGGAGTTCCTCAACATCTACACCATAGCGGTGCAGGCTGCAGGGGGGCGAGACGAGAAGATCCTCGCCAACTACTTCCCGCTGGTACTCAAGCCCAACGTCAGATCTTGGCTCATGCACTTGCCGGACAGCTCCATCTCTTCGTGGGCGGACCTGTGCCATCAGTTTGTCGGCGCCTTCACAGGCGGCCACAAGCCTCATGGCCAGGAAAGCGATCTTCATTTGCTGGCCCAGAGTACATACAGAGATTCAGCCAGGTGCAGCGCAACATCCCAGACGTCCACCCTGCCGCGGTTATTAGCGCGTTCCATCAGAACGTGCGTAACCGCAGGATGAGGGAGGAGATGGCAATGTGCAAGATCAGAGATGTCAGCGAGCTCTATGCTCTGGCCGACAAGTGTGCCCGTGCTGAAGAGGGGAGGAAACTTCCCGGAGAGAATGTAGGAGCAGAAGGATCTGACAGTGAGGATGCCCCTCCGACAAGAAGGAACCGCAGGTGGAATAACAGAAAGAGAAAGGCTAAGGATGTGCTAGTTGTTGAGCAGTCCGGCAGCGGAGGCGTCTCCGACAAGGCCAAGGCTGACGACTCCGGCGAGGCTGTGGTGGCCGCCGATAAGCAGGACGGCTCCGACAAGCAGTATTGCAAGATCCATCGCACCAAGGGCCATGACCTCCAAGCATGCAAGAAAGTCGAGCAGATGGCGGAGCTACAGAGAGCCGAATACGAGCGCCGCGACAAGGAGAAGGCCCAGAAAGGTGGCGGAGGATCCGGCAAGAAGCCTCCCGCCCAGGGAGGGCGCCGCGGCAAGGCCAAACAGCGGCAAGGAGACAGACCTCCCCGTGGCCGCGACAAGGACGAAGAGGAAGATGAGGATGATGAGATGGATGAGGATGAGACCGACGACCAAGAGTTTCAGAGGGCGACGGAGGTTTTGTGCGTTGACGGCGGTGCCTCTCTGCATACCTCGCACCGTCAACTCAAGCGATGGGTGCGGGAGGTGAATGCAGCAGAACCATTAGTCGAATCGCGCAAGCCCCTGAAGTGGTCCAGCACGCCCATCGTCTTTGACGTTGAGGATCACCCTGATCGCATCATCAGCGGTCGTGCTTGCCGATGTTGGTTTCGCCAACCATCCGCAACCTCAAGGTCACAAAGATGTTGGTTGACGGCGGGGCCGGCCTGAATCTCATCTCCTCCGCAGTGCTCAAGAAGCTCCATATCCCCGACAGCGAGCTCGAATAAACTGGTACCTTTCAAGGAATCAACCCGGGAAGGAGCAAGCCCAAGGGGAAGATCACACTGCCAGTAACTTTTGGCAGCGAGCTGAATTTCAGGACAGAGAGAGTCACATTTGATGTTGCTGATTTCCCATTGCCATACAATGGGCTACTTGGCCGTCTAGCGCTCGCCAAGTTCATGGCAGCCTCTCACTACGCATACAATGTGCTCAAGATGCCTGGTCCGATAAGTGTCATTTCTGTCCAAGGCGACAAGAAGGATGCACTTATCTGTACCAACAAGATCTACCAGGAAGCAGCAGCCGCAGCAGAGCGCAAACCACTTGCCGCTGAAGCTCCCGGGGGGGAAGAAGAAGAACACCAAGTCCGGCAAGAGTAGCTCTATTGCCCACTCCGGCAAGCGCACCTCTTCGGAGTGCTACGCTACCGTCGAGGACGCGCCATCGAGCTCCACCGGCAAGTGCAAGAAGGCAAAGACAGCTGCACCAGAGACCAAGCCCGGCGAGCGTAGCTCTGATGCCCACTCCGGCAAGCGCACCTCATCGGAGTGCTGCGCTGCCGTCGAGGACGCACCATCGAGCTCCACCGGCAAGAAGAGCACAGTCGTTTTTAAAATTCCTATGTTATATTCCTCGAACGACCGTGCCTTTTATGAAAAACCCGTGCGCGAAGGGACCGGCTCGTGGCTAAGTTGCGCCCTTACTTTGTTTCGAGTCCGCTCAACAATCCAAGTGAGCTGCAACTAGCCCCGACAAGGTTTCTTGCCGGAAGCAACACCGCCGGCGGGCTGCTGATGTTCCGCACTCAGCAAGTGTGTTTGCGCCGGCAAGTTCCCTAAAAGCGCAGGGTAAAAACATACAAGGGATGGAATCAAGTAAAGGAGATAACATAGCAATTAGCGTCGTTCAAAGAAGCGCAGCCTTGCCGGGACACAGATGACAGAAAAGCTAAGTTGCCCAAAACTTGAGCACAGAGCACAATCAGTTTTAAATTTTTATAAATTTTTATGTTATATTCCTTGAACGTCCGTGCCTTGTATGAAGAACCTGTGCGCGGAGGAACCGACTCGCGGCTACGTTGCGCCCTTGACTTTGTTTCGAGTCCGCTCAACAATAAAAGCGCGCTGCAACTAGCCCCGACAAGGTTTCTTGCCGCAAGCAACACCGCCAGCGGGCTGCTGATGTTCCGCACTCAGCAAGTGTGTTTGCACCGGCAAGTTCCCTAAAAAGCGTAAGGATAAAAACATGCAAGGGATGGAGTCAAGTAGAGGATATAACACAGCATTGCCCAAAATGAAGTTACATTACAAAAGTAACTCATTGCGGCACTAATTAAATTATTTTCATGACTGAAATAACAGCGACGAGGACGGAGAAGAAGGGCGCTCCGGCACCTGGACCCCGGCGAGCCGGCATTGCTGGGGGCTGCGAGTACCAAGATACATCCCCGGCAAGCCAGAGTTGCCGGGGGCTGCAATGTCAGATAAGTTTTTCATCCCTCGTCATGCACCCTCTTATGGACTGGGGGATGCGGAACCACGTTTTTTCCGAAAACTGTCGTGCCTTGTATGGAAACCTGTGCGCGGAGGAGCCGACTCGTGGCTAAGTTGCGCCCTTGATTTGTTTTCGAGTCCGCTCAACAGCCCAAGTGAGCTGCAACTAGCCCCGACAGGGTTTCTTGCCGGAGGCAACACCGCCGGCGGGCTGCTGATGTTCCGCACTCAGCAAGTGTGCTTGCGCCGGCAAGTTCCCTAAAAGCGCAGAGTAAAGACATACAAGGAGCGTGACAGAATAAAGGATATAACCCGGCAAGCATCCCTTTTTCATTAAAAAAACATCCTACCCCAGTACAGTGCATAGAGGATGAAAAACATGAAAGAGAGGATTACAAGTTCTTAATGCAGCTAAGGCCCGAAGGCTTACAAACTAAAAAGATAAAGATGCCCGTAATCCCTTCCCCTGTCCCTCTTTCCAGGAGGCAGGATAGGGAGACGCGCGCTGTCTGGTGGCGACCCTCGCCGCCACTGATGAAGAACCAGGGTTCCCTTTTTCCATGGCGAATGTAAGAAAGGGGAGCAGAAGCTGAAGAAAGAGAGGAGATGGGAGAGTGCGGGCTTCTGCGCTCCCCTCTCGCCCTTCTTAAAGGAGCAAGGTGGGGGCTCGGCCGTCCCGCTCAGCCAATCAAGGCGCGGGAATTGCAATGTCCCAGTTTCCCACTCCCACCGTCCGTGACCCCAGGCGCATGGGAGCCGCGTGGCAAAGATGCAGAGCCGAGGCGACGGGTGAGGTGACCTCGCCCCGCCCCGTGATCACAGGGGGTGGACACCTCGAAAATTGCGCATGCCACCCACGTTGCCCACGACGCCGCGATTGACGCGTGCCGTTACGGAGGCCACGGTGGATACAGAGTGGATCTGGTGTGGATCCAGGCCGCGCGTGCCCGTGCCCTGTTTTGGGCCTGGCCCAACAGCGCTCGGCACCGTGTATGGCCCAGGCCCGGGGGATCCTGTCGGTGTACTAAAGTAGGGGGTACCTTAGTACCCCGAACTTGGGCACGGGCGGTTGCAGCACCCCGCGGCAAGGCTTGTCGGGTGCCCGCCAAGACTCTCCGTCACTCCCGTTCACTGCCCTTCAAGAACAAAGTATTGACTAAAGAAGTCAAGGCCCCGGCAAGAGAAGCTTGCCGGGAAGGACAAGGCCCCGGCAAGAGAAGCTTGCCGGGAAGGACAAGACCCCGGCAAGAGGAGCTTGCCGGGAGGGACAACCAAAGCACTTCAGAAAACCTGCCGCAATGCATCGCGCGCCCCGGCAAGACCCGGCAAGCGGCAAGCTTGCGGGTGCGACAAGACAGATACCGCGCCAAGGCACTTGCCACGGTGAAGCCACCACTTTGCGCCCAAGCTCCAGCTCACCCGATGACGTGTCGCCACAGGATCATTCTTGGTGCACGTGGCGTGTGGCTGTGCAGCCTAGCGGTGCGAGGTGGTGAGCGGAGGTGACTAGGAGGCCATCGTGGCGATCGGTGGCACCCCTAATGGTCATTTCCTGCACTATTGGAGCGACCGGACGGGCATTAAATGCTCTTGTCCCCTGCCGTCAGAGTTAGGTAGGGGGCATCAGAGATAGCAGCTTGTACCAACCCACGTTTTACCTTTCTACCCTCTCTCTGCATTGCCACTGTCGGTGACCCTTTGGACTATAAAAGGAGGCCCGCAAGACGAGAAGGGGTTCGCAGATTGGAGACAACAGCATACCCACGCTTTCGAGCAAAGAACAAATACAAACACAAAGCAGCAGAGGAGTTTTATCTCTCCGAGAGCTCGGTGGGTAAAATCGCCTGCTTCCCCAGCGCTCGACCTCGATCTGCTCTTTGCGCCTCCGCCCCCTTGGGACGGAAGGGCTCCTTGCCCCATAGGTGCTCGAGCCCGCAGCCCCACGACAAATATACGCTTTGATGAGGTGATCAAAGCATATGGTTTTATACAGACTTACGGTGAAGCCTGTATTTACAAGAAAGTGAGTGAGAGCTCTGTAGCATTTCTGATATTATATGTGGATGACATATTGTTAATTGAAAATGATATAGAATTTCTATATAGAATAAAAGGATACTTGAATAAGAATTTTTAATGAAAGATATCGGTGAAAGCTGCTTTCATATTGGGCATCAAGATCTATAGAGATAGATCAAGACGCTTGATAAGACTTTCAGTGAGTACATACCTTGACAGGATTTTGAAGGAGTTCAAAATGGATCAGTCAAAGAAGGAGTTCTTGTTTGTATTGTAAGGTGTGAAGTTGAGTAAGACTCAAAACATGACCAAGGTAGAAGATAGAGAGAGAATGAAAGTCATTCCCTATGCCTCAGCCATAGGTTCTATAAAGTATGCCATGCTGTGTACCAGACCTATTGTGTACCTTGCCATGAGTTTGCCAAGGGGGTACAATAGTGTTCCAGGAGTAGATCACTGGACAATAGTCAAAATTTATCCTTTGTTACCTAAGAGGACTAAGGAAATATTTCTCGGTTATGGAGGTGATAAAGAGTTCATCGTAAAGGGTTACACCGATGCAAGCTTTGACACCAATTCAGATGACTCAGAGTCTCAATCTGGATCCATATTGATAGTGGGAGTAATTAGCTAGAGTAGCACCATGCAGAGCATTGTAGACATAGGAATTTGCAAATATACATACGGATTTGAATGTGACAGACCCGTTGACTAAACTTCTCTCACAAAAAAAACATGATCACACCTTACTACTCTTTGGGTGTTAATCACATGTCGATGTGAACTAGATTATTGACTCCAGTAGAACCTTTGGGTGTTGGTCACATGGCGATGTGAACTATGGGTGTTAATAACATGACTATGTGAACTATTGGTGTTAAATCACATGGCGATATGAACTAGATTATTGACTCTACTGCAAGTGGAAGACTGAAGGAAATATGCCCTAGAGGCAATAGTAAAGTTGTTATTTTATATTTCCTTATTCATGATAAAGGTTTATTATTCATGGTAGAATTGTATTGATCGGAAACCTTAATACATGTGTGAATACATAAACAAACACTAGTGTGCATCTACTAGACTAGCTCGTTGATCAAAGATGGTTAAGGTTTCCTAACCATATACATGTGTTGTCATTTGATAAAGGGATCACATCATTAGGAGAATGATGTGATGGACAAGACCCATCCGTTAGCTTAGCATAATGATCGTTCAGTTTTATTGCTATTGCTTTCTTCATGTCAAATACATATTCCTTCCATTATGAGATTATGCAACTCCCGGATATCGGAGGAATGCCTTGTGTGCTATCAAACATCACAACGTAATAGGGTGATTATAAAGCTGCTCTACAGGTATCTCCGAAGGTATTTGTTGAGTTGCTCTACAGGTCTTCGAAGGCGGTTTAGATAATCGGTGTGAATTTCATAAGCATTGAACTGGGCATAACTTTCCAAGTCCAGTTTCCACTTGCCTTTCTCAGCAGCTAGAAATTCCTCCTTGGCGCTATGTTTTGCTAAGACCGTGGGGTTGACTGGCTCTGCATAACTAACCCCAGTGATAATGACATCTTCAGCCTGTTCTTCAGCGGTCTTAATGGGACTTGGCGGCTAAGCATTGGCCGGATTGGCATCCATGGCATCTACGGTGACATTGTGCTCTTCTGGAGGCGGATCATTAACAGCTGCTTCAGAGGGTTGATGCAAAGATTCAGACACTGTATGTTCTTCCGGTTCATGAGCTTTAGGGTCTTTGGCCGGCTTACCTGGCTTTAATTTCTTGCTCGGCTTTGCTATGCCACTGGAAAAATAAACATGATGATGGTGTAAGTATATCAGTTCACAAATGTCAAATTGACAAAGTAACAGTTATTACCCAGGGGCAAGTTTGAAGGCAGGCATTTGGGTCTGCGATGAGTCGCCAGAAGAGGAATGAGAAGTTCCCTGATAATTCGAGTCGGAAGGATTAACTAGTTGGCGCATAAGACCCGCCTTGAGGTAAAAAGAGATTGAATTCTGAAGCACATCTTTCGGGCATTTCCGTGGGGCCGGTGTGTTTGGCAAGCCGGAGGACAGTTCTCCACCTCCGCTGTTCCGGGTGGTGCGACGAGCTTCATGTTGTTGTTTCTTCAAAATAAAGGTGGGATCCAAGTAAGCCAAAGGGTGAGAAAACCTCCGGGTTACCTTCCGAATTTTCTGGCTTGATAAAGGCTCTGAGTCAGAGGAAATGATAGTTACCTCTTCAACATCTGCTTGACTTCCTTCCGCATCATCCTGATAGCAATCAGTGTCCATAAGGTGTATAAAAAAGGAGCCAAGGGAGTCAAGTTCTACCTCCGACTCTTCTTCCAGAGTAAACGGATCAATTGTGTTTGTCTTCTTCTTGGCAGGCTTCTTGGTCACCTTGGTCTTGCTTCTGACCTTCTTGGCCGGTTTATCTTGGAGTTTCTTGTTCCAAAAGGGGGAGTCAGCCTGCAGAAGTTCAAGTAAGAATGAGAAGGCAGATTGACAAATAATGAGTTAATGAAAGTTGCTTCAAAATACTTACAGCTGGTGGCTAGTTGAGGGTGCGCAAGGGGTTCAGCCCCACTTTGCTGCAAATCTCTAAACTCTCGTTGAGCAGAGTCTTAGTCATATCATTGATCTGTTTTTCTTCCAGACGGATTGGAGAATAACGCAGCGGATCTTTGACATCGCCGGTATACTCACACCTTAAGTCGGATCGGTGGCTTAAGGGTAAGATTCTCGATGCAACCCAGCATCGAACCAGATAGACTCCAACCAATCTGTTGGCCATTAAGGCACTAATCTTTGTAAAAATGGGCATATATTTGGCCCGTTCTTCTGTGCTGATCCGTTCTGGGAGAGGATGTCTATTGCTAAGACGGCTTTCACGGTAGCCCGGCAGAGGATTTTCACCTTCTGGAGATGTGTCTTTGCAGTAAAATTAAGACTGATTCTAGTCCTTGGGATGACTGGGAAGTGCGGCGGCAGGGAAAGTGGCTTCTTTCCATCTCTGAATTGAAATGCCACCTAGTTCTAAGCTGGGCCCATCCGTAAATTCGGTCTAGCGGTTCAGGTAATAAAATTCCCTGAACAGTTCTACAATAGGCTCCTGTTGAAGAATTACTTTGCAAAAAACTTGGAAGTTGTAGATGCTTGAAACAGAGTTGGGCCCAATATCGTGCAGATGGAGTTGGAAAAAGTGGAGCACATCACAAAAGAAATTTGAGCCGGGTGGAGTGAACCCAGGAGCATATGATCGGTAAAAACAATGACCTCGCCTTCTTTGGGGTAAGGGATGGTTTCTGTTCCTGAGGCTTGCCAATGGATAACGTCTTTGGTGGCTAAGATGCCCACTTGAACATACTCGTTTAGCGATTGCTCTGTGACTCGCGAGGCGACCCAGTTGCATGAAGTAATAGTTTTGGTCATTTTGTTGATGAAAGCATAGAAAAGAAAATATTGCCGGATTAAGGTTATGCTCTTAAGCCGCCCAACGATCAACAAGTAAGTGTGTTATGTAATTAAAGCCAATTCGTATGCGGAGGGTATGTGCTATAAGCATTGGCATGGTTAAATCGTAAGATGATGTCGGGTTACAATGGATTGGTAAAGGATTGATAAAAGAAGATTCTGCTAAGTCAAGTGATGAAGATTGATGTGAACCGGTTCAAATCAACCTGGGGCCTAATGTTGAGGATGTAAGTACTGGGTATGACCCACCCAGAAGGGGCCGGGTCATGCCATTGGCGACTTAAAGACAAAGAGGCCCAATAAGGGGAGCTCCTAACCGGCGCCTTCAGCGCCGGTTCGGTCTCCTGGCGCCCACTGAGGTGCCCGAACCGGGCTTTTGATTCAAAGCCCATTTCACTCGTTACCCCTGTTTCTGCTCGCTGCCTGTTTCTGCTCCACTGTTTCTCATCTGTTTCACTATTTGTGCTCCACACGCTACCCCTTTTTCTGTTTCACTGTTTCTATTGGTTGCCGATTGCTTATTAGAAATTCCTTGCATATGGTTGCTCCACTGTTTCACTATATTTTTTGTTAAAAAATATGTAATTGCTTATTAGAAAAATGACTATCTTTAGTATAGTTAAGATAAGCGAACAGAGAAGGAAACATGGAATGTTTAGTACAGCAGAACAAAATTGCTTATTAGAAATTTCGAATATTCCTTTTCTTTTAAACGTGAACTATGTTTTTCAAAAACTGAACAAATTTCAAAATTTGAATACTTTTTTTGTACTGTGAACAATTTTTAGAAAGCAAATTTAGAATACATATTGAACATTTTCTTAGTATAGGGTGCAACATTATTCAAAGAAACAGTGAACATTTTTTTAAAATACGCTGAACTGTTTTTGAATACATGCTGAACAAAATTTCTCTACACGATGAACATTTTTTATACACATTGAACATTTTTTCAATGTACGGCGAACAATATTCAAATACACATATAATTTTTTTAAATACGATGAACTCCTTTTGAGTGCATGCTGAACAAAATTTCTATACATGATGAACATTTTTTATACACACTGAGCATTTTTTCAATGTATGGCGAATATTTTTCTTCAATACAGTGAACAAGCAGTTCATCAAATTTGAAAATTAGTTCATTGAATTTGAAAAAAAGTTCACCAAATTTTAAAAGTAGTTCATCGAATTTGAAAAAGTTCATCGAAATTCAAAAAAAGTTCATGGATTTCAAAAAAGTTCACCGCGTTTGATTTTTTTATCAAATTTTAAAATAAAAGTTCATTCAATTTGATAAAAGTTCATCAACTTTGAAAAAAAGTTCATCGAATTGGGAAAAAGTTCACAAATTTGAAGAGAATGTTCATGTATTTAGAAAAATATATTAAAAAACAGAACAAAAACAGTTCTAAGAAAAACGAAAAAAGAAAAGAAAAAAACTAAACGAAACTCTTCCAAGAAAAAATAAAAAACGAAAAAGAAACAAAGAAAGAAGAAAAGAAGTAAAAAACTGATGAGAGACGCAAAAGGTGCGGTGGCTGTGGTGGTTAGCATAGTGTGCATTATGACCAGCAAGTCACGGTTCGAGTCCCACCGTGCTCGTAGTATTTTTGCTCCTTAATAAAGAGGAGGAAAAAAAATGAAATGGGCCGGCCCGCGTGGAGAAGGGGGTGTGCGCCCGTTTGCCCTAACACCTAAAACAGGCGCTTAAGGCGCCGTTTAGGAAATGCCCCCAATAAGGTCCAAGAAGACATGAAGATGGCGGTTCATGGAGCGAGCCTATTGGAGGCCCAAGACCCGGAGGCGACTTGAGGCCCAAAGGGGTGAGCCACCATTATGTTTAACTTGTCCCGTAAGGCAAGCTTAGTTAGAAACCGAGCCGGTCACGTTTGTGTGAGCCGGCCGGGATTCTATAAGCCGTCGGGCATCAACCTGTATATAAAGGGGTGACCGAGCGGCGGGTTAACTCAAGAAACAATCAATCGAGAACTAGGTCGAGCGAGGGGCTAAACCTGGGTAAACTCTCTGGCTCCACACCTAAGTCCTTTTATCATCTGTCGTGTTAAGTCCACGACAGGGTGTCTTACGTTTAATTGGGCCCACTGGCCTACTGGGCCTATACTAGCATCCCGTCCAACAACGCAACGGAAGCGTAGAACCCTAAAACAACAGACGGTCGCGACCTGGTCTCTTTCGCTTGCGCCGCCGGACCATGGTTGCCCGAGATGGGGTATCGGATTGCAACGGCGGGTGCGCTGGGTGTGCACGGACAAGGTGGACAGCCCCTCGATGGTCCTTTCGGTCGCACGAATGGCGTTTGATTGCACGGACGCGAGCGTCGCCACCGGATGGGGAACGGACGCCAGCGGTGCGGACGGATGGGGTGTGGCAGTCAACAACCATGAAGTTTAATCATGAACGATGATTGATTGAGCCGGTGGACGGCGCCTCCGCTGTTAGGTTCTCCGTGAAGGCAGCGATGCTGGGTCATGATTGATTGATCTCCATGATCCGTTATTCTCCTCCCAAGCCTGCAGCTTTTGCCTCCGTCCAATCTACAGAAGCCAGCAACAACAAGGTGAGCGCCCCACCACCTCCCCCCATATGCGTTTTTTTCTTAGATCTTGCTCTTCGGTTCTTGCTGTTGATGGAAGGCAGCGTGTGTTATGGATATGTGTAACTGTTTTGCAATTTTTATTGATTGCAAAGTTGTTGAGTATATGTTTCCTTTCCAGCAACCAATCTATGCATTGTTTGGTCATCTCCCTCTGTGCTATGAAACTCGATTTAATTGTTTCCACTGGATCATTTGTATTGTTTTTTTTCATTTTATTGCTAATATTATTTCTTGTTTACTCTTTTATCATGACAGGAAAGTTGAAATGCTTAATTCTGCTCCCAATCAAGACAAACTATGTGTTCTACAAATAAATCATTAGAATTTCAATTTTAGTCATCTCTGTAAGATATTTTGACTACCAATAAAATAGCTTGGTACACATTTCGTTGTTTAGTTGATGTCAAGGGTACTAATTACTGCATGTGTTTCTGATTTTAAAAAAGCAATCGATGAGGGGATCCATGAGAGTTTCGCATTCGAACTACATGTATCTTCATATGTTGAATCGAGTCATAAATAATCAATGAGGGTATCCATGAATTGCGGAAGGCAAGGGCTACGAGCAGGAACGCGGGATACTCTCGTCGTTGTTGCCTCTACTTGCATAGTCTGTTGCCATGCCCATAACCCCCCCCCCCCCCCCGGTACTTACCTATTAGGCACACAGATGAATGTGAGATTTTCCTATAGTTTGAGGTTGCTTATTTTACCGGCTTGTGAGAATATCTCGTGTAAAATAATAGATGAGGGTAAAATGGTGATTAAGGCTCTTTTATCTCGCGTCGGTTGCCTGGTTGTGATGCTTTTAAATGAAAAATGGATAGTTGCATTGACGTACAGATTCCTAATTCAATATGCACATATTCTCATCTTAAATTAAGTCTAAGGATGACCAATTGAATGTATAAACAAGTCGGTATCTAATGCATGAATGCCACCACATTAGGTCTTGAGCTTATTTTCAGCTTGCACATTTTTGTTGGGTGCTTGAGGCCACATAGATTCTTGTGAGAGGGGAGCTTGCACATTAGAAGCTAGTACTTCTTTATCAAAAGATACTCGATTTTTTACGTAGCATCAAGTGGCTGGTTTGCGATCTTCTTCACCATTTACTTTAGGTATCTCTCAGTTATAAAATTGGGTAAAGTTCATTCGGAAGAAGTGAAGCAACATGACTATGCTGGTGATCATTTATCTTAACTTTTTTTTGCGAACTATATCTCAATATATCCTTATATGTTTTAAAGAAGGTGCCTAAATTGCTCCACCATTAGCATGTGGGGCGTAATGTAATTATCACATACACATATACATGCATGCACATGCATGAAGAACTAAACAATTTAGGCAATTCTCATCTGACACACAGTTTTTATGTTCACAAGTTCAAAGATATAGTAAGGACAGTTCCACAATCACACTCAATTTAGGATTCTCAATTGATAGATGGTGTTCTCTTACTTATATTAGGAAACCCCCTCCTTGGGTAGTGTTGTTGTTTGCTTCATCAATATATACCATATTGTTTCTTAATAGGGATCAGTTATATCAGCTTTTCTCGTGAGACTAACGATTTAGTTATTACCTCGAATGATCTACCTTACTATTAGTCACTTTGTTGATACTTCCATATAAGAAATTGTAAGTTGTTTGGCATGTAACAAAACTTGACTGATTGTTCCACATTAACCTACTCACATTGGCTATTGAGATTAAGAAACCTTTTCTTACTGTAGATCAGATCAAATTCTTCAACCGCAAATATGAGCAAGTGCACCTTAAGAGACAATGCCATTGCAAAGACATACCAGAAGAAAGCAAAGCATGGTCCATGAAATGATGTATAGTACTCCCTCCATTCTGCAATGAAAATGACAAGGGCTTTCTACACCGCCCAAAAAATAATACTACAGTTCATAAGACCTTGATATCTACTCGTGGAGCTTGGGTGATACCACATACTCAGGGTTCTGGTTTTCTTGGTTTATGTGTTGTGATTTGTATTTTTTGTTTGGTGTGCACATAAATGATGTGTTGTTGTAGCTGTAGACATGTTTTCCTATAAATCATGGATTCGTTGTACCATGATTTGAGGAACATGGTTTTTCGTCATTGTAATCTGAAATACTTCTGATTTCCAATCTTTTCTTTTAGATTAGTTGGGACACACAAGCCTAATATGAACATGGAGAAATAGCCACTTATGGAAATAAGTATCATGTTCTTCTAGGATGGATAAAATAAACATACATATTTCATGCCTATATATATGAGTGAAAACGGCTATCATTCTATCGTAAAAATGGACGGGCGCGGCAACGCGCGCCATCAATGATCTAGTATATATTCATGACCCTTGCATTTGATGGCATATTATGGATGGAATCATTTTAAATTAAAGTTAAACATGATGGTAATTCAACTTGAACAAGTTGTTGACTGAGTCATGGTGCCACCGAATCGAGATCACCAGTGCAACCACACTTGCCTAGGTGGGGAGGCCCTAATTCGGTTTATTGTCATGCCTCTCGCGAGTGCCTCCAACTAGGGAAGGTTATGCGCTTGGACTACCCTGGCCTGGTAGGCAGGCATAACCTTGTGCGCCAGTTGTATGGTTCCATTGTCCCCATTTGGGACCGTTTGTTTTGTTTTGCCACAACGGTGGCCGGCCACGCAGGTGGCAGATGTCTAGAGTGGGCATATGAGGCCATCCATGACATATCTGAGAGGGTAATTTGTCGGAGTGGCCGGGAGAGTGTCATGCAATAGATTGGTTTTGTCGGAATATCGTTGGTCCACCCGAATGGGAGCATGAGGCCATGAATTCAGTGGTGTGGGTACAATGTACTGACCTCTACAGAGTGTATAATCTATCGATAGTCGTGTCCTCGAATATGGACACGGTTCCTAGTAGGTCACACCGTGGGTCAACAGAAATAAATAATCGACACACCTAATAACACCGAGATGGCACATGCAGAAGTTGGTGATCTTTTGAGGATCAGTATGGTTGTTTCTGATGTGATCTACTGAGGATCATGATGGAATTAGGTCCAACGGAGCAAAAGTGGGCCCACGAGGCACCAGGGCGCGCCTACCCCCTGGATGCGTCCTTGTGGCTCGTGGACACCTCTTTCATCTTCTGGCTCTCTCCTGAAGCTTCTAGTGTCTCTTTTGTCCAGAAAAAATCTCCAAAAAGTTTGATGGCATTTGGACTTTGTTTGGTACTAATATTCTGAAAAACAAAAAACAAGCATAAAACAACTGGCATTGGGCACTAAGTTATTATGTTAGTCCCAAGAAATAATATATATAATTTCTTGTAATTGCATATAAAACATCCAAGATTGATACTATGATAGCATGGAACAATAAATTATAAATACGTTGGAGACGTATCAACGGTTTATCGGATCCAAACCGAAACCCGATAGCTTAACGACGACCCGTTATGGTGGATGCCACGTGTCGTTTACCCTTAACGAAAACACTTCCAAGATGCGTCATTTATCGTCATGGAAGTGGACACTTTCGTGATGATAATTTCAACATTTTCATGGAACACTTCTACAACATCACAGGTATGACTATCTTGATTCTGTCATAAAATCGTCATGGATGTACATGCATGACAGGAAACGTGACCTGTTGTGACAAACACATATGATCATTGAAGTTTTTTTTAGTGCACTTGTTTGTCAGCCTCCCAAATTGCCATGATAAGCCTCTAACATCCACCATCCCAGCAAACTATTGTTCATTAATAAAACTTGCATATGGACTTTCAGGACCACTTGGATAATTAATCAACAACCAGGTCCAGTGCTCCTCATGAGTGTTGGTCAAAAACAGAGTCGTGTGCGGCTTCCTCTGCGAAACTCGGGTATCAGTTGTTGTACACTGCGCTCATCCGATCATGGCCATACGCATGGCTCCTATCAGGGTGTCGGCACGTAGGGAGGCCTTGCTAGTTTTGTTTTACCATTATCGAGATTTCTTCTGCACCGAGATTCTGAGGATACTTCGGGCTATCTCGACATTGAGGTCTTTCCATAGCTGATTGTGATAGTTTGTGATGGACTAAGTTTGGACACCCCTATAGGGTTAATTTTTTTCGGAGAGCCGTGCCCGCAGTTATGTGGTGAGTTGGAAAAATTTATAATATCTGACTGTAGAGAACTTGACACTAAATCCAAATTAAACACACTAACCGCATGCGTAACCGTGATCGTCTATTTTCGAGGGTGTTTGGAAGAGAACGCGGTGGAGTTATGTATGACTCGGAAGTAGGTGTTCAGGATATTTTCTTAATCATTACTAGTTCATAACCGTCATGCGCAGTTTACTCTTCTTATTTTTGTACTTGTAAGTTAGCCACATACAACTGCTTAGTGCTTGCTGCAGACTCACCACTTTACCATTCCATACCCATTAAATTTTTCTAGTTTTGATACACATGGTAAAAATATTTGCTGAGTCACCGTGGCTCACAGATTACTCCCAGAACAGATGCAGGTACAGGTAAAGCGATGATTTGAGGTGAGAGCTATGCTTATTCTATTTGGAGTTCTTCTTCTATTTCTTCTTCTTCGTCAATCATAGGATGGGTTCCAAGTTGGCAGCCTGCGATGAGCAGGGTGGATGTCGTTCTTCTTTCATTTGATTTCATCTGTAGTTGGATCCTACTCTTCTGTATGATTATTGCTATGTATTGAATATTGACGTATTTATATTGTAGCTTGTGGTGAGTCTAAGTCTTTATCTAGTATTCTCATATATTCACTACATGACATATTTTAATAATATTCACCTTACGAAGCATCTTTGATATGCGCTTCTATCCTTAGCAAAAATACCAAGTACCTTGAGGATAGGACCGCATATTGGCGTTATAACGTGTGGGTGACAGGATGAAAACGTTCGTGACGACGCCGGCTTTTGAGAACAAAAAAAGATGACATGATTTAAGATTTGTGTGGCCATCCAACTACCAGAAGGGCGTTCAGCAAGAAATGCGTAGTTATCTTTTCCGTAAACAATTACAAGTTCCTTCTATGCTGAGCTATTATTGTGCATATTATCCAGCTAAAAATGGAAGTCTCGATTTGGTCTTTCCTTCAATGCCGATTGAAAATGGAAGTCTCGATTTGGTCTTTCCTTCAATGCAAGCTAAAAAGATGACATGATTCTATAATCAAACATTAAAACAATATTGTTCTTTCCTAGAATGCCGATTGAAAAAGATTTTTTGTGCAGATTATCCGGCTCAACAACTGCCTTATCCTATCAAACTGGAACAACCTTTCACAATTCTCATTGCACATACCATCTTTTGCTCTAGGGTTGTAGACGAGTCGAGTTCGAGTGAGCTAGACTGGCTTAGCTCAGCTCATACTAGTAACGATTTAGAGTTGATCTCGAGCTAGTTTCAGCCTGCCATGGTTCCTATCAAGTGAAAAGTAACTTTTTATGATTATAGACCACGATATACATTTGTTACTATATTAATGTGTCTTTATGGGTCATCTTTTTGGGTTTTAATATGGGAAAGTATCAACAGAATCAGCAGTGTGTTTTTGCTGCCATGATAAACTTTGATATATACCATGTGGTGCTTTCACCACTTTTTTTTCTAAAATAACAATTGTTAACTTCATCATGGGATGAAATAGCAAAATCTGTGATGCTGCTTATGATGAATTCTTATATCAAGATTGCATGATTGTTTTCATTTTAAAAAATATTGTTTTAATGTCGGACTGCTTGCATTTCCAGCCTGAAGATAGCTAGTATCTTATTTAGAATGATGCACTTCATTTGTTAGAATTGTATGATTAGTATTTCTATCTAATCCATTCATTCTATCTACACATCTGTTTATTCATTCAAGGAGCTCTGGTTATGATAGTTTTGGAATTAGCTGATCTGATATAAGAGCTCTTGCATATTTGTGAATAAATACACAGTAATACAGAAAACTTATTCTGGTTTTTCTTTCCATGTTGGTGGCCATCACCTAAATGAACAATTTTCTGAGAGAGAAAAGGAGCCAAAAGATGAAGTTCAGATCTACACATGGAAACATGCCACACTTTGGGAGCTCACTAATCTCATAATATTTCATATTATACTTTTGACTTCATAAAATACCATGGGTGTGTGACAGATATAAGAAGGGCTTGGGAAAGCATGTCAATCACATCCTAAGTGCTATGCCATGGATGATAGTTTAATAAGCACAGTTGTTATGATTATCAGGTTTTAGTGGTTGCCCTTCTAGCAAGGAAAATAAATGCAATGTTATCTTTTGCTTTTTTTATACCTGGATAAGAATGGCCGTCTTGTTGTCACACAGGTAAGACTTTATATTGTGAGTATATATTGACTGATTTGTTTCTACAATTCCAATTTACAAATTCCTAGCGAAATACTTGTTGCCTTTTTGCTATGCATATCATGTCAAGTAATTTTACAGGGCAATTGACATGATCCAACATAAATCATGTTGTGTTGTAGTACCAAACATTTAGAAACTTTGGAGGAGGTAAAAGAATTTGGTCGTTCCTAATCAAATAATCACTATACCTTTAGAAAGGCTCAGGATCCATAAGATGTTCATACCTAGAGAAACTCACCTTCCTCCTTGGTTACTTCAAGTGCTCCTCGCTGTATTTACCTCGAGAACTAACTATGCTACAGTATAAGCTATCTGTGATGGGCGAGGGGGAGGAGGTATGGGGGAGGAGATTCACATATATAGGAGGGCCATGGGCGGAGATCAGAACCGTAGGCTTTGTTTTTTTTTTTGTCAATTAGATTGCATGTTCCTGTCTAGAGCAGATCTCTTTCCTGTTTCCCTCAGATGTACATTTCTGTAGGGATAGATATGAACATGATCTGCTACTTATTTTACCAAATGGGGTTAAGTCTTGTGAGGACATCACCATTCAGACAATTGTCATCGAAAAACCAGATTAAGTATATGCATATCCAATGTGTTGAACTGGAGAAATTATGTGCAATTACCTGGCTCTGGGGTCTTTTGTGAATGTTGATTAACATTAGGGATATCACATAGAGGGGGTTGGTGCAGATATGGCACCTCCATGCTATTTCGGCGCTCTGAAATGTAATAAAATAAGCTTTCTTTTTTTGTGGGAACAAAAAATTGTTTGTGCCTGTTCATATGACACCGGTGGTTCCCTTATGTATAGTGGAACGCTATTTTGAAAAACTCTAGAGGACAAACCAGTGCAGCCAGATATATACAGTGCTTTCCATTTTATTTTACACAAACAGCACTTGAGAGTATCTGCACTATAACGTATAAAAAGGTATATATCGGTTTTAGAACAATCACCAAACCAAACCAGCTCAGCTACCTTAATGCCCACGTCTTGCCACGGAACAAGAAAAAAATGCCATGGAAAGTATCAAAACAAATGTCGTAATTAAGAAATATGTGTCAAACATGATGACAAGTGATTTTTGTTTGTAAGCGATAAATATTGATTTTCCTCCTACGGAAGTGACAACCTGCTCCAGTAAATAAAAAGAAGAAAAAGTCGTAGTACATCTCATATAGAACTGAAAATTCCAAGTAAAGCCGAAGACCTACGGTTGTGCCAGCCGAGGCTGACAAACAAGCAACCAGCAAACAATAAACAATGGGATGACCAATTTAGTTTCATTTTTTAGTTCCTTTTCCTTGATAATAACACATTTATTGGCCTTCTTTGTAACACATAGAAACAACATGACCATTTGGATAGATGTCATAAAAAGAAGACAAATGCTCCAACAAACTTTGTAGAAGACAATAGTGAAATCTGCACTTTTTTTGTAGTCCATATTGTTTCATCTGTATATAATCATCAACCTTGTACTCACATGTGGTGCTGACCTGTGGCTTCACCTTTGATGGGAAACTTTGGCTCGCAATCGAGATCGCGGTGGATCCTGCTCCGGTGGCAATCATTGCGTCGCTTGCAGGGATCTTTGACGAAACTTGGAACTCTAATCCGTCAGCACCGTCGGTCGTCGCGGCTCGGTTTTCCCTGTCGTCGCAGAAGCTCACGCCAATGGCCAAACATCGTCGATGCCCTGTCACGCTATTGCGTCGGCACCAAGCTCGCACCCCCGTTCCCGCACCATCTTGTGCAGTTGGATCAGGCTCGGAGGCCTCTCATCGCCCAGTTCTTGGTTCGGCCGGCCACGTAAGGCCTGCCTGGATCTCGCCGCCATGACTCCGAGCAATTCTCTGCCAACATCCGCTCCATGCCTCCCAACGCCTCGTCGCCCGAAACTGGCCGCTCTGACCATCCTGCCTCACTACCTTGCGCGCTTTGTGGTTGTTTGTGTACCTCGTGTTGTTTGGTGTGCTAGTTGTGCTGATTGGCTCGGAAGAGAGGAACGATGAATGAGCAGGGATGGTGAAGGCTTGGATTGATTATCATTTATTAGAAAAAATATTGTAGGAAAGATATTGTACTGATTTGGGTCTTTTAGTGGGAAGGTGATCTCATCACAAAGAAAATACAGGAGGAGATACGGAAACTTGCATGAGAAAATCTTGATTACCAACCAAAGCTGGTATGCGAAAATCACGGCCTGTTAAAAAAACAATGCTGGTGGGATTTCCTCACGTACATAACTGGAGCAGGAGGCAGTGTTTCGTGCGGGGTTGTTTTTTTGGGGTGCGTGCGTGGGGGTGGAGTGGGGGAGGGGACGAAAAAATCCAGTCAAAAAAAACCGAACGAAAGTGGGAGATGTAATCCTACCAACCGAGAAATTAGGAGCAGAGATACCATCTTCAGCTCAGCTCATACTAGTAACCATTCAGAGTCGATCTCGAGCTAGTTTCCCCGTAGATAAGACGATGAAAATTCAATAATGTAAGACGATTTTTTCAATTAGATGGACCACAACAAAATGATATTTAGCGTAAGGCCTGGCCACTTACCATATTTGCGTTTTTTCTTCTTCTTATGATGGGACTAAATTTGTGCTTTTTATTACCCTTCCATGTTTGCTTACAGGTACAAGGAAGAAAGAAAATACGTGCACATCATATAAGGTAATAAATTATCATATTTCCTTTGAATATATAGCATAATCATTATTAAAAAATTGTGCTAGATTTGGTTGAAGATCAAGCAACATAAAACCCTCTTCGCAAAAAAAAAAGCTACATGAAACCCGCATACTCAATTCATTTATTTCTGAGTCAATCTTGAGTAAGGAAACAATCAAAGGAGTCGATCTTTGAATGAGGAAACAATCAAAAGAGTCGATCTCAAAAGGCGCCCTTGCTCCATCCATATAAAAACGTAGCTCCTCGTGAATCAAAAGAATGCACTGCTTCCGTTCCTTTCTTCGAGCTACAAACCTCAAGTGCTGCCCCATGGCTTCCAAGATCGCCATTGTCGATGCGTCCATATTGATCCTGGCACTCCTCGTGTCCTGCGGTAAGTACAACATTGCAATTACATGTTTCTAACGATCGTTACATATATTGGAAAAAAGATTATGTCATATATATAACATAATAAAACAGCTTTGATGTTGGCAGACGCATCGGACCACGGCGGTAAGTGCGAGGCGTGCGTTGTCGCACCACATCGGCACTGCTACAGCATCGAAGCGTGCGCTGAGCAGTGCAAAGACTCCGGCTACGCAGGCGGATACTGTTCAAAACGCGATGGAAGGTTCTGCATCTGTGTGAACTGCACAAATCAAGAGCCCTTCAAGCATCCTAGAAAGTCTCTTCCACTACATGTAGACTCCCTCTGTAAACTTTTATAAGTTGCTTTAGGTCATCACTAATTTAGCGATCTAAAACGTCTTATACAATTTTAGGGAGTACTCTATAAAACCTATAGCTCGAATGCATATTGGATAATAAAAAACCACGTGTTAGTGAAGTATTTCTCCTCTAAGGAAAGGTCAGACATGCAAGTGGAGGTAGTATTTATCTGGTTTGCAACAAAACTCAAACATGTACCACCCTTTTAACGAAGTTGGTCAAGCCCTCTAAATTCTCTTCATTCGCAACCGACACTATCAGCCTGGGGCTTCCCCTGTCCGCTTCGCGAGCGCTGTCCACCACAAGCGTAGGCGGTACCGCGTCCTTTAGACGAAGAAAGAAGCCGCTTTCGCGGAAATCGACAAGGCGACGGATGAAGTTTACGGCGGTGACACACAGTACCGTCTTATACAATTTTAGGGAGTACTATATAAAAGCTATAGCTCGAACGTGCATTGGCTAATAAAAACGGTTGTGCTAATTCTGGGTTGACTGAGAATTAGCTATATCTCAGTCGACAAGATTTATTATACAATTTGATTGTTCTGTGTGTTTGTCGCTGATGTATTCCTCCCTTGCAAAGCTGCGCCTTGCGGCTTATTTCTATTTTTTTTCCTTTTCTCTTCTTTTCATCATAGAAATAATTTTGTATTTTTTTTGTTGGGCTTATGTGTATATCAGGAAGCTGACAGAGTGACAGGGGCAGCCCATTCTATGTATACACGTACCTTTTTTCCTTTTCCATTTTAGTGTTTATTTATCATATTCTTTTTATTAAGTTGTTTTTACTTATATTTTATTTATTTTCTATTTTAGAAAAATGGAACATCTAAAATTATGTAGAATAGACATTTTGACACGCATGAGCAGTTTTTACTCTCACTTTTTTGATGTCTTTTTCACATGGATTTTTTTAAAAAAAAATATTTGTTTGTTGCCTATTCTTTCGATCATTTTTTGTTACATTCATTTAGTATGAACAATATATTTTCATTATGTTTATATGCCTTTTTTATATGTCAGACTGAAAGGCAAGCAGTTGCTTAATTTTATTTTCCACTAAAAATAATCCAGATGTCCATTACGCACAACTGCAACTACAAGGGGTACAACATGTGTGCAACTACATGCATCCAAATCCACATGCAACTAGAAGGGCTAGAGCATCTCTAGCGGACCCCGGAAAAGTCAGACCCGGAAAATGCGTTTACAGTTCGTTGGAGATCAGATTTGCGGGACGAATTCGTGCGCTGCATATCAGACCCCGTATATGAAACTGTAAAATTAAAAAAAAAATCGTGGGAGAAACTTGCAACGACATTCATCATACATAGTTGATCATCATACTACATCATAGATAGTTGTTCATCATACTACATCATAGTACTACATAGAGGGGAGGGGGGATCTGCTGGCCGTGCAGCATATCCAAGAGTAGGCTACCAAAATCAACGGGTGCGGCGGCGATGATGCGGCGGAGGAGTCGGAGGAGCTCAGCCCTTGTTGGAGTCGAGGTTGATCTAGACCTTGGCCTACTCGGCCTTCATGACACGCAAGTCCGCCTCCTTGGACGCGTGCGCCTGAGGAAGATCTCCTCGATCTTGAGCTTGCTGCGGTGGCGCGCGTCGGCCTCCTCCTCCTCCCTCGCCGAGCGGTCAATGATGGCGCGCTCGAGGTGATCCTCCTGCCCCAGGGGGAGGTAGTCTTTGGGGCCGATGACGCCTCGACACGGGGGGTCTGCATCAGCCTCGAGCTTGACGGCTAGCGGCCCGAGCTGCTCCGGCTCTCTCTTGACCGATGTGAGACGCGAGCTCGAGGCGCCCACGGACGAGCTCCCCGCAGCAGAGGAGCCGGAGGAGGTGCGGCGGCGGACCGCGAGCTCGTGGCGTTCGAACGCCAGCGCCCGTCGGCTCCCATAGTTGAGCCACTTCTCCCCCCGCTTGCGTGCGGCGGCGATGGCGGTCCATGTCATCCCCACCATTTCCGTAGCCATCCATGGGTCGGGAAGGATCTCTAGGGATTTTTTTAGGCTCGACGGCGGTGGAGAGGGTCTTTTTCTGGGCCACGGTAAACTTTTTACGGATCGGGTGATACGTCTCCAACGTGTCTATAATTTTTGATTGTTCCATGCTATCATATTACCCGTTTTGGATGTTTATGGGCTTTATTTTACGCATTTATATCATTTTTGGGACTATCCTACTAACCGGAGGCCCAACCCGTATTGTTGTTTTTTTGCCTATTTCAGTATTTCGAAGAAAAGGAGTATCAAACGGAGTCCAAACGGAATGAAACCTTCGGGAGCGTGATTTTTGGAACGAACGGAATCCAGAGGACTTGGAGTGCAAGTCAAGAGGCAGCCGAGGCGGCCACGAAGGTGGAGGGCGCGCCCACACCTACAGGGCGCCTCCCTATCTCGTGGGCCCCTCTGGCGGCCACCGACGTACTTCTTCCTCCTATATATATACCCATGTACCCCAAAAACATCAGGGGAGCCAACGAAAAACTATTTCCACCGTCGTAACCTTCTGTATCTGCGAGATCCCATCTTGGAGCCTTTGCCAGCGCTCCACCGGAGGGAGAATCGACCATGGAGGGCTTCTACCTCAACACCATAGCCCCTCAGATGAGTTGTGAGTAGTTTACCACAGACTTTCGGGTCCATAGTTATTAGCTAGATGGCTTCTTCTCTCTTTTTGGATCTCAATACCATGTTCTCCTCGATCTTTTTGGAGATCTATTCGATGTAACTCTTTTTGCGGTGTGTTTGTCAAGATCCGATGAATTGAGGGTTTATGATCAAGTTTATCTATGAGGTATATTTGAATCTCCTCTGAATTCTTTTATGTATGATTGAGTTATCTTTGCAAGTCTCTTCGAATTATCATTTTGGTTTGGCCTACTAGATTGATCTTTCTTGCAATGGGAGAAGTGCTTAGCTTTGGGTTCAATCTTGCGGTGTCCTTACCCAGTGTCAATAGGGGTAGCAAGAAATGTATTGTATTGTTGCCATCGAGGATAAAAAGATGGGGTTTATATCCTATTGCATGAGTTTATCCCTCTACATCATGTCATCTTTCTTAATGCGTTACTCTGTTCTTATGAACTTAATACTCTAGATGCATGCTGGATAGCGGTCGATGTGTGGAGTAATAGTAGTAGATGCAGGTAGGAGTCGGTCTACTTGTCGCGGACGTGATGCCTATATACATGATCATGCCTAGATAATCTCATAATTATTCGCTTTTGTATCAATTGCTCGACAGTAATTTGTTCACCCACCGTAATACTTATGGTATCTTGAGAGAAGCCACTAGTGAAACCTATGGCCCCCGGGTCTACCTTTTATCGTATAAGCTTTCAATCTACTTTTATTTGCATCTTTACTTTTCCAATCTGTATTATAAAATACCAAAAATATATTTATCTTATCATACTATCTCTATCAGATCTCACTTTCGCAAGTGGCCGTGAAGGGATTGACAACCCCTTTATTGCGTTGGTTGCGAGTTCTTTGTTTGTTTGTGTAGGTGCGTGGGACTTTTGAGGAGCCTCCTACTGGATTGATACCTTGGTTCTCAAAACCCGAGGGAAATACTTACACTACTATTGCTGCATCACCCTTTGCTCTTCAAGGAAAACCAACGCAAGCTCACGACGTAGCAAGAAGGATGTCTGGCGCCGTTGCCGGGGAGGTCTTCACTCAAGTCAAGACATACCAAGTACCCATCACAAACTCATCTCCCTCGCATTTACATTATTTGCCATTTGCCTCTCGTTTTCCTCTCCCCCACTTCACCCTTGTCGTTTAATTCGCCCTCTCTTTCCCAATCTTCTCCTCTCTTTCGCTTGCCTTTTTCTGTTTGCTCGTGTGTTAGATCGTTTACCTTGTCATAATGGCTAGTCCTCCTATCCTGGTTATTACTCCCAAACATGAAATTCTTAATATTAAGCAAAGGGAGGGAGAAAACTTAAAAGATGCTTGGCATAGAATTTGCAATCTCAAAATAAATCTACTAGGAAGCTTTCTACTTCTGTTCTTATTCGCAATTTTTATGTAGGCATTACTCCTTGGAATAGATGCGTTCTTGATACCATTACCGGATGGGATTTCTTGAGTAGCCATACGTTTGATGCTTATAATGCTATGTTAGATTCGTTTGGCCCACCACCTCTTTTGGCAAATGGAACTGTTTTAACTTTAGAACATGTGATGCAACGGCTTGAAATTATTGAAAATAAAATTGCCACTATTGAGTTGATTGAGAATTTGGATACAAAGATTCATAATCACATTACCCAATATGGATCTAGGGTTGGAGTTACTTTGAATTTTTTTAAAGAGAAAGACCCTATAGTTAATGAAAAAATAGATCTAGATTCTGCAAGAATCGGTAAACTTGAGGATATCATTACCAACTTAGGGTCGGCGTTTTCTTCCATGAAAAACACTCCAAAACCTCCTACCAAAACTGCCAAATTTATTTATGTTCCTAAAAATAAGGGTGAATCTTCTAGCAATGGAGACGCGGATCTCAAATCGATAAGTGTTCATCCCAATATCATTAAGGAACCTTTTGCTACAAATGAATTTCTTGAATTTTTGCCTAAAGGTTTTATCATTTCTAAAAAGGGAGAAACCCCTAAAGATTATAAGTGCTCTATTGAGGAATTGAGTGCCAAGGATGGCACTACTTAGATCTATCCTCGCTTTTATGCCTAGCTAGGGGCGTTAAACGATAGCGCTAGTTGGGAGGCAACCCAATTTTATTTGTGATTTTTGTTTTTGTTTCTGTTTAGTAATAAATTTTGCTTCTACCTTCTGTTTAGATGTGTTTTTATGTTTTAAATAGAGTTTGTGCCATGTAGAACCTATAGGATTACCTATGGTGATAGTTAATTTGATTCTGCTGAAAAACATAAACTCTGCGCGCACGAAATTAGTTTTGTTAAATCACAGAAACATGATTTTGCGTTAATTATTTTTTATGTAGATCAATAGACAAATTTCCAAGGACTTCCTATTTTTGTAGGAGTTTTAAAGTTCGAGAAGTATTCATGCATTACAGATTGCTACACATTGTTCTGTTTTTAACAGATTCTGCTTTTCGTGTGTTGTTTGCTTATTTTGATGCATCTATGGCTAGTATTGAGTGGTATGAACCATAGAGAACATGGAATACAGTAGGTTTAACACCAATATAAATAAAGAATGAGTCCATTACAGTACCTTATGTGGTGGTTTTGCTTTCTTTCACTAACGGAGCTTATGAGATTTCCTGTTGAGTTTTGTGTTGTGAAGTTTTCAAGTTTTGGGTAAAGATTTGATGGACTATGGAATAAGGAGTGGCAAGAGCATAAGCTTGGGGATGCCCATGGCACCCCACGATATTCAAGAATAGCCAAAAGCCTAAGCTTGGGGATGCCCCCGGAAGGCATCCCCTCTTTCGTCTTCGTTCATTGGTAAGTTTACTTGGAGCTATATTTTATTCGCCACATGATATGTGTTTTGCTTGGAGCGTCTTGTATGATATTAGTATTTGCTTTCTAGTTTTCCACAATCATCCTTGCTGTACACACCTTTTGGGAGAATCCCACTTGATTGGAATTTATTAGAATACTCTATGTGCTTCACTTATATCTTTTGAGCTTGATAGTTTTTGCTCTAGTGCTTCACTTATAACTTTTACAGCACGGTGGTGGCTTAATTTTGTAGAAATTCCTAGTCTCTCATGCTTCACTTATATTATTTTGAGAGTCTCTTAGAACAGCATGGTATTTGCTATGGTTACAAAATTGGTCCTAGAATGGTAGGCATCCAAGTTGGGTATAATAAAAACTATCATAGGAAGTGAATTGGATGCTATGATCAATTTGATACTTGATAATTGTTCTGAGATATGGAGGTAGTGATATTAAAGTCATGCTAGTTGGGTGATTATGAATTTAAAGAATGCATGTGTTAAAGTTAGCAAGTCCCGTAGCATGCACGTATGGTTAAAGTTGTGTAACAAATTTGAAACATGAGGTGTCCTTGGATTGTGCATCCTTATGAGTAGCGGTCGGGGACGAGCGATGGTCTTTTCCTACCAATCTGTCCCTCTAGGAGCATGCGTGTAGTGCATGGTTTTTGATGACTGGTAGATTTTTGCAATAAGTATATGAGTTCTTTTGACTAATGCTGAGTCCATGGATTATACGCACTTTTACCTTCCCACCATTGCTAGCCATTCCGAGATATATTGCCATGCAACTTTCCACCGTTCTGTTTATCATCATGACACGCATTACTATTGTCATATTGCCATTGCATGATCATGTAGTTGACATCGTATTTGTGGCAAGGCCACTTTGCATAATTTTTCATACATGTCACTCTTGATTCATTGCCCATCCCGGTACACCGCCGGAGGCATTCATATAGAGTCATATCTTGTTCTAGTTTTGAGTTGTAATTCATGTGTTGTAAATCAATAAAAGTGTGATGATCATCATTATTAGAGCATTGTCCCAAAAAAAAGGCCAAAAAAAGGAAAGGCCAAAGAAAAAAAAGGCCAAAAAAGGCCCAAAAAAGGAAAAAAAGAAAAAAAAATAAATAAAAAGGGGGCAATGTTACTATCTCTTTTCCACAGTTGTGCTTCAAAGTAGCACCATGTTCTTCATATAGCGAGTCTCATATGTTGTCACTTTCATATACTAGCGGGAATTTTTCATTATAGAACTTGGCTTGTATATTCGTACGATGGGCTTCCTCAAAATGCACTAGGTATTTGTGAGCAAGGAAGTTGGATGCACACCCACTAGTTTTCTTTTGTTGAGCTTTCATACATTTATAGCTCTAGTGCATCCGTTACATGGCAATCCCTACTCCTCATGTTGACATCAATTGATGGGCATCTCCATAGACCGTTGATTATCCTCGTCAATGTGAGACTTTCTCCTTTTTGTCTTCTCCACACAATCCCCATCATCATATTCTATTCCACCCATAGTGCTATATCCATGGCTCACGCTCATGTATTGCGTGAAAGTTGAAAAAGTTTGAGATTATTTAAGCATGAAACAATTGCTTGGCTTGTCATGGGGGGTGTAGAATTTGGGAGCATTTTTGTGTGATGAAAATGAAGCATAGCCTAACTATATGATTTTTGTAGGGATGAACTTTCTTTAGCCATATTATTTTGAGAAGACATGATTGCTTTGATTAGTATGCTTGAAGTATTACTATTTCTTATGTCAATATGAACTTTTATTTTTAATCATTTGGATCTGAACATTCATGCCACAATAAAGAAAAATACATTGAGGAATATGCTAGGTAGCATATTGTTGGGGAACGTAGTAATTTAAAAAAATTCCTACGCACACGCAAGATCATGGTGATGGCATAGCAACGAGAGGGGAGAGTGTTGTCTACGTACCCTCGTACACCATCAAGCGGAAGCGTTATGACAACGCGGTTGATGTAGTCGTACGTCTTCACGATTCGACCGATCCAAGCACCGAACGTACGGCACCTCCGTGTTCAGCACACGTCCAGCTTGATGACGTCCCCCGGGCTCCAATCCAGCGAAGCGTCGGGGATGAGTTCCGTCAGCACGATGGCGTGGTGACGATGATGATGTTCTACCGGCGCAGGGCTTCGCCTAAACTCCGCGATGATATGACTGAGGTGGAATATGGTGGAAGGGGGCACCGCACACGGCTAAGGAACGATCCGTAGATCAACTTGTGTGTCTATGGGGTGCCACCCGCCCCCGTATATAAAGGAGCAAGGGGGGAGGCCGGCCGGCCCCTTGGGGCGCGCCAAGGAGGAGGAATCCTCCTCCTAGTAGGAGTAGGATTCCTCCTTTCCTACTCCTACTAGGAGGGGGAAGAAAGGGAGAGAGGGGGGAAGGAAAGGGGGGCGCCACCCCCCTCCTCCTAGTCCAATTCGGAAAAGAGGGAGAGGGGGCGCGCGGCCCACTCTGGCCGCCCCTCTCTAAGCCGTTCAAAACGTCTTTGAAGTCCCGATTCTAAGCCGTTAAGCATGGTGCACTAAACTATCAAGTAGTCATCATATTGAGCTAGCCAAACGTTCATAACGTCTGCCTCTGCTCCTGCAATAGGTCTGTCACCTAGCGGTGCATTAAGGACATAATTCTCCTGTGCAGCAAAGAGGATAAACCTCAGATCACGGATCCAATCCGCATCATTGCTACTAACATCTTTCAACACAATTTTCTCTAGGAACATATCAAAATAAACATATGAAAGCAACAACGCGAGCTATTGATCTACAACATAATTTGCAAAATATTATCAGGTACTAAGTTCATGATAAATTCAAGTTCAATTAATCATATTACTTAAGAACTCCCACTTAGACAGACATCTCTCTAGTCATCTAAGTGATCACGTGATCCAAATCAACTAAACCATAATCGATCATCACGTGAGATGGAGTAGTTTTCAATGATGAACATCACTATGTTGATCATATCTACTATATGATTCACGCTCGACCTTTCGGTCTCCGTGTTCCGAGGCCATATCTGCATATGCTAGGCTCGTCAAGTTTAACCTGAGTATTCCATGTGTGCAAAACTGGCTTGCACCCGTTGTAGATGGACGTAGAGCTTATCACACCCGATCATCACGTGGTGTCTGGGCACGACGAACTATGGCAACGGTGCATACTCAGGGAGAACACTTCTTGATAATTAGTGAGAGATCATCTTAAAATGCTACCGTCAATCAAAGCAAGAATAAGATGTATAATAGATAAACATCATATGCAATCAAAATATGTGACATGATATGGCCATCATCATCTTGTGCCTTTGATCTCCATCTACAAAGCATCGTCATGATTTCCATCGTCACCGGCATGACACCATGATCTTCATCATCTTGATCTATATCAATGTGTCGTCACATGGTCGTCTCGCCAACAATTGCTCTTGCAACTATTTCTATCGCATAGCGATAAAGTAAAGCAATTATTTGGCACTTGCATCTTATGCAACACAGAGACAACCATAGGGCTTCTGCCAGTTGCGGATAACTTCAACAAAACATGATCATCTCATACAACAACTTATATCTCATCACATCTTGACCATATCACATCACAACATGCCCTGCAAAAACAAGTTAGACGTCCTCTACTTTGTTGTTGCAAATTTTACGTGGCTGCTACGGGCTTAGCAAGAACCGTTCTTACCTACGCATCAAAACCACAACGATAGTTTGTCAAGTTGGTGCTGTTTTAACCTTCGCAAGGACCGGGCTAGCCACACTCGGTTCAACTAAAGTTGGAGAAACAGACACCCGCTAGTCACCTGTGTGCAAACACGGTGGTAAAACCAGTCTCGCGTAAGCGTACGCGTAATGTCGGTCCGGGCCGCTTCATCCAACAATACCGCCGAACCAAAGTATGACATGCTGGTAAGCAGTATGACTTGTATCGCCCACAACTCACTTGTGTTCTACTCGTGCATATAACATCAACGCATAAAACCTGGCTCGGATGCCACTGTTGGGGAACGTAGTAATTTAAAAAATTTCCTACGCACACGCAAGATCATGGTGATGGCATAGCAACGAGAGGGGAGAGTGTTGTCTACGTACCCTCGTAGACTATCAAGAGGAAGCGTTATGACAACGCGGTTGATGTAGTCGTACGTCTTCACGATTCGACCGATCCAAGCACCGAACGTACGACACCTCCGTGTTCAGCACACGTCCAGCTCGATGACGTCCCCCGGGCTCCAATCCAGCGAAGCGTCAGGGATGAGTTCCGTCAGCACGACGGCGTGGTGACGATGATGATGTTCTACCGGCGCAGGGCTTCGCCTAAACTCCGCGACGATATGACCGAGGTGGAATATGGTGGAAGGGGGCACCGCACACGACTAAGGAACGATCCGTAGATCAACTTGTGTGTCTATGGGGTGCCCCCCGCCCCCGTATATAAAGGAGCAAGGGGGGAGGCCGGCCGGCCCCTTGGGGCGTGCCGAGGAGGAGGAATCCTCCTCCTAGTAGGTGTAGGATTCCTCCTTTCCTACTCCTACTAGGAGGGGGAAGGAAGGGAGAGAGGGGGGAAGGAAAGGGGGGCGCCGCCCCCCCTCCTAGTCCAATTCGGACCAGCGGGAGAGGGGGCGCGCGGCCCACTCTGGCCGCCCCTCTCTCTTCCCACCAAGGCCCATGTGGCCCATTAACTCTCCCGGGGGATTCCGGTAACCCCCCCCCCCCCCGGCACTCCGGTTTTCTCCGAAATCACCCGGAACAATTCCGGTGTCCGAATATAGTCGTCCAATATATCAATCTTTATGTATCGACCATTTTGAGACTCCTCGTCATGTCCATGATCACATCCGGGACTCCGAACAAACTTCAGTACATCAAAACTTATAAACTCATAATAAAACTGTCATCGTAACGTTAAGCGTGCGGACCCTACGGGTTCGAGAACTATGTAGACATGACCTAGAACTATTCTCGGTCAATAACCAATAGTGGAACCTGGATGTTCATATTGGTTCCTACATATTCTACGAAGATCTTTATCGGTCAAACCGCATAACAACATACGTTGTTCCCTTTGTCATCGGTATGTTACTTGCCCGAGATTCGATCGTTGGTATCCAATACCTAGTTCAATCTCGTTACCGGCAAGTCTCTTTACTCGTTCTGTAATACATCATTTCATAACGAAATCATTAGTTACAATGCTTGCAAGGCTTAGGTGATGGGTATTACCGAGAAGGCCCAGAGATACCTCTCCGACATTCGGAGTGACAAATCCTAATCTCGAAATACGCCAACCCAACAAGTACCTTCGGAGACACCTGTAGAGCACCTTTATAATCACCCAGTTACATTGTGACATTTGGTAGCACACAAAGTGTTCCTCCGTAGCAGGAGTTGCATAATCTCATAGTCATAGGAACATGTATAAGTCATGAAGGAAGCAATAGCAACATACTAAACGATCGGGTGCTAAGCTAACTGAATGGGTCATGTCAATCACATCATTCTCCTAATGATGTGATCCCGTTAATCAAATGACAACTCATGTCTATGGCTAGGAAACATAACCATCTTTGATTAACAAGCTAGTCAAGTAGAGGCATACTAGTGACACTCTGTTTGTCTATGTATTCACACATGTATCATGTTTCCGATTGATACAATTCTAGCATGAATAATAAACAATTATCATGAAATAAGGAAATAAATAATAACTTTATTATTGCCTCTAGGGCATATTTCCTTCACATTCCACATCAAAAATTCTGTTTTTATCATTTACCTACTCGAGGACAAGCAGAATTAAGCTTGGGGATGCTTGATACGTCTCCAACGTATCTATAATTTTTTATTGTTCCATGCTATTATATTGCCCGTTTTGGATATTTATGGGCTTTATTTTACACATTTATATCACTTTTGGGACTAACCTACTAACTGGAGGCCCAGCCCGTATTGCTGTTTTTTTGCCTATTTCAGCATTTCGAAGAAAAGGAATATCAAACGGAGTCCAAACGGAATGAAACCTTTGGGAGCGTGATTTTTGGAACGAACGTGATCCAGCAAACTTGGAGTGCAAGTCAAGAAGCAGCCGAGGCAGCCACGAGGGTGGAGGGCGCGCCCACCCCTACAGGGCGCGCCCCCTATCTCGTGGGCCCCTCGGGCGGCCACCGATGTACTTCTTCCTCCTATATATACCCATGTACCCCAAAACATCAGGGAAGCCAACGAAAAACTATTTCTGTTGGGGAACGTAGTAATTTCCAAAAATTTCCTACGCACACGCAAGATCATGGTGATGGCATAGCAACGAGAGGGGAGAGTATTGTCCATGTACCCTCGTAGACCGTAAGCGGAAGCGTTATGACAACGCGGTTGATGTAGTCGTACGTCTTCACGATCCGACCGATCCAAGTACCGAACCTACGGCACCTCCGAGTTCAGCACACGTTCAGCTCGATGACGATCCCCGGACTCCAATCTAGCAAAGTGTCGGGGATGAGTTCCGTCAGCACGACGGCGTGGTGACGATGATGATGTTCTACCGGCGCAGGGCTTCGCCTAAACTCCGCGGCGATATGACCGAGGTGGAATATGGTGGAGGGGGGCACCGCACACGGCTAAGGAACGATCCGTAGATCAACTTGTGTGTCTCTAGGGTGCCCCCGCCCGTGATATAAAGGAGCAAGGGGAGGCCGGCCGGCCCTTGTGGGCGCGCCAGGAGGAGGAGTCCTCCTCCTAGTAGAGTAGGACTCCCCTTTCCTACTCCTACTAGGAGGGGGAAGGAAAGGGAGAGGGGAAGGAAGAGGGGGGCACCCCCTCCTAGTCCAATTCGGACCAGAGGGAGAGGGGGCGCGCAGCCCACCCTGGCCGCCCCTCTCTCTTTCCACTAAGGCCCATGTGGCCCATTAACTCTCCCGGGGGGGTTCCGGTAACCCTCCGGCACTCCGTTTTCTCCGAAATCACCGGAACACTTCCGGTGTCGAATATAGTCATCAATATATCAATCTTTATGTCTCGACCATTTCGAGACTCCTCGTCATGTCCGTGATCACATCCGGGACTCCGAAAAAACTTCGGTACATCAAAACTTATAAACTCATAATAAAACTGTCATCGTAACGTTAAGCGTGCGGACCCTACGGGTTCGAGAACTATGTAGACATGACCTAAAACTATTCTCGGTCAATAACCAATAGCGGAACCTGGATGCCCATATTGGTTCCTACATATTCTACGAAGTTCTTTATCGGTCAAACCTCATAACAACATACGTTGTTCCCTGTGTCATCGGTATGTTACTTGCCCGAGATTCGATCGTCGGTATCCAATACCTAGTTCAATCTCGTTACTGGCAAGTCTCTTTACTCGTTATGCAATGCATCATCCCGTAACTAACTCATTAGTTACATTGCTTGCAAGGCTTATAGTGATGTGCATTACCGAGAGTTCCCAGAGATACCTCTCCGACAATCAGAGTGACGAAACCTAATCTCGAAATACGCCAACCCAACATCTACCTTTTGAGACACCTGTAGTACTCCTTTATAATCACCCAGTTACGTTGTGATGTTTGGTAGCACCCAAAGTGTTCCTCCGGTAAATGGGAGTTGCATAATCTCATAGTTTCAGGAACATGTATAACTCATGAAGAAAGCAATAGCAATATACTAAACGATCAAGTGCTAGGCTAATGGAATGGGTCATGTCAATCACATCATTCTCCTAATGATTTGATCCCATTAATCAAATGACAACACATGCCTATGGTTAGGAAACATAACCATCTTTTATTAATGAGCTAGTCAAGTAGAGGCATACTAGTGACGTTATGTTTGTCTATGTATTCACACATGTATCATGTTTCTAGTTAATACAATTCTAGCATGAATAATAAACATTTATCATGATATGAGGAAATAATTAATAACTTTATTATTGCCTCTAGGGCATATTTCCTTCAATTTCCACCGCCGTAACCTTCTGTATCCGCGAGATCCCATCTTGGAGCCTTCGCTAGTGCTCCACCGGAGGGGGAATCGACCACGAAGGGCTTCTACATCAACACCATAGCCCCTCCGATGAGTTGTGAGTAGTTTACCACAGACCTTCGGGTCCATGGGTATTAGCTAGGTGTCTTCTTCTCTTTTTTTGGATCTTTCTTGCAATGGGGGTAGATTGATCTTTCTTGTAAAGGGAGAAGTGCTTAGCTTTGGGTTCAAGTAGACTACTGTAAGGACACCGCAAGATTGAACCCAAAGCTAAGCACTTCTCCCATTGCAATAAGGATCAATCTACCCCCATTGCACGAAAGATCCAAAAAGAGAGAAGAAGCCATCTAGATAATAACTATGGACCCGAAGGTCTGTGGTAAACTACTCACGCTTCATCGGAGAGGCTATGGTGTTGATGTAGAAGCCCTCCATGATCGATTTCCCCTCCGGCAGATCGCCGGAAAATGCCCCAAGATGGGATCTCACGGGTACAGAAGGTTGCGGCAGTGGAAAAGTGGTTTCGTGGCTCCCCCCTAATGTTTTTAGGGTATAAGAGTATATATAGGCGAAAGAAGTATGTCGGTGGAGCTCCATGGGGCCCACGAGGGTGGGGGCGTGCCTACCCCCCGGGCGCGCCCTCCTACCTCGTGGCCGCCTTGCGGAGTTCCAGACTTCAACTCCAAGTCTTCTTGATTGCGTTTGTTCTAAGAAAGATCCTCGCGAAGGTTTCATTCCGTTTGGATTCCGTTTGGTATTCCTTTTCTGCAAAACACTAAAATAGGCACACACAAAACAGAAACTAGTACTAGGCCTTCGGTTAATAGGTTAGTCCCAAAAATAATATAAAATAGCATATTAAAGCCCATTAAACATCCAAAACAGATAATATAATAGCATGGAACAATCAAAAATTATAGATACGTTGGAGACGTATCAAGCATGCCCAAGCTTAATTCCTGCTCGTGCTTCAGTAGGTAAATGATAGAAACAGAATTTTTGATGTGGAATGCTACCTAACATGATTTTCAATGTAATTCTCTTTATTGTAGAATGTATGTTGAGATCCATAAGATTCAAAATAAAAATTTAATATTGACATAAAAAACAATAATACTTCAAGCATACTAATAAAGCAATCATGTCTTCTCAAAATAACATGGCCAAAGAAAGTTATCCCTACAAAATCATATAGTCTGGCTATGCTCTATCTTCATCACACAAAGTATTTAATCATGCACAACCCCGATGACATGCCAAGCAATTGTTTCATACTTTTGATGTTCTCAAACTTTTTCTATCTTCAAGCAATTAATACATGAGCGTGAGCCATGGACATAGCACTATTTGTGGAATAGAATGGTGGTTGTGGAGAAGACAAAAAGGAGAAGATAGTCTCACATCAACTAGGTGTATCAGCGGGCTATGGAGATGCCCATCAATAGATATCAATGTCAGTGAGTAGGGATTGCCATGCAACGGATGCACTAGAGCTATAAGTGTATGAAAGCTCAGCAAAAGAAACTAAGTGGTTGTGCATCCAACTTGCTTTCTCACGAAGACCTAGGGCAATTTGAAGAAGCCCATCATTGGAATATAAAAGACAAGTTATAAAATGAAAATTTTCCCACTAGTATATGAAAGTGACAACATAGGAGACTCTCTATCATGAAGATCATAGTGCTACTATGAAGCACAAGTGTGGTAAAAGGATAGTAGCATTGCTCCTTCTCTCCTTTTTCTCTCATTTTTTTATTTTGTTTGGGCCTTTCACTTTTTTATGGCCTCTTTTTTTTCCGTCCGGAGTCTCATCCCGACTTGTGGGGGAATCATAGTCTCCATCATCCTTTACTCACTAGGACAATGCTCTAATAAAGATCATCACACTTTTATTTACTTACAACTCAAGAATTACAACTCAATACTTAGAACAAAATATGACTCTATGTGAATGCCTCTGGCGGTGTACCGGGATGTGCAGTGATTCAAGAGTGACATGTATGAAAAATTATGAACGATGGCTTTGCCACAAATAGATGTCAACTACATGATCATGCAAAGCAATATGACAATGATGGAGCGTGTCATAATAAACGGAATGGTGGAAAGTTGCATGGCAATATATCTCGGAATGGCTATGGAAATGCCATAATAGGTAGGTATGGTGGTTGTTTTGAGGAAGGTATATGGTGGGTGTATGATACCGGTGAAAGTTGCGCGGTACTAGAGAGGCTAGCAATGGTGGAAGGGTGAGAGTGTGTATAATCCATGGACTCAACATTAGTCATAAAGAACACAAATAGTTATAGCAAAAAATCTATTAGTTATCGAAAAGAAGTACTACACGCATGCGCCTAGGGGGGTAGATTGGTAGGAAAAGACCATCGCTCATCCCCGACTGCCACTCATAAGGAAGACAATCAATAAATAAATTATGCTCCAACTTCATCACATAACGGTTCACCATACGTGCATGCTACGGGAATCACAAACTTTAACACAAGTATCTCTAAAATTCACAACTACTCAACTAGCATGACTCTAATATCACCAACTTCATATCTCAAAACAATCATAATGAATCAAACTTCTCATAGTATTCAATGCACTTTATATGATAGTTTTTATTATACCCATCTTGGATGCTCATCGTATTAGGACTAATTTTATAGCCAAAGCAAATTACCATGCTGTTCTAAAAGACTCTCAAAATAATATAAGTGAAGCCTGAGAGATCAATAATTTCTATAAAATAAAACCACCACCGTGCTCTAAAAAGATATAAGTGAAGCACTAGAGCAAAATTATCTAGTTCAAAAGATATAAGTGAAGCACATAGAGTATTCTAATAAATTCCGATTCATGTGTGTCTATCCGAAAGGTGTGTACAGCAAGGATGATTGTGGTAAACTAAAAAGAAAAGACTCAAATCATAAAAGACGCTCCAAGCAAAACACATATCATGTGGTGAATAAAAAAATGGCCACAAGTAAAGTTACCGATAGACGAAGATGAAAGAGGGGATGCCTTCCGGGGCATCCCCAAGCTTTGGCTTTTGGTTGTCCTTGAATTTTACCTCGGGGTGCTTTGGGCATCCCCAAGCTTAGGCTCTTGCCACTCCTTATTCCAAAATCCATCAAATCATTACTCAAAACTTGAAAACTTCACAACACAAAACTTAAACAGAAAATCTCATGAGCTCCGTTAGTATAAGAAAATAAACCACCACTTTAAGGTACTGTAATTAACTCATTATTTATTTATATTGTTGTTAAACCTACTGTATTCCAACTTCTCTATGGTTCATACCCCACGATACTACTCATCGATTCATCAAAATAAGCAAACACACGAAAAACAGAATCTGTCAAAACAGAACAGTCTGTAGCAATCTGTATCAAACGAATACTTCTGTAACACCAAAAATTCTTAAATAAATTGGTGGATGTGAGTAATTTGTCTATTAATCATGTGAAAAAAGAATTAACCTAAAATAACTCTCCATTAAAAAATGGCATCTAATCTCGTGAGCGCAAAAGTTTCTATTTTTTACAGCAAGATTGCAAAGACTTCACCCATGCATTCCCAAAGGTTATACTTGGCACAAACACTAATTAAAACATAAAACCACATCTGAACAGAGGCTAGATGATTTAGTTATTACTAAATAGTAACAAAAATCAAAGAACAAAAATAAAATTGGGCTGCCACCCAACAAGCGCTATCGTTTAACGCCCCTTGCTAGGCATTGATAATTTTAATGATGCTCACATGAAAGACAAGAATTGAAGCGCAAAGAGAGCATCATAAAACACATGACAAACACATCTAAGTCTAACATACTTCCAATGCATAGGAATTTTGTAAGCAAACAAATTTTCAAGGCAAGCAAAAACTAGCATATGCAAGGAAGAAGAAAGGCACGATAGCATTTTCAACATGAAGAGAGGTAATTTAGTAACATGAAAATTTCTACAACCATATTTTCCTCTGTCATAATAATTAAATGTAGGATCATAAGCAAATTCAACAACATAGCTATCACATAAAATATTCTCTTTATGAACCACATGCATGCAAAGTTGACACTCTTCCAAAATAGTGGGATTAACATTAACTAAAGTCATGACCTCTCCAAACACACTTTTATCAAAAAATTCATAAGATTGAAAATCCTCCAAATATGTGGGATATAAAGTTGACACTCTTCCAAACCCACTTTCAATATTATTGCAAACACTATTATCAATCTCATATTCATCATGGGGCTTAAATAAATTTTCAAGATCATAAGAAGAATCACCCCAATCATGATCATTGCAATAAGTAGTAGACATAGAAAAATTAGCATCCCCAAGCTTAGGGTTTTGCATATTATTAGCACAACTGACATTAATAGAACTTATAGTAGAATCATTGCAATCATGCTTTTTATTCAAGGAGCTATCGTGAATCACTTTATAAATTTCTTCTTTCAACACCTTATCACAATTTTTAGATTCACGAATTTCAAGAAAAACCTCATAAAGATAATCTAGTGCACTCACATCACTAGAAATTGGTTCGTCATAATAGGATCTCTTAAAAAGATTAGCAAGTGGATGAGGATCCATAAACTTTTAGCAAGCGAAGATGCAAGCAAAAGGAAGGCACATGGTAACACAAGCAAAGAAAATATCGAACGAAAGAAGGGCGAAGAAAAGGTAAAGGTTTTTGAAAATCATTTTAGAAGTGGGGGAGAGGAAAACAAGAGGCGAATGGCAAATAATGTAATGCGAAGGAGAAGAGTTTATGATGGGTACTTGGTATGTCTTGACTTGAGCGTAGATCTCCCCGGCAACGGCGCCAGAATTCGCTAGTTGACGGGAGATCAAATCTTGACTTGACTTGGCACAAATCTCCCCGGCAACAGCGCCAGAAATCCATCTTGCTACCTCTATAGCATGTGTTGGTTTTCCCTTGAAGAGGAAAGGGTGATGCAGCAAAGTAGCGTAAGTATTTCCCTCAGCTTTTGAGAACCAAGGTACCAATCCAGTAGGAGATTACATGCAAGTCACCTAGTACCTGCACAAACAATCAAGAACCTTGCAACCAACACGATAAAGGGGTTGTCAATCCCTTCACAGTCACTCACAAAAGTGAGATCTAATAAAGATAGTAAAGTAAATATTTTTGGTATTTTTGTTGTATAGATTGGAAAGTAAAGATTGCAAAATAAAATAAATAAAAAACTAAAATTATAGATCGGAAAGTTATATGATGTAAAATAGACCCGGGGGCCATAGGTTTCACTAGTGGCTTCTCTCATGATAGCATGTATTACGGTGGTGAAGAAATTACTGCCGACCAATAGATAGAAAACCGCAAAGTTATGAGAATATCTAGGAAATGATCATGAATATAGGCATCACATCCGTGTCAAGTAGACCGAAACGATTCTGCGTCTACTACTATTACTCCACACATCGACCGCTATCCAGCATGCATGTAGAGTATTAAGTTCATAAGAACAGAGTAACGCATTAAGCAAGATGACATGATGTAGAGGGATAAACTCAAGCAATATGATATAAACCCCATATTTTTATCCTCGATGGCAGAAATACAATAAGTGCCTTGCTGTCCCTACTATCACTAGGAAAGGACACCGCAAGATTGAACCCAAAGCTAAGCACTTCTCCCATTCCAAGAAAGATCAATCTAGTAGGCCAAACTAAACCGATAATTCGAAGAGACTTGCAAAGATATCAAATCATGCATATAAGAATTCAGAGAAGAACCAAATATTATTCATAGATAATATTGATTATAAATCCACAATTCATCCGATCTCGGCAAACACACCGCAAAAAGTATTACATCGAATAGATCTCCAAGAACATCGAGGAGAACTTTGTATTGAGAATCAAAGAGAGAGAAGAAGCCATCTAGCTAATAACTATGGACCCGAAGGTCTGTCGTAAACTACTCACGCTTCATCGGAGAGGCTATGGTGTTGATGTAGAAGCCCTCCATGATCGATTCCCCCTCCGGCAAATCGCCGGAAAAGGCCCCAAGATGGGATCTCACGGGTACAGAAGGTTGCGACAGTGGAAAAGTGGTTTCGTGGCTCTCCCTGATGTTTTCAGGCCATAAGAGTATAAATATGTGAAAGAAGTACGTCGGTGGAGCTCCGTGGGGCCCACGAGGGTGGGGTCACGCCTACCACCCCCCCTGGGAGCGCCCTCCTACCTCGTGGCCACCTCGCGGAGTTCCAGACTTCAACTCCAAGTCTTTTGGATTGCATCACGAAGGTTTGGATTCCATTTGGTATTCATTTTCTGCAAAACACTAAAATAGGCAAAAAAACATAAACTAGCACTGGGCCCTCGGTTAATAGGTTAGTCCCAAAAATAATATAAAAGAGCATATTAAAGCCCATTAAACATCTGAAGCAGATAATATAATAGCATGGAAAAATCAAAAATTATAGATACGTTGGAGACGTATCATCACCCCAACTGCAACTACATGGCTTCCATGCAACTGCAACTACATGGTGTTTTGTTCATTCAGAGGTGAGTTGCATGTCTCCCACTAGGTCGCAACTGCAAGTGTCTCCCTCGACTGCAACCGTATCTTCAACGCGACTGCAACTCTGTGATGCTTTGTCGGGGAAGAGGCAACAATTGCATGTTTGCCCCTATTCCGCAACTGCAAGTGTTTCCCCCGACTGCAACTACATTTCTTCAATGCAACTACAGCTATGTGGTTTTTTATCTGGGCAGGGGTGAGTTGCATGTCTCCCACTAGGCCGCAACTATAAGATGCAACCGCATGTCTTCAACACTACTACAACTCTGTTGTGTTTTGTCCCGGCATGGGTGAGTTGCATGTCCACAAAGGCACGGAGCTGCAAGTGTTAGTCACGACTGAAATTGCATGTCTTCGATGCCATGACAACTCTATGATGCTTTGTCGGGGAGGGGCAATTGCAAACCCGTGTCTAGTGATGTTTTATGGGAGGGGGTAGTTTCTTTGTATTTTTTGCTTTTTTATTCCTTTGTAGTATATAAGATTTTTTTAAAATAATATGAAATGATTTGTTGAATTAAATAATAAAAATTAATGAGAGTGACTCAGGAACATCTCACATCTCGACCAAACTCACAAACATTGAGAGTCTCAGGAATGGCGGACAAGAAGGCTGACAAGAACAAGGCGCTATTGAACACCGGCGAAGAGGTGGACTCCGACGGCAAGCCGGGGCTGGGGCTCATGACCAGTGCTCCATGATGGCTCATCAAGGGTCCGTGACAACCTGTACCATACACTGTCAAGCCAAGTAGTGGGTGACCATGTGGTGGCTCCTACCTTCCCTGTCATCATGGGGGCGTAGACCTCCAACGTGGTGGAGCTGGACCTCTCTAGGGAGAGGGAGGCCATGAGGACGAGATGGATTGTTGTTGGAATGTTCTTCTCGGTGTAGATCTTTAGCATTGGTGGGCTATTCAATGAGCTGAAAAGCAAGTGGGGATGAGGGGGTAGCTTAGCTACTCTCCACCGAAGAAGAACAGGTTCTTGCTCGAGTTTGAGCGAGAGGGTGATCTGACGTTCATCCTTGACAATGGAACTTGGACACACAAAGGAGACACCTTCCTAATGGTGGAGGTGGATGGCAGCGCTCGCCCGGGCACCGTCGAGGTTTCCCATATGCCGATTTGGTTTTGTATCTTTGATGCCCCGCTGATCATGTTGTTCGACCATGTTGCCCAAGAACTTGGTGCAAAACTCGGTGAGGTTCTGGAGGTGGATTCGGATAGGGAAGGAAGGATTTGGGTTGAGTATATGAGGGTTTGAATTAATCATGGCGTAGGTGAGCCCATTCGTAGTGAGTTAGAATCCCATGATCTAGCAAACGGGAAAGTGTATGTCCTGAATGTAAAGTATGAAAGGCTCCCTAGGTTTTGTAGCTACTGCGGTCACATAGGGCGCGGGCAAGACGATTGTAAGCTTTCTGAAGACCTCCAAGAGATGAGATCTTCGGCAGCAATGCGTGAAGGAAATATGCCCTAGAGGCAGTAATAAAGTTGTTATTTATATTTCCTTATATCATGATAAATGTTTATTATTCATGCTAGAATTGTATTAACCAGAAACTTAGTACATGTGTGAATACATAAACAAACAGAGTGTCCCTAGTATGCCTCTACTTGACTAGCTCGTTTAACAAAGATGGTTATGTTTTCTAGCCATAGACATGTGTTATCATTTGATGAACGCGGTCACATCATTAGAGAATGATGTGATGGACAAGACACATCTGTTAGCTTAGCACTATGATTGTTTAGTTTATTGCTATTGCTTTCATCATGACTTATAGATGTTCCTATGACTATGAGATTATGCAACTCCCGAATACCGGAGGAACACTTAGTGTGCTATCAAACGTCACAACGTAACTGGGTGATTATAAAGATGCTCTACAGGTGTCTCTGATGGTGTTTGTTGAGTTGGCATAGATCGAAATTAGGATTTGCCACTCCATATATCGGAGAGGTATCTCTGGGCCCTCTCGGTAATGCACATAACTATAAGCCTTGCAAGCAATGTGACTAATGAGTTAGTTGCGGGATAATGCATTACAGAACGAGTAAAGAGACTTGCCGGTAACGAGATTGAACTAGGTATGGTGATACCAACGATCGAATCTTGTGCAAGTAACATATCAATGACAAAGAGAACAACGTATGTTGTTAGGCGGTTTGATTGATAAAGAATTTCATAGTTCGGAGATGCACATCCAGGTTATTGATTATTGACCGGAGATGTGTCTCGGGCATGTCTACATAGTTCTCGAACCTGTAGGGTCCGCATGCTTAACGTTCGATGACGATTTGTATTATGAGTTTATGTGATTTGATGACCGGAGGTTGTTCGGAGTCTCGGATGAGATCACGAACGTGACGAGGAGTCTCGAAATGGTCAAGACATAAAGATCCATATATTGGAAGGTTATATTCGGACATCGGAATGGTTCGGGTCATTTTGGAGTACCGGGGTTACCGAACCCCCCGAGAAGTTATTGGGCCTCATGGGCCTAGTGGTGGAAGAGAGGAGGCAGGCCAAGGAGTGGCGCCGCCCCCCCCCTAGCCCAAACCGAATTGGACTAGGGTTGGGGGGCGACCCCCCTTTCCATCTCTCCTCCTCCTCCTCCCCCCTTCTCCTTGTGGGAATAGGAAAGGGGGGCTGAACCCTACTTGGAGTAGGACTCCCCCCCTTGGGCGCGTCACCCTTGGCCGGCCTCCTCCTCCCTCCCTCCTTTATATACGCGGGTAGGGGGCTGCCTAGAACACACAAGTTGATCTTTTAGCCGTGTGCGGTGCCCCCCTCCACAGAAACACACCTCGGTTATATCGTCGTAGTGCTTAGGCGAAGCCCTGCGCCGGTAACTTCATCATCACCGTCACCACACTGTCGTGCTGATGAAACTCTCCCTCGGCCTCAACTAGATCAAGAGTTCGAGGGACGTCACCGAGCTGAACGTGTGCAGATCACGGGGGTGCCATGCGTTCGGTACTTGGATCAACTGGATCGTGAAGATGTTCGACTACATCAACCGCGTTACTAAACACTTCCGCTATTGGTCTACGAGGGTACGTGGACACACTCTCCCCACTCATTGCTATGCTTCTCCTAGATAGATCTTGCATGATCGTAGGAAATTTTTGAAATACTACGTTCCCCAACAGTGGTATCAGAGCCAGGTCTATGCGTAGATGTTATATACACGAGTAGAACACAAAGAGTTGTGGGTGATAATAGTAAAACTGCTTACCAGCATGTCAGACTTTGATTCGGCAGTATTTTTGGATGAAGCGGCCCAGACCGACATTACATGACCACGTTCATGAGATTGGTTCTACCGCCGTGCTTCGCACACAGGTGGCTAGTGGCTGTATGTTTCTCCAGCTTTAGTTGAATCGAGTTTGACTACGCCCGGTCCTTGTTGAAGGTTAAAACAACACACTTGACGAAAAATCATTGTGGTTTTTATGCGCAGGTAAGAACAGTTCTTGCTAGAAGCCCGTTGCAGCCACGTAAAACTTGCAACAACAAAGTAGAGGACGTCTAGCTTGTTTTTGCAGGGCTTGCTGTGATGTGATATGGTCAAGACGTGATGATATATAAATTGTTGTATGAGATGATCATGTTTTGTAACGGTTATCGGCAGCTGGCAGGAGCCATATAGTTGCCGCTTTATTGTATGAAATGCAATCGCCATTTAATTGCTTTACTTTATCACTAAGCGGTAGCAATAGTCGTAGAAGCAATAGTTGGCGAGACGACAACGATGCTTCGATGGAGATCAGGGTGTCAAGCCGGTGACGATGGTGATCATGATGGTGCTTTGGAGATGGATATCGAAGGCACAAGATGATGATGGCCATATCATATCACTTATTTTGATTGCATGTGATGTTTATCTTTTATGCATCTTATTTTGCTTAGTACGACGGTAGCATTATAATATGGTCTCTCACTAAATTTCAAGGTACAAGTGTTCTCCCTGAGTATGCACCGTTGCAACAGTTCATCGTGCTGAGACACCACGTGATGATCGGGTGTGATAAGCTCTACATTCACATACAACGGGTGCAAGCCAGTTTTGCACACGCAGAATACTCGGGTTAAACTTGACGAGCCTAGCATATGCAGATATGGCCTCGGAACACTGAGACCGAAAGGTCGAGCATGAATCATATAGTAGATATGATCAACATAGTGATGTTCACCATTGAAAACTACTCCATCTCACGTGATGATCGGACATGGTTTAGTTGATATGGATCACGTGATCACTTAGTGATTAGAGGGATATCTATCTAAGTGGGAGTTCTTAAGTAATATGATTAATTGAACTTTAATCTATCATGAACTTAGTACCTGATAGTATTTTGCATGTCTATGTTGTTGTAGATAAATGGCATGTGCTACTATTCTGTTGAATTTTAATGCGTTCCTAGAGAAAGCTAAGTTGAAGGATGATGGTAGCAACTACACGGAGTGGGTCCGTAGCTTGAGGATTATCCTCATTGTTGTACGGAAGAATTACGTCCTGGAAGCACCGCTAGGTGCAAGACCCACTTCAGGAGCAATGCTGGACGTTATGAACGCCTGGCAGAGCAAAGCTGACGACTACTCGATAGTTCAGTGTGCCATGCTTTACGGCTTAGAACCGGGACTTCAATGACATTTTGAACGTCAAGGAGCATATGAGATGGTCCAGGAGTTGAAGTTAATATTTCATGCAAATGCCCGGATTGAGAGATATGAAGTCTCCAATAAGTTCTATAGCTGCAAAATGGAGGAGAATAGTTCTGTCAGTGAACATATACTCAAAATGTCTGGGTACCACAATCACTTGACTCAATTGGGAGTTAATCTTCTGGTTGATAGTGTCATTGACAGATTTCTTCAATCACTGCCACCAAGCTACAAAAGCTTCGTGATGAACTATAATATGCAAGGGATGGATAAGACAATTCCCGAGCTCTTCGTAATGGTAAAGGCTGCGGAGGTAGAAATCAAGAAGGAGCACCAAGTGTTGATGGTTAACAAGACCACTAGTTTCAAGAAAAGGGGCAAAGAGAAGAAGGGGAACTTCAAGAAGAACGGCAAGCAAGTTGCTGCTCAAGTGAAGAAGCCCAAGTCTGGACCTAAGCCTGAGACTGAATGCTTCTACTGCAAAAGGACTGGTCACTGGAAGCTGAACTGCCCCAAGTATTTGGCGGATAAGAAGGATGGCTAACTGAAAGGTATATTTGATATACATGTTACTGATGTGTACCTTACTAATGCTCGTAGTAGCGCATGGGTATTTGATACTGGCTCTGTTGCTCATATTTGCAACTTGAAACAGGGGCTACGGATTAAGCGAAGATTGGCTAAGGACGAGGTGACGATGCGCGTGGGGAATGGTTCCAAAGTCGATGTGATCGCCGTCGGAATGCTACCTCTCACTACTAGGAAAAGGCCTATAGACAATATAGACATTAATGGCGCAGCACATATGTGGAGCGCCACTGCTATATAGCAGTGGCGCACCATGTGTTGGTACGCCATTAGTGTCCAAATACTAATGGCGCACCACATCCACGGTGCGCCACTACTAACAAAATTTTTTATTTTTTTTCAAAACTAGTAATGGCACACCAGCGGATAGTGCGCCATTACTAGTTTGACTAGTAATGGCGCACCACACCCTCGGTGCGCCACTACTAACAAAAAATATTTTTTTTTTCAAAACTAGTAATGGCGCACCAGGGGATAGTGCGCCATTACTAGTTTTAACTAGTAATGGCGCACCACACCCTCGGTGCGCCACAACTAACAATTTTTTTTTTTTCAAAACTAGTAATGGAGCACCATGGGTGTGGTGCGCCATTACTAGTTTAACTAGTAATGGCGCACCACACCCACGGTGCGCCATTACTAACTTTGCCCAAAAGTTCCACCGAATGCACCCCCCCTCCGGTGGACCGCCTTTTCAGTTTTTTAAAAAATAAAGAAAATGATGGAAATGTTAAAAAATAAAATAAAAAAAGTTTCCCATGTGATATGTGGTCTTGTTGGGAAAATTTACAAATATGAATTTCGACTTTATTTGCCAATTCTCTCTGGAATTTGTAAAATGGGCATAACTTTTTGCATACGAACTCGGATTAAAAAAATTATATGAAAAATCATCTACTCAAAAAGGTACATTCGAATTGAACAAGGGGATCGCGTTCAAGATTTTCAGAATCCCCAAAAACCTAACAGAAAAAAAGATACGGGGCTTTTAAGATCTAGAGTTGGGGAATGGAAACAAAATTCAAACTTACTAGCGGCGCACCATTTGCTAGGTGCGCCACTAGTAATAGAAAAAATTGGTTTCGAATTTTTTTGGAAAAAAGTTCAAAATATGATACGTAATATGAACGAAAGTTTGAAATATTTTTTCAAAATTTCATCACACTCATGAACATGAACAAAGTCCTAGACATCAACAAGGTTTAATAGGATTGATATGCTAGATATATCAACAAGTGCCTGTTACGTGAGCTGGTGCTGGGGTTGGATAGAACTCTAAAGTTAAGTGTGCTTGGGCTGGATTAGTGTGAGGATGGGTGACCTTTTAGGAAGTTTGACCACGGAGTGCGATTTGACTTGAGATTAAGCCATAGTGACCCGAGATTAAGAAAAAAAATGAAAAAAAATTGAAAACAAAATTTCTAGAAAAAAAATTGAAACAAAATTGTTAGTAATGGCGCACTTCTATGTGGTGCGCCATTACTAAGTCAGATAGTAATGGCGCACCATTTGACATACTAATGGCGCACTCCCTGGTGCGCCATTGGTATTAATTACTAGTGGCGTGATGCTAGTGGCGCACCTGTAGTGCGCCATTAATGGCCAAAACAGGTGCGCCACTAGCAAGGCTTTTCCTAGTAGTGTCTACATCTACCTTTGGGATTAGTTTTAGACCTGAATAATTGTTATTTGGTGCCAGCATTAAGCATGAACATTATATCTGGATCTTGTTTGATGCGAGACGGTTATTCATTTAAATCAGATAATAATGGTTGTTCTATTTATATGAGTAATATCTTCTATGGTCATGCACCCTTGATGAGTGGTCTATTTTTATTGAATCTTGATGGTAGTGATACAAATATTCATAGTATTGAAGCCAAAATATATAAGTTTAATAATGATAGTGCAACTTATTTGTGGCATTGCCGTTAGGTCATATTGGTGTAAAGCGCATGAAGAAACTCCACGCTGATGGGCTTTTGGAATCACTTGTTTATGAATCACTTGATGCTTGAGAACCATGCCTCATGGGCAAGATGACTAAGACTCCATTCTCCGGAACAATGGAGCGAGCAACAGACTTGTTGGAAATAATACATTCTGATGTATGCGGTCCGATGAGTGTTGAGGCTCGCAGCAGGTATCGTTATTTTCTGACCTTCATAGATGATTTAAGCAGATATGGGTATATCTACTTGATGAAACATATGTCTGAAACATTTGAAAAGTTCAAAGAATTTCAGAGTGAAGTGGAAAAGCATCGTAACAAGAAAATAAAGTTTCTACAATCTGATCGTGCAGGTGAATATTTGAGTTAAGAGTTTGGTCTTCATTTGAAACAATGTGGAATAGTTTTGCAACGCACGTCACCCGGAACACCACAGCGTAATGGTGTGTCCGAACGTCGTAACCGCACTTTATTAGATATGGTACGATCTATGATGTCTTTTACTGATTTAGCGCTATCATTTTGGGGTTATGCTTTAGAGACGGCTGCATTCACGTCAAATAGGGCATCATCTAAATCCGTTGAGACGGCACCATATGAATTGTGGTTTGGCAAGAAACCCAAGTTGTCGTTTCTTAAAGTTTGGGGCTATGATGCTTATGTGAAAAAGCTTCAACCTGATAAGCTCGAACCCAAATCGAAGAAATGTGTCTTCATAGGATACCCAAAGGAGACCGTTGGGTACACTTTCTATCACAGATCCGAAGGCAAAATATTCGTTTCTAAGAATGGATCCTTTCTAGAGAAGGAGTTTCTCTCGAAAGAAGTGACTGAGAGGAAAGTAGACCTTGATGAGGTAATTGTACCTGCTCCCTTATTGGAAAGTAGTTCATCATAGGAATTAGTTCTAGTGATTCCTACAACAATTAGTGAGGAAGCTAATGATGATGATCATGAAGCTTCTCATCAAGTTACTACCAAACCTCGTAGGTTAACCAGAGTAAGATCCGCACCAGAGTGGTACGGTAATCCTGTTCTGGACGTCATGTTACTTGACCATGATGAACCTACAAACTATGAGGAAGCGATGATGAGACCAGATTCCGCGAAATGGCTTGAGGCCATGAAATCTGAGATTGGATCAATGTATGAGAACAAAGTGTGGACTTTGGTTGACTTGCCCGATGATCGGCAAGCCATGAAAAATAAATGGATCTTCAAGAAGAAGACCGACGTTGACGGTAATGTTACTATCTACAAAGCTCGACTTGTTGCAAAAGGTTTTCAACAACTTCAAGGAGTTGACTACGATGAGACTTTCTCACCCGTAGCCATGCTTAAGTCTATCCGAATCATGTTAGCAATTGCCGCATTTTATGATTATGAAATTTGGCAAATGGACGTCAAAACTGCACTCCTGAATGGATTTCTAGAAGAAGAGTTGTATATGATGCAACCAGAAGGTTTTGTCGATCCAAAGGATGCTAACAAAGTGTGCAAGCTCCAGCGATCCATTTATGGACTGGTGCAAGCCTCTCGGAGTTGGAATAAACATTTTGATAGTGAGATCAAAGCATATGGTTTTATACAGACTTGTGGAGAAGCCTGTATTTACAAGAAGGTGAGTGGGAGCTCTGTAGCATTTCTAATATTATATGAAAATGACATATTGTTTATTGGAAATGATATAGAATTTCTGGATAGCATAAGAGGATACTTGAATAAGAGTTTTTCTATGAAAGACCTCGGTGAAGCTGCTTACATATTGGGCATCAAGATCTATAGAGATAGATCAAGACGCTTAATTGGAATTTCACAAAGCACATACCTTGATAAGATTTTGAAGAAGTTCAAAATGGATCAGTCAAAGAAAGGGTTCTTCTTGCCTGTGTTACAAGGTGTGAAGTTGAGTGAGATTCAATGCTTGACCACTGCAGAAGATAGAGAGAAAATGAAAGTCATTCTCTATGCCTGAGCCGTAGGTTCTATCATGTATGCAATGCTATGTACCAGACCTGATGTGTGCCTTGCTATAAGTATAGTAGCGAGGTACCAAAGTAATCCAGGAGTGGATCACTGGACAGCGGCCAAGAACATCCTGAAATACCTGAAAAGGACTAAGGATATGTTTCTCATTTATGGAGGTGACAAAGAGCTCATCGTGAACGGTTACGTCAATGCAAGCTTTGACACTGATCCAGATGACTCCAAGTCACAAACCGGATACATATTTATATTGAATGGTGGAGCTGTCAGTTAGTGCAGTTCCAAACATAGCGTCGTGGCAGGATCTACGTGTGAAGCGGAGTACATAGTTGCTTCGGAAGCAGCAAATGAAGGAGTCTTCATGAAGGAGTTCATATCCGATCTAGGTGTCATACCTAGTGCATCGGGTGCAATGAAAATCTTTTGTGACAATACTGGTGTAATTGCCTTGGCAAAGGAATCCAGATTTCACAAGAAAACCAAGCACATCAAGACAAGCTTTAATTCCATATGTCATCAAGTGTCGGAAGGGGACATAGAGATTTGCAATATACATATGGATCTGAATGTTGCAGAACCATTGACTAAGCCTCTCTCATGAGCAAAACATGATCAGCACCAACACTACTAGAAAAAGGGCTATAGATGGGATTGACACTAATGGCGCACTAGACAAGCGGTGCGCCATTAGTATATACTAATGGCGTGCCACCTTCTGATACGCCATTAGTGTTGAAACTACTAATGGTGCACCTGGCCCAAGGTGCGCCATTAGTATCAAAAAAAAATTGAACTAGTGCGCCTGTCCAAACATACTAATGGTGCATCCAGACGCAAAGGCGCCATTACTAGTTGTAATTCAGTAATGGCGCACCGCCGTAAAGTGCGCCACTAATGTTGTTTTTATTATATTTTTATTCCTTTTTTGTAAATTACTAATGATGACTGCTCCATCGCGCCATTACTAGTTTAAATTAGTAATGGCGCATCGTGGAACAAAGGCGCCATTAGTATGTTTTTTTTGCAAAACTACTAATGGCGCACCACCAGAGGGTGCGCCATTAGTAACCTGGATTACTAATGGCGCATTTATGGTTGGTGCGCCATTAGTAAGTGGGCAGCAACAAGATATTTTGGACAGCCTCGCCTACCCACACTCACTTTCTCCCCACTTCATTCTCTCCACCGCCTCCTCCTTGTCTCGGGTGCCTCCTCTTTTTCACCTCATTTCCACCATAGATTCATTCAAATTAAGTGGTTAAATTACCTTGTTTTGATAGGTAAGTAAGGGGGAAGCTATATTTATGTTGTTCTCCCTACAACAATGTGCACATGCACTTTTTATGGCCTAGCTAGATCTATGTATGTTCGTGGTGTTGCATATGTTTGTGGTGTTGCATATGTGTTTGTGTTTGGAGGTGTACCGGTATTTGAAATGCAATAGTTGCCAATATTTTGCCGGAATGTTGATACATTTCGCTTCAAGCAGAATTTTGGCATTAAGCATTCTTTTTGGTCCTATTTTTAGGGAAAGTCATGCCAAATTTTTTCTTGGTTCTAAAATATTGTTTTGCTCTACCCCGCAGGCGACCATGGTCCGCACGATGACCGAAGGCATCGTGAATAGGTTTTTGAGGTCCGCGAAGGCCGAGATGCTTCAAAAGAATGAGACAGAGATAAGATGTCCATGTGTCAAGATGCAAGTCAAGAGCCTCATGCGGACCCGGATTCCGGCAGGTGGGACCACCTGCTCTTGCGTGGTTTCATGGATGGCTATCGGTGGCAAGGTGATGAAGATGACTATGAAGTCGTCCATGGGGGCAGGGCAAGAAATGAGGAAGGGCAGCAAGACAACCACCGCGGCTCGGGCGGGCGAGAAGATGAAGAATCCCCAGGAGATGATCACGACGATGATGCTGTACACAGTCATCATGTAGAAGATGCAGGACATGATGATGAGGAAGATGCCGGAGCAGACGATGGGCATGATCATGGAGATGATGATGTTGGCGAAGCAGACGACGCTGGACCATCGATGGGCTGGGTGCAGGACCGTCATATTTAAGAGCTGCTTCTCAAGCAGACGGATAACGCAAGAGATGCCGCCCGAGAGAAAGCCAAGATGGATCAACTTGAGTTAGACGCGGTTACTCCATTGTATGAAGGATGCAGGCCCGAGGATACCCGCCGAAAGTAACGCCATGGCTCGAGATGAAGGTAAAACACAAAATGACCGACGATGCTTCGACAAGAACATGTCATTTCGCACTAACGCCTTCCCAAGGGGAACAAGTGCCCCACCAGTTTGGAGGAGGCGAAGAAAATCGTGTGTCCTCCGGATTTACCGCATGTGAAATACCATGTGACATGAACAATTGCATCATTTATTGGGACGAGCATGCGAGTCTACCATATGTCCGGTGTCTTGGCGCCACTCGACACAAGAAGAGGAAGAAAGCTCCTCGAAAAGTGGTGTGGTACTTTCCGATCACTCCTCGTCTGCAGCGGTATTTCGCGGACCCTAAGGTGCAAAGCTCCTGCGTTGGCACGCGGATAGGGAGGAGAAGAAGCAAGAAGATGACGCAAATGATCCGGAGATAGATAAAAAAGACAAGATGCTGAGTCACCCTAAGGATGCGAGCCAGTGGCAAGCGTTGAACTTCAAAGACCCAGAATTTTGGAACGATCCAAGGAACATCGTGTTGGGCGCGAGCACCGATGGAGTCAATCTATTTGGCAGCCAGAGAAGCACACATAGCACCTGGCCTGTGTTTGTGTGGATGTACAACCTTCCCCCCTGGTTGTGCATGAAGAGGAAGTACATTCACATGAGTATGCTAATTGAAGGGCCGAAACAACCAGGGAACGACATCAATCAGATCCGGGCTGCTTTGAAGAGGAGCTTGACACGCTGTGGAAAATGCCAGCCAATACGTGGGACGCTGCAGAGAAAGAATATTTCCCATGAGAGCCGCACTGCTCACGATGGTGCACAACTATCTCGGTTACGGATATCGCGCGGGGCAGGTAGTCCACGGGTTTTCTTGATGCGTAAGGTGCATGGATGACACAACGTATCGCCAGCTAGATAGAGATCCCGGGTCTTCGAAAACTGTGTTCATGGGACATCGAAGGTGGCTTCGTGTCGCGCGCGATGGGTGGCGCGGCACCTATGGGGCCGCCGGGGACGGCCCCTTTCGTGTGTTCGGTACGAGGGCGGGGGATGCGCAGAGAGCAGATCGAGGCGGTTACAAGACGCGCTGTTGATTTTTACCCACTTCGGCCGCGATGGTCGCAGAAACCCTCATCGCTGCTTTAGGTTGTATTTGATCTCGGAGCCCCGAGAGTAGCCACACCGAGCGTGAGAGTTGCCAAAGAGTCGAACCTCCTCACGCAGTATGGGCCTCCTTTATAGGGCAAGGGTCACCGACTGTGTCAACGTATGGTAGAGGGGTAAAACGTAAAAGAGGTGGTAGTTGGAACAAAGGGAACAAAGGCATGAACAAAGTGGATTCTACCTACTTTTGACAGAGGGGACAAGAGCATTAAATGCCCGTCGCCGCCGCTCCAAAAGTTCCCGCCTTTGCGTCTCCGCTTGCCACGGGCGATGGAGCCACCACCGTGGAGTGCCACCGCACCTTGCATGCAAGCGCAGCCACCCGCCACGCGCCTCGGAGAAGGTCAAGGCGACGCGTGGGCGGATGAGCTGGAGGCGGCACGCAGTCGCAGCCCTCCCGCAAGTACTTTGCCGGGCCTTGATCTTGCCGGGCCCGGAGCTTGTCGGGTTTATGACTTGCCGCTGCCGGGCCTCGCCGACGCTGCGACAGCCGAGGCGTGTCTTCGTGATGTGATCTTCTAGTCTCCCGGCGAGCTCCTCTCGCCAAGGACTTGCGGTGTGAGGCAGTCTTGAGCTCGAACGGCCTTCCCGGCAAGCTCCTCTTGCCGGGTCTTAAGCTTCGCCTCGCACACTTGTTCTTGAATGGCTTGGTCCGAGGCGGAGCCTCCGGCAGCGTTTGCCAGGATCTAGCTGCGGGAGCTGCGGCCGCCGTGCGGTACGTTGGGGTACCGAGGTACCCTACCTTAGTACACCGACAGAGCCCCGGCCTGGGCCATACACGGTGCCGAAGCGCTGTTGGGCCAGGCCCAATACAAGGCACGGGCACGCTGAAGCCCATGGCGCGCCGAATCGCTACGTGATCCGCCGCTTCAAACGGCACGCGCCGATTGCGGCGTCAGGAGATGGCGGCCCGACTAGGCGCCGGACACCGCTGCTCGCGCGCCACCGCAACCCCATCTTCGGGTTGCGGGCTCCAACTCCCCGGGCTGTCTCCTTGGCGGCCGGGCGAGAGGCAGCAGAAGAGGAAGAGGGGACGGTCGGCAAGGCCGTTAAGTCGAGTACGAGGGCGAGGTGCCTCGTGCCGATGTCCCACCACTCCGCCTTCAAGCTCGCCTCCGACGCCCGACCCGCCAAGCCCCGGCCGGCCCGGGTGTTCTCTTGGGGTCTTCGCGCCTGTGGCTCTCTCAAGGGCTTCAGGGCTTGTCGCTGGCTCTCCGGCATGCGCTCCCCATGCCCGCCACCTTGCGCAGCTCTCGCGGCACGGCGGCGCCACCGCCACGCCTCCTAGGCGCCTTCGCCCTTCCCGACAAGCTCCTCTTGCCGGGTCTCCTCTCCCGGCAAGCTTATCTTGCCGGGGCTCTTGACCTACCTCCGAACTCCCTGAACAGAGAAACAGAGAGGATCACGGCACCTTATCTTTTTAAATTGTAAGCCCTCGGGCATTAGCTGCATTTAAGAACTTGTAATCCTCTCTATCATGTTTTTCATCCTCTATGGACTTGTACTAAACTGGATGTTTTTAATGAAAAGAGGAGGAAGCTTGCCGGATCGAGTCTTTTACTCGATTGCGTGCCTTGTGTGATCTTACGCTATCGGGAGCTTGCCGGGCGAACACGCTTAGCGATCATGGACAGCCCGCCGGTGGTGTCGCTCCGACAAGCAACCTTGCCGGGCGATTATGACGCTTAACTTTCTCGAGCATGCTCGAAAGCAAGATAAGGTGCAGCGCACACTTGGGTTTGTTGAGCGGACTCGAAACAAACCAAGCACGAATCGGGCCACAACTTGGTTCCTCCACGCACGGGTTTTTACAAGACACGCCGCTCAAAGATGCAGCCCGCATCTCCGGTCCATAGGAGGATGCATGACGAGGGATGAAAAACTTAGCCGATGCTGCAGCCCCAAAGAACTCCGCTTGCCGGAGACGAAACTTGGCGCCGAGCCCCAATGAGGCTGGCTTGCCGAGGAAGAACCTTGGCGCCCGCAGCCCCCAGCGAGGCTGGCTTGCCGAGGAAGAACCTTGGCGCCCGCAGCCCCCGGCGACCCGGACTTGCCGGACCTTAGGTGTTGGTGTGGCCTCTCGGTTCCTCCCTGTCACTGCAACCGCAGTCATATAAAAACAGCTGATGTACATATGCAACAGCCAAGCGCACATGTGTGCGTATATAAATCTTGACTACGCAACACGATGCCGAGCTTTATCCTTCAGATGTTTGTACTCTACGCCTCGGGAGCTTGCCGGGGAACACGCTTGTCAGCGGACAGCCCGCTGGTGGTGTCGCTCCGCAAGCAACCTCGCCGGTCGATTATGACGCTTACCTTGCTGAGCAAGCTCGAAGCAAGATAAGGTGCAGCAGCACACTTGTGTTTGTTGAGCGGACTCGAAACAAAACAAGCACGCGAATCGACCACGGCTTGGCTCCTCTCGCGACAAGTCTCCCATACCAAGGACATCTCACAGCAAAGCTTGCTACGCTACACCCTCCGCCTGTATCCTTTGTGCGCCACCTGCGCTTCTAGGAACTTGCCGGTGCTTAACGCGCTTGCTGAGCACGGGACATCGCAGCCCGCCGGCTGGCGCCGCCCGCAAGCAACCTTGCCGTGTCTAGTTCGCGACGCGCTTGACTTCATCGAACAGAAACGTAAACGAGGGGCGCCGGCTGGTCGCGATCCACTCTTAACTCGCTGAGCGTGTTCGAAGCAAAGTAAGGGTGCGACCGTTCACAGGCAGGCTCCTCAGCGCACAGGTTTCTGGCACAAACGACAAACGCGAGAGGGATATAACAGATAGAAGCATGGAATAAGAAGTGCTCTGCACAAAAGCGCGAGCGACTTAGCTTTTCTTTTTCTTGTGTCTCTGCTCTTGCGGATGGAGCTCAATGGCGCGTCCTCGACGGCGCAGCACTCCGGGGAGGTGCGCTCGCCGGAACGAGCACCAGAGCTGTTCTCGCCGGGCTTATGGCGTTCCGAGGGGCTGTACTTGCCGGAGTGAGTACCAGAGCCGTCCTTGCCGGACTTAGAGCTCGATGGCGCGCCTCGATTTACGAAAGATAGCGCTCAGGAGATACGCTTGCGGGCGCTAGGGGAGCGGGCGAAGCGCGCGAGGTACGTAACATGCTCGGACTCCTAGTAGCGATAGGAGGAGCAGAGTTCTCCCTCGGCACTCTCGCTTTTGCTCATGCATGGACAGCGGTCCGGAGCACCCCGCGAGCCCCTGGCACGTTCTCGCCCTAGCACGCGAGTACCAACCTCCGTGGCACGGCGCTGCTGGGTTGCCGTGCGCTGGGACGGACGCGGATCGACGGAGGCCGAGGCGTGGTCCTCCGCTCTGTTTCTGGATCTGGTGACGCCGCGAGCGCCGCCGGGCGCCCACCTTCCATCGGCGTTTCCCCACCCACCGCTGGCTCCGGTGGCGGTGGAGAAGACGGAGATGGGTCTGCGCCCTCGGTTTCGCTCGTTCGGGTCCATGGCGCAATTGTCGGCGAAGTTGCCTTGTTAAACCGGAGAGGTTGGTGAAGAGCGCAGCCGCACGTAAAGCCGGATCAGGTCCGCACAACCTCGGCCGCTTCTTCTACCGGCGCGCTAAAGATGTCGCGCGATGGGTGGCGCGGGACCTATGGGGCCGCCGGGACGGCCCTTTCGTGTGTTCGCACGAGGGCGGGGATGCGCAGAGAGCAGATCGAGCGCGGCACAAGCGCTGTTGATTTTTACCCAGCTGGGCCGCGATGGTCGCAGAAACCCCACCGCTGCTTTGTGTTGTATTTGATCTCGGAGCCCCGAGAGTAGCCACACCGAGCGTGAGAGTTGCCAAAGAGTCGAACCTCCCCACGTTGTGCATGGGCCTCCTTTATAGGGCAAGGGTCACCGACAGGTGTCAACGATGGTAGAGGGGTAAAACGTAAAAGAGGTGGTAGTTGGAACAAAGGGAACAAAGGCATGAACAAAGTGGATTCTACCTACTTTTGACAGAGGGGACAAGAGCATTAAATGCCCGCCGCCGCTCCAAAAGTTCCCGCCTTGCGTCTCCGCTTGCCACGGGCGATGGAGCCACCACCGTGGAGTGCCACCGCACCTTGCATGCAGCGCAGCCACCCGCCACGCGCTCTCGAGAAGGTCAAGGCGACGTGGGCGGATGAGCTGGAGGCGGCACGCAGTCGCAGCCCTCCCGGCAAGTACTTTGCCGGGCCTTGATCTTGCCGGGCCCGGAGCTTGTCGGGCTCTATGACTTGCCGCTGCCGGGCCCTCGCCGACGCGTGCATAGCGCCGTAGGCGTGTCTTCGTGATGTGATCTTCTAGTCTCCCGGCGAGCTCCTCTCGCCAAGGACTTGCGTGTGTGAGGCAGTCTTGAGCTCGAACGGCCTTCCCGCAAGCTCCTCTTGCCGGGTCTTAAGCTTCGCCTCGCACACTTGTTCTTGAATGGCTTGGTCCGAGTCGGAGTATTCCGCAAGCGCCAGTGGATCTAGCTGCGGGGAGCTGCGGCTGCCCGTGCACAAGTTGGGGTACTGAGGTACCCCTACCTTAGTACACCGACACTTCGCGACGATGACCCGTGGAGGAAACGCAAGGATCTGTTCGATGGTGAAACCGAACCCCGAAAACGCCCGTGTACGAGGAGCGGCGAGGAAATAGACAAGCTGTTGAAAATTGGAAAGACCGCCCACCGCCGAAAGAAGCAAAAGGCGCCAGAGCCGGAAAGAAGCGAAGGCGCCAGAGCCGCTGCTGAAGGTATGTAAAACGAGGTCATTTTTCGGGACTTGTCGATCGAAGATCCACCGTGTGCCTCACAGCCTTGATGTCATGCATATCACGAAGAACGTGCGCGAGTCTGCTTGGTACCCGCTCAACATGCCGAGAGGACCAAAGATGGGCCGAAAGCAAGGGCGACTTGAAATCAATGGGCATCAGGCAGGAGCTTCACGCTAATGATGATGATGATGATGATGATGATGATGATGATGATGATGAGGCGAAGCAGGACACAGAAAGTCATTGCAAAGGCAAAAAGGCCAAGAAGACCGGAAATGATTACCCTCCCGCGTGCTTCACTCTAAGTCAGGAGGAGATCGAGCAGTTTTTCACCTGCCTCCTAGGAGTAAAACTTCCTTACGGTTACGCTGGGAAGATAAGCAGATACCTAGACCCAGAAAGCGAAGTTCATGGGATGAAGTCTCACGACCGCCACGCGGCCGATGACGCAGACACTTCCATTGTAATCCGGGGATCATGGACGCGCACGTCCGCGTGAAACGGTATTTGGCCTATGCAACTTTTTTCGACGCCATCTCGGAAGTCGATTGGCGGAGGCAACTCGAAGGCTACAGAAGAGATCGTGGTGATACTATGCGAGCTTGAGATGTACTTCCGCCCGCATTCTTCGACGTTATGGTGCATCCGCTGGTCCATATAGTGGAGGATATCATCCAACTCGGGCCGACGCTCTCGCACAAAGATGATGTCGCTCGAAAGGATGAATGGTGTCATCAAAGGATACGCTCGCAACATGTCACGCCCGAGGGAAGTATAGCCAGGGCTTTCAATCAAGAGTGCATCTCCATCGCATGAATTATCTAGGCATCGAGAACCCCGCTGGTCCGCCGTCAGCAACAGCACCTCGGCAGCTCGCTGGATGGGGTCGACTCGCCGACTTTGAAAGAGCAAACCTAGTCGCGCTACAACACATAGACGTGGTCGATCCTTGGGTGGTAGAGCACAAAACCTTTATTAAGAATACGTACAATGACCGGGGCCAACAGAGGACGGACGGAGATATAATCAAAGAGCACAACTCATGTTTCACGCGTTGGTTCAAGCAGAAGCTTCGCCATGCACCTTTACATGAGGATTCTTCGCGGAAGAACAACTCATATTCGCTTTGTCACAGGCGCCGAGCACAACCTCGATGACCTATGAGGCATACGATATCAACGGCTACACATTCTACACCGAGGCCAAGGACATGAAGAGCGATGGTTATCGTAACTCCGGTAACGGCGAATCCTACACCGTAACGATAAGGACTGTCAGACCCGACTCAATGTCACATCGATCTAGCTCTGTAACACCTCATATCACTTTGCGGCCTCACGCACGGTATCCCCACGGTGTCGCCTTACCTTTTGCCCGGGACCGCTTTGCCTTTTGGCACACGATATGATAGTGTCGCTAGCATCCATATGAAAAGGAGCCCGGCTGACATGGCTAGTCGTAAACCCAAAGTGGCAAAGACTTACAGGACAGCATCCATGACCCAAAGATCGAACGTGTCGGTCATCAGCGAGTAAGTTCCGGCTTTAGCACTGGCTAGCAGACTCTAGTAAACCGGCTGTAGCGGGCTAACAGACTCAGTACTCAACCCGTGACATTTTCAAGGGACAAACACAGAACGAAGAAGGACACATGCCGGCCAGCCTAAGTGTTCCGGAGCAGTAGCAAGCCATGGCTCAGTGGAATCACTAGGAGACATTTCCCGGTAAGAGAGGCTACTAAAGATAAACAACTAGATAGTCATATCCCACACATACCAAGCATTTCAATCATACACACAATATGCTCGATATGTGTAAATACAACAAGACATCACAACATGACTCTACAACACAAGTACTTTATTTAAGGCTCAGAGAGCCATACATAACATACACACAAGTACGGGTCACACGATCCACATTCAAGTCATACAAGCATACAAGCCAACAGCGGAAGTATCTTGTCTGAGTACAAACAACTAGTAAAATAAAAGAGGCTTGGGTAAGCCTAGCTATACTACATGGTCCTTCACATGCTCAGGATCACCACCTGGGGCCTTAGTCTACTCATCGATGTCAACGTCTACGAAGAACCCATCGGAAGGGGTTGTAGCATCTTTTGGAAAATATAAATTAAAGCAACATGAGTACAAAGGTACTCAGAAAGACTTACATCAGATCCTACATACATGCATATTATCAAGAAGGGTTGGTGGGGTTATTGCAGCAAGCCAGCTTTGACTCTTGGCTAAGCTATCCTACGAGACTCCAACTTGAAATGGTTTTGCGCACTCGAGTCCACTACTCACCACTTCAATACACTACCGAGGATCCACCCCGCCTTCCTACTAAGAGCCATCCTCGCACTCACGCTTATCTTGAGGCTTTTAGTAGTTCCCATTTACTTGTCTATGAACTGTATAGGCAACCAAGTAGTCCTTATCATGACGCGCTATTCAATAGATGATGTTAACCCTGCAGGGTGTACTTCTTCATACACGCCTCACCACTTACCACCGTTTACACGACACGTACTCGACAACCTTCAAGCGGAAGCCCAACGTGGGTGTCGGCCACGACCTACCTAGACACCTAAGTCTCTAGTCCAGGTTTATCGCCTATTCAGGTTCCATCCGCAGGGAGTCTAGCCGAGGTTTCCACATACGGCCCCAAACGATGTGAACAAGGTTCCCGAGATACCAAACGGCATCCAGACACCCGCCACGCATTTCCACGGATAACAGCCCACCCCTACGGTCACGCTGTCCACGGCCTCCAAAGAGGCTACAAACACCAGAAACTACTTGCAACTCCTGGACAGAAGGCTAGGGTGAATAAGAAGCCGAGAGGGTCCATTGGTTTCGGGCCCAATGCATGGTAGTAGCTGAATCTTAAATCACACATACAGATCTCAGTGCTTAAGGACGGCTTCAATGAAACAACCCACCATGTAGTCCTACAAGGCCTCTCATCGATACCTTTACCAAATCGTATTCAACACATTACTCTCATACTGACACGATCATTTCACTCTAGCCCATCACCCAGATGAACCAGACCTGACACAACTCTAAGCATAGCAGGCATAGCAAGGTAGGAACAACACCATCATATGGCTCAATCAACTCCTACACATGCTAGTGGGTTTCATCTAGTTACTGTGGCAATGACAGGTCATGCAGAGGAAATGGGTTCAACTACCGCATCACACCAGTTTGAATCGCGTTGTCTTAATGCAAGAAAAGAGAGCAGGAGCAAGAACATGGGATTGTATCGATATGATCAAATGGTTGGTTGCTTGATTCGATGGGTCGGTGCAATCGATTTTGTTCTTCGTTAGTAATCACGGTACTCCTCGAGGCGGGACTCGCCGCAGAGAGCACCAGACACAAACATTACCAAGCAGTATGCAACAATATGATGCATGCATGAGACATGGCAAAATGAGTGTATTGGGCTAATGCAACTAAGAACAGATGGGTTTGAACTAATTTGAACCAAAGATTCAAAGTTCAAACTCATAAGTTGCCATTTCAAGTGCTTTATCTTGTTCTGTGATAAACAGCAGGTTAGCTTGTCTAAACATGCATGAAACCTGTACAGATGGATAGATTGGATTTTTCTGATCATTTTTCATATATTACACTTTGCATTTGGAGCTAGAGATTAATTTCTATGATTTTTCGAAGTTTGTAGCATTTTCTGGAATTTCCTGTGTAAATATAATTCCAGTAAATAGTTTACTGCGTCAGCATTACGTTAGGATGACGTCAGTGGTCAACGGAGCTGGTCCAGGTCAAATTGACTAGTGGGTCCCGCATGTCAGTAGTTAATTAAACTAACTAAATTAAGTTAAAACTGATCTGGGTTAATTAGCAGAGGGGCCCCACATGTCATAGACTCAGGGGAGTCAACCTGGGCCCACCCTGGTCAAAGTCAAGGTCAAACTCATCATGCTTCAGCCGCCGGGCGAGGCAGACGCGCGGAGGAAGTGCATTTATGCATTCCGGCGACCAAATGGACGGCGGAGAGCACCTACGTGGAGCTGGGGACGAGCCGCAACTCTTGGTGGTGGTGGATGAGCTCGGGGTGGCCGGAAATGTCGCCGGCGACGACTTTGGCGGTCGCCGGAGTCGGGTGGAAATGGATTCGAGGCTACGGGGCATGGCGAGGCACGTGGTGATGTGCGTTGGGCCCCTGGGAGTGCTGTGAGTGCGTTAGACACGGTGGGGTGGCCAGTGGTTGGCCGGAGACACGTCGGCGACGAGCTCGGTGGCAGTGTGTGCAGTGAAGCTCCGTGCACTCGCTGTGGTGCACGAGAGCAAGAAAATAAAGGGGGAGGAGATAGCCAGGCTCACGGCAGTCTTGGGGAAGCTGACGGCGCGGTCGGGGACGAGCTGGTGCGGCGGTGACGGGGAAGGGGATCTCCGGCGGTGGCGAGGTCGAACGGGGTCGGTGCGGTGGCTTCGGGGCAAGCGAGCGCTCGGGCTCGGCTTGCTCGACGGAGAGGAGGGCGGCGAAGCTCCTGGACACGGTGGCTCGGCGCAGGGTTGACGGAGAGCGTGACTACGGCGGCGGTGCGGCGGCGGTGGAGTCGACCATGGTGCGGGAGAGCGAGGGAGAGGAGCTGGAGAGGAGGGGGCGTGTCTGTGAGCTCGAGGGGGAGATGGGCGTTCGATCCAGGGCGGCAGAACGGCGAGAGGAGGAGGCAGGGCGGCAAGCAGCTGCGTGGCGCGCTGCGGTGCCGACGTCGAGCACCTTGGCTGCCTGCGTGGCGAAGCTAAGCAGCTCGCTGGAGTGGTGGCTGGGCTGGGCCGGCTAGGTGGGCTGGCTGGTGGGCTGCCAGGTTAGTTCCCTCTCTCTCTTTTCTTTTCTGTTTTCTATTTACTTCTGTAGTTTTGTGGATTTCGAAATATACCTAAGCAACTCCAAAAATCTCCAAACTGTTCATGCCCACTGTCGGTGTCAAAACCGGCGGATCTCGGGTAGGGGGTCCCGAACTGTGCGTCTAGGCGGATGGTAACAGGAGACAAGGGACACGATGTTTTTACCCAGGTTCGGGCCCTCTTGATGGAGGTAAAACCCTACGTCCTGCTTGATTAATATTGATGATATGGGTAGTGCAAGAGTGGATCTACCACGAGATCAAGGAGGCTAAACCCTAAAGCTAGCCTATGGTATGATTGTTGTGATGTATGTTGTGTCCTACGGACTAAAGCCCTCCGGTTTATATAGACACCGGAGAAGGCTAGGGTTACACAGAGTCGGTTACAATGGTAGGAGATCTACATATCCGTATTGCCAAGCTTGCCTTCCACGCCAAGGAAAGTCCCATCCGGACACGGACGGAGTCTTCAATCTTGTATCTTCGTAGTCTTGGAGTCCGCGGACGATGATAGTCGGCTGTCCGGACACCCCTAGTCCAGACTCCTCAAGAGCCTCGAACCAGGCTTCAATGACGATAAGTCCGCGCAAGATAATGTTCGGCATTGCAAGGCGGGTTCCTCCGCTGAATAATCCAGAGAAGATCATGAACACCGTGATAGTGTCCGGCTCTGCAAAATAAATTCCACATTTCCACCGTAGAGAAAATAATGCACACAAATCCAATCTGCTGACGTATTTGGCGGCATGACATCACACCGCTACCATGCCTTTACTTGAATCATTTTTTATTATACCACTTCAAAGACGCTTAGCTTAAGCGGTTTCCTTGGCACGTCTTGTCGAAGCAGAGATCGTGCTCCCCTTATTCCGGGATTCTCATCAATACGGACGTGGGTAACCCAACCGTGCCATTCATGGTGGCACTTGGGAGATAAGCAAGTTTTACCGGGCGGTGGGGACGATAGTCTTCGCCCCGCCTATATATAAGGGATAAGGATTTACCTTCTCACCCACGCCTTCTTCCTCCTTTGCTTATCCATCTCCGCAAGACTCAAGCTCCAACGCCTAAGCTCAAGATCTCGCCGACCTTCTCCGATAATGTCCGGAGCGGGAGGCAAATGGTTGGCCTCCACCGCTAAGGAGGAGCACATCACCAAGCGCGCAGCGCACGGATACCTTTCCGGCGATATCGCGATCGGCTGCCCGATGAGGGGTAGCTCATCCCTACCCCGGGCCCCATGAGAGGGTCGCCTTCCTTCCCCACTTCCTCCGCTGGATCGGGCTTTCCACCGCACCCTTTCGTCTCGGGGCTCATGTTCTATTACGGCCCGGATTTCCACGATCCGCGCGAACTTCATCCTCAACATCTCGGCGTTTATCGTCGTGTGCGAGGCCTTCCTCTGCATCCGGCCCCACTTCGGCCTATGGCTCAAGACCTTCAATGTCAAGCCGAAGGTTGTGAAGGGCACGCAAGCGGAATGCGGAGGCGCCATGTTGGGCAAGTTGCCCAATGTCCTTTGGCTCGAAGGGGCCTTCGTGGACTCCGTTAAGGGGTGGTAATCGGGGTGGTTCTACATCACCGAGCCGCGCAAACACACGTGGGCGGCGGCCCCCGAGTTCAGATCTGGTATCCCCACGCAGCTCACCTCCTGGAAAGAGAAGGGCTTGTTGTGGGGCAATCCGGCGAGCCGACGGGACTCGAGCCCAGTATCTAGAAGCCGTGAGCAATAAGCTCAGGCTCGTCGACGTGGTCCAAGTCATGCTCATCCGCCGGATTCTCCCATGCCAAGAACGGGCATTCAATCTGTGGGAGTTCAATCCGGAGCAGCACCAGGCGCTAAGCGGGCTCTTCGACACGATGTATGAAGGCGCCTGGAGGATGCTGTTTAAGGGCGCTGGTTTCGCATCCGCTGGCGGAAGATCGCGGATTTCGCCGCAGCATCCGGTGACGAGGTAACTGATTCAACCCCTTTACGGGACACTTGTGGTAAACAGATTGATTCTAAGAGGGTTTCAATCTCTCTTTTCCTTTGACAGGAATGGATGGAGAAGTTCGAGCAGCTCATCTGTCCGGCTCCCATGCCGAAGACCCAAAGTGAACGCCTCGTCTAGCAGGGCTGCTGGTTCCGCACCGCACGTGGTGCCGAGAAGAAGGCCAAGAAGGTGGCCACGGGACTCGAAGAGTTCCGCAATCAAGCGTCCGATGACGAGGCGGACTCTCTGTCGGTGTCAAACCGCGGATCTCGGTAGGGGGTCCCGAACTGTGCGCCTAGGCGGATGGTAACAGGAGACGAGGGACACGATGTTTTTACCTGTGTTGGGCCCTCTTGATGGAGGTAAAACCCACGCCCTACTTGATTAATATTGATGATATGGGTAGTACAAGAGTGGATCTACCACGAGATCAAGGAGGCTAAACCCTAAAGCTAGCCTATGGTATGATTGTTGTAATGTATGTTGTGTCCACGGACTAAGGCCCTCCGGTTTATATAGACACCGGAGAGGGCTAGGGTTACACAGAGTCGATTACAATGGTAGGAGATCTACATATCCGTATCGCCAAGCTTGCCTTCCACACCAAGGAAAGTCCCATCCGGACACGGGACGGAGTCTTCAATCTTGTATCTTCGTAGTCTTGGAGTCCGGCGGATAATGATAGTCCGGCTGTCCGGACACCCCCTAGTCCAGGACTCCCTCAGTAGCCCCTGAACCAGGCTTCAATGATGATAAGTCCAGCGCGCATAATGTTCGGCATTGCAAGGCATGTTCCTCCCTTGAATAATCCAGAGAAGATCATGAACACCAGGATAGTGTCCGGCTCTGCAAAATAAATTCCACATTCAACCGTAGAGAGAATAAAATTTACACTAGTTCAATCTGCTGACGTATTATGCGGCATGACATCACGCCGCTACCAGGCTTTTACTTGAATCGTTTTTTATTATACCGCCAAAGATGTTTAGCTAAGCGTTTCTTGGCACGCTTTTGTCGAGCAGGATCGTGTTCCCCTTATTCCGGATTCTCATCAATACGGACGTGGGTAACCCAACGCGCCATTGATGGTGGCTCTTGGGAGATAAGCGAGTTTTACCGGGCGGTGGGGGACGCAGTTTAAATCGCCTATATATAAGGGATAAGGATTTACCTTCTCACCCACGCCTTCTTCCTCCTTTGCTTATCCATCTCCGCGCACTCAAGCTCCAACGCCCAAGCTCGCACATCTCGCCTCGACCTTCTCCGAATATGTCCGGAGCGGGAGGCAAATGGTTGGACTCCTCCGTTAAGGAGGAGCACATCACCAAGCCGCGCAACGCGGATACCTCTCCGGCGATATCACAGATCGGCTCGCCCAACGAGGGCAGCTCATCCCCACCCCCGGCCTCACGAGAGGGTCGTCTTCCCTCCCCACTTCCTCCGCGGACTGGGCTTTCCGCCCATCCATTCGTCCGGGGCTCATGTTCTTACGGCCTGGATTTCCACGATCCGGCGCCAACTTCATCCTCAACATCTCGGCGTTCATCGTCGTGGTGCGAGGCCTTCTCTCGCATCCGCCCAACTTCGCCTGTGGCTCAAGACCTTCAACGTCAAGCCGAAGGTTGTGAAGGGCACGCAAGCGGAATGCGGAGGCGCTATGTTGGGTAAATTACCCAACGTCCTTTGGCTCGAAGGGGCCTTTGTGGACTCCATCAAGTGGTGGCAATCAGGGTGGTTCTACATCACCGAGCCGCGCAAGCCCACATGGGCGGCGGCCCCCGAGTTCAGATCCGGCGTCCCCATGCAGCTCACCTCCTGGAAAGAGAAGGGCTTGCTGTGGGGCGATCCGAATGAGGTGATTGGACTCCGAGCCTGCATCCAGAAGCTGGTGAGCAATAAGCTCAGGCTCGTCGACGTGGTCCAAGTCATGCTCATCCGCCGGATTCTCCCATGCCAAGAACGGGCATTCAATCTGTGGGAGTTCAATCCGGAACAGCACCAGGCGCTGAGCGGGCTCTTCGATACGACATACGAAGGCGCCTGGAGGGGTGCTGTTTAAGGGCACCGAAGCCCCCGCATCCGTGATGGAAGATCGCGGATTCAGCTCGCAGCATCCAACTGACGAGGTAAGTGATTCAACCCCATTACAGGACACTTTATAGTAATCGAATTGATTATAGGAGGGTTTCATTCTTTCCTTTGACAGGAATGGATGGAGAAGGCCAGGCAGCTTATCAGCCCGACTCCCATGCCAGAAGACCCAGTGGACGCCCGTTTAGCAGGGCTGCTGGTTCCGGCACCGCACGTGGTGCCGGAGAAGAAGGCCAAGAAGGTGGCGCGGGGACTCAAAGAGTTCCGCAATCAGTGTCCGACGACGACGGACTCCTCCAAGACGAGGAGGAGGAGGAGTACTCTCCGGAGGGGGAGAGAAGAAGAGGAAAGCTTCCCCAATAGGGGAGGCCGAAGGGTCCAAGAGGGGGAGAACTATCCCCCCGGACAGTTTCGCCAACACCAGCGTTGGCGAGGATGAGTGGCCTCCAAGGGCCAGGCGTCCGGCGAGATCGTAAGTATCCGGATCCTTGATATGCAACATATTTTATGTCGCGTAGTGTCCTTCTAACACCGTGTTCTGTCCGTAGTCCGGCCGATGACGATCTCCCCGACTCATCGAGCGGGTCGTTGGCCCCGTCGGATGTGGATTCACTTCCGACCGCCTCTACCCCACGCGCCGACGAGGACGCCGAGGTTGGATCCTAGAGAGGAACCCATCAGGAGGAGGCTCCGGAGGCGCCGTCAGGCAGCCTCCCGGACTTTGCGCCGGACTCTACATCGAACCCGCAGTGGTTCTAGAGTCCCGCAAGCGGCCCTTCAAAGAAGGGCAAGACCGTGACGCCGGGCGGCCTCCGCCCAACCGAGGCGCCGGATAACTTGTTGGAGGCGCTAGAGGCGCTTCCATCAGGAAGAACACCGCACTATCATGAGTGCGGTGATTCAAAAGGTTCACTTGCCAAAAGCGGGCTGACCGAAGCTCGCAGCAGCCTTCTAATGTGCTTTGAGGTAAGAAGTTAAAATAATGTAATGTAATACCGCATAGACAGTAGCCCCTGATGCTCAGTTCGGTGTTCGGAAAGAAAAAGCCGGACTGAGGATCTAACAAGATATACGCAGGGTTGCTTAAAATATGTCAATATGGGTTTGCAGGCTGCGCTGCTGACCTCTGCCGCACTAACGGCGGAGGTCGATGTGCTGAAAAAGGATCTCGAGCGGTCCGAGCAAGAGCTCGTCCATGCCAAGAAGCAGCTCGAGGACAAAGAAGGTGAGTCACACCACTTTGAATGGTTACCTTATAGAAAAGGATTTTGGTTGCAATAAAATTAGCAAGGATAATATGGGTATTGCAGGGGCCACGAACAAGGTGGCAGCCCTGAAGGAGGCCGTGTCCGCGGCCGAACGCAGTGCGGCCGCGGAACGGACAGATCGAGAAAAGCAGGAGGCACGGGTGGCGGAAGTACGGCAAGAGCTCTAGGCTCTCATGGAGAGGCATGAGAGTTTGGAGCGTGACTCCAAGACTCGAGAGTCCGAGCTTGCCTTGGCTCTTGAAAGTGCCAAATCCGCCAAGGCCGAGGCCCATAAAGCCCTTCAGGAGGTTGAGGATATAAAGAAGATAGCGGCGGGTAAGGCATTTTTCATGCAAAGCAGGCATGTTAATGTAAACTACCTGACACTTACCCGCATTCGGAGCTCTCCAGGGGCGTTTGCAGATTTGCCGCGTAGTGCGTCTGATGCCGCCACATTCTATCGTGGCGAGGCGGGGAGCTCGACGGAGAAGGTCTTCTGGTCTCAGTACGCTGAGGCCGACCATCCGGTGTTTCTCAAGCGACCGGTGAAGCAAATGGTCGAACTCCAAAGTAGCCGAGGAGGCCATGAAGGGCCTTATAGTCTGGTGTGGCTCGAACAGGTCATGCCAGGGAGCTACTTTGGCCTCGTGCAGCGGCTGGTGGATGCATGCCCCTGGGTGGATGTCATCAGGCGCTCCGCCTATATTGAAGGTGCTCGCCGGGCCCTTGCCCGCACAAAGGTGCACTGGGGCAGGTTGGATGCGAGAAGCTTCTCACGGACCCACCGCCACGGGCAAGGAGTATCGCCGCCCGAAATGTATTGTAAAACTGTCCTGAAGGGAGCCCGCGATATTGCGGATGAGTGCCCCCGAAATGTAATCTTTGAGTAAACTCGTTATGTATTATCTTGCGCGCTGAAACTTTGTTCATGTGCGCGTTAAGCAACGCTTGTTTAATTTAAAATATTACCTTCATGCGGCCGCTTATAAAATCGAGAGATGGCAAGTCATCGGCTTCAGCCCCCAAGCCACGAGTCTTTGGGGTGTTGGGATAAACTTGAGCACTCTTGTTCCCATCTTTGGGTCCATCTAGGAGGCGCCAACACAACGTAACAAGGCAACCGGACTTATAATGCTTGAACACTCTCACTTAGCCATAGAATTCTATAATTTTAAATTTCGGCGAAGCCCCTGGTATTCGGAAGACCGAATCCGGGGCGCTATCCACGCCTTCGTCGGACATTTATCCGGAACTTCGCTCGAAGCGGCGTGAGTCTTTATGACCCGAAAAACCTCTCGAACACGACCGGACTCTCGCCTTATCATGCCGTCGTTTTAGCTTTCCATCGAGGCGCCGCCTGCTCAACCGGGCGCAATCGCATGGTTCTCCCGGTGCCACCTTAGCCGACAGAACGGAACGTAAGGCACCAAAACGTGGGAGCCGGGCAAACCCAACTATTGACCCAAGACATGATTCGGAGCCGATTCATATAATGCTATAAGTTCGGGGTGCCGCACTTATGGAAGTGTTCGGACTTATCACACCATAATGTGGGGAACAGAAGCCCCTGGCGTATTTGGCCGTACCAAAATATACAGGTGCAAGATGTCATGTAATGAACATATATATATAAACTAATGTAATTGCAGTCGAAAAGTGTTGCATTATTTATTAAAGGAAGTCTGCTATGAGTGCGGACTGATACAAATAGTGCGGTAAGCAAGGGATTTGGACTAATTAAACATGTCCCCCTCCAGGGATGAGCTACGGACTTGGTGTATATAATCGAATTTAATGCTCGTAATTGAGACCACCTGAGTGTTCGTCGCAGCCTTCTTTCTTCCCTGGCTGTTGCATCGTGAGTTCGGCAGGTTCACCACCGGACAGGGCCTCTGGTTAACGGAGTCCTGTGTATACAAAGAAGGAAAATAGTAATAAAAAATAAAAATAAGGGGGGCGCACTTGCGAGCCCCTGGTGTGGTCGAGCCGCACTCTGGGTCCATTGTGATCGTGCCCCTTCCCCTGCGCCCATGTTATCTCCAAAGCGTAATGATGTACGCGGAGGGTTGTTCTTGCAATCATGTGAGGGCGGGGTTAGGGCCGCATTGCTACGCTGCGTGCTCGATCGTGCAGTTGTCTTGGTTGGTATTGCTTGGTGTGTTTTCTTTGTATCCGCCGCTTAACGGCCGGACTCAAAATTGCCTTAAAAGGCTGCTCAGACTTCCGCCATGAGAGCCGCTGCATGTTCCTCCGTTCGGAGGGAGCGTTCCGTATTTCCGTTGACCGTGATGACTCCACGAGGGCCTGGCATCTTGAGCTTGAGGTATGCATAATGCGGCACCGCATTGAACTTTGCAAACGCGGTTCGTCCGAGCAGAGCGTGATAGCCGCTGCGAAATGGGACTATGTCGAAGATTAACTCTTCACTCCGGAAATTATCCGGGGATCCGAAGACCACTTCCAGTGTGACCGAGCCCGTACAATTGGCTTCCACACCTGGTATGACACCTTTAAAGGTTGTCTTTGTAGGTTTAATCCTTGAGGGGTCTATGCCCATCTTGCGCACTGTATCCTGATAAAGCAGGTTCAGGCTACTACCGCCGTCCATCAGGACTCTCGTGAGGTGAAATCCATCGACGATTGGGTCTAAAACCAATGCAGCAAATCCGCCATGGCGTATGCTGGTCGGATGGTCTCTTCGATCGAAAGTGATCGGACAAGAGGACCATGGATTGAACTTCGGGGCGACTGGCTCCATCGCATAGATGTCCCTTAGTGCGCGCTTCCTCTCCCTCTTGGGTATATGGGTTGCATAAATCATGTTCACCTTTCGCACTTGTGGGGGGAAACCCTTCTGTCCTCTATTGTTTGGCGGTCGGGTCTCCTCCTCGTCGTCGCTGTTTAGCCCCTTGTCATTGTTTTCGGCAATTAACTTGCCTGCTTGCTTGAACACCCAGCAATCTCTGTTGGTGTGATTGGCTGGCTTTTCGGGGGTGCCATGTATCTGGCATAAGCGGTCGAGTACTCGGTGCAAGTTGGACGGACCCGGAGTGGTTCGTTTGAATGGCTTCTTCCGCTAACTGGGTTTAGAGCCTCAGAATCCGGCGTTGACTGCCGTATCCTCCTTCTTGTCGCCGTTAATGCGGCGTTTGTTTTTGTTTCGACGTGACCTGCCGTTGTGATCCTTAGTATCCGGACTGCAGAATTTTTATTGAGGTTGTTGCTGCGAGCTAGCCAGCTATCCTCTCCCGCGCAAAAGCGGGTCATTAATGATGTGAGTGCTGCCATGGATTTGGCTTTTCTGCCCCAGTGCGGGCTAGCCACTCGTCGTGGATGTTATGTTTGAAGGCTGCGAGGGCCTCTGCATCCGCATATCGACGATTTGGTTTTCTTTGTCAAGAACCGTGTCGTAATTGTCCGCCGATTCCTCTGGCTGCTGAATTATGTGGCTTAGGTCATCGGCGTCTGGTGGCCGCACATACGTGCCCTAGAAATTGTCGAGGAATGCGGCTTCCAGGTCTTCCCAACACCCAATTGACTCTGCGGGCAAGCTGTTAAGCCAATGCCGAGCTGGTCCTTTAAGCTTGAGTGGGAGGTACTTGATGGCATGGAGATCGTCGCCGCGGGCCATATGGATGTGAAGGAGATAATCTTCAATCCAAACCGCGGGGTCTGTTGTGCCGTCGTAGGATTCGATGTTTATGGGTTTAAACCCTTCAGGGATTTGATGATCCATTACTTTGTCAGTGAAGCATAGCGGGTGTGCGGCGCCTCTATATTGAGCAATATCACGACGCAGCTCAAGGGAGCGTTGTCTGTTGTGTTCGGCCCGGCCGGGGTTATTGTATCTGGCGCGACGGTATTCATCGCGGGTCGTAGGGCGCCCTCGTGATCCGTAGATGGATCTGGATTGCCTTGCTTTGTCCTCCAATATGCCTCGCAAGTCCGGCGCGTTCCCTCTTGGCTTCGTACTTTTGGAGCGATGCCGGGGTACGGTCTTTGTGGAGGGTCTAGATGCCTCTCTATCGCGACCACGGGGTGGTCGGTCGGCCGTATCGTGCGCTGGTGATGAAGGTGTGTATGCTTCCTCCTCTAATCGGGGGAGCAACTTGCGTCTGGGGTAGCTTTTGGAGGGGCGTTCAAGTTTAAACTCTTCGGCCGCGAGGACCTCGGTCCATCGATCGGCCAGCAGGTCCTGATCATCTTGAAGCTGCTGCTGCTTTTTCTTTAGGCTATTTGCCGTGGCGATAAGCCTGCGTTTAAAACGCTCTTGTTCGACGGGATCTCGGGCACGACGAATTCGTCTGTCGTTGAGGCTTGCCTCGTCTTCGGAGGAGGTATATAGTTATAATCCTCAACCTCTTAAATCGCCGCCCTCTCGTGGGGGCTTGCTTCGCATCCTCTGCGCTGAGTCTTCTTTGGAGGGATTATGTTCGGCACTCTCGGGGTATTATTATCTCCTGTGCGGAATCTCCATTCTTCTTTGTGGCGGGATTTAGAGCGGCGCCGCTGACGCCGGCGCTTGGGCTGTTTCTTTAAGGAATCTGCCTCCGCTACTTCTTCGTCGTCCCCGTCCTTTGGGGTGTCCACCATGTATATGTCGTATGACGAGGTGGTCTTCCAGTGCCATGTAGGCGCTGGTTCCTGTTCGTCTCCGGCATCGTCGTCCATAGCGTCGATGTCTTTGGAGTCGTAGTCTAGCATGTCGGTAAGATCATCGACAGTGGCTACAAAGTGGGTGGTGGGTGGGCTCTGAATTTCTTCGTCGTCCGTATCCCAACCATCCCGCCATAGTCCGCCAGACTCTCCCGATAACGAGAGATGCTTTAGCGAATTTAGGATGTCGCCAAAGGGCGGTATTGGAAGATGTCCGCGGGTGAATTCCATAACCGCGCCAATCTGATTCGATTGGTAGGGCGTGGGAGGTCCGGAGTCCGCAAGGAGTCCCGCACCTCGAATCACGAGTTTCGCGAGGGACAAGGTTAGTGTTCGGCTCCATCGCCGTGGAAGTTGAAGCCCCCGAGGTGGTGTCCATCCACCGGTCCTCGATCTGGGCGATCGGCTCCGGACTAAGGGCCGAAGCGGATTCATGTGCGGCCACCAAGGCACTGTTCGGCGACAGAGCTAGATCATGCCCATCACAACAGTGCGGCGCGCTTGGCTTTGGCTCGAGCCCGTCAAAGATCAAGTCCCCGCGGATGTCGGCTGTGAAGTTTAGGCTTCCGAATCTGACCTGATGGCCAGGGGCGTAGCTTTCAATCTGCTCCAGATGGCCAAGTGAATTAGCCGGTAGTGCAAAGCCGCCAAATACGAAGATCTGTCCGGGGAGAAAAGTCTCACCCTGGACAGCGTTGTTGATTGAAGATGCCATCGGGCCTATCGGTGACGACACAGAGGAACTCTCAATGAAAGCACCAATGTCGGTGTCAAAACTGGCGGATCTCGGGTACGGGGTCCCAAACTGTGCGTCTAGGCAGATGGTAACAGGAGACAAGGGACACGATGTTTTACCCTGGTTCAGGCCCTCTTGATGGAGGTAAAACCCTACCTCCTGCTTGATTAATATTGATGATATGGGTAGTACAAGAGTGGATCTACCACGAGATCGAGGAGGCTAAACCCTAAAGCTAGCCTATGGTATGATTGTTGTGATGTATGTTGTGTCCTACGGACTAAAGCCCTCCGGTTTATATAGTCACCGGAGAAGGCTAGGGTTTCACAGAGTCGGTTACAATGGTAGGAGATCTACATATCCGTATTGCCAAGCCTGCCTTCCACGCCAAGGAAAGTCCCATCCAGACACGGGACAGAGTCTTCAATCTTGTATCTTCGTAGTCTTGGAGTCCGGCGGACGATGATAGTCCGGCTGTCCGGACACCCCCTAGTCCAGGACTCCCTCACCCACTATTTAAAATATAAACATCATGGAACATTTTAGTTTAGGATTATTTGAACATTTAAAATATTTTATAAATTTTAAATGCCCAAATTCAAATACTTATGATTTAATTCAAAGACCTTAGGATGACCTGGAAAATTGTGCACCACTTTTGGCAGTGGTTCTGAACCAAGACAAAAATGAGGGACATTTTAGAAGGGCATTTCAGATTCATTGAAAATATTTTTAGTAAACCCTAGTTGAATTCAAAGGTGGCTGGGGGTTCTGTCATCCCCATTTCAGGTTTCTGTTGAAAAGAATAGACATGATGCAACACTCTAATGCATGAACTAACTAGGGTGTGACAACTCACCCCCACTCAAAAGAATCTCGTCCCGAGATTTAGGTTCCTCCGGAAAGAAGTTGGGATACTCAAGTCGAAGACGATCCTCCCTTTCCCAAGTAGCTTCCTTCTCAGAATGGTGCGACCATTGAACCTTGAGAAACTTGATATTATATCGTCGAGTGGTACGCTCGGCTTGATCGAGGATACGAACGGGGTACTCTCGATATGTGAGATTATCTTGAAGATCAAGCGTTTCATGGTCCACTCCACGGATAGGATCCGAGAAGCAACGCCTGAGTTGAGAAACGTGGAAGACATCGTGGACTCTGGAGAGATGCGGAGGTAGTTCCAATTGGTAGGCAACTTCTCCTCGTTTGGCAAGAATGCGAAAAGGTCCAATGTAGCGAGGAGCTAATTTGCCTTTGATACCGAAACGATGGGTTCCCTTTAGAGGAGTAACCCGAAGGTAAGCCTTCTCGTCAACCTCGAAAGTCATAGCCTTATGTTTTCGGTCATATTGACTCTTTTGACGAGATTGGGCTGTTTTCAACTTTTCATGAACGATGCGAACTTGCTCTTCTGCTTCCTGGATCATGTCCGGCCCAAAGAATTGTCTTTCCCCGGTTTCTGACCAGTTAAGAGGCGTTCGACACCTTCATTCATAGAGAACTTCAAAAGGGGCTCTACCCAAGCTAGATTGATAGCTGTTGTTATAAGAAAACTCGGCAAATGGAAGGCATTTCTCCCAATCCATTCCGAATGAGATAACAGAGGCTCGAAGCATGTCTTCTAGGATCTGGTTGACGCGTTCTACTTGACCACTTGATTGAGGGTGAAAGGCAGTGCTAAAGGAAAGGCGGGTTCCCATAGCGTTTTGGAAACTTTCCCAAAATCGAGAGGTGAAGAGACTTCCTCGATCCGAGTTAATTTCCAGTGGAACACCATGGAGAGAGACTATTCGGGAGATGTACAAATCTGCTAACTGACTAGCAGTTATACTCTCGCGAACAGGCAAGAAATGGGCCACTTTGGAAAGATGGTCGATAACGACAAAGATAGCATTATTCCCTCTTTTGGTCCTGGGAAAACCGGTGATGAAATCCATACCAATTTTATCCCATTTCCACTCAGGAATAGCTAAGGGTTGAAGGGTGCCAGCAGGCCGTTGATGCTCTACTTTTACACGACGACAGACATCGCAATTAGCAATATACTGAGCAATTTCTCTTTTCATCCTAGTCCACCAGAACCTCTGGCGTAGGTCCTGATACATCTTGGTGCTACCGGGATGAATGGTGAGAGGAGATTCATGAGCTTCCTTAAGGATCAATCGCCTTAGGTTTCGCACTTTGGGAACCACTAGACGGTTCCCGAAGTATACGACTGCTTGATCATCAATGGAGAAACAATCCGCAACTCCTTTCTTGATGTTTCTTTTGATACGGGCAATCCCCGGATCTACCTTCTGAGCTTTGATGATCTGATCTGTAAGGGTAGGTTTCGCCACCAAGGTGGAAAGAAATCCTTGAGGAACAATGTGAAGGTTAAGCTTCCGAAATTCCTCGTGGAGAAGTGGTTGACTTTGTTGCAACATCAGATAGTTGCAATAAGATTTACGACTTAGCGCATCAGCCATGACATTGGCTTTTCCTGGGGTGTAAGTTATCCCTAAGTCGAAATCTGTGATCAACTCGACCCAACGTCTTTGCCTGAGATTCAAATCTGGTTGGGTGAATATGTACTTCAGACTTTGGTGATCAGTGAAGATTTCGCAATGATTACCGAGGAGGTAATGTCGCCAGGTTTTGAGTGCATGGACTACAGCTGCAAGCTCTAGATCATGAGTAGGGTAGTTTTCCTCATGTGGGTGTAATTGCCGTGAAGCATAAGCAATTATGTGTCGATCTTGCATGAGAATACAACCTAGTCCTTGTCGCGAGGTGTCGCAATAGATAACAAAGTCCTTGGAGAAATCTGGTGGTACCAGCACGGGAGCAGAAGTTAAGCGTCTTTTCAGTTCTTGGAAACTGTGCTCACATTGTGGAGTCCACTCGAACTTTTTATCTTTCTTGAGGAGTTCAGTTAGAGGTTTAGCAACTTTGGAGAAGTTCTCGACAAAGCGGCGACAATAGCTCGCTAAGCCAAGGAAACTCCAAACTTGCTTGACCGATTCAGGTGGAGTCCAATTAAGGACGGCTTGAACTCGCTCGGGATTGACAGCAATACCTTTACCAGAAATTACATTTCCTAGATAGGTCACTTCTGGCAACCAAAATTTGCATTTAGAGAACTTGGCATAAAGGCGATGCTCTCGAAGTTTCATCAACACTAGCCTTAGATGTTCGACATGTTCTTCCTCGTTCTCGGAGTAGATGAGTATATCATCGAGGTAAACCACGACGAACTTATCCAAATACTCCATGAAAATTGAGTTCATTAACCGGGAGAAGGTGGCTGGAGTGTTGGTTAAACCGAAGAACATGACGGTGTACTCATATTGGCCATAACGAGTAACAAAGGCCGTTTTGGGAATGTCCCCGTTCCGGATTTTGATTTGATGGTAGCCTAACCTCCAATCCATCTTAGAAAAGAGTGAGGATCCAGCGAGCTGATCATATAGGTCGTTGATCCTGGGGAGCGGATACTTGTTCTTTATTGTGACCAAGTTGACGGGTTGATAATCTACAACCATCCGGTCTGTACCATCCTTCTTCTTGACGAAAAGGATGGGGCAAGCCCATGGAGATGAACTAGGACGGATGAAACCCTTTTTCAAGGACTCATCGAGTTGTTTCTTAAGTTCGGCTAGTTCTAGGGGTGCCATCTTATAGGGTCTTCTAGAAATTGGAACAGTTCCTGGAATGAGGTCTATCACGAATTCAACATCTCTATCAGGTGGGACACCTGGCAATTCTTCTGGAAAGACATCCGGAAAGTCACGGACTACCGGACCGTCCTCGAGGTCTGGCAAGGGACTGGCATTAAGAGAATATAGTTGTCGCTTGGCTATTCGGGTCAAGACATTGACTATCTTTCCCGAAGGGTGCGTGAGTTGAACAGTCCTAGAGAAGCAATCAATCTTGGCATGATGGGCTGACCTCCAGTCCATACTCAAGATGATATTAATGTCCGAAGATTTGAGAGCTATCAATGATGCAACGAAAACAAGTATGTCGACCTGAATTTCATTCCCATGGCTTACTCTAGAGGTTTGCCATCTAGAACCAGGAGTAGAAATTTCCATGATGGAAGGCATGTCACAGAATGCGGTGTTATGCAAGCGAGCATAGTTTTCGGATATGAATGAATGAGATGCTCTAGTATCGAAAAGAACAGATGCCGGGTGGCAATTAACAAGGAGCGTACCGAGAATGACGTTGGGATCCTCTTGGGCCTCTTCAGTTGAAACACAATTCACATGGCCACGTGCAGTGGTGGCCGGCTTGGCATAGAACACCTTCCCTCCTGGCTTGCCACGGCCAACAGCTTTTCCAGACTGGTTGGGGTTGGTCTGGGGACACTCGCGCATGTAGTGGCCTAATTCCCCACACTTGAAGCATGTCACGGGGCTGGTGTGTGGAGGAGCATTGTTGGGTGGCCCACCATAGGGCTTAGCTGGTGCATACTGCTGAGCTGGACGAGGCGCCTGATAGGATGGCCTCGGTGTGAATCTGGGTGGCAGGGCAGTGTTGGGCACCCACACCCGGCGCTTCTGTGGTCCAAAGACGGATGAGGAACCCATGTCGCGCCATGCTTGCGTGTTGCTTCAAATCAGTCGACCCGTCTCAAAGACCGATGGCTTTGTTCATAAGCTTCGAAAGAGGTGCACTCATGCGATCGGAGATCTCGGCGGCTTCGGGCTAAGTCCCTTGCGGAACCTTGCCTGCTTCTTGGCGTCAGTGGAGACCTCTTTGGTGGCATAGCGTGCAAGGTTACCGACCTCCCTGCTGTATGGCGTCCACGAGAAGGCGGCGGGTGAAACTGCAGAACTCCTCACGTTCACGATCCATGAGACCCTACGGAATGTGATGTTCACGGAAAGCCTCACTAAACTCTGCCCGGTAGTGACATGGCCAATGGGCGATAGCCATATAATTCTCCCACCGTAGATCGGGGCCTTCAAGATGATATGCAGCAAAGGTGACCTTATCGGCCTCAGCCTACGAGTGCGTAGCGTAGCTTGTGAGTAATGCTGCGAAGCCAGTCATCGGCGTCGAGAGGCTCGATGGAGTGGTGGAAGGTAGGTGGGTGTAACTTGATGAAGTCACTGAGCGACACCAAGTTATTCCTCTGATGATGTGCTGTGTTCCGTTCGATGCGCTCCAACAAACAGTTGGTCTCCCGCTTGTTTCTCTCGGCCTCCAGCATAACTTCGGCCAGAGAAGGAGGGTGAGGCAGGTTTGCTTCCCCAACTCTGCTGCCTTCGGCCTGCTCTGGGGGAGCAGGATTGTTGCGGGTGTTGACCATCCTAGGAAAACAAGACAAGGGTTTAGTCCAGGATGATAAGATTCTGACATACAAATGTAGATTGTAATGGATAACTCGGAATGCAAGATGATCATCCGTATGACATGGTAGATACAGAAACTGCTTCTTTATTCCATCGACATACACACCATACAAGGTTTAGTACAAGACCAAACAAGGTACTACTACGGTGAAAGGGAGATTACGTCTCATCAGAGGCATTCCAAGCTCCTATACATTATTTTTTCTACACCTCCGAAATGATACACACTAAGTCATATTCAACAAGTCACACAGGACGGTGGAGATACAACTATTACAATACTAGTGAAACTACTACTAACTCAGACGTCTCCGTAGTAGTTCTCATAGAAGTCTCCTCCATAGCACGGAAGTTCAACGTGGCGTCTCAGTAAGCAGGCAGTCCGAGGAGCTCGTGGACCATAGGGGCTAGGGTGAGGTCTTGGACCAACAAGCGGTGGCTGCTGGGGACCACGAGGTGGGGTGATGCCCCCACATCACGCCAATCCATCATGTCCGCAGAGCAGATCTAACAGATACGATCTCTCATATCCATATATCCAGCTTGCACAGCCGGTGCAAACCGAGTCAAGGTGGCCCAGTGATCAGCACGGGCATTGAAAAGCTCCATTCTCAAGGCCCGACTCTCTCGGTCCTTATCCTCGAGCATCTCGGCAGTGGTGCGAGTTAGTGAGTCCTCCTGACTGGAATCAGCAAAGATAGCCCGGAGATACCCATGTGCTCCAGGAAGTGAAGCTGGCATATACCGGAAGTCGGTGTTGCGAAGCAAGCCAGTCCTGACTCGCATGATGGTCATCATAGAATAGGCAGCATCTTGCACCGCCATCTCAATAGTAACACCGAGTCCATAGGAACAGTGGAGGGGCTCAGTGGAACCAGGATAAGAGGGAAATATCCTGACAGTGCAGAGATACTAGCTTTGATTAAAGTCTCGGAACTGCTCTTCGACTGTGTATTCGGAATACCAACGGTAACCCGTCTCGATCATTACCCGGACTAACATAGCCGTATGACCGGTCACATCGATGCATCTGGTCAGGCGAACCACTTGGTTTTGGTCACGAGTGGCCATCTGGAAGCACAACCACAATGCAAAGACATTAGAATTTCTAGCAGAATTTGGACAGCATAACGGCTGTAAATGCTCAAAAAGGATTTGAGACATTTTACAAAGAATTGCATAGCCACTCAACAATATCATATCAAGGTTCTGGTCCAACTTAGTAACATAACAGGATAGTAGAACTGAACTAGGCTTGTAATCATCAAACCTAAAAGGTACTACTAATTAGTAACACGTGAACCTGATAGAGAGAGGAGATCCTAATCCTTAACCCCCAGTGGAAGAATGGACTGACTCAGATCAGAATGTCATGAGGTAACGGAGTAAAAAGAGCCTTACGTACCATCCCACAATCAATTCCCCTACATATAACTAAAGCATTTCTAGACTCAACATCGACCAGTTTGGCTTGGAGAACCTACAGGCAGTCCGGCTCTGATGCCAACGCAGTCAGGACCCCGACTCAATGTCACATCGATCTAGCCTGTAACACCTCATATCACTTTGCGTCCTCACGCACGGTATCCCCACGGGTGTCGCCTTACCTTTGCCCGGGACCGTTTGCGCCTTTTGGCACACGTATATAATAGTGTCGCTAGCATCCATATGAAAAGGAGCCCGGGCTGACATGGCTAGTCGTAAGCTCAAAGTGGCACAGACTTACAGGGACAGGCATCCATGACCCAGCATCGAACGTGTCGGTCATCAGCGAGTAAGTTCCGCGCTGTAGCACTGGGCTAGCAGGACTCGATAAACCGGGCTGTAGCGGCTAACAGGACTCGGTACTCAACGCGTGACATTTCCCGAAGGATGCATACAGAACGAAGAAGGACACATGCCGGCCAGCCTAAGTGTTCGGAGCGGTAGCAAGCTACCATGGCTCGATGGAATCACTAGGAGACATTTCCCGGTAAGAGAGGCTACTAAAGATAAACAACTAGATAGTCAGATCCCACACATACCAAGCATTTCAATCATACACACAATATGCTCGATATGTGTAAATACAACAAGGCATCACAACATGACTCTACAACACAAGCACTTTATTTAAGGCTCAGAGAACCATACATAACATACACACAAGTACGGGTCACACGACCCACATTCAAGTCATACAAGCATACAAGCCAAGAGCGGAAGTATCTTGTCTGAGTACAGACAACTAGTAAAATAAAAGAGGCTTGGGTAAGCCTAGCTATACTACATGGTCCTTCACATGCTCAGGATCACCACCTGGGCCTTAGTCTACTCATTGATGTCAACGTCTATGAAGAACCTGTCGGAAGGGGTTGTAGCATCTTCTGAAAAATATAAATTAAAGCAACATGAGTACAAAGGTACTCAGCAAGACTTACATCAGATCCTACATACATGCACATTATCAAGAAGGGTTGGTGGGGTTATTGCAGCAAGCCAGCTTTGACTCTTGGCTAAGCTATCCTACGAGACTCCAACTTGAAATGGTTTTTGCTTTTCGAGTCCACTACTCACCACTTCAATACACTACCGAGGATCCACCCCGTCTTCCTACGGAAGAGCCATCCTCGGCACTCACGCTTATCTTGAGGCTTTTAGTAGTTCCCATTTACTTGTCTATGAACCGTATAGGCAACCAAGTAGTCCTTTACATGACGCGGCTATTGAATAGATGATGTTAACCTGCAGGGTGTACTTCTTCATACACGCTCACCACTTACCGCCGTTTACACGACATGTACTCGGCAACCTTCAGCGGAAGCCCAACGTGGGTGTCGGCCACGACCTACCTAGACACCTAAGTCTCTAGTCCAGTTTATCGCCTATTCAGGTTCCATCCGAGGAGTCCGGCGAGGTTTCCACACACGCCCCGAGCGATGTGAACAGGGTTCTGAGATACCAAGCGGGCATCCGGTACACCCGCCACGCACCTACCGCATCACAGCCCACCCCTACGGTCATTGCTGTCCACGGCCTCGATGAGGCTACAAACACGAAACTACTTGCAACTCACGGACGAAGGCTAGGGTGAATAAAAGCGAGAGGGTCCATTGGTTTCGGGCCCAATGCATGGTAGTAGCTGAATCTTAAATCACACATACAAATCTCAGTGCTTAAGGACGGCTTCAATGAAACAACCCACCATGTACTCCTACATGGCCTCTCATCGATACCTTTACCAAATCGTATTCAACACATTACTCTTATACTGACACGATCATTTCACTCTAGCCCATCACCCAGATGAACCAGACCTGACACGACTCTAAGCATAGCAGGCATAGCAAGGTAGGAACAACACAATCATATGGCTCAATCAACTCCTACACATGCTAGTGGGTTTCATCTAGTTACTGTGGCAATGACAGGTCATGCAGAGGAAATGGGTTCAACTACCGCAGCACACAGCAGTTTGAATCGCGTTGTCTTAATGCAGTAAAAGAGAGCAGGAGCAAGAACATGGGATTGTATCGATATGATCAAATGGTTGGTTGCTTGCCTGATGGGTCGGTGCACTGATTTTGTTCTTCGTTGGGGTAATCACGGTACTCCTCGGGGGCAGGACCTGCCGCAGAGAGCACCGATACACAAACATTACCAAGCAGTATGCAACAATATGATGCATGCATGAGACATGGCAAAATGAGTGTATTGGGCTAATGCAACTAAGAACAAATGGGTTTGAACTAATTTGAACCAAAGATTCAAAGTTCAAACTCATAAGTTGCCATTTCAAGTGCTTTATCTTGTTCTGTGATAAAAAGCAGGTTAGCTTGTTTAAACATGCATGAAACCAGTACAGATGGATAGATTGGATTTTTCTGATCATTTTTCATATATTACACTTTGCATTTGGAGCTACAGATTAATTTCTATGATTTTTTGAAGTTTGTAGCATTTTTTGGAATTTCCTGTGTAAATATAATTCCAGTAAATAGTTTACTGCGTCAGCATTACGTCAGGATGACGTCAGTGGTCAACGGAGCTGGTAAAGGTCAAACTAACCAGTGGGTCCCGCATGTCAGTAGTTAATTAAACTAACTAAATTAAGTTAAAACTGATCTGGGTTAATTAGCAGAGGGGCCCCACATGTCATAGACTCAGGGGAGTCAACCTGGGCCCACCCTGGTCAAAGTCAAGGTCAAACTCGCCGGCGTCTAGCCGCCGGCGAGGCCAGACGCGGCAGAGGAAGTGCATTTATGCATTCCGGCGACCAAATGGACGGCGGAGAGCACCTACGTGGAGCTGGGGACGAGCCGCAACTCTTGGTGGTGGTGGTTGAGCTCGGGGTGGCCGGAAATGTCGCCGGCGACGACTTTGGCGGTCACCGGAGTCGGGTGGAAATGGATTCGAGGCTACGGGGCACGGCGAGGCACATGGTGAGGTGCGTTGGGCCCCTGGGAGTGCGGTGAGTGCGTTAGACACGGCGGGGTGGCCGGTGGTTGGCCGGAGACACGTCGGCGACGAGCTCGGCGGCGGTGCGTGCGATGAAGCTCCGTGCGCTCGCTGTGGTGCACGAGAGCAAGAAAAGAAAGGGGGAGGAGATAGCCAGGCTCACGGCGGTCTTGGGGAAGCTGACGGCGCGGTCGGGGATGAGCTGGTGTGGCGGTGACAGCGAAGGGGATCTCCGGCGGTGGCGAGGTCGAACGGGGTCGGTGCGGTGGCTTCGGGGCATGTGAGCGCTCGGGGCTCGGCTTGCTCGATGGAGAGGAGGGCGGCGAAGCTCCGGACACGGTGGCTCGGCGCAGGGTTGACGGAGAGCGCGACTACGGCGATGGTGCGGCGGCGGTGGCGTCGGCCATGGTGCGGGAGAGCGAGGGAGAGGAGCTGGAGAGGAGGGGGCGTGTCTGTGAGCTCGAGGGGGAGATGGGCGTTCGATCCAGGGCGGCAGAACGGCGAGAGGAGGAGGCAGGGCGGCAAGCAGCTGCGTGGCGCGCTGCGGTGCCGACGTCGAGCACCTTGGCTGCCTGCGTGGCGAAGCCAAGCAGCTCGCTGGAGCGGTGGCTGGGCTGGGCCGGCTAGGTGGGCTGGCTGGTGGGCTGCCAGGTTAGTTCCCTCTCTCTCTCTTTTCTTTTCTGTTTTCTATTTACTTCTGTAGTTTTGTGGATTTCTAAAAATACCTAAGCAACTCCAAAAATCTCCAAACTGCTCATGCCCACTGTTTAAAATACAAACATCATGGAACATTTTAGTTTAGGATTATTTGAACATTTAAAATATTTTATAAATTTTAAATGCCCAAATTCAAATACTTATGATTTAATTCAAAGACCTTAGGATGACCTAGAAAATTGTGCACCACTTTTGGCAGGGGTTCTGAACCAAGACAAAAATGATGGACATTTTAGAAGGGCATTTCAGATTCATTGAAAATACTTTTAGTAAACCCTAGTTGAATTCAGAGGTGGCTGGGGGTTCTGTCATCCCCATTTCAGGTTTTTGTTGAAAAGAATAGACATGATGCAACACTATAATACATGAACTAACTAGGGTGTGACAAGGACAGATACTACGGAAGGATCGAGGAGATCTGGGAGCTGAGCTATGCTGGAGAGAAGGTCCCGATGTTCCGTGTCAGATGGGCGAAGAGCATCCTAAAAGAAGACCGGTATTTCACCACCATGGTTATACCCGAAGCCAAATCCAAGACCATGGTATAAGCGTCACCTTGAAAAATGAGCCATGGGTCTTGGCTTCCCAAGTGGACCAATGCTTCTTCATTACCGACCCGTCAAAGCCTAGTCGTGTTGTCGTGAGGAGAGGCAAAAGGAAGATCATCGGAATGGATGGAGTAGCCAATGAGCAAGACTTGACAAGCACTGGCGACCGAGGATCGAACATGGCGACGATGATGAAGTAGCAGCATACACCACAAGAAGAAGCAGGACCACCCTACCTAAAGGACGTCCGTTCCACAAAAGAACTCCATTTGCAAAAAAGAAGGGCAAGAAGATTGTGAACAGATAGCTAGCTAAGATCGATTGTATTTAAATCGTAGCCTTCATTTCTCGATTGTATTTCATGGGCACTTTTGAACTATCATGAATATTTTTAAATTTCATGGACACTCGATCTCGATCCCCTCCATCTCAATCGCTATCCCACCTCGCCAGATCCGGTCCCCTCGCCGAGCACCCCAGTCCATCGGCCGCCGACGCACCCCCGCACCTCGATTCCCTACTCAACCGCCGCCGACCCCCGCACCTCTCCCTACTCAACCGCCGCCACCCCGCACCACCACAGCACCTCCCGCTCCACCGGCATTACTGTTTGATGATATTTTAAAAAAAATTATTATTGTCTTATAAAAAAATATTACTATTATGATTTAAACAAGTTTGAACATATTTAAACACAAATAAGTATCAAACAGTATTTATGGCGCACCGAGGGGTGGTGCACCAGGGTGAGGTGCGCCATTAGTATGGATGTACTTATGGCGCACCGAGGGGTGGTGCGCCATTAGTATTGTGCCGCCCCCATCGATATTTCCTCCCCGGCAGCCCAAACCTATCTCTCTCCCTCGCCCTCGCCCTCGATCCCCTTCCCCTCTCCTCTCCCGACGCCGCTGCCCCGCCGCCTCGACGACACCGCGACGCCGCTGCCCGACACCGACGCCGCGCCGCCTCCTCTCCTCTCCCGCGCCGCCACCCGCTGCCTCGTCGTCCTCGTCTCCGCCTGACGCCGTGACGCCGCCCTCTCCTCTCCCGGACGCCGCCGCCCCGCCGCCTCGTCGTCCTCGTCTCCGCCCTGACGCCCCGACGCCGCAACGCCGCCCTCTCCTCTCCCGACGCTGCCGCCCCGCCGCCCCGCCTCCCCTCCGATCTTATTTTGTTGGTAAGCCACGGTGCGACCTGTTCAATTCTGTCTTGATTTTGAAAGTCACTTTGCATGAATTGGAACAAATCTGCTTGTCTAATACCTATTGGAATTTGGTTATTGGATATCCATTCTAGCCTGGCTATATGTTACCCAATCTTATTTGGCAACGGGTTATCCATTGTAACTTATAGGTCATCCAAATGATGCATTGATGCTGTGATACATGACTTGTGCCTAATGGTCTGGTTGTAGGGTATCCATTTTCTGCTTGATAAAAGAATTTGCACTGTTACTTGATTTTTAACCAAGCTGCTATTGTGCACCAGTGTGCTAGTTTATCTAGTTTTGTTGTTCTGGTCCACTCCATGTCAATTGTATAAACTGGTGCAACTGAATCAAATATGCATGACTTGGGGTTTGAACTAACAAGAATGAATGGCAGTTTAATCTTGATCTTTCTAGTTTATACCTGCCTGAGTTCTTTCATGCCATATGCAGACTTGATTGCCATGTTGCTCTCATTGTACAACTTGTAGTTTCACTAAGGCTGATATTTATGTCTTGGTTTTGAATGTCCATCTTTTGCATGCATGGAACAAATAAGCCTGCCATGTTGTAGTATGTCACTATGAATACCTACTGCTTGTTAGAATTTGGTTTCTATTCAAATGTGTGTAGTATCAGATTAGAAATAATGATTCATTTCTCCATAATACTTGGCAGTTGATTTGTCAGCATGCTATCTTCGTTGTAAGTTTTCCTATCAGCTTGTGTATACTAATGTTGTATGCACAATATTTCTGATCCATCTCCTTGAGATGTGATATTCACTGTCGGTAGTTGTAATATCAAATATGAGTTTGTCATTATGCCTTGACTTAGCACCTGATCAAGAGTAAATGGTTGTGTGCCCTAAAACTAGAGTAGACATCTGCTGTCAAATATGAGTACTGTGGAAATGGTTTAATGCTACTTCTGGCGTTCTTACTTCAGCATCTGTATGCCCATGCAATGATTTGCTTTGAGCCTAGTTCTTATTCTCCTATCATTAAGCTTTGTTCTATGGTTTTTTTAGCACAAAAAGTCTGATTATATAAGCAAAAACAATTGTTAGCTTTTAGATGTTGTGGTGGTTCACTTGGGGGTATGTGTAGCAGTTATCAAAAACAGAGGACTAAAGTGCTCTGTTTGTCCAAAATGTTGAATGATACTGCTTGGAGATGCATATATTGTTTCACCTCTTCACATGCCAATGTATTTTCCATGTTGTGATGGAGGCCTTTTTTGCCTTGTCCACCCGAGAGGCCCTTGAGTTTCTGGAATGTCGATTAACATTCCAAAGCAAATTGGTACTCCATATGTCCTATTTTCAGCAAAGGTCATGCTGAAATTTTCCGTGAATTTTAGCATGACTTTGCTAAAAATAGGACATATGGGGTACTTGTGACTAATGATGAAAGCTTAGGCTTTTAGGGTGCCTCGGCGTCGAAAAACCCTCAATGATAAAAGCTTAGCTTTTAGGATGCCTCGGTGTCGACAAACCCTAAATAATAACCAACTTTTTGACCAAACTTTGTTCCTATTTAGAGAGAAAAATGGCCAACAACGATGAGGCCGGGGGTTCGGGCGGCAAGGCATTCTGGGAGTTGTCCCAGGAGATGGAGGACCAACCTCGGTTGTATGAGGACGCCGCCTTCCCACCGATCCCGAGACCACCGATGGTACCGCCGAGGATGACCCCACCGATGCCACCACCGATGGTGCCGCCGAGGATGCCACCATCGATGATGGCGGCACGCACGATGGTAGCCAACCGAAGAGGCAACGGAAGGACGGCGCCGATCGTGCTCCTCACCCTCAAGTAGGAAGTTCTTGAAGTGGACTCCAGCGGGAATCCAACGGCGCCCGAGCGAATAGTCAAGGGTACTCGCTTCAGCTCGGGTGCATTCTCCGAGCACCATCTCGATCAACACCGAGAACACGAGGCATCTGACCGAGGGAATTTGCGCAACCTCCTCTTCACGGCTGCACGAGCGATACAAGTTCCCGCTGAATTTGCAAACACAAGCCTCAAAGGGAATAAAGTGAACAATGCTGCCCTCACGAAGATGATCAAGGCCCTGTCTACTTGGAAAAGCAATGTGAAGAGAATGATCGAGAAAGGTGAGAGTTATGAGAAGATCAAGGAGAAAATCCTTCGATCACGAAGATGACTACAACGACTTCAAGATCGATTGCTCGAGCACCGCAAACTCCCAATCAAGTCGATGGGGAAACAAATGCGGGAGCTGAACATAGGGAACACACACTCGGTCCGGCGGTTCTGAGTGGCGGAGCCTATATGGGACAAGGAGGAGGCGGACCGTGCGAGCAAGGCCTACCGCCCCTCTTCGATAAATCGGTGACAAGCGGACCGGGAACTTTGTCGGGGCCGGTACAAGAAGGACCTGAAAACAAAGGAGCTTACCACGGATCCGAAGACCGGGAAGCTTGAGCTTGTTACGTAAGGAATACACCCCGCGTAATTAGCTCCATACGGTTGCATTCTAATTAATGAAGCCAAATTTCTAAATGGTTCACATTCCTTCCGCAGCAACCGAAAGCGAGAGCGGGGTCGACTAAAACAACCCTTGGGACACCACTCTAAATAGGGCATTGAATGTAATGAAGAACAAGGATAAGCTCAGTAAGCCGACGTCAGTTGGTCGTGTAGCCGGCAAAGGCTTGTCAACAAAATGGGGGTCATACTATACCGCTGGTGTGCGGAAGGAGCAAAAGACCAACTCGGAAAGCGGTAGCGAGGTTCAAGAACTCAAGGCACAGGTGGCGCGGATTCCGGAGATTGTCCAAGAGCAAGTGGAACAACGACTCGAAGCGACGATCACCGCCATTGTGCCTACCTTGATCTCGGGGTTGAGTGCGTGGATTGCGGGCGGCCAACAGGGGCCGCCCCCGATTCCTAGCTTCACGGCCAGCAACTCGCATAATGCGATGGCGGGGCCATTGGTGCCTCCGGCGGAGGAGGCATTGGTGTCTCCGACGCCGGCACGGGAGCTTAATGCACCCGGGTGTACACCGGCCGGCACCTCTGCAGCAAGCGGGCCCTCCGTCAATTGCACGCCCGCCGTTGGCGGTGCCTCGACATTAGCCGAGCTCGACGCCATCATCACGGTAACTAATTAAGCCTCTCTCAGCCGAGGACTTCATCTCCTTGCCTTTGACTGGGCATCCCTGACGCCCTACATGTTTTCGCAGGGCGCCGCCGATGTTCCGTGCACTCTCCTACACTTCGTGAACAACGAGTTGGTCGATGTCGCCAAGGGCAAAATCGTTCAACCGGGCAACCCCTTGTTCCACGGTACCCAGATGTCACCCAACTTGTTTAGGGTTCAACTGGTTCGGGTGCTGCCAGGCTGCGACGAGTTGTTACCTTCGATTCGACCCGTCGGGGCCGCGATGATGACGTGGCGACCCTCGGCGCTGCTGAGCTGGCCCCTGCTTTGGCCGAAGAGCCAGATTCGTTTGGGGGCGGGGGACACCACCCCAAAGACAACACCGCCAGTCGTGCCGGCGCCAAGTCGGTCCCATGGCAAGACCGCTGCAACGGTGCCGGACATCCCTATGCCACTGGATCCAAACATGCATATGGCACAGGATTAGAACGACGACGACGTGGATACATTTGGCAACATCGATCAGTACTTTGCCAATCATGGGTACGATGGCGACTTCATGGGGCCTCCTTCTCAAGAACCCAACCCAACAAAAGACGTGTGCGATCTAGCTGGTACCGCGGAGAAGCCAAGTTGCAACAGGCGTCGTCTGGCGTTCAGCTCTCAGGAGACGCCTCCAGCTGCCGACTTCACCGAGCCTCAGATAGGCGAGGTGCGAAATATTATCTGCCCCAACACACTCAAGAAGGCGGTCTGTGAGCAGAACTCAGTCCCATTACAGGAGAAGAAGAAGGCACGCAAAAGAAAGACTAAGAAGGGTGCGAGCCAGCCGGCACCGAGTACGATCCATGCTCAGGATGGGCCACCTTCACCTAAGGATATCTCGAGGAGGGTGCATGTGGCGGGTAGGGCGGTGCTACCGACAAATATGCTCAATGCTGCAACCGGTGCTATGCGGAGTCTGCATGACAGTGTTCTTTCTTTGGAGAAGCGGCGTCTAAGAGAGAAGGATGTGGCATACCCGGTTTTCGCGGCCAAGGTGCTAGAGGGCAAGGGCTTTGTGGATAACTCCATCGGGCGTATGATCGTCCTGCGGTTTGATGACATCCACGCTATGTTGAACCTTCATCCGCTGCACTACACCTTCGTTCGGCTATTTTCGCTGAGTATGGAGATGCGGATCATTCGCGACAAGACCCCGGACATCGTGATAGTCGACCCCTTCTACATGCGTGCCAAGATCTTGCGCAGCGCTGGGGACCGGCAAGTCGCGAGTTCTTACCTCGAAGGCGTCATTCTGGCAAACCAAGATAAGGATAACTTCCTCGTGCCTTACTTTCCCGAGTAAGTCCTCCCCTCAACCGCCCGTAACATATGAATTCTTAGATTTGATCGTTTTCTTTTAACATTCCGTGTTTTCTCTGATGACACATTGCACGCTCATCCTCCTAAGCCCCAAATATTCCATGGCCACGTATTTCAACCCGGACCGTCAGTCGAACGTAGACTACACAAATGTCAAGAAGGTTCTTGATGATGTTCTCCCCGGCTACGCCAAATCTGGAGGCACCTTCACCAAGCCTATTCGTAAGTACGGCAAGCACGTGTTCTCCCACAATACGACGTTCTGCTGCGTGAAGCAGCCGCCTGGCAGTCAGAAGGGTGCCTACTACGCCATCCATCACATGCGGGCGATCGTACGGGACCATCATCAACTTCTGCTACCGAGTAAACTCAAATATTGGGCAACAAGCGTGTCAGCAATCCAGGACGCAGACCTCCGACAAGAATTCTTTCGCATCCAGTCGGAGTTTGCGGAAATCATCAATCAAGATGTCCTTCGTACCTCGGAGCAGTTCTACCTCAACAATCAACCGTCCAACAATGACATCGACACAATGCTACAAATGCAGGCTGACAACGACCATTATTTCATGACTCCCACGATAGATAGCGGCTTCATCCACGCTCTGGTCCCTTGAGTCGAGTCGAAAGCAGTGATGCTGTGTCTAGTTCTGAAACATCGATTGGCTCATGTTGTAATTAAACTTTAATGAACTTGTAGTATGTCTCTTTGGTTTCGAGAGTCGTTCAACTTAGATGTAATCAATGCTATTAATGTCTTGCTTTTCTCTTCCGATTGTTCTGTTGCATACTTATATATTGCTTATGTATTGTCTGTGAATTGGTACTAATGTTTCGTTTGGCTAGTGCATAGCGATGCCGTCGTATGTCGTGTACAAGGGTAAGGTTCGAGTCTCACGACGATCGGGAGGAGTGTCGGAGACAGGTTCACCGATTCAGCGGTAACAGTTACAAAGGTACACCACTAGGGCGAGGCGAATCTAGATCGCCCGCTATCTAGCGGGAGAGGGAGGGCGTTGGAGGAACCGGATGAAGACGAGTTTCATCGTGATGATGCTCATCGTGATGACCGCAGCTCTCTTCTATGTGATGATAGTTTAGTTGATCGATATCGACTTGTAATGTGAAGACAAACTCGCTACTCGCGGTCTCGAGACTTGTAATATAATGTTCTATCTTTGTTCGGTCTTTTCAATTCGGTGACTAATATGATGAATTGTATTCGGAGACTAATATGATGAATTGTATTCAAAGACTAATCTTCTATTGTATTTGATGAATCTGTTGTTGATGTGTGTTGTCTATATTTTGTCCAATTATACATTTTGTAACCTGTGCAAAAAAACAGAAAATAAAAAATAAAAAAAAACCTAATATTCAAACTAATGGCGCATCACATCACAGTGCGCCATTAGTATGACAAAGTATACTAATGGTGCATCATTAAACAGTGCGCCATTAGTGCGTCATTAAACTGTGCGCCATTAGTATGCCAGAGCACCTGGGTATACATGGACCCTGGGAGGCATACTAATGGCGCACTTCTGTATACACTAATGGCGCATCAGAGGTGCGCCATTAGTATACCAGATACTAATGGCGCACCATGGCGCATTAGTGGTGTGCCATCAGTGCCATGCCATTAGTATATTTTACTAATGGCGCACCATTGGTGCGCCATTAGTAAAATATACTAATGGCATGGCACTGATGGCACACCACTAATGCGCCATTAATGGCCAAATTAGGTGCGCCATTAGTAGGCCTTTTCATAGTAGTGCAAGACTCCATGGGTGTTAGAATCATTACTATGTAATCTAGATTATTGATTCTAGTGCAAGTGGGAGACTGAAGGAAATATGCCCTAGAGGCAATAATAAAGTTGTCATTTATATTTCCTTATATCATGATAAATGTTTATTATTCATGCTAGAATTGCATTAACCGGAAACTTAGTACATGTCTGAATACATAGAAAAACAGAGTGTCCCTAGTATGCCTCTACTTGACTAGCTCGTTTATCAAAGATGGTTATGTTTCCTAGCCATACACATGTGTTATCATTTGATGAACACCGTCACATCATTAGAGAATGATGTGATGGACAAGACACATCTGTTAGCTTAGCACTATGATTGTTTAGTTTATTGCTATTGCTTTCATCATGACTTATACATGTTCCTATGACTATGAGATTATGCAACTCCCGAATACCATAGGAACACTTAGTGCGCTATCAAACGTCACAACATAACTGGGTGATTATAAAGATGCTCTACAGGTGTCTCCGATGGTGTTTGTTGAGTTGGCATAGATCGAGATTAGGATTTGTCACTCCGTATATCGGAGAGGTATCTCTGGGCCCTCTCGGTAATGCACATAACTATAAGCCTTGCAAGCAATGTGACTAATGAGTTAGTTGCGGGATAATGCATTACGGAACAAGTAAAGAGACTTTCCGGTAACGAGATTGAACTAGGTATGGTGATACCGACGATCGAATCTCGGGCAAGTAACATACCGATGACAAAGGGAACAACGTATGTTGTTATGCGGTTTGACCGATAAAGATCTTCGTAGAATATGTAGGAACCAATATGCGCATCCAGGTTATTGGTTATTGACCGGAGATGTGTCTCGGTCATGTCTACATAGTTCTCGAACCCGTAGGGTCCGCACGCTTAATGTTCGATGATGATTTGTATTATGAGTTTATGTGATTTGATGATCGAAGGTTGTTCGGAGTACCGGATGAGATCGCGGACGTGACGAGGAGTCTCGAAATGGTTGAGACATAATGATTCATATATTGGAAGGTTATATTCGGACACCTGAATGGTTCGGGTCGTTTCAGATAAGTTTTGGAGTACCGAGGGTTACCGAACCCCCCGCGGAAGTTATTGGGCCTCATGGGCCTAGTGGTGGAAGAGAGGAGGCAGGCCAAGGAGTGGCGCGCACCCCCCTAGCACAAACCGAATTGGACTAGGGTTGGGCCCCCCCTTCCCTTCTCTCCTCCTCCTCCTTCCCCCTTCTCCTTGTGGGAATAGGAAAGGGGGGCGAATCCTACTTGGAGTAGGACTCCCCCCTTGGGCGCGCCACCCTTGGCCGGCCTCCTCCTCCCTCCCTCCTTTATATACGTGGGGAGGGGGGCACCCTAGAACACACAAGTTGATCTTTTAGCCGTGTGTGGTGCCCCCCTCCACAGAAACACACCTCGGTCATATCGTCGTAGTGCTTAGGCGAAGCCCTGCGCCGGTAACTTCATCATCACCGTCACTGCTGAGAAACTCTCCCTCGGCCTCAACTGGATCAAGAGTTTGAGGGACGTCACCGAGCTGAACGTGTGCAGACCGCGGAGGTGTCATGTGTTTGGTACTTGGATCAGTTGGATCGCGAAGATGTTCGACTACATCAACCGCGTTACTAAACACTTCCGCTTTCGGTCTACGAGGGTACGTGGACACACTCTCCCCGCTCATTGCTATGCTTCTCCTAGATAGATATTGCGTGATCGTAGGAAAATTTTTGAAATACTACGTTCCCCAACAATGCACTCGTCACCGCTTAGGAGAGTTAACAACAGAGGTGGGTACATGGTTCCAGAGGCGGCCAATGCACGTTGTTTTCTTCAATTCGGTCGGAGGATGCTGGAGCTGCCAAGACAGCCTCCCCCCCCCCCACCAAAGCTTGCAGCTACGAGGTATAGACAAGTCCCTGATGAAGTGCTGGCAGACCCGCTGGTGCAAGAGGCCATCGTTGCAGTTAGCGCAATCAGATTGGATGCTAGGAGGAACTTGGCCGCTACACGGGAATCGACTCCAAGCCATGCTATCACTCACGTGGTGGCTGCTCTTGTTGTGGGTGCAAAGGGGCCAGCGGGTGGAGGGGTCACCACCAACACCATTCCCCCTCCCCAGGCCACGGTCGATATGTAAGCTCTAGCTGAACAGAAGGACGGCCCACCCGACCAGGTGTACCCACCAGGTTTTGGTACTTCTTCGATGGTTGGCCTAACTGGTGAAGCGGATGTTGATGCAAATGACGGTGATCAAGGGGCAAACCTGCAGGGGAATGTTACCCCACCTGCTGAACATGTCGTGCAGAAGGAGGACACAGGGGGTATGGTGCAGCTAAAGACCAAACAGAAAGGTGAGTCTGGGAAGAACCGTGAGGGCTCTAAGTTGAGTAAGAAGGGTATGGGTGAGGGAAATACTATAATGGGAAAGATAGGTATGAGTGTAATGTAGGAAAAGAGAGTGCAGATGTGGCTAATGTGGAGGATGTCGCATACCAGTGTAACAAGAAGAAAGGATCAGTGGGCACTACGGAGAACAACAAGCTGGTGGAGGATGGTGGTAAGGAAGCAACCGAGCCCGGGGCTCTCGGTGAACTGGTGGGTGCTGCTGGAAGCGGCCACCAGGAGCCATGACGCTCCTAAGCTAGAACTGCCTTGGCCTCAGGCAGCCTTGGACAGTTCAAGAGCTAGTATGCCTTGTGCATACGTACAAGCCCAAGCTCGTCTTCCTCTCAGAAACTCGGCAAGGTAATAAGTACGTTAATAACCTCAAGTGGAGGCTTGGTCTCCATCACTGTATTGCACAACCCGGCATTGGAAAAGGTGTTGCTATTTCCCTCTTTTATGATGAGTCTGTGGAAATAAAGAAAAATGTCATGGGGGCGAGGTATATCAATGTGTTGATCCGGTTGCATCCCTTTGGCTTGAGATGGAGAGCTAGCTTTGTTTATGGTTAGCCAAAAGCGCATGAGCGACATCTTATGTGGACCTTATTACGCAGAATTAAGGATATAGCAGATCTTCTGTGGCTAATGATCGGATATTTTAATGAAACAATGTAGCAATCGGAACACTTTTCAGCAGCTAAAAGATCGGAGAGGCAAATGCATGACTTCAGAAGGGTTCTCTCTGAGTGTAACCTTTTCGGGTTGGGCTTTAAGGGTCCAAGATGGACTTACAATAACAAACAGGAGGGTAGGGCAAATGTGTGCCTGCCTGGATAGGTGTGTTGCCTCCCCGGAGTGGTCCGAGCATTTCAAGGAGGCTTTTGTAGAGCACATCTGCTCCTCCCGGTCTGACCATCTCCCTGTACTTGTTTAGTTTGGGGGAAGGAAGGTTTGGAAACCAGTAGGGGAAAGACCAAGGGGCCCTTTCCGCTATGAGCAGATGTGGGAACGGTCCAGCTCCCTTCAAGACACTATAGCTGCAGTGTGGGGGAAGAAGGGCCAAGTCAAGAACCTATAGGACGTGGTCACGTGGGCGTGAAGCTTATTGACAAGCAAACAGAATGTTAGGTATTCCAAACGTATGTGTCAAGTTAGACAGAGTCAAGGTATATACGTGTTGGTAGTCCAAGTCGGCAACTACTCACGTGGTTGTGTTGGAGTCTTTGTAATTCAGCTATTATAAATAAAGGAGAAAATCCCCAGGGAAGCTACGGCAGAGGGGGAAAAAAGGTTATCTCGTGCGTGCTGTTTGCCGTGTATTTTCCTACAGATCGATTAGACTCGCCGGAGATTAGTTTGCTTCATAAGCTAGCCTCGCATCCAAAGCATCCACCTGCCTAGTTGTCTGCTTAGCTAGTTGTGTACGTGCTTGTTCTGGCTAGTTGCACCGGCGTTCCACGTTGATCTGACCGACGGCAAGCGGCGTGAGTTCCAACAATTGGTATCCGAGCCAAGTTCTACATCGTCAGGTGGGCGCTGCGACTGCGTTGAGCGACGATCAAGATCATGGCCGAAAAAGGTGGAAGCGTGTTTGTCACGTACCCGATGCTGACGAAGAGCAACTACTCGATTTGGGCGATCAAGATGAAGTCGTTGATGCGTACACAAGGAGTTTGGGATGCTGTGGAGCCGGCCGCTGCCGGCAAGGTGGACGACACGATGGATCAAAAGGCGTTGACGGCTATCTATCAAAGTATCCCGGATGATGTGTTCGCCTTCATTGCTGAGAAGGAGACGTCACACGAAGCTTGGGAGGCGATAAAGACAAATCGTCTTGGAGATGATCGCATCAAGGAGGCAAGATTGCAAACCCTCAAATCTGAGTTTGATAGGCTCAAGATGAAAGACACCGAATCAATCGATGACTTTGCTCTCAGGATGACAACCATCGCCAATGGGATAAGAGGACTTGGAGAAAAGTTTGATGAGACTAATGCTGTCAAGAAAATTCTTGAGCGGTTCCATCAAAGTTTCTTCAGATTGCATCAGCTATAGAGCAGTTTGGTGATTTCAAAACAATGACCATGGAGGAAGTCATTGGGAGATTGAAGGTTCATGAGGAACGATTGAGCGGTTATGCCCATGATGATGATCAAGAGGGTGAACAACTTTTGTTGACAAGGTCAGAGTGGTTAGCAAGGGAGCGTGGACGAGGTCCTCCTAAATCTAAGGTTCAGTGCTGGAGTTGTCAAGAATTCGGACACATCAAGCGTTACTGCCCTAATCGGAAGAAGAAGGAAGAGGCGTTCCAGACCATAGTGGGAGATGTTGATGATGACTCAAGGTTGCTTTGAGGATGGGAACGGCGACAAGGTTAACGGTCGTGTCTTAGTTTTTTTTAGTATGTTAGTGGAGTCTACATATTGGTTTGTCAGTCTAGTCCAGGTCGTCTGCATGTCTCGGCGAGGGGATCAAGTTCAAGTATGCGGGGGCGGTAAACCAGTGAAGGTGAGTCTCTTCAATGAGGCCATGTCTCTACATGAGGCTGGAGTGGGCGGTGTAGTCCACAAGGTGGTGCAATCCACAAGGAGCCGGCATGTATCTCGCTAGGGTGGATGGTTTAGTCCACCGGGTGGTGTTTTTCCACAGGTTAGTAGGGAGACTGGATAGTCCAAGGCATATTTGAGTTGGTCTGTAAATTCGCCAAGTTACAATTGGGGAGAGCCAATTAGACTTGTCGTGGTCGAGTTGATGAGTAGACAAGTTTGGATTAGGGAGAGATTGTTAGGTATTCCAAACGTATGTGTCAAGTTAGACAGAGTCAAGGTATATACGTGTTGGTAGTCCAAGTCGGCAACTACTCACGTGGTTGTGTTGGAGTCTTTGTAATTCAGCTATTATAAATAAAGGAGAAAATCCCCAGGGAAGCTACGGCAGAGGGGGAAAAAAGGTTATCTCGTGCGTGCTGTTTGCCGTGTATTTTCCTACAGATCGATTAGACTCGCCGGAGATTAGTTTGCTTCATAAGCTAGCCTCGCATCCAAAGCATCCACCTGCCTAGTTGTCTGCTTAGCTAGTTGTGTACGTGCTTGTTCTGGCTAGTTGCACCGGCGTTCCACGTTGATCTGACCGACGGCAAGCGGCGTGAGTTCCAACACAGAACTGGGTAAGTGGGCTGGAAGGGACTTTGGTTTAGTTGTGAAGAGAGCTGCAGACATCCGAAAATGCCTTGGAAAAATATGGAACTCTCCGCAAGCACCAGGACAACAAGAGGTAGTGAACAATTGGTCAAAGGAATTAGATGAGTTACTGTTAAGGGAAGAGCTACTGTGGAGGCAGTGATCTCAGGCAACTTATCTCAGAGAGGGAGATAGGAATACAAAATGGTTCCAGTGCAAGGCAACTTGGAGGAGAAAGAAGAATACAATCTCCAAGCTAAAAGATGAAAGGGGGAATTGGGTGGAGGAAGAAGGAATTCAGGAGATGGCGAATGCTTTCTTTCAGAATCTATATGAAAAGGAGGCAGGGATAGATCCAACAGGGGTCCTGAATTTGCTAACCAACAGGGTGAACAGCAACATGAACACTGCACTGACAAACCCGTTTTCTGCTACAGAAATCAGTGATGCTCTTTTTCAGATCGGATCCCTCAAGGCCCCGGGTCCGGACGGGTATTCGCCTCATTTTTACCAAAGGAATTGGGGGGATCAGGAGGATGTGATCAGAGGAGTTCTGGATTTTTTGAGAAAGGGGTGCTTCCAGAAGGGATAAACGACATGGTAATTGTTCTCATACCAAAAGGAAAAGACCCCCATTCGTTAAAGGACTTCAAACCCATCAGTTTATGCAATGTCATATATAAAGTGATCTCTAAATGTCTTGTTAACCATTGGATGGGATCATATCTTAGACACAGAGTGCATTTATCCCGGGCAGATTGATCACCGATAATGTTATCATCGCATTTGAGTGCTTCCATAGAATTCAACATAGTAGGAATGCCAGGGATAATTTTTGTGCATATAAGCTAGACCTTGTGAAAGCCTATGACAGGGTAGACTGGAATTTTTTGAAAGGAATTCTTCTCAAATTTGGCTTCTGTGAAAAGTGGAAAAAGACGGTGATGCAATGCGTCGAGTCCATGAGATATTCTGTAAGATGCAATGGGAAGCTGTTGAACCCATTTAAGCCATCTAGAGGCTTGCGGCAGGGGGATCCTTTGAGCCCATATCTCTTCCTGTTTGTGGCAGATGGGCTAGTGCACCTCCGAAAGAAGGAACTGGCCAAAAACAACCTGTCCCCTTTAAAAATTGCTAGGAATGCCCCAGGCATCTCAAGTCTCTTGTTTGCGGATGACAGTTTGATCTTCTTCAGGGCCACAGCTGAACAGGCGAAAGCGATCAAGAGGGTGCTCGGGTATTTCCAGAAGTTTACATGTCAGTTGTTGAGTACAAACAAATGCTCTCTTCTTTTAAGTGAGGCTTGCCCGGCGGGAACTAGAAAAGAGATCAAAAGGATTATTGGAGTCTGGTCTGACTCCTTTGAAAGCAAATATCTTGGATTGCCAACACCCGAGGGGAGAATGAAGGACGGCCAATTCCAACTAATTATGGATAGGTTTTGGCGAGAGGTGTAATGACTGGTCGGAGAAATTTATGTCTTTCGCGGCAAATGAGGTCCACGTGAAATCAGTAATACATACTCTACCACTAGTAGAAAACGGGCCTTTAGTCCCGGTTCCAGAGGGCCTTTAGTCCCGGTTCTTGAACCGGGACTAAAGGGTCGGGACTAAAGCCCAAAACCTTTAGTCCCGGTTGGCTTACAAACCGGGACTAAAGGAGCTCCACGTGGCCGCTGTATGGAGCTCCACCTTTTATTTTGAAATTTGGTTTTTCTAAATTTAAAAAAATGAGTTTTTTTGAAATTTTTTCGATTTTCAAATTTGTTTTGTTATTTGACAATTTAATCTCTAATCACCCCTCATCACTACTCAAGTATGGACCACTCATTCAAATCGTCTAACTTCCCTGCCGATCACCCATCCTCTCACTACTCCAGCCTGAGCATGCTTAACTTCCGAGTTCTATTCCCCCTCGTTTCCAAGTCTGCACTTGTTGTTTTCCTGACAATAGTAAGCTGTCAATCCAATTAACCCTTAGGAGTTGACTTGAGCATGAAGTCACTTGTTTCACCATTTGGGTTTGAAACTATTATTCTTAAAACCAATAACTATTTAGAAACACTAATATTTCTTGAATAAGTAGTTTAAACCACAGTTTGACCAAAAATTCAAAAAAACTTAAATTTGAGGATAACTTTTTTTCCTTTCAGAATTTGAGGATTCTAAAAATTAGCAAAACGGCCTATGGCCGTCGAAGTCGGAACCGGATTTCCGTGCAGAACATTTTGATATATCATACTTTTTTTGACATCATATGCAAAAGTTATAGTCGTTTTACTTTTTCATAACACTTTTTTTTGCAAAACATGTCCAAATTTAAGTTTTTAAAATTTCCCAACTACTAGATGTAGTAACATATCAACATCTCGAAGGATTTTAGCTTTTGAAGTTTTTATCATTTTCTTTTGTTTTTTTAAACTGAAATGGCGATACGAGGGGTAGAGTTTCAACCCCTTTAGTCCAGGATGGTGACCATCCAATCCTACCATCGACTACATTTGGTAGCACCGTCCCAAACAGAGTCACAACTAAGGTTAACCAAGCCAGAGTCACGTTTTATTAAAGTGGCAAAAACAATTACTGTTTAATATAGCAAAACTAATTCTATCAACTATTATTAAAGGCTAAACAACCATTAATACACAACAATAGCAAAATTAATATTAATTAATTATAAAACTTTATCTACTATTGTCTATCAGAAGCACACTACAACATGTTAAAATCTACAGAAAGAACTAGCTAAAAATAACTGAAAACAACAATTAAAGGACTAAAACAACTATATAAGCAAAGCAGTATTGTTTTAATTAAAATTCTAATTTAAATTATTCTAAAAATAAACAAATAAATCTTACTATGACAACAATCTGACATGTGACTAGGAGCAAAAAGAATTAAATTAAAAACTATTTTTAAATTGAAATTATTCACAATCTAGGGTTTGAAGCAAATTTGACGAAATTCGTATTTAAATCATTTAAATTTGAAAACTAATGGCACAAACAGAAACTAGACAAAATTTTGAATCTAATGCAAAAAGAATCACTCAAAAACATCAAATATCCTAAAAGATATAAGCAATTTAAAACAAAAAATAAAAACAAATGAGAGAGCAAAAAACAAATTTCAAAACCCCTTTAGTCCCGGTTTGAGACACGAACCGGGACTAAAGGGCATCACACCCTTTAGTGTCGGTTCGTGTCTCAAAACCGGGACTAAACGTCCCATTTGAACCGGGACTAATGCCTTCCCGACGCCCTAGCCGCTCGAACCAGGACTAATGTGTACATTGAGTTTGGACCAAAGCCCTGTTTTCTACTAGTGTACCTACTTTCACCATGAGTGTCTTCTTGCTGTCAAAGGGTTTCTGCGAGAAATATGAAAGGATGATAAGAGACTTTTGGTGGGGTGATGAAGAGGGACACGGGAGAGTGCACTGGATGTCGTGGGAAAGAATGACAAAACCGAAGAGGGCCGGGGGCATTGGATTTAGAGACATGCAATTGTTTAATCAGGCCCTCCTAGAAAAACAAGAGTGAAGGCTTATTCAAAATCCAAAGAGCCTATGTGCAAGAGTGCTCAAAGCAAAGTACTATCCACATGGTAACTTGTTGGACGCTGTTCACATCGGATGCATCACCCGTTTGGAGGGCCATTGAACATGGCTTACAGCTCCTGAAGAGAGGCCTTATCTGGCGTGTTGGTAGCGGGAGAAGTATCCAGATCCAACGTGACCAATGGATACCGAGGAGGCAAGGCCTTAAGACAGCATCTTTCATCAGAAGGCCTCGTCTTCGATGGGTCAACCAATTAATGCATCCGATAGGAAGGAATGGAACGAAGCTCTAATCAGGCAAAAAATATCCATTCGATGCGGACGAGATCTGCAAGCTTAGTATACCGTCGGCAGAAGTGGTGGACTGCATTGCATGGCATTACGAGAAAAACAGTGTTTTCTCGGTTAAGAGCGCTTACAAATTGGCGGGCTCCATTGCTGAATCAGAGCAAACCCCATCGAGCTCCACGAATGATTCTAATGACCGTAGCATTTTTGGGACCTGATTTGGAAAACCAAAGTACCTGGTAAAGTCCAGATTTTCGGATGGGGAGTAGCCACTAATACTTTGGCTACCAAAAAGAATAAATGGAAGAGAACACTTGAGCTGGATCCGATCTGTAGCTTTTGCGGCAATGGCGAGGAAGACGAGTACCACGCGGTGATTACATGTACAAAGAGTAGGGCACCGAGAGATGCTTTGAGAAGAGAATGGGGTCTGCCGGCAGAGGAAAGGTTCTGGTATACATGGGAAGACTGGCTGCACATACTGTTGAGCACTGAAAACGAGTGCATGCGGGCCAAGATACTTCTCCTGATCTGGCGCTGTTGGTACCTCGGGGAGGATTGTGTGCGCAGTACGTGTAAGGAGTCTGTAAGCAGATCGGCACAGTTCCTGATGCAGTATTTGGATGAATTTAGCATGTCGCAGTGTCCAAGAGGCAGAAGCCCGAGCTGCCCTTGTGGGTCTTCAGGAATTGGCGGGTGTTTATAGGGGACAGGTGATTTTGGAACTAGACTGTCAATACATTGTTCAGGAGACTGCCGCATCAACCCCTTGCTATGGAGTAATTATGGACATTAAAAAAGCCATGCCTACGTTCCCTGCTTGCAACATCAGAGGAGTGAAGCGGAGCTGCAACGCTCTGGCTCACGAACTGGCTGCCTTGACCAGAATCAGTGGAGATCAGAGGATAACCGCTGACGTACCAGACTGCATCCGTCCTCCGTTAATAGCCGAGTGTACTGGTCTTTCTTTCCTGAAGTAGTTTGCTTACTACTTACTCCCTCCGATCCAAAATAGATAACCCAACTTTGTACTAAAGTGAGTACAAAGTTGAGTCATCTATTTTGGAACGGAGGGAGTACTTTAGATCTCAAAAAAAAAAAAATCCCAAGTATGTTCTGTTTCTTTTTCCAGTCCACCGACTATGTGATTCTACTGTTAAGTATCCTTGGAGAGGACATGTTTTACTTGGATTCTGGTATTAACATGGTACAGTTATCCCGCAAAAAAAAATGGTACAGTTAAATTTAGAGGTGCTATGGTTTCTTAGACGTGTGTTACATAACTATGGGGGAGTAATTTTATTGTTATTTCCTTTTCACAATAGTGTTATGAATCCAAAAGTTCGCAAAACGTAGGCGAATCCAAAAGTTTGCAAAACAAACCTATGACACTTCAGCGCAAACCAAGACAAAATAAATGACATAAACATGATTAATTAACCATGGTATCTTAAGGTTTCCGCCCAAGGCGCCAAGGCGGGAGTTTCCTCACTAGTATCTATAATTCTCATCCAGCGGCTCACAATTTATGTTGGGCCTCTACAACTTTAGATTAAAATGCATTTTACTCCAGTAATAAACAAGTCTAATAGTTAATCCAAATGCACTTCTAATAACCCTTACTAAATGCAGAGTTATGGCACAATCAGTCCCCCAAAGTAACTCTCCTACTGGCATTGTCCTCAATTTTTCTACTCCGATTTTGCTCTCATGCTACGTGAGAAGGCTGACCAACCATACAACAGCCACTCCAATAGCTATCAAGCGGCTGCAGTATGATGATGCGCCACTCACATCAAACCGAGTGTTCCTATTGATTGACGAGCCTGGCAGAAGAAAAGGGCCCTGTTAGTCGCCACCAGCAACTAGAAGTACTATGATCCGATTGGAACATATGAATTCTACAAGGACCTCATATGGAACAGTTAGGCATTAGGGAAAGAATTACAATGCTCCAAACGGGAGTTGATGGTTGAAATACCAAGACAGAGAGGAATTGTGAGCTTACAATTGTAGTCCATCCAGCCCAAGCGCATCTTCTCCAAGTCATACACAAATATTTTATCATGCAAAGCAAGGTCTGTAACCAGCCAAAGGGACCAATTAGGTAGTGAGGAAAGATTTCTTAAAAAAAAGGTTAAAAGGTCATACATGACTTGACCATTTTATTGTAATATGTTAGTTAATTATCCACATGAAGCTACCATGTACTAGGATTTACAGTCCAGTCCAATAGGAACAATAATAGGGTTTCAAGAACGGTATGGAGTGAAGAGCCATGATCATTCTCCCATGCCACCTGAGTATAGGGGAGCATATCATACCAAAACCAACATTCGGTGGAGACCGGTGAAAACCACACAAAAAAGATGTTTTGAAGTTTCGAAAAAAATACAGGATGTTATTAGGGTGATGTCTATTGCCATGCAAAATTCCAAGTTCAAACACATTACGGAATGTGGGCTATGAAAATAACAAAATGAGCATTGAATAGTGCCGAATAGTAACGTCACTATTCAGGGCTGAATATGTTTTTTTATAGCTCACATTTCTTAATGTGTTTCAACATGAAATTTGGCGTGGCAGTAAAAACATCACCCTCTTAACATCTGTATTTTTTCATATTTTTTCAAAACTTTCAAATGTGGTTTCCCTGAAGTACCACAAAGTTTTCTTTGAATGTTGGTTTCCGTATGATATTCTCTCCTGAGCATAGTTAACTGGTTGCTTACGATTTGCTACTTGTATAATTATTGAGATGTTTGTTGAACAGCTTATTCCTTTTCAGATATCTACAACAGGATAGCATTCTTAAGATCTAATAGGTAAGCTGTGCAGCTTATACTGGCTCATTCAGTCAAGATAACTAACCTCCGAGTACAGTGATTCCATGGCCACTCTGGATTTCCTTGGTACTTTGCCAGCCAATGCACCACACAGTATCATTGCCCTGCAAACCATGATATGATATCGTTATATTTGAGATATGTCGCTGCGAAAAAATACATTGAAGGCAGCATCAAAAGGCTGCTGGATTTACCACATAACCCTGCAGCAAAAGATAGTTTCGTGGCTTCATTGTCATTGCAGCACCTCCCTTAAAATATAGTGTGACGGTTGGAAATAACAAGTCAATGCTGGTACAGTACAAAGCATTTTTGTTATTAGTAATTCGATACTCATATAGACATGAACTCTTAATTTCATTATGATGAAAAGGAGACCTGCTAGAAGAAAGGAAACACTTGTCCCTCTTCTCAACCCGCTCGGTGCCAAGAGGGCGTACCGATGGAGAAACCCCTGCAACTATCTGCAAATAGCTAAATATGAATCATTAGGATCTACATACTGGAGAGTCACATACTAAATCAATTGAAGTAATATAGGCTGGTCGCATAGTGAGATATGATCCTACGAACTCACCGCACTAACAAATCCATCATAGACTTCGTCTAGAAGGTATGTTAGGGTTGTTCCTGAGTCTACTATTGGTCCTTGTTTATTTGATGTTGCAAATAAGGAAGAATCAATGGGCAGGTTTTGGCCATTGACAGCAATGCCCTCCAGATTCAAGTTGTAATGAGGCCTATATTTCATCCACAATATTAACACATAAAAAGTGGTTAGTATGAAGAATTCAGAAAGTTCTAAATGGTAGAGCCCACATTTCACAGATTAAAGACCCTAGCTATATTGTGTATTAATCTTGGCTTCTCAAATAACTGAACGCATGTTTCTTAAAAAGAACTCAACCCGTGGAAGGAGTCCAAGATCTGTAGGAAGAAATTCGGAATGTGATGGGCAAGGTTGCTAGACTGTACACCTACAACTGGGCTACATTGTAAATCTCAAATTAATTAACCTAACAAGCATATTTTACCTTATAATGATAAGGGTTGAAAAAAGAATTACCTCCATAACGGTTACCAGTATGGCTAATTAAATAAAATCGTGCGATGCAGAATTTTGAACTCTTATATTATAGGCTCGAAGTAATTCAGGGAAAAAACTTACCCTGCAAGTGGAGTAAATACTAATCTTGGCTCCACGATTTCACCAAGAAGAAAAATGCCACCACCTTCTTCGGAACCTTTCAGGCAATGTGAGAACTTTTTAGGGGATACCCCCAAAGAGTTCAGTTGTGAAATGATAGAAACTTGCTGTTGTCCAAATGCCAGAATCCCATCTGTAGATATGAATCCTGACAGTGATTCGGTACATCTGTTTAAAAGAATATTTGAAACATGTCAGGGAGCAACGACGAAAAAATTCTATGGACCTTACTAGGAAGCAAGCTTCACTCTAAAGGTAATGAATAAATAAATAAAATGACAGTGTCGACAAAGATACATGATTTACCCAAAAACAACAGATGCAGAAGCATTGGCAAAATGTTGATTTCCCATGATAGTGTCGAGATGCATAGTGTCAGACACATAGTAACCCGATACTCCAGTTCCATCACCATAAGTAAGATTATAACCACATAGGCTGCTTGTGGAGTCCGAGGTATAGCAGACTTTTGATCCTGATTCGTCGGCAGTTGTACAGCTATTATCCGAGCATGATATTCTGGATGATGTCGATGAAGAGTTGGGATTGTATAACTCTATTGGGATCTGAAAAACAAAGAAGTACAATGTTAATCTGTGCATATTTCGAATTGAGACGGATAGGAGATAGGAGATTCACCTTGAGCGGACTTCTTGTTGGGCAACCCCTGCAGCCTTTGCAAACAATCCACGAGATGTCACTTCCAGTATCAATTTGGAAAGTGTATTCTTTTGGGGGGTTCCCTAATTTCAGGCTAGTATAATAAATCCTGCAAATTAAAATTTTAATTTTTAAATAAAATGATCGAAAATGGAAGAAATAAATATTAGAAGCTAACGCACCCATCAGCGAATGGGTTGGCGTTGCCCTGCACAGGGACATTTACCACACCCATCCTCGCCTGCCTCGCCCTGTCCAGCTCCCTGAGATCCCCTAGGGGGACCCCCTTGAGCGGCACCGCCCGCTCCAGCACCATCGCCTGGTTAGCTGTTGCAACCGCCGTGGCCAGGAGCAACACCACCACCATGGTAGTCAATTCTGATGGCCTCATCACAAGTAATTTTTCCTGATTTCTGTGAAAAAAAACAACTATATTTGAGTAGTATGCACAGTTGCCGATGGACATGTAACAAAAAGATAGGCATGATGATTCAGGGGCAGGCAAATGATTTTCAGAATTGATATTCAAAATTTGGGAGAGTAATTTTTCTTTTGGATCCTAAAGCCAAGTTTTTGGTCTAAACGGTGGTACTATCTAGTACTCCCTCCAATCCAAAATAAGTGTCGTAGTTTTGCACTAAGGTTAGTTCAACCTTAGTTCAAAACTGCGACACTTATTATGGATCGGAGGGAGTAATCAAGAGCCAAGAGCTGCCTCAAACAAGACTGGGCATTCTACATTTTTCAAAAAGGGGAATATACTAGATCAGTATGGGCACTTTGCCCCGCCCAGGTTTGTAGTCTTTATTGTGCCAGGATCATTGTGATGATCTATCAATTGCATATCAAAGTTTTGGAGCTCCAGTAGTGAACCAATGCTATTTGATAATCGAATTCCAGATTTCACCATGGATTCGGTTAAAAAACCAACCTGCAATAGATCTGAAATCCTGAATGGGAAAAGGAAACCAACAACGTTTGTGCAACCCAAAAAAAATGGGAGGGGACGTGACCACTCTAGATCAGTCTAGTTTTGTGCTAGATTATGCATCTGCAACTACAACTACTCCCTCCGTCCCAAAATAAGTGTCTCAACTTTGTACTAACTCTAGTACAAATTTATACTAAGTTGAAGACACTTATTTTGGGATGGAGGGAGTACTACATAGACAACCTTGTTCAGAGAATTAAAATTAAATCATGGCACACACGCATAGAGACTTCAACTTTTGCATAAGTGAAACTGGCTAAACTTATGCAAAACGGAAAGCAAACCTCTCCCAAAATACCAACACCATCACACTAGTGTCTGAACAATTTGCGATTTCAATGGTAAAGGAGAGAAACCTGCAGAGAAGCGACTCCCTTCCTGATTGAGCTCCTTGTCTGCTCTGCTGCCTGACAAGGCCGGAGCGGCTGAGGCGGGAGCAGGGAAGCCGGAACAGAGAGGCCCGGCCGGAGCGCCTGGGACGGAGGCGGAGCGGCAGGGAAGCCGGACGGAGCAGCGCCGTGCCGGAGGAGCGAGGTCGCGGTCTCGCGGACGCCGGAGCGCGGGGGGCGGAGGCTGGAGCGGCCGGCTGCCGTGGAGGCCGGAGCGGCCAGGGAGGGAGGCGCGAGGGTCCGAGCGCGATCTGCGCGGACTGGGAGGAATCTGAGCTCGGATCTCACCACACTCGACGAACCCTAGGTGCTTCTCTTATTTCCTCTGCTGCGGGCTGCTCATGCCCTGCCTCTCAGACCAGGGGACGCTTAAGTTCGTTCGAAACTGCAACGGCGATGATTAGCTGGTTATAACGGGAGGCTTTGGCGCCACGGTGATGAGGATGAGCAGCGGTGTTATAGAAAGCCGTAATACTCGTGGGCTGTCCTTTTATCATCTGGGCCGTTGCTTGAGCCTGCTTGAGTCGAGGCTAATCTTCAGATGGTTCTCAAAATCAACTCAAAAAAAAAAATCAGATGGTTCTGAGAAAAACAGATCTTCAGATATCAGTCTTCAGGCCTATGGGCGTGTTTGGCCAACACGGTCAGGTGAGAAGAAAAACAACCTTTGATTGCCTGCATAACACGAACTTTAAAGCACCTCCTATCCAGGCCTGTTAGGAGCGATCGATTCGGTCGTAGCCACTCAGCCAGGCTTGGGGGATGCAGGGGAAGGGGACACGACACAGTGCTCATGCAACCGCGAAGATGGTGCGAGCTCACGCGCGTTCCCCAAAAAGCGGTGGTTGGAATTGGTGTCACCTCCCGCCGATTCGGTCACCCTATGTAGCCACCCCCCCCCCCACACCCACACACCCACACACACCTCTCCCAAACTCGCGTCACCATTCTGTAACATCTCGGTAGTTAAGCTACAATAACCACACAAAACACACTAACGATGACATGTCATCGTAGTTAATTTTCTAAACCTCACTTTGATCCAAACCGAATTCAAATTCAAATTAAAATAAAGTCAAATTATTATTTCTTCAAATGGTAAAACAAAAATGTTCGCTGGGTTCCGAAAATTCACTAACTGACTTTCATGAATAAACCAACATTATTTGAATTATTAAAATTCCCTTAACCTATTTTAAACTGGACCAAACAGCCCCAAAATGAATTCAAATAATCCTCAAACTTTTTGTTAAATAATGTATAGTATTTATATGTCAAAGCTTCAGATTTTTCAAAAAGTCATTTGGTTCAAGGATTAATGCAAAACAGTAGCTAAAAATAAAACAGAAAGGCCTAACTAACTACTTTGCATTTGGGCCCTAGTGGCCACATAGCACTATCGGCCCAGCCCAGCGGTGCCTTCCCCTACCTCCTCGCTACAAGGGGACAAGGAGGTTGTGGCGGCCATCCACGGCGCCATGGCCGCGGTGGCAGCCATCCTGCGGCCTGTTAGGAACGATCGATTCAGTCGTTTCCCCTCAGTCGGGCTTGGGGGATGCAGGGGAAAGGGGGGCATGATACCGTGCCCATGCGACCGTGGAGATGGTGCGAGCTCACGCGCGCTCCCCAAAAAGCGATGGTTGGAATTGGTGTCACCTCCTGCCGATTCGGTCACCCTATATAGTCACCCTCACCTCACCGTCCCCCCTCCCGAACTCCCGCCACCATTCACCCCCTTCGAGACTTCCCTCCCACGCAAATAGACTTCGACGAGCAGGTAAGCAGCGCTTCTTCTCCGGCCGGCGGCACACGGCGGCGGCGATTTGTGTCCTCCTCTTCAGACGACAGAACTAAAAATGACGTTATTAAAATTCAAACAAGAGAACTGGCGAATATCCCGATAGAGAACACCATCCAGCGGTAGGTCCCAAGCATTGTTTTGCACGGCACTTATGAGATTCCCCCCCCCCCCTTTTAGTAACAGAGAGAAGAGAGAGTGTGTGTTGTATGTGTGTGTGTGTCCGTCAAGTCCTTCTGCTTGGGCCAAGCCCAAAATCAGTGCAAAAAAAAAAATACAAATGACATATATGTTTTCAAAAAAATGTTCGTCACCAAAAAAATGATACAGTTTCTAAAAAATGTCCTGAAATAAATAAAAAAGGCACACCTTTTCAAAAATAAATATTCATGATTTTTTGAACAAGAAAAAATATAATCGATCGAAAGACTATTACATGCACAACTACTTTCATCAAATGAAAGTGCGGAGCTGAATTAGGTCCTAACGAATGCTGTTAGGGTGGCTTCTTCACGTCTGAATTTTATGGTCCAAAATGTTGTGCGCAATATAATCTTATTTCTTTTTTTTTTGCACGGTAATATAATCTTATTTCTAATGTTAATCAAAATTAGATATAATAAGTGTTGCGTAATGCCACATGGAGCATGTTTAGTTTTTCCGCCCGTTGCAACGCACGGGCGTTTGTACTAGTTTAAAAAAAGGCAGGTGCATTCCGTTAGTATAAAGTACATGATGTATGTACAGACATGATGCATACATGGTGTCATGCAAGCATCGATCTACGGCCTGCTCAAGTTTTAACACAAAATTGCTCACAAGACTGGGAAGACATCCTCTTTATTTGCCCAGATAGGTAGCTTAACAGAGTTTGAATTAACCAAATGTTGGGCACTTTCCATGGTAGCAAACTGCAGAGTCACACCACTAGTTCAATGCAACTTTACAGCGTTGCTACTGAATTTCTACTTCTGATGCACGAAAATAAGCAGGTGCGTTCCTTGCACATTCAGCAGCAAGCAAATGGTGGAATGGACACATTCAGATTCAGACTTGCTGTAAATATTATAAGCATCCAAGGAAAAACTGAATCTGTTCTTCTCTAGAACTGCATCTTACAGTACATGATAACCTGGCAGATGCCTGCGCCTGGGGCTTTCTTTCCATTGCTCCTTGAGAGAACAGGGTACTGTTCCCATGGCTGCACAAGTGCAATTTCTTTTTCTTTCGTTCAGATAATGGAGGAGAAAGTGCTATTATGAGCCCAAGCTCAGAACAACATAACAAAGTTCACCATAATTAACGCTCGGTAACACTGTTTTCTATACAATGCAGGATATAGTTCGATAAAAGATGATTTACGGAAGGTGCCATAAAAGTTTACAGCCGAACAAAAAGCCTCCTGCCTTACTTTGTGACAGAAAAACATTTACCTCAAGAATAGTCTAGCCAAAGACTTCATAAAACTTCTCAACTACAAGCAAGCCCGAGTCGATTGATTCGAGCGGGTCTTTACGGAGCCGATGCCTCAAACAGTTGGGAATCACAGTGGCAATGTCCTCCACTGTCACAATGTCCCTTCCCTTCAAGGCAGCCAACGCCTTGGCCGCCCTGTTAGTGACAATGTCTCCTCTCAGCCCATCCACATTCAGCTCAGAACACACCTGGGATATCTTAACCCGGAGATCATGGTCGAGCTGCACAGAACCGAGGTTGCTCCGAGCCGATGTGATCTGGTCCTGGAGCTTCCCTTGCTCCTCCAAGTAGGACTGCCGGAACGTTTTTGGGTCCTTGTCGAACCGAGCCCTCTCCTCCACAATCTTCACCCTTAGCTCCGCGTCCCTGACCGTGCCAACCTGCGCGTGCATCCCGAACCGGTCCAGCAGCTGCGGCCGGAGCTCGCCTTCCTCCGGGTTACCGGACCCAATGAGGATGAACCGTGCAGGGTGGGAGATGGAGATGCCCTCCCTCTCCACTGTGTTCCACCCGGAAGCCGCGGAATCCAGCAGAACATCCACCAGATGGTCGTCCAGCAGATTAACCTCGTCCACATACAGTATCCCCCTGTTGGCCTTGGCAAGCAGGCCTGGCTCGAACGCCTTGACACCTTCGGTGAGCGCCTTCTCGATGTCGATGGTGCCGCACACCCTGTCCTCGGTGGCGCCGAGGGGCAGGTCGACCATGGTGATCTTGGTGGTGGTGACGGGAAGGTCCTCGCCCTTGAGGAGGCGGTCGCGGACCTCGGGGCCCATGACCTCGGGGTCGTAGGGGTCGGAGTTGAAGGGGTCGCCGACAACGACGCTGATGTCCGGGAGCAGGTCGACGAGGGAGCGGACGGTGGTGGACTTGCCGGTGCCCCGGTCGCCCATGATCATGACGCCGCCGATCTTGGGGTCGATGACGTTGAGCAGCAGGCAGAGCTTCATCTCGTCCTGCCCCACGATCGCCGGGAACGGGTACACCGGCCGCTGGCTCTCCTTCGCAGCCGCCGCCGGCTTGGTCTCCTACAAACATACGTCAGAGCCTGCAGAACATTGTGGGTTGGACAGATTTGAGGGTTTGGGGGCGTGCTGGTACCTGCACGGCGGCGGAGGGGGCGGCGACATTGCAGACGGCGAAGCGGCCGCGGCGGAACCCTCTGTTGGTCCTGGACGGAGCTCGGGCTGCGCGTGGTGGGAGAGAGCTCGGGTGAGTGAACTGGGAGGGAGCCTTTGGAGATTCCGCATTCCTGGATTTCAAATTAGAGGGAGGGGGGAAGAGGCGATACCTGAGACGGCGGCGGTTGCGGCGGTGGTGAGGGAGAGCGGGCGGGAGGTGGAGACGGAGAAGAGGGCCGGCGAGGCGGCGGCGGCCGACGCCGGGGAGAACGGGGAGGCCATGGCCATGGGACGAGGGGAGGGGAGTGGATGAATGGAGCGGGCGAGGGGATAAGAGAGGGATTGGGAGGCACGGGTCGGGACTTGGATAGGCCCGACGCTGCTTTGTTTTCCGAGCTATGGGCCGGAGTAATGCTGGCCATATGGGCCATGCCTCCCGGGCCGGCCCATTGATATGGATTTTTGGCCCGGCATGGACCCCTCAAACAAAAATTAAGGGTATGCATTTCTCAAAAAAAGAATTAGGGTATGCTTTCTTCTCCGATTTTTTTCAAGGGTGCGCTTAGAGCGTCAAATTTAGAAGTTCATTTACTTGCCAAATGCTCAGCTATGCTTGAGTAGGGTCGCCACCTGTGTCTTATTTCTCCTTCTTTTTAACACAGTACAGATACAAGCGCTCATACATACGCGCACACTCATCCCTATGAACGCATACACGCACATCCTACCTCTATGAGCACCTTTGAGAGACTAAGCCAGCATTTCATTTTGAGATTTATGAAGTCACTGTAGGCGCCTCGTCGTTGATGGAAACATGTTGTGGAGATAATTAAAATTAATAAATAAATATGTGAATTTGATGTGATACAACATCGGGACAAATCTGGTCCACTGACGAACAGTGGATATGTGGCTGAGATGTAATGTTTCTGCCTCTACTTGCTTATTTAATAGTAGTGGAGATTCACATGCATTGATCAATAAAGTGTTGGCAATTCTTTTAAAAAAAATTAAGGGTACCTTTTTGCAAAGGTCGCCCCCACCTTGTCACGGGTTGACAAACGGTGCATTGCATGTGCGTCATTTGTCGCAATCTGGAATCTTTTTTTTTTCGTACATTTGTTTATTCAAAATATTTTATCTCATAAACCGTGTGTTCAAATCCCGAACCGTTTACAGACTGGTCTAAAGTTGACCTGTCTAAAGTTGACCTGTCAGTGATAGCTTGTCCCGATGATCCAAATGGACCGATTGTAATCACTGACCGTCCTCTATATTTGACCCGTCTGTGTAGCCGTCTTATGTGTGACCCTTTGATTTTGCCGCTGATCAGTGTTGTGCTTACATAGGCTGTCATAATACATTTTCCACTCCCAATCTATACTTTTACTTCGCCGTCGATCACTCCCCTTCATCGGCATCTCTCTTATCCCTCCCCTACCTGGGGTTGGTGTTCCGTGGCGGTCTCTTTGACGTCTCTAAGGCCATCAATCGCGGCCCCAATGTCCCCACGCGGTCGCTCGCACATTTTCTCGACGTCGTGGCGGCTTCCTCCCATCAGGGGGCGTCGGGTCTCCTGCATCTAGGCACACAGTTGTAGACCACATAGTCATAGTTGTGCGGGTGTTAGGGTTGCTCTGCTCCGGTATCTTCCCTGCTTCCCATCATGTCTTTTGCGCCTCATTCTTTGGTCTTAGCACTAACCATCATTGTGAGCTCTATTCCTGGTAATAATGTTGCAGTTTCAATTAAGTTATGCATGCTTTACACTGGTAGAAAACAGGGCATTTGTCCCGGTTCGTAAGGGCCTTTAGTCCCGGTTCATGAACCGGGACTAATGGGTCGTTACTAATACCTCACCCCATTAATCCGGCTCAAACACGAACCGGATAGATGGTCCTCCACGTGGCGGTGCGCCAAGCCCAGCGCGGGGCCTTTGGTCCCGGTTGAGGCACCAACCGGACCAAAAGGCATCCACGCGTCAAGATTCCAAAGGGTCTGGGGTTTTGTTTTTTTAAAGGGGGGGTTGGGGGGTTTTGGGGGGTTAATTTAGGTGTTTCATATATTGTGTTAGCTAGCTAATTAATAGAGAGAAGCGTCCTCTCTTATGTCCTTGCTTGGTCGACGCTACGTACTATATACATAAGTGATCGAGAGAACCATTGAGTACAGAAGTTCGTCATGCATACCGAGAGAAGTGATCGATCGACCTCTCCTTCTCCGAGAGATTGGTCGAACAACAAGTTTTCAGTATCATGTATCCGACGCCATGGCTACATACATGTACAATATGTAAGATCTCTTAATTACAATCCCCTAGCAATTGAAATCAACTTCCACATGGTATTCTCCGGCTTTATTGATGACGTGGTAAAGAAAGAATGCCGCCAATTCCTCTTGAATTGCTTTCATGCGATCTGGTTCTAGGAGTTCATTCTGCATCTGCCACGTCTAATTTGAAGAAGGGGGTTAATTAATACATATATATGAATGAAACTCAACAGAAATGTGAAGGAAATATGCCCAAGAGGCAATAATAAAGTTATTATTTATTTCCTCATATCATGAAAAATGTTTATTATTCATGCTAGAATTGTATTAACCGGAAACATGATACATGTGTGAATACATAGACAAACATATAGTCACTAGTATGCCTCTACTTGACTAGCTCATTAATCAAAGATGGTTATGTTTCCTAACCATAGACATATGTTGTCATTTGATTAATGGGATCACATCATTAGGAGAATGATGTGATTGACATGACCCATTTCGTTAGCTTAGCACTTGATCGTTTAGTATATTGCTATTGATTTCTTCATGACTTATACAAGTTCCTGTAACTATGAGAATTATGCAACTCCCGTTTACGGAGGAACACTTTGGTACTACCAAACGCCACAACGAATCGGGCGATTATAAAGGAGTACTACAGGTGTCTCCGAAGGTACATGTTGAGTTGGCGTATTTCGAGATTAGGTTTTGTCACTCCGATTGTCGGAGAGGTATCTCTGGGCCCTCTCGGTAATGCACATCATTATAAGCCTTGCAAGCAATGTGACCAATGAGTTGGTTACGGATGATGCATTACGAATGAGTAAAGAGACTTGCCAGTAGCGAGATTGAACTAGGTATTGGATACCGACGATCAAATCTCGGGCAAGTAACATACCGATGACAAAGGGAACAACGTATGTTGTTATGCGGTTTGATCGATAAAGATCTTCGTAGAATATGTAGGAACCAATATGGGCATCCAGGTCCCGCTATTGGTTATTGACCGAGAATGGTTCTAGCTCATGTCTACATAGTTCTCGAACCCGTAGGGTCTGCACGCTTAACGTTACGATGACAGTTTTATTATGAGTTTAAAAGTTTTGATGTACCAAAGTTTGTTCGGAGTCCCGTATGTGATCACGGACATGACGAGGAGTCTCGAAATGGTCGAGACATAAAGATCGATATATTGGAAGCCTATGTTTGGACATCGGAATCGTTCCGGGTGAAATCGGCATTTTACCGGAGTACCGGGAGGTTACCGGAACCCCCCGGGGGGTTATTAGGCCTACATGGGCCTCGAGGGAAAAGAGGAAGGAGCGAGGAAGGGGCGCGCCTCCCTTCCTAGTCTGAATAGGACAAGGGAAGGGGTGGCGCCCCCCTTTCCTTCCTCTCTTCCTCCTCTTTCCCCTTCTCCTACTCCTACTTGGAAAGAAGGAGTCCTACTCCGGTGGGAGTAGGACTCCCCCTGGTGCGCCCTCCTTGGCGGCCGCCTCCTCCCCGGCTCCTTTATATCTGTATGGGGGGGGGCACCCCATGGACACACAAGTTGATCTACGGATCGTTCCTTAGCGTGCAGTGTGCCCCTCCACCATATTCCACTCGGTCATATCGTCGCGGAGTTTAGGAGAAACCTGCGCCGGTAGAACATCATCATCGCTACCCGCGCTGCGTCGTCTTGTGGAACTCATCTCGAGCTTTTTGGATCAAGGCCGGAGATCGTCATCGAGCTGAACGTGTGCTGAACTCGGAGGTGCCGTGACGTTCGGTGCCACTAGTAGAAAACCAATCAATCCGGTTCGTCAGGGCCTTTAGTCGGTTCGGGAACCGGGACTAATGGGTCGTTATTAATACCTTAACCCATTAGTCCGGTTCAGACACTAACCGGGACCAATGAGCCTCCACGTGGCCCTCAGGCGCCGAGCCCGGTCGAGGGCCTTTGGTCCCGGTTGGTGGCTCCAACCGGGACCAAAAGGCGCCCACGTGTCTGCATTCGATGGCCTGGTTTTTGTTTTTTTTTGAAAGGAGGGGTTGGGGGTTTTGGGGGGTTAATTTAGGTGTTTACGTTAGCTAGCTAATTAATAGAGAGAAGTGTCCTCTCTTAATTATGTCCGTGCTTGCTCGACGCCACGTAGTAAATATACATAAGTGATCGAGAGAACCATTCAAGATGAAGTTAAGTCATGCATACCGAGAGAAGTGATCGATCGACCTCTCCTTCTACGAGAGATTGGTCGAACAACAAGTTTTCTTGGCTACATACATGTACAATCTATATAAGATCTCTTAATTACAAACCACTAGGATTTGAATTCAAGTTCCACATGGTATTCTCCGGCTTTCTCGATGACGTGATCAAGAAAGAATCCCGCCAATTCCTCTTGAATTGCTTTCATGCGATCTGGTGGTAGGAGTTCATCCGCATCTGCCAAGTCTAATTAATTTAAAGAAGGGGTTAATTAATACATATATATGAATGAAACTCAACAGAAATGATGGTGTAATAAAATGAAATTGCGAATATTATTGCTTACGCACTTCATATTGTCTTCTAGAGTAGCCCGCTTGTTTTTCAATGTCGCGTTGTGGATGAACTCGCACACGTAGTATCCACGTAAATCATTCCCTTCCTCCTGCCACAAGCACTTTACGAGAAATAGAGGTCAATCAAACTGATAATGAAGCATTATATAAATGGCATTGATGAAAGTATAGCTATAGAATCAACGGAGATCTTGCGCCAAGAGTACTTACTTTGGTATGTATATCGCAGCTCCTTGGCAGATCCCGAGCTTGTGCGGTGAACTGTTTCCAAACCCGCAAGACAAAGAAAATATTTGTTATTACTTGAGATATCAAGAAATGAATTAAAAGTTGCCGATATGGTGCGATAATGATCGATTGAACTTACTTGCTGAGCATGTCGGTCATGTCCGCATAGGTCTTTGGGATCTTTCCGTCTCGAGTCTAAGGCGGTTACTAGTCCACGCTCAAGCTTAATCTCCGTAAGAATATAGTGGTACCTACACGCAAGCATAACTCATCAATTACATTAACCTCGCCGAGTAATAAGGAAAACCGAATATGCACACGACAAGAACACTCACGGGCCGTGGTAAGGAAAGAGTATGGTATCTTTGTTTTGATTTTTGATCAATGATTGTAGCAAGTTGTCCTCGGCCTCTTCGGCGCGCTTTTTAACCAGAAAAACATCTATGATATTTGTGTTAATGAACCCAATATCATAGATTTCATTTTTCTTGCACTCGACGATCTTCAATCTGCATAATATATTGAGGATAATTAATTATAAATACATGCAATGAAAGAGCCGAGCTATATATACAGACTAATGACAGAAATAGTACTTACAGGCAGTAGCAAAAGACCATTAATTTATCGAGGGCCTTTTGATTGAAGAACTCGAAGAACTCCTCAAATGGAACAGCCAACACATCATTTGAAACGAGGTCGTGCTCCTCTTTAATTTTCAGATACAAACTGTTCGTCCCCTCAGACTCTCTGCAGGTTTTCATGTACCAACTGTGGAATCTTCGCATCATTGTTGTCAGAGACTTTTCATCTTTGACGAGAGGCTTCCGTACTCAGTATCTAAATAAGTCCACCTCCATGAAATCAGGAAGTGCATCGTCGGCGGGTAATCTTCAAGATTGCCATAACCGCCACCGTGCGGAGGATTAGACACATTCAGCGAGGGCACGATTGCTGTGCTTGTTCGCCGAGCTGGGCAATTTTTTTCCCTTTGCCCGTTGTTCTTTTGACCTTTTATCCCCGACAGTAGTTCCCGACCGCTTGGCTTGGAGATATGTCATTCAAGAATGCGCCATAGTTGGTTCTCGGCGGAGACTTTGGTGGTTTCCTCGGGGCATCAAGAGTGCGCTTTGCTTTCACGGATCGACCTTCTCCTCCGGAGGTGGATGTATCTTTGCTTTAACCCTTCAAAGAACTCCTTCACTTGGCTCGCACGATCGTATCGTTTTCCTCCTTGCTCCTCTCATACGGTAACTTCTCTACAGGCTTTAGAGGTGGACCGATCAGATTGCCTCTCTCTTCTTGTCTGCTAGACGCCGGAGCGAGCACGGAGCGGCTGCGGCGTCTGTCTTCCTTCGTGCTTGCTTACGAGGCGGAGGAGAAGGACTACGACGGCCGGAGCAGCCGGGCGGGCGGGTCTCTTCCGCCCTTGCCGGGCGAGGCGGAGAAGGAGGAGGCGGAGTGCCGCCACGCCGGAGAAGGGGCGGAGTGCCGCCACGCTGCGTGCCTCGATCTTCACTCACGGGAGGAGGAGGCGGTGGAGGAGGCGGAGTGCCCCGACTCACGGATGAGGAGGAGGAGGCGGAGGCGCCCAGTTCTGAAGGTCGATGAGCTCCTTCCGCCATAGGCATGGAGTCTTGAGCGTAACCCAGCCTAGTCTCCCCTTCACCGGTAGGGTGCTCAAGCCGAGGTCCTCAAATCCTCCGTTATTTCATCAACCATCACCTTAGCAAATCCTTCCGAATCGGTGGCGGTGATAAGTTGTGCGGGTCCACTAGGATAAACTTGGCCAACAACCGCCTTGACCTTCAAATTCATGCATCGCGCCATAATGTGGCAATTTTGAGACTCCGTGATACCATCCACGGATAGCTGGCAGAGCCGTCAAGACATGCTCCTGAAGCAGCTCGGTGGAAGCAACGCCGCTTCTACCGAGATGGCGGGGTAGCCGGGAAGCTTGGCATGTCGTTTGTTGCGATCTGCCGCTTCTCGGTCCTCTTCTCGATCCTCTAGCCCCATTACCCTTCCAAGCAGCGCCTGCATTTGGTCATGCTCCACTTTCTTCCTCCTCTCGTGGGTTTTGTAACCCCTGCGTCCGGAAAACCAACCTTCCACGAAGCGAGCCTGGCGTGCCTCGTGTCCGTCCGTGGTGCTCGGGATTCCCAAGGGCCATTGTGAGCTCGTCCTTCTCCTGTTTGGAAGGAACGTCCCTCATTGCAAGCAGCAACAATATATTGTCGAAGTTTCTTGGTGGTGTTTGCATTGCTCGTTCGTCCCATCGACACCGCCTCACATAGGTCCAAGGTTCCGCCAGCCTCAAGAACCAAGTCCGCAGCGGTCAGCGCCAGCAGATCGTCTCGGTTCGATCCCTTTTCAAGCAGATCATGCTCAGCCTTGGACCACTTAGGCGGGCTTTGAGGTAGCCACGACCCCGTGCGATGGTGAAGCGTCTTCTTCGCAGCATTTTTCTTGTTTGTCTCCGACATCTTCTTACTCTTTTCCGATGTCTTGTGGGCCACAAATGCGGGCGATGATCTTTGATCTTCTCATATTTGCCGATGAATTCTGGTGTCTCTTTTTTCGGACAAACTGGTTCAGCTCTTTCCTCCACCTCCTCATTAGGCCAGCCATCTTCTTAAGAGCACAAGACTTGATTAATTGCTCTTTAAGCGGCTTCTCCGGATCCTCCTCTGGCGGTAGGGTGAAATTTGCCTTCAGCTCATTCCAAAGATCTTCTTTACGCAAATCATTGACATAAGACACCTCGTGGTCTTCATCCTTATGAGCTTATACCATTCTTTGGATGCTTGATCGGGATCCTTTCCTAACAAGAACCCCTGACCGAAAGCGAAAATGCCTTCTTTGTCCGGATGGGTTCAATCGGTTCGCCGTCGGCGCGATTTCTATGATCTCAAACTTTTCATCCGAGCTCAACTTTTCTTGGGCCTCGTCTCCATCAAGTTGTGCTCGATCCGGAGGGCTAGAAATTATAAGGAAGAAAGACGACAAGATACTTAATATGTGTACATATACCAAAACAATGGATGCATCAATTAACTTGTCAAGACGGGCTTAACTAATATATATATACCTGGCGGACTCGGTTCGGTGACTCGGCTCGCACGGTCTCCTTCGTCTTGTACCTCCATTGTGTCACGGAGCCATCATGAACATAGTCCTCCTCTTGTACCGGCATTAATGCAGGTCGAAGCCATCATAATCATAGCCCTCTTCTTCATCCATCGACCAACGGTGTCGATGAGAAATGACGCAACATCATCACTTCCATTTGCGATTATTTCCAACATCGCTTCGTTTCTTCGTCTCGGGAGTGCTCCATAGTTTACGCAAATATTGACAACATGTCAATTATTATTCAACATCGTTTTTCTCTAGGGTTTGGGTGTCCTCGAGAGTTTTGGTCGAGCGAGAGGGCCGAGGGGCTGCTGCAGTTGTATCTAGAGGGGTTAATTATATCGACAACGACGCGACATACATATACATATCGGGAGGGGTATCGGTACCACCCCTCGTGTTTAAGTTTCTTCTTTCTCCTTTCCTTTCTTTCTTCTTCTCCTCTTCTTTTCTTCTTCTCCCTCGAGAAAGGAAAATAATTAAGGAAAAGGGAGAAAGAGGAAGAAGGAAGAAGGAAGAAGAAGAAGAAAAAGAAAGAAAAAAAAGGAGAAGAAGAAGGAATAGAGAGAAGAAGAAAAATAGAATTTTTTCTTCTATTTTTCTTCTTCTCCTCTATTCCTTTCTTCTTCTCCTCTTCTTTTTCTTCTTTTTCCTCTTCTTATTTATTTCTCCTCTTCTTCCTCTCCTCTTTTCTCCTTTCTTCCTCTTCTTATTTTCCTTCCTCTCATTCTTTTCTTCTTCTTCTTCCTTCTTCCTTCTTCCTCTTTTCTTCCTTTTCCTTATTTTACTTTCTCCTCTACACTAACCTAAAATGCACTAACCTAAAATCGATCGATATCTACTAACAACCTAAATATAAAATTAATACATATATGAAAAACATATATAAACAAAAAAATGCTATATGAACATTATATTCATACATGCATACATATATAGCCACATCCATTCATCACATATATATATAGCTACCACATACATATATACATTATACATATGAAAAAAAATGCAATGAACAAAAAAAAATACACTTACGAAAAAAATACTATGAATATGTACACATATATATACATACAAACACATATACACACTTCTTCTCCTCTTTTTTTTCTTCTTTTTCTTCTTCTTCTTCTTCCTTCTTCCTTCTTCCTCTTTTCTTCCTTTTCCTTATTTTACTTTCTCCTCTACACTAACCTAAAATGCACTAACCTAAAATCGATCGATATCTACTAACAACCTAAATATAAAATTAATACATATATGAAAAACATATATAAACAAAAAAATGCTATGAACATTATATTCATACATACATATATAGCCACATCGACCATTCATCACATATATATATATAGCTACCACATACATATATACATTATACATATGAAAAAATGCAATGAACAAAAAATGCAGAGGCAGGGGCGGGGGCGGCAATGGGGGCGGCCTTGAGGGGGGCGGCAAGACCTGCCGCCGCAGAGATGGGCGGCGCGCAGTGACAGCCTGACAGGCGGGGCGGGCGGCTGCAGGGCGCTGGACGGGAGGGGCGCGGAGCAATGCTGCTCACAGGGGGCGGCGCGCGCATGGCGAGTAGCTGACGGCGCTGGCGGCGGCGGCGACAACAAGGTGGAGTAGGGCGCGGCGGCGGCAATGACGAGGAGGAGAGGCGTCGGGAGAAGTGGGCGATTGGCCGAAGCGCCAAGTGTTGCTTATATAGACATCCTTTAGTCGGTTGGTGGCACCAACGGGACTAATCTTTAGTCCCGGTTGGTGCCACCAACGGGACCAAAGGCCTTTTTCGGCAGCCCAAAGGGCGGGAAGCTGCGACCTTTGGTCCCGGTTGGTGGCTACAACCGACTAAAGCCTCTTTAGTCCCGGTTGAGCCACCAACCGGGACCAAAGGCCTCACGCTGCCAGCGTCGGGCCAAAGTTTAGTCCCACCTTGCTAGTTGAGAGGGGAGCGATGGTTTATAAGCCCCACCGCCGCCTCCCTCTTGAACTCCTTTGAACTGCAGCTTACGGGCCTATTTGCTCCTTCGTTGCTGTTGGACCTTCAGGCCATCTCGGGCTGAATCTGGCCCAAATAGGGATACCGATCGATTCAGGCCGTATGCCCAAGAGGTGGCATTTTTTTTCTTGCTTTATTTAATTTATATTGTTTCTACTTACAACAAAATACTTATTGTTGTTTTTTGTTTTGTTTTCTGCATTATTTATTTTCTTTTGTTTTTGCTCTATTTTTAAATCTTTTTGCTTCTAGTTTTAGGAAAATTATAAACTTTCTGTTAGTGCCATTACTAATTTTCAAATTTGAAAACACTTTTTTTGTTTTCTTTCTTGCTTTATTTAATTTATATTGTTTCTACTTACAACAAAATACTTATTGTTGTTTTTTTGTTTTGTTTTCTGCATTATTTATTTTCTTTTGTTTTTTGCTCTATTTTTAAATCTTTTTGCTTCTAGTTTTAGGAAAATTATAAACTTTCTGTTAGTGCCATTACTAATTTTCAAATTTGAAAACACTTTTTTTGTTTTCTTTCTTGCTTTATTTAATTTATTTTGTTTCTACTTACAACAAAATACTTATTGTTGTTTTTTTGTTTTGTTTTCTGCATTATTTATTTTCTTTTGTTTTTGCTCTATTTTTTAAATCTTTTTGCTTCTAGTTTTAGGAAAATTATAAACTTTCTGTTAGTGCCATTACTAATTTTCAAATTTGAAAACACTTTTTTTGTTTTCTTTCTTGCTTTATTTAATTTATTTTGTTTCTACTTACAACAAAATACTTATTGTTGCTATTTTTAATTATTACGAGGGCCGAACCATAAGACATTTCAAATGAACTCTGAAAAAGTTGAAAGTTGGCATGGTATATCATAAATTGACCCACACATAGCATGTGCATGTACAAAACGAAAAATGGTATCATACTCATCAGTTACAATATAATGGTATCATAAACGAACAATAGTTATGGAGAAAGTCTTCACTTTTTCTTCGCTTGTGTCATTTGCTTATTGCGCCAGTAACCATGGATAATCTTCATCGTTTATCGGGATGTTGGGGTCAGCCTTGACTTTAAAGGAGGAATTTCATGAAACTTTTCATAATCTTCGACATGTCATCTTGTCCTCCACTCCCACGATGTCCCTTTTTCCCGAAAGAACTATGTGGCGCTTTGGCTCATCGTATGATGTATTTGCTTCCTTATCTTTTCTCTTTCTCGGTCTCATGGACATGTCCTTCACATAGATAACCTGTGCCACATCATTGGCTAGTACGAACGGTTCGTCGGTGTACCCAAGATTTTTCAGATCCATTGTTGTCATTCCGCATTGTGGGTCTACGCACACCGCCTCTGACAGATTGACCCATTTGCACTTAAACAAAGGGACCTTAAAATCATGTCCGTAGTCAAGTTCCCATATGTCCACTATGTAACCATAATATGTGTCCTTTCCCTCTCGGTTGTTGCATCAAAGCGACACCGCTGTTTTGGTTGGTGCTCTTTTGATCTTGGTCAATCGTGTAAAATGTATTCCCATTTATCTCGTATCCTTTCCAAATCAATACGGTCAAAGATGGTCCCTCGATAACAAGTACAGCTCCTCACAAACAGTCTTGTCACCTCGACACGTGCTTCCAACCAACTGCTGAAAGTCCCGATGTGTTCACATGTAATCCGATGTCGACCGCTCCGGGTGTTTGAAGCGCAGATCGTTCTTGTGTTCATCGACATACGGGTCACCAAGGTAGAGTTCGTAGAAGCTGTAGTGGGCTTGAGACCAAGAATATCCGCCCCTCGCATATTATTGAGTCCTTTCCAAGCGTGTTTTTTCAAATCAGTCTCCCCTCATACCGCGATTTAGGGAGACCTATCTTCTTAAGGCCAGGAATGAAGTCAACACAAAACCCGATGACATCCTCTCGCTTGATGGCCCATGGAGATGCTTCCTTCGGCCTAGCGACACGGACATATTTCTTTAGGACTCCATGAACCTCTCAAAGGGGTACATATTGTGTAGAAATACGGGTCCCGTAATGACAATCTCGTCAACTAGATGAACAAGAACGTCGCCATGATATTGAAGAAGGATGGTGGGAACACCAGCTCAAACCGACAAGACATTGCACCACATCACTCCTTAGCCTTGGTATGGTTTCGGATCGATCACCTTCGAGATATTGCATTGAGGAATGCACATAGCTTCACAATGGCTAATCGGACGTTTTCGGTAGAAGCCCCTCAATGCAACCGAAGCGGTTGCGTCATAATCACGTGGCGATCATGAGACTTTAGGTTCAAACTTTTTCTCGCCATATTTATTATTCCTTTTATATTCGACGAGAAGCCGTCCGACCTTCATACTAAGCAGGCATTTAAAGAAGATTTCCTTCTCTTCTTTGGTAAGAGCATAGTGGCGGGACCTTCATCTCGCTTTGGAGGCATGCCGTCTTTTTTTCGCAAACGTTGCAGGTCCTCTCGTGCCTCGGTTGTATCTTTTGTCTTCCCATACACGCCCAAGAAGCCTAGCAGGTTCACGCAAAGGTTCTTCGTCCGTGCATCACGTCGATCAAGAGCGGACCTCTAGGTCTTTCCAAAGAGGGTAGGTCCCAAAATATAGATTTCTTCTTCCACATGGGTGCGTGTCCCTCGGCGTCACTCGGAACAGCTAGTCCGCCGACCCTTTCCAAAGATTACGTGTAAATCATTGACCATAGCAAGTACGTGATCACCGCACGCATGGCGGCTTCTTCCGTGATCTCGCCTCGCCTTTGAAATGCTTGCCTTTCTTTCGACATTGATGGTTGGTCGGAAGAAATCGACGATGGCCCATGTACACATTCTTCCCGCAGCTTGCGGTATATACTATCGATGTCAAGTAAACAAGTGCGTGCATGCGTGGTATCCCTTGTTTGTCCGTCCCGAAGGTTACCGAGAGCGGGCCAATCGTTGATGGTCACGAACAGCAACGCCTTTAGGTTAAATTCCTCCTGTTTGTGCTCATCCCACGACGTACACCGCTTCCATTCCACAGCTGTAAAAGTTCTTCAACTAATGGCCTTAGGTACACATCAATGTCATTGCCGGGTTGCTTAGGGCCTTGGATGAGAACGGCATCATAATGAACTTCCGCTTCATGCACATCCAAGGAGGAAGGTTATACATACATAGAGTCACGGCCAGTGCTGTGATTGCTGCTCTGCTCCCGAAAGGATTAATGCCATCCGCGCTTAAAGCAAACCATACGTTCCTTGGCTCACTTGCAAACTCATCCCAAGATTTCTCTCGATTTTTCTCCATCGACCCGTCGGCGGGTGCTCTCAACTTCCGCCTTTCTTACGGTCCTCAACGTGCCATCGCATCAACTTGGCATGCTCTCCGTTTCGAACAGACGTTTCAACCGTGGTATTATAGGAGCATACCACATCACCTTCGCAGAACCCTCTTCCCGGGGCTCGCCGTCAACATCACTGTGGTCATCTTGTCTCGATCTTATACCGTAATGCACCGCATACCGGGCATGCGTTCAGATCCTTGTACGCACCATGTAGAGGATGCGATCATTAGGGCATGCATGTATCTTACGCACCTCCAATCCTAGAGGGCATACGACCTTCTTTGCTGCGTATGTCTTGTCGGGCAATTCGTTATCCTTGGAAGCTTCTTCTTCAATATTTTAAGTAGCTTCTCAAATCCTTTATCAGCACAAGATTCTCTCGCCTTCCACCGCAGCAATTCCAAAGACGGTACCTAGCTTTGTGTTGCCATCTTCGCAATTGGGGTACAACCCTTTTTGTGGTCCTCTAGCATGCGATCGAACTTCATCTTCTCTTTTGACTTTCGCATTGCGCCCTTGCATCGACAATGACCCGCGGAGATCATCATCATCGGGCACATCATCCGGTTCCTCTTGATCTTCAGCAGCTTCTCCCTGCAAGCATCATCGCACATCGTCTGGTTCCTCTTGATCTTCCGAGCATCACCGTATTCGGGGGCACATAGTTGTCATCGTACTCTTCTTCTTCGCCGCCTTCCATCATAACCCCTATTTCTCCGTGCCTCGTCCAAACATTATAGTGTGGCATGAAACCCTTGTAAAGCGGTGGGTGTGCAGGATTTTCCGGTCGAGTAAGACTTCAGATTCCCACATATAGGGCATGGACAACACATAAAACCATTCTCGCTTGTTTGCCTCAGCCACTTCGAGAAAATTATGCACGCCTTAATGTACTCGGAGGTGTGTCTTGAACCGTACATCCATTGCGGTTCATCTGTGTGCATTATATATAATTAATGTGTCAAAAATCATTAGAGAGATCATGAATAGATAATTAATTAAGTGACCAAATTAATAGAAGTTCATCATCACATTAAAACCAAAGTACATACATAGTTCTCATCTAACAACATAAAGCTCTGCAGAGCATCTAAATTAATTAAACCATACATGAAACTATGTAAAACATTTCAATGCGAAACAAATGCGATCATAATCGCAACCAATGTAACAACCGATCCAACGACATAATGATACCAAGCCTCGGTATGAATGGCATATTTTCTAATCTTTCTAATCTTCAAGCGCATTGCATCCATCTTGATCTTGTGATCATCGACGACATCCGCAACATGCAACTCCAATATCATCTTCTCCTCCTCAATTTTTCTATTTTTTCCTTCAACAAATTGTTTTCTTCTTCAACTAAATTTAACCTCTCGACAATAGGGTCGGTTGGAATTTCCGGTTCAACAACCTCCTAGATGAATAAAATCTATGTCACGTTGGTCGGCATAATTGTCATAAACAATAAATGAACCAATAGTTATGAAAAGATAATATATACCACATCCGAATCATAGATGGGACGAGGGCCGACGGGCGGATACCAAAACCATCGCACTATATAAGATGCAATAATAAAAGTAAGAAAATTATACAAGTATATATCTATCTAAACATACAAATAAGAATATTTTTCCTTTCGAAAGAAGATAAGAACAAGAGGCTCACCACGGTGGTGCCGCCGATGAGATCGGTGCGGGTGATCGACGACGTTGAAGACGGGGATGGGGCGTGACGGACCGCTAAACCTAGACAAATATGGAGGAAAATGGAGCTTGGCGGTCGAGCTTGGAGAGGAGAAACCTTAAGTAGTGTGGCTCGGGCATTCCATTGAACACCTTGTGTGCATATGAGGTGAGCTAGAGCACCACCAAGCCCTCTCCCTCGGCAGAAAAAAGCAGAGCAAAGTGTGCTCGCTCTTGCTGGGGTATATATAGGCACCACCATTGGTCCCGGTTGGTCGTTGAACCGACTAATGGGTTCCTTTGGTCCCGGTTCGTGCCAAGAACCGGACGAATGGTTGTTGGCCAGAGCGGGGATCATTGGTCCGGTTCATCCTACCAACCGGGACCAAAGGTCCAGACGAACCGGGACCAATGGCCCACGTGGCCCGGCCGGCCCCCGGGGCTCACGAACCGGGTCCGATGCCCCCATTGGTCCCGGTTCTGGATTGAACCGGGACTAATGGGCTGGACCGGCCTGGACCATTGCCCCCTTTTCTACTAGTGTGCTTGGATCGGTCGGATCGTGAAGACGTACGACTACATCAACCGCGTTGTGCTAACGCTTCCACTTACGGTCTACGAGGGTACATGGACAACACTCTCCCCTCTCGTTGCTATGCCATCACCATGATCTTGCGTGTGCGTAGGAAATTTTTTGAAATTACTACGTTCCCCAACAAAATGATTGTGTAATAAAATGAAATTGTGAATATTATTGCTTACGCACTTCATATTGTCTTTGAGAGTAGCCCCACTTGTTTTTCAAAGTCGCGTTGTGGATGAACTCGCACACGTAGTATCCATAGAAATCATTCCCTTGTTCCTGCCACAAGCACTTTACGAGAAATAGAGGTCAATCAAACTGATAATGAAGCATTATAAATGGTATTGATGAAAGTATAGCTATAGAATCAACGGGAGATGCGCGCAACTAGCTAGCCAGTAGTACTTACTTTCGGGTATATATATCGCAGCTCCTTCGGCAGTCGCGGAGATTCTGCGGTGAACTGTTTCCAAACCCTGCAAGACAAAGAAAATAATTATTATTACTTGAGATATCAGGAAATGAACAAAAAGTTGCCGATATGGTGCGATAATGATCGATTGAACTTACTTGTTGAGCATTTCAGTCATGTCCGCATAGGTTTTGGGATCTTTCCGTCTCGAGTCTAAAACGGTTACTAGTCCCCGCTCAAGCTTAATCTCCAGAAGAACATAGTCGTACCTGCGCACGCATGCATAACTCATCAATTACATTACTATAACCTCGCTCGAGTAATAAGGGAAACCGAATATGCACACGACAGTAACACTCACTTGCCGTTGTAAGGAAAGAGTATGGTATCTTTATTTTGATTTTTGATCAACGATCATAGCAAGTTGTCCTCGGCCTCTTTTTCCTGCTTTTTAACCAGAAATTCATCTATGATATTTGTGTTAATGAACCCAATATCATAAATTTCTTCTTTTTTTGCACTCGACGATCTTCAATCTGCATAATATATTGAGGATAATTAATTATAAATACATGCAATGAAAGAGCCGAGCTATATATAGAGACTTAATGATAGAAATAGTACTTACAGGCAGTAGCAAAAGACCGTTAATTTATCAAGGGCCTTTTGATTGAAGAACGCGAAGAACTCCTCAAATGGAACACACAACAGATCAGTTCCAACGAGGTCGTGCTCCTCTTTAATATGCAGATACAAACTATTCGTCCCCCAGACTCTCTGCAGGTTTTCATGTACCAAGTATGGAATCTTCGCATCATCGTTGTTAGAGATTTTTCATCTTTGACGAGAGGCTTCCAGATCAGATTTGTGTTCGCCCACCTCCATGAAATCGGGAAGTGCATCGTCGGGTGTAATCTTGTAGATTGCCATAACCGGCCACCATCCTCGGAGCATTAGCGATGATGTCGCCGCTAGACACATTGAGCGGGGGGCACGATTGGTTTGCTTGTTCGCCGAGCTGGTCAATTTTTTCGCAGCTGCTCGTTCTCTTGACCTTTGATGTTTGACAGTATTTCCCGACCGCTCCGCTTGGCGATATGTCTGTTCAGTAATGCGCTCATAGTTGGTTCTCGGCGGAGACTTTGCCGGTTTCCTCAGGGCATCGAGAGTGCGCTTTGCTTTCACCGGATCCACCTTCTCCTCCGGAGGTGGATGTCTCTTTGCTTTCACCCCTTCAAAGAACTCCTTCACGTGGGTCCACACAATCGTATCGTTTACCTCCCCGGTCCTCTCGTACGGTAACTTCCCTAGAGGCTTGAGAGGTGGACCGTATCTGTACTGCCTCCCGCCTCTGGTTGTGCTGCTAGACGCCAGAGCAGACGGAGCGGTTGCGGCGTGTGTCTTCTTTCGTGCTTTCTTACGAGGCGGAGGAGAAGGACTACGACGAGCCGGAGCAGCCGGGGCGGTGGCGGGTCTCTTCCGCCCTTGCTGGCGAGGCGGAGAAGAAGGAGGCTGTTGGCTGCTCGGGAGCGCCGACGCAGGCGGAGAAGGAGGCGGAGTGCCGCCACGTGCCGAAGAAGGAGGCAGAGTGCCGCCATGCGTGCCCTGATCGTCACTCGCCGGAGGAGGAGGCGATGGAGGAGGCGGAGTGCCCTGACTCGCCGGAGGAGGAGGAGGAGGCGGAGGCGTCCAGTTCGGAAGGTTGATGAGCTCCTTCCGCCATAGGCATGGAGTCTTCAGAGCAGAACCCAGTCTAGTCCCCCCTTCACCGGTAGGGTGGTCAAGCAGGATCCTCAAATCCCTCCGTTATTTCATCCGCCATCACCTTAGCATATCCTTCTGGAATCGGCTGGTAGTGATAAGTTGCGCCGGGTCCACTAGGATAAACAGAGCCAACAGCCGCCTTGACCTTCAAATTAATCCATCGCGCCATAATTTGGCAATTTTGAGACTCCGTGATATCATCCACGGGATAGCTGGTAGGAGCCATCAAGACATGCTCCGGCTGAAGCAGCTCGGTGGAAGCCACGCTGCTTCTCCGCTGAGATGGCAGGGTAGCTTCGGGGGAAGCTTCGGCAGGTCGTTTGTTGCGATCTGCTTCTTCTCGTTCCTCTAGCCCCATTACCCTTTCGTGTAGCGCATGCAGTTGGCCCTGCTCCAGTTTCTTCCTCCTCTCGTGGGTTTTGTAACCCCCTGCGTCCGGAAAACCAACCTTCCACGGAATGGAGCCTGGCGTGCCTCGTGTCTGTCCAGGGTGCTCAGGATTCCCGAGGGCCATTGTGAGCTCGTCCTTCTCCTGTTCGAACGAACGCCCTCGCTGCTGTTGCATCGCTATAGTGCCGAAGGTTCTTGGCTGGTATTTGCAGTTGCTCGTCCGTCCAATGGCACTTCCCTGATACAGGGTCCATGGTTCCACCAGCCCCGAAGAACCAAGTCCGGCAACGGTCTGGCCAGTACATTGTCTCTCGTTCGATTCCTTTTTCAAGCAGATCATGCTCAGCCTTGGACCACTTAGGCCGGGCTTTGAGGTAGCCACCTGACCCCGTGCGATGGTGAAGCATCTTCTTCGCAGGATTTTGCTTGTTTGTCGCCGACATCTTCTTACTCTCTTCCGATGTCTTGTGGGCCACAAATGCGGGCTAGTGATCTTTGATCTTCTCATATTTGCCGATGAATTCTGGTGTCTTTTTTTGTCGACAAACTTGTTCAGCTCTTTCCTCCACCTCCTGAATAGGGTTGCCATCTTCTTAAGAGCACCAGACTTGATTAATTGCTCTTTAACTGGCTTCTCCAGATCCTCCTCTGGCGGTAGGGTGAAATTTGCCTTCAGCTGAGTCCAAAGATCTTCTTTCTGCATATCATTGACATAAGACACCTCAGGGTCTTCCTCCTTAGGCTTATACCATTGTTGATGCTGATCGATCTTGTCCCTAACAAGAACCCCGTGACCGAAAGCGTAAAATGCGCGCTTTGTCCGGATGGGTTCAATCGGTTCGCCGTCGGGCGCGATTTCTATGATCTCAAACTTTTCATCCGAGCTCAACTTTTTCTTCGGGCCTCGTCTCCTTACCGAAGTTGTGCTCGATCCGGAGGGCTAGAAATTATAAGGAAGAAAGACGAGAGTAATTAATATGTGTACATATACCAAAACAATGGATGCATCAATTAACTAGTCAGCACGGGCTTAACTAATATATATATACCTGGCCGGACTTGGTTCGGTCACTAGAGCAGTCAGCACGGTCTCCTTCTTGTACCTCCATTGTGTCATCGGAGCCATCATGAACATAGTCCTCTTCTTGTACCGGCATTAATGGGCCGAAGCCATCATGAACATAGCCCTCTTCTTCACCCAGTCCTTCCCGACCATCGGTGTCGTTGAGAAATGACGCAACTTCATCACTTCCTTGTGCGATTATGTCGCCCAACATCGCTTCTGTTTCTTCGTCTCGGGAGTGCTCCATAGTTTCTGCAAATATTTACAACATGTCAATTATTATTCAAACATGATATATATATATATATATATATATATATATATATATATATATTAGTGGCAAACATAGAACTAGCTAGCTAATCACAATAAGGAATCATGTTAGTGGCCTCGACGCTGCTTCTCTAGGGTTTGGGGTCGCCACACAACGCTCAAGGGTTTGGGGTGGCCTCGACGACAACGCTCTTTTAACTTGGTAAATTTGGGTGGCCTCGAGAGAGTTAATTTGTCGGGTAGGGGCGGGGCGGGAGGGGGTAGGAGACCAACATCGTTTTCTCTCTAGGGTTTGGGTGTCCTCGAGAGTTTTGGTCGAGCGAGAGGGCCGAGGGGGGTGCTGCCGTGGTATAAGTTATCACGGTCCAGAGGGGGTATATATATCGACCGCCCCTCATGTCGAAGTTTTCTCGAGGGGGTTATATCGACAACGACGCGATATACATATACATGGGAAAATAATGTTATCGGGCAGGGGGTATCGGTACCCCCCCTCGTGTTGAAGTTTCTTCTTTCTCCTCTATTCCTTTCTTCTTCTTCTCCTCTTCTTTTTCTTCTTCTCCCTCGAGAAAGGAAAATAAGGAAAAGGAAGAAAAGAGGAAGAAGGAAGAAGGAAGAAGAAGAAAAAAAAAGAAGAAGTAAAAAGAGGAGAAGAAGAAAAATAGAAAATTAGAAATTTTCTAATTTTTCTTCTTCTCTATTCCTTTCTTCTTCTCTTCTCTTCTTCTTCTTCTTTTTCCTCTTCTTATTTATTTCTCCTCTTCTTCTCCTTTCTTCCTCTTCTTATTTTCCTTTTCCTCTCATTCTTTTAGTATTGCTTGTTTTAAAAAATGTTCAAATAGAAAATTTGAAAAAAACAAAGGTTTTGCCTAATGCATTGTTCATATGATATACAAACATTTGCATATTCTGCAATAATCAATATCACAAAAAATCCTAACTTTTCTAAAATCTATCTTTTGCATATATGAAAACATTAATACACATATGAACAAAAATACATATATGAACAAAAACATGCTCTGAATACTTTTTTTATACATTTTGAACATCTACATACACATAGCCACATACATACACATATACATTATATATATATGAACAAGAAAACTAAACTAATAAAAATGAAAAAAAACAGAGCCGCATAGCCACATACATACACATATACTTTATATATATATATATATATATGTGAACAAAAAATTAAAAACAAACAGAGCCGGGGTGGTGCGGCGGCTCACAGCGGGGGCGGCTAGCGATGATGATGGCAACGGTGGTGGGAGGGCGCGAGGCGCTGGGTGGGACGGGCAGGGCTCGAGGCACGCTGTGACGACGGCGGTCTCAAAGCAGCGGCACACGGCGATGAGGGACGAGGAGGGTAGGCTTGGGGAGGCACGCGACGATGGGGACGAGGACGGCGCTGGCTCGGGAGGCCGGGCGACGAGGACGGCGCTGGCTCGGGAGGCCAGCGACGAGGACGGCGCTGGGCTCGGGAGGCGACGGCCTTGGCGGCTGCGGCGACGGCGAGGTGGAGCAGCCTGGTGGCGTCGAGGAGGTCGGCGTCGTCGGGGGCAACTGGCGATGAAATACTGAATTTTTGCAATGTGTTTGCTTATATAGCAAAGCCATTGGTCCCGGTTCGAGAAACCAACCGGGACTAATGCATCCTTTAGTCGGTTGGTGCCACCAACCGACCAAAGGCTCTTTTCGGCAGCCCAAAGGGCGGAAGTGGCGGCCTTTGGTACGGTTGGTGCCACCAACCGGGACCAATGTCTCTTTAGTCCCGGTTGGTGCCACCAACCAGACCAAACCCCTGTGTTGCCCGTGATCGGGCCAAAGTTTAGTCCCACCTCGCTAGTTGAGAGGGGCGTGCAGTGGTTTATAAGCCCCACTGCCGCACCCCTCTCGAGCTCCTCTCCACCGTAATCTTTCGGGCCTACTTGCTATTGCTTTGCCTGATGGGCCTTCTGGGCCTATTGCGGGCCTGAATCCTGGCCCATAGTAGGGTTTCTAGTCGTATTCAGGCCGTGGGAGCCCAGTAGGAGGCATTTTTTTGTTTTTTGTTTTCTTTACTTATTGTTGCCATTTTTATTTTTTTTCCAGTTTTTTTGTTTTGTTTTCTGCATTATTTATTTTCTTTTGTTTTTTGCTTTATTTTTAAATTCTTTTTGCTTTTAGTTTTAGGAAAATTATAAACTTTCTGTTAGTGCCATTAGTTTTCAAATTTGAAAACACTTTTTTTGTTTTTTTGTTTTCTTTCTTACTTTATTTATTTTATTTTGTTTCTACTTACAACAAAATACTTATTGTTGCTATTTTTAATTATTACGAGGGCCGAACCATAAGACATTAAAGCATTTCAAATGAACTCTAAAAAAGTTGAAAGTTGGCATGGTATCATAAATTGACCCACATAGCATGTGCATGTACAAAATGGACAATGGTATCATACTCGTCAGTTACAAAGTTGGCATGGTATCATCATAATAGTTATGGAGAAAGTCTTCACTTTTTCTTCGCTTGTGTAATTTGCTTATTGCGCCAGAACCATGGATAATCTTCATCGCTTATCGGGATCTTGGGGTCAGCCTTGACTTTGAAGGAGGAATTTCATGAAACTATTCATAATCTTCGACATGTCCATCTTGCCTCCACTCCCACGATGTCCCTTTTCCCGAAAGAACTATGTGGCGCTTTGGCTCATCGTATGATGTATTCGCTTCCTTATCTTTTCTCTTTCTCGGTCTGGTAGACATGTCCTTCACATAGATAACCTGTGCCACATCATTGGCTAGGATGAACGGTTCGTCAGTGTACGCAAGATTTTTCAGATTCACTGTTGTCATTCCGTACTGTGGGTCTACCTGTACCCCGCCTCCTGATAGATTGACCCATTTGCATTTAAAAAAAGGGACCTTAAAATCATGTCCATAGTCAAGTTCCCATATGTCCACTATGTAACCATAATATGTGTCCTTTCCCCTCTCGGTTGTTGCATCAAAGCGGACACCGCTGTTTTGGTTGGTGCTCTTTTGATTTTGGTCAATCGTGTAAAATGTATTCCCATTTATCTCGTATCCTTTCCAAATCAATACAGTCAAAGATGGTCCCTCGACAACAAGTACAGCTCATCACAAACAGTGTTGTCACCTCGAGACGTGCTTCCAACCAACTGCTGAAAGTCCCGATGTGTTCACATGTAATCCGATCGTCGCACTCCTCCGTGTGTTTGGAGCGCAGACTGTTCTTGTGTTCATCGACATACGGGGTCACCAAGGTAGAGTTCTGTAGAACTGTGTAGTGTGCTTGAGACCAAGAATATCCGTCCCTGCATATTATTGAATAGTCCCTTCCAAGCGTGCCTTTTCCAGTCAGTCTCCCCTCATATCGCGATTTAGGGAGACCTATCTTCTTAAGGCCAGGAATGAATTCAACACAAAACCCGATGACATCCTCTATTTGATGGCCCATGGAGATGCTTCCTTATGGCCTAGCGTGGTTACGGACATATTTCTTTAGGACTCCCATGAACCTCTCAAAGGGGTACATATTGTGTAGAAATACGGGGCCCAGAATGACAATCTCGTCAGCTAGATGAACTAGGACGTGCGTCATGATATTGAAGAAGGATGGTGGGAACACCAGCTCGAAACTGACAAGACATTGCACCACATCACTCCTTAGCCTTGGTATGATTTCTGGATCGACCACCTTCTGAGAGATTGCATTGAGGAATGCACATAGCTTCACAATGGCTAATCGGACGTTTTCGGTATAAGCCCCTCAATGCAACCGGAAGCGATTGCGTCATAATCACGTGGCGATCATGAGACTTTAGGTTACAAACTTTTTCTCCGCCATATTTATTATTCCTATTATATTCGACGAAGCGATCGGGACCTTCATACTAAGCAGGCATTCAAAGAAGATTTCCTTCTCTTCTTTGGTAAGAGCATAGTGGCAGGACCTTCATACTGCTTTGGAGGCATGCCGTCTTTTTCGTGCAAACGTTGCAGGTCCTCCTGTGCCTCAGCTGTATCTTTTGTCTTCCCATACATGCCCAAGAAGCCTAGCAGGTACACGCAAAGGTTCTTCGTCACGTGCATCACGCCGATCGAAGAGCGGACCTCTAGGTCTTTCCAGTAGGGTAGGTCCCAAAATATAGATTTCTTCTTCCACATGGGTGCGTGTCCCCCAGCGTCACTCGGAACAGCTAGTCCGTCGGGACCCTTTCCAAAGATTACGTGTAAATCATTGACCATAGCAAGTACGTGATCACCGGTACGCATGGCGGGCTTCTTTTGGTGATCTGCCTCGCCTTTGAAATGCTTGCCTTTCTTTCGACATTGATGGTTGGTCGGAAGAAATCGACGATGGCCCAGGTACACATTCTTCCTGCAGCTTGCCAGGTATATACTATCGGTGTCAAGTAAATAGTGCGTGCATGTGTGGTATCCCTTGTTTCTCTGTCCTAAAAGGTTACTGAGAGCGGGCCAATCGTTGATGGTCACGAACAGCAACGCCTTTAGGTTAAATTCCTCCTCTTGTGCTCATCCCACGTACGTACACTGTTTCCATTCCACAGCTGTAAAAGTTCTTCAACTAATGGCCTTAGGTACACATCAATGTCGTTGCCGGGTTGCTTAGGGCCTTGGATGAGAACTGGCATCATAATGAACTTCCTCTTCATGCACGTCCAAGGAGGAAGGTTATACATACATAGAGTCATGGGTGAGGTGCTATGATTGCTGCTCTGCTCCCTGAAAGGATTAATGCCATCCGCGCTTAAAGCAAACCATACGTTTCTTGGCTCACTTGCAAACTCATCCCAAGATTTCTCTCGATTTTTCTCCATGCGACCCGTCGTGGTGCTCTCAACTTCCGTCTTTCTTACGGTCCTCACTGTGCCATCGCATCAACTTGGCATGCTCTCCATTTCGAACAGACGTTTCAACCGTGGTATTATAGAAGCATACCACATCACCTTCAGAGAACCCTCTTCACGGGGCGCCATCAACATCACCGAGGTCATCTCGTCGATCTTATACCGTAATGCACCGCATACCGGACATGCGTTCAGATCCTTGTACGCACATGCGTAGAGGATGATCATTAGGGCATGCATGTATCTTCGCACCTCCAATCCTAGAGGGCATCGACCTTCTTTGTTGCGTATGTATTGTCGGGCACTCGTTATCCTTTGGAAGCTTCTTCTTCAATATTTTCATAGCTTCTCAAATCCTTTGTCAGCACAAGATTCTCGCCTTCCATTGCAGCAATTCGAAGACGGTACCGAGCTTTGTGTTGCCATCTTCGCAATTGGGGTACAACCCTTTTTTGTGGTCCTCTAACATGCGATCGAACTTCAGCTTCTCCTTTTGACTTTCGCATTGCGTCCTTGCATCGACAATGACCCGGCGGAGATCATCATCATCAGGCACATCATCTGGTTCCTCTTGATCTTCAGCAGCTTCGCCCGTTGCAGCATCATCGTGCACATCGACTGGTTCCTCTTGATGTTCAATAGCAACACCGTATTCAGGGGGCACATAGTTGTCATCGTACTCTTCTTCTTCGCCGTCTTTCATCATAACCCCTATTTCTCCGTGCCTCGTCCAAACATTATAGTGTGGCATGAAACCCTTGTAAAAGGTGGGTGTGAAGGATTTTTCGGTCGAGTAAGACTTCAGATTCCCACATATAGGGCATGGACAACACATAAAACCATTCTCGCTTGTTTGCCTTAGCCACTTCGAGAAAATCATGCACGCCTTAATGTACTCGGAGGTGTGTCTTGAACCGTACATCCATTGCGGTTCATCTGCGTGCATTATATATAATTATGTGTCAAAAATCATTACAGAACATCATGAATAGATAATTAAGTGACCAAATTAATAGAAGTTCATCATCACATTAAAACCAAAGTACATACATAGTTCTCATCTAACAACATAAAGGTCTGCAGAGCATCTAAATTAATTAAACCATACACTGAAACTATGTAAAACATTTCAATGCGAAAACAAATGCGATCATAATCGCAACCAATGTAACAACTGATCCAACGGCATAATGATACCAAGCCTCGGTATGAATGACATATTTCCTAATCTTTCTAATCTTCAAGCGCATTGCATCCATCTTGATCTTGTGATCATCGACGACATCCGCAACATGCAAATCCAATATCATCTTCTCCTCCTCAATTTTTCTAATTTTTTCCTTCAACAAATTGTTTTCTTCTTCAACTAAATTTAACCTCTCGACAATAGGGTCGGTTGGAATTTCCGGTTCAACAACCTCCTAGATAAATAAAATCTATGTCACGTTGGTCGACATAATTTTCAACAATAAATGAACCAATAGTTATGAAAAGATAATATATGCCACATCTGAATCATAGACAGGACGAGGGCCGACGGGGGCGGATACCAAAACCATCGCACTATATAAGATGCAATAATAAAAGTAAGAAAATAATACAAGTATCTATCTAAACATACAAGTAAGAATATTTTTCTTTTCAGAAAGAAGATAAGAACAAGAGGCTCACCACGGTGGTGCCGGCGATGAGATCGGCGCGGGTGATCGACGGCAGTGAAGACGGGGACGGGGCTTGACGGACCGCTAAACCTAGACAAATATTGAGGAAAATGGAGCTTGGCGGTCGAGCTTGGAGAGGAGAAACCTTAAGTAGTGTGGCTCGGGCATTCCATCGAACACCTTGTGTGCATAGGAGGTGAGCTAGAGCACCACCAAGCCCTCTCCCCCTCGGCCAGAAAAAACAGAGCAGTGTGCTCTGCTCTTGCGCGAGGGTGTATATATAGGCACCACTGAAGGAAATATGCCCTAGAGGCAATAATGAAGTTATTATTTATTTCCTTATATCATGATAAATATTTATTATTCATGCTAGAATTGTATTAACCAGAAACATAATACATGTGTGAATACATAGACAAACGCAGTGTCACTAGTATGCCTCTACTTGACTAGCTCGTTTATCAAAGATGGTTATGTTTCCTAGCCATGGACAAAAGAGTTGTCATTTGATTAACGGGATCACATCATTAGGAGAATGATGTGATTGACATGACCCATTCCGTTAGCCTAGCACTTGATCGTTTAGTATGTTGCTATTGCTTTCTTCATGACTTATACATGTTCCTGTAACTATGAGATTATGCAACTCCCGTTTACCGGAGGAACACTTTGGGTGCTACCAAACATCACAACATAACTGGGTGATTATAAATGAGCACTACAGGTGTCTCCAAAGGTACATGTTGGGTTGGCGTATTTCGAGATTAGGTTTTGTCACTCCGATTGTCGGAGAGGTATCTCTGGGCCCTCTCGGTAATGCACATTACTATAAGCCTTGCAAGCAATGTATCTAATGAGTTAGTTACGGAATGATGCATTACGTAACGAGTAAAGAGACTTGCTGGTAACGAGATTGAACTAGGTATTGGATACCGACGATCGAATCTCGGGTAAGTAACATACCGATGACAAAGGCAACAACGTATGTTGTTATGCGGTTTGACCGATAAAGATCTTCGTAAAATATGTGGGAGCCAATATGGGCATCTAGGTCCCGCTATTGGTTATTGACCGGAAACGTGTCTCGGTCATGTCTACATAGTTCTCTAACCCGTAGGGTCCATACGCTTAACGCTTCGCTGATTGATATAGTATTATATGAGTTATGCATGTTGGTAACCGAATGTTGTTGAGTCCGGATAAGATCATGGACATGACGAGGAACTCCGGAATGGTCCGGAGATAAAGTTTGATATATGGGATAATAGTGTTTGATCTCGGAAGGGTTCGAATTCACGGAAGGGGTTCCGGATGTTTCAAATGTTTGGGTACGAGAACATGTTATTTGGGCCAAAGGGAAAGCCCACAAGGGTTTTGGAAAGCGCAAAAGGAAGTTTTATGAGTCCGAGGCCGACGCCAGGTCTCGGTATGCTGGGTCCGACGCCGGAACCTGGCGTCGCCCCGAGTCCGAGAAGGACTCTTGCCTTTTGGGTGAAACCGACTTTGTGGAGGCTTTTACTCCAAGTTTCGACCCCAAGGCTCAACATATAAATAGAGGGGCAGAGCTAGCACCAAAGACAGATCAAGAAACACCAAGTCGTGTGCCGGCAACCCCGTCCCCTCTAGTTTATCCTCCATCATAGTTTCCGTAGCGCTTAGGCGAAGCCCTGCGGAGATTGTTCTTCACCAACACCGTCACCACGCCGTCGTGCTGCGGAACTCATCTACTACTTCGCCCGTCTTGCTGGATCGAGAAGGCGAGGACGTCATCGAGCTGAACGTGTGCAGAACTTGGAGGTGTTGTGCGTTCGGTACTTGGATCGGTCGGATCGTGAAGACGTACGACTACATCAACCGCGTTGATAAACACTTCCGCTTAGCGATCTTCAAGGGTATGAAGATACACTCTCCCTCTCGTTGCTATACCATCACCATGATCTTGCGTGTGCGTAGGAATTTTTTTTGAAATTACTACATTCCCCAACAGTGGCATCCGAGCCTAGGTTTTATGCGTTTATGTTATATGCACGAGTAGAACACAAGTGAGTTGTGGGCGATACAAGTCATCGCTACCAAAGATGTCATACTTTGGTTCGGCGGTATTGTGAGATGAAGCAGCCCGGACCGACATTACGCGTACGCTTATGCAAGACTGGTTTCACCGTTACGAGCACTCATGCTTAAAGGTGGCTGGCGGGTGTCTGTCTCTCTCACTTTAGTTGAACCGAGTGTGGCTACGCTCGGTCCTTGCGAAGGTTAAAACAGCACTAACTTGACGAACTATCGTTGTGGTTTTGATGCGTAGGTAAGAACAGTTCTTGCTCAGCCTGTAGCAGCCACGTAAAATTTGCAACAACAAAGTAGAGGACGTCTAACTTGTTTTTGCAGGGCATGTTGTGATGTGATATGGTCAAGACGTGATAAGATATAAGTTGTTGTATGAGATGATCACGTTTTGTTGAAGTTATCGGCAACTGGCAGAAGCCCTATTGATGTCTCTTTGTTGCATAATATGCAAGTGCCAAATAATTGCTTTACTTTGCTATACGATAGCAATAGTTGCAAGAGCAATAGTTGGTGAGACAACCATGTGATGACACATTGATATAGATCAAGATGATGAAGATCATGGTGTCGTGCCGATGACGATAGAGATCATGACAGTACTTTGGAGATGGAGATCAAAGGCGCAAGATGATCATGGCCATATCATGTCACATATTTTGATTGCATATGATGTTTATCTATTATACATCTTATTCTTGCTTTGATTGTCGGTAGCATTTTAAGATGATCTCTCACTAAATTATCAAGAAGTGTTCTCCCTGAGTATGCACCGTTGCGAAAGTTCTTCGTGCTGAGACACCACGTGATGATCGGGTGTGATAGGCTCTACGTTCAAATACAACGGGTGCAAAACAGTTGCACACACGGAATACTCAGGTTAAACTTGACGAGCCTAGCATATACAGATATGGCCTCGGAGCACGGAGACCGAAAGGTCGAGCGTGAATCATATAGTAGATATGATCAACATAGTGATGTTCACCATTGAAAACTACTACATCTCACGTGATGATCGGTTATGGTTTAGTTGATTTGGATCACGTGATCACTTAGATGACTAGAGAGATGTCTGTCTAAGTGGGAGTTCTTAAGTAATATGATTAATTGAACTTAAATTTATCATGAACTTAGTCCTGGTAGTATTTTGCAAATTATGTTGTAAGATCAATAGCTTGCGTTGTTGCTTTCATATGTTTATTTTGATATGTTCCTAGAGAAAATTGTGTTGAAAGATGTTAGTAGCAATGATGCGGATTGGATCCGTGATCCGAGGTTTACCTCATTGCTGCCTGTAAGAATTATGTCCTTGATGCACCGCTAGGTGACGGACCTATTGCAGAGCGTATGCGCACGTTATGAACGTTTGGCTAGCTCAATATGATGACTATTTGATAGTTTTGTGCACCATGCTTTATGGCTTAGAATCGACTTCAAAGACGCTAGAACGTCATGGACCATATGAGATGTTCCAGAGTTGAAGTTAATATTTCAAGCAAATACTCGAGTTGAGAGATATGAAGTCTCCAACAAGTTCTATAGCTAAAAGATGGAGGAGAATCGCTCAACTAGTGAGCATGTGCTCAGATTGTCTGGGTACTACAATCACTTGAATCAAGTGGGAGTTAATCTTCCAGATAAGATAGTGATTGACAGAATTCTCTAGTCACCACCACCAAGTTAGTAGAACTTCGTGATGAACTATAATATGCAAAGGATGGTGAAAACAATTCCCAAGCTCTTCGCGATGCAAAAATTGGCGAAGGTAGAAATCAAAGAAAAACATCAAAGTGTTGATGGTGGACAAGATCACTAGTTTCAAGAAAAAGGGCAAAAGGAAGAAGGGGAACTTCAAGAAGAACAGCAAGCAAGTTGCTGCTCAAGTGAAGAAGCCCAAGTCTGGACCTAAGCCTAAGACTAAGTGATTCTACTGCAAAGGGACTGGTCACTGGAAGTGGAACTACTCCAAGTATTTGGCGGATAAGAAGGATGGCAAAGTGAACATAGGTATATTTGATATACATGTTATTGATGTGTACTTTACTAGTGTTTATAGCAACCCCTTGGTATTTGATACTGGTTCAGTTGCTAAGAGTAGTAACTACGGGAGTTGCATAACAAACAGAAACTAGTTGAGGGTGAGGTGACGATGTGTGTTGGAAGTAGTTCCAAGATTGATATGATCATCATCGTACACTCCCTATACTTTTGGGATTAGTGTAGAACCTAAATAAGTGTTATTTGGCATTTGCTTCGATGGTTATACACCCAATGAAAATAGTTTGTTGGATCTCGATCGTAGTGATACACATATTCATAATATTGATACCAAAAGATGCAAAGTTAATAATGATAGTGCAACTTATTTGTGGCACTGCCGTTTGGGTCATATCGGTGTAAAGCGCATGAAGAAACTCCATAAAGATTGATTTTTGGAATCACTTGGTTATGAATCATTTGATGCTTGTGAACCGTGCCTATTGGGCAAGATGACTAGAACTCCGTTCTCCGGAACAATGGAACAAGCTACTGACTTATTGGAAATAATACATACCGATGTATGCAATACAATGAGTGTTGATGCTTGTGGCAAGTATCGTTATTTTCTGACCTTCACAAGATGATTTGAGCATATATGGGTATATCTACTTGATGAAACGTAAGTCTAAAATAGTTGAAAGGTTCAAAGAATTTCAGAGTGAAGTGGAAAAATCATCGTAACAAGAAATAAAGTTTCTGCGATCTGATCGCGGAGATGAATATTTGAGTTACGAGTTTGGTCTTCAATTAAAACAATGTGGAATAGTTTCACAGTTCACGCCACCTGGAACACCACAACGTTATGGTGTGTCCGAACGTCGTAACCGCACTTTATTGGATATGGTGCGATCTATGATGTCTCTTATTGATTTACCATTGTCGTTTTGGGGTTATGCATTAGAGACAGCTGCATTCACGTTAAAAGGGCACCATCTAAATCCGTTGAGACGACACCATATGAACTGTGGTTTAGCAAGAAACTCAAGTTGTCGTTTTTTAAAGTTTGGGGCTGCGATGCTTATGTGAAAAAGTTTCATCCTGATAAGCTCGAACCCAAATCGGAGAAGTGTGTCTTCATAGAATACCCAAAGGAAATTGTTGGGTACACCTTCTATCACAGATCCGAAGGCAAGATATTCGTTGCTAAAAATGGATCCTTTCTAGAGAAGGAGTTTCTCTCGAAAGAAGTGAGTGGGAGGAAAGTAGAACTTGATGAGGTAAGCTGTACCTTCTCCCGAATTGGAAAATTGTTCATCATCAAATCAGTTCCAGTGATTTCTACACCAATTAGTGAGGAAGCTAATGATGATGATCATGAAACTTCAGATCAAGTTACTACAGAACCTCGTAGGTATTCCAGAGTACGGTCCGCACCAGAGTGGTACGGTAATCCTGTTCTGGAAGTCATGTTACTAGACCATGATGAACCTACGAACTATGAGGAAGCGATGATGAGCCCAGATTCCGCAAAATGGCTTAAGGCCATGAAATCTGAGATGAGATCCATGTATGAGAACAAAGTGTGGACTTTGGTGGAGTTGCCCGATGATCGGCAAGCCATATTATATAAATGGATCTTCAAGAGGAAGACGGACGTTGATAGTAGTGTTACTATCTACAAAGCTCGACTTGTCGCAAAAAGGTTTTTTACAAGTTCAAGGTGTTGACTACAATGAGATTTTCTCAACTGTAGTGATGCTTAAGTCTGTCCGAATCATGTTAGCAATTGCCACAATTTACGAAATTTGGCAAATGGATGTCAAAACTGCATTCCTTAATGGTTTTCTCAAAGAAGAGTTGTATATGATGCAACCAGAAGGTTTTGTCAATCCTAAAGGTACTAACAAAATGTGCATGCTCCAGCGATCCATCTATGGACTGGTGCATGCATCTTGGAGTTGGAACATACGCTTTGATGAGTTGATCAAAGCATATAGTTTTGTACTGACTTACGGTGAAGCCTGTATTTACAAGAAAGTGAGTGGGAGCACTACAACATTTTTGATAAGTATATGTGAATGACATATTGTTGATCGGAAATAATGTAGAATTATTCTGCAAAGCATAAAGGAGTGTTTGAAAGGAGTTCTTTAAAAGAAAGACTTCAGTAAAGCTACTTACATATTGAGCATCAAGATCTATTGAGATAGATCAAGATGCTTGATAACATTTTTCAATGAGTAGATACCTTGATAAATTTTGAAATAGTTCAAAATAGAACAGTCAAAGAAGGAGTTCTTGCCTGTGATGCAAAGGTGTGAAGTTGAGTAAGACTCAAGACCCGACCATGGCAGAAAATAGAAAGAAAATGAAAAGTCATTCCTATGCCTTAGTCATAGGTTCTATAAAGCATGCTATGTTTGTGAACTGGACATATTGTGTACCTTGCTCGAAGTTTGGCAAAGGAATACAATTTTGATCTAATAGTAGATCATCGACAACGATCAAGAATATCCTTAGTGAGGACTAAGGAGATGTTTCTCGATTATGGAGGTGATAAAAGAGTTCGTTGTAAAAGTTACATCGGTGCAAACTTTTACGCTGATCCAGATGACTCTAAGTCTCAATCTGGATACATATTGAAAGTGGGAGCAATTAAGCTAGAGTAGCTCCATGCAGAGCATTGAAGACATAGAATATTTGCAAAATACATATGGCTTTGTATGTGACAGACCCGTTGATAAGCCTCTTCCATGAGCAAAACATGATCACACCTTAGTACTCTTTGGGTGTTAATCACATAGCGATGTGAACTAGATTATTGACTCTAGTAAACCCTTTGGGTGTTGGTCACACGACGATGTGAACTATGGGTGTTAATCATATACAGATATGAATATTGATGTTAACTCACATGGTTATGTGAACTAGATTATTGACTCTAGTGCAAGTGGGAGACTGAAGGAAATATGCCCTAGAGGCAATAATAAAGTTATTATTTATTTCCTTATATCATGATAAATGTTTATTATTCATGCTAGAATTGTATTAACCAGAAACATAATACATGTGTGAATACATAGACAAACACAGTGTCACTAGTATGCCTCTCCTTGACTAGCTCGTTTATCAAAGATGGTTATGTTTCCTAGCCATGGACAAAAGAGTTGTCATTTGATTAACAGGATCACATCATTAGGAGAATGATGTGATTGACATGACCCATTCCGTTAGCCTAGCACTTGATCGTTTAGTATGTTGCTATTGCTTTCTTCATGACTTATACATGTTCTGTAACTATGAGATTATGCAACTCCGTTTACGGAGGAACACTTTGGTGCTACCAAACGTCACAACGTAACTGGGTGATTATAAAGGAGTACTATAGGTGTCTCCAAAGGTACATGTTGGGTTGGCGTATTTCGAGATTAGGTTTTGTCACTCCGATTGTCAGAGAGGTATCTCTAGGCCCTCTCGGTAATGCACATCACTATAAGCCTTGCAAGCAATGTGACCAATAAGTTGGTTACGGGATGATACATTACGTAACGAGTAAAGAGACTTGCCGGTAACAAGATTGAACTAGGTATTGGATACCGACGATCGAATCTCGGGTAAGTAACATACCGATGAAAAGGGGACAACGTATGTTGTTATGCGGTTTGACCGCTAAAGATCTTTGTAGAATATGTGGGAGCCAATATGGGCATGCAGGTCCCGCTATTGGTTATTGACCAGAAACGTGTCTCGGTCATGTCTACATAGTTCTCGAACCCGTAGGGTCCGCGCGCTTAACGTTTCGTTGACGATATAGTATTATATGAGTTATGCATGTTGGTAACCGAATGTTGTTCAGAGTCCCGGATGAGATCATGGACATGACGAGGAACTCCGGAATGGTCCGGAGATAAAGTTTGATATATGGGATAATAGTGTTTGATCTCCGGAAGGGTTCCGGAATTCACCGGAAGGGGTTCCGGATGTTTCCCGAAATGTTTGGGTATGAGAACACGTTATTTGAGCCAAAGGGGAAAGCCCACAAGGGTTTTGGAAAGCGCAAAAGGAAGTTTTGCGGAGTCCAGGGGGCAGACGCCAAGATCCCTGGCGTCTGGGTCCAGACGTCGGGAACCCTGGCGTCGCCCCGAGTCCGAGAAGGACTCTTGCCTTCGGGTGAAACCGACTTTGTGGAGGCTTTTACTCCAAGTTTCACCCCAAGGCTCAACATATAAATAGAGGGCAGGGCTAGCACCAAAGAAAGATCAAGAAACACCAAGCTGTGTGCCGCAACCCCGCCCCTCTAGTTTATCCTCCGACATAGTTTCCAGAGCGCTTAGGCGAAGCCTGCGGAGATTGTTCTTCACCAACACCGCCACCACGCCGTCGTGCTACCGAACTCATCTACTACTCGCCCGCCTTGCTGGATCGAGAAGGCGAGGACGCCATCGAGCTGAGCGTGTGCGTAACTCGGAGGTGCCGTATGCGTTCGGTACTTGGATCGGTCGGATCGTGAAGACGTACGACTACATCAACCGCGTTGATAAACACTTCCGCTTAGCGATCTTCAAGGGTATGAAGATACACTCTCCCTCTCGTTGCTATACCATCACCATGATCTTGCGTGTGCGTAGGATTTTTTTTGAAATTACTACGTTCCCCAACAACCACCATTGGTCCCGGTTGGTGGCATGAACCGGGACTAAAGGGAAGCCTTTGGTCTCGGTTCAAGCCACCAACTGGGACCAATAGTGGTGGGCCAGGAGCGAGGCCCATTGGTCCCGGTTCGTCCCACCAACCGGGACCAATAGGTCCAGTCGAACCGGGACCAATGGCCCACGTGGCCCGACCGGCCCTCGTGGCTCACGAACCGGGTCCAATGCCCCCATTGGTCCCGGTTCTGGATTGAACTGGGACTAATGGGCTGACCTGGCCTGGACCATTGCCCCCTTTTCTACTAGTGTTAGTTACAATTTTAGTAGAGCCCTAGAGTTTATTTTGTTGCTTGCAATGTTAGTGCGCTCGAAATGTTTGGGTTACAATTCTTGGATGTATGTAATTTTCTTGTTATGAAACCTAAAATTGCTATATGTTCTCATGTACCTATAATATGTTAAAAAATATTATATATTATGCATGTTATATGTGACAATTTCGTTATGAATGTTATAAAAAATATTCTAGTTATTTTAGAGTATTTTGAGAGTAGCTTTTTCTCGTTGATGTTGATAAAAACATGGTGTGTATATCCTACTTATATTATGTGGCCATGTTTTTAATTAATAGCTTAGTCCAATGATGATGCTCTTATTATTCAAATGCATCTATCACCTCTGTGACTTTGTGAACGCAATCAACTGCCTCATCAGCCATTCTTTGCAGTTACAAGATCCAATGTGAGATAGAGTGCACTGTTGTTCAAGTGAAACTCGTGGGATAGTATACAGGAGGCATGCCACTGCAGGGACGACTCTTACTTGGCCAGAGTTTGTACATCATCGTAGCATTTGTGGCCTGCATCGAGGACCGCGTTGTAGATGCCAATGTTGGCCCATACAGGGTCTTTTGTGCCATTCGTGCACATGTTAAACAAGAGCAATGTTAAGAAGATGCCACTCCTAGTAAGAATTGCTTTGTGTTCTATGTCAACTTATTCATGTTTTATTTTGCTTACTTGATTTACATATGTAGATGTGTGTTCATTTTTTCTGTTTTGCAAAACAGAAACTCCCACGATGTGTGGTGACTTGCGAATTGTCATCTCTGATACGATTGACATGGAAACCACGTACTCAACATCGCCAGAAGATGGATGCCTCGTCGTCAATGGGTGGAACAAGATTCATGACATCTACATTAGCGAGGAAGGTGACAAGCTGATCGCCGTGCTCCACATGGGACAGTATGTTGAGCCAGTCCTCTTCATGTGTGCCATCTATAACTGAGTGGTTGACGAGTAAGCTTCATGTTTTTGATGTGTTATTACTTATTAAGTATAATTTGTTGATGTTGAACTCTTCATGATAAGTACATTGTGGACGAGTAAACTTTGATAAATACTTTGTTTTTGGATTGTCCTTCAATTAAGCACATCATGTTTTCTAAAGCTATATCTAGTACATAGCCTTTAAGTATTTGAATTATCCTAGAAAAATATAAGATGATCAGTGTTTGTACTTTGCAATTAATTTCATCAAAAACATCAAACTAGATGTGCATGGATGCTTTTTAGAGCACAAATTAGCAGTAGCAGTGTGCCTAACAGCATACGGCGCTCCTAGCACATCAGACTTGCTCGATGAGAGAATGAAGCCCCGAGATATCATCTCATGAGCTATGTACCCAACCGTCCCCGTAAGGCATTGGAGGGCACAAACTTGTTGTCCCTTGGGTACAGTTTAGCAAGGCCGAAACCAGCAACATTGGGGATGAAATTATTGTCGAGCAGGATGTTGTGCAGCTGACGTAAAAGTGGAGAATCTGCATGTCTACGTATTGATCTAAATAAATTTCAAAAAATGTGATTTCTAAAACATATCAACATCATTATAGGGTGGATAGGGGGCATTTGCCCTCCTCCCCCTCCCGACACATTTCCTCACGTTGTATTTACTCAGTAGTTATTTATAGTTGTGTGCATATATCTTATAATCATCATTTGCATTATATAATCATATATACATGATGTATTGAGACTTTATTTGCTAATTAAAATTACATTTTTTTTATGTTTATGCCTTCATATTTTCATGATATGCGATATATTGGCAACATATCTATATAACTATGTCATAGTGTGTATGTCCATTGTATCTCATTTGCACAAGAGCCTCCGTAACACTAAGGCCGGCTCTACCACCCAGAAGAAAGAATCATCATAGTTGATGCTAGTGATCAGGTAAGTTGCCGTGTTGATCTGGATCCTCGCATGGTCGTCATCGCTGCAAAGTTTGTACGACGGGACGCCACACTCTGGTGGATCCCCTCGCCGTCGAAAATTATTGTCGAGCAAGATGTTGTGTGGCTTGATGTCAAAGTGGAGAATCTGCATGTCACAACCCTGATGCGGGTAGTTGATACCCCTGGCAATGCCCAAAGCGATCTCATCGAGCTTGTCCCAAGAGAAAGTCTTCTCGGCCAAGACGATGTACTTGTCGAGGGAACCTCATGGCATGTACTCGTAAACCAATGCTCTTCCAATTTCCTTGAAGCAGAACCCAACTAGATGCACCACATTGACGTGGTGGATCATGCTGATGGCGGAAACCTCACTGATGAAGTCATCTCCATTGCAGCTGGAGCAAGAGTTCAACATCTTGACGGCCACATGAACATCATAAGCAGTACACCCTTAAACATGGCGCCGACACCTACATGGCCCAGCTTGTCTCTGAACCGTTTTGTGATTGCAGTGGTATCTGTGTAGGCCTACCTCGTTGGGCCGATAATATGCTGCACCCGAAAGAACTTCTCGACAGTGTCGATGGTGATCCTTGTTTTCTAGTACTTGTGGGTACAGAAGATAAATACAGCCAGCGGCGCAAACACGAACCTGCATAGTACTATAGCAAAAGAATTAATTGATCATGTTGGTAGCTAGTGTTGAGTTATGTCATGCGAATGCGTAGCTTTTTGATAGTAGATGAGTATACTAGCTAACTAGCTAAAGACTGAAGGGGTAATTAATTACCAGCAAACCACTTGAGAGCCGCCATCGAATATGTTGTGGCACTCACAGCATAATTTTTTGTATTCCAGGTCCTGAATTCCGGAAAATAGGTAGTTCCAGATAACCACCTTAGCCCTAGCAATGTCCTGGCTCACGCGTTATCCTGCCAAGGCACCGAGACGAGATCAACTGACTCTTTCGCCCGAGAGTACTCTAAGAGACATTATAGATCGGGTAATGAACATTGCTAGGGCACCACTGGGGGCAATGAAAAAAAATATAAACTCTTGAAGGGGTAAAGGTAATTTTCTTCAATCTATGCAGTTACGGAAAAAATTCTTTGTAGAGGGAATGGAACTCACCACCTGCTGGACAAGTACTCTGAAAAGCAGTTGGCGATGCTTGACTTCCCGCCACGATCCTACATGAGAGGGCATGACGGCGAATCCGACCCTCATGCCCACGACGACATCTTGGTAGTTGTAGCGGTAGTTGTGCTCGTAATGGTGGGACAAAGGGGTCATGCCCAAGTACCGACAAGAAGGTTCAAGGCCTCCAACCGCGGTAGTGTGGTCATCAATTGACACATATACGAAAAAGGAGCTCGTGTTGTGGCAAGCCACTGACGATTACACACTATTATTGCTTGTCGTAAGTGGCTGCGAGTAGTTAATGAAGCTAGCCCACCAATCAGAACGAGGGGCTAGCTCGATGAGCCGGTCCGGCCCCTGGAGGCAATTGTCCTGACTATGGTATTCTGTCCTACTTGAAGGTATCAGGTCGCCGACGATAGAGGAATGAGAGAAGTGCATATTTCAACCCCGAGCTCTTGCCCTGGTCTAATTTACAGCCCCGAACTCCAATACCATCTATATTACAACCCCCAACTCTCAAAACCGGCTAGGATTCAACCCTCCCCTCTCTGTTGACCGATTTTGACCTGTCAACAGGTCCAGTCAGCATGCCACATCAGCATTTTTTTAAAACAATATGTAAAATAAAAAATCCTGGAAAAGAAATTAAAAAATCAAATTTCCAGGAAAAAATTAGCGAAAAGTAAATAAAATCGAATTTCTGAAAAATAAACTTATCGATATTTCCATGAAAAACCAAAAAAATACTTAAATTCAAAAAAACTCCAAGGAAAAAATTCAAATTCGCAAGAAAATTATATAAAAGCTGCAAAATAAAAAAATTCTAGAGAAAGTAATTTCCAAAAAAGTTAATTTTTGATTTTCTTCCTGAAAATTACAGAAAAAGTTTCCGAACTTTTTGACAAACTTTTTTCGGAAATTTGTTTTTTTATTTTTTTTCCCAATTTTTTCTCGATCTCACAATTTTTTATTTATATTTTCTTGAAATTTTGAATTTTTTTCCTAACGTGGCATGCTGATTGGACCTGTTGACTGGTCAAAACTGGTCACCCTGGTCAAAACCGGTCAACAAGGAGGGGAGGGTTGAATCCTGACCGGTTTTGAGAGTTGAGGGTTGTAGTTTAGATGGTATTGAAGTTCGGGGTTGTAAATTAGACTAGGGCAAGAGTTCGGGGTTGAAATGCACTTCTCTCTAGAGGAATTCAACCCCGGACATAGTGGGGGGAAACAAGGAAGTTGGTTCCAACGAGGAACAGGGCAGCTGCTCTGCTTCTGCAAGTCCACGTCCACCGCCCACAAGGAAGAATCTCTACTATTAAATTAAATCTACTATTAAAGGGGGATCTGCAGTCGTCGTGATGGTTCAACTATCCCTCCCCCTCATCGCGCATTCGCTACTCCCCCGTCTCATGCGTTCGATACTTACAACAACAACAACAACAACAACAACAACAACAACAACAACAACAACAACAACAAATCCTTTAGTCCCAAACAAGTTGAGGTAGGCTAGAGGTGAAACCCATAAGATCTCGCAACCAACTCATGGCTCTGGCACATGGATAGCAAGCTTCCACGCACTCGGCCCATAGCTAGCTCTTTGGTGATACTCCAATCCTTCGTCTCTCTTAATCGACTCCTCCCATGTCAAATTCAGTCTACCCGTCCTCTCTTGACATTCTCCCGACGCTTTAGCCGTCTCGCTATGCAATCGGAGCTTCGAGGCCTACGCTGAATATGCCCAAACCATCTCGCATTTATGTTGGACGAGCTTTCTTCAATTGGTGCTACCCCAACTCTATCTCGTATATCATCATTCCGGACTCGATCCTTCCTCGTGTGTCCACACATCTATCTCAACATACGCATCTCCACCACACCTAACTGTTGAACATGTCGCCTTTTAGTCGGCCAACACTTAGCGCCATACAACATTGCGGGTCAAAACATCGTCCTGTAGAACTTGCTTTTTAGCTTTTGTGGCACTCTCTTGTCACAGAGAATGCCAGAAGCTTGGCGCCACTTCATCCATCCGGCTTTGATTCGATGGTTCACATCTTCATCAGTACCCCCATCCTCCTGCAACATTGACCCCAAATATCAAAAGGTCTCCTTCTGAGGTACCGCCTAGCCATCAAGGCTAACCTCCTCCCCCTCACACCTAGTAGTACTGAAACCGCGCATCATGTACTCGGTTTTAGTTCTACTAAGCCTAAACCCTTTTGACTCCAAGGTTTATCTCCATAACTCTAACTTCCTATTTAGCCCCGTCCGACTATCGTCAACTAGCACCACATCATCCGCAAATAGCATGCACCATGGGATATCTCCTTGTATATCCCTTGTGACCTCATCCATCACCAATGCAAAAAGATAATGGCTCAAAGCTGACCCCTGATGCTGTCCTATCTTAATCGGGAAGTCATCAGTGTCGACATCACTTGTTCGAACACTTGTCACAACATTATCGTACATGTCCTTGATGAGGGTAATGTACTTTGCTGGGACTTTGTGTTTCTCCAAGGCCCACCACATGACATTCCGCGGTATCTTATCATAGGCCTTCTCCAAGTCAATGAACACCATATGCAAGTCCTTCTTTTGCTCCCTATATCTCTCCATAAGTTGTTGTACCAAGAAAATGGCCTCCATAGTCGACCTCCCAGGCATGAAACCAAACTGATTTTTGGTCACGCTTGTCATTCTTCTTAAGTGGTGCTCAATGACTCTCTCCCACAGCTTCATTGCATGGCTCATCAGCTTAATTCCATGGTAATTAGTACAACTCTGAACACCCCACCTTATTCTTGAAGATTGGTACTAACATACTCCGTCTCCATTTTTCTGGCATCTTGCTTGCCCGAAAAATGAGGTTGAAAATCTTGGTGAGCCATACTATCGCTATGTCCCCGAGACCTTTCCACACCTCAATGGGGATACAATCAGGGCCCATCGCCTTGCCTCTTTTCATCCTTTTTAAAGCCTCCTTGACCCCAGACTCCTGGATTCGCTGCACAAAACGCATGCTGGTCTCATCAAAGGAGTCGTCCAGTTCAATGGTAGAACTCTAATTCTCCCCATTGAACAGCTTGTCGAAGTACTCCCGCTATCTATGCTTAATCTCCTCGTCCTTCACCAAGTGTTGGCCTGCTCCATCCTTGATGTTGGGAAACGCAGTAATTTCAAAAAAAAATCCTACGATCATGCAAGATCTATCTAGGTGATGCATACCAATGAGCGGGGAGAGTGTGTCCACGTACCCTCATAGAACGAAAACGGAAGCGTTATATCAACACGGTTGATGTAGTCGTACGTCTTCACGATCCGACCGATCCTAGCACCGAACGTACGGCACCTCCGTGTTCAGCACACGTTCAGCTCGATGGCGTCCCTCGTACTCTTGATCCAGTTGAGGCCGAGGGAAAGTTCCGTCAGCACGACGGCATGGTGACGGTGATGATGAAGCTACCGGCGCATGGCTTCACCTAAGCACTACAACATATGACCGAGGTGTGTAACTGTGGAGGGGGGCACCGCACACGGCTAAGAGATTGTATGTTGTGCCTTTGGGGTGTCCCCTGCCCACGTATATAAAGGAGGGAGGAGGAGGAGGCCGGCCCTAGAGGGGGCTCGCCAAGTGTGGGGAGTCCTACTAGGACTCCCAAGTCCTACTAGGACTCCCAAGTCCTAGTAGGATTTGTTGGGGAACGTTGCAGAAAATAAAAAAATTTCTACGGTTTCACCAAGATCCATCTATGAGTTCATCTAGCAACGAGTGATAGGAGTGCATCTACATACCCTTGTAGATCGCGAGCGGAAGCATTCAAGAGAACAGGGTTGAGGCAGTCGTACTCGTCGTGATCCAAATCATGATGACCAAGTGCCGAACGGACAGCATCTCCGCGTTCAACACACGTACGGAGTGGATGACGTCTCCTCCTTCTTGATCCAGCAAGGGGGAAGGAGAGGTTGATGAAGATCCAGCAGCACGATGGCGTGGTTGTGGATGCAGCAAAGTTCCGGCAGAGCTTCGTCGAGCTTCTGCGAGAGGGAGAGGTGTAGCAGGGGAGAGGGAGGCGCCAAGACTTCAGGGTTCAGCTGCCCTCCCTCCCCCCTCCTTTATATAGGCCCCCAAGGGGGGGCGACGGCCCTAGAGATGGGATCTCTAGGGAGGCGGCGGCCAAGGGGGGTGGAGTGCCCCCCAAGGCAAGTGGAGGCGCCCCCTCCCCTAGGGTTCCCAACCCTAGGCACAGAGGGGGGCCCAGGGGGGTGTACCAGCCCACCAGGCTGGTCCCTCCCCACTTCAGCCCTGAGGCCCTCCGGATAGGTGGCCCCACCGGTGGACCCAGGACCCTTCCGGTGGTCCCAGACAATACCGTGACCTCAAACTCTCCCGATGGTCAAACTGCACTTCATATATATTATTCTTTACCTCCGGACCATTCCGAACTCCTCGTGACGTCCAGGGATCTCATCCGGACTCAACAACTTTTGGTTTGCTACATACTCATATCTCTACAACCCTAGCATCGCCGAACCTTAAGTGTGTAGACCCTACGGGTTCGGGAGACACGTAGACATGACCGAGACGGCTCTCCGGTCAATAACCAACAGCGGGATCTGGATACCCATGTTGGCTCCCACATGCTCCTCGATGATCTCATCGGATGAACCACGATGTCGAGGATTCAATCAACCCCGTATACAATTCCCTTTGTCAATCGGCACGTTATTTGCACGAGACTCGATCGTCGGTATCCCAATACCTCGTTCGGGCCATATCGCAAGTCACTTTACTCGCACAGTAATGCATGATCCCGTGACTGACACTTGGTCACTTTGAGCTCATTATGATGATGCATTACCGAGTCGGCCCAGAGATACCTCTCCGTCATACGGAGTGACAAATCCCAGTCTCGATCCGTGTCAACCCAATAGACACTTTCGGAGATACCTGTAGTGCACCTTTATAGTCACCCAGTTACGTTGTGACGTTTGGCACACCCAAAGCACTCCTACGGTATCCGAGAGTTACATGATCTCATGGTCTAAGGAAAATATACTTGACATTGGAAAAGCTCTAGCAAAACAAACTACACGATCTTGTGCTATGCTTAGGATTGGGTCTTGTCCATCACATCATTCTCCTAATGATGTGATCTCGTTATCAACGACATCTAATGTCCATAGTCAGGAAACCATGACTATCCGTTGATCAACGAGCTAGTCAACTAGAGGCTTACTAGGGACATATTATGGTCTATGTATTCACACGTGTATTACGATTTCCGGATAATACAATTATAACATGAATAAAGACAATTATCATGAACAAGGAAATATAATAATAATCCTTTTATTATTGCCTCTAGGGCATATTACCAACAATCTCCCACTTGCACTAGAGTCTCGGATTTAAATGAGTAGCCATCTCGTATCAAACGAGATCCAGATACAATGTTCATGCTCAAACTTGGCACTAAATAACAATTATTAAGGTTTAAAACTAATCCCGTAGGTAAATGTAGAGGTAGCGTGCCGACGGCGATCACATCGACCTTGGAACCATTCCCGACGCGCATCGTCACCTCGTCCTTCGCCAGTCTCCACTTATTCCGCAGCTCTTGCTGTGTGTTACAAATATGAGCAACGACACCGGTATCAAATACCCAGGAGTTACTACGAGTACTGGTAAGGTACACATCAATTACATGTATATCACATATACCTTTAGTGTTGCCGGCCTTCTTGTTCGCTAGTATTTGGGGCAGTTCCACTTCCAAAGGACCCTTCCTTTGCAATAAAAGCACTCGGCCTCGTGCTTGGGTCCCATTCTTTGACTTCTTCCCGCAATCGGCTTACGGGCGGCAACATCCTTGCCATCCTTCTTGAAGTTCTTCTTACCCTTGCCCTTCTTGAACTTGGTGGTTTTATTGACCATCAACACTTGATGTTCTTTCTTGATTTCTACCTCTGCCGACTTTAGCATTGAAAATACTTCAGAATAGTTTTCACCATCCCCGCATATTGTAGTTCATCACAAAGCTCTTGTAGCTTGGTGGGAGGATCAAGGATTCATCAATGACCGCCTCGTCGGAGGTTAATGTCCACTGGGACAAGCGGTTGTGCAACCTGGACATTTTGAGTATGTGCTCACTAATGTAACTATTTTCCTCCATCTTACAACTATAGAACTTGTCGGAGACTTCATATCTCTCGACCGTGCATGAGCTTGGAAAACCATTTTCAGCTCCTCGAACATCTCATATGCTCCGTGTTGCTCAAAACGCTTTTGGAGCCCCCGGTTGTAGGCTGTAAAGCATGCCGCACCGAACGAGGGAGTAATCATCAAGACGTGATCGCCAAGCGCTCATAACATCTTGGTTCTCTCGATGGGTGCTTCACCTAGCGGTCCTTCTAGGACATATGCTTTCTTGGCAGCTATGAGGATGATCCTCGTGTTTGGATCCGATCAGATAGTTGCTGCCATCATCTTTCAACTTGGTTTTCTAGGAGCGTTGAAGTTCATGTTGACATGAGCGCTGGCCATTTGATCTACAAGACATATTTGCAAAGGTTTTAGACTAAGTTCATGATAATTAAGTTCATCTAATCAAATTATCTAATGAACTCCCACTCAGATTAGACATCCCTCTAGTCATCTAAGTGTTACACGATCCGAGTCGACTAGGCCGTGTCCGATCATCACGTGAGACGGACTAGTCATCATCGGTGAACATCTCCATGTTGATTGTATCTTCCATACGACTCATGTTCAACCTTTCGGTCTCTGTGTTCCGAGGCCATGTCTGTACATGCTAGGCTCGTCAAGTTAACCCTAAGTGTTTTTGCATGTGTAAAACTGTCTTACACCCGTTGTCGGTGTCAAAACCGGCGGATCTCGGGTAGGGGGTCCGAACTGTGCGTCTAGGCAGATGGTAACAGGAGACAAGGGACACGATGTTTTTACCCAGGTTTGGGCCCTCTCGATGGAGGTAAAACCCTACTCCTGCTTGATTGATATTGACGATATGGGTAGTACAAGAGTGGATCTACCACGAGATCAAGGAGGCTAAACCCTAGAAGCGAGCCTATGGTATGATTGTTGTAATGGTTGTTCGTCCTACGGACTAAAGCCCTCCGGTTTATATAGACACCGGAGAGGGCTAGGGTTACACAGAGTCGGTTACAATGGTACGAGATCTACATATCCGTATTGCCAAGCTTGCCTTCCACGCCAAGGAAAGTCCCATCCGGACATGGGACGTAGTCTTCAATCTTGTATCTTCATAGTCTTGGAGTCCGGCCGGCGATGATAGTCCGGCTATCCGGACACCCCTAGTCCAGGACTCCCTCACCGAGCTTGCCTCGACTCTTGAGAGTGCCAAAGCCGCTAAGGCCGAAGCCCATAAGGCCCTCCAGGAGATCGAGGCGGTGAAGAAAATAGCGGCGGGTAAGGCATTTTTCATGCAAAGCAAGCATGTGAATGTGAATTACCTGTTACTTACCCGAATTCGGAGCTCTCCAGGAGCATTTGCAGATCTGCCTGCATGGCGTGTCCGATGCTTCCGCATTCTACCGGCCGAGGAGGGAGCTCGACGGAGAAGGTCTTCGTCTCAAGATATCGAGGCCGGACATCAGTGCTTTAGCGACCAGGTGAAGCAGCTGGTCGAGCTCCACAAGGTAGCCGAACAGGCCATGAAGGGCCTCATAGTTCGGTTGTGGCCCGAGGAGGCCATGCCTAGGAGCTACTTCGGCCTGGTGCGGCGGCTGGTGGATGCGTGTCCCTGGGTGGAAGTCATCAAGCGCCCGCCTTTGCATTGAGGGTGCCTGTCGGGCCTTGCCCGCAAAAGTGCACCGGGCAGGCTGATCTCGAGAAGCTTCGACGGACGCGCCGCAGCGGCAAGGAGTATCGCACGCCCGAAATGTATTATAAGAGTGTCCTGAAGGGTGCCCGCAAGATTGCGGATCAGTGTTCCAAAGATGTAATATTTGAGTAGACTCGCAATGTGTTATCCTATGCGCTGAAAACTTTGTTCATATGCGCTAAGCAACGCTTACTAATTTAAAATATTGCCTTCTGTGCGGCCTTTTATCAAATCTGAGAGATGTCAAGTCGTCGGCTCCAGCCCCCATGCCACGAGTGTTGGGGTGTTCGGGATAAACTTGAGCGCTCTTGTTCCCATTTTGGGTCCATCTAGGAGGCGCCAACACGATTTAACAAGGCAACCGGACTTATAATGCTTGAACACTCTCACTTAGCCATAGAATTCTATAATTTTAAATTTGGTGAAGCCCCTAGTGTTCGGAAGACCGAGTTCGGGCGCTATCCACGCTGGGCCGGACAAAGCCGGTTCCTCGCTCTAAGCGGCATAAGTCTTTAGGGACTCGAAAAGACCTCTCGAACAGTGACCAGCTCTCGCCTTATCATGAAGGTCAGTTTTAGCTTTCTCCACTGAGGCGCTCGCCCATCTCAACCGGGGCGCAATCGCAGTGGTTCTCCCAGTGCTACCTTAGCCGATAAAATGGAACGTAAGGTACCAAAACATGTGAGCCGGGCAAACCCAACTATTGACCCAAGACATGATTCGGAGCCGATGCATATAATGCTATAAGTTCGGGGTGCCGCACTTGTGAAAGTGTTCAGACTTATCACACCATAATGCGGGGAACATAAGCCCCTGGTGTATTCGGCTGTACCAAAGTGTACGGATGCAACATGTCATAAATGAACATATATAAGAAAGGAATGCAATTATAAGCAAAAAGTCATGCATTGTTTATTCAAGGAATTCTGCCATGAGTGCAGAACGATACAAATAGTGCGGTAAGCAAGGGTTTGGACTATTAAACATGTCCCCCTCCAGGGGTAGGCTGCGGAATGGTGTATTAAACAGATTTAATGCTCGTAATGGAGACCACCTGAGTGTTCGTCGTAGCCTTTCTCCTTCCCTGGCTGTTGCATCGTGAGTTCGGCAGGTCTGCTGCCAAACACGGCCTCTGGTGAACGGAGTCCTGTGGGTAAAAAAAGAAAAAAGAAAAAGAGCGACACACTTGGGAGCCCCTGGTGTGGTTGAGCCGCACTCTGGGCGTGTCGTGGTCGTGCCCCTCCCCCTGTGCCCATGGTATCTCCAGAGCGTAATGATGTACGCGAAGGACTAGTCTTGCAATAATGCAAGGGCTGGGGTTGGGGCCGCATTGCTACGCGTGCTCGGAACGTGCCAGGTGTTCTTGATGTATGTTACTCCGGGCGCGTTTGGCCTTGTCCGGTCGCTTAATGGCAGGACTTGAGAATTGCCTTAAGAGGCTGCTCTGTACTTCTGCCGTGAGAGCCGCTGTGTGTTCCTCCGTTCGAAGGGAGCGTTCAGTGTTTCCGTTGACCGTGATGACTCCTCGAGGGCCTGGCATCTTGAGCTTGAGGTATGCGTAATGCGGTACCGCGTTGAACTTTGCAAACACGGTCCGTCCGAGTAGAGCATGATAGCTGCTGCGGAACGGGACTATATCAAAGATTAACTCCTCGCTTCGGAAGTTATCCGGGGATCCGAAGACCACTTCCAGTGTGACTGAGCCTGTACAATTGGCCTCTACACCTGGTATGATGCCTTTGAAGGTCGTCTTTGTAGGTTTAATCCTTGAGGGTCTATGCCCATCTTGCGCGATTGTATCCCGATAAAGCAGGTTCAGCTCTGCCGCCGCCCATCGGGACTCGTGAGGTGAAATCCATCGACGATTGGGTCTAAAACCAATGCGGCGAATCCGCCATGGAGGATACTGGTGGGGTGGTCCCTTCGATTGAAAGTGATCGGGCAAGAGGACCATGGATTGAACTTCGGGGCGACTGGCTCCATCGCATATACATCCCTAAGTGCACGCTTCCGCTCCCTCTTGGGTATGTGGGTTGCGTATATCATGTTTACCGTCCGGACTTGTGGGGGGAAACCCTTTTGTCCTCTGCTGTTCGGCGGCCGGGTCTCTTCCTCGTCGTTGCTATGCAGCCCCTTGTCGTTGTTTTCGGCAATTAACTTGCCTGCTTGCTTAAATACCCAACAATCCCTGTTGGTGTGATTAGCTGGCTTTTTGGGGGTGCCATGTATCTGGCAAGAGCAGTTGAGTATTCGGTCCAAATTGGACGGACCCGGAGTAGTTCTTTTGAATGGCTTTTTCCACGACCGGTTTGAGCCTCTGAATCCGGCGTTGATCGCCGTATCCCAGGTTATCGCGCTTAACGCGGCGTTTGTTTTTGTTTCGACGCGACCTGCCATTGCGGTCCTTGTTGTCCGGACTGCCAGAATTTTTGCTGAGGTTGTTGCCGCGGGCTAGCCAGATGTCCTCTCCCGCACAGAAGCGGGTCATGAGTGATGTGAGGGCTGCCATGGATTTCGGCTTTCCCTGTCCTAGGTGCCGGGCCAGCCACTCGTCGCGGATGTTGTGTTTGAAGGCTGCGAGGGCCTCTACATCCGGACAGTCGACGATTTGATTTTTCTTTGTTAAGAATCGTGTCCAGAACTGTCTGGCCGATTCGTCTGGCTGCTGAATTATGTGGCTTAGGTCATCGGCGTCTGGTGGTCGCACATATGTGCCCTGGAAGTTGTCAAGGAATGCGGCTTCCAGGTCCTCCCAACACCCAATTGACTCTGCTGGCAAGCTGTTAAGCCAATGCCGAGCTGGTCCTTTAAGCTTGAGAGGGAGATATTTGATGGCGTGGAGATCGTAACCGCGGGCCATATGGATATGAAGGAGATAGTCTTTGATCCAAACCGCGGGGTCTATTGTGCCATCGTAGGATTCAATGTTCACGGGTTTAAACCCTTCAGGGATTTGATGATCCATTACTTCATCTGTGAAGCATAGTGGGTGTGTGGCGCCTCTATACTGGGCAATATCACGACGTAGCTCAAGAGAGCTTTGTCTACTGTGTTCGGCCCGGCCGGAGTTGCTGTATCCGGCGCGACGGTAGTCGTCGCACATCGCCAGGCGCCCACGTGATCTGTAGATCGATCTTGATTGTCTTGCCTTGTCCTCCAATATGTCTCGCAAGTCCGGTGCATTCCCCCGTGGCTTTGCGCTTTTCAAGCGGTGCCGGGGTACGGTTCTGGTGGAGGGCCTAGATGCCTCTCTGTCGCGGCCACGAGGTGGTCGGTCCGCCAGACAGTAATCGGTGATGAGGGTTTATATGCCTCCTCCTCTAATCGGGGAGCAACTTGCGTTTTGGGTAGCTTTTGGAGGGCGTTCGAGTTCATGCTCTTGACGCGAGGACTTGGTCCATCCGTCGGCCGCCAGGTCTTGATCTGCTCGAGCTGTTGCTGCTTTTTCTTTAGGCTGTTTGCCGTGGCCATAAGCCTGCGCTTAAAATGCTCTTGTTCGATGGGATCCTCGGGCACGCATTTAATTGCTGTCGTTGAGGCTTGCCTCATCTCGGAGGGAGGCATGTAATTATCATCCTCTACCTCTTCATCTCGCCGCCTCTCGTGAGGGCTGGCTTCTCCGCCCTCCCGCGCTGAATCTTCTTTGGAGGGGTTGTCTTCGGCACTCTCTGGGGTGTTATTAGCTCCGGTGCTGGAATCTCCATTCTTGCTGTGGCGGGATTTAGAGCGGCGTCGCTGACGTCGGCGCGTGGGCTGTTTCTTAGAGGAATCTGCCTTCGCTGCTTCTTCGCCATTCCCATCCTTTGGGATGTCCACCACGTATATGTCGCATGACGAGGTGGTCTTCCAGTGCCCCATAGGCGCTGGTTCTTGGTCGTCTCCGGCATCGTCGCCCATACCGTCGATGTCTTCGGAGTCGTAGTCTAGCATGTCGGTTAGATCGTCGACAGTGGCTACAAAGTGGGTGGTGGGTGGGATTTGCTCATCGTCCGCATCTCAACCATCCTGACCACAATCCGGCTAGGGCTCTCCCGATAACGAGAGATACTTTAGCGAATTCAGGATGTCGCCAAAGGGTGAGTGCTGAAAGATGTCCGCAGCGGTGAAATCCATGATCGGCGCCCAATCTTATTCGATTGGCAGGGGCGCAGGAGGTTCGGAGTCCGGCGAGGAGTTTGGCACCTCGGAGTCACGGGCTTTACAAGGGACAAGGTCAGTATTCGGCTCCATCGCCGTAGAGGTTGCAGCCCCGGAGGCGGTGTCTAGCCACCCGTCCTCGATCTGCACGGTCGGCTCCGAATTAAGGATCAGAGCGGACCCATGTGCGGCCTCCAGGGCACTGTCCGGCAGCAGAGCTAAGTCATGCCCATCGTGACAGCGCGACGCGCTCGGCTGTGGCTCAAATCCATCGAAGATCAAGTCTCCACAGATGTCAGCCGTGAAGTTTAGGCTTCCAAATCTAACCTGACGTCCAGGGGCGTAGCTTTCGATCTGCTCCAGATGGCCAAGCAAATTGGCCCGCAGTGCAAAGCCGCCGAACACGAAGATCTATTCGGGGAGAAAAGTCTCACCCTGGACTGCATCGTTGTTGATGATCGAAGGAGCCATCAAGCCTATCGGTGACGACACAGAGGAACTCTCAATGAAAGCACCAATGTCGGTGTCAAAACCGGCGGATCTCGGGTAGGGGGTCCCGAACTGTGCGTCTAGGCGGATGGTAACAGGAGACAAGGGACATGATGTTTTTACCCAGGTTCGGGCCTTCTCGATGGAGGTAAAACCCTACTCCTGCTTGATTGATATTGATGATATGGGTAGTACAAGAGTGGATCTACCACGAGATCGAGGAGGCTAAACCCTAGAAGCTAGCCTATGGTATGATTGTTTTAATGGTCGTTCGTCCTATGGACTAAAACCCTTCGGTTTATATAGACACCGGAGAGGGCTAGGGTTACACAGAGTCGGTTACAATGGTAGGAGATCTACATATCCGTATTGCCAAGCTTGCCTTCCACGCCAAGGAAAGTCCCATCCGGACACGGACGAAGTCTTCAATCTTGTATCTTCATAGTCTTGGAGTCCGGCGGCGATGATAGTCCGCTAACAGGACACCCCTAGTCCAGACTCCTCACCCGCTGTATGTGAACGTAAGAATCTATCACACCCGATCATCACGTGGTGCTTCAAAGCATTTAACTTTAGCAACGGCGCAGTTAGGGAGAACACTTTCTTGAAATTATTATAAGGATCATCTTATTTACTACCGTCGTTCTAAGTAAACAAGATGCATAATCATAATAAACATCACATGCAATTATATAGTAGTGACATGATATGGCCAATATCATATAGCTCCTTTGATCTCCATCTTCGGGGCTCCATGATCATCTTCGTCACCGGCATGACACCATGATCTCCATCATTGTGTCTCCATGAAGTTGCTCGCCAACTATTACTTCTACTACTATGGCTAACGTTTTAGCAATAAAGTAAAGTAATTACATGGCGTTAAATCATTGACACGCAGGTCATACAATAATTAAGACAACTCCTATGGCTCCTGCCAGTTGTCATACTCATCGACATGCAAGTCGTGATTCCTATTACAAGAACATGATCTCATACATCACAATATATCATTCATCATTCATCACAACTTTTGGCCATATCACATCACAAGGCAATTGCTGCAAAAACAAGTTAGACGTCCTCTAATTGTTGTTGCATCTTTTACGTGGCTGCAATAGGGTTCTAGCAAGAACGTTTTCTTACCTACGAAAAAGCCACAACGTGATTTGTCAACTTCTATTTACCCTTCATAATGACCCTTTTCATCGAATCCGCTCCAACTAAAGTGGGAGAGACAGGCACCCGCTAGCCACCTTCTGCAACTAGTGCATGTCAGTCGGTGGAACCTGTCTCACGTAAGCGTACGTGTAAGGTCGGTCCGGGCCGCTTCATCCCACAATACCGCTGAAGCAAAATAAGACTAGTAGCGGCAAGAAAGTTGACAACATGTACGCCCACAACAAATTTGTGTTCTACTCGTGCAATAGAGAACTACGCATAGACCTAGCTCATGATGCCACTGTTGGGGAAGGTTGCAGAAAATAAATTTTTTTCTACGGTTTCACCAAGATCCATCTATGAGTTCATCTAGCAACGAGTCATAGGAGTGCATCTACATACCCTTGTAGATCGCGAGTGGAAGCGTTCAAGAGAACGGGGTTGAGGGAGTCGTACTCGTCGTGATCCAAATCACCGATGACCAAGTGCCGAACAGACAGCACCTCTGCGTTCAACACACGTACGGAGCGGATGACGTCTCCTCCTTCTTGATCCAGCAAGGGTGGTGGATGCAGCAGAGTTCCGGCAGAGCTTCGCTGAGCTTCTGCGAGAGAGAGAGGTGTAGCAGGGGAGAGGGAGGCGCCAAGACTGAAGGAAATATGCCCTAGAGGCAATAATAAAGTTATTATTTATTTCCTTATTTCATGATAAATGTTTATCATTCATGCTAGAATTGTATTAACCGGAAACATGATACATGTGTGAATGCATAGACAAACAATATGTCACTAGTATGCCTCTACTAGACTAGCTTGTTAATCAAAGATGGTTATGTTTCCTAACCATGAACAAAGAGTTGTTATTTGATTAATAAGGTCACATCATTAGTAGAATGATCTGATTGACATGACCCATTCCATGAGCTTAGCACACGATCGCTTAGTATGTTGCTACTGCTTTTATCCATGACTTATACATGTTCCTGTAACTATGAGATTATGCAACTCCGTTTACGGAGGAACACTTTGGTGCTACCAAACGTCCACAACGAATCGGGTGATTATAAAGGAGTACTACAGTGTCTCCAAAGGCGATGTTGGGTTGGCGTATTTGAGATTAGGTTTTGTCACTCCGATTGTCGGAGAGGTATCTCTGGGCCCTCTCGGTAATGCACATCATGAAGCCTTGCAAGCACTACAACTAATGAGTTAGTTGTGAGATGATGTATTACGGAACGAGTAAAGAGACTTGCCAAGAACGAGATTGAACTAGGTATTGGATACCGACGATCGAATCTCGGGCAAGTAACATACCGATGACAAAGGGAACAACGTATGTTGTTATGCGGTCCGACCGATAAAGATCTTCGTAGAATATGTAGGAACCAATATGGGCATCCAGGTCCCGCTATTGGTTATTGACCGTGAATAGTTCTAGGTCATGTCTACATTGTTCTCGAACCGTAGGGTCCGCACGCTTAAGGTTTCGATGGCGGTTATTATGAGTTTATGTATTTTGATGTACCGAAAAGTTCGAGTCCGGATGTGATCACGGACATGACGAGGAGTCTCGAAATGGTCGAGACATAAAGATTGATATATTGGAAGCCTATGTTTGGAGTTCGAATGGTTCCGGTAAAACGGAATTTACCGGAGTACCGGGAGGTTACCGGAACCCCCCGGGAGGTAAATGGGCCTCGATGGGCCTTAGTGGAAAGGAGAAGGGCCAGCCCTAGGTGGCGCGCCTCCCCCTTCCCTAGTCCTACTAGGACTAGGAGAAGGGCCGCCCCTCTCTCTCTTTCCCCCCAGGAATCCTAGTCCAACTAGGATTGGGGGAATCCTACTCCCGGAGGAGTAGGACTCCTTGGCGCGCCTCCCTTGGCCGCCGGCCCCCTCCCCCCTTGCTCCTTTATATACGGGGGCAGGGGGGCACCTTGGAACACACAATTTGATCTTGAGATCGTTCCTTAGCCGTGTGCGGTGCCCCCTCCACCATATTCCACCTCGGTTATACTGTCGCAAGCTTAGGCGAAGCCCTGCGCCAGTGAAACATCAAGATCGCCACCACGCCGTCGTCTTGTGAAACTCTCCTCGACACTCGGCTGGATCGAGTACGAGGGACGCCATCGAGCTGTACGTGTGTCAAGAACTCGGGCGCCGGAGTAACGGCGCCGGATCGGTCGGATCGCGAGGAGAACGACGACTACTTCCTCTACGTTGTGATCGCTTCGCTTCGGTCTCACGAGGGTACGTGGACTACACTCTCCCTCTCGTTGCTATACATCACCATGATCTTGCGTGTGCGTAGGAAAATTTTTGAAATTACTACGTTCCCCAACAGTGGCATCCGAGCCTAGGTTTTATGCGTTTGATGTTTTGCACGAGTAGAACACAAGTGAGTTGTGGGCGATACAAGTCATACTACCTACCAGCATGTCATACTTTGGTTCAGCGGTATTGTGAGATGAAGCGGCCTGACCGACATTACGCCAGACGCTTACGCGAGACTGGTTTCACCGCCACGAGCACTCGTTGCTTAAAGGTGATTGGTGGGTGCTGTCTATCTCACTTTAGTTGAACTGAGTGTGGCTACGCCCGGTCCTTGAGAAGGTTAAAACGAGTCTATTTGACGAAGTATCGTTGTGGTTTTGATGCGAGGTGAGACTGGTTCTTGCTTAAGCCCGTAGCAGCCACGTAAAATTTGCAACAACAAAGTAGAGAACGTCTAACTTGTTTTTGCAGGGCATGTTGTGATGTGATATGGTCAAGACGTGATGCTATATTTTATTGTATGAGATGATCATGTTTTGTAACCGGTTATCGCAATCGGCAGGAGCCATATGGTTGTCGCTTTATTGTATGCAATGCAATCGCATTCTGTAATGCTTTACTTTATCACTAAGCGGTAGCGATAGTCGTAGAAGCATAAGTTTGGCGAGACGACAACGATGCTACGATGGAGATCAAGGTGTCGCTACCGGTGACGATGGTGATCATGGTGGTCTTTGCAAGATGGAGATCATGAAGCACAAGATGATGATGACCATATCATATCACTTATATTGATTTGCATGTGATGTTTATCCTTTATGCATCTTATCTTGCTTTGATTGACGGTAGCATTATAAGATGATCTCTCACTAAATTATCAAGAAGTGTTCTCCCCAGTATGCACCGTTGCCAAAGTTCGTCGTGCCCGGACACCACGTGATGATCGGGTGTGATAAGCTCTCGTCCATCTACAACGGGTGCAAGCCAGTTTTGCACACGCAAAATACTCGGGTTATACTTGACGAGCCTAGCATATGCAGATATGGCCTCGAACACGGAGACCGAAAGGTCGGCGTGAATCATATAGTAGATATGATCAACATAAGATGTTCACCATTGAAAACTACTCCATCTCACGTGATGATCGGTTATGGTTTAGTTGAATTTGGATCACGTGATCACTTAGAGGATTAGAGGATGTCTATCTAAGTGGGAGTTCTTTAGTAATATGATTAATTGAACTTAAATTTATCATGAACTTAGTCTGGTAGTATTTTGCAAATTATGTTGTAGATCAATAGCTCGCGTTGTTGCTTTCATATGTTTATTTTCATATGTTCCTAGAGAAAATTGTGTTGAAAAATGTTAGTAGCAATGATGCGGATTGGATCCGTGATCGAGGTTTATCCTCATTGCTTGCAGAAGAATTATGTCCTTGATGCACCGCTAGGTGACAAGACTTATTGCAGGAGCAGATGCAGACGTTATGAACGTTTGGCTAGCTCAATATGATGACTACTTGATAGTTTTGTGCACCATGCTTTATGGCTTAGAATCGGGACTTCAAAGATGTTTTGAACATCATGGACCATATGAGATGTTCCAGAATTGAAGTTAATATTTCAAGCAAATACCCGAGTTGAGAGATATGAAATCTTCAACAAGTTCTATAGCTAAAAGATGGAGGAGAATCGCTCAACTAGTGAGCATGTGCTCAGATTGTGCGGGTACTTCAATCGCTTGAATCAAGTGGGAGTTAATCTTCCGGATAAGATATCGATTGACAGAATTCTCTAGTCACCATCACCAAGTTAGTAGAACTTCGTGATGAACTATAGTATGCAAGGATGATGAAAATGATTCCCGAGTTTTTCATGATGATGAAATCGATGAAGGTAGAAATCAAGAAAGAACATCAAGTGTTGATGGTTAACAAGACCACTAGTTTCAAGAAAAGGGCAAAGGGATAGAAGGGAACTTCAAGAAGAACGGCAAGCAAGTTGCTACTCAAGTGAAGAAGCCCAAGTCGGACCGAAGCACGAGACTAAGTGCTTCTACCGCAAAGGGACTGGTCATTGGAAGCGAACTACCCCAAGTATTTGGCGGATAAGAAGGATGGCAAAGTAAACAAAAGTATATTTGATATACATGTTATTGATGTGTACTTTACTAGTGTTTATAGCAACCCCTCGGTATATGGTACTGGTTCGGTTGCTAAGAGTAGTAACTCAAAGCGGAGTTGCGAATAAGCGAGAAACTAGTTAAGGGTGAAGTGACGATGTGTGTTGAAAGTAGTTTCAAGATTGATATGATCATCATCGCACACTCCCTATACTTTCGGGATTAGTGTTGAACCTAAATAAATGTTGTTTGGTGTTTGCGTTGAGCATGAATATGATTTGATCATGTTTATTGCAATCTGATTATTCATTTAAGTAAGAGAATAAACTGTTTTTACATTTACATGAATAAAACCTTATATGGTTACACACCCAATGAAAATGGTTCATTGGATCTCGATCGTAGTGATACACATATTCATAATATTGAAACCAAAAGATGCAAAGTTAATAATGATAGTGCAACTTATTTGTGGCTCGCCGTTTAGGTCATATTGGTGTAAAGCGCATGAAGAAACTCCATCTGATGGGATTTTGGAATCACTTGATTATGAATCACTTGATGCTTGCGAACCGTGCCTTTTGGGCAAGATGACTAAAACTCCGTTCTCGGAACAATGGAGCGAGCAACAGATTTGTTGGAAATCATACATCTTGATGTATGTCGTCCGATGAATATTAAGGCTCGCGACAAGTATCATTATTTTCGACCTTCACAGTTGATTTGAAGCAGATATGGGTATATCTACTTGATGAAACATAAGTCTGAAATAGTTGAAAGGTTCAAAGAATTTCAGAGTGAAGTGGAAAAATCATCGTGACAAGAAAATAAGGTTTCTACGATCGATCGCGGAGACAAATATTTGAGTTCTGAGTTTGGTCTTCAATTAAAACAATGTGGAATAGTTTCACAAATTCATGCCACCTGGAACACCACATCATAATGGTGTGTCCGAACGTCGTAACTGTACTTTATTGGATATAGTACAATATGATGTTTCTTACCGATTTACCAATATCGTTTTGGGATCATGCATTAGAGACAGCTGCATTCACGTTAAATAGGGCACCATCTAAATCCGTTGAGACGACACTATATGAACTGTGGTTTAGCAAGAAACCAAAGTTGTCGTTTCTTAAAGTTTGGGGCTGCGATGCTTATGCGAAAAAGGTTTCATCCTGATAAGCTCAAACCCAAATCGGAGAAGTGCGTCTTCATAGAATACCCAAAGGAAATTGTTGGGTACACCTTCTATCACAGATCCGAAGGCAAAACATTCGTTGCTAATAAATGGATCCTTTCTAGAGAAGGAGTTTCTCTCGAAAGAAGTGAGTGGGAGGAAAGTAGAACTTGATGAGGTAATTGTACCTTCTCCCTTACTTGAAAGTAGTTTGTTGCGTAAACGGTTTCGAGACATCTACACCAAGTAGTGAGGAAGTTGATGATGTTGATCATGAAACTTCAGATCAAGTTACTCTGAACCTCGTAGATCAACCAGAGTAAGATCCGCACGAGTGGTGCGGTAATCCTGTTCGAAGTCATGTAACTAGATCATGATGAACCTCACGAACTATGAGGAAGCGATGATGAGCCCAGATTCGCGAAATGGCTTGAGGCCATGAAATCTGAGATGAGATCCATGTATGAGAACAAAGTGTGGACTTTGGTGGCGTTGCCCGATGATCGGCAAGCCATAGAAAATAAATGGATCTTCAAGAGGAAGGCGGACGCGATAATAGTGTTACTATCTACAAAGCTCGACTTGTCGCAAAAAGTTTTTTTTGACAAGTTCAAGGTGTTGACTACAATGAGATTTTCTCAAACTGTAGCGATGCTTAAGTCTGTCCGAATCATGTTAGCAATTGCCACAATTTATGAAATTTGGCAAATGGATGTAAAAACTGCATTCTGAATGGGTTTCAGGAGGAAGAGTTGTATATGATGCAACGAGAAGGTTTTATCGATCGAAGGAGCTAACAAAGTGTGCAAGCTCCAAACAATCCATCTATGGACTGGCGCAAGCATCTCGGAGTTGGAATATACGCTTTGATGAGTTGATCAAAGCATATAGTTTTATCTGAGACTTGCGGTGAAGCTGTATTTACAAGAAAGTGAGTGGGAGCACTACAGCATTTTTGATAAGTATATGTATGACATATTGTGGATCAGAAATAATGTAGAATTATTCTAGAAAGCACAAAGGAGTGTTTGAAAGGAGTTTTTCAAAGGAAGACCTCGGTGAAGCTGCTTACATATTGAGCATCAATATCTATAGAGATAGATCAAGACGCTTGATAAGTTTTTTCAATGAGTACATACCATGACAAGATTTTGAACTAGTTCAAAATGAAACAGTCAAAGAAAGAGTTCTTGACTGTGTTACAAGGTGTGAAATTGAGTAAGACTCAAAACCCGACCACGGCAGAAGATAGAAAGAAAATGAAAATCATTCCCTATGCCTTGGCCATAGGTTCTATAAAGTATGCCATCTGTGTACCAGATCTATTGTATACCCTACACCAAGTTTGGCAAGGAGTACAATAGTGATCTAGGAGTAGATCACTAGACAATGGTCAAAATTATCCTTAGTGGAATAAGGATATGTTTCTCGATTATGGAAGTGACAAAAGGTTCGTCGTAAAGGGTTACATCGATGCAAGTTTTGACACTGATCTGGATGACTCTAAGTCACGATCTAGATACATATTGAAAGTGGGAGCAACTAGCTAGGGTAGCTTCGTGCAGAGCATTGTAGACATAGAAAAATTGCAAAATACATAACGGATCTGAATGTGAAAGACCCGTTGACTAAGACTCTCTCACAAGCAAAACATGATCACACCTTAGTACTCTTTGGGTGTTAATCACATAGCGATGTGAACTAGGTTACTGAATCTAGTAAACCCTTTGGGTGTTGGTCACATGACGATGTGAACTATGGGTGTTAATCATATACAGATATGATTATTGATGTTCAATCACATGGCGATGTGAACTAGATTATTGACTCTAGTGCAAGTGGGAGACTGAAGGAAATATGCCCTAGAGGCAATAATAAAGTTATTATTTATTTCCTTATTTCATGATAAATGTTTATCATTCATGCTAGAATTGTATTAACCGGAAACATGATACATGTGTGAATGCATAGACAAACAATATGTCACTAGTATGCCTCTACTAGACTAGCTTGTTAATCAAAGATGGTTATGTTTCCTAACCATGAACAAAGAGTTGTTATTTGATTAATAAGGTCACATCATTAGTAGAATGATCTGATTGACATGACCCATTCCATGAGCTTAGCACACGATCGTTTAGTATGTTGCTCTTGCTTTTATCCATGACTTATACATGTTCCTGTAACTATGAGATTATGCAACTCCGTTTACGGAGGAACACTTTGGTGCTACCAAACGTCACAAGCGAATCGGGTGATTATAAAGGAGTACTACAGGTGTCTCCAAAGGCAGATGTTGGGTTGGCGTATTTGAGATTAGGTTTTGTCACTCCGATTGTCGGAGAGGTATCTCTGGGCCCTCTCGGTAATGCACATCATGAAGCCTTGCAAGCACTACAACTAATGAGTTAGTTGTGAGATGATGTATTACGGAACGAGTAAAGAGACTTGCGATGCGAGATTGAACTAGGTATTGGATACCGACGATCGAATCTCGGGCAAGTAACATACCGATGACAAAGGGAACAACGTATGTTGTTATGCGGTCCGACCGATAAAGATCTTCGTAGAATATGTAGGAACCAATATGGGCATCCAGGTCCGCTATTGGTTATTGACCGTGAATAGTTCTAGGTCATGTCTACATTGTTCTCGAACCGTAGGGTCCGCACGCTTAAGGTTTCGATGATGGTTATTATGAGTTTATGTATTTTGATGTACCGAAAAGTTTGAGTCCGGATGTGATCACGGACATGACGAGGAGTCTCGAAATGGTCGAGACATAAAGATTGATATATTGGAAGCCTATGTTTGGAGTTGGAATGGTTCCGGTAAAACGGATTTTCTGGAGTACCGGAGGTTACTGGAACCCCGGGAGGTAAATGGGCCTCGATGGGCCTTAGTGGAAAGGAGAAGGGCCAGCCCTAGGTGGTGGCTGGCCTCCCCCTTCCCTAGTCCTACTAGGACTAGGAGAAGGGCCGCCCCCCTCTCTCTCTTTCCCCCTCAGGAATCCTAGTCCAACTAGGATTGGGGAATCCTACTCCCGGAGGAGTAGGACTCCTTAGCGCCTCCCCTTGGCCGCCGCCCCCCCCTTGCTCCTTTATATACGGGGCAGGGGGCACCTTGGAACACACAAGTTGATCTTGAGATCGTTCCTTAGCCGTGTCGGTGCCCCCTCCACCATATTCCACCTCGGTTATACCGTCATGAAGCTTAAGCGAAGCCTGCGCGGTGAAACATCAAGATCGTCACCACGCTGTCGTCTTGTGAAACTCTCCTCGACACTCGGCTGGATCGAGTCTGAGGGACGTCATCGAGCTGTACGTGTGTCAAGAACTCGGGCGTCGGATAACGGCGCCGGGATCGGTCGGATCGCGAGGAGAACGTCGACTACTTCCTCTACGTTGTGATCGCTTCGCTTGGTCTCACGAGTGCGTGGACTACACTCTCCCTCTCGTTGCTATACATCACCATGATCTTGCGTGTGCGTAGGAAATTTTTGAAATTACTCGTTCCCCAACAAAGACTTGAGGTTCAGCTGCCCTCCTCCCCCTCCTTATATAGGCCCCCAAGGGGGCGCCACCCCTAGAGATGGGATCTCTAGGGGGTGGCGGCCAAGGGGTGGAGTGCCCCCAAGGCAGTGGGGCCCCTCCCTAGGGTTCCCAACCCTAGGCGCAGAGGGCGCGGGCGCACCAGCCCACTAGGGGCTGGTCCCTCCCACTTCAGCCCACAGGCCCTCGGGATAGGTGGCCCCACCCGGTGGACCCCCGGGACCCTTCCGGTGGTCCCGGTACAATACCGGTGACCCCCAAAACTCTCCCGATGGCCGAAACTGCACTTCCTATATATTATTCTTTACCTCCGAACCATTCCGGAACTCCTCGTGACATCCGGGATCTCATCCGGGACTCCGAACAACTTTCGGTTTGCTGCATACTCATATCTCTACAACCCTAAGCGCCTTTGAACCTTAAGTGTGTAGACCCTACGGGTTCGGAGACACGTAGACATGACCGAGGCGGCTCCCGGTCAATAACCAATAGCGGGATCTGGATACCCATGTTGGCTCCCACATGCTCCTCGATGATCTCATCGGATGAACCACGATGTCGAGATTCAATCAACCCGTATACAATTCCCTTTGTCGATCGATGCGTTACTTGCGAGACTCGATCGTCGGTATCCCAATACCTCGTTCGGTTTCGTTATCGGCAAGTCACTTTACTCGCATCAGTAATGCATGATCCGTGACGGACACTTGGTCACTTTGAGCTCATTATGATGATGCATTACCGAGTGGGCCCAGAGATACCTCTCTGTTATACGGAGTGACAAATCCCAGTCTCGATCCGTGTCAACCCAACAGACACTTTGAGAGATACCTGTAGTGCACCTTTATAGTCACCCAGTTACGTTGTGACGTTCACACCCAAAGCACTCCTACGGTATCCGGGAGTTACACGATCTCATGGTCTAAGGAAAAGATACTTGACATTGGAAAAGCTCTAGCAAAACGAACTACACGATCTTGTGCTATACTTAGGATTGGGTCTTGTCCATCACAACATTCTCCTAATGATGTGATCCCATTATCAACGACATCTAATGTCCATAGTCAGGAAACCATGACTATCCGTTGATTAAAGAGCTAGTCAACTAGAGGCTTACTAGGGACATATTATGGTCTATGTATTCACACGTGTATTACGATTTCCGGGTAATACAATTATAGCATAAATAAAGACAATTATCATGAACAAGGAAATATAATAATAATCCTTTTATTATTGCCTCTAGGGCATATTTCCAATAGGATTCCCCTTTTCCTTTCCGGAGTAGGAGAGAAGAAAGAGGGAAAGAGAGAGGGAGTAGGAAAGGGAAACGGCGGGTGCCGCCCCCTTTCCCCTAGTCCAATTCGGACCCATGGGGGGCGCCTCCTTCCCTTTGGCCTGCCTTCCCTATCCCTGTATGGCCCAATAAGGCCCAATACTTCTCCCGGCGATTTCCCGTAACTCTCCGGTACTCCGAAAAATACCCGAATCACTCGGAACCTTTCCGATGTCCGAATATAGCATTCCAATATATCAATCTTTACCTCTAGACCATTTCGAGACTCCTCGTCATGTCCCCGATCTCATCTGGGACTCCAAAAAAACTTCGGTCATCAAATCACATAATGCATAATACAAATCGTCATCGAACGTTAAGCATGTGGACCCAACGGGTTCGAGAACTATGTAGACATGACCGAGACACATCTCCGATCAATAAGCAATAGCGGAACCTGGATGCTCATATGGGCTCCTACAAATTCTATGAAGATCTTTATCGGTCAAACCGCATAACAACATATGTTGCTCCCTTTGTCATCGGTATGTTATTTGCCCGAGATTCGATCGTCGGTATCCTCATACTTAGTTCAATCTCATTACCGGCAAGTCTCTTTACTCGCTCCGTAATGCATCATCCTGCAACTAACTCATTAGTCACAATGCTTGCAAGACTTTTAGTGATGTGCATTACCGAGAGGGCCCAGAGATACCTCTCCTATACACGGAGTGACAAATCCTAATCTCGATCTATGCCAACTCAACAAACACCATCAGGGACAACTGTAGAGCATCTTTATAATCACCCAGTTATGTTGTGACGTTTGATAGCACACAAGGTGTTCCTCCGGAATTCGGTAGTTGCATAATCTCATAGTCTGAGGAACATGTATAAGTCATGAAGAAAGCAGTAGCAACGAAACCATAACGATCATAATGCTAAGCTAACGAATGTGTCTTGTCCATCACATCATTCTCCTAATGATGTGATCTTGTTCATCAAATGACAACACATGTCTATGGTTAGGAAACATAAACATCTTTGATAAACAAGCTAGTCAAGTAGAGGCATACTAGGGATATTTTGTTTTGTCTATGTATTCACACATGTACTAAGTTTCCGGTTAATACAATTCTATCATGAATAATAAACATTTATCATGAAATAAGGAAATAAATAATAACTTTATTTTTGCCTCTAGAGCATATTTCCTTCACTTGATGCATTTGACTTGGCCAATATCCCTCGTCTTCCTCTCTCGGATCTTGGCCATCTTATAGATGTCCCTTTCGCCTTTCTTCATGCTTAACCGTTGGTAGAGGTCCTCATATGCCCAACCCCTTGCTTCACTAACAGCTCGCTTTGCGGCCTTCTTCGCCATTTTGTATTTTTCTATGTTGTCTGCACTCCTATCCAGGTATAGGCATCTGAAGCAATCTTTCTTCTCTTCAATTGTCTTCTGGACATCATCATTCCACCATCAGGCATCCTTATCTTCGCTTCTCCTTCCCTTGGACACTCCAAACTCCTCTGAGGCCACCTTACAAGCGCAAGTCGCCATCTTCATCCACACATTGTCCGCATCCCCTCCTTCCTCCCAAGGACCCTCCTTAATGATTTCTCCTTGAACGCCTGAGCTACCTCCCCCTTGAGCTTCCACCACTTCGTTCTAACGACTTTGGCACACTTATCCGGCTGGACACGAATCCGAAAGTGGAAGTCAGCAACCACCAGCCTATGCCGGGGTACAACACTCTTTCCAGGTATCACCTTACAGTCTAGGCACGCACGCCTATCTCCTCTTCTCGAGAGGATGAAATCAATCTGGCTAGAGTGTTGGCCACTACTAAAAGTCACCAGATGTGATTCTCTCTTTCTAAAGAGGGTATTAGCTACAATCATGTCATAGGCTAGAGCAAAGCTTAAGAGATCTTCTCCTTCTTGATTCCTGATGCCATAGCCAAAGCCCCCATGCGCCCTTTCATGCGATTGATACTTCCCCGGAAAAAAAAGTCCATCGTACACAAACCAACTGCTGTGATCCGAAAAAACACGGCCTCATGTGATCGCACGCCTGGTCTCTCCAACCCCCTCGCTCCCGTGTCTATCGCGTGAAAAGTCTCCCCGGTGCTCCGCCCACAAACACCACTGCTCCACCCAGAGCTCTCGATCCGGTGCTATGTGCCATGCATGGTCATTGATATCTTCTGCAACTCATGGTCATTGATATCTTCTGCAACTTCTCCCCTCCTCATCCACCTCGTGGTCTCCTCGTCCACCTCATGGTAGAGGTGGTCGTCATCTTGTCTGTGCCTCCATGGACGACACTGCTCCGCCACCCGATCTAACACGACAACCCTCCCTTCTCATCGTCGTCCGACGCTCATCTCCTTCGTTGTCGTGTTGTCATTGTGTCTGTCGCCAGCGTGCCTCTCCTCTATACTGCCCTGTACCACATGCTCGACACCGCCGCCGCTAATATGGACTGACGATGACTCAGACGCCGATCTCGACGGATCACTGCTCGTCTGCTCCTGTTGGCCGCCGGTTCCAGTCCCCGTCCCATCGCGCCCCTGGTACTGACTTTCTTCATCACGACCAGTCCTTCACGGACCCCTACTCTTCTCAAGCCAGGCGCTGCTCCACCTCCCTTTCTTCATCAGATGCTGGTCGACGGGTTCTGCTTCGTACTAAAATTGCTGCTTTCTGTTATGCATGCGCAGTTCTGATTCCTGTAGTGTGTGCTTCCAGTTCCAGTTCATCAATCATCTCGACCAGGACGGTACGTGCATCAAACTATTCGAGTGAGGATGTTCAGTTGGCTCTGAATTTTCCCTCTTATTGGATAGTCTGTAGTAATGTGCACCGAATACCCCTGCTGTGTGTGTGTGTGTGTGTGTGTGTGTGTGTGTGTGTGTGTGTGTGTGTGTGTGTGTGTGATAACACCCTGCTGTGTTTTCACAAGTCATCTGAAAAAGCTCGTGCTATACTTTTGCAGGCAATTGCTTTAACTGAATTATGCAAGCGATCAATCCAGCATGTGGTGTTTTTTGCCAGAGTGGTGACAGAGGCTGACGACACTTGTGGACTCATGCAGCTTCAATGTTTTAATGAAGACTTGATTTGATTACTCTGGTTGAATTTTTTTTCTTACTTGTGGCCGGGCATGTGCGTCACGTTGGCCGAGCATGTGCGTCCAAAGCCCGGCCGTGGGCTCTTCGTCGGCTCTGGCGAGCCACGTCGCTGTGCAAGGCCGGCTATGCGACTCTCAAGGGCGGACAATGAGGGCATCATCACCAAATGGGTCCTGTTGGGTTCATATGCCATGTTCACCTATCCACCCATATCCGCCTGTCCGTTTGCCGACCAAACGAACAAAAGGCGAAGAAAATTTGGGTATATGTGCTTTGGAGTTGCCCTTATATAATACCTTAAAGTAAACTAGATTTTTCCATGGATGACATACATTCCGGTCACTAATGTATATCAAATGAGCTTACCCAGGCACAATTAGGTTCAATTTTAATGGGCAAATTGCTGTGTTTTTGGAGTTCTTTCTTTGGTTTTGTATTGATGTCACTTCATTGAGAGGGTTTGGAGAGGATAGGTTTTCCATCATGTATATACCTCTGTAGCATGAAGAACTCCCATAAATGAATTTGATTTTTCTGTAATAAATAAATGTATCCTGGATTTGCAAGCGTACCTGTTCCTGTAAGCATTTGAATAAATTAGGTCAACATGAAACACCGTACTTGCTCTGTGGGGACACCGACTCATAAGTCGTGATCACCGAATGCACGTGTACAGTGATCCCAGAGATCAATGCTCACTGAACACACAGAAGCTGAATAACAAGAGTCTTACATCCATACATACCGTATTACACAAGTAGGACCATTATGGTCGAGTCTTGAGTATAACATCGCAGCGGGAATCTTCGTCGATAACTTGGACCCATGCCATCTGCCTTAACCCTACAGGCATTCTGAGTGGGAAGCATCCTAGCTCGCATGTTCGTCACTGAAGTGTTCTTCATCACATCCTATTCTTCCATGCCTGGTCAATTAAATAACCAGTGGCAAGCCAATGAGTACTTTGAATGTACTCGCAAGCAACCCATGTTTTGGTTCAAGATGTAACAATGCATGATATAGGTAAATTTTTGCAGAAGGCTGGTTTTGAGTGCAATGACATGTTCAACAACTTGTAAGACATGCATCAAAAGAATTCAAGTAACCATGAGGACAGGTTATAGATATCAACATAAATAGAGTGGGCACCAACCCATCTCAATCATGTCAAGTCCTTGACTTGACCCGAGTCCTTTTATCAACACACACACTCGGTTTGTAAACAAGTGGACATAGCCCAAGAGCGGTTACCCAACTGTCCTTGACCGTGGACATGGCTATTCGAATAGTTTTACACTCTGCAGAGGTTGCACACTTTACCCACAAGATCCGGGGAACTTCCGTGTCATCCACGACCCGTGGTACGTCAAGTACCCGGGGTAAGCACCCGATCACTACCTTTCCCTAGACGACACTAACATGGAGTCCACTCGATTGGTAGTGACCCCCGTGCCCAACATTTCACATCTTAAAATCGTGGAGCATCGCCCGATATTCATCACATCTTGTACGGGTACCAACGGTGTGTCCGGTGCCCCATAAAAATGTTCTTGGCCGCCCTACCTGGCACGACCCCGTCCCGAGAGAGCGCACCAACAACTCTCCTGTCACTAGTAATGCGGGCTCCAAGCTAGTATCGGCCTAGGTAATCAATAATGCCCTTTCCCATATAAGGGTAGAGTGGTTGCGCATGTAAGGTTGGAATAACGGTCGCAACTTAAACCAATCCGTTTTTGAAAACAACACACACACTTGCCTCGGTACACCACTTCGTCATCAAGTGGCTACCCAACTCATCATCTCCCTCGGGCATAAGTGGCACCCGTCGGGGTTTTTGAAAAGTCCTTTGAAAATACTTTGTCTCCATCACATGCATATTCCCGTCCCTTTTTGCGTAGCAACTACTTAGCATCCTATCTACTCCCACCGGCATAACCCTCATAAGAAGGTAGGGTCATGCACAATGCAAGTATCAACGAAGAAGTAACAGAGGCAACCAACCTACGTGGTTCACCATCTCATCATGATTCCGATGCAACAACAAATAAGAGCTATATGGCATGCACAAAAAGGGTTTCATGGACATGGTCAAAGGGCTGCTTGCCTGGTTCATCAGAGTCTTGAAATCTTCTGGTCCTTCTCCAAGTACTCCGTCTACTTCGTCAACTAACGTCGGAAACAAACACAATAAGCAACACAACAAGGCAGGAAATAAAAGTGCTCTAAAAATATGAATTGGACTTTTCTGGGATACCTCTGGTCATATGAGGGATGACCAAAGTGGTTTCATTAGGATTTGATAAATAGACATCTTTGAACATTTCAATATGATGGAATCAAGGGATTAATGGGTTTGCAAGAAGTGTACAGAAATATATTTTTGAAAAATGAGAAAAGGCACCCATTTAACAAAGGATGATCTTAGAAGCATCTAGGAATTGGTTTCACTGGATTTGGAGTTGAGATGATTTTCCTATGAATTTGCAAAGTTGGCTATATATAAAGAAATAGACCATTATTTGAGGTGATACAGAAAGTATTAGCAAAAATGTTCAAAAACTAAGTTTTGAACTTATAGACATCTAGGATTTTGAATCATGGAATTTGGATCAAAAATGGGCTCTCTGTGATTTTCTAAAGTTCATCACAGAAATAGAAAAATGGGATTTTGATACATATTTGTGAAGGAAATGATTCTGGAAAAATGTGCAAATAGCACCATGTGATAGGGAATGATTTTAGAAACTACTAGAAATTTGAATCATTGGATTTGGAGCTCTGTTGAATTATTTATGGATTTTTGAAGTTGACATGAAAAAGAAAAAGGAAAAAGGCTTAACCTTATCATGCACGCAGGGCGAGAGATAGGCAGCGGGCCGGCCCAGCGGCTCGGCTGCACGCGCGCAGGGGCCACGTCGGAGGCGGCTTCCTGGAAATACGCCTTCGCTGCGGGGACGCGGGAGAAAGCGAATACGCCTCCACTTGCCAGCGTGGCCCCATGGCTGGGCCAGTGACGAGCGGGGCCCGCCTGTCAGGTTCATCCTCCACCTCCCGCGCGGGTGCGACAGGAGACAGAGGAGGCGCTCGACGCTGGTCGCCGGTGCTACAGGGCGTCTCCGGTGATGCTCTGCCCACCGGCGCACTTCGGAGGCGATGCCGCGCCCATCCATGGGTGGCACGACTGCCGAGGAGCTCAGGGTCGAGCACGGTGTTGGCCGCGGCGGAGGAGGTTGTCGGCGGCGGTGGTTACGGCGCTACGGCCACAGGGAGGAGGGGGAGAAGCACGGGAGGGGCTCGCGGTGATGGTGGTGACGCTCTAGTGCAGTCCAGAGGGAAGGAGGAGGAGAGATGAGTGCGGATTTAGGCGGAGGTCGACGGCAAGGCTCCGGCCATGCAGAAGGATGGAGGGCACGGGAGGAAGGATGGGTTGGCCTGGGTGGTGTTCGGGAGAGAGAGAGAGAGCAAATGGAGCAGAGAGGGGGCTCGGGGGCGGCCTCAAATAGGAGGGGGCGAGGTGCACAGCGGGCCATGCGCCGGCGAGGCCGTAGCCATCGCTGGAGGCCACGGGAGCTCGTGGGCGCGTGTCTGGGGCGTTTGTGGGCGTGGACTACGCCCAGGGGGAGAAGAGAGGGAGCGGGAAACGCGGCAAAGCGGGTCCCCGCCGTGGTCAGCGACTGGCGCGCTCGGGCGGCGCTCTGTCCGCACGCGAGGAGAGCCGGAGAGGGAGAGAGATGAGGAGGACGACAGCATAGCATGCTGCAGACGTCGAGGTGACCTCGGGGGACACGAGGGGGAGGCCCTAGGTGGTCCGGTGGCTCGGGCAGAGAGCGGCTATAGTGCTAGGGCGCACTATAGCGCGCTCTGGAGCACGCCTTTGGCATGCCATGGCATTAAGAAAGGGGAGTGGGCGCGGCCACTTGTGTCCAGTAGTGCCAGGAGGTATTAGGATAGCAGGGGGAAGCCTTGGATGCCTTGTGGAACCAATGGAGTGAGGAGGGAGGTGAGAAAGAGAGAGGAGGTGCTATCGGAGGGGTAAATGGGGGTGTTTCACCCCTCAATCATTAAGCTAAGGCCAGGGAAGAGTTACTGGAGATAGGAGGAGACTAGGAGGAGCTGTGGTAAAAAGTTGAGGTCATGGAGAAGAGTGGAAGTGGTCAAAATGATGATTTTGGAAAAATGGCAGAAGGTGTTTGTTGTTGGTTTGGGCAAGAAAATTAATTCCACTTGCCATGAGAATTAACAGGATGGAATTGCACATGGAAGTAGGGTGTTCTACCAAGTTTGAGCTCATTTGGGCAAAGTAGCCAATGCAACTTTGGTAAACCCTAGAAATCAGCAGAAATGGCTTTGCCAAGATTTAGTCATGCAAATCTATTCTCCTTGATGCACCACTTGGTGTAGTATCATAATTTGAGGATTTGACCATGTCCACAAAAATTCAGATCAAAAGGACACACTTGGCAATGTAGAGTTGTCCAAATTTGGTTCAGACGGGGAAGGGTTTTGGGGCACTTTGATCAAGTTAACTTGTTCTCCAACTTGTACCATTTGGTCTAGATGAGTTACTAGACCATTTGAGAATGTTCACAAGGTTTGAGCATTTGGACATGTTTGGCAATGTAAAGTTGCTCAAACTTCAAAATGGACAGAAATGGTTTTGAGGGGATTTCATGGGGTTATACTATTCTCCATGACATGCGACTTGTCAAGATCATCCAGCATGTCATATGTGACATGCTAGAATTTTCTTGGAATATTTGGAGAATATTTCCTTTGTAAATATTTCAAAAGCTTGAAATATCCAAAAAGGGTTTTTGAGGTATTTGACCAATATTTTGAACATGACCATGTGTTGAAACTCTTATATATGGACAATATATGTCCTATGAGTTTCCCTAAATTTTGTCAAATATTTTTGAAGCAATAAAATAATTTTTCCCTATTAAAGACCATTTCTGGCTTTAAGAAAAAGCTTTTAAATAAAATAGGAAAGTAACCTTTAAAATTATATTTTTGTGGTTTCTGGGTATCCTATATCTAATAGGAGTCAAATATATTTTTGGAAAGATTTTTACTGCCCTTAATTAAGTACTTGCAGTGCAAACCTCAATTCAGGGGTTTTTGGAAAACTAATTTTAGAAAATGCTTTTTGGCCAAATTATTTTTGTAAGAAAATACTATATTGCTCTATACACATGGCATGATCATTGGGAAAAGGTTTTGGATCAAGGAGATGAAGTATAGAAGTTAGAGGATTTATTTGATTTTTAGAGCACTTGCAAATAGCAGACAACATTCAATCAAAGCAAGGACAAAGCACTCAAAAGTTTTTGTCAAACCACATTTTATCATGATTTATTAGCTTAAGTGTTGTGGCATGAAAATCAGGGTGTGCAGACCTACCCCCCCCCCTTACAAGAATCTCGTCCCCGAGATTCCCAAACTAGGCGCGGAAAGGGATACAGAAACTTGGATCTGGGGTAGTCTTCAAGTCCTCATGTTATACCTTCGTGTAGTGCTCCATTGAGCTTGAAGTACTTGATGGCGTGGCCGTGTATGCGCTCTTCTTGATCCAGTTGCTAATGGGTAGCTCGCGGTAGGTTAGATTGGGCTAGGGGTCAATGGCTCGTGGTCGATGTCCTTGTAGAGACCGGGCTAGTTGGGGAGTTAGGAGCGTCTCGGAGTGGTGTCGTGTGGAAAAACATTGTGCATGAGGTAACTCGGTGGTAACTCCGGTGGTAGCCGTCTACTCTTAAATCTTGAAGTGATCTCGGAGGGTTGTTAAATCTTGGTGTGGGTCTCCTTGTCATGGAAATGCTTGGTTCCTTAGAGAGAAGTGGTTTTTAGATACGCACGGTCTTCAACGCGGAGGTTTACTTCTTGGTGTAGTCCTTCCTCCTGGACATGGCGATCCTCAGATGTTCCCTTGACCAGCTCAGTGATTCTTCTTCCGTCTTCGGGTGGACAAGTAGGTCACCAAAGAAAGATGACAACCAACTTGCCCAAGCACTCCATGAAGTCTATGGAGTACGCCGAGTGGGCTGGGGTATTGGTGGTGGTCTCGATTGAGCATTGGCAAAGGTCTTCTCGTCCTAGAGCCAAATCCCGTGGTCCTGATCCGACCATGTTTTGGTTTGGTAGGGCTTAAGGGTTTCAAGGATTCTAGCGTGCGAGTGAACATCTATCACCTTATCTTTAAGCACGGTTCCTGAGATGCCAATAGTCTATCTAGTCCTTTAAAAAATTCACATCATATCACTGATAGCATCATTTCGTATAGGTCAACTCCAATCATCACTCATGTGATTCATATCCTCATGGCTCCCGAGAGGATGTCTAACAAAATCATATATGTCTACAATCCCCAAACTCATATGTATGTCTACCCCTAAAAATCCATGGGTAGAACATATAAGCTGCTAAGCTTGAACGTGACAATCCAAGTGCTCAGCCTGTTCTTCCAAGGTCTAAGATAAAGCACCTCTATCCTAAGGAAACACGTCATATGCCACTCCAAAATCTTGTTTCCTTCCTATGAATCAACTCCAACAACCCATTAACTACACCAATCATTACATGATCCAGTAGTTCTTCAAATCCAATCTCTATGGTGTTCCACACGATCTTCTAATATCCTATAGTTCACAAATATTGGGAAGGCTACCTTACTATAGTCAGTCCACCAATTTCCATTATCATGGTCAAGTAACTCCAAGGTCAAGCTTATATAGACTCCCTAAATAAACTCCGACAATTAGTCCAATCTCCTAGTTTATTGTCCACCGAGAAACATGGTATCACGATCAAGATCATTAGTCTAAATCCAATTTACTCCGAACCATGTAAACATACTCAGCATCTATACTCAACTAGGATCACCTATTTAAATCCAAATCTCATGTCCAACAAGAATTCCTACATGCTTCCCCAAAGTCATTGATATAAACTCACCAAGTCATTTGTCCTCTATTCCTATATCCTCAGATTGGTCTTCCCTATGGCATCGTCAGTTTTGGTGCTGTCTTAGGATGATAATGTGCTCTTTCACTATGTCCACTAGTTCCATAATGAACCCAGTGATAAGCAATGTGACGGAGGCTTAACAGGTTCTCTTGCAATTTTGGGGGTTAAGCACATGGTTAAGGATTCGAGATGGGTTATCTCGCGACGTCTCGAAGGGTCTAGGAATGGTTTTCTAATCTTGAGGGTTAAACATAATTCTACGGGGTTGCATTTGGTCGAGGAGGTTGTAGCAAAAGTCTTCAGTGCTTGTTGGTCGCCGAGGTGGAATCCTTGGTGCATATTGTCTTGCTTGTCTTCAGTTGAGGAAAGAGATGAGAGGGAAAAGTAGCATAGAGGAGGGATGCCTAAAGGGGGTTCTATAGTGCTAGTGCAAACAAATAGGTGCAAAGAGGGCCAAACAAAAGAAACGAGGAATGTGATATAGTCGCATACTTGTCGCTTAGGGCAAAAGTGCGACCTATATCTAAACACAACCAAATAAAAACAAGCAACACACAATCATGGTTCTATTCGAACTATCATACGGACTCGACTGCGCATAGGGGGTACACGACTCATCCTACCCTAGGGGTTCTCGGACTCCATAGTCGTGCCTTGTGCCTCGTGCAGTCTCCCGGGTTTCCTCAGGTGCTGCTACGTCTCTTGTAGTTGTTTGATGAAACGATCCCGGTTGAGCTTGAAGAGTCTTCAACAACTTCTTGCCTGTTGAAGTGATGGGGTGAAGGTGGCTTCTCATAGCAGGCATTGACTCGGTCTTCTGTTGTTTTCTTGATCATGACGATCCCTTTTTGTCTTCTAAGCCGTCGATGGTACCAGGTAGGTAATCCTTTATGCAATGACATTATCAAGGCGTAATAGAGGTCCATCATGTCGGTTACATTGATGAAAACTTCGACACCAAGAGCGGGGGATGAGGAGAACCGTTTTCCTGCTCACTATCATGAGGCGGACCAAATGGCGAGGTTCTCATCCACCGGTGGTTGTCGATACAACAACGGTAGGGACAGGACTGCTCTATTTGCGATGTATATCATGATCTTGCATACTCTAGGCCCTGATCATCATAGGCTAAGGTTGCATCATCTTGGGGCAGTGTCAAGGGTGTCACCATCTCCTGGGTCTTCAGGTCCTCATTCCTCGAGGATGTATCTTCTGTTGGTATCGTCTTGTTGTGATGTCGCCAATCTTGTGTTCAGGAGATGTGGGTGAATGTCTGGCAAGGCATCTTCCTTCTAGATTATCCACGAGGATTACAAGGAATCTAGTGGTTAGGAGCATAAGGGTTCTAGCGACCAAAGGTTTTGAAGGGGAAGAGGAAAGTATATCTTAGTTTTTGAAAAACTGAGAAGGGAAGAGAAGTATAGATTGTTTTGAAAACTAGTAGTAGTTTTGAAATATTTTTACCCTAACTAACGACCATGCTAACTAAGGCTTCCTACAGTCAGGATGGCTCTGATACCAGCTCTGTGGGGACCCCGACTCATAAGTCGTGATCACCGAATGCTGCGTGTCTGATGATCCCGAGATCAATGCTCACTTGAACACGAAGCTGAATAACAAGAGTCTTACATCCATACATACCGTATTACACAAGTAGGACCATTATGGTCGAGTATTGAGTATAACATCGCAGGGGATCTTCGTCGATAACTTGGACCCATGCCATCGCCTTAACCCTCGGGCATTACGACCGGGAAGCGTCCTAGCTCGCATGTTAAATCATCAAGTGTTCTTCATCACATCCTGTTCTTCCATGCCTGGTCAATTAAATAACCAGTGGCAAGCCAATGAGTACTTTGAATGTACTCGCAAGCAACCCATGTTTTGGTTCAAGATGTAACAATGCATGATATAGGTAAATTTTTGCAGAAGGCTAGTTTTGAGTGCAATGACATGTTCAACAACTTGTAAGACATGCATCAAAAGAATTCAAGTAACCATGAGGATAGGTTACAGATATCAACATAAATAGAGTGGGCACCAACCCATCTCAATCATGTCAAGTCCTTGACTTGACCCGAGTCCTTTTATCAACAAACACACTCGGTTTGTAAACAAGTGGACATAGCCCAAGAGCGGTTACCCAACTGTCCTTGACCGTGGACACGGCTATTCGAATAGTTTTACACTCTGCAGAGGTTGCACACTTTACCCACAAGATCCGGGGAACTTCCGTGTCATCCACGACCCGCGGTACCTCAAGTACCCGGGGTAAGAACCCGATCACTACCTTTCCCTAGACGACACTAACATGGAGTCCACTCGATTGGTAGTGACCCCCGTGCCCAACATTTCACATCTTAAAATCGTGGAGCATCGCTCCGATATTCATCACATATCTTGCACGGGTACCAGCGGTGTGTCCGGTGCCCCATAAAATGTTCTTGGCGCCCTACAGCACGACCCCCCGAGAGAGCGCACCAACAACTCTCCCATCACTAGTAATGCGGGCTCCAAGCTAGTATCGGTCTAGGTAATCAATAATGCCCTTTCCCATATAAGGGTAGAGTGGATGCGCATGTAAGGTTGGAATAACGGTCACAACTTAAACCAATCCGTTTTTGAAAACAACACACACACTTGCCTCGGTACACCACTTCGTCATCAAGTGGCTACCCAACTCATCATCTCCCTCGGGCATAAGTGGCACCCGACGGGGTTTTCGAAAAGTCCTTTGAAAATACTTTGTCTCCATCACATGCATATTCCCGTCCCTTTTTGCGTAGCAACTACTTAGCATCCTATCTACTCCCACCGGCATAACCCTCATAAGAAGGTAGGGTCATGCACAATGCAAGTATCAACGAAGAAGTAACAGAGGCAACCAACCTACGTGGTTCACCATCTCATCATGATTCCGATGCAACAACAAATAAGAGCTATATGGCATGCACAAAAGGGTTTCATGGACATGGTCGAGGGCTGCTTGCACGGTTCATCGAGTCTTGAAATCTTCGGTCCTTCTCCAAGTACTCCGTCTACTTCGTCAACTAACGTCGGAAACAAACACAATAAGCAACACAACAAGGCAGGAAATAAAAGTGCTCTAAAAATATGAGTTGGACTTTTCTGGGATACCTCTGGTCATATGAGGGATGACCAAAGTGGTTTCATTAGGATTTGATAAATGGACATCTTTGAACATTTCAATATGATGGAATCAAGGGATTAATGGGTTTGCAAGAAGTGTACAGAAATATATTTTTGAAAAATGAGAAAAGGCACCCATTTAACAAAGGATGATCTTAGAAGCATCTAGGAATTGGTTTCACTGGATTTGGAGTTGAGATGATTTTCCTATGAATTTGCAAAGTTGGCTATATATAAAGAAATAGACCATTATTTGAGGTGATACAGAAAGTATTAGCAAAAATGTTCAAAAAACTAAGTTTTGAACTTATAGACATCTAGGATTTTGAATCATGGAATTTGGATCAAAAATGGGCTCTCCGTGATTTTCTAAAGTTCATCACAGAAATAGAAAAATGGGATTTTGATACATATTTGTGAAGGAAATGATTCTGGAAAAATGTGCAAATAGCACCATGTGATAGGGAATGATTTTAGAAACTACTAGAAATTTGAATCATTGGATTTGGAGCTCTGTTGAATTATTTATGGATTTTGAAGTTGACATGAAAAAGAAAAAGGAAAAGGCTTAACCTTATCATGCACGCAGGCGAGAGATAGGCGCGGGCGGCCCAGTGGCTCGGCTGCTGCCTGCTGAGGGCCACGTCGGGCGGCTTCACGAAATCGCCTTGCTGCGGGGCGGAGAAAGCGAATCGCCTCCACTTGCAGCGTGGCCCGTGGCTGGGCAGTGTGAGCGGGCCCGCTGTCGAGTTCATCCTCCACCTCCCAGCAGGTGCGACAGAGAGAGGAGGCGCTCGGCGCTGGTCGCCCGGCGCTCTGGCGTCTCGGTGATGCTCGCCCACCGGCGCGCCGGAGGCGATGCGCGCCCATCCATGGGTGGCACGACCGCCGAGGAGCTGTGGTCGAGCACGGTGTTGGCGCGGCGGAGGCGTCGGTGGCGGTGGTTCGGCGCTTCTGCCCCTGAGGAGGAGGGAGAAGCACGGGAGGGGCTCGCGGTGATGGTGGTGACGCTCTAGTGCGGTCCAGAGGGAAGGAGGAGGAGAGATGGGTGCGGATTTAGGCGGAGGCCGACGGCAAGGCTCCGGCCATGCAGAAGGATGGAGGGCACGGGAGGAAGGATGGGTTGGCCTGGGTGGTGTTCGGGAGAGAGAGAGAGAGCAAATGGAGCAGAGAGGGGGCTCGGGGGCGGCCTCAAATAGGAGGGGGCGAGGTGCACAGCGGGCCATGCGCCGGCGAGGCCGTAGCCATCGCTGGAGGCCATCGGAGCTCGTGGGCGCGTGTCTGGGCGTTGTGGGCGTGGACTACGCCTGTGGGGGAGAAGAGGGAGCGGGAACAGCAGCAAAGCAGGTCCCGCCGTGGTGGTCGCCCAGGCGCTCGGCGGCGCTCTGTCCGCCTGTGAGTAGAGCCGGAGAGGAGAGAGATGAGGAGGACGACAGACATAGCATGCTGCAGACGTCGAGGTGACCTCGGGGACACGAGGGGAGGCCCTAGGTGGTCCGGTGGCTCGGGCGGAGAGCGGCTATAGTGCTAGGGCGCACTATATAAGCGCTCTGAGCACGCCTTTGGCATGCCATGGCATTAAGAAAGGGTAGTGGCGCGCCACTTGTGTCGATAGTGCCGGAGGTATTAGGATAGCAGGGGGAAGCCTTGGATGCCTTGTGGAACCAATGGAGTGAGGAGGGAGGTGAGAAAGAGAGAGGGAGGTGCTATCCAGAGGGGTAAATGGGGGTGTTTCACCCCTCAATCATTAAGCTAAGGCCAGGGAAGAGTTACTGGAGATAGGAGGAGACTAGGAGGAGCTGTGGTAAAAAGTTGAGGTCATGGAGAAGAGTGGAAGTGGTCAAAATGATGATTTTGGAAAAATGGCAGAAGGTGTTTGTTGTTGGTTTGGGCAAGAAAATTAATTCCACTTGCCATGAGAATTAACAGGATGGAATTGCACATGGAAGTAGGGTGTTCTACCAAGTTTGAGCTCATTTGGGCAAAGTAGCCAATGCAACTTTGGTAAACCCTAGAAATCAGCAGAAATGGCTTTGCCAAGATTTAGTCATGCAAATCTATTCTCCTTGATGCACCACTTGGTGTAGTATCATAATTTGAGGATTTGACCATGTCCACAAAAATTCAGATCAAAAGGACACACTTGGCAATGTAGAGTTGTCCAAATTTGGTTCTGGACAGGAAGGGTTTTGGGGCACTTTGATCAAGTTAACTTGTTCTCCAACTTGTACCATTTGGTCTAGATGAGTTACTAGACCATTTGAGAATGTTCACAAGGTTTCAGAGCATTTGGACATGTTTGGCAATGTAAAGTTGCTCAAACTTCAAAATGGACAGAAATGGTTTTGAGGGGATTTCATGGGGTTATACTATTCTCCATGACATGCGACTTGTCAAGATCATCCAGCATGTCATATGTGACATGCTAGAATTTTCTTGGAATATTTGGAGAATATTTCCTTTGTAAATATTTCAAAAGCTTGAAATATCCAAAAAGGGTTTTTGAGGTATTTGACCAATATTTTGAACATGACCATGTGTTGAAACTCTTATATATGGACAATATATGTCCTATGAGTTTCCTAAATTTTGTCAAATATTTTTGAAGCAATAAAATAATTTTTCCTATTAAAGACCATTTCGGCTTTAAGAAAAAGCTTTTAAATAAAATAGGAAAGTAACCTTTAAAATTATATTTTTGTGGTTTCGGGTATCCTATATCTAATAGGAGTCAAATATATTTTTGGAAAGATTTTTACTGCCCTTAATTAAGTACTTGCAGTGCAAACCTCAATTCAGGGGTTTTTGGAAAACTAATTTTAGAAAATGCTTTTTGGCCAAATTATTTTTGTAAGAAAATACTATATTGCTCTATACACATGGCATGATCATTGGGAAAAGGTTTTGGATCAAGGAGATGAAGTATAGAAGTTAGAGGATTTATTTGATTTTTAGAGCACTTGCAAATAGCAGACAACATTCAATCAAAGCAAGGACAAAGCACTCAAAAGTTTTTGTCAAACCACATTTTATCATGATTTATTAGCTTAAGTGTTGTGGCATGAAAATCAGGGTGTGCAGACCTACCCCCCCCCCCTTACAAGAATCTCGTCCCCGAGATTCCCAAACTAGGCGCGGAAAGGGATACAGAAACTTGGATATGGGGTAGTCTTCAAGTCCTCATGTTGCTTCTGCTTCCGTGTAGTGCTCCATTGAGCTTGAAGTACTTGATGGCGTGGCTTCGTGTATGACACTCTTCTTGATCCAGGTTGCTAATGGGTAGCTCGCGGTAGGTTAGATTGGGCTAGGGGTCAATGGCTCGTGGTCGATGTCCTTGTAGAGACCGGGCTAGTTGGGGAGTTGGGAACGTCTCCGGAGTGGTGTCGTGTGGAAAAACATTGTGCACAGTAGGTAACTCAGGTGGTAACTCCAGCTGGTAGCCGTCTACTCTTCGTCTTGAAGTGATCTCGGAGGGGGTTGTTAAATCTTGGTGTGGGTCTCCTTGTCATGGAAATGCTTGGTTCCTTAGAGAGAAGTGGTTTTTAGATACGCACGGTCTTCAACGCGGAGGTTTACTTCTTGGTGTAGTCCTTCCTCCTGGACATGGCGATCCTCAGATGTTCCCTTGACCAGCTCAGTGATTCTTCTTCCGTCTTCGGATGGACAAGTAGGTCACCAAAGAAAGATGACAACCAACTTGCCCAAGCACTCCATGAAGTCTATGGAGTACGCCGAGTGGGCTGGGGTATTGGTGGTGGTCTCGATTGAGCATTGGCAAAGGTCTTCTCGTCCTAGAGCCAAAGCCCGTGGTCATGATCCGACCATGTTGTGGTTTGGTAGGACTTAAGGGTTTCAAGGATTCTAGCGTGCGAGTGAACATCTATCACCTTATCTTTAAGCACGGTTCCTGAGATGCCAATAGTCTATCTAGTCCTTTAAACAATTCACATCATATCACTAATAGCATCATTTCGTATTGGTCAACTCCAATCATCACTCATGTGATTCATATCCTCATGGCTCCCGAGAGGATGTCTAACAAAATCATATATGTCTACAATCCCCAAACTCATATGTATGTCTACCCCTAAAAATCCATGGGTAGAACATATAAGTGCTAAGCTTGAACGTGACAATCAAGTGCTCACTGTTCTTCCAAGGTCTAAGATAAAGCACCTCTATCATAAGGAAACACGTCATATGCCACTCCAAAATCTTGTTTCCTTCCTATGAATCAACTCCAACAACCCATTAACTACACCAATCATTACATGATCCAGTAGTTCTTCAAATCCAATCTCTATGGTGTTCCACACGATCTTCTAATATCCTATAGTTCACAAATACTGGGAAGGCTACCTTACTATAGTCAGTCCACCAATTTCCATTATCATGGTCAAGTAACTCCAAGGTCAAGCTTATATAGACTCCCTAAATAAACTCCGACAATTAGTCCAATCTCCTAGTTTATTGTCCACCGAGAAACATGGTATCACGATCAAGATCATTAGTCTAAATCCAATTTACTCCGAACCATGTAAACATACTTAGCATCTATACTCAACTAGGATCACCTATTTAAATCCAAATCTCATGTCCAACAAGAAAACCTACATGCTTCCCCAAAGTCATTGATATAAACTCACCAAGTCATTTGTCCTCTATTCCTATATCCTCAGATTGGTCTTCCCTATGGCATCGTCAGTTTTGGTGCTGTCTTAGGATGATAATGTGCTCTTTCACTATGTCCACTAGTTCCATAATGAACCCAGTGATAAGCAATGTGACGGAGGCTTAACAGGTTCTCTTGCAATTTTGAGGGTTAAGCACATGGTTAAGGATTCGAGATGGGTTATCTCGCGAAGTCTCGAAGGGTCTAGGAATGGTTTTCTTATCTTGAGGGTTAAACATAATTCTACGGGGTTGCATTTGGTCGAGGAGGTTGTAGCAAAAGTCTTCAGTGCTTGTTGGTCGCCGAGGTGGAATCCTTGGTGCATATTGTCTTGCTTGTCTTCAGTTGAGGAAAGAGATGAGAGGGAAAAGTAGCATAGAGGAGGGATGCCTAAAGGGGGTTCTATAGTGCTAGTGCAAACAAATAGGTGCAAAGAGGGCCAAACAAAAGAAACAAGGAATGTGATATAGTCGCATACTTGTCGCTTAGGGCAAAAGTGCGACCTATATCTAAACACAACCAAATAAAAACAAGCAACACACAATCATGGTTCTATTCGAACTATCATACGGACTCGACTGCGCATAGGGGGTACACGACTCATCCTACCCTAGGGGTTCTCGGACTCCATAGTCGTGCCTTGTGCCTCGTGCAGTCTCCCGGGTTTCCTCAGGTGCTGCTACGTCTCTTGTAGTTGTTTGATGAAACGATCCCGGTTGAGCTTGAAGAGTCTTCAACAACTTCTTGCCTGTTGAAGTGATGGGGTGAAGGTGGCTTCTCATAGCGAGCATTGACTCGGTCTTTGTTGTTTTCTTGATCATGACGATCCCTTTTTGTCTTCTAAGCCGTCGATGGTACCAGGTAGGTAATCCTTTATGCAATGACATTATCAAGGCGTAATAGAGGTCCATCATGTCGGTTACGTTGATGAAAACTTCGACACCAAGAGCGGGGGATGAGGAGAACCGTTTTCCTGCTCACTATCGTGAGGCGGACCAAATGGCGAGGTTCTCATCCACCGGTGGTTGTCGATACAACAACGGTAGGGACAGGACTGCTCTATTTGCGATGTATATCATGATCTTGCATACTCTAGGCCCTGATCATCATAGGCTAAGGTTGCATCATCTTGGGGCAGTCTGACTGGGAAGCGTCCTAGCTCGCATGTTCGTCACCGAAGTGTTCTTCATCACATCCTGTTCTTCCATGCCTGGTCAATTAAATAACCAGTGGCAAGCCAATGAGTACTTTGAATGTACTACTTAAGCAACCCATGTTTTGGTTCAAGATGTAACAATGCATGATATAGGTAAATTTTTGCGAGAAGGCTAGTTTTGAGTGCAATGACATGTTCAACAACTTGTAAGACATGCATCAAAGAATTCAAGTAACCATGAGGACAGGTTCTGAGATATCAACATAAATAGAGTGGGCACCAACCCATCTCAATCATGTCAAGTCCTTGACTTGACCCGAGTCCTTTTATCAACAAACACACTCGGTTTGTAAACAAGTGGACATAGCCCAAGAGCGGTTACCCAACTGTCCTTGACCGTGGACATGGCTATTCGAATAGTTTTACACTCTGCAGAGGTTGCACACTTTACCCACAAGATCCGGGGAACTTCCGTGTCATCCACGACCCGCGGTACCTCAAGTACCCGGGGTAAGCACCCGATCACTACCTTTCCCTAGACGACACTAACATGGAGTCCACTCGATTGGTAGTGACCCCCGTGCCCAACATTTCACATCTTAAAATCGTGGAGCATCGCTCCGATATTCATCACATACTGGCACGGGGTACCAACGGTGTGTCCGGTGCCCCATAAAAATGTTCTTGGCCGCCCTACCTGGCACGACCCCGTCCCAAGAGAGCGCACCAACAACTCTCCCATCACTAGTAATGCGGGCTCCAAGCTAGTATCGGTCTAGGTAATCAATAATGCCCTTTCCCATATAAGGGTAGAGTGGTTGCGCATGTAAGGTTGGAATAACGGTCGCAACTTAAACCAATCCGTTTTTGAAAACAACACACACACTTGCCTCGGTACACCACTTCGTCATCAAGTGGCTACCCAACTCATCATCTCCCTCGGGCATAAGTGGCACCCGTCGGGGTTTTTGAAAAGTCCTTTGAAAATACTTTGTCTCCATCACATGCATATTCCCGTCCCTTTTTGCGTAGCAACTACTTAGCATCCTATCTACTCCCACCGGCATAACCCTCATAAGAAGGTAGGGTCATGCACAATGCAAGTATCAACGAAGAAGTAACAGAGGCAACCAACCTACGTGGTTCACCATCTCATCATGATTCCGATGCAACAACAAATAAGAGCTATATGGCATGCACAAAAAGGGTTTCATGGACATGGTCAAAGGGCTGCTTGCCTGGTTCATCAGAGTCTTGAAATCTTCTGGTCCTTCTCCAAGTACTCCGTCTACTTCGTCAACTAACGTCGGAAACAAACACAATAAGCAACACAACAAGGCAGGAAATAAAAGTGCTCTAAAAATATGAGTTGGACTTTTCTAGGATACCTCTGGTCATATGAGGGATGACCAAAGTGGTTTCATTAGGATTTGATCAATGGACATCTTTGAACATTTCAATATGATGGAATCAAGGGATTAATGGGTTTGCAAGAAGTGTACAGAAATATATTTTTTGAAAAATGATAAAAGGCACCCATTTAACAAAAGATGATTTTAGAAGCATCTAGGAATTGGTTTCACTGGATTTGGAGTTGAGATGATTTTCCTATTAATTTGCAAAGTTGGCTATATATAAAGAAATAGACCATTATTTGAGGTGATATAGAAATTATTAGCAAAAATGTTCAAAAACTAAGTTTTGAACTTATAGACATCTAGGATTTTGAATCATGGAATTTGGATCAAAAATGGGCTCTCTGTGATTTTCTAAAGTTCATCACAGAAATAGAAAAATGGGATTTTGATACATATTTGTGAAGGAAATGATTCTGGAAAAATGTGCAAATAGCACCATGTGATAGGGAATGATTTTAGAAACTACTAGAAATTTGAATCATTGGATTTGGAGCCCTGTTGAATTATTTATGGATTTTTGAAGTTGACATGAAAAAGAAAAAGGAAAAAGGCTTAACCTTATCATGCACACAGGGCGAGAGATAGGCAGCGGGCCGGCCCAGCGGCTCGGCTGCACGCGCACAGGGGCCACGTCGGAGGCGGCTTCTTGGAAATACGCCTTCGCTGCGGGGACGCGGGAGAAAGTGAATACGCCTCCACTTGCCAGCGTGGCCCCGTGGCTGGGCCACTGACGAGCGGGGCCCGCCTGTCAGGTTCATCCTCCACCTCCCGCGCGGGTGCGACATGAGACAGAGGAGGCGCTCGACGCCGGTCGCCGGCGCTACAGGGCGTCTTCGGTGATGCTCTGCCCACCGGCGCACTCAGGAGGCGATGCCGCGCCCATCCATGGGTGGCACAACCGCCGAGGAGCTCAGGGTCGAGCACGGTGTTGGCCGCGGCGGAGGAGGTCGTCGGCGGCGGTGGTTACGGCACTACGGCCAGAGGGAGGAGGGGGAGAAGCACGGGAGGGGCTCGCGGTGATGGTGGTGACGCTCTAGTGCGGTCCAGAGGGAAGGAAGAGAGATGGGTGCGGATTTAGGCGGAGGCCGACGGCAAGGCTCCGGCCATGCAGAAGGATGAAGGGCACGGGAGGAAGGATGGGTTGGCACTGGTGGTGTCGGGAGAGAGAGAGAGCAAATGGAGAGAGAGGGGGCTCGGGGGCGGCCTCAAATAGGAGGGGGTGAGGTGCACAGCGGGCCATGCGCCGGCGAGGCCGTAGCCATCGCTGGAGGCCACGGGAGCTCGTGGGCGCGTGTCTGGGGCGTTTGTGGGCGTGGACTACGCCCTGGGGGAGAAGAGAGGGAGCGGTGGCGCGCAAAGCGGGTCCCGCCGTGGTCGGCGATTGGCGCTCGGGCGGCGCTCTGTCCGCACGCGAGGAGAGCCGGAGAGGGAGAGAGAGGAGGGGGACGACAGCATAGCATGCTGCAGACGTCGAGGTGACCTCTGGGGACACGAGGGGGAGGCCCTAGGTGGTCCGGTGGCTCAGGCAGAGAGCGGCTACAGTGCTAGGGCGCACTGTAGCGCGCTCTGGAGCACGCCTTAGGCATGCCATGGCATTAAGAAAGGGGAGTGGGCGCGGCCACTTGTGTCCAGTAGTGCCAGGAGGTATTAGGATAGCAGGGGGAAGCCTTGGATGCCTTGTGGAACCAATGGAGTGAGGAGGGAGGTGAGAAAGAGAGAGGGAGGTGCTATCCAGAGGGGTAAATGGGGGTGTTTCACCCCTCAATCATTGAGCTGAGGCCAGGGAAGAGTTACTGGAGATAGGAGGAGACTAGGAGGATCTGTGGTAAAAAGTTGAGGTCATGGAGAAGAGTGGAAGTGGTGAAAATGATGATTTTGGAAAAATGGCAGAAGGTGTTTGTTGTTGGTTTGGGCAAGAAAATTAATTCCACTTGCCATGAGAATTAACAGGATGGAATTGCACATGGAAGTAGGGTGTTCTACCAAGTTTGAGCTCATTTGGGCAAAGTAGCCAATGCAACTTTGGTAAACCCTAGAAATCAGCAGAAATGGCTCTGCCAAGATTTAGTGATGCAAATCTATTCTCCTTGATGCACCACTTGGTGTAGTATCATAATTTGAGGATTTGACCATGTCCACAAAAATTCAGATCAAAAGGACACACTTGGCAATGTAGAGTTGTCCAAATTTGGTTCTGGACAGGAAGGGTTTTGGGGCACTTTGATCATGTTAACTTGTTCTCCAACTTGTACCATTTGGTCTAGATGAGTTATTAGACCATTTGAGAATGTTCACAAGGTTTCAGAGCATTTGGACATGTTTGGCAATGTAAAGTTGCTCAAACTTCAAAATGGACAGAAATGGTTTTGAGGGGATTTCATGGGGTTATACTATTCTCCTTGACATGCTACTTGTCAAGATCATCCAGCATGTCATATGTGACACTCTAGAATTTTCTTGGAATTTTTGGAGAATATTTCCTTTGTTAATATTTCAAAAGCTTGAAATATCCAGAAAGGGTTTTTGAGGTATTTGACCAATATTTTGAACATGACCATGTGTTGAAACTCTTATATATGGACAATATATGTCCTATGAGTTTCTCTAAATTTTTTCAAATATTTTTGAAGCAATAAAATAATTTTTCCCTATTAAAGACCATTTCTGGCCTTAAGAAAAAGCTTTTAAATAAAATAGGAAAGTAACCTTTAAAATTATATTTTTGTGGTTTCTGGGTATCCTATATCTAATAGGAGTCAAATATATTTTTGGAAAGATTTTTACTGCCCTTAATTAAGTACTTGCAGTGCAAACCTCAATTAAGGGGTTTTTGGAAAACTAATTTTAGAAAATGCCTTTTGGCCAAATTATTTTTGTAAGAAAATACTATATTGCTCTATACACATGGCATGATCATTGGGAAAAGGTTTTGGATCAAGGAGATGAAGTATAGAAGTTGGAGGATTTATTTGATTTTTAGAGCACTTGCAAACAGCAGACAACATTCAATCAAAGCAAGGACAAAGCACTCAAAAGTTTTTGTCAAACCACATTTTATCATGATTTATTAGCTTAAGTGTTGTCGCATGAAAATCAGGGTTTGACATACTATTTAGTAGATCAGCGTGCTCTTATCATATTTGTGTATCCTTACTATATTTTTGTTTATTGAATAATAAAGGTTACAATTATGATGGTGAAGAGCTTGGAATCCGTTCTGTGTCCAAATATTCATCCAGTGTTGTGCTTCTTTTTCTCTTGTACTCAGCTCACTTTTTTCCATAGAGGCCTGCCACTCATGGACATACTTGTTGATGCATATCAACGCAAAACTCACCCTGCTTCAACAAAATGATCATACTAGGGTGTTGGAGCATTTGTAATCATTGGATTATCATCATATTTGATGGAGATAATATTAGTTATGTACATGTTCCAGGTTACATTGATTATACAAATGGCCACCCCGGGATGAATGAGGTATAAAGGGTAGTTGGTGATTATATGTCCCTTTGTTGGTAAGTCGTCATCCCTACTCATCATTTCTCTTGATATATATGCACCCAAGCAATAGTAAGGCGAAGTGACTAACATTTGAATTGACAACAATGGTAGAGCAAAGATGGATTAAGACAATGGATGTGGAGAGGAAGGAACGGAGGCAGAAATATGCCGCTTTTCTGGATGCAAGGAAAGTAGTGAAAGAGACGGTGACATAGGGAGATAGGGACACACTTCTAATTTTTAAAATACACATCGGCCTCCCCTACTATTTCATGGTGAAATACAGACATGATTAGTGTCCAGGAGAAAAAAAGTGGGAGAAAGAATTGGTAGTTGTCGTTATATGGCTGAATATCCATCAGGTTTGACATACACTTCCGGATTAAAACAATGACCGATGTATTTATTTTATGTCCCGTGGCAACGCACGGGCATTCAACTAGTACATATAATAGTAATATGTTGTAGATATCACATCACTTAGTAAATGCAGATTCTTCAACTACTACAATGCCATCTGAGGAAGTAAATTACTCGGCGGTTAACATCGCAGGAATTTGAGAAAGGAATAGCCTAGCCACCAATATAAGATGCTTCCTTCTTCTTTCTGAGAAGAATATTGGAGACTTTTGAATTTTTACTCATTGCTAGACGGCATTTTAATCTTCGTTTCTAAATAGCTAAGCTTAGAGCAAGTTTTGGAGAAGTGGCACGATTTGTCAGCAGAAACATAAAACAGAATAGGCATTGAAATTTTGTATATCAATCGAAACTAGGAACAACACAGAAGCACACTATCACTTATCTGGGTATATGATTTCTTAAATAAAGCGAAAAGGAATACTTGTTTCTCACTATGTCAGACTAGACCTTACTCAATACCTTTGGGAAGTTATTTTGATCACTCAACATGTTGGTGTAAAAGCCCTAAAACTACAATGTATAGCATTTGATGATGGGGTCATGGGATAGGTCATGATATCTAATAATATGTTTCTTATTTGCCTCCTATACACACTGCATCACCCAGCAAATATACAACTTCTTCAACAATTATAACGTCATGACAGTTACTACGGGAAGGAAGGCCCAACCATCATTGTAGGACCCTTCTTTCTTCTTTCTGAGAACAACACTCGAGTTTCCTGAACTATATCCCATAACATATAGATGGCATTTTAATCTTTGTTTCTAATAGAAAACCTTAGACCTAGTTGTGACAATGTGGCACAGTTTGGCACCGCAAACACAGAAATACGGCATGCATTTTCAAAAACTCTTAAGCGGACAATACTGTGAGTATGAAACTACGTAGAAGCATGTTATCCTTTATTTGCGTATATGATTTCTGCAATAAAGTGAAAAGAGACACTTGCTTTTTCATATTTGCCTAACCGCTGAACCCAATGTCATATCATCACCGAATGCAAAGGGCACAGAAGAAGGGAAGCAGCTAACTGCAAACCCGATAGCGCGAACTCAACAAAAAGCATGACCCTCGGGTACACTCAAAGAAAAGAAAAGATGTCCACGTGTGCACATGCACACACATGCCCCAGGAAACAAGTGAACAAAATAAATGGGCCATGAAATCCCAACTCCCAAGTCACCTAGCAAGCAAGCTAAAGTACTCAAGCAGAAAGGCCACGTTTGACCTTCCCTAGTAATATGTCTGTCAAGGACACATAATTTAAAAGCTAAAGCAAATGTTCATTTGCATCCTGTTTGTCCCATCAAGTCAGGAATGAAAAATGCAATCTTTTACGCAATCTCAATTTTTTATCAGATTTTAAATTATACATGGCGTCGGTACTAGGGTTGCAGCAGCGTATCCACTCGCCGCACATATGCAAGAGAAGCCCGGGCGGATGTGGTTGAACATATTTGATGAGAGAGAGTAGACCTTGACATTGGGTCGGAGCTCCATGGATGGCGGCACACACACACACACACACACACACACACACACGGAGAGAGAGAGAGAGAGAGAGAGAGAGGAGGGAGTAAGCGGTGAATCCTCTCCATGCACGTGGATGTGGAGGAGGAGCTCGACGATGTCACCGATCCAGAAGAGGTCATGGATTGTGTAGAAGATAGAAAGAAAAAACAAAATTTTAAAAGTAGAAAAAACCAGACGGAAAAACAGAAAAAGAAAACATGTTTGGGAAGGTTCTAGAATCATCCCAAAACCAGAAAAAGCTGATGGCCGACCCACATTGTGCGTACAGGGGTACACGCTCGGTCGCAAACCGGGGACATATGCGCCAAATGTTATCTGCGGTGGCGGCGCCCGCCTGCTCGATCTTTTTTCGTTGCAGTTAACTTGCCTGCTGGGCCGAGGAGAAAAGGGCCCAGCAACCTGGAACGATCTCATCGGCAACGCTCGGTCAGACCTCCTCTTCGGCGCCTTATGCGCCCGTTCGCTTAGAGGGCGCTCACGCAGGAGCCTCGCGTGGACTGACCCAGCTAGCACGCTCCCCTTCTTCGATCGCTTGCTCCTTCCCTTCATCGTCCGTTAGTTTTTTTTGCTGTTCGTCCCTTTGTTCACAAAATTGAAAAACACATGGATCTGAAAACATTACGAATTTGAAAAACAGTTCACGAATTTTAAAAAGTTCATCAATTCTAACAAAAGTTAATCAAATTTTGAACACAAATTGAAAAAGTTTCATTGGATTCGAAAAAAGTTCATCGGATTTGAAAAAAGTTCATAGTATTTGAAAAAGTTCATCAAAATTTGAAAAAAAGTTCATTAAATTTGAAAAATGTTCTTTGGATTTGAAAAACATTCATCGAATTTTGAAAAAAAGTTCGCCGAATTACAAAAAAGTTCATCAAAATTTGAAAAAAAACTCATCAAAATTGAGAAACATTTTGAAAAAAGTTCATCAAAGAAGTTCATAATTTTGAAAAAAGTTAACGGATTCTGAGAAACATTTCGCGGATTTAAGAAAAAAAGGGAAACTAAACGAAAAAAGAAAAGAGAAAAAGGAAGTGAAAGAAAAGGGAGCGAAAGAGGGTTAGTAATGACAAGAGATGCTGTTACCGTGTTGGTTGGTGCGCTCCATGTCCTCGCCCGCCCATTTTTTGTGCAGTTTTTCACAGAAAAACCCAACTAAATGGGCCGGCCCAGCGCTGACGGCGGGTGTGCGTCGGTTTGCGGAATACAAAGAATCGATAGGAACCAGCCGCTCGGTTCCACGGTTTTTAATTAATTAGTACCACACCGATAGCTTCGGAGCGTCTCTAGCGGCATAAACATCCTGGTACTGACCGCTCAATGGCCGAGGAAAGCATTGACTGGACCAGCTAAGCTAGCTAGCTGGGCTAGCTCTGTTGAGGCATTACCAGACGAGGCACTGACTGGACCAGCTAAGCTAGCTAGCTGGATTAGCTCTGCTGAGGTAAAAGCGTTCACTGGCCTGGCCACCCAGTTGAAGTAAGTCTTTTTTTTCTCCCTTCCTTATTTTTTTACTCCATCCTATGACGGATTTTGCTCATTTTCCTTTTTGATTTTTTTCTCCCACAGACTATTAACATTTGTCTTGTTTCTTCGAAAAGGAGGTTATCCCCGGCCTCTACATCAGAACGATGCATGCAGCCATCTTATTAATAAGCAAAAGGTTCAACAAAGTCTTTAGGTCTCAAAAAGGTACAAAAGCTCACAAAGAGCAAGAATAACATGAAACATGATAGCACAACCGGCGGAATAAAAGTAGATAGAAAACTAAACACCTATCCTATTACATGACCACCATCGAAACCGGTTGAAGATAGCTCTTACTACCGTCTCTCACAGGATAGACCCAGTAACCATACGCTCCCTGACATCCGTCGGAATGAGTACCGACTATATACGGATCAGTGTAGTGGTCCGGAAAATAACTTGCAAGAAATGAATATGTGTTGTTCTGTTAAAAACTAAATCGTTCCTACAGTTTCATACTGCCCATAATAAAGCACATACTCCTACATAGATATGTTTCACCGTTCCCGACTCTACTCCATCTAGCCACGTCCCAAATAACGTGTGGATGGTAGTCGGAGGAGTAATGTTAAACGCTATGTGAACAGACCGCCATAATTTTTTTGCCATTGGGCAGCGTCGGTGCCCAATTTGGCATGATGCCACATTTGTCTTGTGGTATCCCTGCTGCCACTCTAGTGGCAGCGTCGGCGCCTAATTCGGCATGATGCAGCTCATAAACTTGGATGCGTGATTTGTGTGAGCTAAAACAATCCAGCAACGACACTCCCATGCCACTCTACAGCGGCACGGCACCGGCGACGACGATGAAACAACCCGAGGACAAACCCCTGAAAATCAGCCTCCTAGTCAGACGTAGGCACTGGGCCTTCCTTGCGTTTTTACTCCAATTGTACAATGGATTGTGTTCCTTTTATTTTTTGATTTTTTTCGCCCACAGACTATTAACATTTGCCTTGTGGTATCCCCACAGACATTGTGGTCGCAGAGGCGCCTCCCTAGCAGTAATGGGACATGGAGATTGTCAATGCTTTATATGACCTCCACCGCAAAAAAAAATACAAACAAATTTTGAGAACATGAAAGATTTCTGAAATCATTGAACAATTCTTAGAGTGCGTTTTTCAAAATTCTGAACATTTTGAAAAAACGTACAATTTTTCGAAAACGCGAACATTTTCTGGAACACGATCGAGCAGGTGTACTAAGTTGAACAAACTTCGTTGAGCGTGATACAATGCCCTACCGCTTCTTTTGTATAAATTTTATCTCTTTCGTAATTGTATGTCACAAAGTCTTTTTCTTTTTGCCTTGAGAAATCTCCTTATCGACCAAGCCGAGGTTCCGCAACTTGGATTTTACGATGTAGGACCCCTTTAGTCCGCGCTTGGGAGCTCTGGATTATTTTCACACCTGTATTTACCCGCAAAAAAAAAATGTTTCACACCCGTATTAAGGATACAATTATAATTTACTCATCACTGGAAGGAATACGTAAAATACAGACGTAACGAAACCGACAGGCCAAGGTCTGTAACGAAAACCGACGAGTTACGCGTGTAATCTGAGAAACCAGTGTATATTTTACCAATTGAAAACAACCAACCAATCGCTTCGCCCAAGACCATCTGCTTTTATTTATAAGCGGTTTTGGCTAGAAAACTGTATAAACGCATACACACTAGGTGGTTCGAACTGAATTATCTATCTCTAATCCTAATGGAGCAGTTGGTGGGATTGCGTCCTAATTTATTTTCGTGTGATTTATTTTCGTCACCTGCCATCATCATCTTCTCACGTTAGTTTTTTCACCCTTCTAATAAAATAAAAAGTTTCCTAACCTTTTCAAACTTTCCTGACCAGGCATGTTACAAATGGGCAGGAACAGATAGCACTCATTAAGCCCAAGGCTGCCAGCATAGCGTCCCCTGCTGGCCTGATTGAAGCCGCCGTGCCCACTGCCGGCCTGAATGAAGCCGCCGTGCCCGCTGCTGGCCTGCTCGAAGTTGTGCCCGCGGCCGGCCAAACCGAGACGCCCGCCGTTTCTTCCGCCGCCTCGTCCAATATTGCTCGAGGAAGCCGGTGCCTCGAAGCCGCCTCGTCCGCGGCCGACCAACCCGACGGCGGCATGCCCACGTCCGGCTCGTCCGGCGCTGGACGAGGTCTGGCCGGCGCGCCAACCTTTGGTGATCACGCGCCCGACGAGGCCGAGCGTCCCTCGTCCGGCGGCTCCACGGCCTGCAGCACCAGTAGAACCTCCGCCACTTCCGCCGAACCGATATCCGCCACCACCACCATGGATGTCGTCTTCAACCTCCTCTACACGGACGTTCAAATCAGGAACCATCCTTTGGTGTATAGCTGCTGGCCTACAACTTGATGCGTTTCAGTATGTATAATGGAGTATAAATAGCAAACAGGTCAGTGTTTGGCGCCCGCGAACCTTTGGAAAAAATGGCGCCGACGAGTATTTGCAAAAGATGGCGCGGGCGGAGTACAAAAAAATGGCGCGGGCAAGTATGTGCAGCCCCTTTTTCGGACGTCCAATGCATGCTCGAGTGCTGCTCTGCATGGCTGCATGCAACGCGTGAAAGGGGCGGGAGAGAGAGAGCAGTGCGCGGGATTAAAAATTGCTCTTCGCGGGGGAGCGAGGGGAGTGAGGGAGTTTGTTTGCTGTTCGCGGTGGGAGTAAAAGTGTGCGGGATTATCGAAGGATTTTGCATGCGAGGTGTTAATGTTCACGGTAAACGAAAAGAAGAGTTGAATGGCAAAGCACACATTAAATTCTATCTAGGTACCTGTAATCTGAGATAGTGGCCTTGTATACAAAAATGGAGGGAGTAAAATCCAGTTTCATAGCAATCAATTTCAAATCCTAACTTTCCTAAATCATGGATCCCTGCCTTTCTAACAATCAATCCAGTTTCATAACAATCAATTACAAATCATAACTTGCGCACCTCCCATTTCCGCTTTTCCCTCTATCAAATCTGGGATAGAGAAATTAAAAAAATCAGCGATAGAGCACCCGCTCGAAAAAAAATAAAATGGCTTCACCTTTTTTCAGACTCCCAAGCGAGGGATAGGTCTTTTGCTCGCTCGCACGCCGCCGTCGTTCCCATCCCGCACGCCTCCACCGCCGCCCCCTCGATCCTTCTCAAACGCCGTCGCCGTCATCTCGCTCGAAAGCTCCGGTACCCTCTTCGTTCCCTGGTGCCTTCTAACGGAACCTCACCATGCTGTCTCACCTTGCTGCAGACCTCGTAGCCGACGACGCCCGGATTCCATGGATGGAGGTCTTGAAGTCCAGGTTCACATTGGCCCGTCGGTGACTTGTCGATCTGCTCCTCGCCACCACAAGGTACGTTATTCTTACCCCCTTGCTGCGTCCTCCCGTGAACTTGCAACTTGTGGCGATATTGTTGGATCCTACAGTTTTGTGGAGCAGTTCGCATCATATTGTGGTCCGCGATAAAGGAATGTGTTTCTACTTTTGTTTCTGCACATTGTAGTCGGCGGTCGCAGCAACGATTGGTTCTCCTCCGCCATGTACGCCCATGATATTTGTACCTTCTCCACCACCAGCTGATGTTGCCACCATTGCGGTGTGGCGGCCGCAGATCGGAATTCCACCTGCTGGACTCAAATGTCATATGCTACGGGGCAGCCAGATCGAGTCCAACCCCGAGGGTTCGACCTTTTTGATCCAATCTTGTGGTAGGTGTGGAACTCCATGATGATGTGTGTATTAGATCGATCGGAAGCGTTCCTACTCTCCTGGAGGAGAGCCGTGGCTGTTTATTTATATGTTGGCAAAAACACCTTGCCGTGAGTTACAAGAGAAGGATTAGGAATCCTGTTTGAATACAAGAAGGAATAGAACCGGGAGAGGAAGGAAGAGATAGTTGAGATTAAACTACAACTACTACTCAAACTCTAACACCCTCCCTTAATCTAAACTATCCTATGTTGAGATTTCTCTTGAACTCTTCAAAGAGCTTAACCGGCAAAGCTTTAGTGAATCCATCTGCCACTTGATCCTTGGATGGAATGAACCTTATGTCCAACTTCTTCTCTGCCACTCTTTCTCGCACAAAATGAAAATCAATTTCAATATGTTTAGTCCTTCCATGAAAAACTGGATTAGCAGAGAGATAGGTGGCTCCCAAATTATCACACCACAAACATGGAACACGGTGTTGCTTAATCCCCAATTCATCAACCAACGATTCCACCCAAATGATTTCAGCAGTGGCATTTGCTAATGATTTATACTCAGCTTCTGTACTTGACCTTGACACTGTAGCTTGTTTCCTAGCACTCCAGGAAATAAGGTTTGGACCAAAAAATACCGCAAATCCTCCAGTTGACTTTCTATCATCGATACATCCTGCCCAGTCATCATCTGAGAAAGCACTAACAAGAGAAGAACTGGAACGTCTGAATTGAAGTCCCAAACTCACAGTGTGCTTAACGTATCGTACAATCCTCTTGACAGCTGACCAATGAGTGGAGGTAGGAGCATGCAGATATTGACAAACCTTGTTTACAGCAAATGATATGTCTGGTCTTGTCAAAGTCAAGTACTGTAAAGCTCCAACAGTACTTCTATATTTAGTGCTTTCCTCTTCCTTAAGTAGTTCTCCTTCATGTGCTGAAAGTTGTTCTGAAGAAGACAATGGAGTAGGTGAAGGCTTGCAATCCTTCATTCCCATACGAGTTAGAAGTTCAGTAGCATATTTTTCTTGACTCAACACTATGCCATCTTGAACTTTCTTAACTTCAATGCCTAGGAAGAAGTGTAAATCACCAAGATCCTTCAAGGCAAATTCTGAACTCAAATCATGCAAGAGAGCATTAGTGGCATTTTGTGAAGAGCTTGCAACTATGATATCATCAACATAAATTAGCACAAACATGACAGTATTTGCTTTGCTATAAATGAAGAGAGACGTGTCAGCCTTGGATGCAACAAAACCAAGATGCTTCAATTGTAAGCTCAAACTTGAGAACCATGCTCTAGGAGACTGTTTCAGACCATAAAGAGCTTTGTCAAGTTTGCAAACATAGTGCGGTGCTTGTTGATTTTCATAGCCTGGTGGTTGCCTCATATAGACCTCCTCTTCCAGAACACCATGCAAAAACGCATTCTGAACGTCTAGCTGTCTAAGACTCCATCCCCTGGAAACAGCAATGGCTAGCACAAGTCTTATGGTAGCAGCTTTCACAACAGGACTAAAAGTGTCCTCATAATCAATACCATAACGTTGCTTAAATCCTTTTGCAACTAGACGTGCCTTGTACCTATCAATAGAGCCATCTGCTTTTCTCTTAATTCTATAAACCCACTTGCAATCAATGATATTTTTACCTCTTTGGTTGGGGACCAAATGCCATGTTTTATTCTTCATAAGAGCACCATATTCTTCATCCATAGCCTTTTTCCACTTGGGATCTTTAAGTGCATCACTTAATTTTGCTGGTTCACCTGAAATACACAACATGCCATATGGTACAGTACCATCCTTCCTTATTTTTCGGATTTCGAATACCTTTCTGTAAACGGGTCATAACCCTTGATGAAGTGGCAAGTTGTTGCTGCGGTTGCACAGAAAAAGGCACAATCTGACTATCCACAGAAGATCCAGATGAGTCTTCCACATGTGCAGACTCGGCAGACGCAGAAGATCCTGTGGTCATCGGTGTGGCAGATCCTGAGGCGAGGCTGTCCTGGGCTGCAGTATTCCTGTCCGCAGCGGATCCCGGTGAATGCATCGCGCAGAGGCGCTCATTGGCTGCATGCGCTCGATTCCTGATCCGCGCGTGGGCCGCGTACTGCCCGCGGTTCGCCGCGCTCGACCGCTGGCTGGCCTGTCGCTGTCACGCGCGTGGCCCGCGGTTCGTCCGCTGATTGGGTTGTTGGGGATCCTGTCGCTGTTCTGCCGCTGCCGCTGCTACCGGGCGAGCAATCCCAGGTGGATCCGCGCGAGTGATCCGAGGCTGCCAGGCGCACAGGTGTAGCAGGCGCCGCCATATCTTCCTCGTGAACTGCGCCAGCCTCTTCTACATGAAATAACGCCTGATTTTCATAATTTTGATCATTTTGAACCAAATTTTCTTCAGGTACCTGCACAGGCATAACAGCAGGAGTAGAGGCAGGAGTATTTTCATCAGTTTGGTTAGCACAATTGTTATCACCCCCTTGATCAAAATCTGGTAGAAGCAATATTTCTTTGCGAAGAAGAGCGCCGGCATTTGGATGAAGAGATTCGAACGGGAAAACAAATTCATCAAAGATGACATCTCTCGAGATATAGACCCTACCAGTAGAGACATCAAGACACTTAACCCCTTTGTGCATGGGACTGTATCCTAAAAAGACACATTTTTTTGAACGAAACGCAAGTTTGCGTGTATTATAGGGTCTAAGATTAGGCCAACAAGCACAACCAAAAATACGAAGAGATGTGTAATCGGGAGTGATACCAAAAAGACGTGTGATAGGATTCTCAAATTTGATGACTTTGCTAGGACGAATATTGATAAGATATGTGGCAGTAAGAAAAGCTTCATCCCAAAATTTAAGAGGCATAGATGCATGAGCTAACAATGCAAGTCCTACTTCAACAACATGACGGTGTTTTCGTTCAGCAGAACCGTTTTGTTGGTGAGCATGGGGACAACACATGATGTGAAATTCCAATTTTTTGAAAAAAGGAATTGAGTTTTTCATACTCACCACCCCAATCCGTTTGCATAGCAAGGATTTTGGAGTTTAACTGACGTTCAACAAGATTTTGAAAATTGGTAAAGACTTGGAATACATCGGATCTTTTCTTTAGCAAATAAATCCAAGTAAATTTACTATAATCATCAATAAAGCTTACATAGTATGAGAATCTACCGACGGATGTAGGGGCTGGTCCCCAAACATCTGAAAAAATAAGTTGCAAAGGAGCAGTAGATACACTAGTAGAGATAGGATATGGTAACTGATGACTCTTAGCTTGTTGACACGCATCACAAACTGACTCAACACTAGACTCATAAGGAAGTTTATTTCTACTAAGAACATGCTGAACGATAGTTGAAGAAGGATGACCCAAGCGACGATGCCACTTTGCTGGAGATGGTTTGGTAACACTCCATGCTTGTTTATTGGACCCTGATGAAGAGACGGATGATATAAGTGGGTAGAGGCCTCCCTCACACTTTCCTCTAAGAATGACTCTCCTCGTTGCCAAGTCCTTAACCACAAAAGAATAAGGATAAAATATTATGAGAACTTGGTTATCAAGAGTAAATCGATGAACTGAGACAAGATTTTTTGATGCATGAGGGACGTGTAAGACATTATTAAGATGCAAATTTTTCTTGGGGGTTTTAACAATTGAGTTACCAATATGAGAAATTTCCATACCCGATCCACTTGCTGTGTGAATTTGGTCACCTCCGTGGTATCTTTCTCGCATTGTCAATTTGTCGAGCTCCCCTGTTATGTGCTCGGTGGCTCCGGAATCTGCGTACCAATTTGTATCAATCCCGTAGGAGTTAGTGACGAGGTTGGCCTTCTTCTTCTCTTCATGATCATCATCATACCGATGCCAGCAGGCCCTTGCACCTCCGGGATGGAACTTATAACAGATCTGGCACTCTGGATAGTCCCCTTCATGTTGCTGCTGCTGTTGTTGTGGAGGTTGTTGCTGGCGTTGCTGGTAGTTGCCGCCACCTCCGCGAGCAGAAGAAGAAGGGGCGCGATTGCCACGGCCGCGCCCTCTGTTCCCTCTCCCGCGACTTCCTCTGTTGCGGTACTGCCCACGACCTCTGTACATGGTATTTGCAGACGAACGAAAACCTGAAGGCCCGTCGCCCAACATCTCCATCCTCTGGTCGAAGGCTGCGATCTGTGAGAAAAGATCATCCACGGTGATTGAATTTTTGATTGCGCCGACTGCAGCAACTATGGGATCGTAGTCCCGATCAAGGCCGGCGAGGATATAGTCAACCATCTCGCCATCGGTCACTGGACGACCGGCGGCTGCAAGCTCATCCCCGAGACTCTTCATCTTGGCGATGAAGGAGTTGCTTGACATATTGCCCTTCTTGGTGTTGGAGATGGCAATTCTCAAATTTGTTATCCTGGATTGGGACTGCGCAGCAAACAGTGTGGTAAGAGCAATCCATAGATCATGAGTACTCTCCTTACCAATGACCTGCGCCAGGATTTCAAGGGTGAGCGAGTTCAACAGGTAGCTCAGAACCTGTTGATCTTTCGCCAGCCACGGTCCATATAGAGGGTTTGGTTCGATGGCCGTGGTCTTGTCGCCTTCGCGACCTCCACCGATCTTGGCGGTGCGGCATCTGAGCCGTCGAGGAGGCCGGTTACTTGTGCGCCTCGCAGCGCCGGCATTACCTGCGCTTTCCAAAGGAGAAAATTTCCCCTTGTGAGCTTCTCTGTTGGCGGAGCTCCGAGGTTGAGGCCGACGCTACTGGAACCGGCCATGGCGATTGGGTTTCTGGCGATAGATGGTTTTTCTGGTTTCTGTATGGATAGATGTGGGGATCGCTAGACGTGGGAAGAGACTAGGCTCTGTATACCATATTAGATCGATCGGAAGCGTTCCTACTCTCCTGAAGGAGAGCCGCGGCTGTTTATTTATATGTTGGCAAAAACACCTTGCCGTGAGTTACAAGAGAAGGATTAGGAATCCTGTTTGAATACAAGAAGGAATAGAACCGGGAGAGGAAGGAAGTGATAGTTGAGATTAAACTACAACTACTACTCAAACTCTAACAGTGTGCAAGGTTGATACAACTGGGGCCTGTAAGTGTGTTAGGGTGGCTCAGGTTGCAATTATTACAACACCCATTGACCAAGATTTGATGGTGTCAATTAGCAATTCAACTTATAGCCCTCTGGTTTTCTGGAGATCAATCTTCATGAATGCACACACATTCCCGGTTTTTTGTGCCCATGCCTGATATTATGAATTTAGTTGTGTCCCTCGATGCAAAGCATATTATTTGTGTGCTTCCATGCAAGCGTATATTACATAAAGATACAAGCCAGCTGCTAGCGAAAGGAATTTTGTTTGTCCTTGATACGGTTGACCTCTTAGAGCCCTTCAGAATAATTTGATTATGTTTCCATGGATATCCGGTAATTTCATGTCTTGTTTCACGAAGTGTGCGCTTCAATCTTCTCAAGCTGATATATTAGGTGTTGGTTTCTTCATCTCTAAAATCAACACTATCTAATAATAAATATCTGAAATCTTTGCAGGTAGAGTTAGTGCTTTTACAACACTCGGCGGCAGCTAAGGTTGTAGTTTTTCGTGTACCAGATAATCGCCTTGAAGAGAAAATTGTTGCTTGTGTTAGCATCATGCATGACTAGAGGTGGGTTGATGCAACAATTAATCACCAAGGAGAACACATAGAAGTATCTCTTATATCCATCAAGTACATTACAGGTTGAAAATTTTGAGCAGGTTAGCAATCTTAGTTACCATATTTTTGAGTAGAATGCCCTACTTCTTGAAATCATCGACTCACGGCTCAAGTAGAGCAAACAAATGAAGGAAACATGCTTTAGATATCGGTGCATCATGTAATTCCTACTTTTCTTTTCTGCAGAGAATATTCACTATGTTTTTTCAGGCGCGATATAGATTTATTTAACATTCTAGAAGTGTTTTTTAAAGCATACATGGTCTGGATGGACACGAGGTTACTTCATCTATTTTTAAACCATACCAATTAATTGTTTCAGTATAAGAAGTATGATCTTTCTATCTCCTTGCATCAAAATTGAAAAGATTGCGTTCCTTCTATAAATTATTCTACATAGGATGTTGTGGGGATGTGTTGAGAGCCGATGGCCTCATTAGTTCCAGGTTACAATTTTGGATCTCGCGGCGCCTATTTCGAGGCTCGAATCACAGCTCAAATGCTTTTGTACTCACTGCTATGACACTCTCTTGGATCCTGGGTGATTGGTGACTCACCTTTATCTCCTCCGGTAGGTTTCGGCGAGAGCGGTTTTGGTGGTTGCAGGGACCCAAAAGGGCTTGTTTGTTATTTTCTTTTTTCCGGGGTGTTCTTTGTAATTGTCTAAACGGTTCCTGAGAGAGGCTACGTGCGTTGTAACTGGCCTTTGTTTTGAATGAACACGGGGTTTTATCCTCAAAAAGAGTATATATCTTAAACAAGGATCATACAAATAAAGCCTTTTTTATAATTATAAATTCGTCATGCAAACGATTTGGTTCTTTAAGTAACTTCTATATGTCTATAAATAACTTAAAAGGATTCAAGAATTTAGGGACAACCTACTATTTTTATATAAATGGAAAATTGGTTTTTTGCTCCTAGAATAATGTAACATATTTTTCATAATGAAAAATACCACATACCCTAAATAGTAGAGATTCCGGAGAATAGTCATCAACAAGCGATTTAGAGGTGAGCCTACAATTATTAAAATTGAGATGCTACTCACTCTACTACAAAGTATTACACATCTCACTCGTTGAAAAATGGGCATAGCTCATTTCTAGCAGCTGAACAGTGAATATATATTTTACATACAATCATATATTTTTATTCTAATATTTCTCTATATTTCCACCTTTATAGGTCATATAAATACGGATGGATTTGGATGTTGCTTCGAAAATGTCAACTGACAAAGACACTGGTGCAGCGAAGATGGACCATGCTGAAAACTCAACGAGTTCTACACAACCAGAAGAGATGCATGCAAACAATTGTTCTTCTTTGTATGTATATTGCACATGATATAATACTCAAATGGTATTTTTCTATATATGTTTAATTTTGCAGAAGAGAGAGATAAAGATGGATTATCTCAGTGTTAAAAAAAATCCATCGACAAGGCTCCCAAGGCGACGTCGTTGGAAGGGGACAAAAATTCACTGAGTTTTATACAACAAAAAGATGTGCAGGCATTAATAGCCCACAATAAACCAAAAAAAAGCAAATATAAATTGTTATCCCACAAGGTTTTTTACTTTCACCGTGATTATCATTTTTTTCCTTCCATCAAATTGTTTTCTGTTTTTTTCGAAACGGAATTATTTTCTGTTTTGACTCGCTTATAGGGATACTCCCTCCGGTCCTTTTTACTCTGCACATTGGTTTTGCCGAAAGTCAAACTTTGCTAAGTTTGACCAAATTTATATTAGAAATTATTAGCATCTATAATATTTAATAAATATAATATGAAAATATATTTCAAGATGAATCTAATGATATTGGTGTTGTTATGTGAATGTCTATATTTTTTTATATAAACTTGGTCAAAGTTGGATGAGATTGACTTCAGACAAACATAATATGCAGAGTAAAAAGGACCAGAGGGAGTACATACATAGTTTGTCGTCATGATAAATAAGCGAGTGTTTTGACTCGCTTATTTATCATGATGACAAACTATGTATGTATCCCTATAAATGAAATTAAAAAGCCTGTGGCAACGCACGGGCATTCTACTAGTCATCATAATTGATGCTGGTGATCGGGTAAGTTGCCGTGTTGATCTAGATCCTGGCATGGTCGTCATTCAACGTTGAGTTGTCATCACTGCAGGAGAGCTTGTACGACAGGACGCCACACTCTGGTGGATCCCCTCGTCGCTGGAAAGGGTACCCAATGTCTTGGCCACAATGGAAAGGAGGACAGGAGGCATGCACATCTGCTACAAGCACCGCAAGATGCAGGCACAAGGCTATGGATTGCAACACAGCATGACGACCATGGATCCATGCACCAGCCATGAAAGGAGGCTTGGGAGGTGGCGGTGGTCGGGCAGGGCGCCTGGGAGGATCAGTTTGACCACATGCAATGCAACGCCAAGATTATCTCTATTATTAAAGGGGATCCCTACTATTAAAGGGGATTCGTCGTGGTCATGATGGTTCAACCTCGTCCTTCCAACTACGATGCATGTACCACTTCTCCCATCCCAGCCTGACAAAAGGCAAAAAGAAAAAGAAAAAAGAGACACACGACCCACGAATGCACCTTCCTCCCTCCTATGCGAAAAAACAGCTTCACGCTCCAAAGATCCCCTCGCAAGTCCAAACTGCACCCTCCTCCTGCTCTCTTTGCAATCGTCTTTCTCCCTTCCCCACGAATCGCTTCTTCCACGGACCAGCCTCCACACCCAGAACTGGCCATGCGCCGCTTCCGGTCGCCGCTTCCTCAGATGCTGCGGCAGACCGTCTTGTGGCTGCATTGGGTGGTGATTTTGCTGTTAAGGATCTCGGTGCTCTGCACTTCTTTCTTGGTCTGGAGGTGTCACGGTCTTCTGCTGGAGTCACTCTTACTCAGAAGAAGTATGCTCTGGACTTGCTGCGTCGTGCTGGTATGCTGCAGTGTAAACCTGTTGCTACTCCTATGTCTGCCACTGATCGGTTGTCTGCTTTTGATGGAGACCCTCTTTCCTCTGATGATGCCACTGAGTATCGCAGTCTTGTTGGAGGCCTGCAGTATCTTACTATCACCAGACCGGATGTCTCTTATGCAGTCAATCGTGTCTGTCAGTTTCTTCATGCGCCCATGACATCCCATTGGTCAGCTGTGAAGCGCATTCTGCGATACATATGTCTCACTGCATCTCATGGTTTGCTTCTCCAGCGTGCGCCGTCTTATGAGATCTCAGCCTTCTCTGATGCTGACTGGGCTGGTAGTCCTGATGACCGGCGATCCACGGGGGGGTATGCAGTGTTTCTTGGTCCTAACTTGATTGCCTAGAATGCTCGCAAGCAGGCTACGGTGTCTCGCAGCAGCACAGAAGCCGAGTACAAAGCAGTTGCTGATGCGACAGCTGAGATCATTTGGGTTCAGTCCTTGCTGAGGGAGTTGCGAGTTCCTTCGGTTCACTCTCCGGTACTTTGGTGTGATAACATTGGTGCTACATACTTATCATCTAACCCAGTATTTCATGCTCGAACAAAACATATTGAGGTTGACTATCACTTTGTTCGAGAGCGTGTTGCACAGAAGCTGCTTAGCATCAAGTTCATATCATCAAAGGATCAACTTGCTGACATCTTCACAAAGCCTCTTCCACAACCACAGTTTGTAGGCTGCAGGCGCAATCTTAACTTAGTTTGTACTTCAGGCCACAGTTAAGATTGAGGGAGGGTGTTAGACTATATGTGTATACGTAGACTTGTGTATACGTGTTGTAATTGTACTTGTACCCTTTGGTACTTATATATAATGAGATAGCCGCACCCCCCAAGGGTGTCGAGCAGTTGCCTCAATATCTTGGTTTCACACATCGAAGAAGATCAAGTTACAGTCCGGATGAACTGCGATCAAATCAAAGTCCCTATAATGGCGAACGCGTATTTCTCCAAATATGCACGATGTTTCAACGCTATGCTTCAGCGTCCCTTTTCTGCTGGCATAGTCGTCGAGAACATAAACCGCAAGACCAACCACATCACCATCACCGTCTCTCTGAAAATTGGCATAATGCAAGCAGCCCTATGATTGCTGAATAATACCACCGCCCAGACCGCCAGGGACAGATAGCTGTTAAGAAAGGCAATTGGCAGCTTAGGATCAATGAGACTAATTGGTTCATTCCAGTGTTTCTTCTTATGAACCCATTCCCCGGTTTCAGATGAATACACCTCTGCTCTGGTCATGCCATCCCAGGAACTATCCTGCAGCAGCTCCTCAAACACATGGAAATGCGACGACAGGTCCGGATTATTCAGCAATCACAGGGCTGCCAGGGACAGATAGCTGTTAAGAAAGGCAATTGGCAGCTTAGGATCAATGAGACTAATTGGTTCATTCCAGTGTTTCTTCTTATGAACCCATTCCCCGGTTTCAGATGAATACACCTCTGCTCTGGTCATGCCATCCCAGGAACTATCCTGCAGCAGCTCCTCAAACACATGGAAATGCGACGACAGGTCCGGATTATTCAGCAATCACAGGCTGCCAGGACGAGATAGCTGTTAAGAAAGGCAATTGGCAGCTTAGGATCAATGAGACTAATTGGTTCATTCCAGTGTTTCTTCTTATGAACCCATTCCCCGGTTTCAGATGAATACACCTCTGCTCTGGTCATGCCATCCCAGGAACTATCCTGCAGCAGCTCCTCAAACACATGGAAATGCGACGACAGGTCCGGATTGAAGCCCAACCGTGTGTTGGGCTGGTGGCCACATCGCCGATGGCCTAGCCGGAGTCCGGCAACAGGACCCACTTCTTCGTGGCCGGATTGCACACGAGATAATGGAACTTTCCAGCCTCGGCGGAGAGGACGTACCAGTGGCAGAGGAGGAGGCCGTTGCAGCAGTCCAGCAGATCGACGCGGCGGTGGTTGGGCAGGAAGGCGCAGGAGGCGTCGATCCGAGGGCAGCGTCTCGCCGGGGCGCTGGTGAAGTGAACGGGTGGTCCCGGGAGCCACTCGTGGTCCTCTGTGACGAAGCCGGACATGGTTTGGGGGAGCCCCTTGGTGGTCGAGGTGTTCGATGAGGCCCATGTTAGAATATCTTTATCTTTGCCTCTTTACCCCTACTAGTAAGTGTGTACGTGCAACGCACGTCGCACGTCTCAATCAAACCATATCAAATTTTGCGGGTATAAAATTTTGAATTCAAACTTTAGGATGACACAAATCAATGGCAATAGACTGGCTGAACAACTTCTCCACAAAGAATGTAAGGGCGTAGCCTATTTAGTCTATTCCTACAAAGATTTCAGAATGGGCAGAAATCAAAGTAACATATGAACATTGTCTAAGTGGACATGGCGTCAATGCAAAGTTGGAACAAAGATGCACAAAAAATAGGAGTGTTGGCTGAACTAAATTAGTTTCCTTCTTGGATTCGAGCTGCTTGTTATCTTCAGAATATGAAGGCTCGGCGGCTGCGGTAAAGCCACCCATGCCATAGCGGGCACCACCTGCGAGCAGGAAGAGTCGGATTTTTTTTACCCCATTCTCAGTTTATCTCAGCTTTTGTATATAGTTGCAGAACATCTACAAGCTAAAAACAGGTCAATAAAGCGTTAGGTTCATGGTAAGGAATTGGAGAGAGGGAATTTAACATTTTGTCTATGACATGAATGGCAATCAAGCAACCCTTTCTCTACCTAATGCTTAGTTCTGTCAATATTAAACATGAGTTAAAAATGTCGCCGTGCTTCAACATCTTAGCGGAGCAGAAAGGCTACTATTCTAGAATGGGACACTATATGGTATAAGGAAATTGGGCATGTGCAGATCAAGGAGTATAATGATTATTGTTTCGCAAAGCTAGCCAGGACTGAAAAAAGAACCCACACAAAATTTAGGATGACCAAAGCCACCCTTCCTAACTAAGATGAATATACAAGAAATGATAAATTAACACCGGATACATAAGTAAGTTTAATGGCTAAAATGAAGGAAATGCGTAATGTCATGGCGCTTTTAGTTATTCATGTGCAAATTCAAAGCATGATTTGATGAAAGACGCAAAGATTCAAAGTTATCAGTTGATACAAAATGTGCTGAAAAAATATTGACTATGCGAAAAAGAAATTAATACAATGTGGCCTTTCTGCACAATTCAACAACAAGCAGGATGCACAATTTAACAATCTGGTTGGTTGTAGCCGATTTTCCATGTGATGTTTTACCGAAATGTTGAAGCTCAGCAATGTTGTTTCATGGTTCAATAGGTCAGTGTAAAATAATTATGTGGCGGTCAAGTCTCCATCCCATGTTATTTACAATCTCAAACAACGAAAGCTCACTTTCTACAGTTCACCAAAGTTTCTAAGTTACTACTTTTTACTCAAAGATCTAATGTATGCTGATCTCTCTCAATCTTATGGCTGAGATTAACATAATTGCAAAAGGCAACATCAACTCAAATTTTAGTCTGCATTGGAAATCATCAAACAATTTCCAGCAAGATGTTTTTCGAAGGACAGAGGGAGTATATGACTTCCATTTGTCTAGGAATAATGCATGTAAACCTACACAAGGTGCACACACACATACGTCCATACATGGTAATTCCTAACTGCTCATGATGTGAAACCAGAGGCATACAGAGGTATAATTCCCATATACGGATGAACTTCTCATCAAAGTCGTTTCAAAACGTGTCTGCAAGAAAAAGGAATAGATAGGAAATTAATACTAACTGAGCGACCAAGTGGAACATATATGTATATAATCGTCACAGCAGTATTCTTCCTGTAGTGAGTGTGAGTGATCCTTACTCTTTGTTGCCATGAGTTAAACATGACAAGTGATACTTACTCTTACCCCCACCTGCACCTCATTCGCGTTGTTGCTCTTCCGTCGTGGCCGTGCAGCCCCTGCCGCAGTCACCTCCCCAGGCGACCCCACAAGTCACGACCATTCATATCCTCTGAAACATCATTCCGTTTATTCACAAATTTTACTTCAGAAAATATTTAAAAATAAAATGGTGCGTCATCTTATACGAAAAATGAAATATCCGTAAATATAACTTCATGGACTGTAGTGTTAATAAAAAATTACATCGCAATAACTTTTTAAAACACAGAACTGCACCAGAAAAATCGGATCCTTCCATCTAGAAAGGTGATCTTCGTGCCCTTCTTCCACCCCGGCTTGACATCGATAGTCAGGATCTCCTCCAGTGGGATGGTCTTTCTAAAAATAGTCGCCATCAGGAATTGGCGTTTAGTGTTTATTTTAGCACCTAAAATAAGTTTGTTGTTCTATTAAAGACATGCACCCAAAACTGAAACTACTCCAAAATGACCGAGCAGGCTAAAAATTGAAGGTGGCTTAAATATTAGTAAGAACCGACCAGGCTGAACTATTTGACTGAACCAACAGAGATGTTGCACTGCTAATAATCTATCTTTAGTATAGATCATGGACAATGGTGGTTGTCGCTGCATCTACTAAAGAAATCAAACGTACCCAAGTGGTCAACTACACATTTCTCAAGTTTAATCCTGGGAACTCATGTACCTCATACTAACATTAAATAACTCAGGATGATTGCGGAAGCTAAAATCCAAAGACGGCTTACAACTCCTGAAAACTGTCAAAATCAATAGTACAACTGAATTGTCAGATGAAAAAAAAAGTAAATAGAATTTATCAAGTTTAACCTAAACCAACTAACACAGTCTCAATATTCAAGAATGTAGTGGCCCTTGATTCTCTTAATCCGAGATAACAAATAACCACATGTGTACAACAGAGGGAAGCAGAGCATACTCATATGTATACCACACTTGAATTTCATGTAAATATAAGAGGGGGTAGGGAAAAAAGATTACTTACAAAGATTCATTCGGTAAGAACTGAGCGGTGAAAAGTTTCCACTTATTATCCCATCTCACCATGAGCACCAATACATCAGTGACGGACATGAAACCACAAGCATCGGTCAATATCGATCTTGGTATATGTATGTATGTACCTTAGCATGGTCCTCGCGGTTGGTTCGGATGAAGCTGACCTTTCGGTGACTCCGTCCTTGGTGGTGAGGCTGAAGCTGTCTTCACCGGCGGCTTGCCTTTTCCATATGTGTCTGTGCTCCTGTAAGAAAAATCCATCCAGCTGCCTGCATGTCTACTTCTTGTGTATGCGCGTATCTTGACGAACTGGTTTTCTGCATCGGCCGCTCGTTCTGGGCGTCGGAGGGAAGAGGGTGCCAGATCTTTAACCTTTGAAGGGAGAGGGGCTAGCGAGGAGATGAATCGGCCACTCGCCGATGCCGAGCCGTCACCGTCGCATAGATGTAATCGAGCCACCGCCGCCTCCGTCGCCGCCCGACTGCTTCTCCCCGTCAACACCTGACTGCTGTGGGCGGCGGCAGGGCAACCCTAGCGCCTGATCCAACCCCGCGCGCCAGGCATATGCGGCAGCACGCTCGCCGGCGAGCACGCCCTGTGCCGCCGCCAGGCCTCTCATTCTCCCCCCTCTCCTGAAGATGTGCCTCGGCAGGCCGAACGAATGCATGCAAACGCCATAATGCTGAACGTCGGACATGCCGCTGCATGCAGGCCTTTAATCACGCGAATCAGTTAAATTTTTGCTCGCAGCGGAACGTTTCGTCCTCTCGATGGATAGATGGCAGAGTTTCGTCCGCTTCTCTAAATTGCTAAACGTACACAGATGCGGGTTATTAACGGTTAGATCTAATTAGGTGGATCAAATCGTGAGGTGCTATTTTATCTTGGTTCTTTCGTGTACGTGTTTCTGGGTGCGTTTAGAGAAGAATATGTTTGCTTGTTTAATAGTAGTAGAAGTAGAGTAGAGAATAATAAAGCAAATTGGGTTTCTTTCGTCCGTCATGGCATTTTTTTATAGAAAAGTCCCTCTATTTCAGAGAATTCAACCCGCAGTCCTGTTTTAAGTTAAAACGAAGCGTTATTTTCGTATTTTACACAAAAGTCCCTGTCTTTTCTTGAAATCAACCCGCCGTCCGGTTTTAAGTCACACCCGAACCGTTATTTTACATTTTTTTGAAACCCCCGACGTTTTAGGTAATTCATCCGCGGATCATATTTAAGTCAAGCAAATGCTTTCTTTTAAATCGTAACTCCGATTTGAACATGTTATATATGAAATTTGATTAGAAAAAATAAGTAGAATATGAATATGAGATTATTTTTACATGTTAAGTATTTTTAAATATTATTTTAGAATATATTTGAGTCAAACCAAATGATTTTCTAAATTATCTGTATCTTTTAAATCGAAAACCGATTTTAACATATTATATATGAAATTTTATTAGAAAAATGTGTGGAATCTAAATATGATGTTAATTTTACCTGTTAAATATTTTTAAAATATTGTTATGGAAGCAAACTTATAATTTATAGCGCAAGATCCTTTTTTTTCATACCGGCGGCGATCCGGATTGCAAATACCCCACTATAACCATATACGAAAAAAAAACATCGATAACTACACATGCATACCTCTGAAAAATGTCGCAAGGGAAAACAACAGATTTCTCATCGCGAGAGTGAGAGAAAGCGAGAGAGGGGGGGGGAGAGAGAGAGGGAGAGGGAGGAGAGAGGGAGAGAGAGACGCCTTAAGATTAACCATATTCAACACACGTTTTTTGTTGTTTTGTGTGAACGCCGAGGCCATCGCCGGCGAGGATGAGAAGGAGGATAAGCGGCAACACAAATATGATGCCTCGCAAAAATAAACGAGATGGACCTATTGTGGTCTTGAGTGATGGTCGTTGAGTTAAGAGTGTGTGTTATGTTTTCTCTCCCGTTGCAATGCACGGGCTCTTTTGCTAGTAATAATAAAGCAAATTGTGTTTCGGTCATCCGTCATGGCATATTTCAGAAAACTCCCTGTGTTTTGATGAAATCAACCCGCGGTCCGGATTTAAGTCACACCCGAACCGTTATTTCACATTTTTTGAAAATCCCCCTGATGTTTTAGGTAATTCATCCGCAGATCATATCTAAGTCAAACAAATGCTTTTTTAAATCATTCATATCTTTTAAACCGTAACTCCGATTTAAACATGTTATATATAAAATTTGATTAGAAAAATATGTAGAATATGAATATGGGATTATTTTTACCTGTTAAGTATTTTAAATATTATTTTGGAATATATTTAAGTCAAACAAATGATTTTCTAAATTATCCGTATCTTTTAAACCGTAACTTTGATTTTAACATATAATATATGAAATTTTATTAGAAAAATGTGTGGATTCTAAATATGTTGTTAATTTTACCTTTAAATATTTTTAAAATATTGTTTTGGAAGCAAACTTATAATTTATAGCGCAAGATCCAATTTTTTCCATACCGGCGGCGATCCGGATTGCAAATAAACATCCCACTATAACCATATAGGGAAAAGAAAATATCGCTAACTACACATGCATACATCTGAAAAATGTCACAGGGGAAAACAATAGATTTCTCATCGCGGGAGTGAGAGATAGCGAGAGAGAGAGGGAGAGAGAGACGCCTTAGGATTAACCATATTCAAACACGTTTTTGTTTTGTTTTGTGTGAACACCGAGACCATCGCCGGCGAGGGTTAGAAGGAGGATAAGCGGCAACACAAATATGATGCCTCGCAATAATAAAGAAGATGGACCTATTGTGGTCTTGAGTGATGGTTGTTGGGTTAAGAGCGTGTTATGTTTTCTCTCCCGTTGCAACGCACGTGCTCTTTTGCTAGTATTGTAACATGTATATACGGTATGATTATAAACCGTACATACGCCCGGTGTGTTAGCGTGTTGCGTGCGTGTTGTAATCAGGTAGTTGCGGTTGTTAGGGTTTATCCTCATCTCTCTGTATAGCCTTTCTTGAGGATCAATCCAACACAACCGAACTACCAAGATCTTGTAAACCTCTTTGCCTATATAACATGCAACGCGTCCCTGCCAGAGGCATACGCTTCATCCATTCTTTCATGGTATTTAGAGCCAACTTCCTCTCCAACATCCAACCCTAGTCATGGCCAGCTCCAGCTCCGCCGCCACCGCCTTTGCCCTCATTCCCATCGCTGATAAGCTGCACCGGGGCAACTACCTGGTCTGGCGCGCCCAAGCCCCAGCCACCATCCGCGGAGCGCAGCTGATTGATCATCTCAACCCCGATCATCAGTTCCCGGAGCCCAAGCTTGCCAATAAAGATGGTAAGCCAACAGATGTGCCAAACCCGGCGTATCTTGTCACCCTGGCGCAAGACTCGCAGGTCCTGAGTTTCATCTTCAACTCGATCTCGCCACCTGTGATGATCCAAGTCGCCCACTGCACTAAGGCCACCACGGCATGGACCGCCATCAGGGAGATGTTTCTCTCCCAGGCACGCGGGTCGCCCTCTCCACCACCAAAAAGGGCACCGCGACCATCGCCGACTACATCGGGCGCATGAAAGCGCTGGGCGACGAGATGGCTTCAGCAGGCAAGCCGCTCGACGATGATGACATGGTCTCCTACATCCTCGCAGGACTAGACTACGACTACATCTTCTTTGTCTTGTCCATCTGCGCCGCGAGGACTGAACCAATCAAGGTAGCTGAACTTTCTCTCAGTTGATCGGTTTTGAAAAGCGTCTTGCTATGTTCGAAGGTGGCAACCACTCCTCCCAGTCCTCGGCCAATGCTATCTCTCATGGCCGTGGTGGTTTTGGCCGCCATGGAGGTGGCCGTGGCAATGGTGGCCGCGGCAATGGAGGAGGTGGCCGCGGCAACAGAGGTCGTGGCAATGGAGGTGGTGGTCACGGCAATGGAGGCCGCGGCGAACGGCAACAACAATGGAGTAGATGATCTTCCTGAAGTCGTCTGCCAAATCTGCAAGAGGCCTAACCACACCGCCCTTGAATGCTACCGCCGCTTCGACATCTGCTACAGCAAGAACGAGAAGAGCGCCAGATCTGCCACAACCTCGTCCTATGGAGTAGATACCAACTGGTATCTGGACATTGGCTGAAGGAAATATGCCCTAGAGGCAATAATAAAGTTATTATTTATTTCCTTATATCATGATAAATGTTTATTATTCATGCTAGAATTGTATTAACCGGAAACATAATACATGTGTGAATATATAGACAAACAGAGTGTCACTAGTATGCCTCTACTTGACTAGCTTGTTAATCAAAGATGGTTATGTTTCCTAACCATGAACAAAGAGTTGTTATTTGATTAACGAGATCACATCATTAGTTGAATGATCGATTGACATGACCCATTCCGTTAGCTTAGCACCGATCGTTTAGTATGTTGCTATTGCTTTCTTCATGACTTATACATGTTCCTATGACTATGAGATTATGTAACTCCTGTTTACGGAGGACACTTTGTGTGCTACCAAAGCGTCACAAGCGAATCGGGTGATTATAAAGGTGCTCTCTGAGTGTCTCCAAAGGTACTTGTTGGGTTGGCGTATTTCGAGATTAGGATTTGTCACTCCGAATGTCGGAGAGGTATCTCTGGGCCCTCTCGGTAATGCACATCACTTAAGCCTTGCAAGCATTGCAACTAATGAGTTAGTTGCGAGATGATGTATTACGGAACGAGTAAAGAGACTTGCCGGTTACGAGATTGAAGTAGGTATTGGATACCGACGATCGAATCTTGGGCAAGTAACATACCGATGACAAAGGGAACAACGTATGTTGTTATGCGGTTTGACCGATAAAGATCTTCGTAGAATATGTAGAAACCAATATGGGCATCCAGGTCCCGCTATTGGTTATTGACCGGAGACGTGCCTCGGTCATGTCTACATTGTTCTCGAACCGTAGGGTCCGCATGCTTAAAGTTATGATGACAGTTTCTTTATGAGTTTATATATTTTGATGTACCGAAGGCTGTTCGGAGTCCTGGATGTGATCACGGACATGACGAGGAGTCTCGAAATGGTCGAGACATAAAGATTGATATATTGGAAGCCTATATTTGGACATCGGAATCGTTCCGGGTGAAATCGGCATTTTACCGGAGTACCGGGGGGTTACCGGAACCCCCCGGGGGGTTATTGGGCCTACATGGGCCTTGAGGGAGAAGAGGGAAGGAGGCAGGAGGGGACCGCGTGCCCCTCCCCTTCCTAGTCCGAATAGGACAAGGGAAGGTGGGCGGCGCCCCCCCTTTCCTTCCCCTCTTCCTCCTCTTTCCCCCCTTCTCCTTCTCCAACTAGGAAAGTAATGGAGTCCTACTCCCGGTGGGAGTAGGACTCCCCCTTGGCGTGCCCCTCCTTGGCCGGCCGCCCCCTCCCCTTGGCTCCTTTATATACGGGGGTGGGGGGCACCCCATAGACACACAAGTTGATCTTCGTGATCGTTCCTTAGCCGTGTGCGGTGCCCCCCTCCACGATATTACACCTCGGTCATATTGTAGCGGTGCTTAGGCGAAGCCCTGCGATGGTTGAACATCAAGATCGTCACCACGCCGTCGTGCTGACGGAACTCCTCCCCGAAGCTCTGCTGGATCGGAGCCCGGGGTGCGTCATCGAGCTGTACGTGTGTCAAGAACTCGGAGGTGCCGGGTAACGGTGCTTGCATCGGTTGGACCGGAAGAGGCGTCGACTACTTCCTCTACGCTGCGTCAACGCTTCGCTTCGTCTCACGAGGGTACGTAGACAACACTCTCCCCTCTCGTTGCTATGCATCACCATGATCTTGCGTGTGCGTAGGAATTTTTTTGAAATTACTACGTTCCCCAACAGTGGCATCCGAGCCTAGGTTTTATGGTTTGATGTTATATGCACGAGTAGAACAGAAGTGAGTTGTGGGCGATATAAGTCATACTACTTACCAGCATGTCATACTTTGGTTCGGCGGTATTGTTGGATGAAGCGGCCCGGACCGACATTATGCGTACGCTTACGCGAGACTGGTTTTACCGCCGTGCTTTGCACACAGGTGACTAGAGGGTGTCAGTTTCTCCAACTTTAGTTGAACCGAGTGTGGCTACGCCCGGTCCTTGTGAAGGTTAAAACAGCACCAACTTGACAAACTATCGTTGTGGTTTTGATGCGTAGGTGAGATTGGTTCTTGCTTAAGCCCGTAGCAGCCACGTAAAACTTGCAACAACAAAGTAGAGGACGTCTAACTTGTTTTTGCAGGGCATGTTGTGATGTGATATGGTCAAGACATGATGCTAAATTTTATTGTATGAGATGATCATGTTTTGTAACCGAAGTTATCGGCAATGGCAGGAGCCATATGGTTGTCGCTTTATTGTATGCAATGCAATCGCTTCGTAATGCTTTACTTTATCACTAAGCGGTAGCGATAGTCGTAGAAGCATAAGATTGGCGAGACGACAACGATGCTACGATGGAGATCAAGGTGTCGCGCCGGTGACGATGGTGATCATGACGGTGCTTCGAAGATGGAGATCACAAGCACAAGATGATGACGGCCATATCATATCACTTATATTGATTGCATGTGATGTTTATCTTTTATGCATCTTATCGTGCTTTGATTGACGGTAGCATTTTAAGATGATCCCTCACTAAATTATCAAGAAGTGTTCTCCCTGAGTATGCACTGTTGCCAAAGTTTGTCGTGCCCAGACACCACGTGATGATCGGGTGTGATAAGCTCTACGTCCATCTACAACGGGTGCACGCCAGTTTTGCACACGCAGAATACTTGGAACGATCCGTGATGACTACGGCTAAGGAACGATCCGTAGATCAAACTTGTGTGTTCTAGGGTGCCCCCTGCCCCCGTATATAAAGGAGGGAGGGGGAGGTGCCGCCCCCAGGGGCTGGCGCGGAGGAGTCCTACTCCCACGGGAGTAGGACTCCCCTTCCTAGTTGGAATAGGATTGGGGAGGGAAAGAGGAAGAGGCGCCGCCCCCTCCTGTCCTATTCGGACTGGGGGGGGGGGCGTGGTCCCCCTGGCCGGCCCTCCTCTTCTCCCTCGAGGCCCACCGAGGCCCATTTACCCCGGGGTTCCGTAACCTCCGGTACTCGGTAAATTCCTGTTTTCACCGGAACCATTCAACTCCAAACATAGGCTTCCAATATATCAATATTTATGTCTCGACCATTTCGAGACTCCTCGTCATGTCCGTGATCACATCCGGACTCAACTTCGGTACATCAAAATACATAAACTCATAATAACCGCCATCGAAACCTTAAGCATGCGGACCCTACGGTTCGAGAACAATGTAGACATGACCTAGAACTATTCTCGGTCAATAACCAACAGCGGACCTGGATGCCCATATTGGTTCCTACATATTCTACGAAGATCTTTATCGGTCGATCCGCATAACAACATACGTTGTTCCCTTTGTCATCGGTATGTTACTTGCCCGAGATTCGATCGTCGGTATCCAATACCTAGTTCAATCTCGCTACGCAAGTCTCTTTACTCGCTCTGTAATACATCATCTCACAGCTAACTCATTAGTTGTAATGCTTGCAAGGCTTCAGTGATGTGTATTACCGAGAGGGCCAGAGATACCTCTCCGACAATCGGAGTGACAAAACCTAATCTCGAAATATGCCAACCCAACATGTGCCTTTGGAGACACCTGTAGTACTCCTTTATAATCACCCGATTACGTTGTGACGCTTGGTAGCACCAAAGTGTTCCTCCGTAAACCGGAGTTGCATAATCTCATAGTTACAGAACATGTATAAGTCATGGATAAAAGCAGAGCAACATACTAAACGATCGTGTGCTAAGCTAATGGAATGGGTCATGTCAATCGATCATTCTACTAATGATGTGACCTTGTTAATCAAATAACAACTCTTTGTTCATGGTCGTGAAACATAACCATCTTTGATTAACAAGCTAGTCTAGTAGAGGCATACTAGTGACATATTGTTTTGTCTATGCATTCACACATGTACCATGTTTTCGGTTAATACAATTCTAGCATGAATGATAAACATTTATCATGAAATAAGGAAATAAATAATAACTTTATTATTGCCTCTAGGGCATATTTCCTTGAGCCTCCCACTTGCACTAGAGTCAATAATCTAGATTACATAGTAATGATTCTAACACCCATGGAGTCTTGGTGCTGATCATGTTTTGCTCGTGGAAGAGGTTTAGTCAACGGTCTCGCAACATTCAGATCCGTATGTATCTTGCAAATCTCTATGTCTCCCACCGGACTAAGTCCCGGATGGAATTGAAGCGTCTCTTGATGTGCTTGGTCCTCTTGTGAAATCTGGATTCCTTCGCTAAGGCAATTGCTCCAAGATTGTCACGAAGATTTTCATTGGACCCGATGCACTAGGTATGACACCTAGATCGGATATGAACTCCTTCATCCGCACTCCTTCATTAGCTGCTTCCGAAGCTGCTATGTACTCCGCTTCACATGTAGATCCCGCCACGACGCTTTGTTTAGAACTCGCACCAACCGACAGCTCCTCCGCTTAGTGTAAATACGATCCGGTCTGCGATTTAGAATCGTCCGGATCAGTGTCAAAGCTTGCATCAACGTAACTGCCACGATGAGCTCTTTGTCACCTCCATATCGAGAAACATATCCTTAGTCCTTTTCGGTATTTCAGATGTTCTTTACCGCTGTCCGATGATCCACTCTGGATTACTTTGGTACCTCCTGCTAGGCTTATAGCAAGGCACACATCAGGTCTGGTACACAAGATTGCATACATGATAGAGCCTATGGCTGAAGCATAGGAACATCTTTCATTTCTCTCTATCTTCTGCAGTGGTCGGGCATTGAGTCTTACTCAACTTCACACCTTGTAACACGTGCAAGAACCCTTTCTTTGCTTGATCCATTTTGAACTTCTTCAAAATTTTGTCAAGGTATGTGCTTTGTGAAAGTCCAATCAAGCGTCTTGATCTATCTCTATAGATCTTAATGCCCAATATGTAAGCAGCTTCACCGAGGTCTTTCATTGAAAAACTCTTATTCAAGTATCCCTTTATGCTATCCAGAATTCTATATCATTTCCGATCAGCAATATGTCATCTACATATAATATCGTAAATGCTACAGAGCTCCCACTCACTTTCTTGTAAATACAAAGCTTCTCCAAAAGTCTGACAAACCCAAATGCTTTGATCACACTATCAAAGCGCTTATTCCAACTCCGAGATGCTTGCACCAGTCCATAGATGGATCATTGGAGCTTGCACACTTTGTTAGCTCCTTTGGATCGATAAAACCTTCGGTTGCATCATATACAACTCTTCTTCCGTAAATCCATTCAGAATGCAGTCTTTACATCCATTTGCCAAATTTCATAATCATAAAATGCGGCAATTGCTAACATGATTCGGACGGACTTAAGCATCGCCACGGGTGAGAAGGTCTCATCGTAGTCAATCCCTTGAACTTGTCGAAACCCTTTGCGATAAGTCGAGCTTTGTAGACGATAACATTACCGTCGGCGTCGGTCTTCTTCTTGAAGATCCACTTGTTTTCTATTGCTTGCCGACACTCGGGCAAGTCAACCAAAGTCCATACTTTGTTTTCATACATGGATCCCATCTCGATTTCATGGCGTCAAGCCATTTTATGGAATCTGGGCTCACCATCGCTTCTTAATAGTTCGAGGTTCATCATGATCTAGTAGCATGACTTCCGAACAGGATTACCGTACCACTCAGTGCGGATCTTACTCTGGTTGATCTACGAGGTTCTCAGAGTAACTTGATCTCAAGTTTCATGATCAACATCATCAACTTCCTCACTACTTGGTGTAGGTGTCTCGTAAACGGTTTCTGCGATTTAACTACTTTCAAGTAAGGGAGAAGGTACTATTACCTCATCAAGTTCCACTTTCCTCCCACTCACTTCTTTCGAGAGAAACTCCTTCTCTAGAAAGGATCCATTCTTAGCAACGAATGTCTTGCCTTCGGATCTGTGATAGAAGGTGTACCCAACTGTCTCCTTTGGGTATCCTATGAAGACACATTTCTCCGATTTGGGTTCGAGCTTATCAGGTTGAAGCTTTTTCACATAAGCACCGCATCCCCAAACTTTAAGAAACGACAACTTTGGTTTCTTGCCAAACCACAGTTCATAAGGTGTCGTCTCAACGGATTTCGACGGTGTTCTATTCAGTGTGAATGCAGCCGTCTCTAGAGCATAACCCCAAAACGATAGCGGTAAATCTGTAAGAGACATCATAGATCGCACCATGTCTAGTAAAGTGCGATTACGACGTTCGGACACACCATTACGCTGTGGTGTTCCGGTGGCGGAGTTGCTAAACTATTCCGCATTGTTTCAAATGTAGACCAAACTCGTAACTCAAATATTCACCTCCACGATCGATCGTAGAAATTTGATTTTCTTGTTACGATGATTTTCAACTTCACTCTGAAATTCTTTGAACTTTTCAAATGTTTCAGACTTATGTTTCATTAAGTAGATATACCCATATCTCGCTTAAGTCATCTGTGAAGGTGAGAAAATAACGATATCCGCCACGAGCCTCAATATTCATCGGACCACATACATCTCAGATGTATGATTTCCAACAAATCTGTTGCTCTCTCCATAGTACCGAGAACGGGTTCTAGTCATCTTGCCCATGAGGCACGGCTCATAAGTGCCAAGTGATTCATAATCAAGTGACTCCAAAAGTCCATCAAGATGGAGTTTCTTCATGCGCTTTACACCGATATGACCTAAACGGCAAGTGCCACAAATAAGTTGCACTATCATTATCAACTCTGCATCTTTTGGTTTCAACATTATGAATATGTGTATCACTACTATCGAGATTCATCAAAATAGACCATTCCTCAAGGGTGCATGACCATAAAAGATATTACTCATATAAATCGAACAACCATTATTCTCTCGATTTAAATGAATAACCGTCTCGCATTAAACAAGATCCAGATATAATGTTCATGCTCAACGCAGCACCAAATAACAATTATTTAGGTCTAAAACTAATCCCGAAGGTAGATGTAGAGGTAGCGTGCCGACCGCGATCACATCGACTTTGGAACCATTTCCCACGCCGATCGTCACCTCGTCCTTTGCCGTGTTCGCTAATCCGTAGTCCCTGCTTCGAGTTGCAAATATTAGCAAGTAACCAAAGTATCAAATACCAGTGCTATCTGCGAGCTCTAGTAAGGTACACATCAATAACATGTATATCACATATACCTTTGTTCACCTTGCCATCCTTCTTATCCGCCAAATACTTGGGGCAGTTCCGCTTCCAATGACTACCGCTTGCAAGAGAAGCACTCGGTTTCAGGCTTAGGTCCAGACTTGGGTTTCTTCTCCGAGCAGCAACTTGCTTGCTGTTCTTCTTGAAGTTCCTTCTTCTTCCCTTTGCCTTTCTTCTTGAAACTAGTGGTCTTATTGACCATCAACACTTGATGCTCCTTCTTGATTTCTACCTCCGCAGCTTTTAGCATTGCGAAGAGCTCGAGCATAGTCTTTACTAACCCTTGCATATTATAGTTCATCACGAAGCCTTTGTAGCTTGGTGGCGGTGATTGAAGAATTCATCAATGACACAATCATCCGGAAGATTAACTCCCAATTGTGTCAAGTGATTGTAGTACCCGGACATTACGAGTATGTGCTCACTAATGTAACTATTCTCCTCCATCTTGCAGCTATAGAACTTATTGGAGACTTCATATCTCTCAATCCGCATTCTGTTGGAATATTAACTTCAACTCTGGAACATCTCATATGCTCCATGACGCTCAAAACGTCGTTGAAGTCCCGGTTCTAAGCCGTAAAGCATGGCACATCTGAACTATAGAGTAGTCATCAGCTTTGCTCGCCAGACGTTCTTAACGCCGTCGGCCAGCATCAAGAAGCAGTTCGCACCCGGCGGTGCATCCAGACGTAACTCTTACGTGCAGCAATGAGGATAATCCTCGAGTTACGGACCCGATCCGTGTAATTGCTACCATCATCTTTCAACTTTGCTTTCTCAAGGAACGCATTAAAATTCAACGGAACAACAAAGACGAGCCATCTATCTACAATCAAACATAAACAAGCAAGGTACTATCAGTACTAAGTTCATGATAAATTTAAGTTCAATTAATCATATTACTTAAGAACTCCCACTTAGAAAAACATCTCTCTAGTCATCTAAGTGATCACGTGATCCAAATCAACTAAACCATAACCGATCATCACGTGAAATGGAGTAGTTTTCAATGGTGAACATCTTATGTTGATCATATCTACTATATGATTCACGCTCGACCTTTCGGTCTCTGTGTTCCGAGGCCATCACAGATCGTTCCAAGTATTCTGCGTGTGCAAAACTGGCTTGCACCCGTTGTAGATGGACGTAGAGCTTATCACACCCGATCATCACGTGGTGTCTGGGCACGACGAACTTTGGCAATGGTGCATACTCGGGGAGAACACTTCTTGATAATTTAGTGAGAGATCATCTTATAATGCTACCGTCAATCAAAGCAAGATAAGATGCATAAAAGGATAAACATCACATGCAAATCAATATAAGTGATATGATATGGTCATCATCATCTTGTGCTTCATGATCTCCATCTTGCAAAGCACCACCATGATCACCATCGTCACCGCGCGACACCTTGATCTCCATCGTAGCATCGTTGTCGTCTCGCCAAACTTATGCTTCTACGACTATCGCTACCGCTTAGTGATAAAGTAAAGCATTAAAGGGCGATTGCATTGCATACAATAAAGCGACAACCATATGGCTCCTGCCAGTTGCCGATAACTTCGGTTACAAAACATGATCATCTCATACAATAAAATATAGCATCACGTCTTGACCATATCACATCACAACATGCCCTGCAAAAACAAGTTAGACGTCCTCTACTTTGTTGTTGCAAATTTTACGTGGCTGCTACGGGCTTAAGCAAGAACCAGTCTCAACTACGCATCAAAACCACAACGATACTTCGTCAAATAGACTCCGTTTTAACCTTCTCAAGGACCGGGCGTAGCCACACTCGGTTCAACTAAAGTGAGAGAGACAGCACCCACCGGTCACCTTTAAGCAACGAGTGCTCGTAGCGGTGAAACCAGTCTCGCGTAAGCGTACGCGTAATGTCGGTCTGGGCCGCTTCATCTCACAATACCGCTGAACCAAAGAATGACATGCTGGTAGGTAGTATGACTTGTATCGCCCACAACTCACTTGTGTTCTACTCGTGCAAAACATCAAACCATAAAAACCTAGGCTCGGATGCCACTGTTGGGGAACGTAGTAATTTCAAAATTTTCCTACGCACACGCAAGATCATGGTGATGAATAGCAACGAGAGGGGAGAGTGTTGTCTACATACCCTTGTAGACCCGAAGCGGAAGCGATCACAACGTAGAGGAAGTAGTCGTACGTTCTCCTCGCGATCCGACCGATCCCGGCGCCGTTACTCCGGCGCCCCCGAGTTCTTGACACACGACAGCTCGATGACGTCCCTCGTACTCGATCCAGCCGAGTGTCGAGGGAGAGTTCGTCACAAGACGGCGTGGTGACGATATTGATGTTTCACGGCGCGCAGGCTTCGCCTAAGCTTTGACAGTATGACCGAGGTGGAATATGGTGGAGGGGGGCACCGCACACGGCTAAGGAACGATCCGTAGATCAAACTTGTGTGTTCTAGGGTGCCCCCCTGCCCCCGTATATAAAGGAGGGAGGGGGGAGGTGCGGCCGGCCCAAGGGGGGCGCGCCGGAGGAGTCCTACTCCCACCGGGAGTAGGACTCCCCCCCTTTCCTAGTTGGAATAGGATTGGGGAGGGGGAAAGAGGAAAGGGGGCCGCCCCCTCCTTGTCCTATTCGGACTGGGGGAGGGGGCGCGCGGCCACCCCTGGCCGGCCCCTCCTCTTCTCCCTCGAGGCCCACCGAGGCCCATTTACCCCCCGGGGGGTTCCGGTAACCTCCCGGTACTCCGGTAAATTCCTGTTTTCACCCGGAACCATTCCGAACTCCAAACATAGGCTTCCAATATATCAATCTTTATGTCTCGACCATTTCGAGACTCCTCGTCATGTCCGTGATCACATCCGGGACTCCGAACTTCTTGGTACATCAAAATACATAAACTCATAATAAGCATCATCGAAACCTTAAGCGTGCGGACCCTACGGTTCGAGAACAATGTAGACATGACCTAGAACTATTCTCGGTCAATAACCAACAGCGGGACTGGATGCCCATATTGGTTCCTACATATTCTCGAAGATCTTTATCGGTCGGACCGCATAACAACATCGTTGTTCCCTTTGTCATCGGTATGTTACTTGCCCGGGATTCGATCGTCGGTATCCAATACCTAGTTCAATCTCGTTACCGGCAAGTCTCTTTACTCGTTCCGTAATACATCATCTCACAGCTAACTCATTAGTTGTAATGCTTGCAAGGCTTGATGATGTGTATTACCGAGAGGGCCCAGAGATACCTCTCCGACAATCGGAGTGACAAAACCTAATCTCGAAATCGCCAACCCAACATCGCCTTTGGAGACACTGTAGTACTCCTTTATAATCACCCGATTCACGTTGTGACGTTTGGTAGCACCAAAGTGTTCCTCCGTAAGCCGGAGTTGCATATCTCATAGTTACAGGAACATGTATAAGTCATGGATAAAAGCAGTAGCAACATACTAAACGATCGTGTGCTAAGCTAATGGAATGGGTCATGTCAATCAGATCATTCTACTAATGATGTGACCTTGTTAATCAAATAACAACTCTTTGTTCATGGTCAGGAAACATAACCATCTTTGATTAACAAGCTAGTCTAGTAGAGGCATACTAGTGACATATTGTTTTGTCTATGCATTCACACATGTATCATGTTTTCGGTTAATACAATTCTAGCATGAATGATAAACATTTATCATGAAATAAGGAAATAAATAATAACTTTATTATTGCCTCTAGGGCATATTTCCTTGATCTCCCACTTGCACTAGAGTCAATAATCTAGATTACATAGTAATGATTCTAACACCCATGGAGTCTTGGTGCTGATCATGTTTTGCTCGTGGAAGAGGTTTAGTCAACGGGTCTGCAACATTCAGATCCGTATGTATCTTGCAAATCTCTATGTCTCCCACCGACTAAGTCCGGATGGAATTGAAGCGTCTCTTCATGTGCTTGGTCCTCTTGTGAAATCTGGATTCCTTCGCTAAGGCAATTGCTCGATATTGTCACGAAGATTTTCATTGGACCCGATGCACTAGGTATGACACCTAGATCGGATATGAACTCCTTCATCCGACTCCTTCATTAGCTGCTTCGGCTGCTATGTACTACGCTTCACATGTAGATCCCGCCACGACGCTTTGTTTAGAACGCACCAACCGACAGCTCCTCCGTTTAGTGTAAATACGATCCGGTCGCAATTTAGAATCGTCCGGATCGGTGTCAAAGCTTGCATCAACGTAACTGCCACGATGAGCTCTTTGTCACCTCCATATACGAGAAACATATCCTTAGTCCTTTTCGGGTATTTCGGGATGTTCTTGACCGCTGTCCGATGATCCACTCTGGATTACTTTGGTACCTCCTGCTAGGCTTATAGCAAGGCACACATCAGTGTCGGTACACAAGATTGCATACATGATAGAGCCTATGGCTGAAGCATAGGAACATCTTTCATTTCTCTCTATCTTCTGCGTTGGTGGGCATTGAGTCTTACTCAACTTCACACCTTGTAACACGTGCAAGAACCCTTTCTTTGCTTGATCCATTTTGAACTTCTTCAAAATTTTGTCAAGGTATGTGCTTTGTGAAAGTCCAATCAAGCGTCTTGATCTATCTCTATAGATCTTAATGCCCAATATGTAAGCAGCTTCACCGAGGTCTTTCATTGAAAAACTCTTATTCAAGTATCCTTTATGCTATCCAGAAATTCTATATCATTTCCGATCAGCAATATGTCATCTACATATAATATCGAAATGCTCTGAGCTCCCACTCACTTTCTTGTAAATACAAAGCTTCTCCAAAGTCAGACAAACCCAAATGCTTTGATCACACTATCAAAGCGTTTATTCCAACTCCGAGATGCTTGCACCAGTCCATAGATGGATCGCTGGAGCTTGCACACTTTGTTAGCTCCTTTGGATCGATAAAACCTTCTCGTTGCATCATATACAACTCTTCTTCCGTAAATCCATTCAAGAATGCAGTCTTTACATCCATTTGCCAAATTTCATAATCATAAAATGCGCAATTGCTAACATGATTCGGACGGACTTAAGCATCGCTACGGGTGAGAAGGTCTCATCGTAGTCAATCCCTTGAACTTGTCGAAACCCTTTGCGATAAGTCGAGCTTTGTAGACGATAACATTACCGTCGTCGTCGGTCTTCTTCTTGAAGATCCACTTGTTTTCTATTGCTTGCCGACCCTCGGGCAAGTCAACCAAAGTCCATACTTTGTTTTCATACATGGATCCCATCTCAGATTTCATGGCGTCAAGCCATTTTATGGAATCTGGGCTCACCATCGCTTCTTCATAGTTCGTAGGTTCATCATGATCTAGTAGCATGACTTCCGAACAGGATTACCGTACCACTCAGTGCGGATCTTACTCTGGTTGATCTACGAGGTTCAGTAGTAACTTGATCTCAAGTTTCATGATCAACATCATCAACTTCCTCACTACTTGGTGTAGGTGTCTCGAAACCGGTTTCTGCGATTTAACTACTTTCAAGTAAGGGAGAAGGTACTATTACCTCATCAAGTTCCACTTTCCTCCCACTCACTTCTTTCGAGAGAAACTCCTTCTCTAGAAAGGATCCATTCTTAGCAACGAATGTCTTGCCTTCGGATCTGTGATAGAAGGTGTACCCAACTGTCTCCTTTGGGTATCCTATGAAGACACATTTTCGATTTGGGTTCGAGCTTATCAGGTTGAAGCTTTTTCACATAAGCATCGCATCCCCAAACTTTAAGAAACGACAACTTTGGTTTCTTGCCAAACCACAGTTCATAAGGTGTCGTCTCAACGGATTTCGACGGTGTTCTATTCAATTGTGAATGCAGCCGTCTCTAGAGCATAACCCCAAAACGATAGCGGTAAATCTGTAAGAGACATCATAGATCGCACCATGTCTAGTAAAGTGCGACACGACGTTCGGACACACCATTACGCTGTGGTGTTCCGGGTGGCGTGAGTTGCTAAACTATTCCGCATTGTTTCAAATGTAGACCAAACTCAGAACTCAAATATTCACCTCCACGATCGATCGTAGAAATTTGATTTTCTTGTTACGATGATTTTCAACTTCACTCTGAAATTCTTTGAACTTTTCAAATGTTTCAGACTTATGTTTCATTAAGTAGATATACCCATATCCGCTTAAGTCATCTGTGAAGGTGAGAAAATAACGATATCCGCCACGAGCCTCAATATTCATCGGACCATATACATCTCAGATGTATGATTTCCAACAAATCTGTTGCTCTCTCCATAGTACCGAGAACGGGTTCTAGTCATCTTGCCCATGAGGCACGGCTTGCAAGTGCCAAGTGATTCATAATCAAGTGACTCCAAAAGTCCATCAAGATGGAGTTTCTTCATGCGCTTTACATCGATATGACCTAAACGGCAAGTGCCACAAATAAGTTGCACTATCATTATCAACTCTGCATCTTTTGGTTTCAACATTATGAATATGTGTATCACTACTATCGAGATTCATCAAAATAGACCATTCCTCAAGGGTGCATGACCATAAAAGATATTACTCATATAAATTGAACAACCATTATTCTCGATTTAAATGAATAACCGTCTCGCATTAAACAAGATCCAGATATAATGTTCATGCTCAACGCAGCACCAAATAACAATTATTTAGGTCTAAAACTAATCCCGAAGGTAGATGTAGAGGTAGCGTGCCGACCGCGATCACATCGACTTTGGAACCATTTCCCACGCCGCATCGTCACCTCGTCCTTTGCCGTGTTCGCTAATCCGTAGTCCCTGCTTTGAGTTGCAAATATTAGCAGCAGTAACCAGTATCAAATACCAGTGCTCTGCGAGCTCTAGTAAGGTACACATCAATAACATGTATATCACATATACCTTTGTTCACCTTGCCATCCTTCTTATCCGCCAAATACTTGGGGCAGTTCCGCTTCCAAAGGACCAGTCCGCTTGCGGTAGAAGCACTCGATTTCAGGCTTAGGTCCAGACTTGGGTTTCTTCTCCGAGCAAAGAACTTGCTTGCTGTTCTTCTTGAAGTTCCTTCTTCTTCCCTTTGCCTTTCTTCTTGAAACTAGTGGTCTTATTGACCATCAACACTTGATGCTCCTTCTTGATTTCTACCTCCGCAGCTTTTAGCATTGCGAAGAGCTCGAGCATAGTCTTTACTAACCCTTGCATATTATAGTTCATCACGAAGCCTTTGTAGCTTGGTGGCAGTGATTGAAGAATTTCTGTCAATGACACAATCATCCGGAAGATTAACTCCCAATTGTGTCAAGTGATTGTAGTACCCGGACATTACGAGTATGTGCTCACTAATGTAACTATTCTCCTCCATCTTGCAGCTATAGAACTTATTGGAGACTTCATATCTCTCAATCCGGGCATTCGTTGAATATTAACTTCAACTCTGGAACATCTCATATGCTCCATGACGCTCAAAACGTCGTTGAAGTCCCGGTTCTAAGCCGTAAAGCATGGCACATCGAACTATAGAGTAGTCATCAGCTTTGCTCGCCAGACGTTCTTAACGCCGTCGGTTGCATCAGAAGAAGTTCGCACCCAGCGGTGCATCCAGACGTAACTCTTACGTGCAGCAATGAGGATAATCCTTAGGTTACGGACCCATCCGTGTAATTGCTACCATCATCTTTCAACTTTGCTTTCTCAAGGAACGCATTAAAATTCAACGGAACAACAACACGAGCCATCTATCTACAATCAAACATAAACAAGCAAGGTACTATCAGGTACTAAGTTCATGATAAATTTAAGTTCAATTAATCATATTACTTAAGAACTCCCACTTAGAAAAACATCTCTCTAGTCATCTAAGTGATCACGTGATCCAAATCAACTAAACCATAACCGATCATCACGTGAAATGGAGTAGTTTTCAATGGTGAACATCTTATGTTGATCATATCTACTATATGATTCACGCTCGACCTTTCGGTCTCTGTGTTCCGAGGCCATCACGGATCGTTCCAAGTATTCTGCGTGTGCAAAACTGGCTTGCACCCGTTGTAGATGGACGTAGAGCTTATCACACCCGATCATCACGTGGTGTCTGGGCACGCATTTAACTTTGGCAATGGTGCATACTCGGGAGAACACTTCTTGATAATTTAGTGAGAGATCATCTTATAATGCTACCGTCAATCAAAGCAAGATAAGATGCATAAAAGGATAAACATCACATGCAAATCAATATAAGTGATATGATATGGTCATCATCATCTTGTGCTTCATGATCTCCATCTTGCAGCACCACCATGATCACCATCGTCACCGGCGCGACACCTTGATCTCCATCGTAGCATCGTTGTCATCTCGCCAAACTTATGCTTCTACGACTATCGCTACCGCTTAGTGATAAAGTAAAGCATTACAGGGCGATTGCATTGCATACAATAAAGCGACAACCATATGGCTCCTGCCATTGCCGATAACCGGTTACAAAACATTATCATCTCATACAATAAAATATAGCATCACGTCTTGACCATATCACATCACAACATGCCCTGCAAAAACAAGTTAGACGTCCTCTACTTTGTTGTTGCAAATTTTACGTGGCTGCTACGGGCTTAAGCAAGAACCAGTCTCACCTACATCAAAACCACAACGATATTCGTCAAATAGACTCGCTTTTAACCTTCTCAAGGACCGGGCGAGCCACACTCGGTTCAACTAAAGTGAGAGAGACAGCACCCACCGGTCACCTTTAAGCAACGAGTGCTCGTGGCGGTGAAACCAGTCTCGCGAAGCGCACGCGTAATGTCGGTCCGGGCCGCTTCATCTCACAATACCGCTGAACCAAAGTATGACATGCTGGTAGGTAGTATGACTTGTATCGCCCACAACTCACTTGTGTTCTACTCGTGCAAAACATCAAACCATAAAACCTAGGCTCGGATGCCCTTTGTTGGGGAACGTAGTAATTTCAAAATTTTCCTACGCACACGCAAGATCATGGTGATGAATAGCAACGAGAGGGGAGAGTGTTGTCTACATACCCTTGTAGACCGGCGAAGCGATCACAACGTAGAGGAAGTAGTCGACGTTCTCCTCGCGATCCGACCGATCCCGGCGCCGCACTCGGCGCGCCGAGTTCTTGACACACGACAGCTCGATGACGTCCCTCATACTCGATCCAGCCGAGTGTTGAGGGAGAGTTTCACAAGACGACGGCGTGGTGACGATATTGATGTTTCACGGCAGCAGGCTTCGCCTAAGCTTCGCGACGGTATGACCGAGGTGGAATATGGTGGAGGGGGCACCGACACGGCTAAGGAACGATCCGTAGATCAAACTTGTGTGTTCTAGGGTGCCCCTGCCCCGTGATATAAAGGAGGGAGGGGGAGGTGCGGCCGCCCAAAGGGAAGGGCAGGAGGAGTCCTACTCCCACGGGAGTAGGACTCCCCTTCCTAGTTGGAATAGGATTGGGGGGAGGGAAAGAGGAAAGGGGCGCCGCCTCCTTGTCCTATTGGGACTGGGGGGGGCGCCACGGTCACCCCTGGCCGGCCCTCCTCTTCTCCCTTGAGGCCCACCGAGGCCCATTTACCCCGGGGTTCCAGTAACCTCCCTACTCAGATTAAATTCCTGTTTTCACCCGAACCATTCGAACTCCAAACATAGGCTTCCAATATATCAATCTTTATGTCTCGACCATTTCGAGACTCCTCGTCATGTCCGTGATCACATCCGGGACTCGAACTTCTTCGGTACATCAAAATACATAAACTCATAATAAGCGCCATCGAAACCTTAAGCGTGCGGACCCTACGGTTCGAGAACAATGTAGACATGACCTAGAACTATTCTCGGTCAATAACCAACAGCGGGACCTGGATGCCCATATTGGTTCCTACATATTCTACGAAGATCTTTATCGGTCGACCGCATAACAACATACGTTGTTCCCTTTGTCATCGGTATGTTACTTGCCCGAGATTCGATCGTCGGTATCCAATACCTAGTTCAATCTCGCTACGCAAGTCTCTTTACTCGTTCCGTAATACATCATCTCACAGCTAACTCATTAGTTGTAATGCTTGCAAGGCTTGATGATGTGTATTACCGAGAGGGCCCAGAGATACCTCTCCGACAATCGGAGTGACAAAACCTAATCTCAAATACGCCAACCCAACATCCGCCTTTGGAGACACCTGTAGTACTCCTTTATAATCACCCGATTACGTTGTGACGCTTGGTAGCACCCAAAGTGTTCCTCCGGTAAACCGGAGTTGCATAATCTCATAGTTACAGGAACATGTATAAGTCATGGATAAAAGCAGTAGCAACATACTAAACGATCGTGTGCTAAGCTAATGGAATGGGTCATGTCAATCAGATCATTCTACTAATGATGTGACCTTGTTAATCAAATAACAACTCTTTGTTCATGGTCAGGAAACATAACCATCTTTGATTAACAAGCTAGTCTAGTAGAGGCATACTAGTGACATATTGTTTTGTCTATGCATTCACACATGTATCATGTTTTCGGTTAATACAATTCTAGAATGAATGATAAATATTTATCATGAAATAAGGAAATAAATAATAACTTTATTATTGCCTCTAGGGCATATTTCCTTCAGCGAGATGGTTATTCATTTAAATCAGAGAATAATGGTTGTTCTATTTATATGAGTAATATCTTTTATGGTCATGCGCCCTTGAAGAGTGGTCTATTTTTGATAAATCTCGATAGTAGTGATACACATATTCATCGTGTTGAAGCCAAAAGATGCAGAGTTGATAATGATAGTGCAACTTATTTGTGGCACTGCCGTTTAGGTCATATCGGTGTAAAGCGCATGAAGAAACTCCATACTGATGGACTTTTGGAACCACTTGATTATGAATCACTTGGTACTTGCGAACCGTGCCTCATGGGCAAGATGACCAAAACGCCGTTCTCCGGTACTATGGAGAGAGCAACAGATTTGTTGGAAATCATACATACAGATGTATGTGGTCCGATGAATGTTGAGGCTCGTGGCGGATATCGTTATTTTCTCACCTTCACAGATGATTTAAGCAGATATGGGTATATCTACTTAATGAAGCATAAGTCTGAAACATTTGAAAAGTTCAAAGAATTTCAGAGTGAAGTTGAAAATCATCGTAACAAGAAAATAAAGTTTCTACGATCTGATCGTGGAGGAGAATATTTGAGTTACGAGTTTGGTCTACACTTGAAACAATGTGGAATAGTTTCGCAACTCACGCCACCCGGAACACCACAGCGTAATGGTGTGTCCGAACGTTGTAATCGTACTTTACTTGATATGGTGCGATCTATGATGTCTCTTACTGATTTACCGCTATCGCTTTGGGGTTATGCTTTAGAGACGGCCACATTCACATTAAATAGGGCACCATCAAAATCTGTTGAGACGACACCTTATGAACTATGGTTTGGCAAGAAACCAAAGTTGTCGTTTCTTAAAGTTTGGGGCTGCGATGCTTATGTGAAAAAGCTTCAACCTGATAAGCTCGAACCCAAATAGGAGAAATGTGTCTTCATAGGATACCCAAAGGAGACAGTTGGGTACACCTTCTATCACAGATCCGAAGGCAAGACATTCGTTGCTAAGAATGGATCCTTTCTAGAGAAGGAGTTTCTCTCGGAAGAAGTGAGTGGGAGGAAAGTAGAACTTGATGAGGTAACTGTACCTACTCCCTTGTTGGAAAATAGTACATCACAGGAACCGGTTTCTATGACGTCAAAACCAACTAGTGAGGAAGTTGATGATGATGATCACAGAACTTCAGATCAAGTTACTACAGAACCTCATAGGTCAAACAGAGTAAGATCCGCACCTAAGTGGTACGGTAATCCTATTCTGGAAGTCATGCTACTAGATCATGATGAACCTACGAACTATGAAGAAGCGATGGTGAGCCCAGATTCCGCAAAATGGCTTGAAGCCATGAAATCTGAGATGGGATCCATGTATGAGAACAAAGTATGGACTTTGGTTGACTTGCCCGATGATCGGTAAGCAATTGAGAATAAATAGATCTTCAAGAAGAAGATTGACGCTGACGGTAATGTTACAGTCTACAAAGCTCGACTTGTTGCAAAAGGTTTTTGACAAGTTCAAGGGATTGACTACGATGAGACCTTCTCACCCGTAGCGATGCTTAAGTCTGTCCGAATCATGTTAGCAATTGCCGCATTTTATGATTATGAAATTTGGCAAATGGATGTAAAAACTGCATTCCTGAATGGGTTTCTAGAGGAAGAGTTGTATATGATGCAACCAGAAGGTTTTATCGATCCAAAGGGAGCTAACAAAGTGTGCAAGCTCCAGCGATCCACTTATGGACTGGTGCAAGCCTCTCGGAGTTGGAATAAATGCTTTGATAGTGTGATCAAAGCATTTGGGCTTATACAGACTTTTGGAGAAGCCTGTATTTACAAGAAAGTGAGTGGGAGCTCTGTAGCATTTCTAATATTATATGTGGATGACATATTGTTGATTGGAAATGATATAGAATTTCTGGATAGCATAAAGGGATACTTGAATAAAAGTTTTTCAACGAAAGACCTCGGTGAAGCTGCTTACATATTGGGCATTAAGATCTATAGAGATAGGTCAAGATGCTTAATTGGACTTTCACAAAGCACATACCTTGACAAAGTTTTGAAGAAGTTCAAAATGGATCAAGCAAAGAAAGGGTTCTTGCCTGTATTGCAAGGTGTGAAGTTGAGTAAGACTCAATGCCCGACCACTGCAGAAGATAGAGAGAAAATGAAAGATGTTCCCTATGCTTCAGCCATAGGCTCTATCATGTATGCAATGCTGTGTACAGACCTGATGTGTGCCTTGCTATCGTTTAGCAGGAGGTACCAAAGTAATCCAGAGTGGATCATCGACAGCGGTCAAGAACATCTGAAGTACCGAAAAAGACTACGGATATGTTTCTCGATATGGAGGTGACAAAGAGCTCATCGTAAATGGTTACGTTGATGTAAGCTTTGACACCGATCCGGACGATTCTAAATCGCAAACCGGATACGTGTTTACATTAAACGGTGGAGCTGTCGGTTAGTGCAGTTCAAAGCAAAGCGTCATGGAGGGATCTCGTGTGAAGCGGAATACATAGCTGCTTCGAAGCAGCCAATGAAGGAGTCGGATGAAGGAGTTCATATCCGATCTAGGTGTCATACCTAGTGCATCGGGTCCAATGGAAATCTTTTGTGACAATATCGAGCGATTGCCTTAGCGAAGGAATCCAGATTTCACAAGAGAACCAAGCACATCAAGAGACGCTTCAATTCCATCGGGATCTAGTCCGGTGGGAGACATAGAGATTTGCAAGATACATACGGATCTGAATATTGCGCATCCGTTGACTAAGCCTCTTCCACGAGCAAAACATGATCAACACCAAGACTCCATGGGTGTTAGAATCATTACTGTGTAATCTAGATTATTGACTCTAGTGCAAGTGGGAGACTGAAGGAAATATGCCCTAGAGGCAATAATAAAGTTATTATTTATTTCCTTATATCATGATAAATGTTTATTATTCATGCTAGAATTGTATTAACCGGAAACATAATACACGTGTGAATATATAGACAAACAGAGTGTCACTAGTATGCCTCTACTTATCTAGCTTGTTAATCAAAGATGGTTATGTTTCCTAACCATGAACAAAGAGTTGTTATTTGATTAACGAGATCACATCATTAGTTGAATGATCTGATTGATATGACCCATACCGTTAGCTTAGCACCCGATCGTTTAGTATGTTGCTATTGCTTTCTTCATGACTTATACATGTTCCTATGACTATGAGATTATGCAACTCCCGTTTACCGGAGGAACACTTTGTGTGCTACCAAACGTCACAATGTAACTGGGTGATTATAAAGGTGCTCTCTGGTGTCTCCAAAGGTACTTGTTGGGTTGGCGATTTCGAGATTAGGATTTGTCACTCCGAATGTCGGAGAGGTATCTCTGGGCCCTCTCAAGAATGCACATCACTTAAGCCTTGCAAGCATTGCAACTAATGAGTTAGTTGCGAGATGATGTATTACGGAACGAGTAAAGAGATTTGCCGTAACGAGATTGAACTAGGTATTGATACCGACGATCGAATCTCGGGCAAGTAACATACCGATGACAAAGGAACAACGTATGTTGTTATGCGGATCGACCGATAAAGATCTTCGTAGAATATGTAGGAACCAATATGGGCATCCAGGTCCCGCTATTGGTTATTGACCGGAGACGTGTCTCGGTCATGTCTACATTGTTCTCGAACCGTAGGGTCTGCACGCTTAAAGTTACGATGACAATTTCTTTATGAGTTTATATATTTTGATGTACCTAAGGTTGTTCGGAGTCCCGGATGTGATCACGGACATGACGAGGAATCTCGAAATGGTCGAGACATAAAGATCGATATATTGGAAGCCTATATTTGTACATCGGAATCGTTCCGGGTGAAATCGGCATTTTACCGGAGTACCGGGGGGTTACCGGAACCCCCCGGGGGGTTATTGGGCCTACATGGGCCTTGAGGGAGAAGAGGGAAGGAGGCAGGAGGGGGTCGCGCGCTCATCCCCTTCCTAGTACGAATAGGACAAGGAAAGGGGGGCGGCGCCCCCCCTTTGCTTCCCCTCTTCCTCCTCTTTCCCTCCTTCTCCTTCTCCAACTAGGAAAGTAAGGGAGTCCTACTCCCGGTGGGAGTAGGACTCCCCCTTGGCGCGCCCCTCCTTGGCCGGCCGCCCCCTCCCCTTGGCTCCTTTATATACGGGGGCGGGGGGCACCCCATAGACACACAAGTTGATCTTCGTGATCGTTCCTTAGCCGTGTGCGGTGCCCCCCTCCATGATATTACACCTCGGTCATATTGTAGCGGTGCTTAGGCGAAGCCCTGCGACGGTTGAACATCAAGATCGTCACCACGCCGTCGTGCTGACGGAACTCCTCCCCGAAGCTCTGCTGGATCGAAGCCCGGGGTGCGTCATCGAGTTGTACGTGTGTCAAGAACTCGGAGGTGCCGGAGTAACGGTGCTTGGATCGGTTGGAACGGGAAGACGTACGACTACTTCCTCTACGTTGTGTCAACGCTTCCGCTTTGGTCTACGAGGGTACGTAGACAACACTCTCCCCTCTCGTTGCTATGCATCACCATGATCTTGCGTGTGCGTAGGAAATTTTTTGAAATTACTAAGTTCCCCAACACTGGCGCCACCGACCACATCACCAGCGAGCTCGACAAGTTGACCATCCACAACAAGTATCACGGCAACGATCAAGTCCACACTACCAATGGAGAAGGTATGGAAATTAGTCATATTGGTCATACTACCGTTCGTACCCCTACTCGTGATCTTCACCTAAAGAACATCTTGCATGTTCCCGATGCCGCCAAAAACCTTATCTCTGCTCATCGTTTATCTACTGATAATCATACTTTCCTTGAAGTTCACCCAAATTTCTTTCTCGTCAAGGAACAGGGAACAAGGAAAACCCTTATGCACGGCAGGTGTAGACAAGGCCTCTACCCCGTATCATCGGCTCCTTTTATTTCAAGCAAGCCAGCATTTGGTGCAAATAAACTGCCTGTTGAAAGGTGGCACAGTCGGCTAGGGCATCCGTCATCTACCATAGTGCGTCATGTTCTTAGCCAGAATGATTTTCCTTTTTCTAGTAGTAAGTTGAATAAAGAAGGTGTTTGTGATGCAATGCCAAATGGGCAAAAGGCACCAACTATCAATAGGAAAAACTATTTTGTGTCTTTCATTGATGATTACAGCAAATTCACGTGGATATATCTACTCAAGCACCGATCCGAAGTGTTTAAAGTCTTTCATGAATTTCAAACTTTTGTTGAAAGGTTGTTCAATAAAAAAATAATCACTATGCAAACAGGCTGGGGTGGTGAGTATGAACGCCTAAATTCCTTCTTTCATCAATTAGGAATCACTCACCATGTCTCCTGTCCCCATGCTCATCAGCAAAATGGGTCAGCAGAAAGAAAACATCCACATATTGTTGATGTAGGGCTCTCTCTCTCTTGGCCCATGCCTCCATGCCCTTGAAGTTTTGGGATGAGGCTTTCCTCTCTGCCACATATTTGATAAATCACACCCCTAGCAAAGTGATTAATTTTGAAACTCCTCTGACACGTTTGTTTCAAGAACAGCCCAATTATCATTCTCTTCGAGTTTTTGGATGTGCATGTTGACCAAATCTTCGCCCTTATAACTCCAAAAGGTTGGAATTTCGTTCCAAACAGTGCGTATTCCTTGGCTACAGTAACCTTCACAAAGGTTTTAAATGCCTAGATTTTGCTGCTGGACGAGTCTATATATCCCGTGATGTTATTTTGATGAAACAGTTTTTCCCTTTGCATCTTTAAATCTAAATGCAGGCACCCCTCTCCAGTCCGAAGTCCTTTTACTTTATGAGTCTGCACCTGTTGATCATGGGGACGAACCTGTAGTTGATCAACAGACTAATTTTCGCACTAATACTGTTGCTAACAGTGGAGAAAATCCAGTTTTGTGCATGATTTTATGCAGCCAGAACAAGACGAAAACGCTGCGGAACACGAGGAGGATTCAGGTGCTGTGGGCAGCGATCCCGAGACTGCAGCGTCAGCGGGCGCAGGCGGCCCAGGGGGCGAATCTGCCTCGGCCGCGCAGACGCCGCCCAGGGAACGACGCGTGGCGCACGCTGGATCGCTCGCTGGATCTCCTGACACCGCGCGGTCAGGTGGGTTAGCCGGCTCCCCTCTCACGGGCCGCCAGGTGGGCCAACTGAGCGAGGGAGACATGCACACGGAACCCCGTGCCATTCTGCCCTGACAGGATGAGAGATCCTCTGTCGCTGGCGACAGATCCTTTACGGGATCGCGTGCTAACATGGGATCGCGCACGGATTCTCCCCCTTCCGGTGGATCTTCTGTGCTTCTTGTACCCGCAGCTCCTGATGTGCTGACTCGACGAACACGGTCACAACATGGTATTTCAAAACCTCAAGTTCGTACAGATGGAACAGTTAGGTATGACAAGCTCAAACCTCGCTTTGGTGGTCTGATAACTACTGGTGAACCTCATAGTTTGCAAGATGCCTTGAATGATACAAATTGGAAGAGGGCTATGAATGATGAGTATGACGCTCTTATTAAAAATAAGACCTGGCACTTAGTTCCACCAACAAAAATAAAAATGTTATTGATTGTAGGTGGGTCTATAGGATTAGAAGGAAGGCAGATGACCAAATTGACAGATACAAGGCAAGGCTAGTAGCAAAAGGTTTCAAACAGAGATATGGCATAGACTATGAGGATACTTTTAGTCCTGTTGTTAAAGCAGCTACTATCAGACTTGTTCTTTCTGTTGCAGTATCCAGTAACTGGAGTCTCAGGCAATTGGATGTTCAGAATGCGTTCCTTCATGGCGTTCTAGAGGAAGAAGTTCATATGAGACGACCACCTGGCTATGAGATAGAAGGCAAGGAAAATCATCTCTGCAAACTTGACAAAGCTTTGTATGGTCTAAAACAGGCACCTCGAGCATGGTACTCCAGGTTGTGTGACAAACTTCAAGCACTTGGTTTTAAACCATCAAGGGGAGATACTTCTCTGTTCTTTTTTAGAAGAGGAAAAATTATTATGTTTATGTTGGTCTATGTTGATGATATAATTGTTGCTAGCTCATCACAAGATGCAACCGTAGCTTTGTTGGCAGATTTGAGAAGAGACTTTGCCTTGAAAGATCTAGGAGATCTACATTATTTCTTGGGAATTGAAGTAAAGAAAGTGAAAGATGGCATTCTTCTGACCCAAGGAAAATATGTCATAGATATATTGAAACGCGCAGGTATGATAAATTGCAAGATTTCAAACATGCCTCTCTCAACATTTGAAAAGCTGTCAAAGGAAGAAGGAGAACCTTTGGGGGCCGAAGAGTCAACAAGGTATAGAAGTATGGTAGGTGCCTTGCAATATTTGACATTAACAAGACCTGATATTTGTTTTCCAGTAAACAAAGTTTGTCAGTATTTGCACTCTCCTACCTCCCAACACATGACAACAGTTGAAAGGATTTTGAGATATCCTAAAGGTACTATGAGTACAGGTCTAAAATTCACCAAGTCAGCTTGCAACATTGTTAGTGCCTTCTCAGATGCTGATTGGGCAGGATGTCCTGATGACAGAAGATCAACAGGGGGTTTCTGTGTGTTTTTTGGTCCCAACTTGATTTCTTGGAGTGCACGTAAGCAGGCTATTGTTTCAAGATCAAGTACTGAGGCAGAGTACAAATCTTTAGCTAATGCAACTGTTGAGATTATTTGGGTCCAAACTCTTCTGCGTGAACTTGGAGTTGCTCATTCACCAGTTGCTCGTCTTTGGTGTGACAATATTGGTGCCACATATCTGTCAGCAAATCCAGTGTTCCATGCAAGAACTAAACATATAGAAGTTGACTATCATTTTGTTCGAGAGAGAGTAGCTAGCAAGCTATTGGATATTCGTTTTATACCCACAGGTGATCAAGTTGCCGATGGGTTTACCAAAGCCTTGTCATGGCGAAAATTGGAAGATTTTAAGAGCAATCTCAACTTGGTGAAGTTGTGATTGAGGGGGCGTGTTAGAATATATTGTAACATGTATATACGGTATGATTATAAACCGTTTATACGCCTGGTAGGTTAGCGTGTTGCATGCGTGTTGTAATCAGGTAGTTGCGGTTGTTAGGGTTCATCCCCATCTCTCTGTATAGCCTTTCTTGAGATCAATCCAACACAACCGAACTACCAAGATCTTGTAAACCTCTTTGCCTATATAACATGCAACGCGTCCCTGGCAGAGGCATACGCTTCATCCATTCTTTCAGTCCAGCCAGTGGTTGGAGATGCACATGAAGCGACAGAGCGAAGTGGCGGGGACGCACGAGAGGAGGTCGACGAGGAGGTCGTCGGTGAGCCGCTCGGCCGCCTTCTCGCCGCGGGGAGGAGAGGACCTGCACAAACACAAAGGAAGGAGAGGTCGGTGGAGAAAGGGGAGGAAAGGTTGCGAAGATTGATCTTGATGTTGCTCTGCGTACCTGGCCCTGGTTGACGCGCAGCCTTGCTCCCACCGGGACGAGGGGTTCGCCGGATTGAACATTCTAGAAGAAAGCGGCGGTGGCGGCGCTGCCGTGGAGCGAGGAGTTGGGGCGAAACCTATGGCAAGGGGAATGGGCAATGCTGTGTCACGGGTCCAGGCGATGGGTTTGAGAGAGAAGCTCGATTTGGATGAGGAGCAGGTGCTGTTCTGATTTATGAGGAAGAACATGAGAGAGACTGGCGATGAGGAAAAAGAACACGAGAGATGCTCGGGAGGGGAAAGGTAGAGAGAGGGAGAGGGGGGATTTACACGATAAGATGACAGAGGTGGGTCCATTGAATATATTTTTGTGTGTGAGGGAAATTTGCTAGTGGCAAAAAATGCAGGAATGGTCATGAGGAGAACGGAGCGTAGCTCAGTTGGCAAGGCACGGGAGTTCGCAGCTAGCCCACTAGTGTTCGAGTCTCGGCTCGAGCGCTTGGTGTTCATGGAGCTTTCTTCTATAAAAAATGCCAATAGGCTAGTCTAGCCCGGGTTGTTCTCGTTTTTTTATTGGTGTCATATGTTGCAAGAAACTTTCTCCACATGAGATCTATCTCCCCGACCCCTGCGTGTGGAGCAGAGGAGCAGCAGGTGGGATCCCTCGCTTCAATTCGATTACGACTTCATCGTCTGGTTCATGGGTGACGGCGGCTGCAGCAACTTCAACCTCGGCGACGGAAGAGGAGGCAGAGGATATGGCGTCGAAGGAAGCAGAGTAGGCGAACTGACCGGAGAGAGACAGAGGGGTTTGGGTTCGTTCGCCTGGTCCAACACAACCGAGCCACGTCACAGGACATAAATCTCTCTACTCACCACAATACCACGCCACGTCACGCATGTTCCCCCAAAACCAGGTAAAATCGATGCAAAACCGCTTGAGGCTTTGTTCGGTTTCACAGGGTTTCAAGGGGTTTGGAGCGTATTGGCAGGGATTAAATCCCCAGCAAGTCAAAATACATATCAAACCCCTTCAATCCTCTCCAATCCCCTTGTGGTGGGGATTAACCGAACAAAGCCTGAGGGAAAATTTACCGGGTTTCAAGGATTTTATGGCGTAGTAGCACATATGGCCGTGCGTTGCACAGGAAGAGATATTATTCTGTGAGAAGCAATGGGGGAGATAAATTCATGTGTCCATCAAAAACGGTCTCCGATCAGCGGCAGTGGGGCTACAGAGCGAGGAGTTTCGGTCTTCTCGTGAGTCACGTATGGCCCGCGCGATCTTGATAGTGGTGGTTTGGTCGGTGTGGCGACGACCACCCAACTCGTGTCTTTTTTTTTCTGCGGGTCCGCCTTCGTGTTAGGGTTGTGGCTGCCTCCTCATTTGCTGGCTGCGCAGCGACCTTCAAGGTACGGTTGGTCCGACCACTCTATCCTAAGACAGCGTAACCGGATGGGATACTAATTGCAGTATATAAATCTTATTTCATTAGCATAATCAACACCTAACCAGGCAGTCCCTTCTTTATCAGGATTTTTTATTTTTTATTATTTTAGCTCTCGTGTGCCCATAGTTATTTCATTAAATATAAACCAACATATTCTTTTTTATTGGTATGTGTCCATAATTTCTTTCAATTACAACCAAGCAGCAAATTCTCTTTTATTGTCAAATAGCGCATGAGACGCACAACGGTTTGCGTCTGGGCCAGCCCACTGGTAGACACCAAAACGACATGTGTTTGTAAGGCACAAGTAAAAATAAAAAAAAACGACGAGTTGCAGGATCACACTCACGACTTCAGAAAACTCGACCACGTGCTCCTAGCCACTCGAACAAACATATCCTGCAAACCAGTGGCCAGCACGAATGTTTAAAAACACACTACAATGTTAGATTCAAAACCTTTATTTTATTTTTTTCAAACTTTTAAAAAATTATATTAATAATTATGTATTACCGGATATTCTTGGAAACGTGACATTTTTAAAAATTCCTACCATATATCCAAAATACAAATAGTTTTCTGGAAATTTCCATTTATTTTTGAAAAAAATACGAGCAAAATTTGAAATGAGAAGGTTTTTATGAAAATATGAACATTTTTCAAATTTGTGAACAATTTTTGAAAATGGAAACATGTTTTGAACATTCATAACAATTTTAAGAAATGTGATTTATTAAACACAGACATTATTTTGAATTTGTGAACAATTCATGACAACAAGAATATTTTTTAGAAAGCGAAACTGTATTGAGAAAATATGAAAAGATTTAGAAAACCCAAACAATTTTTAAGAAAATGGCAACTTTTTTATTTTGTACAAAAAACAAAAAATTAAAGTACCGAACATTTTTCAAAATAGGAACAAAATTTCGCAATACTGTTTTTTTTGGAAAAAAGGATATTCTAAACGTTTTCTAAAATTTCTGAATTTACAAAAGAAAGAAAAATAAACTTGAAAGGAAAAAGTGAAAAATAAATAGGAAAGAAACAGAGAAAGAAACACAAAAAGAAAAATAGAAGCAGAACAACAACAAAACAAAAATGGGTCGGCTCGGTCATGGGCGTCGTGTGCGAAGCTCTGACTATTTGTCGCAGCATGTGGGGAAATAAAATTTTTTAGCTATGTGGACAGGAAAATAAGTGCGCTGGCTTCGTTGGGCTGTAATGCATGGCCCAAGTATGAAATTCTGGAAAAAAAATCTAGCACATATGCACGTGCGTTGCAACGGGTGAGATATTTTTTTTTTTTGCTAGAAGCAATGGGAAAGATAATTGATGTGTCATCCAAAAAAGGTCTCCACAATGGTAGGCGACAGAGTAAGGAGTTATGGTCTTCTCACTGGACATGTTTAACACGCGGAATCTTGATAGTGGTGGGGTTGGGTCGGCATGGTGGCAAGCACATCTTGAGGTCAGCATGGTGACTCATGCATTTTTTCTTCCGGGTCCGCCTCCATCTTGGGGTTGTGCCTGCCTCCTCATTTGGTGGCTGAGAGGCTACCTTCTAGAAACGGTTGCTTCGACCACTCTATCCTACGACGGCGTGATCGGGTGAATTATTAATTACAACGCATAAACCCGTTCCATTAGCATAATCAGGCATCAATGTCCCTCTTTTTGAGGGTTTATACTCTTTGATTGATTTAGTCCTCAAGTGCCCATATTATGCTCTGATTAAAACCAAACAACATATTCTCTTTTATTACTACGTGTCCACAATTGCCATCATTTATAGCCAACCAACATAAAACGAATGCGCACCGCTAACCAATGGCCAGCGCGAATATTTAAGAAAATACTATAGCGTTAGTCTAGAAACATTTTATGATTTTTTGAACATTCATAAAAATATGAATTGGTGAATATTCTTGGAAACATGAACAATCTTTTAAAATCTCGAACATTTTTTCAAAAATGCGATTTAAAAAAATCCAATATCTCTGGAAAAACACGAACAAAATTAGAACATTATAGTTTTTGAAATTCACAAATAATATTTCGAAAAAATGAATATTTTATGAAAACACAAATATTTTTGAAGTTTCTAAAGGGGGACATTCAAAACAATTTTAGAATATTTACTTGGATCCAGTTTGTTTTTGAATTTTTGAACATTTCACTAAAAAAAAATTAAAATATGGAACATTTTATAAAGTGTAATATTTATAAAATAATCTCAAAGAAGTTTTGAAAAACAACAACATTTAATAAATGAGAACATTTTTTTAATGTTGAGAAATTGTTTTAACATTTTTCAAAACAGGAACCAAAATTTTGGAATACGGGCTATTTTTTAAATATTTGAACAAAAATTGAAATTCTTAATATTTCTATCAATTTTGCTTCAAACAGAAAATAAAAATAAAGAGGGAAAAAGAAAGAACTAAATATAAAAGAGAAAGACAAATGAACAGAAAAAGAAAAAAATATAACAAATAAAAAGTTTAAACGGGCTGCCTTAGGCACACTGTGGGTAGCATCAGCTATTTATCGCCCCGTGCGACAAATAATGTCTTGCGAATTGCACGGGCAATAATAAGTGGCCTGGCTTTGTTGGGCTGGACCATGCGCGGCCCAATTACGGAATTCTGCACACACCTTTTTTCTTTTCTAGCGAACATACACACAAAAATTTAGTACCACTTTGGATAGAAAAAAAAATCTCTTCGAGTGTGAACGGATGAAAAATTAGAGAAACACAACTTGCTTTATTAGTAGGGACTCGCAAACATGCCCGTTCGTTGCAATGATAGATCAAAAATTTCACACTGGTCAAATAAGTCTTTATTCCTAATGTCTCAGTTGGTAGTCTCTACTCGCCGGTTAATTTTCGTCCCACTACCATGATTTTTTCGTCCTCCCTCTCTCCAACCACCTTCGAGTCTCTAGAGGAGTTGGTAGTCTTCGTTCCATGATTTATTTTCGTAGTTTATTTCCGCCTCGTCTTGCACCACCCTGGTTTATTTTCGTCTCGCCACCAAAACTCGCCGCTCGTCTGCCCAGCCACCTGCCCGTAAGGGTTTCCACGCCTTGCAAGGTCGGAGCGGCAGCGGCGGCAGCAGCCAGTCACACGCACGCCGAGCGAAGGGCGGTGTCGCCAAACGCTTCTGGTCATCATCCCGCCAGGGTCGTCGTGCGCACCCACATGCTGGGGCCAGAAGCGTGCTGCCAGTGGCACCAAGCAGGGGCGTAGCTACGTCAAGCTACCCGGTGTCACTGGCACCGGGTCCAATCTACACTTGCTTAAGATAATCCATTGATTTAGTGTGTAGGTCATTGATTTTTTTATGTGTTCTTCTATGTGGACACCGGGTAATCTTCAGTCTGTGTCCGCCCCTGGCACCAAGCCACCAACGTCCGGGCGGCGGTGGCGAACGAGGTTGGGTCCGGCGGAGGCGCGCCAAGGCATCGCCCAAGCCCAAGCCCGAGACTCCGGCCAATCAAACTCGGCAGCCCCCGGCTTGGCTATCTCGTGACTCTGGCCATGTCGGTGAGTACCCCTACCTTCAGATCTCAATTCGCCCCACTTGACGGCCCGCTCCCCTCACGCCCCCGGGAGATCTTCTACGCCGACAACGAGCAGTAGAAGCCCACACGGCTAGATCCGCCGTCCTTTGTCCGCCCCACGCGCCGGTCGCCGGTGGCTGCCACATTGTTTCGTTCATCCTCCGAGTAGCCGCACGCGGCGGTCCTTGCCCTCGCGGTCTGAGTAGAGGGTTGTTCTTCCTGATGGTGGTGCGCACCTAGTGATTGCGCGTCCTCCTGGTGATGGCGCTCTGCCGTCGGCGGTGCCTTTCTCCCAACCATTGCGCCCTTAAACACCTACCCCTGACTCATGATGCAAGCCGAGCGAGCATCGGCCAGCCCGCACTTGCCAACGCCGGTGTTCACGGTCCAAGCGTATCATGCCGCGATTCGCATGCATGCATCCAACATCTTATAGCTAACCTAGGCAAGATGCGCCATGCAACTGTGACGAATGATTAAATACAAAGCAGGTAGACGTTGGTGCAAGCTGACGTGCACCACACACCGGCCAGAGTGTATCCTTTGCCGTATTATTCAGGTCCCGATCAGGTTCCCTCTGCCCGGCGGCGCACATGAACGATATCCGGTACCTCTACCCGGTGGCACCGCCCCACCGCCAGCCGTGGACATGCCGCATGCTCATCGCCGCATCACACTCTTTATCACCGGCGCTAGTGCAGAACTGGCCTTTAGTGCCGGTTCGTAACGGCCTTTAGTGCCGGTTCGGCAACCGGCACAAATGAGTGGGGACTAAAGGTCCCCCTTTAGTACCGGTTCGTCACGAACCGGTGCTAAAGTGTCACCACGTGGCACGAGTCAGGCCCGGGTGCGTGTAGGACATTAGTACCGGTTGGTAACACCAACCGGTACTAAATGTTTGGGAGGGTTTTGGCTTTATTTTCCATTTAAGTCTTTTTTGTTTGCTTGTATTTCATATATATATATATATATATATATATATATATATATATATATATATATATATATATATATATATATATATATATATATATCATCGAATGTCTCACAACCAACACCATTAACTATCCACACATACACATGTATATACATATACAATTTCTCCTACATGTTGCCTTGGTGCCTTCGGAGCACGATGACAAGTGGTTCATGGGGGCGGTAGCGGGTAATACTATTCTCCTTTGGGATCTATGACCTGGTCGAGCAAAAATCCGGCTATTTCCTCTTGAAGTGCTAGTATGCGGTCCGCTGGTAGGAGCTTATCCCGCACCTCTCTGAACTGTTAAGAAGGAGATCAATATGCATGTGTATTAATTGTGTGACAAGATATCGATAATGATGTGAATAGTGTTCTGACAAACGTACCCAGTCCTGTCTTTGAGATCTGCTCCTTTCGGACGCCATCATGCGAATGTTCTCGCAAACGTAGAATGCACACAGATCATTCCCCGGCGCCTGCTTCAGGGCCTTTACGAGAATGGAATTGAATAAATAATGATTAATCAAGCATGATAATTAATTAATGGTATTGAAACAAGAATTAAAGAGATGGTAGCTAGCTAGTACTACTTAATTACTTACCTTTGGTCGATACCAAAACAACATTTTTGGCCATTTGCCTGGAGTCACCTTGATGAGCTTTGCCCAAGCCCTGCCCGCGGCAAAGAAATTAATAAAGAGATTATCAAATAGTTCATATCAGGAAATGACAAACTAATAATAGGCCGAGATATAGTTAATAATGATTGAAATTACCTGTTGACTATCCCCTTCATGATGGTGTAGTCTTTATCTTCTTTAAGTATTGAGTCCAGTACTTCAACTGTTGCTTTGTCAACTTTAATGTCTAACAGGATCTAGTGAAAACTGCATGCGCTCAGGTTTGCATGTCTTAATTAAGCGGGCATGTGCATAAAATTAATCAACTATCGTAAACCGTATACACTTAATTATTAACATCTAGCTAGCTAGTAAGCAAAAACAGAATTTGTATTAACTCACAGGAAGTTGTAAGGAAGTAGTATATCTTCATTGGTATTGAGGCGCTTCAAGAACTCTAGCATGCTTTCCTCTACACTTCCTTGAGAAGTTGGAAGATTCCATGTGTACTCATTAATGGTATTTGGGTCAATGAACACAATGCCATAGCATCCAGATTTTTTCATTTCATACATCTTCATCCTGCATATAATACCACAGAAAAGAATATATAGTGAGGATAATTACATGTAATGATTGATCAAAAATTACAGAAAGAAATCACTTACAGACAATAGCAATTGACGATAGATTTGTCGAGTGCGTCTTGATTGTATAACTGAAATAGTTCTGAATACTCAACGCACAGAGCTTTCTCATGGAAGTAATGCTCCTTCTTGACATTCACCATGAGGGACTCTCGATTAGAAATCTTGGTAATGTTCATGTACCATTGGTGCAATTCATACATTCTCGTTGGGAGGTTCTTGACCTTGTCTGGCTCGACCAAAAGTTGGCCCCGGACATACTTCCGTTTTATTTTCTCCTCTCTATGCGGAGACATGGGCTCAATTTCGAGGAGTTGTCCAACAGAGATCTTGAGCATTTCAGCCTGCATTATATGCTCCTCCGTTATTACCAAATCGCCTAGCTGGGGAACTTTAACGGTTTGCCCACAATAATATTGGTAGCGGCCTCCTCTCATGTGTTGTTGGCACAACAAGCGGGGATCGATTCGCCTACTGTTCTCCCAATTTGGGAACGGTTTTCTGCATTTTTGCTCACGCTTGTTGGCTCGAGCTCGAGCTCGCTTCCTTCTTTAGCCGCTCGATGTAGTTTCCTGATTTGGCGCTCATAGTCCTAGTCAATGTGCTTGGGAGCTGGTTCTCTAGCCATCTGAATGAAGTGGTCAATCGTTTTCTCGTGCACTTTCTCCTTTGGCGGCGGTGCAGTTTCGGTCCAAAATGGGCGCCCACTTGGGCCTGCACTATGGCTGCGTTTTGCTCCTCGTCATGTCGTAAGGCCTCTGAGGAAGAGGAGCGAGGCTTGGACCATATTTATATCGCTTGTCTCCGCCTGTACTTCCTGAACTACCTCGACTCGTACCGCTAGCTACGCACCATAGCTGCGGCGTGTCTCTTCTACGATTGCTAAGACGGTGGAGCCGGCTGACGTGGCTGAGTTGGAGTAGGAGAAGTGGCCTGACGATGTGCCGGACTTGAAGCAGGAGGTGTGGCCTGACACGGTGCCGGACTTGAAACCGGAGAAGTGGCATGACGTTGTGCTGGACTTGAAACCGGAGGAGTCAGCTCACGCGTTCGGGGACTTGGAGGAGGTGGCAGACTTCGAGGAGGAGTCGGCTCACGCGTTCGTAGACTTGGAGGAGCGGGAGTCTGCTTACTCGATGGCGGACTTCGAGGAGTAGTCGGCAGACGACACGGTGTCGGTAGACTTCGAAAGATGATGCAATCCTTTCTCCATAGGATGACATGATGTATGGCCTCTCCCAGTGTGCGCTCGTCTTCACCTCCAGGAATGTCAAGCTGTAGCCCCGAATATGGATCCACCACTTCATCAACAAAGACACGAGCATAGCCCTTTGGAATCGGGATGCAATGGAAGGTTGCTTCGGGGGTAATTGTAAAAGCAACGCCGTCCGCCACCTTCATGGATATGTTCTTCATTTTGGAGTGTAGCTCATAGTTAGTGTTCTCTATGATGTCATCCACAGGGTATCTATCCAGCAGTGTGTCGCCCGGGGCAGAACCAACGCTGCTTCTCGGCATGGATGGGACGGTGCTATCCAATCTTTGGACGATCATCCGCTTCTGCTGCCGCGCCGCCGAGACCCCTTTCCTAGCTACGTGAGTCGATTGTTGCTTCTTCGCTGCTGGAATTTGAGTGCCAAGTCCGCGTGCCTTGCTTCTAGGCCTTGAAGGCGTTCTGCGTCCTGCTTCTTCTGCTCCTCCTCCAGCTTCCTCTTCTTCTCCTCCTCCATCTTCCTTCTTGCACGGGTCCTATAGTCCTCGTTCCATTCTCGAAAAGCCCTCATACCGGGAATAATGCCCTTGCCTCATGTTCTTCCAGTGTTCAGATTTCCTGTATGTAAGCTCATCATTCTCTCTGTTGGCGTGAACACCCCTTTGAGCTTCTTCTATTGCGCCAAGTATCTTTTGTTCGGCTCATTTTAGATTTGCCTTCATGAAACCAGGCTCAGTATTGGGTCCAACGCCCCATGCGCATAGAACCAAGTTACACTTTTGAGGGCCAGCTCCTAGTAACCGGAGTGACCCTGCATCCTCCATCTCTTGCTCATACTTATCCCACTTAGGCATTCCCACAGCGTAGCCACGGACCCAGCCTATGGGCTGCGTCTTTTTTGCGGCATTTGCCTTGTTTTTTATCGACCGTTCCTTAGATAATTCTCAATCCTTGAAGGTCACGAAATCGTCAAGATGTTCTTTTGCTTCTCCAGTGTTCCCGTGAATTCTGGAGTCTTCCTTTCTGCAGCGAGGTAGTTGGCCCATACAGTTTTCTTGTTGGTGTTGAATGTAATTGCCATCTTCTTAAGAGCAGCGCCCTTGACTTTCTCCACATCTGCTTCAGTGAAATGATCTGGTAGGGTGAAATGTTCCATCAGAGATTTCCAAAGGTCTTTTTTGGCTCTATCGTCGACCCAAGTAACACCTGGACATTTAGTCTTTGGCTCTTTCCATTCTTGAATGGAGATCAGGAGTTTGTCCTTCACAAGAACTCCGCACTGACGAGTCCACTTGTTCGCAATGTTCTTAGGCGTGAGGGGTTCACCACTAGGTTTGGTGGATTCGATGTTGTACTTTACACCATCCTTCAACAATCTGCCTGGGCCTCACTTTGTCCTGCTGTCTGTAGAAGCAGATTTGCTCGATCTGGAGGGCTGAAAGAAGAAAGATCGATTCGTTAATATATCTTCAATAAAAAACATGTGATGATCACCATGATGCCTGCTTATATAAATATACCTCATTGGTAGTCTTTGTTATTTGAAGATCAGCATTATCGTGTCATCACAAACATTGTGCGTGTCATCATAATCATAATCATAGTTCATGACTTCATCAGCTCGATTAAATCGAGATCGAATATCTTTTCATCACCCTCTCCGGTATTGTTCAGATATTGGGAGCCGTCATCTGCTTCATTCAGATCATCTAGCCTGTGAGGGTTGCGTATGATGTTGAACAATTCCTCTTCTCTCTCTCTGCCGGTATTGTCCGCCATAGCTTTTACTTAACTAATACAGAAGAAATATAAAACAATTTAGTATTCAAATTACAATGCATGGATGCAATCAATAAGGAAAAACTGAATCATATATATAGTACATAATATATGCATCGTCTCGATTAATATATAATCTCGAATACATCATCGTCTTAATATATATAATCTCGAATACATCATCTCGAATATTACATATCGAATACATCACTGGCTAGGTACCTAATAAAGATCGAGTACTACAGAAGAATCTAGGCCACTCGCGGTTCCTAGGGCGTGGGCGGTGGACACCCAAAGAGAAGGAACCGTCACAGGATCATATCTCCGGTTATCTGCCCAAAGAACCTGCCAAGTATTGGAGAACCTGACGTCCATAGCAGCCATGTAGCGATGGACGTGCTCAAATCCTCCTCCCACGACACGGCAACGCACCACCTCCGCAGCGCGCCTCCTCGCACCGAATGTGGCCCACGCGAACGCCACCAAAGGACACCGTGGTCGACGACGGGACCCGAGGCGGGTTCTCACTAAGCGGTGCGCGCCTCCAGGTAGCACCTCCTAGTGCCAGCCCGGCGGAGCCCAGTCCCGAACATGGGTCCTCTGAAGCGGGACGTAAATGCGAACGGGTCGACGGCGAGGATGCGGGCGGGCATATCATCGAGAACAAATATTATATGCCCATAAAAAGTAACATTTTTAAATGATTGGATTGTGATAACTAAAATTCTATATATATATGCAAATTCTAACAATTTGACATTAATCTAATTCATCTAACTAAAACTAATTCTAAAATTTCCGGATTATATAACTAACATTTCTATAACATTTCTAATATTTATATAACAAAAAAACAGAAAAATTGCGAACATTTCTATGAATATTTCTATAACAAAAAACAGAAAAAATTTGTAACATTTCTAATATTTCTATAACTAAAAAAGAGAATAATTTCTAACATTTCTATAACTAAAAAACAGAAAAATTTATGACAAACAAACTAATGTGTGTGTGTGTGTACTCTCTCTCTGTGTGTGTGTGTAGTGTGTGTGTGTGTGTAGTGTGTGTGTGTGTGTGTGTGTGTGTGTGTGTGGACATGGCGGCCGGGGCGAGCTCACCGGCGAGGCGACGACGGACGACGGGACGGGCGGCGACGACGGGCGGGCGGCGGCGAGCGGCGGCGTGTGGCGTGGCGACGGGGAGGGACGGCGGCGGGCGACGGCGACGGGCGGCGACGCGGCGGGACGGCGGGGGTGGCGGCAGCGTCGATCGAAGGGAGACGGCGCGACGGAGGGAAGAAACAGAGGAAACTGAATTTTTTCAACTGTTGTATATATAGGATGGACCTTTAGTACGGTTGGAGCCACCAACCGGTACTAAAATCTGTTTTGCCAGCCAAGCAATGAGCGCCCTTTAGTACTGGGTGGTGGCACCAACCGGTACTAAAGACCCCTCTTAGTACGGTTGCAGCCACCACCCGGTACTAAAGGATCTTATTGGCCTTGATCTTGATCTTGACAAGTTTAGTCCCACCTTGCTAGTCGAGGGCTACCACACCGGTTTATAAGCCCGGTCGGTAGCTCTCTCGAGCTCCTCTCCTAAGGTGCCCTCTTGAGCCTACATTACTGTCTTTGTCTGTGGGCCTCATGGGCTTTTCTTGGCCTGCATCCCGCCCAACAAAAGGTTGTATTTCTAGTCGTATGCAGGCCGCTTTGGCCCAAAGAGGGCGGGCTTTTTATTTTCTTAATTTTTTTGCTTTATTTATTTTTGTTTTATTTATTTTTGAGTTGTTTTTTGCTGTATTTAGAGTTTCTTTGTGAATATTTTTGCTTTAGGTACAAAAAATACAAACTTTCTGTTAGTGCCGGTAGTTTTCAAATTTGAATAGTTTAAATTTTGAATTATTTGAAATTTCTGTGAATCACTAGTTTGTGAATAACTTAATTAACTTTGAAAAAAGATTTTTCAGTGATTCTTTTTTCTTATGTTTAATATTAGTGTATTTTATCATTATATTCAATTTGGTAATGCTTAGGTTATTCAAAAAATGAATGCCTTTGTAACAGATGAGTTTTCGTCGGAAACCCTGATACTTCGAAAGAGATTGTCCATTTTGTACACGAAGTGCATCCAGTTTTTGCCGTAACCCTCTCAACTTTTCTTCACATGCTATGTGGGTGAAATTATGATACCATGCCAACTTTCAACCTTTTCTGAGTTCATTTGAAATGCTTTTCAATTTCAGGGTCATTTAGCTGAAAAAATCAGTAAATGCATGAAAGAATTAGTTTGCACATAAAATTTCTTCGCGTTTCAAATGCCAAAACACATAACTACCCTAACTATTACAGAGATTCCCTCCTAGGTGTGAAACACAGAAGAAAGTGATGATAGTGAAGCCGATCACATCCCAGATCTTTGGGTGTGAAACTTTTTCTCGGCCTGGTAGACATGTCTTTCACATAAAAAACCTGCGTCACATCATTGGCTAGGACGAATGGTTCGTCTGCATACGCAAGATTGTTGAGATCCACTGTTGTCATTCCGTACTGCGGGTTTTCCGTTACCCCGCCTCGTGTCATATTGACCCATTTGCACCGAAACAAAGGGACCTTCAAATCACCTCCATAGTTAAGTTTCCATATGTCCTCTATGTAACCATAATATATTTCCTTTCCCGTGTTGGTTGTTGCATCAAAGCGGACACCACTATTTTGGTTGGTGCTCTTCTTATCTTGGGCGATCGTGTAAAATGTATTCCCATTTATCTGGTACCCTTTGAAAGTCATTACATTCGAAGATGGTAACTGGGACAGCGAGTACATGTCATTTTGAATATCGCCATCATTCATGGCATGTTTCTGCAACCAACCGGCGAAAGTCCTTGTTTGTTCACGTGTAATCCAGTCGTCAGACTTCTCCAGGTGTTTGGAGTGTAGAAAATTCTTATGTTCCTTCATATACGGAGCCACCAAGGCAGAATTCTGTAGAACTGTGTAGTGTGCTTCAGTGAGAGAATGCCCGTCCATCCTAGCGTGCCTTTTCCATCCAGTCTGCCATTATGTCGCGATTCAGGAACACCAATCGGCTTAAGGTCAGGAATAAAGTCAATTCAAAACTCAATGACCTCCTCATTTTCATGGCCCTTCGAGATGCTTCCTTCTGGCCTAGCATGGTTATGAACATATTTCTTCAAGACTCCCATGAACCTCTCAAAGGGGAATATATTGTGTAGAAATACAGGACCCAAAACGTTAATCTCTTTGCAAAGGTGAACTAGGACGTGCGTCATGATGTTGAAGAAGGATGGTGGGAACACCAACCGAAACTGACAAGACATTGCACCAAATCATTCTGTAACCTTGGTATGATTTCTGGATCAATTACCTTCTGAGAGATTGTATTGAGGAATGCACATAGCTTCACAATGGCTAATCGAACGTTTTCCGGTAGAAGCCCCCTCAATGCAACCGGAAGGAGTTGCGTCATAATCACGTGGCAGTCATGAGACTTTAGGTTCTGAAACTTTTTCTCTGCCATATTTATTATTCCCTTTATATTTGACGAGAAGCCAGACGGTACCTTCATGCTGAGCAGGCATTCAAAGAAGATTTACTTCTCTTCTTTGTTAAGAGCGTAGCTGGCCTGACGCTGATGTATGCCGTCTTTTCCGTGCATACGTTGCTGGTCCTCCCGTGCCTCTGGTCTATCTTTTGTCGTCCCATACATGTCGAAAAAGCCAAGCAGGGTCACGCAAAGATTCTTCGTCACGTGCATCACGTCGATTGCGGAGCGGACCTCTAGGTCTTTCCAATATGGCAGGTCCCAAAATATCGATTTCTTCTTCCACATGGGTGCGCGTCCATCAGCGTCCTTCGGAACAGGTTGTCTGTCAGGACCCTTTCCAAAGATTACCTTCAAATCCTTGATCATACCATGTACATTAGCACCAGTACGGTGGCGAGGCTTCGTCCGGTGATCCGCCTCACCTTTGAAATGCTTGCCTTTCTTTCTTACGGGATGCCTACTCGGAAGATATCGACGATGTCCCAGGTACACATTCTTCCTACAACTATCCAAATATACACTGTCGGTATCATACAAACAGTGCGTGCATCTGCGGTATCCCTTGTTTGTCTGTCCTGAAAGGTTATTGAGAGCAGCCAATCATTGATGGTCATGAACAAGAACGCCTTTAGGTCAAATTCTTCCCGTCTGTGCTCATCCCACGCACGCACACTGCTCCATTCCACAACTGTAATAGTTCTTCAACTAATGGCCTTAAGTACACATCAATGCCGTTGCCGGGTTTCTTAGGGCCTTGGATGAGCACCGCATCATAATGAACTTCCGCTTCATGCACAACCAAGGAGGAAGGTTATACAAACATAGAGTCACAGGCAGTGCTATGGGTTGCCGCTCTGCTCCCCAAAAGGATTAATGCCATCTGCGCTTAGACCAACCCATACGTTCCTTGGGTCACCCGCAAACTCCTCCCAAGACTTTCTCTCGATTTTTCTCCATCGCGAACCGTCGGCCGGTACTCTCAACTTTCATCGTTCTTACGGTCTTCTCCGTACACACCGACGCTTTCAGATGCATGCTCTTTGTTTTGGAACAACGTTTCAACCGTGGTATTATAGGAGCATACCACATCACCTTGGCGGAATCTTCTTCTGGGCGCCACCTCGACATCACCGTGGTCATCAATCGATCTTATAACGCAATGCACCGCATACCGGTCAAGCGTTTAAATCCTCGTACTCACCACGGTAGAGGATGCAATCATTAGGGCATGCATGTATCTTTTGCACCTCTAACCCTAGAGGCGGTATAACCTTCTTTGCTTCATACGCACTCTCGGGCAATTCGTTGTCCTTTGGAAGCATATTCTTTATTATTACCAAAGAACTTTCCAAATCCCTTGTCGATACACCATTCTTTGCCTTCCATTGCAAAGCAATTCCGATGTGGTGCCCAACTTTTTTTTGTCGACTTTGCAATTCGGGTACAACAATTTCTTGTGATCCTCTAACATGCTGCCGCAACTTCTTCTTCTCCAAATCACTTGCTAGCTTTCTCTTTGCATCGGCAATGGCCCGACCTAGATCATCGGCGGGCTCATCGATGCCTCTTCTTCACTTCTTCCCGCATTGCGGCTCGACTTCTTCCCCATTGTTGTATCATCGTATTCAGGGAACCCATGGCCAGGATAGCCGTCGTCGTCCTCTTCTTCTTCATTGTCTTCCATCATAACCCCTATTTCTCCGTGCTTGGTCCAAACTCTATAGTGGGGCATGAAACCGGACTCAAACAGGTGGATGTGAATGGTTCTTGACGTAGAGTAATTATGACCATTCTTACAGCCAGCACATGGACAAGGCATAAAACCATCCGCCCGCTTGTTTGCCTCAGCGGCAAGCAGAAAAGTATGCACGCCATTAATGAACTCGGGAGAGCATCGGTCATCATACATCCACTAGAGAGGAAACGCGCCTTGGCGCGTGGTGCCTGACTCAACCCATTATCCAAGCATATAAACAAAGTATATATTATTGCTAGAAAAGTTGCCAAGAATGGATCAGTTTCATGCATATAAGCAGAAAATTGCCTTTATAGATAACATGGTTGTGTCCAATACATGGCATATGCCCAAACAACACTAAATGGGCAGTGCAATCAGTCACACCAAATGCTCAACAGCATTTTGGCACCAAAAATAAACCAACATGACATGGCACACATAATATATATTTCAGAGGTAACAAATGGCACACATAATATAGATAACTGAACCATCATATGAATTCTAAAAGTAAGATGCTTGTGATAGTAATGGTTCAGTTATGATAGACGATTCGGATGACATGTCTTTCAAATGCCGAGGTCACAGAAATTATAACATGGAGAGAAACGATATGTACTGTCCATCTATGACATATGTCAATAGCAGTGTAACATATAACTTTGTCTGAACATCTCGCTCGCTCAGGTGTTGTGATGAAGGAACTGCTGATGGTGATCACGTGCTCGCCGCATCTCGCCGATGTGGTAGGCCATGGCGAGCAAGCCTTGCCAGCCTTGCTCGGGTGTTGTGATGTGAGGACCTGCCGATGGACATATCATGTCAGCAAAAGAATTCAGTGTGTTTTATTTACAGTGAGAATATAATTCACGCATCGACCTTCTCATAGCTTATTAGTACAGCTCCACATGCCAGCCTAACAATCATCCTTAACATCATAAATAAGTGGATCTCACCATTGCACTATGTTCGGCATCAAGGATCTATTTTTCTGAAACATCTCAATGTACACCTAGCATCAATTGGCCCAACAGTAGTGCTGCAAATAAAGTGTGCCACTGTTAGAGCATGCCCCAATTTTTTACTCTAGCCAACAAATGAGAAAATATGGAATGAGATGGCTACATAGTACTCCATTTTTTTGAGTAGTGAATAGAAAAGACCACAGTACATGAAGACAGAGAAGCATGGAAACACATTTGTAAATTGGCAAACAGATCTTAGAGGCATATCCTTAATATTATCAATAAAAAAGTACATGAAACTGAAACTATACAAGAACATTTATATCCTAAGAGCTACTTTCAGTTCCCATTAGATCTGAAACTCAACCAAACGCGAGATTCATGTCCAGAACAGCAAGCAGACTAACCAGATGTTTTCCCTGGACCTGCATTTCAATCGTTAAAAGGGGTGGGTATGCCTTTCTCCTCTCTGGCAGATGGTGATGCGTCCCCCACCATTGCGAGCCTCCTCGTCGCTGGCCTGCGTCGCTGCGAAGGAGTGGTGGCAGCGGCTGTACCTCCTGTTGCCGAGGAGCAGCGGCTCCCAAAGTCCAGCTGCAAGACGACAAACGAATCAGGAAAAGACACACAACAGACAGCTAGGAGATGACCGACGAGAGCAGAGGAAAGACTACATGCAAATGTGAATAATTATTAAGGTTGTTCCAGATTCACCGAGACATGAAAAACTGGTACTGTAGTTTATGATTTTCAGAAGACCTTGGTTATTTGCAGCTTTACATTACCAAGGAAACCTACGTGTACCTACTCTATGGGCAACCAATATTAATATATAGTACTATCTATCCATTTCCAGCTTTGTACAGAAACATCAGAACCATTGAATAAATACTGATGCCACATACAAAAGAGCATAGAAGATATAATAGACGACCGGAGCATTTTTCATGCTTGCCTTACCCTTGATGACACAAAAGCAGTCTTAAGCCCGAGCATATCAACAAAGGACTCGCAAAGAAGGTGAGAGCCTCACCATGGCAAAGCTATACCATTTCTTCTGCTTCATGGTGATGAACTGATGATTATGAGCTCCATACTCACCGCCGCTCCACCTTGATAATCTCCTTGTTATCCACAGCATGGCACCTTGCATCAAAGAAACAATTTTAGAACCTGTAAAACCATATTTGGAACTAAAGAGACCTAACATTTTGTAAGATCGGAGTCGTTGAGAGCAAGTTTACTATCATGGCGATTGAAACTATATGCAAATGTGCAGGAAAACAATGGTTGCCTCCTAAATTGGCTAAAGCTAAAGAGAATAATCCATACTTGTCCATGGACTCAACATGCCAGAACTAAATTGGCAAACACTTGATACACACCCTTATCAGGGACAAGACCAGTATAAGCAAAACATAAGTTCGCGACCAACTCGCCACCTCAGACCGAGTTCCTTAGTGGCTTGTAGCAACACAAGTTTTTAAAACATCTCTCTTAGACTGCAAATGACATTAAATGAGTGCTCAAAACAGAATATAAAAAATAAAAAGGCTCAAGGTACTTCTGACAGAACTCTCAGCATTATTTTGGTATATAACTTAAGCCCTGGATCAACTAATCTAGCATGGTAGCTTATTCTTCTTAACGAAAGCACATATATGTAAGAACTGTTAGTTAATCACAAGTCCAACTAATTTAGCAAACCAAGCCATGAATGGGAGCAAGCATCACCTTTGTAGAGAGAGTGGCACAAGGGAGCTCTGCTTCTCCTGCCATCTCCAACCCCGAATGCCGCCTCCAGCCCTGCAGCTGCCATAAAATTTGACACAAGGAAACCATGTGATCACTAATTAATATCAGGAAACGGTCGCATCAGATATCAAAAGACAATACATTTTCTTAGCCCAAATGATTCCATTGGTAATCATCCAGTAAACAATGCTACCACCCCAAGCCAGTGAAAAGGGATGGAGAAAATAAGCAGATTCATGCTAAAGAAAAGAAGCACCGCCTTTCTTAGTATATATATAGGAACCTTCAAAAGCAGAGTGAGCATTACATATATTATTACCAATTAAGGAAATGATAAATAAGCTAGTAATGCTAATTAGAGTCAGTCGATAAGATCCATGAAAATATTTATCGACCATTTGTGACTCATCAGTAGTATAGCAGCACGATAACCTTTTATAACATATCTAACCCTAAGCAACCCCAAGTTCTCAGGTTTGAAATAATTTTAGACAAACAACCAACTGATTTCTTTTGAAGTTCAATTAACATCTCGTCAGAGAACACACTGTTAATGTTTCCATGTCGTGAACCTAACCAGCAACCATTGCAAATTCTCAATCAAAGGATTCCTCAAACATAAATATGAGAACCAGCTAGGGTTCTTAACCAATCGGGCACCCTCCTCACCCATACGTGAATCCCGACCATCCATATTTAATTACATATTAATAACTATATGAGTAAGAGCCAAACCCCCCACTGACTTCCATGGCCTACAGGAAAAGCAAATGGAATAGGTCGTATAATCACCTCTGGACCATGCCAAACATAACTGAATAACTTCATATGAATAACTATATGAGTAAGAGCCAAAAAATTGACTGGTTTCAGCCGGTGCCCGATTGACCAGCCTTTGTCAGACATAGCAAATCATTGCATTAATTTTGTTAAAAGGAACATGGTGAGCTTGCAAGACAAACTGAATTTAAACTTTTAAAGGGCATGAGTATTCAATGAAAACACTATACAATTTTGAAAAGGCAGTGGGTACTCCTTTAAAGAAATTAAGATGGATCTGAAAGCACTTCAACAAAGTTATCGGAGTCTCAGTTTTCTTATTTTAGAATGCACTATTCCTTGATGCTGGAAACTAAATAAAGCTAGGCAATAGAAGAGCAAGAGGAGCTTACCAGCAATAGTTCATTCATAAAACTATTCTGATATGACCGAAGTCAAAACTAAATTACTATTAGTCAATCGTGTACTATATGCACCACATAGACACCCTGAGGATGTACACATAGGTGCGACAGATTGGTACTATAACAAGGTGAGGAAGAATCATGCTTACCAAGTCCGCGGCAGCCTGCAGCATAACATGATAACCCCACTCTCCATTCCTAGTTTGTTCAGTAATAAGCATACAAAAGTTAGAAGAGTTCATCCTTCCACTCTAATTAATAAATATTTACTGATAAATAAATAGTAGAAAAGGAGCAGGCACTGACATTGGCATCTTCTTAACATTCTCTTTAATCCATAGGGACATATCCAGTATATATCTCAAACATGCCATTCTCAAAAAGTAAACAGAAAATTGAATCCCATAGGCCTGACAACCGCCATCTCCGTTGAATTTGATCTCAACCAAGTCGTACAGCACCAACCTAAGTAAGAGATCATATTAGAATAAAATGGCAAACATTCGGAAAAAACTACCACATAGCACAGAAAATTATGTGCAGAATTATGGGACAAATAGTATTCACTGATGCTTAAAACAACTATATATCCACTCACATGATTAGCACTTGAGTATAGTATCATAGAAGTTAATATGATGTTCAGTACAATATCATAAAAAAAGAGACCCACACAACCTTTTGCAGGGATGTGCTTACACAAAATAATGTGAAACGATGGCATGTGAGAAAACCGAAGTCAGGACTCTAGATATGACTGGATACTGAGCAGCATCAACACACCACATAGCATACATAATGAGTCTAGGAATTTCCCATGCACAAAATTGCCCAAGCAGAGCACACAACAGCTATAGGGAATAGACACACAGCAGAGAAACATCAGTATACAACAACATAAAATTGCTCTAAAACTGAACCCCCACTTCCCCTAAACCATAATACAAAATCTTAATGGCTTCAGTGGCCTCCCATACCACTCTGACAAAGCAGGAAACACAACCAGGATGGGAGTAGACAGCGCACCTGAGTGACATCCATCGCTTCGACATCATCCACGTACTCCTCTGGGATCTGGACGGCGCCGGGTGCCGTGACCTTAGGAGAGGAGGCCGTGGGAAGGGGTCGGCGTACTTGGTCGGCGCATCGAGCAGCTCCAGAACCAGCATGGCGAGGGAGCAGGGGAGGAGGAGGCCGACCGCCCACGCCGCGTCCCATACGCCACCGCCTTCTCCTCGCCTCGCCATTCCTCCTTCCCTCCCCTGCGAGCCGGAGCCGAGGCCAGGCGTTAGGGTTTGGGAGGCGCCAGATGAGGGGTGGAAGGAGGAGGCCGTGAGGGGAGGAAGCCGGGCGACGGACGGGCAGGGAGGGGAGAGGAGGCGGCGGCTAGGCGGGAGGAGCGGGGCGCAGGGGAGGAGAGGAGGCGGCGGCGAGGCAGGAGGAGCGGGGCGCGGGGGAGGAGAGGAGGCGGCGACAAGTGCGGGGGGAGGAGAGGAGGCGGCGACGAGTGCGGGGGGAGGAGACGGCTAGGTCACCCACGGCAGCGCCCCCTTTTTATACCCCTGTACGCAAAAAGACCAAAATACCCTCTGCGGGGGGCAAGATTTACGTACGGTGGCACGGGATCTTTACAGTGGGGTAAAACTGTTCATTGCAACAGTGTCAACTCTCGATCCAACGGCGCAGGTCATCTGGGAGCTCGATCCGACGGCCCAGATCCGATCAAGCCACCAGATCCGACGGCCAGGAATGCAAACGGCTGAGGAGCCGGTAGGTTCCTCCGCATTCTTATTTCTGGATTGTCAGCTCATCTTCATTACACAACACCCAATAGACCAAATTAATACAAGTTCATACATAAAGTTCATATACAACACTTAATTAAATGCAACATACAAATAACTCTCTAGCTAAAGAATTTAAATGCAACAACAAATGCGATCAAGATCGCAAGTAAGGTAACAATTGATCCAACAGCATAATGATACCAAGCCACACTATCAATGGCATATTTTTTAATCTTTCTAATCTTCAACCTCATTTTCTCCATCTTGATCTTGTGATCATCGACGACATCAAGAACATGCAACTCAATTCCATCTTCTCCCTCAATTCTTTTCAATTTTTCTTTCAAATACTCGTTTTCTTTCAACTAAATTTAACCTCTCGACAATAGGGTGGGTTGGAATTTCCTGCTCACATACCTCCTAGATAAAAATATCTATGTCAACTTGATGGGCATAATTTGTCATAAACACGAAATGCAACAACTAGTTTTAAAAGAGAATATACCACATCCGAATCATAACAAGGACGAGGGCCGACAGGGATGGATATCAAAACCATGACACTATGTATAACAAACAACGTACGGGTAAGATAATTATACGAGTAACTATATATCCAAATCACACAAACATCAATTTGGTAATGTAAAACATTCATGAACAAGAGCCTCCCCACAAGGTGGTGCCGGCGATGGGACGGTGCGGGCGATCGACGGTGGTTACGACGGAGATTTAGAAGGCACTAAGTAAACCACACCTACATATGCAAACTAAGTGTTATTTTTGACCTCAAATTGCATATAAATCAAATACTAGCACATATAATTCCTCCCAAATTACTAAACTCACAAATTAATCACTATACAAAGCATTGCAAGAGCTAATCTAGCAATGAGAGATGAAAGGACAAAGTTACTAACCTTTGTGATCATTTGAATGGATGGGGGCCTTCAAATCTTGACAAATTTTGGGCAAAATTTATGATGAGCTCGAGGAAGAGAGGGGAAGAGCAAAGGAAGTGAGGGGAAAGGGGAAGAACAGAGCGAGCTCGGGTGGACGACTGGTTTATGTACGACGACCTTTAGTTCGTGCCACAAACCGGTACTAAAGGTGTTGTAGGAACATCCGCCACCGCTTTCAAGACTGGGTTAAGTGGCACGAACCGTGCTAAAGGTTCGCCACAAACCGGTATTAATGAGAGCGGCCGGCTAGCCATTGGAACCGGCACTAATGGACACATTAGTGCCGGCTCAAAATCAAACCGGCACTAATGTGTCTCAGATTTGCCCCTTTTTCTACTAGTGCGGGTGCGCCACCACAGCCACCCGCCCTCAGCTGATGCGCACAGCCGGACCAGCTCGGTCATGATTAAGGATGGCAATTTTACCCATGGACATGGATACCCATGGATATCCGACCCGAATGGATAGGGTTTGGATATGCTTTTGTGCCCATGGGTGACGCCCAAACCCGATCCGATTACTCGTGGGTAGGGCATGGATATAATCTTGTACCCATGGATATACCCAAAACCGACCCGATAATATGCATTGATGGGCAAAAATCTGCTATGCCTATCGCACAGTCACATGTCACACTGCAGTTTTACACTTTGTTATGTAAAACATGCAAAAGAAATTGCACAATCCCCACCCTGACTTTTATTAGTTGACATTCAATCCACACTAACATACTCTAGCGCTCCTTCCCTTATTTTTATCTCCTCGTTCAATGACTCTCGTCATTCTCATCTTTTAGAAAAGATACTAAATGATATTAGGTTGTTAGTGGACACTGATTTACCATAAGTTGATGTTTACAATAAGAGAAGCCTAACTTGCCATGAGGTGAAGAATGGAAGATCTTATGTTAACATTGTATTATGTCTTATTTATAAGTCTTTAGAGGACCTAATGGATATCCAGTGGGTATGGATATCCATCGGGTTTGGACATGGACACAATTTTTCACCCATGGATTTTTTCATGGGCGGGCAAAGATTGTCTTCATGGATATGGATATGGATCTGATATTGTTCAACCCGATCCAAACCCGACCCATTGCCATCCTTAGTCATGATCTCATGATGAGCTCCGTGGCATGCCTGGTGTTGCCGCTGGGGCACGCATTGAGGAGTGCACGCTGTGTGGCATGAGCCTGTTATCCAGTACGGTCCCGCACCTCTGTCACGTCGAGAAGGACAACAATTCTCAGGAGAGTTTTTTCCGTTTCGCAGGATACGCGGGACTGTGCAGCGTCTGCTGAACAAAACGGTCAGACCGTTTGAGACCGCTTGACATGATGCGATTGGCCCGGCGGCGTTTTGCGGGTTTTCTTTGCGGGACGGCGCAGCGGTTTAGCGGGCAGTCCTGCGGCCCCCCACTTGCATCCGTACCCCTGACCCATTGAGTCATTCCGGTTTGCTTTGAATTTGATGTTTAACTGTATGACTGGATTTGGAAGTCTTGGTTTGTCTTGAATTCCCTCTGACCCCTAATCATCTGTGTGTCTTCCTATACCTCCACTAACTTTTTCCTTAGTATATCATAGTTGTTTGATTATTGGAAAACAAAACAACAATTATTTACCTTATCATTTTTATCTGCAGATTGATCCGGCAACATAGAGAGGAAGCTACAAAGAAGCTCCAAGTGGATGTAGAGGTACATGTATATGTGATTTCAGGACGACTACACACAAAGTTTTCATGAAAACTGCTAGGTTGCTTAAGAGGAACAAACAGTTCTTAAGTTCATTACATCAGAGTGGCTGCTCAGCTATAAATTAGTAATACACGCACAGAGAGACTAAGCTGCTATGTTGAGTAGTAATACATCGCTCAAGTTCAGTACATGGTTCGTGTATTGCATATGATGGTTCAGGTATGGTTTATTCCATTCAGGTTAATCTGCTATTTTGTGATGAGTTTGGACATTTGGACAAAGAGAGCAAATCGATTATGGAGAAGAATTTTTGTGTGCTGTGGATTTGCCATTGATGATTTAGACTTTAGTTTGCACCAACATTGTAGTATTATATTACTAAACACTTGATTTTCTCATTTAGAAATTTCTTTTTTGTAGGCACACCTATGTGAACATATTGTGCCCTCTTTAAATTCAGTTATAAGTACTTCTGTGTGTGTGATGTTGCCTTATCTTATGATGTGGTATAGACTAAACTGATTTCTCCTCTCTTTATCTGTAAAACTACAACCGAACATTCTTAGCCGCCCAACCATGTTTGACTTGGTCTGTATGGCACTAAAGTCTGAGCCCAAGAGTACTCCACTGCGTCTCACTGTTTCTGCTGATGAGTTGTATAAAAAGAGTCATGTGCACACAAGTATCCATTTATTATTATTATTATAAGTTCATAGCTACCACTTTTACTTCTCTTTATTGTTTTCTGTGCCTTTGTATAATACGCTATTATAGGATATTTTATTGTTCAAAAATAATCATATTATAGTTTATCCTTACCAAATAGTAGTCTCTACTTAACTAATCTATACTAAGATCTGGTGGCTTTGGTAGTTTCATCGGTATCTTGCACTTGTTATATATAAGGAACCTTTAGGAACTTCTATTTTTTTATTTTGTCATTAGTTGTGTGTTTTGTCTGGTTATATTGGTATTACTAATATCTTTCTTTCAGTTTTCTCTTCAATTACAGCTTGTGGACACATAGGTCTCTCTGCCTATTGTTGTTTTAACTGTGTAAATTGGATGGTTCATGAATAATATTAAGTTTATAATTGTGCATGTAGACTTCATATTGGTCATTACTCATTACTATTGAGGCCATCTTCAAATTGAATGTTTTAGTTCGCTACTTAACTTATATTGACATTTAGCATAGCTCAAACTGCGTGTATGAATTCTCTTAGCTAATTTACATAGTCCAAAGAAAGAATAAAAGTTCTACTTGTAGAACATCCAAATCGGAAAGCTCCCGGGAAGAATGTTCATCCCGCTAGGAGCATATGTGTAAATAATAGCAGACCATTATTTGTAGATGATATCAAAAAAGCAAAGATATGTGCCATGTTTATGCAGGAAGTATGGCAAGGTTGACAAAAGTAAAAAAAAAAAACTTATGTGTTGGTCAACTCAAATGTCGCTCCTACGCCTAGAAGTTCCCTCGCATCAACTACTAAACAACCTCTTGACTCAAGCCCATCAACTTCTATACAGAATGTTGTACCTCACCCTGATAATCCAGAAATCCTTGCCAGTCCAAAGCAAACATAGCTCCCGGGGAGACCCCCATAGAGAAATTGGATCCCAAGAGGGTTCCTTGGCAGATACCACCAGGTATACCTTCACTTTGTGCTCCCTCACTTGCCCAATTTCTTAGAATGTTGGATCTTTCCAAGTTCAATAATCTTCTTTGGACAACAAGAACCAGTGAAGTTGTATGTTTAATGGTGTACTTGGCTGTTCAAGAACTAGGTGCGCATTGTATTTTATTTTTAACAACATCCCAAGCTTTTTTAAGTGGCGTAAACCATAACTTTTTTGAGTGGTATTATAGTATATGTAAGATAGCTGATGTAGTTAAAACTATCCATCTTTAATTTACACATTTTCATATGAGTAAACTTTTACGACAACTATTTGATTATGGCAATAATTCTTGGATTATCCAAGTACAAGCGCAAGTGGGCTGGTTATTTAACTAGATTTTCTTGTACACATCTGCATGTTGCGGAACAGCCATGACAAAGATCCTGTATTGCAACAATTAACGTAATGTTGAGCATTCTTTTTTATTCTTTGTGGATGTAGGTCATGCAAGGATGAAACCATCAAATATTTTTCTGGATTCCCTTCTACACTGCCCTTATATTATTGCCCTAACTTGTTCTCCAATGACCTATTCTGTTTTGTTGTGGTGTAGGAAGCGCATCAGCCTTCACCATGGTTTTGTTGCTGCTGGTTGCAATCTAATTTTACAACCAGTTCATACAAGTTATCATTTGTCCTTACTTCATAGAGCCATTACAAAGTACCCCTTGAATCCAAAGCCTTTTCATGTTTTGTGTGTTATCACACGAGCTTCTCCTTTGCGGATATTGAGGTACTCATCAAAGCATATCCTCTGTCTTGGTCATTTCATTGTACAATTATTATCTTTAATCTGTTGTCAATTATCACTGATCCAGCTTTACTCAAGATCCCCATAGATCCAGCTTCTCGTTTGATTAATATAGTTCATATCCAAAGAATTGATGTTTGTTTTACATCATGTTTTTTTATCATGCAAGTACTACTAATTGCCTTACTGCATTTGATAGTAGTGCCGGGCAGGCTACTGTCAATGGAAAGGAAATAATGGGCCAAGGATGTGTTTGGAGATGTCGATGAAAAGGAAAGAACAATGTGTACAGTGGTCACAGAATGACTGGAGCATTTGCTTGATGCATTTAGATAATTATTTATACCATGTAGAAACAAACGGGCTGGAGTAGTGTTCAGGTGTACATTTGTCGTATAGAGGTGGATGTTAAATATAATCCCCATGAAGTTGAATTATGACCTTTATTACTATTTCTCAATATATTTTGTATCCCGTGGCAATGACGGGCATTTTGAGATCTCATATATTTCACATAAAAATTTATTAATTGTTCTAGCTATTTTGCTGTGCATGGTTGAGTTAGAAAATAACAGTAGTTCTACATAAAACATACAGCTATACTAATATTGAAAACTGAATATGTATGTACACAAAAATATTAAGATAAATGTTATGAATGATTGATATGTTTAGATCCCACAAATTGCTAGCCTATCCTAGCACACATTTTGAGGACTGGATCTGCCACCATTTTCGGCGGGGCAGCCTGGATTCTATCCTATCATTGGGCTCCTCCAAATGAACTCATCTGCAACTGTTGCTGAACCGTACAAGGGGGGCACCAGGAAAGTTGTACTAGGCAGATGTCCAAGCAGTTGTGAAATTGTCTCCGGCTATGTTCAGGCTACAGCTTGGGTCCAAATTTGTATCGCTACAAGAAAATGTGTTTTGTACCAAGAAAAAAGTCAGTTAGGTGTTAGATTCTATTTTTGGTGCACATTTCTGTTAAAAGTTAAAGTTGTAACTCAGTTATGTTTCTTACCTGAGTCAATTAATTGCATGAACAACATGTCAAAAAATTCAGAAATTTTTGAATTTTGTTTACTATTTTCATTTTATTTTACTATTCACAAGGGTGCGTTTGAGCTTGGGATCAGAATATGACTTTCGCTACTCATTATGTATTAAACAAGGAAACATATATACACATCATTCCTACATGTTGAACGTTGAGCCAAAACCATCCAAACCCAGGTTCTGTGTGGGCCAATTGGATTTGCTACCAGCTTACTTGCCGACTCTTTGATTGTCGTGCTGCCCTGTGCAATGGGCAGCTGGTGAAGGTATTGTGCATAAGTTGTATTTCTCATGTTTATTGTATCAACAGATTGACCGTCAGGTCCTTCCCTACAAAATCTGTAGAAAGAAAAAAAACTACAAGGGAAGTACATATGAAGATACTGCAGTCTGCAGTTAACATCTCTTTTGCCAGTTTGGTATAACTTTGGTGGTCGTTTTATTATCCATTGAGACCCATATTTGATCACCATAGCTATAGAGAAGAGCATACCATTGATATGTACAGTATCATTACTATTTTAGCAGACATGGGTGACATTGTCATTCAGAAAGAAATCACTAGAGCGAAGAAAACCCAGTTTTAAAAATAGTAACAGTCCAACATCATGAGGATGCCATATTGACATAAGTGTATGATTGTTTGTCAGAAAGAAATGTATACATGTGGTTTTTATATCTGTAGACTATATCTCACCTGATCTATTTGTTGTAAAACTTACTTTGGTGTCGTGGTTTTTCTCATATTTTATTGCTAAGTACTACCGTGAGGACCTTGGAGGGAGTTTTTCTATTGATTAGTAAGTGTAGCTGTGTAGGGGACCACGAGTATGATGACCACTCAGCGTTTGATATTGTCAAATCCTTCTACCATTGAAAGGTATGAGGCACGTTTAGCAAGGATGGCCACTCGACATTTGATATTGTCAAATCCTTCTATCACAACAAGGTCTGCCAACGTTATACATTTTCTTAACAAGGAGTTAAGAAGATATTGAGCATGGTAAAAGACATTGTTTGGACCAATATTATGAGAATAAATTATTTGATTTTCCCTTGGGATTACATAATAGTGTCCTTCAAATTTTTAGGTCCATATATAATTAAAGAAAATTCTTGCTCCTGTTACAATTAGTGCACTATCTCCGGCGAAGTCTTTCGTGGTGATAGTACAGGGCGCCATGACGAATGTGAGATGGGCATCATCTGGTTTTAGAGAGGAGAGCTCCAGCGAGAAATGTCTACTATGGTGTGAAACCAAGCGAGAAGGGGAGGGTCCGGTGGGGAAAAAGAAGGGTGCGTTGTGAGGTAGGATTTTTTGTGGGACCGCGTGTTGGAGATCACATAGCGGATAGTCCGGACAACTACATTTGTTTCCAATATAGAGTTCATTTGGGGGAGTCCGTACTATCCAGGTGGATGGATTTTGGGGAGCCCGATGGACGCGGTCATTTGATGTCTGAACACGCGCGCGAACATATATAGGAGAAATGAGCTTCTTCCTTTGAGACGGCCATAATTATTTATTTGATTTATTTATATACATTGTAGCCCGTAGCAACGCACGGGCATTTTACTAGTATTACTCAATACCCCGACATATGAGCGTCCTCTATTTTAACACGGTGGCTCAACATTTTGCCACTTATCTTTCTTCTAACCAATGTTGATAATGGACGGGATGTCCAAGTGATTGCAATGCATTCGACAGGGTAAATCCCAAGATAATAAGCTTGCCACCGGACGACACACTTGTCATTGTGTATCACAAGGAAATTTTCAAAACTTTAAAAATAAATCTCATCTACCACGAACATTTATTGAATACATGAATAGTTTCTGAATTCATGAACGTTTTTGAATTGATACTTATTTTAAATTAGGGCAGAAAATTGAAATTCGCAAAAATTGAATCTTTTTGAGTATTTTCTACAATTTCATGGACATTTTTAGATTCACGAATATATTTTGATACATGATCATTTCTTCAAAATCAAGAATATGGTTTTATTTCCTGACATTATTTTCCAAATATTGGTTTTTTAATTTGTGAACATTTTTGTAAAATCACTTCATTTTATCAAACCAGGAAAATTTTATGATTTTTCTAACATTTTATGATTTCTCAAACATTTTTTTATTTTGAAATTCACCAAATTTTGTTTTGTTTAGACGAACATTTATTGGATACATGAATAGTTCTTGAATTCATGAACATTATTTGAATCAACGTTTTTTTAAATTAGGGCAGAAAATTTAATCTTTTTGAGCATTTTGTATAATTACATTGACATTTTTTAGATTCACGAATATATCTTGAATACACGATCATTTTTTCAAAATCAAGAACATGATTTTATTTTCCGACATTTTTTTTCCAAATTGTGATTTTTTTTAATTTTGAACATTTATGTAAGATAACCTACATTTTTTAAAATCACCAAATTTTATGGTTTTTGAACATTTGTTAAATTCATAAACATTTTATGATATCTCGAACATTTGTTTTCAAAAGTCGCAACTTTTTGAAATTTAGAAATATAGAATTTATTTAAAGAAGAAATAAAAAACAGAAATGAGAAAAGAAAAGACAAAAAAACAAAATGGAATAAGAAGGGGTGCAACGCCCCGCGGGCCAGCCCATGAGATCCTGAGGACGAGGAAGGAGTTGATGGCGGTGATGAAGTGGATGAAGTGGAAGATGGTGTGTGTGTGTGTGTGTGTGTGTGTGTGTGTGTGTGTGTGTGTGTGTGTGTGTGTGTGTGTGTGTGTGTGTGTGTGTCACCACTATGGCAGAAGCTCCCAAAAACATCCCCTAGAAGTCCCTACATACTGCCGCAACAGCTCCCACCGAGCCATTTGTTGTCAAAGCTGCGTCCACATTTATCTTGCACACATTTTTAGGAGTAGGCATCCACTGTGAAGGCCGGGCTCCTGTAATGACTGAGCATGTCTGATAAAAAAGAGTTTATGAAGCCATGTGTAGATATAGGACTCGAAAAGTAGCTCTCACGGGTAGACTCTATATCACGGCTGATCTCTTAGAGTTTTTCCATGATCTATAAGTCTGATAAAAAAAGAGTTAATGGTGGTGCGATGAGGAACATGTACAACTTTAGTGGCAACTCCTTCACAAAACAAAACATACCATAGGAAGTATCAAGGGCTTTGGTGTGAACCTTCGCCCTTCCGGTGCCCCCGACCCCACTCATGGTAGGAGTTGGCCTCTCTTTGTGTTGTTCGTCATGATTCTATGACCCACTCAAACTTTAGCAAGGAGTAAAAGTCACATGGGGTGACCCCTTTAGAAGAAAAGCTAGGGCTAGATGTCATGGGACCCACCAAAAGGGCACATGAAATTGCGCAAGAAGGTGTCGGAACCAACCCTGCTTTTGCATGTGGTTCTACCATGGGTATCCAAGGGTGGAATGATGATGAAGACGTCAATACAAAACTTTGAAGTGGGCCGCTTCACAAACCGAACATTCTCGCAGAAAATCCATGGCTTCAAGCAAACCTCCCACCTTTCGGTGCCCTTTTGGTTTGGTCATGGTACTATGACCTTTTGGAACACAAGCAAGTAGAAAGTCATATGGGTTGGCTCCTTCTGAAGAAAAAGCTAGGGCTAGACGTTGCGAGGCCGCCGGAGAGGGGGGTGCACGAAATCATGCGAGGAAGTGTTGGAACCACTCACCCTTTGCATGTAGTCCTACCATGGATATGCAAGGGTAGTGTGATGAGAAAGAGATCAATACACATCTTTGTAGTGGCATATCCTTGACAAACCAGAACATCCCGTTGGAAGTGAACCTCCCCCATTCTGGTGCCCCCAACTCATCTCATGCAAGCAGTTGGCCTTTCTTCGGTTTTGTCATGACCCTATGACCCACTGAAACAAAATCAAGGAGTAAAAGTCACATGGGGTGGCTCCTTTAGAAGAAAATCTATGGATAGACATCATGGGGCCCGCTTAAGAGGGGGGGACACGAAATCACGCGAGGAAGTAATTGAACCACTCCTTATGCATATGGACCTACCACGTGTATGCAAGAGTGGTGTGAATGGCAATGTCACACGCACGCACTATGATATCAAAGTAGCAACTCTGGTGTATGGGCGGAGAGACAACTTCGCTTGGAGGTGCGGTGAGCGATGCAGTGCCGATGCAGGGCCGTGGGGGCATGGTGCGCCGTTGTCCGAGACATAGTCGGGGATACAAATCGGCTAATTCGAGTGGTTGCCCGGCACTGACACTGGGTCAGCCAAGGCCACCTTCGGGACCGCATCAGTGGGAATGCTAGAGCGGTAGTCTTCCCAGCACCATGACGGATCGAGATCAACGAACATCGCCTCGTCCATTGCCCAGAGAAGGACCACCATTCAAACGGCCAACTCACCACATTTGGCAATCTCCGCTGCTACTCCTCTTTGGCAACACGTACGATCACGTACTTCGCTGCGCCCACCATATCCTTCGAGGTATCATACTATGGAGCGATCCCCTTCATCCTCATCAATTTCGCGGCATCACCTACTGCGGGCGCCTCAAACACCATATTCCATGCCCTAGTGTCGTTCATCTTCACCAAACCATACAAAGATGTCATTATTCATAAAAAAACATAAAAACAACATCTAAGATATATAGCACTATATACCACACATATGAAAGATAGCTTTTGCAAATAAATACACATATCCACATTTTAAGAAGATTGCAAATTTTTACTACTAACTTCTTTTTAAATTTCTTTTTGTTTTCTTTCTCTTTTGTGTAATTTTTTTATCAGCCTTGCTAACCTCTACTACATACACATCAGTTGACCTATATCTATACAAATGAAAGTGCTATATCCTCCTCTTCTCTCCCGCCGTCTCATCTCCTCTTCTCCTCTCATCTCACACTCTGAATTAATCATACAAAGCATTCACACATATCCTCTCAAACTCATCCATAGCAATTTATAAACAAAAAATGAAAACTGAAAATAAATAAAATAAAAACATGCATACCGTCCATTATATATCATCAATATATATTATCATATGCGTGTCATCCATCCATATATTATCTATATCAAATTTCCATATATTATCTATATTTTATCTAGATTGGATTACTATAGATCCAGGTTTTTCGACGATCGATGAACATAAGCGTAAATACCACCTGACAAGGTGGGATGTGATCTATCGCCCTAAAGACTAGGCAGGTCTAGGGGTGAAAGACCTTGAGATTAAAAATAAGAGCATGTTGAGCAAGTGGCTTTACAAGATACTTACCAAGGATGGGGTTTGGCAAGAATTACTTAGGAATAAGTACCTTCATTCAAAAACCCTCTCTGAGGTTCATGCAAAACCAACATACTCGCCTTTCTAGAAAGGACTCATGGGAGTTCAAAATGATTTTTTTTCGGAGGGACGTTCATTGTAGGAAATGGTCTAAGTAGTAGGTTCTGGGAAGATATATGGCTAGGGGACATGCCACTAGCCATGCAATACCCTCATCTCTATCATATTGTGCGGCGGAAAGATGTCTCTGTTACCTCTGTGATGGGCCACATACCGTTGAACGTTGCCTTTAGAAGACCACTGATTGGGGACAAATGGATAGACTGGTTAAACCTTGTTCGAAGGTTGATGATGGTCAACCCACGAACCAGACACATATATAGTTGGAAGTTGACTGCTTCTGGTGCCTTCACAGTCAAATCCATGTATATAGACCTCATGAATGATGGGTAACCTTTTCACCACAAATATATACAGAAAATGAAAGTCCGATTGAAAATAAAAATCTTCATGTGGTACTTGGATCGCAAGGTCATCCTGACAAAAGATAATCTGAAAAAAGATTAGTAAGGATGCACTAAGTGTTGCTTTTATGGCGATGAGGAGTCGATTCAGCATTTATTCATTCAATGCCCACTTGCCAAGCTACTATGGCGAGCGGTCCGTACAACTTTCAATCTACCTCCACCCACGAGTTGTACGAATATGTTTGGAAACTGATTAGTGGGGGTGCACCCCAAGTTGAAGTGTCATATCCATGTGGGTATTTGTGCTTTACTTTGGGCCATTTGGAACACTCATATTGATTGTATTTTTGACAGAACGGAAGTTCTGAACTTTTTGCAGGTTATCTTCAAGGCCACTAGCTGGATCCATAAGTGGTCATTACTAAGCAAGGAGCAGCATTGGGCGCCCACGGTCTTTGGGTGCAATCAATGGGAGATGGTCCCTTGGGATTTGTTCAGGTGATTTGGTTGGGGGCCTATTGTGATGCATGAGGCTCATTTCCTTACGATATTCTATTTTTAGTTTGCCCTTGGGGCAGTCATGTGCGACAGTGTATTGGTTGAATTTTGTTATGATCGGATGATGAACTATGATATGATAAATAAAAAGCTAGGTGCATCACTCGATGGAGAGGCCGAGGGATATCCCCTCTTTTCAAAAAAATATATCAAATTTCCATACCTATATCATATCCAAACTCTAAACCTAGCTAGCTAGATCCACATCCATACCATCCAATCATCCATATATATCTATTTCCATACCATGCATATGAACCTAGCTGGGTGATCCATCGTATCCATATGCAATTTCAATTGAAAAATAGTGCTAATTAAAAAGAAAAGGAAAGGGGGAAAGTGGAGCTAGCTCACCTCGGTGGGATGTGGGAGGTCGGCCGACATCAGTTGACCAGCGTCAGGGTTGGTGGTGACGGCCGATGCTGAGGTGGTGGAGCCCGACGACAGAGGCTGCGACAGCGGCCGGGATGGAAGTGCTGGAGACGACGCAATTGTAGGCTGCAGATCGACGATGGCTGCGACCGATTGCAGCTCGGGCAGGTGCGGAATGGTTGATGTGGAGGAGGGCGGCGAGGCTAAGTTGGTTGAGGCGCCACGCCGATCGAACTTTTTGTATAAGGAGGTCCTGGGCACGATAATATCCAAATGTAAGCCAAGTGCCTTCTATTCGCTACTCGGCTTACTGCGACGAATGGTTTGACATTTCAAAAGAAAAAAGAAAAGGAAAATCATAAGCCACGTGCGCCTAGAGCATACTGGGCTTATAGCTCACGGAAACACCGAGCCGTTAGGCAAGGTGTCGCATGGCATGGTAGCTACTGTGCCGAGTGTAGCATGTAAGCCATGGCGTATAATTATCTAAGCTGAGGTCCCTAGTTGTCGTGTGTTTTGCTGCGTGCTCTGTTTACATGGAGTGCCCGAAAAATTACACTTGGCATATGACAATGGTGAGCGATACACGCTGGCGCGCCGGCCCAAATTTGGTCCGGTCGCAGCGCAGGCGTTGGATGCGTACACCTGCGCCCGTCAGATCTGGACTTCTCCCTGTCGTTTTTCCTCCAAAAAAAAATCCGCGACACCAGCGGAGAACAGGAGCAGCGGCGCCGCAGGCACTCGCCATTGATGACCGCCTCCCACGCCGCCGCTTCGCCGCCGGTCGCCGCCCTCGCCGGTGATCGGCGCCTCCCATACATTTCTCGTCGGCTTCACGCATGCAACACCGAGCGATTGCAGGTTGCAGTCAAATTTTGGCATGGGCGCAGCTTCGATTAACAACGGGGCGCAGCTCCGATGGCAGCGGTCACCGGCCGCAGCGCCCCATGGACGAGCTCGCAGTCCACCTCCCTCAATTGCTGGTTCCAAAAAAACTGCCGCTGGTCGAGCAAACGCCAACAACAATTGCAGCAAAAATGTAAATGCGTCATTGGTAGGCGCTCACCGTCGCAGCAATTCGGTTGGCTGGTTCCAGCTCGTCATGCTGATTGTAGCAAAACACGACACTGGCTGTACCAGGACGTGACGCTGATCGAAGCAAAATCGATCGCCGGTTGTAGCTTTTGTGATTGCCGGTTGCAACAAAAACAATTTCTAGTTCCAGCTCAGGTTGTACTTCCAGCAAAAATTTTGTCCGCCGCCCTCCGCGGTTCCAGCATCTTTTCAACACGGTTGTAGCACTAACTCTACTGGTTCCAGCAAATCCCACTTCGCAAAATCCGCCGTCCTTTGTTTCCAGCTTTTTTATTTGTCGGTTCCAACTTTTTTTTTTCATCGGTTGCAGCGTTTTTCTCAGCCAGATGCAACACTTTGTAGCAGAGTAGAACTCGATGTGGCTGCAGGTAGAAGGAAGGTAAGAGCATCTCCAATAGCATGTGTATATTTGGATGTCTATACATTCATATAGACAATGGTCTAAAAAGATTCCCTTATATACACGTCCAGTTTTGCATCAGAATGTCTATATACAAGGACCATGACAGGTGGGCCGTCGCTTGGAGAGAAAGAAATCATGACTGCAGCTGAGTTTAGACAACACCTTCACAATGTCCAGGCATGGACGTTGTCGAGGTTGATTTAGAGGATGTGTATATTTGGAAGACTATATAGACAAGCTGTTGGACGCCTATTTTGGACTCACGTCGTGGAAAACGAGTATAGACATCCATATAGACAAGCTATTGGAGACGCTCTAACAGATAAGGCAAAAGATAACTAAGGGAGAAAAAGAAGGGCAGTCACGCGGGGCCAACGAACACGTGAAACATGGGGAGCAGTTTGCCTGGGACTACGAGGCCAGCGTGGCACAAAAGCCAGCATGGTGCGCGTATTATGAGTGCGAGTCAGTGCGTCCGGCCGAAAGTTGCGTCGACACGCCGTATATAAACGTTTCCCTTAATACACTCGGCGTACAATGTTTTTCCTGTACTGCAGGAAGGATGGCACTCGGATATCGATCCAACAGTCTAGATGAAAGAAATTGAAAGTTAGAAAACATTAGGCATCTGGTTCCATACCTGGCCCCAACATCACGGACAAAAAGAAACTTTGACATTTTTTTTGACGGGCGAAAACTCTGACATCTTTAAGAACAGGATCGGAGAGAACATGTTGCTCGAAGGAATGAAAAACAACTACAATTTTTTTAGGGCTAATGCCGCAGCTTTATTTAAAACTCCGCAAAGTTCGGAATATCATCCGAGATTACATCCAGAATACAGTCTGGGGGGACCCCCAACCACACCTTACATAAATTTTCACCCACTCCTACTCTAGCCAACTTATGCGCGGCGACATTCGCTGATCGACGTAACCACGACACCTTGACACCATGTTTCGTCTCCAACATCTGTTTTATTTCATGAATACAGGGACCCACCGCTGAGAAGTTCGTACCCTCTTGCTGGATCATCTGAACCACCTTCAAGCTATCCAGTTCTAAATGATTATTTTGCTCCCCAATCTCATCAACAACCTGCAGCGCTCTCTTGGATGCAAGAACTTCCGCTGCTTTCGGGTCTTGTATGTGTGGAAAAGCATGACACAGCCCGGCCAAAAATGCTCCATTGTGATCCCGAATCACTGCCCCACCTCGTGCCTTGTCTCCCACTTTTGAAACTGCACCATCAGAGTTAATCTTAACCCACCCCTCCTCTGGTGCAGTCCATCTCTGAATTACCTTGGGTACTTGTGCACTCACTTTTGGCAGGTGTGAGTTCGCCCACTCTAGCATGTGGGCGCAGCGGCTGCATTACACAAGATCTGGCGAGTCAATCCGCCTCCCTTCCCTCGACTCGTTTCTTGCCAACCAGAGGCCATAAGTAGCCTGGATCATAGCTTCTTTCTCTTCCTCGGACACTCCGGAGAACCAGCCAAGTAGCCAACCAGCCAATGCGCCCTGGGTATCTATCTGACACGGCGGGGCTGCCTGATATGTCCATTTTGCATCATGCTTTTATATCAATATTTATTGCATTATGGGCTATTATTACACATTATATCTCAATACTTATGGCTATTCTCTCTTATTTTACAAGGTTTACCATGAAGAGGGGGGATGCCGGCAGCTGGAATTTTGGCTGGAAAATGAGCAAATATTGGAAACCTATTTTGCACAGCTCCAAAAATCCTGAAATTCCACGAAAGTCAGTTTTGGAATTAATAAGAATTATTGAGCGAAGAAAACACCAGAGGGGGCCCACACCCTGGCCAGGAGGGTGGGGGCGCGCCCACCCTCACTGGCGCGCCCTGTCTCGGGCCCCGGTGGCCCTCCAGTGCCCATCTTCGCTATATGAAGGATTTTACCGAAAAAAATAAGAGGCAAGCTTACGGACGAAACTCCGCCGCCACGAGGCGGAACCAATCTAGAGCTCTAGCAGAGCTGTTCTGCCGTGGAAACTTCCCTCCGGGAGGGGAAAATCATCACCATCGTCGTCACCAACGATCCTCTCATCGGGAGGGGGTCAATATCCATCAACATCTTCACCAGCACCATCTCCTCTCAAAACCCTAGTTCATCTCTTGTATCCAATCTTGTATCAAAACCACAAATTGGTACCGTGGGTTACTAGTAGTGTTGATTACTCCTTGTAGTTGATGCTAATTGCTTACTTGGTGGAAGATCATATGTTCAGATTCTTAATACATATTATTACTCCTCTGATTATGAACATGAATATGCTTTGTGAGTAGTTACGTTTGTTTCTGAGGACATGGGTGGAGTCTTGCTATTAGCAGTCTTATTACTTCTCATTATAAGAAATTTTCTAGGCTTGTCCTTTGCTACAAAAAGGATTGGGCCACCTTGCTGCACTTTATTTACTTTCATTGCTTGTTACTCATTACAATTTATCTTATCACAAAACTATCTGTTACCTATAATTTCAGTGCTTGCAGAGAAAACCTTACTGAAAACCGCTTGTCATTTTCTTCTGCTCCTCGTTGGGTTCGACACTCTTACTTATCGAAAGGACTACGATAGATCCCCTATACTTGTGGGTCATCACTGCCACCGCGATACCTTTTTCCAAGCGCAAAAACTGCCAGAACTGGGCTGAATGCTGACATGCCCAAAAATGGTGGATCATGGTCTCTTCCCTTCCGCATGCAACACAAAAAACACCCGGGTTTATCCTTCTCCGATGAAGTTCCGATCCTACAGCTAATCCATTTCTGATTATACGCCACATATGAATTTTTGCTTTCGGGGGCGAACTCGTCCTCCACATCGCCATGTATCCCTTATGCGTTTGGACCGAGTTTGAAGACTCCTGCTGGCCCATTCTCGCCTTCCTCTTTGACATCCATAGGTGATATGCTGACTTGACACTGAATACGCCATTGTTGGTAAAATTCCAAGATGGGTAGTCTTCAGTTCCCTGTCCACCCACTGCTATTTGCATAATATCATGAGCATCTGATTCCGAGAACATAGCCCCAAGTTTATTTAGATCCCATCCCATCCAGCTTTGATTCAGTAGATCGGCCACTTTGGTTGCACCTTGGACGTAAATCTGACCCAGTGGTCTCAAACAGCCTTCCCATCGAATCCAATTGTCATGATGAATGTTGATCCTTGAGCCGTCACCCACCCTCCACACCAGCCCCTCACTAAGGAGATCCCTCCCATACAAAATGTTTCTATACGTGTATGACGAGTTGGACGGGCAAGTGGCGCTTAAAATCGTATCATCCTTGAAGTATCTAGCTTTCAACACCCTAGCACAGAGAGAGGAGGGATTAGTGAGGATTCTCCACGCTTGCTTGGCTAATAACGCTAGGTTGAAGCCCTCCGGGTTTCTGAAACCAAGGCCCCCTTCCTTCTTAGAATCGCACATCTTCTCCCAAGAGATCCAATGCACCTTTCTTTCACCATTCATTGCCCCCCCACAAGAATTTTGAAGAGATGGATGTCAGGTTCCGGCATATCTTCTTTGTGAGATGAAAACAACTCATGGTAAAAGTCGGTGTTGATTGTAATCCCGATTTAACAAGGACTTCTCTGGCGGCCTTGGACAGCCCCTGTCCCTTCCACCCGTCACCTTGCCCTTGGAGCTTTGGTGACATACCTAAAAGTACCATCCTTCGATCGTCCAACCAGTGTTGGCAGACCAAGGTACCGCTCACTTAGCGCCTCACTCTCAATTCCAACCGCCTACTTTAACTCATTTTTGATCTCATTAGTGCACCCCTTCCCGAAGAAAATTGATGACTTCTGCATATTCACTCGCTGCCCCGAGGCCTCCTCATATCTCATCAAAATTTCCTTGAGAGCGGCCATACTCTCGGTTGAGCCTTCAAGGAAAACGATGGTCATCCGCAAACAGCAAATGCGTGACATGAGGGCCAGTGCCCCCAAACGAGACGCCCTTGATCCTCCGTTCCTCCTGTGCTCTTCTCAACAGTGCCGAAAAACCCTCTACACAAAAGAGGAACAAATACGGTGAAAGCGGGTCACCTTGTCTTAATCCGCGCGAAGGTGTGAACCACCTAGAGCAGCCCCCATTAAGCTTGACAGAGCAACGAGCTGATGTGACACATCGCATAATCATGGTAATCCATGCTTGATCGAAACCAAACTGAGCCATCATCCTCTCCAAGAAAAACCACTCAACCCTGTCATACGCCTTCATCATATCTAGCTTCACCGTACATAAACACTTCCTCCTCTTCCTAGTCCGAAACAACTACAATTCATTAAGCCTGTTTAGTTGGCTAAACGGCTCGCTAAACATTATGCCTCTTGCTTGCTTTCATCAGTAAGCTTCCTTGGTGAAGAGCCTGACGTCTCTCCACCGCGACTCCATGAGGTGCGAGGGGGCCGTCTGAGTGTACACCCCGAACTTGAAGTAGTGTATGTCGCCACCGCGCCCCGCTACGCGCAGCCGCTCCTGGCCGTCGATAAACACGGTGAGCGTCCCTGCGCCGCCGACATCGTGGATCACGTTGAGCCTGAACCACCGGTCGTAGATGCCGCGGTCTACCACCCGCGTCCAGTCGTCGTAGTACACCAGCGCGCCACCGTAGACGTGCAGCATGAGCGTCGTCGCGTGCTTCACCGCGCCGAACACCTGCATGATGGACACCCCCGTCGTGCCCGAGGGGACGTAGGCATACCCCTCGAACTGCCACACGCCGGAGCTGTAGTTTTGCTGCGCCACAGGTTAATTGACACAACACGGTGTTAATGGACGAATTAATACTGCGCATGGATATGGATTAGTAGTGGGGATGATTAATTACCATGCGGATTTCTGTTCGTGGCTTGGCGTGGCTGGCTGGGCTATGAGGCTTGTCAGTGCAGTACACCCACATCCGCCGCATGCCATTCACAAGCTCGTACCGCTGTTCCAGCTGCACATCGTACGGCCTCTGCACCGGGAGCTGAGCATCGGTGAGTGGCACGGTGATGAAGCCGGTGGTCGGGTCGCACGCCGCGGCGTTGGCGCCCTGCGTGGCGCATGACAGTGCCAGGAGGAGGATGAGGAGGTGGAACGGCATAGACAGTCTGTGTAAGTTGGGAGCCATTTTGCTAGTTAGCTAAGCAAGCTCCTAATGAAGCAAGCCTCTGATCGATGTGTGTGTGTATATATGCACACAATGTGTGTATAGGTTTGTAGAACTCAGCCTTGTGTTGCGATGGCTAAATTATGATTTTTCCGATTCTTAATGTGGAAGTGCACCTGTGCACGTTACAAGCCTGAAGTCTAAACTCAAGCAAACGATAAGCTTACAAACTAGATACACAACATTGTCCTAGATAGAGCATAATTCCGAGGATATTCCGAATGTGTTTCGACCATGTCCACCAGGTTTTTTTAACATCCATATCTACCAGGTCAACACTACATAAAACAACAAGAAATAAATAATTTCCTTTTAATTATCAATCTTCCAAGAATTATAAAAAATATTTTGAACATTCAAACTAAAATCAGTTTCGCTTCAATGAATTCAAACTACAATTTTGAGTTCTTTTATCTTCAAATCTCAATTACTATCAACTTCATGATGTAATTTTTAGTTAGGAAATATTTGAGATGTGGAAAACATATATATTTGAGTATTGAAGGTTTTTTAATACAGTACAAACGCAAACACTCATCCATATGAATGCACACACACTCTGCCCATATGAGCACTTTGGAGAGACCGAGCCAGCACTTCACCTTGAGATTGAGGAAGTCGCGACAGACGCCTTCGTAGTCAAAGGAAAAGTCTCCTCCCAATGAACACACATCACCGGAAGACATGAAATAAATTAAGAAAAATACGACCGCCAATGCCAAATTTAAGACCTGAATCCTAGTGAGCTGGTTCGACCATAAGAAACCTAACCATTTAAGCTATGCTCAGTTCACATTTGAGTAGTGAAGTTAGTATGCGACAAATATATAGCTTGAAACTAACACTTCTTTTAGAAGCCCCCGCTAGTTCGAAATCATATTTATGACAGCATACGTGTCACCAAAGTGTACTTGTAGCATTTGGGAGCATTGTATTTCTATAGCACGACACGGACTGGTAGTGGAAGCAAACACACTACAAAAGTTGTTTATAGAGTTGTTTGTATTCGTTAGTGGGCGGAAGAAAAATTGCATGCGGCCAGCAGAGCACCCAGCGTGGGTTCATTATTTTACTTGGACGCGACACCGCTTGAGATATTTCTAAGTCAAGTTGGGTTGCATTATTGTCTTGTGGAGTGGTAAAAGTGGACCAACACCAAGCGGGACTCGTATGAGACGATCGTTCTTGACAAGCCAAACCGGCCTATACGTGCTAATAAAAAAGAGGATCGGGACGGCGGATCAGGACGGCAGAGAGTAAGTGGATAAAATTAAAATAGACTAGACAATATATCGTGCATTGTTGTGGGACCTTTCTTAAATTAAATGTATTATAAGGACATGTTTGCTTGCTATCCTGGGAGGTTCACGCTGGCCTGGACTACGCCTCACATGTGTCGGATTGGTGTCGTGGGAAAATAGGGGCTAGTTTGGTGAGAATGGATTTTTGAAACATGGGTGCATTGGAGGACTTTATTTTAAATAGTTTAAGAATCACATTTAAAATTTCAAAAAAAAATCCCGAAAAGAATTCTACATGATCATATGGATGGATATTGCACACGTGTGAAGTTTGGTGATGAGATAAGTAAACATGTGAGCCATGCAAAAATGACAAAATGACTTTGGCAATGAAATTATTGTCGAGCATGATGTTGTGCGGCTTGATGTCAAAGTGGAGAATCTGATGTCATAGCCCTGATGCAGGTAGTTGACACCCCTGACAATGCCCAGAGCGATATCCTTGAGCTTGTCCCAAGAGAAAGTCTTCTCAGCCGAGAAGCTGTACTTGTCGAGGGAACCTCATGGCATGTACTCGTAAACCAATACTCTTCCAATTTCCTCGGAGCAAAACCCCCAACTAGACGCACTACATTGACGTGGTGGGTCGTGCTGATGATGGAAACCTCAATGATGAAGTCATCTCCGTTGCAGCTGGAGCCAGAGTTCAACATCTTGACGGCCACGTGAACATCATCAAGCAGCACACCCTTAAACACGGCGCCGAAACCTCCATGGCCCAGCTTGTCTGAAAACCGGTTCGTGGTTGTAGCGATATCTGTGTAGGCATACCTCGTCGGGCCGACAATCTACTGCATCCGAAGGAACTCCTCGACAATGTCGATGGTGATCCTTGTTTTTCAGTACTTGTGGGCAAAGAAGACAAATACAACCAGTGGCGCCAACACGAACCCGCACAGTACTGTAGCAAGAGAATTAATTGATCATGTTGGTAGCTAGTGTTGAGTTGTATGATGCGAATGCGTAGCTTTTTCATAGTAGATGAGTATACTAGCTAAGTAGCTAAAGACTGAAGGGGTAATTAATTACCAGCAAACCACTTGAGAGCCACCATCAAATATGTTGGGACATTCACAGCGTAATATTTTGTATTCCGGGATCTTGCTGGAATAGCCACGCCCTGAATTCCAAGATCTAATAAATTTCTAAAACATATCAACATTACTATGTGGTGGATAGGGGGCATTTGCCCCCCTCCCACTTCTGGCGTTTTTCATCACATTGTATTTACTCAGTTGTTATTTATAGTTGTGTGCATATATCTTATAATCATAATTTGCATTATATAATCATATATACATGATGTACTGAGACTTTATTTGCTAATTAAAATTACATTTTTTATGTTTATGCGTTCATATTTTCATGATATGTGATATATATTGGCAACATATTAATATTACTATGTTATAGTTGGTACGACCATTGTACCTCATTCGCACAAGGGCCTCCGTAACGCTAGGGCCAGCCCTGCCAACCAGAAGGAAGAATCGTCATAGTTGATGCTGGTGACCAGGTAAGTTGCCGTGTTGATCTGGATCCTGGCATGGTCGTCATCGCTGCAGGAGAGCTTGTACGACGGGATGCTGCACTCGAGTGGATCCCTTTGCTGCCGGAAAGGGTACCCAAGGTCTTGGAGGTGGCCACAACGGAAAGGAGGACTGGAGGCATGCGCATCTGCTACAAGCACCGCAAGATGCACGCACAAGGCCTAACAACTATTATAATATCTATAAATTACAATCCATTACAATAAGTAATACATTCGACACTTACTGATAACCTGATTAATGACAAGTGTTACTAATTACATCCTGTATCTAATGCTTATTAACTGAATGACTTACATATCATTTTAACTTTATCTGAGGGGTTAAACTTGTATCAATGGCTTAATCATTAATTTGATATTATTTGAATGTATAAATCATAAATTCTTTTTGCACAGTGATCTGTATTTAGCAATAGTCAGTATAATTCATATTGAATATGACAATCATACTTATGATGCACTCAATATGGTTCATTAATTACATATCATTTTGAATCAGTTGCACGTTATGGCAGATTGCATAATGACTATGCAACATTAGCTAATCTTAAGTTGGTGTTAGACTTAACTTTAAAGTGTGCTTCGATTAGATTCGATTGAGATTAGTACTAGTTCGGATGCTGATATGTGCTTGTTAGTCTGGCATTGATAGTGTGAGTACTTGCTGAATCATTGGATGTAATGAATCAATGACTAAAGATATATGGGTCAGATTATATATCGATCATGATGGAATCTGGATTTAGATTGCATGGGGCTAATAATTTATAGTGTTATGTGTGGTCATGCATATGGCAATCGCAGATCATGATATTGCTGATCATGCGATCATGGAGCGATATGATATGAGGAATTGCATATTGATGATAGTGTATCAATGGTATCACAGAACTCATAGATTCAATTAGAACATTCTATGCATATGCTAATCTATGATGTCGATTATGTGATACTCATAGACATGTGACGTGAATGACCATGAATGCATGACAGTGCATAGTGACATGAGCTAACGAGTCGTATGTATCGTGCATGCAGAGTGCATACAGCTAGAGTGGAGGAAGATGAGTGAGCCGTAGTTGAAGATGATGGTACGCCGATGAGTGTACTCGATGGGATCTAGTCAGTGCATCTGAGAGAGTCTAGATGATATGGCATGGAGCATGAGAGCATGGACGCGAATCCAATGTGGCATCGACGATCGAAGCATGATGAGCGATGGTATGACAGCCATGCAAGCGATAGTGGAGCTCTGTACGAGACTGGCAATGCTTAGCATTGAGCATCGAGAGGCGAGTGCACGCATGTGCATGCTGATGCGCACTGAGCTCGGTAGCGGTCATGTAGCACGAGAGTTGAGCAGCGAAGCGCCTACATGGTCGCGCAGTGTAGGCATCGATGCTATATTACGTGCGTATCTCGTGGAGATTGCAGCGTGCAGTCAGCTGGCTAGCCCGAAACATGACTACGGAGCATCGACGCATGGTGCTCCGCATGACCAGGCGTCGTGGCGCTGATAGCCATGCTGGATCATGCGTGTCCGCAGTCATCGCATGCTATCGCAGCACGCGCCGCGGAACTCGACAGTCGCACTCGCGCTGATCGCCAGTACGCATCCCGACGCGTCGCAGCGTCCCTGCACGCGTCGCGCATGACGATGACCGAGAAGCAATGGATCGTAAACAAAATCTGCAGCCATGGAGGGCAGCTCTCAAGGGCTGATCGATGTGGAAGGGGCTTTGAAGCTTCAAGTGCTGCCAAAGATCCGGTCTTTGGTGGCGGGTGGTCAAAATATGCTACCTCAGATGAAGGAGCTGCAACGACGCCATGTGAGCGATTATGCAGACTGTCCGATGTGCGGAAATGGAGATGAAACTCTATCACTGTTTGATGACTTGTGATCACGCCAAGCTGTTTTGGGTGGAGGCGAAAATCAGATTTACTGTCAAGGTGCCCGACTCCATCCACACACTTGGGCTACTGATTTGTTGGATGCTAGGTTGGTACCAAGGAAAGATGCAGCTATTGCTATTACGGTGATGTGGGCTATTTGGAGCAGCCGGAACAGGTTCACTCACCATGAAGAAAGATATCAACCCAAGCGACCCATGGAGGTCATTTCTGAAATTGTGAGGGCACTGGAGATTCCCCCCACGACAGCTACTACTGCGGTTCACGCGCAGCAGAGATGGGAGGCGCCGGCGTCCGGGGTGGTCAAGCTGAATGTTGACGGCGCGGTCGACAAGGCTAGCGCAAAGGGTGGCACAGGCGTAGTTGCCCGTAACAGTGAAGGCAACCTACTAGTGTCGCGGTGCACTGCCTACCAAGGGGTGGTTGATCCCCTAACTGTGGAGATTTTGGCCTGCAGAGATGCTATTTTGCTCGCGAGGGAGAAGAACTATCAGAACGTGATAGTCGAGACAGATTGCCTCAATGCTGTTCAGCTCTGGGAAGGAAGGCTGAGAGGTAAATCTAAGGGGTTCCATATTTTCCAAGAGATGCAGGAGGAGATGCCGTTTTTTCAGGGATTTCAGCTTCGTTATGCTAGCCGTCTAGTAAATTCTGTTGCTCATACTTGTGCTAAGGAAGCTTTAGTGGTAGACAATGTTGCTACCTACTCTAATGTAATCCCTGGATTTCTGAGATGCGTTGTGCACTCAGATTTGCCACCGCTAATGAATAAAATCCGGAGAGCGGAGGTTCAAAAAAAAAAGTAATTACGTTTGTCCATATATATTAAATTATCTTAACCATAAATTTTAGATAAGAACGGCTGAGATTCAAAAGATGTAACGTAACACAAAAGAATAAGTATGTACAAATAGTTTGACCTGTCACGTATAGTTCAATGTGTCTTTCGTTTTATGAAAGAGGGAGTCCGTAGCTTACGTGGGTGCTGCAAGAGAAAAAAAGATCTACAACCAACGTTAGAACATCTCCAATATATAGTAAAAAGGAAGCATGGACTATAAAAGAAAAAAAGAGGAAACGTCCAATACAGAAAAGGATGCGTCTAGCGAGCGACAGGGCGCTCGCTAGCTCTCCGTAGCGGCCGTCACTTTTATCAAGTTTATGTCCTCATAAACAAAAAAGAAAATATTCTTTCTCATCATAAAAAAGGTAGAAAAGGCATGCAGCGTGTTTTTAATTACGGATTGGAAGGCACCCACGTGTACATTAATTTAGAGTTTCTTTTCATTTTAAAAGCCATAACTTTTGAACAAAACATCGAAATTAAGATCCGCTTTCACCTTTGGAACCCTTACGACGTGCTCTTCAAAACTAGATCCCGCATGGGTATGTTTCGACGAACTAGTCTTTCTGCCAACTAAACATTAATGTATGTGCAATTTGACTACATTATCGCGCTGATTGAGCATATGTGTGTGCCAAATAGTCCTGCCAACTAAACATCAATGTGTGTGCAACTAGACTACATTGCCGCGCCAACTGAGCATATGTGTATGTTAATAGTCCTGCCAACTAAACATCAATATATGTGCAATTAGACTACATTACCGCGCCAATTGAGCATATGTGTGTGCCAGATAGTCCTGCCAACTAAACATCAATGTGTGTGCAACTAGAGTACATTGCCGCGCCAACTGAGCATATGTGTGTGTCAATAGTCCTGCCAACGAAACATCAATATGTGTGCAATTAGACTACATTGTCACGCCAACTTAGCATATGTGTGTGTAACTAGTCCTGCCAACTAAATATCAATGTGTGTGCAACTAAACTACATTGCCGCGCCAACTGAGCATATGTGTATGCCAATAGTCCCGCCAACTAAACATCAAAGTTGTTATGATTGCTAGACTACAATCTCATAGGAAGTTGAATCATGCAGATCCGAAAATTGATTTTGCAAAAAGTTGCACGATGTAGTACTAAAGTTGCACAATACAGTACTAAAGTTGCACCATATAACACCAAAGTTGGCATAAAAAAAATTCGTCGAAACATACTCATGCGGGATCTAATTTCAAATATCTCGTCGCAAGAGTTCCAGAAGTGAAAACGGATCTGAATTCTGACGCGCGGTTTGAAAGATATGACTTTTAAAATTTAAAACTCCAAAATAAATATGCATGGATTTGTTCTGTTAAGAGGGGCAGTAAAAGAATCTAGACTTATGCATAACATCAGGATATTTTCCTAAAAAAACAGCAGGATCATAAACAGACCACTAGCCCGCCATATTTCATAGAAATACAAACGCATACCAAGGGATCACTTTGAACTCCAGGGAAAAAATTCAACAGACACATGCATGGACATGTATATAAATTGTCTAACAGTCAAATACCTATAAAAGGGAGACGCTCATGTCCCAATTAAAGTAAAAAATAAAAGTAAAAAACCGAGCGATCAAAAGATACTACTAATCAGCGAGGCATCTCTCGCTGCAATCATTGGCCTATTTTCATTCACGTTGCAACCAACTAGCTTGGCCAAATGGCTGCGTAAACTGGATTGGTTGGCTAAGTGATATTATTTTAAGAAATCTTTAGGTTTTCTATTCACATGAAAATATTTAGGACGTTAATTTAAGAGAATTTGACTCGCTAAGATGGTTTTTCCAAAATAGTTCTTTAGGATACTAATTTAAAAGTATGAGAGCCAATGAAATGTTTTCTTACCAGTTGTTCAAAGATATGCTCATCATGCATGATCCATAGGAAAATCGACCATGTATACTTATCTATAAAGAATATGTGTGCAGCAATGCACCATAGCAGGTGTTGAGGTTGATAAGCGATGATGACCGGACACCTTATGGCATAGGCTAAACGAAGGTTGATGACTGAGGAAAAAATGAAAGGGTTGAGTAAGCCTTTTGTTGGAATATGCAAATGAGTATAAAATATGAGAATTTAGAAACACATGTTTCTGCGTGGACGAGTTTGCACAACCTACAAAATAATTAAATTCAAAAGTGTGTTTTGCTTCTTGACCTAGAAATTGGGACGGCTACACAGATGATGGTTATATAAAGACCAAATATTTTTTAAAATTTACTATTATTCCTGTAAATAATAACACTAACTAATCAAGACACTATGTCCTAGCTGAAATTCAAATTGGTCTATCTTTATGGTAGTTCTTTATAAGTTAATGGTACAGATTTACAATATATTTAAATACTTTTTGCACATGTGACTTTAAATGCTAGCACACTGCTACCATGATTCAAAATGTTCCTTCCACATGTCATTCAATATACTAATAACATACAATATTTTTCAACACCAAAATCCATACTACGGTTGCCAAAAAAATATAAAAAATTAATAACAAACAAGAATCTAGCATAAATGCGTGGGTTACTTCATTAGTTCTTAGTACAATGTGAGAAAAAACTTACATATTTTTTTGTCCGACATAAATATACATAGTGAAAATTTTTGAATAAAAAATGTTATTTTCAGTATATATGATGCACGAAAAAATCTAAAAGTTTTTCCCACATTCTAGGTAGAATGTTTTGTTGTTCTGCAAAGTTTGAAATTCATATGTTGATTTATATGGAAAAAACAAAAAAGAGAAAAGTGCTTGCATGAATCGCGATGCATAAATGGATGGCTAGATAAGGAGGTGCACCTAAGCCTAAGCTCCACAACATATTTTCTAGCCGCGCACCAACAAGGGCAGAGCACCCCGCCCGTCTTCCCCACGCTATGTCCCGATCTTGGGTCCGTGGAGCTCCTCCCGCCGCCACCCACCTGTCTCCGCCGCCGCGATGACCGTGAGGACAGAGCATCCCGCCTGCCTCCGCCTCAGAGTGGCTCTAGCGAGACAAGCAGCCAGCCTGTCTTCGCCGCGACTCCGGCAAGGACAAAGCAGCCCGCCTGGTCTGCGCCTCATCATGGCTTCAGATAGAAAAAGCAGCCCACCTCTCTCCGCTGCAACTCCGGCGAGGACAGAGCAGCCCGCCTCATCTCTGCCAGGCGACATCCTGAGGCTGGTCCAGTGGTGCTCCTCCCCGCCGCCATCGGACGCCACTCCAGCTAGGATAGAGCAGCCTGCCGCATTGTCGGCGCATGGTTGCCTCCTCCATGCTCCGTAGCAAGGAGAGTGGAATCAGATTTCAGTTTTGCTTGGGAATGGATTGCGGGGTGAGGGCATGGCCAATGCATAGCCCTAGGATGGTGACCCGCATGCCATGTAGGATCAGATGTTAGAAAAAGTTGGTTCGTATGGGGTAGCGGGATCCTCGGTAGGAGGCAGGTGCTTGGGAAGAAAAAATGTGGTCCGGTGCATTACGCTTAAAAAGTCGAAGTAAAGAGTATGGATGCATGTGTAATGGGAGTTTACTTTTTATTCTTTGATGAGGCCCACTAGTAGTCGCTTGTGTTGGGGAGAAAAATTAATGTAGATGTTGTTGGGGAACGTAATAATTTCAAAAAAATTCTACGCACACGCAAGATCATGGTGATGCATAGCAACGAGAGGGAGAGTGTCGCGTGGACCGAAAGCGAAGCGTTAGCACAACGCGGTTGATATAGTCGTACGTCTTCACGATCCGACCGATCCAAGTATCGAACGTGCGGCACCTCCGAGTCCAGCACACGTTCAGCTCGATGACGTCCCGCGAACTCCGATCCAGCAGAGCTTCACGGGAGAGTTCCGTCAGCACGACGGCGTGATGACGGTGATGATGTTGCTACCGACGCAGGGCTACGCCAAAGCCCCACTACGATATGACCGAGGTGGAATATGGTGGAGGGGGGCACCGCACATGGCTGGGAGAGATCAACAGATCAACTTGTGTGTCTAGAGGTGCCCCCCCCTCAGATATAAAGGAGTGGAGGAGGGGAGGGCCGGCCCTTCTATGGCGCGTCCTGGAGGAGTCCTACTCCCACCGGGAGTAGGATCCCCCCTTCCAAGTAGTAGTAGTAGGAGTCAAGGAAAGGGAAAAGAGAAGAGAAGGAAGGAGGCGAACCCTCCCTAGTCCAATTCGGACTAGGACTTGGGGCGCCAGCCCTCTCTCTTTCCCTAAAGCCCAATAAGGCCCATATACTCCCGCGAATTCTCTGTAACTCTCCCAGACTCCGATAAATACCGAATCACTGGAACCTTTCCAATGTTCAATATGGCTGTGCAATATATCGATCTTTACGTCTCGACCATTTCGAGACTCCTCGTCATGTCCACGACCTAATCCGGGACTCCGAACTACCTTCGGTACATCAAAACACATAACTCATAATATAAATCGTCACCGAACGTTAAGCGTGCGGACCCTACGGGTTCGAGAACTATGTAGACATGACCAAGACACATCTCCGATCAATAAACAATAGCGAACCTGGATGCTCATATTGGCTCCTACATATTCTACGAAGATCTTTATTGGTCAAACCGCATAACAACATATGTTGTTCCCTTTGTCATCGGTATGTTACTTGCCTGAGATTCGACCGTCGGTATCTCAATACCTAGTTCAATCTCGTTACCGGCAAGTCTCTTTACTCGTTATGTAATGCATCATCCCGGAACTAACTCATTAGTCACATTGCTTGCAAGGCTTATAGTGTGCGACATCGAGAGGGCCAGAGATACCTCTCCGACAATCGGAGTGACAAATCCTAATCTCAAATACGCGAACTCAACAAGGACCTTCGGAGACACCAGAGAGCACCTTTATACTCACCCAGCCACGCTAGACGTTTGGTAGCACACAAAGTGTTCCTTCGGTAAACGGGAGTTGCATAATCTCATAGTCATAGGAACATGTATAAGTCATGAAGAAAGCAATAACAACATACTAAACGATCAAGTGCTAAGCTAACGGAATGGGTCAAGTCGATCACATCATTCTCCTAATGATGTGATCCCGTTAATCAAATGACAAGTCATGTCAATGGTTAGGAAACTTAACCATCTTTGATTAACGAGCTAGTCAAGTAGAGGCATACTAGTGAAACTATGTTTGTCTATGTATTCACACATGTTTTATGTTTTCGGTTAATACAATTTTAGAATGAATAATAAACATTTATCATGAAATAAGGAAATAATAATAACTTTATCATTGCCTCTAGGGCATATTTGTTCAGTCTCCCACTTGCACTAGAGTCAATAATCTAGTTCACATCATCATGTGATTTAACACCAATATTCACATCTGTATGTGATTAACATCCATAGTTCACATCGTCATGTGACCAACACCCAAAGGGTTTACTAGAGTCAATAATCTAGTTCACATCTCTATGTGATTAAAACCCAAAGATTACTAAGGTATGATCATATTTTGCTCGTGAGAGAAGTTCACTCAACGGGTCTGTCACATTCAGAGCCGTATGTATTTTGCAAATATTCTATGTCTACAATGCTCTGCATGGAGCTACTATAGCTAATTTCTCCCACTTTCAATATGTATCTAGATTGAGACTTAGAGTCATCTGGATCATTGTAAAAGCTTGCACCGATGTAACTCTTTACGACGAACTCTTTTATCACCTCCATAATCGAGAAACATCTCCTTAGTCCTCATTCTTGACCGATGTCCAGTGATCTACTCCTAGATTAAAATTGTACTCCCTTGCCAAACTCAGATCAAGGAATACAATAGGTCTGGTACATAGCATAGCATATTTTATAGAACCTATGACTGAGGCATAGAGAATGACTTTTCATTCTCTTTCTATTTTCTGCCATGGTGGGTTTTGAGTCTTACTCAACTTCACACCTTGTAATACAGACAAGAATTCCTTCTTTGACTGATCCATTTTGAACTCTTTCAAAAACTTGTCAAGGTATTTACTCATTGAAAAATCTTATCAAGCGTCTTGATCTATCTTGATGCTCAATGTGTAAGCAGCTTCACCGAGGTCTTTCTTTGAAAAACTCCTTTCAAATACTCCTTTATGCTTTCGAGAAGATTCTACATTATATCTGATCAACAATATGTCATTCACATATACTTTATCAGAAATGTTGAAGTGCTCCCACTCACTTTCCTGTAAATACAGGCTTCACCGCAAGTCTGTATAAAACTATACGCTTTGATCAAATCAAAGTGTATATTCCAACTCCGAGATGCTTGCACCAGTCCATAGATGGATCACTGGAGTTTGTACACTTTGTTAGCACCTTTAGGATTGACAAAACCTTCTGGTTGTATCATATACAACTCTTCTTTAATAAATCCATTAAGGAATGCAGTTTTGACATCCATTTGCCAGATTTCATAAAATGTGGCAATTGCTAACATGATTCGGACAAACTTAAGCATCGATACGAGTGAGAAAATCTCATCGTATTCAACACCTTGAACTTGTCGAAATACTTTTTGTGACAAGTAGAGCTTTGTAGATAGTAACACTACTATCAGCGTCTGTCTTCCTCTTGAAGATGCATTTATACAATATGGCTTGTCGATCATCGGGCAACTCCACCAAAGTCCACACTTTGTTCTCATACATGGATCCCATCTCATATTTCATGGCCTCAAGCCATTTCGCGGAATCTGGGCTCATCATCGCTTCCTCATAGTTCGTAGGTTCATCATGGTCTAGTAACATGACTTCCAAAACAAGAGTACCATACCACTCTGGTGCGGACTGTACTTTGGAAGTCCTACGAGGTTCTGTAGTAACTTGATCTGAAGTTTCATGATCATGATCATTAGCTTCCTCACTAATTGGTGTAGGAATCACTGGAACTGATTTCTATGATGAACTACTTTCCAATTCGGGAGAAGGTACAATTACCTTATCAAGCTCTACTTTCCTCCCACTCACTTCTTTCGAGAGAAACTCCTTCTCTAGAAAACATCCATCTTAGCAACGAATATCTTGCCTTCAGATCTGTGATAGAAGGTGTACCCAACAATTTTCTTTGAGTATTCTATGAAGACGCACTACTCCGATTTGGGTTCGAGCTTATCAGGTTGAAACTTTTTCACATAAGCATCGCAGCCCCAAACTTTAAGAAACGACAACTTTGGTTTCTTGCCAAATCACAGTTCATAAGGCGTCGTCTCAACGGATTTTGATGGTGCCCTATTTCAAGTGAATGCAGCTGTCTCTAATGCATAACCCCAAAACGATAGTGGTAAATTGGTAAGATACATCATACAATTACGCTGTGGTGTTCCATGTGGCGTGAGCTGTGAAACTATTCCACATTGGTTTTAAATGAAGGCCAAACTCATAACTCAAATATTCTCCTCTACGATCAGATTGTAGAAACTTTATTTTCTTGTTACGATGATTCTCCACTTCACTCTGAAATTCTTTGAACTTTTCAAATGTTTTAGACTTGTCCTTCATTAAGTAGATATACTCATACCTTCTTAAATCATCTGTGAATGTCAGAAAATAACGATACCCGCCACGAGCATCAACACTCATTGGACCGCATACATCAGTATGTATTATTTCCAACAAGTCAGTAGCTCGTTCCATTATTCCGGAGAACGGAGTTTTGGTCATCTTGCCCAAAAGGCACGGTTCGCAAGCATCAAATGATTCACAACCAGGTGATTCCAAAAGTCCATATTTATGGAGTTTCTTCATGCGCTTTACACCGATATGACCCAAACGGCAGTGCCACAAATAAATTGCACTATCTTATCAACTTTGCATCTTTTGGCATCAATATTACGAATATGTGTATCACTACGATCGAGATCCCACAAACTATTTTCATTGGGTGTATGACCATCGAAGGTTTTATTCATGTAAACAGAACAACAATTATTCTCTGACTTTAAATGAATAACTGTATTGCAATAAACATTATCAAATCATATTCATGCTCAACGCAAACGCCAAATAACATTTATTTAGGTTTAACACTAATCCCGAATGTATAGGGAGTGTGCGATGATGATCATATCAATCTTGGAACCACTTCCAACACACATCGTCACTTCACCCTCAACTAGACTCTGTTTATTATGTAACTCCTGTTTTGAGTTACTATTTTTTAGCAACCAAACAAGTATCAAATACCCAGGGGCTACTATAAACACTAGTAAGGTACACATCAATAACCTGTATATCAAATATACCCTTGTTCACTTTGCCATCCTTCTTATCCACCAAATATTCAGGGCATTTCCGCTTTCAGTGACCATTTCAGTGACTATATCTCACCTGATCTATTTGTTGTAAAACTTACTTTGGTGTCGTGGTTTTTCTCATATTTTATTGCTAAGTACTACCGTGAGGACCTTGGAGGGAGTTTTTCTATTGATTAGTAAGTGTAGCTGTGCAGGGGACCACGAGTATGATGACCACTCAGCGTTTGATATTGTCAAATCCTTCTACCATTGAAAGGTATGAGGCACGTTTAGCAAGGATGGCCACTCGACATTTGATATTGTCAAATCCTTCTATCACAACAAGGTCTGCCAATGTTATACATTTTCTTAACAAGGAGTTAAGAAGATATTGAGCATGGTAAAAGACATTGTTTGGACCAATATTATGAGAATAAATTATTTGATTTTCCCTTGGGATTACATAATAGTGTCCTTCAAATTTTTAGGTCCATATATAATTAAAGAAAACTCTTGCTCCTGTTACAATTAGTGCACTATCTCCGGCGAAGTCTTTCGTGGTGATAGTACAGGGCGCCATGACGAATGTGAGATGGGCATCATCTGGTTTTAGAGAGGAGAGCTCCAGCGAGAAATGTCTACTATGGTGTGAAACCAAGCGAGAAGGGGAGGGTCCGGTGGGGAAAAAGAAGGGTGTGTTGTGATGTAGGATTTTTTGTGGGACCGCGTGTTGGAGATCACATAGCGGATATTCCGGACAACTACATTTGTTTCCAATATAGAGTTCATTTGGGGGAGTCCGTACTATCCAGGTGGATGGATTTTGGGGAGCCCGATGGACGCGGTCATTTGATGTCTGAACACGCGCGCGAACATATATAGGAGAAATGAGCTTCTTCCTTTGAGACGGCCATAATTATTTATTTGATTTATTTATATGCATTGTAGCCCGTAGCAACGCACGGGCATTTTACTAGTATTACTCAATACCCCGACATATGAGCGTCCTCTATTTTAACACGGTGGCTCAACATTTTGCCACTTATCTTTCTTCTAACCAACGTTGATAATGGACGGGATGTCCAAGTGATTGCAATGCATTCGACAGGGTAAATCCCAAGATAATAAGCTTGCCACCGGACGACACACTTGTCATTGTGTATCACAAGGAAATTTTCAAAACTTTAAAAATAAATCTCATCTACCACGAACATTTATTGAATACATGAATAGTTTCTAAATTCATGAACGTTTTTGAATTGATACTTATTTTAAATTAGGGCAGAAAATTGAAATTCGCAAAAATTGAATCTTTTTGAGTATTTTCTACAATTTTATGGACATTTTTAGATTCACGAATATATTTTGATACATGATCATTTCTTCAAAATCAAGAATATGGTTTTATTTCGTGACATTATTTTCCAAATATTGGTTTTTAATTTGTGAACATTTTGTAAAATCACTTCATTTTATCAAACCAGGAAAATTTTATGATTTTTCTAACATTTTATGATTTCTCAAACATTTTTTATTTTGAAATTCACCAAATTTTGTTTTGTTTAGACGAACATTTATTGGATACATGAATAGTTTTTGAATTCATGAACATTATTTGAATCAACGTTTTTTAAATTAGGGAAGAAAATTTAATCTTTTGAGCATTTTGTATAATTACATGGACATTTTTAGATTCACGAATATATCTTGAATACACGATCATTTTTTCAAAATCAAGAACATGATTTTATTTTCCGACATTTTTTTTCCGAATTGTGATTTTTTTTTAATTTTGAACATTTATGTAAGATAACCTACATTTTTTAAAATCACCAAATTTTATGGTTTTTGAACATTTGTTAAATTCATAAACATTTTATGATATCTCGAACATTTGTTTTCAAAAGTCGCAACTTTTTGAAATTTAGAAATATAGAATTTATTTAAAGAAGAAATAAAAAACAAAAATGAGAAAAGAAAAGACAAAAAAACAAAATGGAATAAGAAGGGGTGCAACGCCCCGCGGGCCAGCCCATGAGATCCTGAGGACGAGGAAGGAGTTGATGGCGGTGATGAAGTGGATGAAGTGGAAGATGTGTGTGTGTGTGTGTGTGTGTGTGTGTGTGTGTGTGTGTGTGTGTGTGTGTGTGTGTGTGTGTGTGTGTGTGTGTGTGTGTCACCACTATGGCAGAAGCTCCCAAAAACATCCCCTAGAAGTCCCTACATACTGCCGCAACAGCTCCCACCGAGCCATTTGTTGTCAAAGCTGCGTCCACATTTATCTTGCACACATTTTTAGGAGTAGGCATCCACTGTGAAGGCCGGCCTCAGAATGGTGAGCATGTCCGATAAAAAGAGTTTATGAAGCCATGTGTAGATATAGGACTCAAAAGTAGCTCTCACGGGTAGACTCTATATCACGGCTGATCTCTTAGAGTTTTTCCATGATCTATAAGTCTGATAAAAAAAGAGTTAATGGTGGTGCGATGAGGAACATGTACAACTTTAGTGGCAACTCCTTCACAAAACAAAACATACCATAGGAAGTATCAAGGGCTTTGGTGTGAACCTTCGCCCTTCCGGTGCCCCCGACCCCACTCATGGTAGGAGTTGGCCTCTCTTTGTGTTGTTCGTCATGATTCTATGACCCACTCAAACTTTAGCAAGGAGTAAAAGTCACATGGGGTGACCCCTTTAGAAGAAAAGCTAGGGCTAGATGTCATGGGACCCACCAAAAGGGCACATGAAATTGCGCAAGAAGGTGTCGGAACCAACCCTGCTTTTGCATGTGGTTCTACCATGGGTATCCAAGGGTGGAATGATGATGAAGACGTCAATACAAAACTTTGAAGTGGCCGCTGCTTCATAAACCGGAACATTCTGCAGGAAAATCCATGGCTTCGAAGCAAACCTCCCACCTTTCGGTGCCCTTTTGGTTTGGTCATGGTACTATGACCTTTTGGAACACAAGCAAGTAGAAAGTCATATGGGTTGGCTCCTTCTGAAGAAAAAGCTAGGGCTAGACGTTGCGAGGCCGCCGAAGAGGGGGGTGCACGAAATCATGCGAGGAAGTGTTGGAACCACTCACCCTTTGCATGTAGTCCTACCATGGATATGCAAGGGTAGTGTGATGAGAAAGAGATCAATACACATCTTTGTAGTGGCATATCCTTGACAAACCAGAACATCCCGTTGGAAGTGAACCTCCCCCATTCTGGTGCCCCCAACTCATCTCATGCAAGCAGTTGGCCTTTCTTCGGTTTTGTCATGACCCTATGACCCACTGAAACAAAATCAAGGAGTAAAAGTCACATGGGGTGGCTCCTTTAGAAGAAAAATCTAGGGATAGACATCATGGGGCCCGCTTAAGAGGGGGGACACGAAATCACGCGAGGAAGTAATTGAACCACTCCTTATGCATATGGACCTACCACGTGTATGCAAGAGTGGTGTGAATGGTAATGTCACACGCACGCACTATGATATCAAAGTAGCAACTCTGGTGTATGGGCGGCGAGACAACTTCGCTTGGAGGTGCGGTGAGCGATGCAGTGCCGATGCAGGGCCGTGGGGGCATGGTGCGCCGTTGTCTGAGACATAGTCGGGGATACAAATCGGCTAATTCGAGTGGTTGCCCGGCACTGACACTGGGTCAGCCAAGGCCACCTTCGGGACCGCATCAGTGGGAATGCTAGAGCGGTAGTCTTCCCAGCACCATGACGGATCGAGATCAACGAACATCGCCTCGTCCATTGCCCAGAGAAGGACCACCATTCAAACGGCCAACTCACCACATTTGGCAATCTCCGCTGCTACTCCTCTTTGGCAACACGTACGATCACGTACTTCGCTGCGCCCACCATATCCTTCGAGGTATCATACTATGGAGCGATCCCCTTCATCCTCATCAATTTCGCGGCATCACCTACTGCGGGCGCCTCAAACACCATATTCCATGCCCTAGTGTCGTCCATCTTCACCAAACCATACAAAGATGTCATTATTCATAAAAAAACATAAAAACAACATCTAAGATATATAGCACTATATACCACACATATGAAAGATAGCTTTTGCAAATAAATACACATATCCACATTTTAAGAAGATTGCAAATTTTTTACTACTAACTTCTTTTTAAATTTCTTTTTGTTTTCTTTCTCTTTTGTGTAATTTTTTTATCAGCCTTGCTAACCTCTACTACATACACACAGTTGACCTATATCTATACAAATGAAAGTGCTATATCCTCCTCTTCTCTCCCGCCGTCTCATCTCCTCTTCTCCTCTCATCTCACACTCTGAATTAATCATACAAAGCATTCACACATATCCTCTCAAACTCATCCATAGCAATTTATAAACAAAAAATGAAAACTGAAAATAAATAAAATAAAAACATGCATACCGTCCATTATATATCATCAATATATATTATCATATGCGTGTCATCCATCCATATATTATCTATATCAAATTTCCATATATTATCTATATTTTATCTAGATTGGATTACTATAGATCCAGGTTTTTCTGGCAGTCTGATGAACATAAGCGTAAATACCACCTGACAAGGTGGGATGTGATCTATCGCCCTAAAGACTAGGCAGGTCTAGGGGTGAAAGACCTTGAGATTAAAAATAAGAGCATGTTGAGCAAGTGGCTTTACAAGATACTTACCAAGGATGGGGTTTGGCAAGAATTACTTAGGAATAAGTACCTTCATTCAAAAACCCTCTCTGAGGTTCATGCAAAACCAACATACTCGCCTTTCTAGAAAGGACTCATGGGAGTTCAAAATGATTTTTTTTGGAGGGACGCTCATTGTAGGAAATGGTCTAAGTAGTAGGTTCTGGGAAGATATATGGCTAGGGACATGCCACTAGCCATGCAATACCCTCATCTCTATCATATTGTGCGGCGGAAAGATGTCTGTTACCTCTGTGATGGGCCACATACCGCTGAACGTTGCCTTTAGAAGACCACTGATTGGGGACAAATGGATAGACTGGTTAAACCTTGTTCGAAGGTTGATGATGGTCAACCCACGAACCAGACACATTTATAGTTGGAAGTTGACTGCTTCTGGTGCCTTCACAGTCAAATCCATGTATATAGACCTCATGAATGATGGGTAACCTTTTCACCACAAATATATACAGAAAATGAAAGTCCGATTGAAAACAAAAATCTTCATGTGGTACTTGGATCGCAAGGTCATCCTGACAAAAGATAATCTGAAAAAAGATTAGTAAGGATGCACTAAGTGTTTCTTTTATGGCGATGAGGAGTCGATTCAGCATTTATTCATTCAATGCCCACTTGCCAAGCTACTATGGCGAGCGGTCCGTACAACTTTCAATCTACCTCCACCCACGAGTTGTACGAATATGTTTGGAAACTGATTAGTGGGGGTGCACCCCAAGTTGAAGTGTCAGATCCATGTGGGTATTTGTGCTTTACTTTGGGCCATTTGGAACACTCATATTGATTGTATTTTTGACAGAACGGAAGTTCTGAACTTTTTGCAGGTTATCTTCAAGGCCACTAGCTGGATCCATAAGTGGTCATTACTAAGCAAGGAGCAGCATTGGGCGCCCACGGTCTTTGGGTGCAATCAATGGGAGATGGTCCCTTGGGATTTGTTCAGGTGATTTGGTTGGGGGCCTATTGTGATGCATGAGGCTCATTTCCTTACGATATTCTATTTTTAGTTTGCCCTTGGGGCAGTCATGTGCGACAGTGTATTGGTTGAGTTTTGTTATGATCGGATGATGAACTATGATATGATAAATAAAAAGCTAGGTGCATCACTCGATGGAGAGGCCGAGGGATATCCCCTCTTTTCAAAAAAATATATCAAATTTCCATACCTATATCATATCCAAACTCTAAACCTAGCTAGCTAGATCCATATCCATACCATCCAATCATCCATATATATCTATTTCCATACCATGCATATGAACCTAGCTGGGTGATCCATCGTATCCATATGCAATTTCAATTGAAAAATAGTGCTAATTAAAAAGAAAAGGAAAGGGGGAAAGTGGAGCTAGCTCACCTCGGTGGGATGTGGGAGGTCGGCCGACATCAGTTGACCGGCGTCAGGGTTGGTGGTGACGGCCGATGCTGAGGTGGTGGAGCCCGACGACAGAGGCTGCGACAGCGGCCGGGATGGAAGTGCTGGAGACGACGCAATTGTAGGCTGCAGATCGACGATGGCTGCGACCGATTGCGAGCTCGGGCAGGTGCGGAATGGTTGATGTGGAGGAGGGCGGCGAGGCTAAGTTGGTTGAGGCGCCACGCCGATCGAACTTTTTGTATAAGGAGGTCCTGGGCACGATAATATCCAAATGTAAGCCAAGTGCCTTCTATTCGCTACTCGGCTTACTGCGACGAATGGTTTGACATTTCAAAAGAAAAAAGAAAAGGAAAATCATAAGCCACGTGCGCCTAGAGCATACTGGGCTTATAGCTCACGGAAACACCGAGCCGTTAGGCAAGGTGTCGCATGGCATGGTAGCTACTGTGCCGAGTGTAGCATGTAAGCCATGGCGTATAATTATCTAAGCTGAGGTCCCTAGTTGTCGTGTGTTTTGCTGCGTGCTCTGTTTACATGGAGTGCCCGAAAAATTACACTTGGCATATGACAATGGTGAGCGATATACGCTGGCGCGCCGCCCAAATTTGGTCCGGTCGCAGCGCAGCGTTGATGCGCATACACTGTGCCCGCCGATCTGGACTTCTCCTGTCGTTTTCCTCCAAAAAAATCCGCGACACCAGCGGAGAACAGGAGCAGCGGCGCCGCAGGCACTCGCCATTGATGACCGCCTCCCACGCCGCCGCTTCGCCGCCGGTCGCCGCCCTCGCCGGTGATCGGCGCCTCCCATACATTTCTCGTCGGCTTCACGCATGCAACACCGAGCGATTGCAGGTTGCAGTCAAATTTTGGCATGGGCGCAGCTTCGATTAACAACGGGGCGCAGCTCCGATGGCAGCGGTCACCGGCCGCAGCGCCCCATGGACGAGCTCGCAGTCCACCTCCCTCAATTGCTGGTTCCAGCAAAAACTGCCTGCTGGTCGTAGCAAACGCCAACAACAATTGCAGCAAAAAATGTCGTCGTTATTGGTAGGCGCTCACCGTCGCAGCAATTCGGTTGGCTGGTTCCAGCTCGTCATGCTGATTGTAGCAAAACACGACACTGGCTGTACCAGGACGTGACGCTGATCGAAGCAAAATCGATCGCCGGTTGTAGCTTTTGTGATTGCCGGTTGCAACAAAAACAATTTCTAGTTCCAGCTCAGGTTGTACTTCCAGCAAAAATTTTGGCCGCCGCCCTCCGCGGTTCCAGCATCTTTTCAACACGGTTGTAGCACTAACTCTACTGGTTCCAGCAAATCCCACTTCGCAAAATCCGCCGTCCTTTGTTTCCAGCTTTTTTATTTGTCGGTTCCAACTTTTTTTTTTCATCGGTTGCAGCGTTTTTCTCAGCCAGATGCAACACTTTGTAGCAGAGTAGAACTCGATGTGGCTGCAGGTAGAAGGAAGGTAAGAGCATCTCCAATAGCATGTGTATATTTGGATGTCTATACATTCATATAGACAATGGTCTAAAAAGATTCCCTTATATACACGTCCAGTTTTGCATCAGAATGTCTATATACAAGGACCATGACAGGTGGGCCGTCGCTGGGGAGAGAAAGAAATCATGACTGCAGCTGAGTTTAGACAACACCTTCACAATGTCCAGGCATGGACGTTGTCGAGGTTGATTTAGAGGATGTGTATATTTGGAAGACTATATAGACAAGCTGTTGGACGCCTATTTTGGACTCACGTCGTGGAAAACGAGTATAGACATCCATATAGACAAGCTATTGGAGACGCTCTAACAGATAAGGCAAAAGATAACTAAGGGAGAAAAAGAAGGGCAGTCACGCGGGGCCAACGAACACGTGAAACATGGGGAGCAGTTTGCCTGGGACTACGAGGCCAGCGTGGCACAAAAGCCAGCATGGTGCGCGATATGAGTGCGAGTCGGTCGTCCGCCGAAAGTTGCGCCGACACGCCCGATATAAACGCTTTCCTTAATACACTCGGCGTACAATGTTTTTCCTGTACTGCAGGAAGGATGGCACTCGGATATCGATCCAACAGTCTAGATGAAAGAAATTGAAAGTTAGAAAACATTAGGCATCTGGTTCCATACCTGGCCCCAACATCACGGACAAAAAGAAACTTTGACATTTTTTTTGACGGGCGAAAACTCTGACATCTTTAAGAACAGGATCGGAGAGAACATGTTGCTCGAAGGAATGAAAAACAACTACAATTTTTTTAGGGCTAATGCCGCCGCTTTATTTAAAACTCCGCAAAGTTCGGAATATCATCCGAGATTACATCCAGAATACAGTCTGGGGGGACCCCCAACCACACCTTACATAAATTTTCACCCACTCCTACTCTAGCCAACTTATGCGCGGCGACATTCGCTGATCGACGTAACCACGACACCTTGACACCATGTTTCGTCTCCAACATCTGTTTTATTTCATGAATACAGGGACCCACCGCTGAGAAGTTCGTACCCTCTTACTGGATCATCTGAACCACCTTCAAGCTATCCAGTTCTAAATGATTATTTTGCTCCCCAATCTCATCAACAACCTGCAGCGCTCTCTTGGATGCAAGAACTTCCGCTGCTTTCGGGTCTTGTATGTGTGGAAAAGCATGACACAGCCCGGCCAAAAATGCAACATTGTGATCCCGAATCACTGCCCCACCTCGTGCCTTGTCTCCCACTTTTGAAACTGCACCATCAGAGTTAATCTTAACCCACCCCTCCTCTGGTGCAGTCCATCTCTGAATTACCTTGGGTACTTGTGCACTCACTTTTGGCAGGTGTGAGTTCGCCCACCCTAGCATGTGGGCGTGTGCGGCCTGCATTACCGCATCTGGCGAGTCAATCCGCCTCCCTTCCCTCGACTCGTTTCTTGCCAACCAGAGGCCATAAGTAGCCTGGATCATAGCTTCTTTCTCTTCCTCGGACGCTCCGGAGAACCAGCCAAGTAGCCAACCAGCCAATGCGCCCTGGGTATCTATCTGACACGGCGGGGCTGCCTGATATGTCCATTTTGCATCATGCTTTTATATCAATATTTATTGCATTATGGGCTGTTATTACACATTATATCTCAATACTTATGGCTATTCTCTCTTATTTTACAAGGTTTACCATGAAGAGGGGGGATGCCGGCAGCTGGAATTTTGGCTGGAAAATGAGCAAATATTGGAAACCTATTTTGCACAGCTCCAAAAATCCTGAAATTCCACGAAAGTCAGTTTTGGAATTAATAAGAATTATTGAGCGAAGAAAACACCAGAGGGGGCCCACACCCTGGCCAGGAGGGTGGGGGCGCGCCCACCCCTACTGGGCGCGCCCCTGTCTCCTGGGCCCCCTGGTGGCCCTCCAGTGCCCATCTTCTGCTATATGAAGGATTTTACCCTGGAAAAAAAATAAGAGGCAAGCTTACGGGACGAAACTCCGCCGCCACGAGGCGGAACCAATCTAGAGCTCTGGCAGAGCTGTTCTGCCGTGGAAACTTCCCTCCGGGAGGGGAAAATCATCACCATCGTCGTCACCAACGATCCTCTCATCGGGAGGGGGTCAATCTCCATCAACATCTTCACCAGCACCATCTCGTCTCAAAACCCTAGTTCATCTCTTGTATCCAATCTTGTATCAAAACCACAAATTGGTACCTGTGGGTTACTAGTAGTGTTGATTACTCCTTGTAGTTGATGCTAATTCGTTTACTTGGTGGAAGATCATATGTTCAGATTCTTAATACATATTATTACTCCTCTGATTATGAACATGAATATGCTTTGTGAGTAGTTACGTTTGTTTCTGAGGACATGGGTGGAGTCTTGCTATTAGCAGTCTTATTACTTCTCATTATAAGAAATTTTCTAGGCTTGTCCTTTGCTACAAAAAGGATTGGGCCACCTTGCTGCACTTTATTTACTTTCATTGCTTGTTACTCGTTACAATTTATCTTATCACAAAACTATCTGTTACCTATAATTTCAGTGCTTGCAGAGAAAACCTTACTGAAAACCGCTTGTCATTTTCTTCTGCTCCTCGTTGGGTTCGACACTCTTACTTATCGAAAGGACTACGATAGATCCCCTATACTTGTGGGTCATCACTGCCACCGCGATACCTTTTTCCAAGCGCAAAAACTGCCAGAACTGGGCTGAATGCTGACATGCCCAAAAATGGTGGATCATGGTCTCTTCCCTTCCGCATGCAACACAAAAAACACCCGGGTTTATCCTTCTCCGATGAAGTTCCGATCCTACAGCTAATCCATTTCTGATTATACGCCACATATGAATTTTTGCTTTCGGCGGCGCACTCGTCCCCCACATCGCCATGTATCCCTTATGCGTTTGGACCGAGTTTGAAGACTCCTGCTGGCCCATTCTCGCCTTCCTCTTTGACATCCATAGGTGATATGCTGACTTGACACTGAATACGCCATTGTTGGTAAAATTCCAAGATGGGTAGTCTTCAGTTCCCTGTCCACCCACTGCTATTTGCATAATATCATGAGCATCTGATTCCGAGAACATAGCCCCAAGTTTATTTAGATCCCATCCCATCCCGCTTTGATTCAGTAGATCGGCCACTTTGGTTGCACCTTGGACGTAAATCTGACCCAGTGGTCTCAAACAGCCTTCCCATCGAATCCAATTGTCATGATGAATGTTGATCCTTGAGCCGTCACCCACCCTCCACACCAGCCCCTCACTAAGGAGATCCCTCCCATACAAAATGTTTCTATACGTGTATGACGAGTTGGACGGGCAAGTGGCGCTTAAAATCGTATCATCCTTGAAGTATCTAGCTTTCAACACCCTAGCACAGAGAGAGGAGGGATTAGTGAGGATTCTCCACGCTTGCTTGGCTAATAACGCTAGGTTGAAGCCCTCCGGGTTTCTGAAACCAAGGCCCCCTTCCTTCTTAGAATCGCACATCTTCTCCCAAGAGATCCAATGCACCTTTCTTTCACCATTCATTGCCCCCCCACAAGAATTTTGAAGAGATGGATGTCAGGTTCCGGCATATCTTCTTTGTGAGATGAAAACAACTCATGGTAAAAGTCGGTGTTGATTGTAATCCCGATTTAACAAGGACTTCTCTGGCGGCCTTGGACAGCCCCTGTCCCTTCCACCCCGTCACCTTGCCCTTGGAGCTTTCGGTGACATACCTAAAAGTACCATCCTTCGATCGTCCAACCAGTGTTGGCAGACCAAGGTACCGCTCACTTAGCGCCTCACTCTCAATTCCAACCGCCTACTTTAACTCATTTTTGATCTCATTAGTGCACCCCTTCCCGAAGAAAATTGATGACTTCTGCATATTCACTCGCTGCCCCGAGGCCTCCTCATATCTCATCAAAATTTCCTTGAGAGCGGCCATACTCTCGGTTGAGCCTTCAAGGAAAACGATGGTCATCCGCAAACAGCAAATGCGTGACATGAGGGCCAGTGCCCCCAAACGAGACGCCCTTGATCCTCCGTTCCTCCCGTGCTCTTCTCAACAGGCCGAAAAACCCTCTACACAAAAGAGGAACAAACACGGTGAAAGCGGGTCACCTTGTCTTAATCCGCGCGAAGGTGTGAACCACCTAGAGCAGCCCCCATTAAGCTTGACAGAGCAACGAGCTGATGTGACACATCGCATAATCATGGTAATCCATGCTTGATCGAAACCAAACTGAGCCATCATCCTCTCCAAGAAAAACCACTCAACCCTGTCATACGCCTTCATCATATCTAGCTTCACCGTACATAAACACTTCCTCCTCTTCCTAGTCCGAAACAACTACAATTCATTAAGCCTGTTTAGTTGGCTAAACGGCTCGCTAAACATTATGCCTCTTGCTTGCTTTCATCAGTAAGCTTCCTTGGTGAAGAGCCTGACGTCTCTCCACCGCGACTCCATGAGGTGCGAGGGGGCCGTCTGAGTGTACACCCCGAACTTGAAGTAGTGTATGTCGCCGCCGCGCCCCGCTACGCGCAGCCGCTCCTGGCCGTCGATAAACACGGTGAGCGTCCCTGCGCCGCCGACATCGTGGATCACGTTGAGCCTGAACCACCGGTCGTAGATGCCGCGGTCTACCACCCGCGTCCAGTCGTTGTAGTACACCAGCGCCATCAGCGTGCAGCATGAGCGTCGTCGCGTGCTTCACCGCGCCGAACACCTGCATGATGGACACCCCCGTCGTGCCCGAGGGGACGTAGGCATACCCCTCGAACTGCCACACGCCGGAGCTGTAGTTTTGCTGCGCCACAGGTTAATTGACACAACACGGTGTTAATGGACGAATTAATACTGCGCATGGATATGGATTAGTAGTGGGGATGATTAATTACCATGCGGATTTCTGTTCGTGGCTTGGCGTGGCTGGCTGGGCTATGAGGCTTGTCAGTGCAGTACACCCACATCCGCCGCATGCCATTCACAAGCTCGTACCGCTGTTCCAGCGGCACATCGTACGGCCTCTGCACCGGGAGCTGAGCATCGGTGAGTGGCACGGTGATGAAGCCGGTGGTCGGGTCGCACGCCGCGGCGTTGGCGCCCTGCGTGGCGCATGACAGTGCCAGGAGGAGGATGAGGAGGTGGAACGGCATAGACAGTCTGTGTAAGTTGGGAGCCATTTTGCTAGTTAGCTAAGCAAGCTCCTAATGAAGCAAGCCTCTGATCGATGTGTGTGTGTATATATGCACACAATGTGTGTATAGGTTTGTAGAACTCAGCCTTGTGTTGCGATGGCTAAATTATGATTTTTCCGATTCTTAATGTGGAAGTGCACCTGTGCACGTTACAAGCCTGAAGTCTAAACTCAAGCAAACGATAAGCTTACAAACTAGATACACAACATTGTCCTAGATAGAGCATAATTCCGAGGATATTCCGAATGTGTTTCGACCATGTCCACCAGGTTTTTTTAACATCCATATCTACCAGGTCAACACTACATAAAACAACAAGAAATAAATAATTTCCTTTTTAATTATCAATCTTCCAAGAATTATAAAAAAAATATTTTGAACATTCAAACTAAAATCAGTTTCCGTTTCAATGAATTCAAACTACAATTTTGAGTTCTTTTATCTTCAAATCTCAATTACTATCAACTTCATGATGTAATTTTTAGTTAGGAAATATTTGAGATGTGGAAAACATATATATTTGAGTATTGAAGGTTTTTTAATACAGTACAAACGCAAACACTCATCCATATGAATGCACACACACTCTGCCCATATGAGCACTTTGGAGAGACCGAGCCAGCACTTCACCTTGAGATTGAGGAAGTCGCGACAGACGCCTTCGTAGTCAAAGGAAAAGTCTCCTCCCAATGAACACACATCACCGGAAGACATGAAATAAATTAAGAAAAATACGACCGCCAATGCCAAATTTAAGACCTGAATCCTAGTGAGCTGGTTCGACCATAAGAAACCTAACCATTTAAGCTATGCTCAGTTCACATTTGAGTAGTGAAGTTAGTATGCGACAAATATATAGCTTGAAACTAACACTTCTTTTAGAAGCCCCCGCTAGTTCGAAATCATATTTATGACAGCATACGTGTCACCAAAGTGTACTTGTAGCATTTGGGAGCATTGTATTTCTATAGCACGACACGGACTGGTAGTGGAAGCAAACACACTACAAAAGTTGTTTATAGAGTTGTTTGTATTCGTTAGTGGGCGGAAGAAAAATTGCATGCGGCCAGCAGAGCACCCAGCGTGGGTTCATTATTTTACTTGGACGCGACACCGCTTGAGATATTTCTAAGTCAAGTTGGGTTGCATTATTGTCTTGTGGAGTGGTAAAAGTGGACCAACACCAAGCGGGACTCGTATGAGACGATCGTTCTTGACAAGCCAAACCGGCCTATACGTGCTAATAAAAAAGAGGATCGGGACGGCGGATCAGGACGGCAGAGAGTAAGTGGATAAAATTAAAATAGACTAGACAATATATCGTGCATTGTTGTGGGACCTTTCTTAAATTAAATGTATTATAAGGACATGTTTGCTTGCTATCCTGGGAGGTTCACGCTGGCCTGGACTACGCCTCACATGTGTCGGATTGGTGTCGTGGGAAAATAGGGGCTAGTTTGGTGAGAATGGATTTTTGAAACATGGGTGCATTGGAGGACTTTATTTTAAATAGTTTAAGAATCACATTTAAAATTTCAAAAAAAAATCCCGAAAAGAATTCTACATGATCATATGGATGGATATTGCACATGTGTAAAGTTTGGTGATGAGATAAGTAAACATGTGAGCTATGCAAAAATGACAAAATGACTTTGGCGATGAAATTATTGTCGAGCATGATGTTGTGCGGCTTGATGTCAAAGTGGAGAATCTAATGTCATAGCCCTGACGCAGGTAGTTGATACCCCTGACAATGCCCAGAGCGATATCGTTGAGCTTGTCCCAAGAGAAAGTCTTCTCAGCCGAGAAGCTGTACTTGTTGAGGGAACCTCATGGCATGTACTCGTAAACCAATACTCTTCCAATTTCCTCGGAGCAAAACCCAACTAGACGCACTACATTGACGTGGTGGATCGTGCTGATGATGGAAACCTCAATGATGAAGTCATCTCCGTTGCAGCTAGAGCCAGAGTTCAACATCTTGACGGCCAAATGAACATCATCAAGCAGCACACCCTTAAACACGGCGCCGAAACCTCCATGGCCCAGCTTGTCTGAAAACCGGTTTGTGGTTGTAGCGATATCTATGTAGGCATACCTCGTCGGGCCGACAATCTACTGCATCCGATTGTATTTACTCAGTTGTTATTTATAGTTGTGTGCATATATCTTATAATCATAATTTGCATTATATAATCATATATACATGATGTATGGAGACTTTATTTGCTAATTAAAATTACATTTTTTTATGTTTATGCGTTCATATTTTCATGATATGTGATACATATTGGCAACATATTTATATTACTATGTTATAGTTGGTATGACCATTCTACCTCATTCGCACAAGGGCCTCTGTAACGCTAGGGCCAGCCCTGCCAGCCAGAAGGAAGAATCATCATAGTTGATGGTGGTGACCAGGTAAGTTGCCGTGTTGATCTGGATCCTGGCATGGTCGTCATCGCTGCAGGAGAGCTTGTACGACGGGACGCTGCACTCGAGTGGATCCCTTTGTTGCCGGAAAGGGTACCCAAGGTCTTGGAGGTGGCCACAACGGAAAGGAGGACTGGAGGCATGCGCATCTGCTACAAGCACCGCAAGATGCACGCACAAGGTCATGGATTGCAATGTAGCATGATGACCATGGACCATGCACCCGCCATGAAAAGAGGCTTGGGAGGCGGTTGTGCTCGGGCTGGGTGTCTAGGAGGATCGATTTGACCACATGCCATGCCAATATTATGTTAGTAAAAAGTGAATGCTAACATGGAGTAAACAGAGAAAACAGAGAAGAACAATAATGGTGATGAGAAGATAAACTAGAGTTGATAATGGTACCACATAGTGGTTATCTACTTCAAGAGCTTCACAATATTTTTGAATGCCATCTTCTGTATTGCTTGCAAGCTTCAAGCTATAGTTCCAAGATTGTTCAATAGAATAGTGAAGAGTTCACGGTAGCTTTAAAGGAAGGATCAGCAGTTCGGGCTTTTGTATGTATGCCCGTTCCACATAGTTTTTCTCCATTAGAAATTAAAAGTGTAAAACACAATTGCTACAGTAAAGCAAAAAAAAACTTAAGAGCATTTTTTACAGTACGGACTAACAGTTTTTGACAGAGGTCATAGGGGGCTACCTGAACGGAAGCCCTAGGCTGCTACTAGCCAGGCACCAGGACACCGAGCAGTGGTGTTGTTGCTCGGGGATGGTTATGTCGGAGTGGGAGATGCGACGCGGTTGACGTTTTGCTGATACGGCCGCTGGTGGGAGGTGCAAGGAGACGAGGGTGGCGGCGAATGGTGCTCCTAAGGATCCTCGTGGTCATCGCCGGACTAGGCCGGCGAATCGAAGAAATCCCGGGCTGCCAGTAGATCAACTCAGCCCCAGGGAGGGGAGAGAGAAAGGTGAAGTTGTGGGGCGGGGGAGGGCGGATGAAGCCGACAATGAGGGGCCGCAGAAGGTTGCCGGTAGGCGACGACGTCGGTAGCATATGCACGGAGGAGGGGAATTGGTCCTGGACAAGGCCTGCCCAAGGTCGGGCAAAAGGGGCGACCGCCCCGGGCCCCGAGAGGGAGGGGCCCAAATACAAACTATACGTAAGCACGACATGGTTATACATTACATTGGGAATATTATTAATTAAGTAAATAAAAGCGAGGCTCTATGAGGGCAGTTTATTTAGGCCTCTTCACCTAGCACGGGAATAGATAGACAGTTGAGCTTTTCTGTTCCTGTGAGAGCCCTAAGGGTTAGGAGAGAAGTGAGGCCATTTGATCTACAAATCCATCCTAAATCTGAGTGCTAGAATTGGAGATTTGGAGCTTCCCCTCCTTGTTGGCTTCCACCTTTTACCGGATTCATCTCTATACTAGAAGATTACTCACTGCCGCCCGTGGTTTTTTCCCCACAAGGGGTTTCCGCGTAACTCTCTTGTCATATTGGTTACTCCTCAAGTGCAATCCTGCTGGAACGACACCTCTGGCGTGTACCAGTATGTCGTGTGCAATCCTGCCACCAAGGAGTGGACTGTGTTGCTGGACTCTGGCTGTTACACAGCGATGACGGCAGAATTAGGCTTTGACCCCAACCTGTCATCGCATTTCCATGTATTTGAGTTCGACCCCAACTTCATTGGAATGGAGGTTTATTCATCTGAAAGTGCGAGATGGATTCATAAGGAGAAGGGCTATAACGAGCATATCACTCTCACTTATCTTAATAAGCTAGCAATCTTTCTTAACGGCTATCTGCATTTTCCTGCTTTTGGCTGTGAGTCATCCCATTGTGTAGTCACGGTGGACACGGAGGGGGAAACATGGACGAAGTTTCGTTTCCCTCGTGGTTTGACCGTTTGAGTGGTGGTTTTATTGAGCAATCGCATGCATGCTTGCATTATGCCAGTTTTCACACAAAGAGAGATGGCGTTGTGGTTCAAATTTCAATATACGCTATGGAGGACTATGATAGCACAGAATGGATGCTGAAGCACAGCTTTGAAACTTCATGCGTATTTGGAGACAAACATGTTTTCCTTTACGAGCATTTTGATTTAATCACAATTCACCCGGATTGTAACTTGATCATTTTCGCAATGGGGAGGACCAAATTTATCTGCTATAATATGGAAAGTCAGCAAACCGAAGTGATCTGCAACCGAAAAGTGGCAATCCGCCATTTCTGCATTATGTGCCGGTGCCACTGTGCTCAGAATTACATTGTTTGCCGGAGCTGTAGTTTTGCTGTGCCACAGGTTAATTGACACGACACGGTGTTAATGGACGAATTAATACTGCGCATGGATAATGGATTAGTAGTGGGGATGATTAATTACCATGCGGATTTCTGTTCGTGGCTTGGCGTGGCTGGCTGGGCTATGAGGCTTGTCAGTGCAGTACACCCACATCCGCCGCATGCCATTCACAAGCTCGTACCGCTGTTCCAGCGGCACATCGTACGGCCTCTGCACCAGGAGCTGAGCATCGGTGAGTGGCACGGTGATGAAGCCGGTGGTCGGGTCGCATGCCGCGGCGTTGGCGCCCTGCGTGGCGCATGACACTGCCAGGAGGAGGATGAGGAGGTGGAACAGCATAGACAGTCTGTGTAAGTTGGGAGCCATTTTGCTAGTTAGCTAAGAGCATCTTCAGCGGAAAAGAATTCTATGAGACCAGGTCTCACGGATTAGCAGGTGAGACCCACCTTGATGGATGACACGTGGCATTGACAAATCACAAAGCATCTACCCCACCCTCCACCTGAAATCATGTGTGGGCGTGAGCTGCTGAAGACAGGGCTCATCCGACGCGTTGGCGATGGAATGAGAACAGAGATATGGCATGACAACTGGATTGAGGGCACAAGATCCATGCGCCCACTAGGAAGGCTCACTGAGGATCCGGTTCAGTTGGTCGGGGACCTTTTGGATCCGTTTACTGGCAAATGGAACGAGGATATAGTACGTCAAGTATTCCTCCCACCAGATGTTGAAGCCATTCTGGCTATGCCGAGGTCTAGACGGGGTGGCGAGGATATTTGGGCGTGGGAATGGGAGAAATCTGGAGTTTTCAGTGTACGGTCAGCCTACCGAGAAGCAATGGATCGTAAACAAAATCTGCAGGCCATGGAGGGCAGCTCTCAAGGGGCTGATCGCATGTGGAAGGGGCTTTGGAAGCTTCAAGTGCTGCCAAAGATCCGGGTCTTTTGGTGGCGGGTGGTCAAAAATATGCTACCCTGCATGAAGGAGCTGCAACGACGCCATGTGAGCGATTATGCAGCCTGTCCGATGTGCGGAAATGGAGATGAAACTCTCTATCACTGTTTGATGACTTGTGATCACGCCAAGCTGTTTTGGGTGGAGGCAGAAACTGTATTTACTGTCAAGGTGCCCCGACTCCATCCACACACTTGGGCTACTGATTTGTTGGATGCTAGGTTGGTACCAAGGAAAGATGCAGCTATTGCTATTACGGTGATGTGGGCTATTTGGAGCAGCCGGAACAGGTTCACTCACCATGAAGAAAGATATCAACCCAAGCGACCCATGGAGGTCATTTCTGAAATTGTGAGGGCACTGGAGATTCCCCCCACGACAGCTACTACTGCGGTTCACGCGCAGCAGAGATGGGAGGCGCCGGCGTCCGGGGTGGTCAAGCTGAATGTTGACGGCACGGTCCACAAGGCTAGCGCAAAGGGTGGCACAGGCGTAGTTGCCCGTAACAGTGAAGGCAACCTACTAGTGTCGCGGTGCACTGCCTACCAAGGGGTGGTTGATCCCCTAACTGTGGAGATCTTGGCCTGCAGAGATGCTATTTTGCTCGCGAGGGAGAAGAACTATCAGAACGTGATAGTCGAGACAGATTGCCTCAATGCTGTTCAGCTCTGGGAAGGAAGGCTGAGAGGTAAATCTAAGGGGTTCCATATTTTCCAAGAGATGCAGGAGGAGATGCCGTTTTTCAGGGATTTCAGCCGTTATGCTAGCCGCCTAGTAAATTCTGTTGCTCATACTTGTGCTAAGGAAGTTTTAGTGGTAGACAATGTTGCTACCTACTCTAATGTAATCCCTGGATTTCTGAGATGCGTTGTGCACTCAGATTTGCCACCGCTAATGAATAAAATCCGGAGAGCGGAGGTTCAAAAAAAAAAGTAATTACGTTTGTCCATATATATTAAATTATCTTAACCATAAATTTTAGATAAGAACGGCTGAGATTCAAAAGATGTAACGTAACACAAAAGAATAAGTATGTACAAATAGTTTGACCTGTCACGTATGGTTCAATGTGTCTTTCGTTTCATGAAAGAGGGAGTCCGTAGCTTACGTGGGTGCTGCAAGAGAAAAAAAATCTACAACCAACGTTAGAACATCTCCAATATATAGTAAAAAGGAAGCATGGACTATAAAAGAAAAAAGAGGAAACGTCCAATACAGAAAAGGATGCGTCTAGCGAGCGACAGGCGCCGCTAGCTCTCCGTAGCGACCGTCACTTTTATCAAGTTTATGTCCTCATAAACAAAAAAGAAAATATTCTTTCTCATCATAAAAAAGGTAGAAAAGGCATGCAGCGTGTTTTTAATTACGGATTGGAAGGCACCCACGTGTACATTAATTTAGAGTTTCTTTTCATTTTAAAAGCCATAACTTTTGAACAAAACATCGAAATTAAGATCCGCTTTCACCTTTGGAACCCTTACGACGTGCTCTTCAAAACTAGATCCCGCATGGGTATGTTTCGATGAACTAGTCTTTCTGCCAACTAAACATTAATGTATGTGCAATTTGACTACATTGTCGCGCTGATTGAGCATATGTGTGTGCCAAATAGTCCTGCCAACTAAACATCAATGTGTGTGCAACTAGACTACATTGCCGCGCCAACTGAGCATATGTGTATGTTAATAGTCCTGCCAACTAAACATCAATATATGTGCAATTAGACTACATTGCCGCGCCAATTGAGCATATGTGTGTGCCAGATAGTCCTGCCAACTAAACATCAATGTGTGTGCAACTAGAGTACATTGCCGCGCCAACTGAGCATATGTGTGTGTCAATAGTCCTGCCAACGAAACATCAATATGTGTGCAATTAGACTACATTGTCACGCCAACTTAGCATATGTGTGTGTAACTAGTCCTGCCAACTAAATATCAATGTGTGTGCAACTAAACTACATTGCCGCGCCAACTAAGCATATGTGTGTGCCAATAGTCCCGCCAACTAAACATCAAAGTTGTCATGATTGCTAGACTACAATCTCATAGGAAGTTGAATCATGCAGATCCGAAAATTGATTTTGCAAAAAGTTGCACGATGTAGTACTAAAGTTGCACAATACAGTACTAAAGTTGCACCATATAACACCAAAGTTGGCATAAAAAAATTTCGTCGAAACATACTCATGCGGGATCTAGTTTCAAATATCTCGTCGCAAGAGTTCCAGAAGTGAAAACGGATCTGAATTCTGACGCGCGGTTTGAAAGATATGACTTTTAAAATTTAAAACTCCAAAATAAATATGCATGGATTTGTTCTGTTAAGAGGGGCAGCAAAAGAATCTAGACTTATGCATAACATCAGGATATTTTTCCTAAAAAAACAGCAGGATCATAAACAGACCACTAGCCCGCCATATTTCATAGAAATACAAACGCATACCAAGGGATCACTTTGAACTCCAGGGAAAAAATTCAACAGACACATGCATGGACATGTATATAAATTGTCTAACAGTCAAATACCTATAAAAGGGAGACGCTCATGTCCCAATTAAAGTAAAAAATAAAAGTAAAAAACCGAGCGATCAAAAGATACTACTAATCAGCGAGGCATCTCTCGCTGCAATCATTGGCCTATTTTCATTCACGTTGCAACCAACTAGCTTGGCCAAATGGCTGCGTAAACTGGATTGGTTGGCTAAGTGATATTATTTTAAGAAATCTTTAGGGTTTTCTATTCACATGAAAATATTTAGGACGTTAATTTAAGAGAATTTGACTCGCTAAGATGGTTTTTCCAAAATAGTTCTTTAGGATACTAATTTAAAAGTATGAGAGCCAATGAAATGTTTTCTTACCAGTTGTTCAAAGATATGCTCATCATGCATGATCCATAGGAAAATCGACCATGTATACTTATCTATAAAGAATATGTGTGCAGCAATGCACCATAGCAGGTGTTGAGGTTGATAAGCGATGATGACCGGACACCTTATGGCATAGGCTAAACGAAGGTTGATGACTGAGGAAAAAATGAAAGGGTTGAGTAAGCCTTTTGTTGGAATATGCAAATGAGTATAAAATATGAGAATTTAGAAACACATGTTTCTGCGTGGACGAGTTTGCACAACCTACAAAATAATTAAATTCAAAAGTGTGTTTTGCTTCTTGACCTAGAAATTGGGACGGCTACACAGATGATGGTTATATAAAGACCAAATATTTTTTAAAATTTACTATTATTCCTGTAAATAATAACACTAACTAATCAAGACACTATGTCCTAGCTGAAATTCAAATTGGTCTATCTTTATGGTAGTTCTTTATAAGTTAATGGTACAGATTTACAATATATTTAAATACTTTTTGCACATGTGACTTTAAATGCTAGCACACTGCTACCATGATTCAAAATGTTCCTTCCACATGTCATTCAATAATACTAATAACATACAATATTTTTCAACACCAAAATCCATACTACGGTTGCCAAAAAAATATAAAAAATTAATAACAAACAAGAATCTAGCCGCGCAAATGCGCGGGTTACTTCGCTAGTTCTTAGTACAATGTGAGAAAAAACTTACATATTTTTTTGTCCGACATAAATATACATAGTGAGAATTTTTGAATAAAAAATGTTATTTTCAGTATATATGATGCACGAAAAAATCTAAAAGTTTTTCCCACATTCTAGGTAGAATGTTTTGTTGTTCTGCAAAGTTTGAAATTCATATGTTGATTTATATGGAAAAAACAAAAAAGAGAAAAGTGCTTGCATGAATCGCGATGCATAAATGGATGGCTAGATAAGGAGGTGCACCTAAGCCTAAGCTCCACAACATATTTTCTAGCCGCGCACCAACAAGGGCAGAGCACCCCGCCCCGTCTTCCCCACGCTATGTCCTGATCTTGGGTCTGGTGGAGCTCCTCCCCGCCGCCACCCACCTCGTCTCCGCCTCGCCGCGACTCCGGTGAGGACAGAGCATCCCGCCCCGTCTCCGCCTCGTAGTGTCTCTAGCGAGGACAAGCAGCCAGCCCTGTCTTCGCCGCGACTCCGGCAAGGACAAAGCAGCCCGCCCGTCTGCGCCTCATCATGGCTTCAGCATAGAAAAAGCAGCCCACCCTCTCTCCGCTGCAACTCCGGCGAGGACAGAGCAGCCCGCCTCATCTCTGCCAGGCGACATCCTGAGGCTGGTCCAGTGGTGCTCCTCCCCGCCGCCATCGGACGCCACTCCAGCTAGGATAGAGCAGCCTGCCGCATTATCGGCGCATGGTTGCCTCCTCCATGCTCCGCAGCAAGGAGAGTGGAATTAGATTTCAGTTTTGCTTGGGAATGGATTGCGGGGTGAGGGCATGGCCAATGCATAGCCCTAGGATGGTGACCCGCATGCCATGTAGGATCAGATGTTAGAAAAAGTTGGTTCGTATGGGGTAGCGGGATCCTCGGTAGGAGGCAGGTGCTTGGGAAGAAAAAATGTGGTCCGGTGCATTACGCTTAAAAAGTCGAAGTAAAGAGTATGGATGCATGTGTAATGGGAGTTTACTTTTTATTCTTTGATGAGGCCCACTAGTAGTCGCTTGTGTTGGGGAGAAAAATTAATGTAGATGTTGTTGGGGAACGTAATAATTTCAAAAAAATTCTACGCACACGCAAGATCATGGTGATGCATAGCAACGAGAGGGGAGAGTGTCGCGTGGACCGAAAGCGGAAGCGTTAGCACAACGCGGTTGATATAGTCGTACGTCTTCACGATCCGACCGATCCAAGTATCGAACGTGCGGCACCTCCGAGTCCAGCACACGTTCAGCTCGATGACGTCCCGCGAACTCCGATCCAGCAGAGCTTCACGGGAGAGTTCCGTCAGCACGACGGTGTGATGACGGTGATGATGTTGCTACCGACGCAGGGCTACGCCAAAGCCCCACTACGATATGACCGAGGTGGAATATGGTGGAGGGGGGCACCGCACACGGCTGGGAGAGATCAACAGATCAACTTGTGTGTCTAGAGGTGCCCCCCGCCCCGTATATAAAGGAGTGGAGGAGGGGGGAGGGCCGGCCCTTCTATGGCGCGCCCTGGAGGAGTCCTACTCCCACCGGGAGTAGGATCCCCCCTTCCAAGTAGTAGGAGTAGGAGTCAAGGAAAGGGAAAAGAGAAGAGAAGGAAGGAGGGGGCGCAACCCCTCCCCCTAGTCCAATTCGGACTAGGACTTGGGGGGCGCGCAGCCTCCCCTCTCTCTTTCCCCTAAAGCCCAATAAGGCCCATATACTCCCCGGCGAATTGCTGTAACTCTCTGGTACTCCGATAAATACCCGAATCACTCGGAACCTTTCCAATGTTCGAATATGGCTGTGCAATATATCGATCTTTACGTCTCGACCAATTCGGGACTCCTCGTCATGTCCACGACCTAATCCGGGACTCCGAACTACCTTCGGTACATCAAAACACATAACTCATAATATAAATCGTCACCGAACGTTAAGCGTGCGGACCCTACGGGTTCGAGAACTATGTAGACATGACCAAGACACATCTCCGATCAATAAACAATAGCGGAACCTGGATGCTCATATTGGCTCCCACATATTCTACGAAGATCTTTATTGGTCAAACCGCATAACAACATACGTTGTTCCCTTTGTCATCGGTATGTTACTTGCCTGAGATTCGACCGTCGGTATCTCAATACCTAGTTCAATCTCGTTACCGGCAAGTCTCTTTACTCGTTATGTAATGCATCATCCCGGAACTAACTCATTAGTCACATTGCTTGCAAGGCTTATAGTGTGCGCATTACTGAGAGGGCCCAGAGATACCTCTCCGACAATCGGAGTGACAAATCCTAATCTCGAAATACGCGAACTCAACAAGTACCTTCGGAGACACCTGTAGAGCACCTTTATACTCACCCAGTTACGTTGTGACGTTTGGTAGCACACAAAGCGTTCCTTCGGTAAACGGGAGTTGCATAATCTCATAGTCATAGGAACATGTATAAGTCATGAAGAAAGCAATAGCAACATACTAAACGATCAAGTGCTAAGCTAACGGAATGGGTCAAGTCGATCACATCATTCTCCTAATGATGTGATCCCGTTAATCAAATGACAAGTCATGTCAATGGTTAGGAAACTTAACCATCTTTGATTAACGAGCTAGTCAAGTAGAGGCATACTAGTGAAACTATGTTTGTCTATGTATTCACACATGTTTTATGTTTTCGGTTAATACAATTTTAGAATGAATAATAAACATTTATCATGAAATAAGGAAATAATAATAACTTTATCTACAATGCTCGCATGGAGCTACTATAGCTAATTTCTCCCACTTTCAATATATATCTAGAACTCTTTATCACCTCCATAATCGAGAAACATCTCCTTAGTCCTCATTCTCGACCGATGTCCAAAGGATCTACTCCTAGATTAAAATTGTACCCCTTGCCAAACTCAGATCAAGGAATACAATAGGTCTGTACATAGCATAGCATATTTTATAGAACCTATGATCGAGGCATAGAGAATGACTTTTCATTCTTCTTTCTATTTTCTCGCCATGGTGGGTTTTGAGTCTTACTCAACTTCACACCTTGTAATACGCATAAGAATTCCTTCTTTGACCGATCCATTTTGAACTCTTTCAAAACTTGTCAAGGTATTTACTCATTGAAAATCTTATCAAGCCGCCTTGATCTATCTTGATGCTCAATGTGTAAGCAGCTTCACCGAGGTCTTTCTTTGAAAAACTCCTTTCAAATACTCCTTTATGCTTTCGAGAAGATTCTACATTATATCCGATCAACAATATGTCATTCACATATACTTTATCGTAAATGTTGAAGTGCTCCCACTCACTTTCTCGTAAATACAAGCTTCACCGCAAGTTCTGAGAAACTATACTTTGATCAAATCAAAGCATATATTCCAACTCCGAGATGCTTGCACCAGTCATAGATGGATCATCGAGTTTGTACACTTTGTTAGCACCTTTAGGATTGACAAAACCTTCTGGTTGTATCATATACAACTCTTCTTTAATAAATCCATTAAGGAATGCGTTTTGACATCCATTTGCCGATTTCAAAATGTGGCAATTGCTAACATGATTCGACAAACTTAAGCATCGATACGAGTAAGAAAATCTCATCGATTCAACACCTTGAACTTGTCGTAAATACTTTTATGCATAAGTAGAGCTTTGTAGATAGTAACACTACTATCGTCAGCTCCTTTCCTCTTGAAGATGCATTTATACAATATGGCTTGCCGATCATCGGGCAACTCCACCAAAGTCCACACTTTGTTCTCATACATGGATCCCATCTCATATTTCATGGCCTCAAGCCATTTCATGAACTCGGGCTCATCATCGCCTCCTCATAGTTCGAGGTTCATCATGGTCTAGTAACATGACTTCCAAAACAAGAGTACCATACCACTGTGCGGATGTATTTTGGAAGTCCTACGAGGTTCTCAGAGTAACTTGATCTCAAGTTTCATGATCATGATCATTAGCTTCCTCACTAATTGGTGTAGGAATCATCGAACTGATTTCTATGATGAACTACTCTCCAATTCGGGAGAAGGTACAATTACCTTATCAAGCTCTACTTTCCTCCCACACACTTTTTCGAGAGAAACTCCTTCTAGAAAACATCCATCTTAGCAACGAATATCTTGCCTTCAGATCTGCGGATAGAAGGTGTACCCAACAATTTCCTTTGGGTATTCTATGAAGACGACTACTCCGATTTGGGTTCGAGCTTATCGGTTGAAACTTTTTCACATAAGCATCGCAGCCCCAAACTTTAAGAAACGACAACTTTGGTTTCTTGCCAAATCACAGCTCATAAGGCCGTCTGATTTTGATGGTGCCCTATTTCAAGTGAAACTAATGCATAACCCCAAAACTTTGGTAAATTGGTAAGATACATCATAGATCGCACCATATCCAATAATACGATCGAGATCCCACAAACTATTTTCATTGGGTGTATGACCATCGAAGGTTTTATTCATGTAAATGAACAACAATTATTCTCGACTTTAAATGAATAAGCGTATTGCAATAAACATGATCAAATCATATTCATGCTCAAGCATAAGCGCCAAATAACATTTATTTAGGTTTAACACTAATCCCGAAAGTATAGGAGTGTGCGATGATGATCATATCAATCTTGGAACCACTTCCAACACACATCGTCACTTCACCCTCAACTAGTCTCTGTTTATTCTGTAACTCCTGTTTTGAGTTACTATTTTTTAGCAACCAAACAAGTATCAAATACCCAGGGACTACTATAAACACTAGTAAGGTACACATCAATAACCTGTATATCAAATATACCCTTGTTCACTTTGCCATCCTTCTTATCCACCAAATATTCAGGGCATTTCCGCTTTCAGTGACCATTTCCTTTGCAGCAGAAGCACTCAGTTTCAGGCTTTGATCCAACTTTGGGCTTCTTCACGGGAGTGACAACTTGCTTGTCATTCTACTTGAAGTTCCCTTTCTTTCCCTTTGCCCTTTTCTTGAAACTAGTGGTATTGTCAATCATCAACACTTGATGATCTTTCTTGATTTCTACCTTCGTTGATTTCAGCATCACGAAGAGCTCGGGAATCATTTTTGTCATCCATTGCATACTATAGTTCATCACTAAGTTCCAGTAACTTGGTGATGGTGACTAGAGAACTCTGCCAATCACTATCTTATCAGAAAAACACCCACTTGATTCAAGCGATTGTAGTACCCAGACAATCTGAGCACATGCTCACTAGTTGAGCAATTCTCCCCCATCTTTTAGCTATAGAACTTGTTGGAGACTTCATATCTCTCAACTCGGTTATTCGCTTAAAATATTAACTTGAACTCCTGGAACATCTCATATGGTCCATGACGTTCAAAACGTCTTTGAAGTCCCAATTCTAAGCCGTTAAGCATGGTGCACTAAACTATCAAGTAGTCATCATATTGAGCTAGCCAAACGTTCATAATGTCTGTATCTGCTCCTGCAATAGGTCTGTCACCTAGCGGTGCATCAAGGACATAATTCTTCTATGCAGCAATGAGGATAAACCTCAGATCACGGACCCAGTCCGTATCATTGCTACTATCATCTTTCAACTTAGTTTTCTCTAGGAACACATATAAAACATAGGGAAGCAACAAAGCGAGCTATTGATCTACAATATTATTTGCAAAATACTATCAGGACTAAGTTCATGATAAATTAAAATTCAATTAATCATATTACTTAAGAACTCCCACTTAGATAGACATCCATCTAATCATCTAAGTGATCACGTGATCCAAATCAACTAAATCATAACCGATCATCACGTGAGATGGAGTAGTTTTCAATGGTGAACATCACTATGTTGATCGTATCTACTATATGATTCACGCTCGAACTTTCGGTCTCCAGTGTTCCGAGGCCATATCTGCATATGCTAGGCTCGTCAAGTTTAACCCGAGTATTCTGCGTGTGCAAAATTGGCTTGCACCCGTTGTAGATGAACGTTGAGCTTATCACACCCGATCATCACGTGGTGTCTCGGCACGACGAACTTTGGCAACAGTGCATACTCAGGGAGAACACTTTTACCTTGAAATTTAGTGAGAGATCATCTTATAATGCTACCGTCAACCAAAGCAAAATAAGATGCATAATGGATAAACATCGCATGCAATCAATATAAGTGATATGATATGGCCATCATCATCTTGTGCTTGTGATCTCCATCTCCGAAGCACTGTCATGATCACCATCGTCACCGGCGCGACACCTTAATCTACATCGTAGCATCGTTGTCGCCTCGCCAACAATTGCTTCTACGACTATCGCTACCGCTTAGTGATAAAGTAAAGCAATTACAGGGCGATTGCATTGCATACAATAAAGCGACAACCATATGCCTCCTGCCAGTTACCGATAACTCTGTTACAAAACATGATCATCTCATACAATAAAATTTAGCATCATGTCTTGACCATATCACATCACAACATGCCCTGCAAAAACAAGTTAGACATCATCTACTTTGTTGTTACAAGTTTTATGTGGTTGCTACGGGCTGATCAAGAACCATTCTTACCTACGCATCAAAACCACAATGATATTTCGTCAAGTTAGTGTTGTTTTAACGTTCTCAAGGACCGGGCGTAGCCACACTCGTTTCAACTAAAGTTAGAGAAACTGACACTCGCTAGCCACCTACGTGCAAAGCACGTCGGTAGAACCAGTCTCGCATAAGCGTACGCGTAATGTCGGTCCGGGCCGCTTCATCCAACAATACCACCGAACCAAAGTATGACATGTTGGTAAGTTGTATGACTTGTATCGCCCACAACTCACTTGTGTTCTACTCGTGCATATAACATCTAGGCATAAACCTGGCTCTGATACCACTATTGGGGAACATAGTAATTTCAAAAATTTCCTACGCACACGCAAGATCATGGGGATGCATAGCAACGCGAGGGGAGACTGTCGTCCACATACCCTTGTAGACCAAAAGCGGAAGCGTTAGCACAACGCGGTGGATGTAGTTGTACGTCTTCACAATCCGACCGATCCAAGTACCGAACGTATGGCACCTCCGACTTCAGCACACGTTCAGCTCGATGACGTCTCGCGAACTTCGATCCAGCAGAGCTTCACGGGAGAGTTCCGTCAGCACGACGGTGGGTGTGATGATGATGATGATGTTGCTACCGACGCAGGGCTTCGCCTAAGCACTGCTACGATATGATCGAGGAGGAATATGGTGGAGGGGGGCACCGCACACGGCTGGGAGAGATCAACTTGTGTGTCTAGAGGTGCCCCCTGGCCCTGTATATAAAGGAGTGGAGGAGGGGGGAGGGCCGACCCTCCTATGGCGCGCCCTGGAGGAGTCCTACTCCCACCGGGAGTAGGATTCCCCCCCCCCCTCCAAGTAGTAGGAGTAGGAGTCAAGGAAAGGGAAAAGAGAAGAGAAGGAAGGAGGGGGCGCAACCCCTCCCCCTAGTCCAATTCGTACTAGGCCTTGGGGGGGAGGGCGCAGCTGCTACGTCTCGAGCTTGCGTTGGTTTTCCCCGAAGAGGAGAGGATGATGCAGCACAGTAGCGTAAGTATTTCCCTCAGTTTTTGAGAACCAAGGTATCAATCCAGTAGGAGGTCATGCGCAAGTCCCTCGTACCTGCACAAAACGATAGCTACTTGCAACCAACGCGATTAGGGGTTGTCAATCCCTTCACGGTCACTTACGAGAGTGAGATCTGATAGAGATAATATTTTTGGTATTTTTGGTATAAAGATGCAAAGTAGAAAGTAAAGGCAAAGCAAGTAAATAAAGTGACGAAGATTAATATGACGAGAATAGACCCGGGGGCCATAGGTTTCACTAGTGGCTTCTCTCAAGAGCATAAGTATTCTACGATGGGTGAACAAATTACTGTTGAGCAATTGACAGAATTGAGCATAGTTATGAGGTTATCTAGGTATGATCATGTATCTAGGTATGATCTAGGTATGATCATGTATAGACTGAAACGATTCTGCATCTACTACTATTACTCCACTCATCAACCGCTATCCAGCATGCATCTAGAGTATTAAGTTAAAAACAGAGTAATGCCTTAAGCAAGATGACATGATGTAGAGGAATAAATTCATGCAATATGATAAATACCCCATCTTGTTATCCTCGATGGCAACAATACAATACGTGCCTTGCAACTCTTTACATCCTCGAGTAAGGACACCGCAAGATTGAACCCAAAGCCATGCACTTCTCCCATTGCAAGAACTACCAATCTAGTTGGCCAAACCAAAAAGATAATTCGAAGAGACTTGCAAAGATAACTCAATCATACATAAAAGAATTCAGAGAAGAATCAAATATTATTCATAGATAAGCTGGATCATAAACCCACAATTCATCGGTCTCAACAAACACACCGCAAAAAGAAGATTACATCGAATAGATCTCCATGAGAGAGGGGCAGAACATTGTATTGAGATCCAAAAAGAGAGAAGAAGCCATCTAGCTACTAGCTATGGACCCGAAGGTCTGAAGTAAACTACTCACACTTCATTGGAGGGGCTATGGTGTTGATGTAGAAGCCCTCCATGGTGGATGCCCCCTCCGGCGGAGCTCCGGAACATGCCCCAAGATGGGATCTCGTGGATACAGAAGGTTGCAACGGTGGAATTGGGTTTTTGGCTCCTCGTCTGGTCTATTGGGGGTACGTAGGTATATATAGGAGGAAGGAGTACGTCGATGGAGTTTCGAGGGGCCCACGAGGCAGGGGGTGCGTCTAGGGGAGGAGGGCGCGCCCTCCACCCTTGTGGCTTTCTTGATGGAGGGTCCAAGTCTCCTGGGTCTTATCTGATGAGAAAATCACGTTCCCGAAGGTTTCATTCCGTTTGGACTCCGTTTGATATTCTGTTTCTTCGAAATACTGAAAAGGCAAAAAACAGCAATTCTGGGCTGGGCCTCCGGTTAATAGGTTAATCCCAAAAATAATATAAAAGTGGAAAATAAAACCCATTATAGTCCAAAACAATAGATAAAGTAGCATGGAGCAATAAAAAAATTATAGATACGTTGGAGACGTATCAGGCATCCCCAAGCTTAATTCCTGCTCGTCCTCGAGTAGGTAAATGATAAAAAGAGAATTTTTGACGCAGAGTGATACTTCGGCATACTTTCAAGGTAAATCTTCTTAATCATGGTATGAATATTCAGATCCGAAAGATTCAAGACAAAAGTTCATATTGACATAAGAATAATAATACTTCAAGCATACTAATCAAAGTAATCATGCCTTCTCAAAATAGCATGGCAAAAGAAAGTTCATCCGTACAAAATCATATAGTTAGGCTATGCTTCATTTTCGTCACACAAAGATTTTCTCTTTTTTTTTCTTTTTTTGGTCCTTTCTCTTTTTTTGGGCAATGCTCTAATAATGATGATCATCACACTTCTATTGATTACAACATAAGGATTACAACTCGAAACTTAGAACAAGATATGACTCTATATGAATGCCTCCGGCGGTGTACCGGGATGATGCAATGAATCAAGAGTGACATGTATGGAAAATAATGCATGGTGGCTTTGCCACAAATACGATGTCAACTACATGATCATGTAATGGCAATATGACAAAAGTAATGTATGTGATGATGATGATGGTGGAAGTTGCATGGCAATATATCTCGGAATGGCTATGGAAATGCCATGATAGGTAGGTATGGTGGCTGTTTTGAGGAAGATAATAGGAGGTTTATGTGTGATAGAGCATATCGTATCACGGGGTTTGGATGCACCGGCGAAGTTTGCACCAACTCTCAAGGTGAGAAAGGGCAATGCAGTGCATCAAGAGGCTAGCAAAGGCGGAAAGGTGAGAGTGCGTATAATCCATGGACTCAACATTAGTCAAAAGAACTCACATACTCATTGCAAAAATTTAGAAGTCATCAAAAATCAAGTACTACGCACATGCTCCTAGGGGGATAGATTGGTAGGAAAAGACCATCGCTCGTCCCCGACCGCCACTCATAAGGATGCACAAGCCAGGTACACTTCATGTTTCAAATTTGTTACACAACTTTAACCATACGTGCATGCTACGGGACTTGCAAACTTCAACACAAGTATTTCTCAAATTCATAATCACTCAACTAGCACGACTTTGATATTATCACCTCCATATCTCAAAACAATTATCAAGCATCAAACTTATCTTAGTATTCAACTCACTCAAAAGAAAGTTTCACATATCTTGAATACCAAGTATATTAACATTAAGCAAATTACCATGCTATTAACGACTCTCAAAATAATCTAAGTGAAGCATGAGAGATCAAGTTTCTTTAAAACAAATCCACCACCATGCTCAAAAAAATCTAAGTGAAGCACTAGAACAAAAATTATCATGCTCAAAGGATATAAGCGGAGCGCTATGAGCAAAACTATCAAGCTCAAAAGATATAAGTGAAGCACATAGAGTATTCTAACAAATTTCAATTCATGTATGGCTCTCTCAAAAGGTGTGTACAGCAAAGATGATTATGGTAGACTAACAAGCAAAGACACAAATAATACAAGACGCTCCAAGCAAAACACATATCATGTTGGTGAATAAAAATATAGCTCCAAGTAAATTACCGATGGAAGTGGACGAAAGAGGGGATGCCTTCCGGGGCATCCCCAAGCTTTGACTTTTTGGTGTCCTTGGATTATCTTGGGGGTGCCATGGGCATCCCCAATCTTAGGCTCTTGCCACTCCTTGTTCCATAATCCATCAAAAGAATTCACCCAAAACTTGAAAACTTCACAACACAAAACTCAACAGAAATCTCGTGAGCTCCGTTAGAGAAAGAAAACAAAAGATTACTTCAAGGTACTGTAATGAACTCATTATTTATTTATATTGGTGTTAAACCTACTGTATTCCAACTTCTCTATGGATCATAAACTATTTTACTAGCCATAGATTCATCAAAATAAGCAAACAACACATGAAAAACAGAATATGTGAAAAACAGAACAGTCTGTAGCAATCTGTAACTAACACAAACTTCTGGAACTCTAAAAATACCAAAATAGGAAGTCCTGGACGATTTGTTTATTGATCATCAGAAAAAAGAATCAATGCAAAAGCACGTTCCTGTGATTTATCATAACTAAATTCGTGCGCGCAAAGTTTCTGTTTTTCAGCAGAATCAAATCAACTATCATCGTAGGTTATCCTATAGGTCCTACTTGGCACAAACACTAATTAAAAAATAAAACCACGTCCAAACAGAAGGTAGATGGATTATGTATTCCTAAACATAAGCGAAAACAAAAAACACAAAATAAAATTGGGTTGCCTCCCAACAAGCGCTATCGTTTAACGCCCCTAGCTAGGCATAAAAGCAAGGATAGATTTAGGTATTGTCATCTTTGGTAGGCAATCCATAAGTGGCTCTCATAATAGATTCATATGGTAATTATATTATATTTCTAGGGAAGTGTTCCATACCCTTCTTTAAGGGAAATTGGAATCTAATATTCCCTTCCTTCATATCAATAATTGCACCAATCGTTCTAAGGAAAGGTCTACCAAGAATAATAGGACATGAGGGATTGCAATCTATATCAAGAACAATAAAATCTACGGGCACATAATTCCTATTTGCAACAATGAGCACATCATTAACTCTTCCCATGGGTTTTTTAATAGTGGAATCCACAAGATGCAAGTTTAGAGAGCAATCATCAAAATCACGGAAATCTAGCAAATCACATAAAGTTTTGGGAATAGTAGAGACACTAGCACCCAAATCACATAAAGCATGAAACTCAAAGTCTTTAATTTTAATTTTAATAGTAGGTTCCCACTCATCATAGAGTTTTCTAGGTATAGAAACTTTCATCTCAAGTTCTTCTTCATAAGATTGCATCAAGGCATCAACAATTTGTTCGGTAAAGGCCTTGTTCTCACTATAAGCATGAGGAGATTCTAGCACGGATTGCAATAAGGAAATACAACCAATCAAAGAGCAATTTTCATAATTAAATTCCTTGAGATCCAAAATAGTGGGTTTAGCAACATCACGGTTTCTATTTATTTCAATCCCACTTTCATCAATTTCATCATCAAGATCTAGAAACTCCGAATTCTTAGAACGCCTTCTAGGTAAAGGAAGATATTCTTCAGATTCATCAAGATTCATATTGCAAAACAAATATTTGATAGGGGACACATCAATAACTTTTAGATCTTCATCTTGATTTTCATAGGGATTGGAAGAACACGCTTTAATAAAGGCATCTTTGGAAGCACGCATCCTAGCGGTTCTTTCCTTGCACTCATCAATGGAAATTCTCACGGCTTTGAGAGACTCATTGATATCATGCTTAGGAGGAATAGATCTAAGCTTTAAAGAATCAATTTCAAGAGAAATTCTATCAACGTTCCTAGCCAAATAATCAACTTTAAGCAATTTCTCTTCAAGCAAAGCATTAAAATTCTTTTGTGAATTCATAAACTCTTTAACACTACTCTCAAATTCAGAGGGCATCTTATTAAAATTTCCATAAGAGTTGTTGTAGGAATTTCCATAATTATTAGAAGGATTACTAGGATAAGGCCTAGAATTAAAATTCCCTCTATACGCGTTGTTACCAAAACTATTCCTACCAATAAAATTCATATCCATAGATTCATTATTATTCTCAAGCAAAGTAGATAAAGGCATATTATTGGGATCAGAAGAAACACTCTTAGCAAATAAATTCCTAAGTTCATCCATCTTTTCACTCAAAACATTGATTTCTTCTATAGCATGCACCATTTTATTAGTAGATCTTTCAGTATGCCATTGAGAATAATTAACCATAATATTATCTAGGAGTTTAGTAGCATCTCCTAAAGTGATTTCTATAAAAGTGCCTCCCGCGGCCGAATCTAAAAGATTTCTAGAAGCAAAATTCAATCCAGCATAAAATTTTTGTATAATCATCCACAAGTTCAAACCATGAGTAGGACAATTACGTAGCATTAATTTCATTCTCTCCCAAGCTTGTGCAACATGTTCATGATCAAGTTGCTTAAAATTCATAATATCGTTTATAAGAGAGATAATCTTAGCGGGAGGAAAATACTTAGAGATAAAAACATCTTTGCACTTGTTCCAAGAATCAATACTGTTTTTAGGCAAAGATGAAAACCACGCTTTAGCACGATCTCTAAGCGAAAAAGTAAATAGCTTGAATTTAACGACATCATTATCAACATCTTTTTTCTTTTGCATATCACATAAAGCAACGAAGCTATTCGGATGAGTAGCGGCATCTTCACTAGGAAGACCGGCGAATTGATCTTTCATAACAAGATTCAACAAAGCAGTATTGATTTCACAAGATTCAGTATTGGCAAGAGGAGCAATCGGAGTGCAAAGGAAATCATTATTATTGGTATTGGTAAAGTCGCACAATTTGGTGGCATCTTGAGCCATCACGACAAGCAAGCAAACTAACACACGAGCAAACAAAAGGACGAGGAAAAGGCAACGGAAAGAGAGGAGGAGATTAGGAAAAAGAGGGCGGATAAAACGGCAAGGGTGAAGTGGAGGAGAGCAAAACAAGAGGCAAATGGCAAATAATGTAATGCGAGAGATAGGGATTGTGATGGGTACTTGGTATGTTGACTTTTGCGTAAGCCTCCCGGGCAACGGCGCTAGAAATCCTTCTTGCTACGTCTCGAGCTAGTGTTGGTTTTTCCTGAAGAGGAGAGGATGATGCAGCACAGTAGCGTAAGTATTTCCCTCAGTTTTTGAGAACCAAGGTATCAATCCAGTAGGAGGTCACGCGCAAGTCCCTCGTACCTGCACAAAATGATAGCTACTCGCAACCAACGCGATTAGGGGTTGTCAATCCCTTCACGGTCACTTACGAGAGTGAGATCTGATAGAGATAATATTTTTGGTATTTTTGGTATAAAGATGCAAAGTAGAAAGTAAAGGCAAAGCAAGTAAATAAAGTGATGGAGATTAATATGATGAGAATAGACCCTGGGGGCATAGGTTTCACTAGTGGCTTATCTCAAGAGCATAAGTATTCTATGGTGGGTGAACAAATTACTGTTGAGCAATTGACAGAATTGAGCATAGTTATGAGGTTATCTAGGTATGATCATGTATATAGGCATCACGTCCGAGACAAGTAGACCGAAATGATTCTGCATCTACTACTATTACTCCACTCATCGACTGCTATCCAGCATGCATCTAGAGTAAGTTAAAAACAGAATAAGCAAGATGACATGATGACCATTTAGAGACTCCTCGTCAAGTCTGTGATCACATTCGGGACTCCGAACAACCTTCGGTACATCAAAACTCATAAACTCATAATAAAACTGTCAACGAAACCATAAGCGTGCGGACCCTACGGGTTCGAGAACTATGTAGACATGACCGAGACTCGTTTCCGGTCAATAACCAATAGCGGAACCTGGATGCTCATATTGGCTCCTACATATTCTATGAAGATCTTTATCGGTCAAACCGCATAACAACATACGTTGTTCCCTTTGTCATCGGTATGTTACTTGCCCGAGATTCGATCGTTGGTATCTCAATACCTAGTTCAATCTCGTTACCGGCAAGTCTCTTTACTCGTTATGTAATGCATCATCCCGGAACTAACTCATTAGTCACATTGCCTGCAAGGCTTATAGTGATGTGCATTACCGAGAGGGCCCAGAGATACCTCTCCGACAATCGGAGTGACAAATCCTAATCTCTAAATACGCCAACTCAACAAGTACCTTCGGAGACACCTATAGAGAACCTTTATAATCACACGGCTGGGAGAGATCAACAGATCAACAGATCAACTTGTGTGTCTAGAGGTGCCCCCCTACCCCCGTATATAAAGGAGTGGAGGAGGGGGGAGGGCCGGCCCTTCTATGGCGCGCCCTGGAGGAGTCCTACTCCCACCGGGAGTAGGATCCCCCCTTCCAAGTAGTAGGAGTAGGAGTCAAGGAAAGGGAAAAGAGAAGAGAAGGAAGGAGGGGGCGCAACCCCTCCCCCTAGTCCAATTCGGACTAGGACTTGGGGGGCGCGTAGCCTCCCCTCTCTCTTTCCCCTAAAGCCCAATAAGGCCCATATACTCCCCGGCGAATTCCTGTAACTCTCCGGTACTCCGATAAATACCCGAATCACTCGGAACCTTTCCAATGTTCGAATATAGCTGTCCAATATATCGATCTTTACGTCTCGACCATTTCGAGAATCCTCGTCATGTCCACGACCTAATCCGGGACTCCGAACTACCTTCGGTACATCAAAACACATAACTCATAATATAAATCGTCACCGAACGTTAAGCGTGCGGACCCTACGGGTTCGAGAACTATGTAGACATGACCAAGACACATCTCTGATCAATAAACAATAGCGGAACCTGGATGCTCATATTGGCTCCCACATATTCTACGAAGATCTTTATTGGTCAAACAGCATAACAACATACGTTGTTCCCTTTGTCATCGGTAAGTTACTTGCCTGAGATTCGATCGCTCTCAATACCTAGTTCAATCTCGTTACCGGCAAGTCTCTTTACTCGTTATGTAATGCATCATCCCCGAACTAACTCATTAGTCACATTGCTTGCAAGGCTTATAGTGATGTGCATTACCGAGAGGGCCCAGAGATACCTCTCCGACAATCGGAGTGACAAATCCTAATCTCGAAATATGCGAACTCAACAAGTACCTTCGGAGACACCTGTAGAGCACCTTTATACTCACTCAGTTACGTTGTGACGTTTGGTAGCACACAAAGTATTCCTCCGATAAACGGGATTTGCATAATCTCATAGTCATAGGAACATGTATAAGTCATGAATAAAGCAATAGAAACATACTAAACGATTAAGTGCTAAGCTAACGGAATGGGTCAAGTCAATCACATCATTCTTCTAATGATGTGATCCCATTAATCAAATGACAACTCATGTCTATGGTTAGGAAACTTAACCATCTTTGATTAACGAGCTAGTCAAGTAGAGGCATACTAGTGACACTATGTTTGTCTATGTATTCAGTATTCACACATGTATTGTGTTTCCGGTTAATACAATTCTAGCATGAATAATAAACATTTATCATGAAATAAGGAAATAAATAATAACTTTATCATTGCCTCTAGGGCATATTTCCTTCAGATGTCTCAAGTTACTTTTTATCATGGGGCATCTATATCCATATGTCATCATTGTACATGCCCTGAGAAGGATGAATAAGGTAGTTCGTGTGTGGGTGGCAGGATGGAAACTTTTGCAACAGCGCCGACTTTTCTGAACGAAAAAAAAGATGACATGTCTGGCCTGACACTCTTTAAGATATATGTTGCCATTCAATGGTAGAACGAGATACGCAGTTATCTTTTCTGTAAACAATTACAAGTTCGTTCTGTGCCGAGATATTATTGTCCAGATTATCCAGCTAAAAATGGAAGTCTCGATTTGGCCCATCAATTCTATAATCAACAGTTAAAACAAATATTATTTTTTTCCTTCAATGTCGATTGAAAAAGATTTTTTGTGCAGATTATCCGGCTCAACATCTGCCTTATCTTATCGAACTGGAACATTCTTTTGCAATTCTCATTGCACATACCATATTTTGCTCTAGGGTTGTAGACGAGTCGAGTTGGAGTGAGCTAATCTTGAGCTCGGCTCAGCTCATACTAGTAATGTTTGCAGTAAATCTTGAGCTAGACTAAGCTCGGCTCAGCTCATACAAAATGATATAGTGTAAGGCCTGGCCACTTACCATATTGATGCCTAAATTTGCCCTTTTTTGTTGTTGTTGTTGAGGGAACTAAATTTGCGCTTTTAATTAGCCTTCCATGTTTGCCTATAGGTAAAAGAAAGACAGAAAATACATACACATCATATCATAGGAATATAAGGTACTCCCTCCGTGTCAAAAACGCTCTTATATTATGGGACGTAGGGAGTAATAAATTATCTTACTTTATTTGAATATAGAACATAATTCGCCGTCGATCTAAAATCAAGATTTGCTTGAAGATTGGCTCGTTTTTGATCAAGCTACATAAAATCAGCCTATTCAATTCATTTATTTCACAGTCGATCTTGAGTCAAGAAAGAATCAAAAGGGTCGATCTCAAGGAACCGGATCCTCTAACATCGAGAGGAAAAGTTAGAGAAGCTATAATACCCTAACTTTCCTTCTTTCTATCCATATGATTATGGCTAAAACGATTTAAATTAATTTGTAAATTGATGATCTACCGTGTACATTTATAGTAATTACATACAAACAAATTGATGATGAAATAAAACTAATTTTGAAGTATTTATATCTACAGTAAATACCAACAGTAAACAACCTACTACCTACCTACTAACAATCCCTAACTTTCATTCTTCATTTTACACTAGGCAAACACTGTAGCATCGTGACGTTCCTTCACAATGTTAGAGGATGCGGTTCCCGATCTCAAACGGCTCACGAGCTCCCTTGCTCCATCCCTATTAAAACACAGGTCCTGGTGAATCAAAAGCATGCAGTGCTTCCGTTCCCTTCTTGGAGCTATAAACCTCAAGTGCCCCCCCCCCCGGCATGGCTTCCAAGATCATCATTGTCGCTGCGTCCATATTGATCCTGGCCCTCCTCGTGTCCTGCGGTAACTACAACACTGCATTACATGTTTCTAACAATCGTTACATATTCTGAAAAAGAATTATGTTATCTTTTTAGGGCAGATTATGTTATTTGTAACATGAATAAAAACACCTTTTATATGTTAGCAGATGCGGCTGATGACAGCTGTAAGTGCGAGGCGTGCGTCATGGCACCGGATCCGCACTGCAACAGCATCGAAGCGTGCGTTAAGCAATGCAGAGATTCCGGCTACACAGTCGGATACTGTTCAGTCGTTGAACAACTGATCTGCATCTGTGGGGTCTGCACGAGTCAAGAGCCCTTCAAGCATCCTAGAAAGTCTCTTTCACTAGGTCCCTAAAAAAGTTTTGCAGACACGTGAAAAAGCATCCTTGTATGAAAAGATGCTCCTTCAGAACCGTGTATGACGGTAGTTCCTTCCTTTTTTTCAATGTTACCTCGGCAGCGGCAAAGGATGATAGCGGATAACGTTTCAGCGTGGCACAAGATTCTGCTGTATTGAAATTCTAGTTTTATCTCTTGCGGAGTCTTTGGTGCAATATTGCAAGACATTTATGTTTGTTTCTTGTAGTGATGACATATGTACCTTGTAATCCATTTGTCTAATAAAATACATGTGGTTAATTAAAAAAAAGGTCTCTTTCACCGGATAGATAAAAAGCTCTACCTTGAACGCATGTCAGGGAAGATAAAATCACGTGTTGGTGGAGTATTACCAACAGAGGTCTTTGTTGCTAATTGTTTCTTGGGAAAATTCATCTCGGATAGTTGAATTTGTCGTGGAAATCCCTTTGGTCACTGTCCTTTGCAACACCCTAGAATGCGGTCACATAGGTGTCTTGGAGCATCTTCAACAGGCGCGCAACGCGCGGGACATTAGAATAACCTTTACAGCATCGAGATAGCAAGTTTTTGCACGCAGCACTGCGTTGGCTCCAGCAGCCGCTGCAAAATATAGCGCGCGCGAGCCGCTCCAGTAGGCGCTGCAAAAAACGGCGCGCGCGTTCAACTCAAAAAATATTTGACACTCAAACAAAACCAAGATGATCAAACGCATGAAAAATAAATCGACAATAAATAGTTTAATATTATTACAACTCAAACAAATAGTTTATCTTGCAATATAACAAATAGTTCAACAATACAACATCAAACATACAAATCACTAGTTTTGTTGGCCATTCCATGCCCACCACTCCTTGATTAGATCCTCCTGAAGATCATCATGCGTTTCGGCACGTCGAATGGCATGATAGGAGGCAACAAATCAGGCCACTCTTGCAGCCCTTCGCCGCACTCGCACATGACGTCCCAAGAGCTCATACTGAGAGTGGTCTAAATCTTGGCCACCCTCATTCTCGATGATCATGTTATGCATGATCACACAAGCGTGCATGATGTACCAAATGATCTTTTGATCCCAAAATCTAGCCGGTCCTCTCACAATAGCAAATTGGGCTTGCAGAATTCCAAAAGCTCTCTCCACATCTTTCCTCTCCGCCGCCTGAGCATTGTGGAAATCAAGATTTTTTTTACCTTCTGGTTTTTTTCAATGGCTTCACAAATGTTTCCCATTTGGATAGATGTCATCCGCAAGATAGTAGCATTAGTTGTATGTATGACCATTTGCAACAAACTGCACCGGTGGCAGTTCACCATTTGCAATCTTATTGATGAGAGGTGACCGATTAACAACATTGATGTCATTCAAAGATCCAGGCATTCCAAAAAAAGCATGCAAGATCCAAGTCTCTTGATCGGCCACCGCTTTAAGGATTATAGTTGAACCCTTTTTCTGACCGTGGAATTGTCCATGTCATGCCTTATGACAGTTCTTCCAACTCCAATGCATGCAATCTATTGAGCCAAGCATACCTGAGAACCCACGAGCTTTGTTCATCTCCAAAAGCCTTGTGGCGTCTTCAGCATTGGGAGCTCTCAAATACTCCGGACGAAACACTTGCACAATTCCGACTGTGAAGCGCTTGACACACATGATGGCTTGACTCTCACCCATGGTCAAGTGGTTATCACCTAGATCAGTCGGAATACCGTATGCCAACATACGCAAAGCGGCTGTCACCTTTTGAAAGGTTCTATGCCCGAGTTCTCCGACAGCATTCCTCCTTTGTTGAAAAAATTGATCATGGCTCACCAGTTTCTCTGCAATGCGCCTGAACAACTCGGTGCTCATCCTAAAACGGCGCCGAAGTACGACTCGGGGTATATGGTATTATCCAAAAAATAGTGCCTCATCAGTCTGTCGTCGGCATCGATCTTATCCCTCCAATTTTTTTGATGACCCATAACTGAATCACCGTGCTTCGGCTTTTTATTGCTCTGCATAGCTAGGATCATTGCAAGGTCCTCCTCCTCTTCAATATCAAATTCTTCGTCGGAAGAATCATATGACGAACTCATCTACAATATTGAATTTAAACTAGTCTAAGAACTACAAACAACATGCATCAAATTCATGTACAAAATGTGAAGTAGAAGCAATACATACCTTGCAAGCATTTTGTCGAACACCTTGTGGACACCAAGCGGCAGTGGGCATCCGGGCGTTGTTCGTCGGAGGAATGGCGCGCTCGAGGGGCGGCGGCGACTAGAGGGAGGTGGAGGAAGCAGTGGCGACGACTAGAGGGAGGTGGAGGAAGCGGCGGCGGCGCAGGGATAGGCCGGGGAAGCGCCGTCGGGTCGCTGGTGCAAATGGGGAGGTGCGGGCGGCGGCGCCAGTGCCTGGATATGGCGGTAGGTGGATATCGCAGTGCGGGCGCTCGAGTGTGCAACGCGCGGAAGCGGGCGCACGAAATAAAAGTGGCGCGCGATGCCGTTTTACTCCGTGTGCTGAACCAGTTATACCGCGCGCACGTTTTTTGCGCCTCCTCTGAAGCTCCCGGAATGGCTGCGCTCGCAAATAAAAAAAATGACTTTTCCAGCGCGGCGCCAATATTGCGCTAATGTTGAAGATGCTCTTAAGTAGCTCACATACGCTATTGCCTTGTGGGCAACTGGTGGGCCCCTCTAGTACTTCTTTGCTCCAGTATTTTTTATATATTCCGTAAAAACTATGTGTGAAAGTTCAGGTCATTTGAAGTTGTGCAGAATAGGTATCTCTGATGTAGGTTTTCAAGATCCAGAACTCCAACTGCCAGCAATCTCCATCTCCATGTAAATCTTGCAATTTAAGAGACAAGGCATTAGAATTGCATCACAAGATTTTATAATGATCAAAAACATTATAAATAACAGTAGGAAAACATGATGTAAAAGGGACGTATCACGAGTTAGGCAACACTACGACAGATCATGAAGTTTGCGAGCTCGCGAACAAGTTTGCCCTGGTTGTGTTATGCTACCGTTGGATCATGCATGTGCCAAAGTTTTATTTTTGTCTTTTGGTTATAATATATCTTTCGCTATCAGTCGCTCAGGCTGGAGTGGGGCCTTGTACTTTTCTTGAACGATGAAGTAAAATTAAAGATTTAGGGCTACTCGAAGTACCATATTGATGCTATCATTTTTGAATTGGGAACAAGTCCGTGGAGGTTATCATGCATATACAGGGAGGCCAAGGTCATGGATAGACACAAGACTTGGGGTACCCTCTGTTCGTTGGTCGGGAATTTAGCTCTTCCCTGGTTGGCAATGGGTGATTTTAACGAAGTTTTACACCAGTTTGAGCATGATGGAGTGAGCTTGAGGACTCAGTCCCAGATGAACGGCTTTAGAGATGCGTAGGACGTGTGTGGTTTACATGACCTAGGACACCGTGTGTCACTATGGATGTTTGAGAAGAAAGTAGCAGGCGGCTCTTTCACGAGGGTGAGACTGGACCGAGCGGGGGCGGATGCTACATGGAGCTTGCTATTTTCGGCGGCACAACAAGATGATGCTTTGGCAGCATGCTCGGATCACAACCCTATTGTACTAAATTCCTCTGAAGATCTCATGAATACTAAGCGTGCTAGACCTTTCAAATATGGGACCATGCAAGTGGGAAATGCACCCGGAGCTAAAAACATGTGTCGAGGTGGCATGGAAGAAGAACCTGGAAGCAGTCTCGATTGCGGAAGTGCACGACAAGCTTCGTGAGCTATCGGGTGACCTATCTAGCTGGGACCGGATGACATTCGGTAATGCGCGAAGGGAAATTAAACGCCTAAAGCATGAGTTGGAAATTATAAGGAGCCTACCTTATAATTTCCGTCACATCAATCAAGAGGTAAAAATTGTTGAGCGGTTGGTGGAGTTATATCACCGCGAAGAAATATTATGGAAGCAGCATTCGCGTGCCGAGTGGTTGACCTGTGGTGATAAGAATACCCGCTACTTCCACTTAAGAGCCACTATGAGGAGAAGGAAGAACCTCATAAAATCTTTGTTGAATGCTAATGGCAACGTGATCAGCAACATAAATGAGCTTGAGGATATGGCAACAATGTTTTAAAAGGATCTCTTCACATCAGAGGGGGTAACCAACATGCAGGATGTTTTGGACGCGGTCCCGGTCAAGGTGACAGCAGCTATGAATGCTTCTCTTAACGCCACATACTCTACTGGTGAGGTAAAAACAATTCTAGCCGATCTTTTATCTCTTTGGAGTCACCGTGCACGAAGCCCTAAAGACAAATATGCTCTTATATGCTGGCCACAGACACTGTTGGCATAGTGTAGCTTAGCTTAGCTTAAGTTTTACTTCGATATGTTTTTGTCTCCTCTTCTTCTATACCCCCCTTCCTCTCACAGGGCTGCTCATGGCCTTGCACCACGGTGCATAATCTGAGCATCTTGTATGTCACCTTGACATTGGCTCCTAGGCGTTAGCCTAGCCTTTTGAAATATATAAGGTAGAACATGATCTACCTTTCATAGATGTATAGGTATTTGATCCGGGGATAGATAAACAATGGCGGGTTACATTTGTTTATGGAGAACCTAGGGTCGAGAACAGAAGAAACATGTGGAATCACCTTACTAGGTTGCGAGGGGTCTCAAATGATCCGTGGCTCGTATGCGGAGACTTCAATGAATGTATGTGGCAACATGAACATCTATCAAGCACACAGCGTAGTCCGGCTCAGATGGAGGCTTTTCGGGATTGTTTGGAAGTCTGTGAGTTGATGGATATGGGATTTGTGGGAGTCCCTTTTACATACAATAACAATCAGTTTGGTAATAGGAACGTCCAAGTACGGTTAGATCGAGGGTGCTCGGATGAGGCATGGAGAGATTTGTTCCCAGCCGCTCGGGTGCGACATCTTGTGTCGCCAGTTTCAGACCATGCACCGTTGTTGATCCAGATGGAATCGCAGGAACCGTACTCACGATGGAGAAGTGGTGCAAGATACGAAATTATGTGGGAGAGGCATTCTGCTCTCCCCGGTGTAATAGCTAATGCTTGGTCTAAAAAGAAAGCTAGCAACTTAGGAGAGGTTGCTGCAAATCTCAAAACAGTTATGACAGAACTAAAGGAATGGAGTCGAGAACATTTTGGTCATGTCTCTAAACAGATTGGAAGCTTGCGTACAGAACTAGAGGATTTGCAATTAAATAATGAAGAGAGAGCGGTGATTAAAGAAAAGATGTTTGTTTTGGATGAACTTTTGTACCGTGAGGAGATGTGGCTTCAACGGTCACGTGTCACTTGGTTAAAGGAGGGGGACAGGAACACACAGTATTTCCATAGGAAGGCAGTGTGGCGTGCTAGGAAGAATCTTATCAGGCGACTGCGCAAAAGTGATGGTACATGGAGTTCTGTTCCTAGTGACATGGAGCGTATGGCTAGCTCTTATTTTCAGGAGTTGTACACTAAGGATCCTACCTTGTCATATGAGGCTCTTTTAGGGTGTATCGATACAAAGGTTACACCCCATATGAATGAGTTACTTGATGCGCCGTTCACGGAGAAGGAAGTGGCGGATGCGCTATTCCAAATTGGCCCCATTAAGGCGCCGGGACCAGATGGTTTCCCCGCGAGGTTTTTTCAACGGAACTGGAACATATTGCAGGAGGATATTACGGCAGCCGTATTGGAATTTTTTGCAACCGGAAAGATGCCAGCAGGAGTCAATGACACGGCTATAGTTCTTATCCCCAAGGTAAATTCACCGGCTGACCTGAAGGATTTTAGACCTATTAGTCTCGGTAATGTCATATATAAGATTGTTTCCAAATGTTTGGTAAACCGACTGCGGCCTCTTCTCTCGGATCTTATTTCGGAGAACCAAAGTGCATTCATACCAGGGAGACTTATCACTGATAATACAATTATTGCCTTTGAGTGTATACATCATATCCAATCTGCTCTTCAAAGTCAGAGTTATTGTGCGTACGAGTTGGATCTTTCGAAGGCTTACGATCGCGTTGATTGGGATTTCTTGGAGAAGGCACTTCTGAAGTGGGGCTTCTCAGGTACATGGGTGAGCCGGATCATGGAATGTGTTAAATCAGTGAAGTATTCAGTCAAGTTTAATGGGAAGTTGTTGGCCCAGTTTACACCGGCAAGGGGACTTCGACAAGGTGATCCTTTATCACCTTTCTTATTTCTTTTTGTGGTTGATGCTTTGTCCGCCTTGTTACATAAAGCAATACGAGATGATGGCTTAGAAGCATTAAAAATTTGTAGAAGAGCTCCAGAAATTTCTCATCTTCTGTTTGCGGATGATACATTGCTCTTCTTTCGTGCGAGTTCTGAACAAGCGACAATTGTCAAGGGGGTGTTGAACACATATGCGGAGGCTACGGGACAACTCATTAACCCGGCGAAGTGTTCCATCTTGTTTGCAGACAATTGCCCAGTGACGACCTCACACTACTAGGGAAAAGCCTATACACAGAATCTTAGCAGCAGCGCGGTTCAAAATAGGGCGCTGCTGCTAAGTAGTTGTAGCGCGGGTTACGTAAACTCGCTGCTGATAAATATTTAGCAGTAGCGCGCTCGGCCAGAAACGCGCTGCTACAAATATCGACCGGCGGTGTTCCCCCAACTCTAAGTAGCAGTAGCGCGGTGGCAATAACAGCGCTACTGCTAAGTACGTAGTAGTAGCGCGGTTTCCTCGAGATCGCTGCTGGTAAGTTTCAAATTGCCGCAATTTTTTGTCCCAGTTAGCAGTAGCGCCTTGCCTAAAAGCGCGTTGCTGCTAAGTTCTTAGCAGCAGCGCGTTTTCTCTCCCGCACTACTGCTAACCACACCAACCCCCAACCCGTCCCTTCCCTCCCCCTTCCTTTTTTCCCTTCCCCCTACCTCCCCCTCTCCTCTCTTCCCTCCACCACATGCTCCCACTCTCACTTTTTTTCCTTCCCCCTACCTCCCCCTCTCCTCTCTTCCCTCCACCACATGCTCCCACTCTCACTCTTCTTCTTCTCAATACTTCTCCCCCATTACTCTCTCTCTTCTCTATCCACCTTCTCTCTCTTCATTACTCCTACATAACTACACCACCTCCATTAATGCATCTCCTTCTCTTTTTCCTTCCCCATCCACTAGTTGAAGTTGTCTCCTTCCAAATTAGGTAGCTAGGTAGATGTAGGATTTAGTTAAGTGACCTATTTGCCCCCTAACTAGATCTATCTTTGTCAAGAAGAGCTTTGTGCACTTTTGATCTTCCTACAACATCATCTCCGGCCATCGAGATAGAGGTGATGAAAATTTCATGCTTTTGCAAAATGGAAATGTGTTTATGTGTGTGTGATATGTTTGTGGAAATTGTGTGTGTGGCATGAGTTGACGCTTGTAAATTGTGCTTTTGAGTTGCCTATGTTTTGCGAAATGTCGATTTATTTCTGTTTGCTAATTCGGCAAACTCTAGATCCATATATGTCCTATTTTTAGGGAAGGTCATGCCAATTTTTTATGACTTTGATGCATGCATGCATTTTTACAATCAATTTTTTATTATTACGTGCAGAGGGCGATGGTCGATTGGAGCGATGGTGGACAGGTGGTTGCGATCGGCGGTGCAAGACATGAAAGAAAATAACCGGACAGAGGTTTTATGTCCGTGTCGAAAATGCAAAGAAATAGTTTGGCTCGACCCCCATGGCGATGGTCGTGTCGAAGCGCACCTGCTCATGACTGGTTTCATGGATGGCTATACTAGGTGGATAATTGAAGATGAGGATGAGCGATGTTGAGGATGCCGACGGGCAGGCAATGATGACACGGGCAAGGCGAAGAGATGATCGATAATGGCGGCGGGGAAGAGGCGGACATGGCGGCGGAGAAGGGCGGACATGGCGGAGGAGAAGGGGCGGACATGGCGGCGAAGAGAACGACATGGACTCCACGCAGCAGAGTTAAATCGGTACTAAGTTCAATTGTGTGGGACCCTCATGTTCAAGCATTGCTTCGCAAGGAGGCAATCTTGAGAGAGCTGCTTCTAGAGAGGAGGCTAAGCTGGAGCAACGGTGGTAGACTCGAACACTCCATTGTATGATGGTTGCAATCTGAGGTGACCGGTTGAGTTTCACGCTCCAACTCCAAGAGGCGAAGGCTAAAAACAAATGGACCGACACTAGCCTCGATGAGCATCTCAAGTACCTAAAGGATGTTCTTCCCGGGTAATCTATGTCCTACTAGTGTTGATGAGGCCAAGAAGATCGTGTGCCCTCTTGATCGCCACACGTTAGATACCATGCATGCATCAACGATTGCATAATTTATCGGAAGGAGCACACGGAAAAACAAGCTGTCTGTGTGCAATGCTTCTCGATACAAGAAGGCCGGAAGAAATGTCCCCGAAAGTTGTATGGTACTTACCGATCACTCCTCGTCTCGAGGTATTTTGTAGATCCCAAGGAAGCAAAGCTAATCTTGCCGCACGCGGAGAGGAAGAAGCCCGACGATGGAGATGATCCGAAGCTGAGACACGTGAAGGATGGAAGCCGGTGGAGAGCGTTGAACAGCTTCTATCGGTATTTTGAATGTGATGCAAGGAACATCGTGCTCGTGGCGTGTACCGATGGCATGAATCCGTTTGGCAACGAACACCAACCATAGTACATGGCCCGTGTTTGTATGGACGTACAACCTCCCCCTGGTTGTGCATGAAATCAAGTACATTCACATGAGCATGCTTATTCAAGGGCGAAACAACCAGAAATAATATTAATTTGTATCGGGGCTACTTCAAGAGGAGTTAGACACGTTATGGAAAACACCGGCCAAGACATGGGACGCCTTGAAGAAGGTGAGTATTTCAACATGAGAGCCGCGCTGATCACAACGAAAGGCAGGACTATCTCGATTCACGGATATGTGGCGGGCCGGTGTGCCATGGATATTGCGGATGCATGCGGTGCATGGATGATACAATGTCTCAAAGCAGCTAACGTCAAGGAAAGATGGCGGGTGCAGGAAAATCGTGTACATGGGGCATCGAAGATGGCTTGAACAGACGACCCATGGAGAAACCGTGGAGATCTATTCAATGGTCACGCTGAGCATCGAGGACCTCCACGTAAGCGAGCGGTGCGAAATCGATGAGCTGTTGAAAAACTGGAATGAGTGCCCGCGCCGAAAGACGATGAGAAAGGCGCTGGAGCCGCTGCTGAAGGTATGGAAGACGAGGTCGTGTTCGGGACTTAGAGTATCGCACAAACTCGATACACCTCATTGCCTTGATCAAATGCATATCTGTAAGAATGTCCTTGAGAGCTTGCTCGCAACAACGATGAACATGCGGATAAGACCAAGGATGGGCGAAGGCAAGAAAAGACTTGCAAGATTTGAAAATTAGGGAAGATCGCACATGCCGCCCGTAAAATGTCGACGAGACAGAGCGGAGATAGAGGCACGGAGAAGAAGGGCAAGAAATTAAAGAAAGAGTATTATTGCCCCCCCTCTTGCTTCACCTTAAGTCAGCTGAGATCAATCAATTCTTTAAGTGCCTTACGGAGTGAAAGTTAGTTCGGTTACTATGGCAAGATAAGCAGATATCTAACACGGACAAGAAAAGGTTCAGCGGGATGAAGTCTCATGACTGTCATGTGATGATGACGCAGATACTACCTGTTGCCCTTAGAGGGATAATGGACAAGCACGTCCATGACACTCTTATTGGTCTCTGCAACTTTTTTGACGTCATCTCTCGAAAGTCGATCAGTGTGAAGCAGCTCCAAAGGCTACAGGAAGAGATCGTTGTGATACTGAATGAGCTTGAGATGTACTTCCGCCCGCGTTCTTGACGTGATGGTGCATCTGTGTGTCCATATTGTGGATGACATAATAGACTTGGGGCGTCATTCCTGCACAACATGATGCCGTTTGAGAGGATGAATGGGATCATCAAAGGATTCGTTCGTAACATGTCCCGTCCGGATGGAAGCATCGTCCAGGGCTATTTGGCACAAGAGTGCATCTCTTTCTGTGAGAATTTTCTATATGGCGCAGACCAGCCGCCTGGTGTTAGTGTTGGTTTGCCCGTTAACAAGCATGATGGGAGGCTCAAAGGAGATGGTCATCAGAACGGTCGCGAGGAACTGCACGTGGCATACTCAGATCGACGCAGCGACTTTGTGAGCAAACTTGGTAGTGCTACAACACCTAGACGAGGTAGATCCTTTCGTGGCACTGCACAAAGAAATTATCGCAAAGAAGTATCGTGACCGGGGGGTATGCAGGACGGACGCTGAATTTACTAGAGAGCACAACTCCACTTTCCTGCATTGGTTCAAAGAGCATATTATTGCTAATCCCTGAGGAGGGCTCTAAGGACGGATTGCTCATATACGCCTTAGCACATGGCCCTCGCCCAACCTCGTAACCTATCAGGCATATGATATCAACGGATACACGTTCTACACGGAGGCAAAAGATATGGACAGTGATGATCGAACTCGGGGTGACTATGGAATGCATGACCGGCAGCGACAACGGCACAACCGAGCGATTTTATGGAAGGGTCGAGGAGATCGGGAGCTTGACTACTCTAGACTGCACAACACGACGATGTTCCGTGTCGGATGGGCTAAGAATGTCGAAGAGAAAGCCGGATGTTCACTACCATGACTATACCGACACCAAGAGCGCTACCGTGAACGCTATCGCAAAAAAGCGAGGCATGGGTACACGCTAAGCACGTGACACAATGCTTCTTCATAATCGACCAGCATAATCCCAGCCATGTTGTCGTGAGGAGAGGCAAAAGGAACATCATTGGAATGGATGGAGTCGCCAACGAGGAAGACTATGATCAAGACGGCAACCCAATGAGGGAAGATGGCGATGATGATGAAGTATCGTCAAAAGAAGAATCAATACTACATTACCTAAGAAAAATCGTACTCCATGGAAAAGGCAAAGTCACAATGAGCGGCTCAATTATTCTTGACGAACAAGAAGAGAAAGAAGCTGACTCAAAAACGAAAACGCCAGACTGAGGAAAGCGTATGTTATGGGTCCAATGATGTGTAATATATATATGTTCCTATTTTGTATACACACTTAGCCATTATTATGCATGGGTCCAATGATGTGTAATATATATGTTCCTATTTTGCATACATATTTAACCGTCAAATGATGCAATATATATCGCCTCCTTCGTTCACTGCCCTCGGAAATAAAAGTGGGATAAAATAAAGGAAAAGAAAAAGGAAAACTGGCGATGAAGCGGCGGCGAGCAGCGCGCTTCCACAAAACCACTGCTGCTACAGACCATAGTAGTAGCGTGTTTCTTATAAACCGCTGCCGCTACGCACCATAGTAGTAGCGTGTTTCCCATAAACCGCTGCAGCTACATATCATAGTAGTAGCGCGTTTTGACATAAAGCGCTACTGCTACGTCCACTTAACCCAAAATTCTCACTCGCCCACTTCATCCCGCCATTTCCCCAAATCCCCATTCTCTCTCGGCCCCGTCGCTCGCCCGCGCCCGACCAGCCCAGCGCTTCGCCCCGACTCCTTGGCGCGGGCGCTAGCCGGCGCTTCGCCCGTCGACCCTCGACCCGACTCGGCCTTCGCCCCGACCACGCCGCTCGCCCCGACCCAACCGCTTGCCCCGACTCAGGCGCGGCGCTTCGCCCGACCACGCCGCTTCGCCCCGACCAACCGCTCGCCCCGACTCAGGCCGGCTTCGACACCAGCGGCGCTCGCCCCGACCCGTCGGCCCTCGCCTCCCTCATCGCCCCTGCTTTCTCTGTAAACCCCCCCCCCCTCTCTGCTGGGGTTCTTCATGTTAATTAATTAGGTTATCTATTTAGTTATGAATTTAGCTAGGTTTCAAAATTAGCTGAATTTATATGGAAATTTGAACTGGACATGTGATATGTGCATATGTCATGTTTTGGACATGTCATGTTTGGAAAATGATCCGAGTGGCCTATGTTACACCGGAATGTTGATTCATTTCCGTTTGGTGAATTTCAGCGCCGATATGTCCATTTTTAGTAAAGGTCATGCGAAATTTCCGTGAATAAAGGCATGATTTGTGCTACATAGTTGGCATATCGAGTCTTTGGCACATAGATTTCTTTTATGTCATTTCTCATTTATTCATACTTTTAGAAATAAATGAGGCCACTTAATCATAGGAAACATGTCGAACAACGAAGAAACCGGGCCTTGACCAAGATGCGAGCGAGATGGATTATGATGGTGAACAAGAGTACCTCGACTATTTGACTACTAAGCAAGGTTTGCAGGTCGGCCTCGATGATGGTACTGACGCCGACATCGACACCGACGGCGCCGCCACCGATGGCGGCGCCGAGACCGGTGGGGAAGGTACCGGCGGGGAAGGTACCGGCAGGGAAGGTACCGGCCCCGATGCCGATACCGAAAAGAGGAAGCATAAGAAGCAGAGGATACGAAAACCTAACAAACTAGGGATTGGACGACTTGTGATCACAAAGATGGCACCTGGCAAGTTTGAGCCGTTAGAGCCGGAAGAACCTCGCAAGTGCTATGGGAACCAAGTAGGATGCATCCTACGAGAATGCGCGAGCATCAACGATGATGACTTAAGGAGTAAAGAACATTTGACGCAGTTGCTCCTAACGAAGTTGCACAAGAGATTCAAGTTCCCCGACCGGGATGATAACATAGAACAACCGTGGGATGATACAAAGATGAAAAAGATTAACAATCACGCCATGGGCATGTTCAGCAATGATTTGGCCTCTGGAAAGGGAGGGTGAAACGAGCTATTGAGGCTGATGAACCCTGTCCAAGATTCGGAGGAAAATCCGACACTTACGGAAGAGGAGTTCGAAAAGTTCAAGGACACTTGCGCTACCGAGGCAGCCAAGGCTAAGGCTGCGAAATTCAAAAGCCTTCAGCTCGAACACGGGAAGCATCGCCTCGGAAGCCGTGGCTACCTCGGTAAAAGGCCCATATGGGATAAGGAGGACGCGGAGCGTGAAGCCGCGGGTCTCCCTGACCCTTCGCGAAGTTCACCAACCCCTTGGAGCATGACTTCATCGGGGCCCGCTACAAGTGGGACAAGGAGAAAAAGGTTTTTACGGACAAGATCACGAGGAAATTGATTAGACTCTGGAGAAGCAACACCGGCTTGCAGCCAAAGCCCTACTTCTCCGATGAGGCCCAAGTGGGACACCCCTCTCAACCGGGCCTTGAACGAACTTAAGGGACTCCCGTTGGACCAGCGGCCGCAATATGGTCGTGTGCACGGCGCTGGAGATGGCGCCACGTGGAAGGTGTTTTACAACGACGCCCGAGGCCAAGAAGCAGAAAAAGAAGTTTAGTCAGGCGGACATCGACGCAAAGGTGAAGCTTGCGGTCGAGAAAAAAGCAGCTGAGGACGCGAAAAAAGCAGCCGAGGACAAATATGAGTTGCTACAGCAGAAAATCAATGCAGAATCGCCTGCGAAATGATTTCGCTACTAACTTGGTTCCGATTATCATCAATCGGGCGAAGCAAAATCCGCACAAGGCGGTACATGATTTCCGATGCCCGTTTCGTCGCGAGCAACTCCATGAACAACAACACCATCGCACCATCACTTGCTCAAGCAACCGGGCCTCCTCTCGCAACCGCTCCCGCTCATAGCAGCCCGTCCTCAGTCTCAGACGCGCTAGGTGGGCCTTCGTCTTTAGCTGAGCTCGACGCCGTCACGGTAATTACATGTCGCACCAACATATATATATATATATATATATATATATATATACTATTCCATTTTTGTTGCCTTTGGTTGTTTTACACCATAGACATATGTGTTTGCGGCGTAAAGAAACCCCATGCACCATACTCTACTTGATCAAAGGCGGAAGGTGGGCGTGGGAAAGGGGATGATAATGGACCCCTCTCAACGCACATTCCACAACCACCCGATCCCGCTGGGCACTTGAGGTTAGCTTGACCAGTGTGAAATCGGGCACGAGGATTTGCCTCCTCAATGCAGCATGTGGGAGCGGACGGACGAGACCCCGCCGCGGATTGGACGATGCAAGGGTTGGGTGCTGCTATGGCGAAGAATCTTATTAAATCGAGCCGCCGAGAGCACACCAATAACTACCACACATCAACAAGCATGTGCGGAGACCACCACCCCACCTACGCAATTACCAGCTCTGTAGTAGTGCCGGGTGAGAGCGGCGGACGACATGATGAAGGGGTGCAATAGTCTTGGCTGATGTACCAGAGAAGCAGAGAATGGATGATGAGGCGGAGGTCGACCCTATGGATTACCTCAATACAAACGCGTATGGTGTGACATAGATATGATGAGTCAACCATATGACGAATCAGGCTATCAGCTTGCTAATGAGGATATGGATGATATGCCCAGGCAGGGCCGTACCATGGAATGCAAAAAGTCTCTCTTCATGAAATCCTCATAGGACACGCCTGAAGATGCCGCCTCAACACAGGCTCAACTAGCCGGGCACGAGGGTCGTCAAGATTTAGCCCGGGAACACTTGGGCAGGGTTTAAGGAAGGTGCGGAAGGTGTGCCCAAGAAAAGGAGAGGAAGAGATCGGGAAGGTAAGCGCCTCCAAACAAGCGAGAGCACACAGCAGTGACGATGCATTCTCAAGAGCGTGTGCCCGTGAAAGGTGCGGTCATGTTCCATCTCACGGGCGAGCCGATGCTACCGCCGAAACCGCTGGAGGCACTATCGAGGATCTCAGAGATCGCACGACCATGTCTTTGTCGACCGAGAAAAGCCTACTAGCCTCAAAGGATCCGGGATATCCGACATACGCGGCTCGTGTGCACGAGGGAAGTGCTACGTCGACACACGGCCCATGGAGGTGTTCTTCCTGCGGTTTGACCATATCTTTGAGATGTTTCTAACAAGGCGGCTTGATTTTACTATCGTCCGCCTTTTTGCGCTACATATGAGCTCCGTCGTGAAGAGTGAAGAAGTCTCGCAAATCTGTGTGGCGGATCCGTACTACATGCACGAGTCTTTCTTGAGTCTCGGCGACTTTGAGCGTGAAACTGCTAGGGAGTACCTCCAAAACTTCATGGTACAGATTAAGGACCGGGAAATTGTCCTCGTGCCTTATCATCCAAAGTAAGTCAATTCGGACAACCCTTTCAGTACATTTCAATCATTCCTTCTCTCTCATATGGGGAATAATTTGAGGTGTCTTTTCCCCTTGACAACAGGCGCGCCGTCCTTATCGTTCTTTACCCGCAAGTCTCCCACGCGTGTATTTTGACCCTTCGAGAGACTACGAGAAAAGGACTACACCCACATAATGAATATTCTAGATGATGCTCTCCAAGGCTTCAGCTATAGAGGTGGCCACGTGCATATCGAAACAAAGGAACAAGAAGATGGGTTTTAGCGATAAAACTAACTTCTCCTACATTCATGTCCCAAAACCAAGCAAGAAGGATGGATTCTACATCGTCCATCTCATGATTCAGTTCAACACGGATCACCAAAAGCTTCGCATTAACAGCAGAAATGATGATCATATCCACAAGTGGCTAGAATCTCATGGAGAAGCGAATTATAAATTTAGAGATGACTTCTTTCGCATCCAAAGCGACATTGCGACGATCATCATGAAAGAAGTCGTCGATGAGAAGGGGATGTTCCACCACGGCCCTATATCGCGAGCTGACGTCCGAACTCGCGTAGGCATACAACATCTAGACCTCACGCCATTCAAGCAGCTAGGGTTCGTCCTCGATGATATGGAAGGATGGAACTTCTAGTGATTTATGATGCCGATGATGATGATATGTGTCGGTTGAACTTGTATACTTTTTGTAGCGATGAAACTTTGTGATGTCCACGGTCCCTGCCGAACTTGCGTAACGCTACTTTGTTAGTTGGCGTACGATGACCTGCGTACCTCTAGTTAATTAATTTGCGTACTGTATATGTTGCATCTAGTTGCTAACCTTTATGATTGTACATCCTCTTCATGAACATGCATCTCTAACAGGTACCTAGTTTCTTGATGGCGAGATGGAACTGCTATGTCGTGTACAAAGGGAAGGTTCCGGGGGTGTACAACGAGTGGCATGAGTGTCAGGCGCAAGTGAATGGGTTCACGGCGCCAGCCATAAAAACTTCAAAAGACAAGAAGGAGAAGCTAGTTACTTGAGGTTCACGCTAGCGAGAGAGGACTCAGAATCGCCACCTCATGTCTTGCATGGTTCGCTCTCACTCATAGTGATAGCACTTCTTGCGTATGCCTTTGTTTAGATGGATGACGTTGTTGTAGTTGCAAGTATTCGAGACTTGCATGTATTGCTATTTTCGAGATGATAACAAGATATCACTTTGTGTTGGATGATGATTATGAAGAGACTATTTGTATGTACATGCTATGATTACATTTGTGGTCTCGCAGGCATTTGTATGTGTATCATGATGAAATTTCTATGTGCTAAAGATTCTTCTACAAAGCCGGTTCAAATACAAAACAAATATGCCAAAAAAAACTACTTAAATTAGCAGTAGCGAGTGTAAAAAAGTTAGTAGCAGCGCGGCAATAGCAGTAGCGCGTCCTGCCAAAGAGCGCTAGCGCTACTAGCGGTAGCGAGCTTCCCACAACCGCGCTGCTGCTAGACTTGTATAGCGATGGCGGGTGGGCACGCGCATCGCTATGAGTTAGCTGTAGCGCCGTATTAGTAGCGCGGGTACCCGCGCTACTGATACATCTAAAACCCGCGCTGCTGCTAGCCTTTTCCCTAGTAGTGTCAAATGAAGTTAAAAATATATTGGGAGTTGCTCAGGAAGTATTTGAACCAAAATACATGGGTCTTCCGGTCCCAGAGGGGAGAATGAACAAAGGTAAATTAGAACCACTTCAAGCCAAGTTGAGCAAGAGGCTAGTGGATTGGAGCGAGAGGTATATGTCCATGGCAAGTAAAGAAGTTCTTATTGAGGCGGTTGCACAAGCAATACCTACATATGTTATGAGTGTTTTTAAATTGCGCATGTCCGTTTGTGATGACTTGACCCGCATGATAAGGCAATACTGGTGGGGTGTGGAGAATGGGAAGAGGAAAATGGCATGGCTGGCTTGGGATAAAATGATACTACCCAAAGCTATGGGTGGAATGGGATTCAGGGACATGAGAGCTTTTAACCAAGCTCTCCTAGCCAAGCAGGCATGGAGATTAATTGAACACCCCGAAAGTTTAGTCGCGAGACTGTTGTGTGCCAAATATTACCCTTCAGGCAGCTTGGTGGACACTGTGTTTACCGGCAATGCTTCTGCTGTCTGGAGAGGTATAGAACATGGGCTGGAGCTGGTGAAAAAAGGCATGATCTGGAGAGTGGGTAATGGCAATAGTATCAGAACTTGGCGAGATTCATGGATCCCAAGAGGGCCTGTGCTAAAACCAATTACCCCAAAAAGAAGATGTCGACTGAACAGAGTTTCTGAGTTTCTTGATCATAGAGGTAATTGGAATATTGATCTTCTAAATGAACATTTTTGGCCGGTAGACGTGGAAGTGATCCGGAGCATTCGAACATCACCGAGCCAGGATGATGATTTTCTTGCATGGTTTCCGGGCAAGTTCGGGCAATTCTCAGTCAAATCGGCCTACCATTGGGCGATGTAGGAGCACATACGACGTCACAACCCAGGTGCTAGCAGCTCAAGACCCAAGGGGGATCGCGCCTGTTGGAACTGGGTGTGGAAGGCCCGAGTACCACATAAAATGCGAACATTTGCATGGAAGGTCTCGGTTGGCGTGTTAGCTACTGCAGCATGCAAAGTAAAGCATCACATTAGCGAATCTGAAGTTTGTCGGCTGTGCGGAGATTCAAAGGATGACTCATTTCATGCATTAATAACATGTCCAAGCTCTCTCGCGATATGGAATACAATGAGGCAGGTTTGGCCACTCCCGACTAATGATGAGTTAATCTACACGGGCCCGGAATGGTTAATGTCACTGCTTGCGGATAGGACAGAGAAGATACGCGCAATGATTATCATGTTGCTTTGGCGTATATGGTCTGTACGGAATGACCAGTTGCACCATAAAGCCATTCCACCGCTTGACATCAAAAAAGACTTTTTATGCAGCTATTTATCTTCTTTCAATCAGGCCCAGAAGCACAACATTGAGGATATCATTAAAGGAAAAATGACCGTGGATGAACAGGTGGCCATCCTGGCTCCTATTAGTGCTAAACGTGCACCCTGGCCAAAACCTCCCCTGGGATGGGTCGCACTATCTACGGATGGATCATTTGTGATGGAGACAGGACTAGCTGGGTCCGGCATGGTGCTTAGGGATTCCGAGGGGGAGGTTATCTTCTCGGCTTATCGGTACCTGTTCAACTGCAAAGATGCCCTTGAAGCGGAGATTAGCGCTATTCTTGAAGGATTGTCAATGAGTATACAGCGGTCAGAATTGCCGATTGTGATCCAATCCGATAACGCGACCGTTGTTGCTGCATTGACTGATGACTCGTTGGACCGTTCTGCATACGGTCATCTCATGTTGGAGATCAAGAAAACTCTGGACTCGCGTGGGTTTATTCCATTGAAAATTGAGCGTCATCAAAATAGAGTTGCTCATAGTTTAGCTAGTATAGGAAGATCTGGTGGTAGCACCGCTTGTTGGTTGCGCCGTGTGCCAGACATCGTTACTCATGATGTTCTAGCAGACTGTAATTCTGTTTCTGAGGAATAAAACCCACTTTATCCCGCGAAAAAAAAGAACATGATCTACCTTTCATTTCAAGAAAAAGGCTCCGAGCCCAGATGGCTACCCGATACACTTTTTAAATTTTAGAATTTTCATTGCCATTTTCTTTTTTCAAGATTTTTTCTCAAACATGTTTGAAAATTTCAATTATTGTTCAGAATTTCAGAAAATGTTCTCATTTTCAAAAATTACTCCACCAATTTAGAAAATGCTTGTGTTTTCAAAATTTCTTCGCAATTTAAAATTTTGCATGTTTTAAACATGTTCAGGAATTTCTAAATATGGTCATAGTTTGAAAATTGTGTTCGTATTTTCAAAAAATGTTTCACTCATCAAAACTATTTATTCACAAATTAAAGAAATGTTCCCATTAAAAAAATGAATTCAAAATTCAAAATATATTCGCAATTCCACATAATTTTTGCGATTTCAAAATTGAAGAAATGCTCCCATATTAAAAATTAAAAATTAAATAAAATCGGGGAAATACAATATTTTGTGGTTTCAAATTTTATTTGTCTATTGGCGAATGTTTGGAATTCCAAATGTGGTTCATGTTTTCAAAGAAATGTTTAAACATTCAAAATAGTATTTTTCAACATTGTGCTCATGCTTTTCAAAATGTTTGTATTTTGGCATTCTAAACAAAATTTTAAAGAACCGAACAATTGTTTTTCAATTCGTGTACAAATATTTAAAATGCAGATATTTTTAATTTTATGAAGAATTTTTTTGAAAAGTACGAGTTTTGACGTTTTGTAAAACAATTAAGAGCGTGAACATTTTTCGAAAATAGAAAACTTGAAAATGAAAACAGAAACAGAAATGGAAGACGAATAAACTGAAAAAGAAACAGAAAAAAAGAAAAGAAACAGGTGGCGAACATATATTTGCAAATAGTTTTCTTTGAGCTAGATCTAATATTTTAGCACTGCACTATTGTTAGTAATATTCACCAGCTGCAGTGGTATGTGTGTGCCTCATGGACCGGCCCAACCGGGTGATACCTGCAGCGGTATGTGTGTGCCTCATACCTCTATATCAAAATCTATATCTATACCTAGGAAAGAACTATGCACGCGAGGCCCATCTAATTAAATGTGGATGAGTGTGCGCAAAAAATAGTACCACCTCAAATAGTAAAAAAAATCTCAAAATAAAAAAACAATAATATAGATGAACGAGATAAATTTTTTTAGAGAAATGCAACATGCTTTATTAGTAGATATAAATATAGATTAGTAGGTATCCCTTATAAGCGCCCGACCTGTAGACTATACGGGTTTGGCCCCTTTGTTAGGCCAGACCAAACCCCTTATAGTCGCCCTGGCCGTAAAAAGTTTATAGTGGCCTGGAAAAAAGCCCTCCCGCGAAGTATATATTCAGGTCCGTGGCTGCGGTATGGGTCGAAACCCTATCCCCCCGTTGTCGCGATTCCCCATTTTCCCCCCTCTGATTTCTCACCGTGGCGACCTAAATCCGCCGCCCGGCCGACAGATCCGCCACCGCTCCGCCTCATGTGGCACGGGATGTGGAGCGTTGGCCATTCCATCGGCCGTCGGCGGTCACGACGACCAGCAGCGCAAGCGGTGCGTCGCCGTTGACACGGTGCGGAAGCGCTCCGCCCGCCGGTCAAGAGGGAGGCAGAGGATCTCCCACCGCTCCGCGCGGTCAAGATGGAGCCCGAGGCGGAGCGGCCGCGTGCCAGCATTGTCAGGCCGGAGCACTACCTCCCTCCCTCCGAGGCGGATGCCATCGAGGCGGCGATTCTCGAGCTCAATGCGCGGGAGGAGGACGATGTGGCATATTTTTTTTTCAATGAGCCATTTGAAATTTTTTTTCGCACTAAAAGGAGAGAGAAGAAAGGAATGAACCAAAACAACCAGTGACCCTCGCACGAAAATAAGCGTTACCTCATGGCAAGGGGAAAACTTCCCGAGCTAGCAATTTTCCAGTGTCTATACCATTAGGGCATCTCCAATGCCGACCCTCAATCCGTCCGGATGTATTTTGTCTAGTTTCTGCATAGCAATGTTTTGGACAACTGCTACCTCCATCTATTCCATCAAGTCCACATAGTGTTTCAGTGAAGATGATCATGTATACATGATTAGCATGCAGCTTAAATTTTAATCTTTTGTTTGTAGCTGTGGGAACATAAGCATCTTATTGACAGTGATTTAGTAAACGATCCCTTGTCTGCTAGGGATGTAATATGTTAATCTGCTAAAGATATAATGTTTGAAATCATTTTTTTACTACTAATGGTTTAAAGACAAACTACTTACTCGTGTTGTGTTTCAAATGGAAAATGCTGTTAGCAGCACATCAGCAAGCTGTGCTTGGATCGTAATGTTCCATCGTTTTGTTAGCATTTGATTTTCTGAACAAAAAGTGCTCCAGAGGACAAGGGATATGCCATCTTTGTTTGCACCTTTTCTTCAAGTAGATAGCTTAAAAGGGTCTAATAAATAAGCAATGCTCTTGATCTTCCATGGTAGTCTTGCTTCTAGTCTTACCAAGATACATGTAACGTTTCGCGTATCAATGTAGCGTTGCGGCATCGTTTCTGAATTTTGACTTTTGGTATCAAGTGGCTATCATCATTGCTCTGTAGAAGCAGGCCTCCGGTTTCAGCTTCAAGCCTCCAAGAGAAAACTGAAACTATCCTGGTGTATACTCTGAAATGGCTACATGGCAGCAGAGCCCATTTGGCATGAGCATCTGGCAAGAGCGGAATCCTCCAACCGGTGCAATATTTGAGCCCTCTTGCTCACAACAGCCTACCCCTTCGCCTAAAGGTTTGCTTTTCGGAGAGGCCAAGTCCCTCTTGCTCTTGCTTATGAACTTGTGGTCAAATATGTATTTTTTTGCGGGGGACTTGTAGTCGAATATTTAACTCTGTTGCTCATGTAGTGAAACTTGTTCGTGGTCGGCGATTTAGCTGTACCAAAGATATCATAAAGCCTACTTGGTTTCCTGTAAAAAAATTGTGTAGATCATTTGAAGAAAAAAAAACCTTGCACAATCTTCCATGAAGTCTCCTTTACATTTTTATAGAAACGAGTTGAAATGAAATATTCTTATTTCCTCCCGTGGCAGTGTGATTCTTACATGGAAGCAAGTTGTCGATCCATCCAATCTTTGATATACAACATCATAGTGCAGAATTTCCATTCTTTAGAGAAATCAAATGTAAATGTCATTTTTTGTTGTATCTGGGCCTGATTCTTCCAATTCAGCCCAGTTGCGACACGCTTGAGCCCATTTACGGACGCTTGATGGCCCAATCCGTTGACGCAGAGAGAACAAGTTCCACTCCCGTCCCGTCGGCTTAGGTTTCACTCCCCCCTCCCTCTGCTGGACGGCGTCGCCGCCGGTTTCACTCCCCCAATCCGTTGCTCTGTTCGACGGCGTCGCCGCTGTTTTCTGCCGCCGCCATGTCCGACCCCGTCGATACCTCTAGCCCACTGAAGAAAGGCCGCACCTTGTCTCGTTTCCGGTGCGCGTCTCCCCACAGCGACGGCGGGATGGCGGTCGAGAGACTCACCGACGACCTCCTCGTCGAGATCCTCGCGCGTCTCCCGGTCAAGTCGCTCTGCCGCTTCAAGTGCGTCTCCAACCACTGGCTGAGCCTCATCCACCACCCCGAGCACCGCAAGAAGCTCCCCCAAACACCGGCCGGCTTCTTCTACGGCAGCGCCACCACCAGCGACTGGCTTCTGAAACCCCCCGTCCGCTTCGCCGATTTCCCGGGAAGATGCTCCCCTCCGATCGACACCTCCTGCGCCTTCCTGCCCAACCACCGCCGCGTCCATCTGCTGGACTGCTGCAACGGCCTCCTCCTCTGCCGCTGGTACGTCTCCGCCCAGGGCGATGAGTTCCATTATGTCGTGTGTAATCCTGCCACGGAGAAGTGGACCGTGTTGCCGGACTCCGGCAAGGCCACCAGCGAGGTGGCCACCGCACGTTTGGGCTTTGATCCAGCAGTGTCGTCGCATTTCTATGTGTTTGAGTTGATAAATGATCACGACGACGACGAGCTTTGGGATCCTGACATTGTCGGGGTGGCAGTGTATTCGTCTGAAACCGGAGGATGGGTTTACAAGGAACAGAAATGGAATGCAGACATTAATATCAATAATCGTCAGTCTGCATCTGTCTTTCTTAACGGCTATCTGCATTTTGAAGCCGATTGCAGTGGGATATCCCCTTGTCTAGCTGTGGTGGATACCAAGGGGGAAACATGGATGAACTTTGGTGTCCCTGACGCTGACGGTCTGCTTGATGGTTTTATTCAGCGGTCACAGGGTCGCCTGCATTATGCCAATTTTCAGCAAGATGAAGATGGCGTTGCCATTCGACTAGTAGTTTATGTTCTCGAGAACTATCAAAGCAAGGAATGGATACTGAAGCATAGCGTTGACACTTCGTACATATTTGGAGAAACAGATTCCCATTTCCGCCTCGACGATTTTGAATGGATTGCGATTCATCCAGAATGCAACATGATATTCTTCAATGTTGGTTGGTTTATCACATTCACTTGCTATAATATGGATAGCGGGCAAGTCAAGCTGATCTCTGGTCCTGTAGATGGGAAGCCGCCATATATGCCATATGTGCCGTTGTATGCAGAGTTACAGCCGTTGCACATTTGACATCAATATGAGATTGTTGGTGGTGTCTATAAGAAGTGGATCTTCGACAGGCATCATCAGTTCTTCATGCTATGGAACAGTTGGCTTCGTATGTCTGCTTGAATTGGGCTCTGTGACAGGTGTGTGCATGCTTTTAAGTTAAGTTTGGAGCAACGGTGGTTCTTCATGGAATGAACTCGGTTTATTTCTGTGGATTAGTCATCTACAATTGGACTGAAGTTTCTGTTATCTGTACTGGTTTGTGCACACCAATGGTTTTGGACAACTACTACCTCCATGTATTCGGTCAACATCGCGTGGTGCTTGAGCGAATGTGCTATGATCATTTAGTAAAAAGACATGATCAATGGTCATCATGCAGGACTTTATATCTTCTATTTGCAGCTGTGGGAAGAAAAGTATTTTACTGACAGTGATTTAGTAAACGAATCAGTTGTCGGCTAACAATGTAATATGTGAAGTTGTGCTAATGGTAGTGTGAAATCATTTTTTATTACCGCTAATGCTTTAGCAGAACAAGTGCAAGCTGTGGTTCGATTATAATGTTCATGATTTTGTTAGGAATTTGAAGTATTCCAGATTACTTGCAATATGCCATCTTTTGTTTGTACATTTTGTTCTGGTAGATAGCCTAAAAACAGTCTTAACTAAATAAGCAATGCCACCCACTTTCCATGCTAGTCGTGCTTCTTGTTTTACTAAGATACCTGTGCAGCTTGCAGCCTTATTTCTGAATTTTGATATTTCACATCCTATAAAAAAGTAGTGGTGGCTTCAAGCGTTCTTGTGTTCAAAAAATGTGATTTGTGTGGAGATCGATTGTTTATGTGGACTTTGTGATCCATATGGAGATTGATCGTTCAAGAAACTTATGCATGCATATACGTAGCTACTTGTACAAGATGACCATTTCACAGAATTAAACAAATAAATCACAATAGGACTATCGAAACAGAACTAGTGTTGACGCAAACCCAAGAACTAGGGATTTTTAATTTTTTTGCCACAATTTACATTGCACTTTGATAATTTGCCACTAGTTAGATTGTATTTGATAATTTGCCACTCTTTAGTTGGAACATTGATTTTTTGCCTTCTGTCAGGTGGGTCCCACACAAAATTATCAAAATACCCCTGCCCCACAGATTGACCACGAACGGGAGAGGCGGTCGCTCGTTCTTATCCCCTTCCTCTCACACGCGCAGAAACGCCAGGAGACGACGGCGACTCTAGCTCGATCCCAAGTCACTGAGGGGATGAACCTAGCGTCCACCCCCAGCCCGTGTCTCCTTCCTGGCGGGCAACCCCTCTGGTCGCCGACGACGACCTGGGCTACTCCCCGATGCGCCCCTCACCGGATCCACGATGAAGACCTCGGCTACTCACCTCCTCCCCGTCCAGGTTGGCTGCTCCTTCGCGCGTATGTGGATCGAGGTCGCCGTTGACCCAGGGCTCTCCGCCATGCATGGCCCGCGTCGAGCTCGACGCCGACCAAATTGAGCCACCCCCCCTCCCCGCTGGCTAACATCCTCATCCACATGCGCCTGCGATGGATCCGGCCGTGGGCTCGAGCTCCTAGGCCCTCCCATGCCGGATCAGGCATCCCCATCACGCGACGCCGTGAGCTCCGCCCTCCACCTCACTCATTCCCTATCCCAGAAGCTGTCGTTCGTGGCTGGCGTGTCCCCGTCGATGCACTGCAGTCCCAACAGTAGGAGCACGCAGCGGTCGGGCACGAACAACAGCAACATGCATCATGGGCGTGATAGCACACAAGCAAGCGGCGGCGGCAACATCACAGGTATGGCGGCAAAGCAGCGAGGGACAGGATGCGCGTGACGATGACTAACAACGGCAGGATGGGGAAAGGGATGAGCGGGAGGAGTTGGGGGATGTTACCGTCGTTTGCCCCGGCCACCGTCGAAATCGCCGCCGCAGGTCGAGTTGGAGTCGGAGCCCTTTGGTTTGGGTCAAACAGGTGCAAAGGGTAGTTTGGTCACTATTTTTAGGCATATAATTTCACTTACAATTGAAATGGTTGTTTATTAGGCAAAAAGGGCAAATGATCAAAGTCCAAACTAAAGAGTGGCAAATGATTAATTACAATGTAACTAGTGGCAAATTATCAAAGTGCAATGTAAGTTGTGGCAAAAAATCAAATCGCCCCAAGAACTAAGGCTCTAGATCAACGTCAGGAATAAATTTTATACGAACTGACGAGTAGCACCAAGTTGCACTAAAGGGTGTCATGGTGGAAGCTGTTGCTGACACAGAGGAGGTCGGAGCCGTCGCCGGCAGGAGCAGGATCTTCGTGTTGCCCCAAGCACCATGGACCAGAGAGCGGACATGGATGGAGGGAGTCGCCCCAAGCACCGTGGACTAGAGAGCGGACGTGGACGTGGACGGGGCTCCGACCATAGCCACCGTTGGATTTGGAAAGGAGTACTTGACAGAACCAAATGTAAAAGGAGATTTTGAGAGGGTAGTATTACTATTTTTTATTGTTTTTGAGATCTTTATTTTATTTTTTGACTAGGATAATTTTAGGGGTGGCGCACATTCGTGGAGTTGTGTTCACGGACGGTTTATAGGCCACTAACGTATTGCCGGCCCATTTACAGCCGCGTCAGTTTCAATCCCCTCTTCCCGTCCCCGTAGGTTTCATCACTCCCCCCATTTCTCCTCCCCGCACTTGACGGCGCCGCCGGAGCTTTCTTCCGCCGCCGCGCCATGCCCACACAAGCTCATTGATCTCACCCAAGCTGATGGAGAACGGACGCATGTCAGACCGGATCAGGTACGCAGAGCAGGCATCGCCATGAATCATCCCGACCTTCTTCACCGATCCCCTGAGATCTCTTCTTCATCTGTGTGTGCAGGTCGCCCTCTTCTCCTCCCAGCGGCAGCGAGATGGCGGCCGAGAGACTCACCGACGACCTCCTCGTCGAGATCCTCTCTCGCGTGCCCGCCAGGTCGCTCTGCCGCTTCAAGTGCGTTTCCAAGCACTGGCTCGGCCTCATCAACGACCGCACCTACCGCAGGAAGCTCCCCCAGACCCTGGCCGGCTTCTACGACGGGGGTCAATTTGTAGATTCAGGTCTTCCTTTCACCAATATCTCGGGAAGCCGCCATCTCACATATCCCGCCTTCCTGCCCAGCCGCCGGAAGGTCATGGTCGTGGACTGCTGCAACGGCCTCCTTCTCTTCTCCTCATACGTTGGTGGCGACCATGGCGACAAGTTATACGTTGTGTGCAATCCCGCCACAGAGGAATGGGCTGAGTTGCCGCATCCCGGTCATTCCGGTGATGTGTCTAGTATAAACTTGTGTTTTGATCCAGCCGTGTCCCCCCATTTCCATGTGTTTTTGTTGCCGGCTGTGGGGGTGGAGGACCAACATGGCTACTGTCTTACCGGAGTGCATGTCTATTCATCTGAAACCGGGAGTTGGGTTCATAAGGAGAAGAGATGGAGTGGCAATATTGATGTCGGTTATGATCCGTCATTTATCTATCTCAATGGTTATCTGCATTTTTGCGCCATTGTTGATGATTCTGCCCGCCAGCTAGCTGCAGTGGACAAGGAGGGGGGAGCAAGGACTGACTTTCGTGTTCCTGATGATCTGGATGTTTGTTTTATTCAGCAGTCACAGGGCTGCCTGCATTATGCTGGTTTTGACATAGGTGGCAATGATGATGATGTTGATCGACTGCTAGTTTATGTTCTTAAAGACTATGACAGCAAAGAATGGATACTGAAGCATAGCGTCGAAACTTCACATGTGTTTGGAGGGCTTCATGCAGTCAGCCTTTATGAGAACTTTGATTGGATTGCAATTCATCCAGAATGTAACTTGATCTTCTTCACTCTGGCCTGGGAGGATATCACATTCATGTGCTATGATATGGATCGTGGACAAGTTAAAGTGATCTGCAATCTTGAAGAAAGCGAGCCACCATATTTTCCGTATGTTCCACTATATGAAGAGTTACAATCGTTGCACAAGTGACGTCTTATTCATGCTATGGAGCAGCGAGCATGGTATGTCTGCTTGAGTTATGACCTCCTTTCTCTTATGTATGCATGCTTTTAAGTTTGGAGCAATGGTGGTTCATTCTGAGCCTCTGAGGGTACTGCGGCTCATTTCTCTCGAACTAGTTGTTTAAAGTTTCAATTTAGCTTCTGTTGTGTGTACTTGTTTTGTCTCTGTATACCAATGTTTCTAGACAACGGGAGATGGTGATACACTTTGAATGATTACATTGTCACTTCTTTTGGTGCTATTTTTTTGTCCTGTGTTTTAAATAGGTTATGTTATTAGCAGAACATCACAACCACAATGATGCTGTTGATAGGAAATGTCATAATGTTCATCCTGCTGTTAGACAACTTTTGACACAAAATTGCTTCAGAAGACTAGGATGTCGTCCTATTTATTTGTGGGTTTTGTTCACATAGACATAGGTAGGTTTAAAGAGATTAAAATGAGCGATGTCGGGCACTTTCCAATTTAGTCTTGCCTATAATGGTGCACATACACTCCAGTCCAATGCAACTTTGCTGTGTTAATAAGATAGGTAATTTGACTTAATACTGAGGCGTTTGCCTACTGGGACGATGTTCAACTCTCCGTAGATTCATGCTGAGAAGCTCATTATTGAAACTAATTTCTTTTGCTGGTCAACCAATGAAAGGCTAGTATTTTGAGCAGAGCTCCAATCTTACTTGTTCTTATGCACATTCAGGAGCTTAGTAGGGTGTTTTCTTCTTTTGATTTAGTTCATGTAAAACAAGAAGTCAGTGTGGCAGCTCACCAAACCGCTAAATAATCTTCTCGTACTGGTCCTTTGTGTGTCTGATCTCTCAGGCCCTGGTGTTCCTTGCACCCTGTATTCAGCAAGATTGTAAACTTGCCAACCTATCAATATAAACTTAGTCTAGGAAATGAGAAAATACTTGTACTTGTTGAGACTGCATGGGATCTAAAGCTAATTTCAGACATTGTTCTATGGAAAGTTAAAACAAATCAAAGCTATTGATCCAATAGGATTGTATGAAGTTGCTGCATGAAAGATATGCGTGCCTGTACTTTTTAGTTGTTAGCAAGCCCAGGTCACACAACTGGTACAGTTAGAGCATTTATAGTGAAAAATTATTTGCAGTATAAGTTCTTTCTGTTATCAGCACATGACGTACCTTTGGAAAGTGTTGTTATCTGCTTGATTTCTCTGAATAGGCTGATCAATTCATCTGCAACACAAATATAGTCCATGGTTATGAATAGGCCGACATCAAAGAGGAAAAGAACCAAAAGAAGCACATAGATGCACATGGGGAAAGCCAATTAGTTTCTCTGATTCAAATTCTGGTCAACAACACAAACAAATTTTGAGCTAGAAACCCAACTGGTTTCAGTTTGAGAAAAGGACCTTGAAATGATTAGATATTATGCTAAAACGTTGCAATATCAGCCTTCTTTTTTATGTATGCTGTCAGTGGTGCTCAAACAAAATAGGGGAGCCCTTTCTTTTTTATGGATTTCCTTGGCCTCTGCTGTTTTGTCATGTTGCGGCTGGTCAGTGCTACGGGGTATTTTTAGATATATTACTTTATACCTTATGCTCTGGAGTTTATGAAAAAATCAAATAGCGCACATGCCACCCTTATCAACATGGATTAGTGACCTATGCCTTTGTTAAATATAACTGTATATGTTATGCATAATCATATCCAATGGTATGTTTTCTACTAAACACAAATAATTAGATATTTGGTCTGAGGGCTTCGGCGTCTTATGCCTCTGTTGCTCGAACATATTTATTTAACTGGTTTCCTGCATGCAGAGTTTCAAAGAAAATCAAATGAATAGACTGACAAGTTAAAGCAAATAGTACAAAACAGAAATAATAAGGTGATCACATGACATGTGGTTCCTTGTTTTTTGTTAAAAAAAAGGTTCCATATTTATGATTCTTTGGGAAAGTTGGAAAAAAAGGAAAGGATTGCAAGTTAAAGGAGGATATACTGGAAAATAGTGAGATAAAACCACCTTGTTTTGCTAATCATATCATTTTTAGCAAGGAAGGGATGCTAAAATATTCATGTTCCACAAAAAAACACAATAACAAAAAATAATAATTGTTCCATGTTAACCTCTATGGCAATCTATTTGCTTGGCTATATCCCTAAAGATAACCCTGGGGGTGCTTCTTTTTAATAAAGGGTGGATTTATTTGACTCAAAAAGAAGCAACAGGAGGATATAAACACAATGAACACACCCCACCTCTGTATGATTAGGATGCACACACACACACACACACACACACACACACACACACACACACACACACACACACAAAGAATCAGGCTGACAAAGAGCAAAGTTATACAAGAACGTAGCTATGCCTAGGCGGAGGGGAAAAAGCTCGAAGCTATCAAAACAATGATCGACGAACTAAAGCAACAACCATCAACACCAGCCATCTCATGGACAACACAAGGACAATTGTAAACGTTTTCCAGCAGCAGAACCTTCAAGAAGAGAACGGTGATCATAGGCCACATCGTCGGATTTTGACCTTCGAAGTCCACGTCCTCGGTTTTCATCCTGAAGATCAAGTCCAAGCAACTTTGAGCAATGCATTCAACAAATAAGCGACCCAAAAACACTGCCATTGCTAGGTATAACCCACTAGGGTCAGACCTGGGTTTTTACCTCAAAACTCGAGATTACGTACTCAAGAAGCACCACCAAACTGAAGTCATCCTATGTCGTCGCCACCACTTTCCACGATCCTAGTAGCTACTCCATGCGTGCACAATCTTAACATGAGAAGCCACACAAGTGATGACTACGCCCGCACAAGCAGGTAGTCAAACCATGACAAGAGTTGGTTACCACCAAAGGCTCCGAACAACGAAGGTCGTTTCATGCATAACAATTCGGGACACTTCGACAGCGCCGCACCTTCCTCATGAGTGACGGTCGATGGCAGATCTACATAGCACAAATTAATTAGCTAGAGCTATAATAACGTTTACATCACATTTATCACAGCCTCACATCAGCTATCATATAAACATTTTTAGTTGTTAGCTAGCCCAGGTCACAATTGGTACAGTTAGAACATTCATAGTGAAAACTTACTTTTCCGTCATCAGCACATGATGTACCTCCAGAAAGTGTTGTTATCTTCTCGTTTCTCTGAATAGGCCGATCAATTCATCTGCAACACACATAGTCCATGGTTATGAATAGGCCGGCATTAAAGAAAAAAAGAACAGAAGAAGCACATGGGGAAACCCTATTAGTTGACAGAATTATTCTTTTCTATTTCACTACTTTGTAGATGTTGAAGTGTGGCCTTAAAAGGTAGGGGTTGGATGGTTGGAGATGCTTAAAAGATGTAAAAAAGAGTGAGTTGTGCATTTAGTGGATTCGCAGCTGCTGTTTGATGGAATGCTCAGTGGGACGTGCCAATTTTTGGTTATATTTTACCGCCAGGTTTGATTAGCGCATCGAGTGTTTTCCATCTACTAATTTTGTCCTACCCATTATGCAGGCTTGTCTTGTGTATGTTATGGTCGAGCTTGTGCTTGGATTATAAATCTTTGCTCTGAAAGTAAAGATACTTTGATTTAATTTGTGCCCATAATACATAGTATTTTAACGATAAGATGCATGACACATGCTGCAGATTTTGAATGAATTTTCCGTTGCAACCATTCTTGGCCTCAATTGTTCTTAAGTTGTTTTATTGTTCCACCAATTTTGTTTGTGCACAATTTATCAGCCAAAATTTTGCTTCCGCTTTTTTGAGCCATTGGCTCCTATAATGTTTGTTTACATAAAACAATTCTGACTCGCGTGCAGTTCACTTGCATTTTACAGGTCTACAGTTATTTTGTAGGCACAGACGAGTACTCCATTGAGGAACCAGCGAAGAAAAAAAGCACATATGTACAAATTCGAGGTAGGCTTATCATTTTCTTCTTCCAATCCATTTATCTTGAGATCATTTCCCACAAAAGGCATACATGAAGACAGTCGTGGGACAAATAATATCTATTTACTTTTGCCCATAAAATCCATATACAACGGCTACAATACCTGCTGTCTGCAGTACAGTTTATCCTGTGCCAAAGCTTGTTAGGTGATTTCGATTTACTGTATAAGATTTTTTTGTTTCTTTCCTTGAGGTCAGTGCTTATTGGACACTTTTATGTCATGTCTCAAAGAAAAGGTGTGGAAACATGCATTTTTTGGACATGGTATTCCTGTCAAATGCTTCCTATAGACTATGCATCATGCTTAGATGATTCTTCTGTTCAGTACCAGAAGAGCACAAGTAGATCGAGTTATTGCATGCTTGAACCAGCCACACCAACTTGCTTGAGTTCAGTCAAACCATCAAGAGGTACCAAAATGAATCCGTGCATGATTAAAACTAGGAAATATGCCCGTGCATTGCAACGAGGGAGAAATTGTTCTGTTTATTGACCGTCAACGTCCCACGACAACATTCGAAAGGTGCCACCTAAATATGTCCATCAATTGCAACGGAAGAAAAAAAACTTCACTCTCCTATCCCAGTAAGCATGTAATGGTTTAAGCCTAAAACATAAGCAAGAACCTAAATATAAGCTTTTGCGATGTTTCTTGTCACAAGCGTCAACTTTAGGGATAAAAAAATTTGGAATTTACTCTTTCATTTATGATACACATCAATTATTCCTGGCATGAATAAGAATTATGTGCTTTCAGCATGCCCATCTTTGCAAAAAGGCTACACCTCTGCATAACTAGTCAACAATTAATACTATAGAAAAGCTAATCTTGATTGATCAATGTGGGCTTCATGTATAGTTGTTGAGTTCCTCCTTCACATACCTAGCTTGATATGCAAATTAGCTTAAGTGAGTATCAGTTTTCTTCTACACGGAAATGGATAAAAAAAGATTTTGACCTTGAAGATGAACAGAAAAGGTAACATGCATGCTATTAGGGTATGCATTGCATTGAGGATCCCAATCCTTGCAAAATATCTCTCTAGCACTCTTTGAGTTATGCAAAACACATATGAAGTCATACAGAAATAAATCAACAGATGAAAAATTCAGAATTGTAGGAATACGAAAAATTACATCTTTCGTCCATCGCAAAAAAAAAAAACCCTTTCCTCCTCCTTGTAGAACAGTAGTTTCTTGTGTAATCAATTTAGCTATAGAAAAACTGATTTCACAGGGATCATCTACTCTCGTCTAGGAGGAGCAGAAAAGCAAACATCATTATAAAGGGCTAAATTGACTCACTGCAGTTGTGGATGTGCGCCTGTTGGCTTACGTGCGAGTTCTTGGGAGCAATAAATCGAGCCATGTACTCTCCGCCGGATCGATGCAGCTTTATAAACATAATATGCCAAGTAGCGTGCGTGCGTATTCATCATTATGCTAACACAGATCAATCAAGCTGGCCGGCAACTTGCATTTTGCTGCTGCTGCGCACGTGTGTTTTTGTTTACCTAGGAAAGAGTTGATCCTACTGCTTTGTAAACTTGCGTCGCCACATAATACTGTTTCTCGGTAACATGCATTTGCTTGGAGTAATCAGCACTCGGCAAGAATGTGATGCACCAGAGTGAACTTGTAATCTGCGAGGAGGATGCTCCTGAGTCCCTGACGGCAGCTGCGCGGTTCAGAAACAGCGATATGAAGCCGGTGTTCTCTCGGCACGCCTTGTTGAGGCGGAAACAAATCCTCTAGATGTGACCCAAAAAATCGATGAAGGGAGAGGAGCCCGGCCGGCTGGACATCCTGCAAGTGACGGCAAGGGAGGAGCGCGTGACGATGGTGTTCCTGGACTCCCGGTTGCAGACACCACCCTGCAAAGGCAACCGAGGCGACAACCTGTTGCTTTGTACAATTGTTTAGGCAGATCATGTCTATAATACGATGCCATGTCGACTATAGACTGTACTATAGACACACTCTTACTATGGTCTGTCTATTTAGTTATCTATATAGGCCCTAAAATTTGGAAAACTGGGAGAAAATCATCATGACTTTGAAAACCAGAGCAGAACATGCATGAGTACTCCAATGTCAAACAAACAAAGATAAAAACACATTATAACCTTTATGCTCGATCTGCAAGAAATACGAACTCAAACATAGGGATTTATGAGGTGTACAGATATCAACAAGCAGCCGGAGCAGCGCTTCGTTGAGCAGGCCTTGTAGAGGCCGTGATGATGGTTGTTGCTCCTCCCGCGGCTGAGAGCCATCCATGGGGGTTTCATCGTTATTTTCAGGAGTAGACGACTTATTTCCTTTCTTATTCTCTTTCCAATCATATAGAGGAACGGACCAGCGGCTTATTCTTCTTTCCTTCCTTAATTATCTGAACATGACAAATTATTTCCGTATTGACTCTTGAGAAGGCTCCTTGATACCCAGAAAATTCAAAGATGTATTTAAGTTGAGAGGATTGCGTGCAAGGGAGCGAGCTGGGACTAATATATGGATCAAGCTTTCCTTACAACACATAGTGTGAGGTAGCATAGCTGGTCGTCATAGTAGTTATTTGCCATCAGGTCACGAGTTCAAATCACCAAACAAGCCAATATTTTTTGCCTCCCCCGGACTGCACTGGGCCATCCTATGTTGGGCTGCAGAAGATGGGCTGACGACGATGCAGGTAGATGCGGTGTAGGAAAACGAACCAGACTGCACTGGACCGTGCTTCGTTGGGCTGCGGAAGATGCGCTGAAAACGACGCTGAGAGTAGATGTGGTGTAGGAAAAATCTTGGACAGGTAGAAATTTTAGTACCACCTTATATAGATTCTTATAAACTATAATATGAGAGCGAGGTGGACGGACCAAAAACGGACGAAATTACGGTGGTAAGAAGCAATATATATATATCGAGCCATGTACTAGTATTGAAAGGCCTTTAATCTGCCAATAAATGGTTTCCTTATTTATACCTCCAAACATTGGTGCACAGCCTAATGAAATTACAGTTTCTACATGCAAAGAGGAATATTCCACTGTATAAATGGTTCTAGAACTATTAGCTGTAATGCATTATAAGATACTACAACCTTAGTTTTAAACATTTTGCGTACTAACAGATATGTATTGCAATTTTAATTTGCGTCTCTGCAGCAATTTGACTATTCTTTGTCTTTTACGATGCGGGTCCACGGCACAGTGAGGAGAGGTAACGCTGGCCGGCGCTTCACCACTGGCTATTGGTTGGCGGCGGCAAGGAGAAGGGCGCCAAGGATGTGCTGCTCTGTGCAGGCCGTCAAAGTACAGCATCGCTATATGTGTGGTTTCTCTATTTTCCTCCTATTGCATGTTCCCAATTTTACAATTGTTAAGTTGGTGCTTGATTTTGCTTTCAGATTTTTCTGTGGCTTTCTCCATTAGCATGTTCCTCAACGATCATATCAATCTGGCTGGCGTTTGCACATGTGATTTTGGTTGAGGTATGTGCAAGATCATCCCTCTCTAGACTGTAAATTTGTCTGTAGGTTTTGGTAGATTTGATTTATCGGTGGCTAAGGCAGTGGTGATGCCGCAGGTTGGCCGATTGTGTGCTAGAAGGAGAGGTGCCACTATTATTTTCATTATGGCTCATGTAGTTCAAATCAGTTTTTCATATGAAAGAAATTCAAGCCATGGATGCACTATATTTGGTAATACTTTAACTGCAGCTTAGGATACAAACGCGATTACATTAATCAGTTGTTAAACATGCTACTGACATGCTGCCTCTTCCTCATGATGGTATAGGAGCACACGCTGATCCAATGAACAGGAGCGAAGTCGCCAACGCATTCCGGCTATTGATCGCCTTGATCGGTCAACTATCATCTTAATGGTTATCTGCATTTCTGCGCCATTGTTGATGGTTCTGACCGTTGTCTAGCTGCAGTGGACAAGGAGGGGGGAGCAAGGACTAACTTTCGTGTTCCTGATGGTCTGGATGTTGGTTTTATTCAGCAGTCACAGGGCTGCCTGCATTATGCTGGTTTTGACACAGATGACAATGATGATGATGTTGTTCAACTGCTAGTTTATGTTCTTCAAGACTATGACAGCAAAGAGTGGATACTGAAGCATAGCGTCGAAACTTCACATGTGTTTGGAGGGCGACACGTAGACGACTTTGATAAGGACTTTGATTGGATTGCAATTCATCCAGAATGTAACTTGATCTTCTTCACTGTGGGTTGGCATATCACATTCATGTGCTACGATATGGATAATGGACAAGTCAAAGTGATCTGCAATCTTGAAGAAGGCAAGCCACCATATTGTCCATATGTGCCATTATATGAAGAGCTACAATCGTTGCACAAGTGATGTTTTATTCATGCTATGGGGCAGCGAGCATGGTCTTGAATTCGGTCCTCCTTTCACTGATGTATGCGTGTTATTAAGTTTGGAGCAATGCTGGTTCGTTCTGGGGACAATGCTGGTTATTCAAAAGTTTCAATGTAGTTTCTGTTGCGTGTACTAGTGTTGTCTCTGTATTACCAATGGTTCTGGACAGAAGGAGATGGTCATACACTTCAAGTTACTAGTGTTGTTAGCTGAACATCACAGCTACAATGCTGCTGTTAATAGGAAATATTGTGGATCATAATGTTCATCATGTTAGGCAACTTTCGACACAAAATTGCTCCAGAAGACTAGGAAGTCATCCTCTTTCTCTGTGGGTCTTGTTCACGTAGTAGGTTTAAAAAGTTTAAAATAAGTGATGTCAGGTACTTCCCATGTTAGTATTGCCTATAATGGTGCACATACACTCTACTCCAAGGCGACTAATTGCGTTAATAAGAGAGGTAATTCAACTTACTGCAGAGGCATTTGCCTACTGGGATGATGTTCAAATCTGTTGGGAAATTCATGCTGGGAAGGTCACTGAAACTAATTTCTTTAGCTGGTCAACCTTTGGAAGGCTAGTACTTCGAGCAGGGCTGAATATGGCAGGAGCGTTCCCAGGCCCTGGCGTTCCTTGCACACTGTATTCAGCAAGATTTTAAGATTGCTAGCCTATCAATATAAACTTATGTTTCTTAGTTTTAGTTCTCACATTATTAATCCAAATATTCATGTTCCAATTCGCTGAAGTATATTGCAACAAATTCCTGCAAAAAAACCACGCTGTAACACCCAAGATTTTACCCAACCTAGCGGTGCTACCACACTACTCTAAAACTACAAGTCTTAAAATATTTAGAAATTTTGACAACGTTTCTCTTATACGGACATCCACAACACATAAGTAGACATCAATCATGAGAGGCAATAGCATAACTTAAAAAAATGCACATAGTGTACAAATCCCTCAGTAGGTCTCCAAGAAATTAATTAGTTAGACCAAAGCAACCAAGGGGTCACACCATACTACAACTAATAGACAAAAATTGGGTGACCTCTAATTATTATATGAAATTTTGTGATGTGCTCAAGAGATGTAGTAGTGCTACTCCCGTCTCCCATGCATGTCACTTACTTAGTACCTGAAAACCAAATAACGCAAGGTTAATCATTTGATTAACCTTTTGACGATCTTTAATTATTAATGGCCTGTAATTGACATAACATTATGCTTGCTGATGCAAGGATTTATAGAGTAAATGCAACTACTCCCTCCAATCCAAATTATTTGATGCAACTCTGGTACAACTTTGTAGGAGTACCTTTTTTGTAGCATAGAGAGAGTAGATGGGGACACCAACTTTGCCATTTTTTAAGCATGGAACTTTGCACTTATGAGATCGTCACCTATACCTGATCTGTTAACCCATCGACAACCCAAGCCCCAAAGCTAAAGTAAATCTAAAGATGAAGGTACGTGTTGATGCCCCATTCGCTAGGAATGGAGATCATGTTCACGTTTCCCGAATTTGTATAATTTTCACGAGTTACTGGTTCACAAACTAAACAACCGAATGATTCACTGTTGCTCCTATTGTTCCCTCTCTTGTTGACCAAATTTCTAGGGTTCTAGGAGAACTAATTTGAGAATGCCCAAATTTCTGGTCATATTCTCTGCATTCCCACTCTCTCCTAATTTGGGATAAATGTACTCTAGGATGATTTGCTGTGAGTTACATGATTTGTTGTTAGTTGCGAGATTCACATCAACTAATCCATTGGCATTAGTACTCCATTAGTATAAGTGCAGTAAAGAAGGAGTATCAGTTTGTTTGTTTGATATGAGTACCATTAGCATAATTGCAGTAAACAAGGATTTCAGTTTGGAAATTCAGTGAACTTAAATTCAATCTAAAAGTTCAACAAGGAGTACTGTATTCATTTCATAGTTCATGTAACTATACTGATGTTTCTAAATTCAGTGAACTTATATTGAATAAATTCAGTACTCCTTGGTTTTGTGTATAGGAGTACTCTTTGTTCAGGTTACTGTAATTGATAAGTTTATAGGAGTACTATTGTTTTTGCCTAATCTAACTAGAGGCTTATGATTGTAGGAGTAGGGGTGGTTTTTTTCTTTAAGTAGCTCTAGGCTTTTCCTAGGAACATGACCTTCCATGGCTAGGAGAGTAGTTTTGAAGAATTGTTGATCTTTCTTGCTCAAACCATCTTCCCTATAATGAAGAAACATTATGTTAATTTGAATGAATACACTACTCCATACGCATGCTTAGATAATAGGCTTAGATAACATCAAAAGATTGCTATAGTGAATTGCTCCAAATTACTCCTGTCCAAGAGTACAACCGAATGCCATAGTGAATTGCTCCAAATTACCCCTGTCCAGGAGTACGACCAAGATAACATCAAAAGATTGCTATAGTGACTTGTTCCAAATTACTCATGTCCAGGAGTACAACCATCAAAAGATTTGCCCAAATTACTCCTTCTAGTCTAGATGGATGACAGATGGTGTAGTTTTAGTCTAGCAATAATGACTAATGTACTAGTCTTAGTTCAGGAGTACTACAAATTCAAATAAGTCCCAATAAATTCCAACAGATTCAAACAAATTCACAGCCAACAAATTCAAATGAATTCCAATAAATATTAAAAATAAATTCCAAATTAATCCAAATTATTCACTTTCCGTTCCTTTCTCCTCTTTTCATTGTAATTTCAATACGCAATGAGTACACAAGGCAGACACTTCCCTTTCTTTTCACAGACACACAAAACACATAGGTCTTCCAAATCATTATAAACATACACAAGGAGTTGATATACAAGGATTACACAAGACATGCAAGGACTTGACATACTCCATTTCTTTCTTTTTCTTTCTCTATGCAGTCATTTCCTTTTATTTATCCCCTCTATTGCCCTTCTCCTATAAGGGCCTTGGTCTCAACAACTAGCTGAGCGTCGCAATATAAAAATATTGCTGGCATTCCTTCATTCTAACGGTGGTCTTTAGGCAAATGTGGGAGTTTATACTCATTTCCTCCTTTATTTTTCATAATCTCAACCATAACTGCCTGCCATGTCATAAAGCTTCTAAAAAGCTTACCGACCTCATCGTTCTGGAACTCTCCATTCACACCTTCTACCAATTCCTTGATATTTCTAGGTGATCTGCAATCAGCCAAGGACTGAAGTGAAATTGAAGAAGCAGAGGTCTAAAACTTTCATTTCAGGGTTGTTGGTTTGTTGCAACTACTGAATTTTAAGATCTGTCGGTGCTACAACGTGTCAAAAAACCTCGTCACTAGGAAAAACATGTAGTTTTTGCATTATACTGTTGAATGAAGATGATTCTTCTGATATATTAATCGGGCCACTTCTCTTGGAAAGTAGGGATCACTTTGTTGCATAGATAATCTCTGATTACAGAGGTCGGGTCACTCACTGATTTTAGTTATTTAAATCCCCTTCTCTGTTTTCACTCATTCTAACAACCAGAGTCTCTTGGACGAAGGCCCAAGTGTCGAACTTGCCATCAAATGTGATATCTCCTTCGTCATTGCATCTTGGCTTCACTACTAGGGAAAAGCCTAGTAGTACCGCGGGTTTAATGCCTATTAGTAGCACGAGGACCTGCACTACTAGTAGGGCGCTACAACTATTTCTTAGCAGTAGCGCGTGTAACAAAGCTAGCTATTGCTAAGACATATAGCCGTATCATGTATTATTTCCAGCGCTACTGCTAATCTAACTATTAGTAGCGTGCTTCCTATCCAGCGCTACTAGTATTTTGTTTTTCATTCTTTTTTTATTTTTAGTGTATTAATACGCCGTTATACAAATTTTGATACAGTACCAATTAAGAGATTGTTATATCATTATGTCCATGATGAATTAATATATAATTGTGAGAAAGAAACATGGATTAAATTCATTTGGATGAATCAAAAGTTGAATGAGGATGACGATCCTACTAATTCAACTTTTGGTGTGATCCATCCACATGAATCTAATCCACGTTCCTTACAGCAATGATATAATAACTAATCATGATCATAATAACAAATCATCATGATAATCATGATCAACATCATCATCATATTAATATAAAAACTCTTGCATTATATCGTCACCAACAATACTAGCTAATAATCATCATAGTCATTACCACAACCACTATTTAATCATCATAGTCATAGTGTAGCTATCTAATCACCACCAACACTAGCTAATAATCATCATCATAGTCATTACCACCAACACTAGCTATTTACTCATCATAGTCATAATATAGTACATCATCATCTTCAAACTCATTCTAGCTGTCTAATCACTCCTGCTGCTCTATCTCTCTGGTAAAATAGCATAAAACATGTGTAATACTCCTGGTTCATCATATTGGAGAATGCAGATGAACATGTCTCCTAATTGTGGGTTGCGCTTCTGATTGCTGCCCCCTAGTACTTCTCTGTTGTGATCCTTCACAATTTTGCTCCAGTCTTTGACTATTAAGACTTGCTTGCTTTGAGAAATCATGAATGCACTCATGTGCAATGTAGGATGTCTTGGCCGTAAGCTAACCATTGTCATGCGACCTTTAGGCTCGATCCAACGAGGCACAACATTCATCGGGAGTCCCTGTTGAAGAACATCATAGTAACATACTTAGCAATGAAGTTTAGCTCAAAAAAAATGTATGCAAAAGATGCACTGAGGACAAATAGTAAAAATCTTACCATCTTTCCTAAATAGATGTGACCGTAGTTCAATATGCACACTAGTGGTCGCAAGTTTTGAGTACTAATATTTCGAAGTCCAGGAAAATAACTTGTCTTGACAGTATCAAGATCCTCAAGCCATGAAACATAATGATTTATCTCCTCGCAGTTTAGTTCAGCCCGGGTACAGTAGTAGGTGCTGTCTACCAAGCATCGTACATGTTTGCTTGAATGGAAATAATCTGTCAATATAAACTAGTTGTCAACTATTTTTAAATAAACAATATAAATTACTTAATAAATATGATTGAGAAACTCACATAATGGTAGAACTAGAGGCGTCTGCACATCGGCCCAGATGTCGATATTACCTTCAATTTCATCTTCCGGACGAATATCAAAGGTGATAAGCATATTAGGCTCAAATGCATAAGCCTTGCATAGTGTTCTAATTTTTGCATTCAAAATAGGAGTAGGTGTCTGCATTGTATAATTTTACGGCTAAAGTATAACCATGCTCGGACCTCAAGTGAACTCTTTTTACCTCCATACTGTCCATAGTATTGAAACCAATCTTATCCGAGACATAAATTCTTGTATGGTAGGGGATACGCTAGTAGAATTGTAAAAAATTAAAATTATATGTTGAAGCAAAAGAAGTAGAAGTCATGCTTAATTACGAAAAAAGACTTGTCGTTGTGGCTTACTGTATACACTTCGAAGGTCTCATCCAGCATGATGTTGAAGCGCCTACCATCAACTAGGTGAGGCATGTCGCAGAGGCCACGCTCGTCTTCGAAGTACGTTGCACATAACGAATTCCCTTTCATCGCCAGACAGTTCCTATGTTCATAGTTGAAACATTGAAAATCGATCGAAGGCAACTACCAGGAAACTCAACACACAGATCACTATTACGCAATATGCAACGGGTTGACTTTAGGTCCGTCGAGTCTTCCTTCCTAAACTCTTATCTCACGTATATAGTCGGGATTCTTCCACTCTCACATTTCGACCATCGGTGATGGTTGCTATTCCTCCTTTCCCTAGTGCATTACAAATATCTAACACAAGGAAAAGAAGGAGAAGTGACCCGCACGACAACAGTCAGGATTCTTCCTCTCTCATATACATACATATATATATGGTGGACACTCTCCCTCACTGAAAGACACACAAGGAGCCGAAACAGACCTAAAGTCAACCCGTTCCATATATCGAGCAATTACATAGAAAATATCATTGAATTCCTATTCTGGCAAATCACAAGCACTCGATATGTCCTACATTGTAGCACAAGTCATGCTAAAATTCATGAAAAAAATCGGCATGACCTTTGCTAAAGACAGGACATATCAAGCGCCTGAAATTTGCCAGAACGGAAGCGAATCAACATTCCATCAAGACATAGGCCACTCGGAGGTACATTGCAAACAAGAACACCAAGACATCCTCTATATTCAGAATGCATCATCATTGACATTAATGACATGACGACTAGCACTAGCATTTTCATCATTGACATTTACAACACATTATCATTTGGCTATTCTCACCTAGAGGTCTTAAGGGGCCGACGATGGGGACAACTGCGGGGATGATGTAGGGGAAAATACTTTATTTCTGCATAAACAAAATATATTAACCACTTACTATAAAATAAACTATCTAGTTCTATTAAGCACTTACTATAAATAAACTAGTTCAATTAAGCACTTACTATAAATAAACTAGTTCTGTTAAGCACTTACTATAAATAAACTACTTATATTAACCACTTACTAAATAAACTATTTCTATTAAACACTTGCTAAAAATTAAACATTGTTAACCTAGCCAACCAGACCCCTATGCTCTAAACCCTACTGCCCTAGTTAAACCTACTTCCGTAACTAAATGTTTTCTCTAAACTAAATTTTTGCTCTAACCTAGCCAACCTAGTTAACCTAGCTAGTTAACCTAATGAACCTAATTAACCTAGCTAGTTAACCTAGATAATTAACCAAATTAAACTAGTTAACCTAGCTAGACAACCTAGTTAACCTAGCTAGTTAGGGAGGAATGAGGAGGAGGAGGAGGAGGGAGGAGTGAGGGGCAGTGGGAAGAGGGAGGAGAGAGGAAGAGGGCAGTGGGAGAAGGGAAGAGGGCGACCGAAGGTGGAGGGAGGAGTGAGGAGGGCACGGCCGGAGGAGGAGGAAGTGGCCGGAGGATGAGGAGGAGGGCGCGACCGGAGGAGAGAGTGGGGCGGTGGAAGGAGGAGGGAGGAGGGGGCATACCAAGGAGGAGGATGGCGGCGGCAATGCATCGGCGACGGCGACAAGGGTGGAGAGGGAGAGTGAGAAGAGCAGATGAGAGGGAGAGTGAGAGGGTCGGCCGCGCGGGGAAGACGATAAATTAGGGTTAGTAGTAGCACGGGTTGGGGACAAGAGCTACTACTACAGAGCATAGCAGTAGCACTGGACAACAATCAGCGCTGCTGCTAAGTGGGGCTAGCCATGTGCGCCCAGTTCAAACTTAGCATCAGCGTGTGTTAGCAAAACGTGCTACTGCTAAGAGGATAGTAGTAGCGCCTTTTCCTGCCACGCGCTACTACTAAGTAGTGGTAGCATGTCATTTTATCCAGCGCTACTACTAAGATTCTATGTATAAGGTTTTCCCTATTAGTGCTTGGCCACAACAGTGAGAAACATGACTTTACAAATGATATTCTTATTTTGCATGGTGCACAAGGGTTTAGGTTCTTCTGGTAGTAAATAATAGGTGTTCTTCTCTCTTGTCATATCATACCACTTCTCATCGATATAGACCATGTATGTCATTGTCTTGAAAAGAGGATGGGGAGTTGAGATCTAATGCTCATCGAGCATGGAGATGTAAAACTTTAATCTTGCAATTTTATTATCTGTCTTGAGGAAAGGTTTCATGGTACTAGTGATGCGCTTCATCTCATCCAACTGGAATCTCCCGTGTAGGGTCGAGTGGGGAACACCCAGAGACCTTGCTAGAGCTCGAACTGCCCTCCTTTTGTTGAGTAGGACTGTCGATATCCTTGAAAAATCGAGATCTTTCCTCTTTCATACACTTCTACCCTTCTTTCTGTCTGAGGCATCCGCTTCTTGGCCTTCTACAAGCTATTGAGTTGCTTCTAACCATATTCTTTCAATAATTCATACGCTTGTATTCAACAGGCTTGCAACGAGCTGCTTGTCCTCTGGGAAAATATCTCCCTGTCTGTTCTTGATTACTCTCAAAGCAAAATAAACACCAAAGACCAAACCTTTGCTCATTAGTCAGGTTTACTGCATTTCTTCTTATTGCTTCCCCTTGACCAACTACTTCCTCCTGATGAATCTTCTTGATGATCTCTTGGAGGACTGAAGTTGAGATTCTAGAACATCTCCTCTCCTGTTGAAAAGTAGCAAGAAGTCAACTAGCTATTACAACTAGTACTAGATCATGAAAATGAAAATGCAAACTTTGTCAAACACTTAAAATACTTAAGACTTTGAAATTTTGATTTGATGCATGAGAACATTGATGAATTTAAATGTTCTACTCCTGAAAAATGAATATTCCCTATACCGCAAGTTTAGCTGAATTTGACTAAATACAAGATCATTTAGGAGTACAAGAACATTTTTAATTGAATTTTTTTATAATTTTGTTTAAGAATAGAAGTGGCAATGTTTGATTAGCAAGTTTCCTGATTAGGCTATTATGGAAGTATCTTAATATGGTCCAAAACATGAGAAAGAAAAGGGAGAAAACTTAGGAAATTCACAAAATATGTTTTGAAGTGAAACCCCTAAAAGCTCAAATTCCTTTGTTTGTTTAGGGCTTTGGTGATATATGCTACACTGTTGAAGTATGCATGTATAAACCAGTTTTATTCCATCACACATGCATTGTAATTATTGGACGTGTATGCATGCCTAAGCTTCCAACCGTGAAATCATTGACTCACATTCAACATGACATGTTTGATTAGCAAGATATGAAAATGGCAATGAATTTAGGAGTACACAAACATTTTTAATTGATTTATTTTCAGAATTCATCATGCATTCCAACCAAAAATTCAGTTTGCAAACTTAACTAAATTGACTAAGTTGCCGACAAACTATACATTGGATTCGCTAGACTGAATTTGACAACACTGAATTCAGTGTCTAGTGACAACAACACTTGACGGAACTTGAAACTAAGTGTTTAACAAAAACATTTGAATTCAGTGTCAAGTGTTTAAATCCAGTTTGTAGCAGTGAATAAAAAATGTCAAGTATCTAATTTAGTGTCAAGTGTCTAAATAGCAAGTTTCAACTGCACTTGACATATGAATTCAGTTTGTAGCAACATTTGACTCAATTCAGTTGCAGCAATGCTTCATTTGTAAAACACCGAGTCAAGTTAAATTTGGTTAATTCAGTGGCAAGTTAAATTCAGTGGCAATCCCTTTCTTAGTTTTGGATTAAAATTATGTTATATTTAGTGGCAAGTTAAATTCTAGAGTAAAATACGGTGTCAAGAATTCTTGAGTAAAATTTTGTGCACATAATTTTTTCCATGGCAAGTGGCAAGTTAAATTCCGAAGTAAAATTTGATTAAATTGCCTGTTGCCTGGTCATCTTCTTGGTTTTGCAGATCTTCATGATTTTCCTGATCCTCCTCCTCCTGCAAAGGAGTCAAATTCAAATTGGGCATCTCTTCGAGCTGCAGCTTGGGGGTAGAGGCTCGCGCTCGAGAGGAGGAGCAGTGCCCAGGCGGAGGAGCTAGAGCACACCGGAGCTGATGTGTGCCAGGGCAGAAGGAGCTGCAGCGTGCCCAGGCAGAGGAGGAGCACGACTAAGCAACAGATCTATTGTGAGGGCGTGTTGGAGGAGTTATGGTGCCCGTTGGGAGGGCGCCCTGAGTTGTGGGGAGGAGCCCGAGCTCGTTGGGAGGGCGTCACCTTGAGCTGCGGGAATGCTGCAGGGATGAGCCCGAGCTGGGGGATGGGCAATCAGATTGAGATTCGAAATTAAAAGGGTTTGATTATAAAATTCATGTTTAGTGTGTTGTCTCCTTATGATAGATATTTCAGGACGGAGGGAGTACGATGGATCAAGAATATGTTTTGTTGCTGGTTCTCTTGATCCTATCTTTCTTGCAGTGCGAGGCGGCAACACAAAGCCACGTGGAAGCCTTTACCTTTTCCAGCTTACGTGCTTCCCCGGCCTCCGTCATGCTCACCAAAGACAAGCTCCGCCTCGACAGTCTACTCTACCCGTTGTTGAGATCTGGCCTCCCGGCCACCGGAGTGGACAGCACCACTAATGCCTCATAAGGGTTTAAATTCCTAGCTTTTGTAATTGTAGTATGTTTTTGGATAGTATTTTTTATTTTATTTTATGTTTTAGGAGATTTTTAGGATGGTACATTTGTGGAACTGTGACACTTTCAGTTTAGAGCAACTCTAGCAGATCCTGCAAAAACGTGTCATCTGAAAACATTATACAGCTACCGCGACGCACCGGGCAGAGTAGATCCCGTAAACCCGTAAAGTAAAAGTTTTTTCCTCCTTTTTCTCCTCACGCTTCTTCTTCCTTGGGACGCATGCATGGTCGAACTCGAACTCCAGCCGGTCAGAACGGTGCCGCTCCGGCCTGCTGCCTGCTCTGGTCCACTGCTTGCTCCAGCGACACTCCGGCACCGCTCTAGCCCGCCACGTGCTCCGGCCAGCCGCTATCGAGCTCCTCCGCCTGCTCGCTGCTCGCGTGCGGTGTCGTCAGGACCCCTGCTCCGACCGGCCGTTACCGAGCTCCTCCGCCTGCTCGCTGCTCGTGTGCGGTGTCGCCAGCCCCCTGCTCCGGCGTTGACCGCTTTACAGGTTCCCTCAAGAACGACTCGAAAACTCAAAATATGAGGCATGGTTGCTCCAATATACGAAATCGGTAAAAGAAAATACGGGATCTGCCATTTAGAGGAATTCGGTGCGTTTTGTGCAAATTTAAAGGTTTGACTTGCTCTTAGCCCAGTGTACTACAAACGTATAGACGGCCCATTCGCCAAAAAAGAAGTGGCAGTCACTCCCCCCCGTCCATTCGCCATCACTCCCCCCCGTCCCCGGCCCATTCGCCATCACTCCCCCCCGTCCCCTCCCCCGTGCCCATTCGGTTTCAATCCCCTCCCCGGCCCATTCGCCATCACTCCCCCCCCGTCCCCTCCCCCGTGCTCGACGGCGCCGCCGGAGCTTTCTGCTGCCGCCGCGCCATGTCCACCCCAGCTGCTCGATCTCGTCAATCGGAGGACGGATGCATATCAACTGGGATCAGGTACGCAGAGCAGGCATCGCCATGAATCATCGCGTCCTTCTTCACCGATCCCCTGAGATCTCTTCTTCGTCTGTGTGTGCAGGTCATCCTCTTCTCCTCCCAGCGGCAGCGAGACGGCGGCCGAGAGACTCACCGACGACCTCCTCGTCGAGATCCTCTCGCGCGTGCCCGCCAAGTCGCTCTGCCGCTTCAAGTGCGTCTCCAAGCACTGGCTCGGCCTCACCAACGACCGCAACTACCGCCGGAAGCTCGCCCAGACCCTGACCGGCTTCTACCAGGGGAATCAATTGGTAGATTCAGGTGTTCCTTTCACCAATGTCTCGGGGAGCCGCCATCTCACACATCCCACCTTCCTGCCCAACCGCCGGCAGGTCAAGGTCGTGGACTGCTGTAACGGCCTCCTTCTCTGCTCCTCATACGTTGCCGGCGACCATGGCGACGAGTTCCGGTACATCGTGTGCAATCCCGCCACAGAGGAATGGGCCGAGTTCCCGTACTGCGGCTATTCCGGCCTGTCGGCTGCTGAACGCTTGTGTTTTGATCCAGCCGTGTCCCCTCATTTCCATGTGTTTTTATTGCCGGCGGCGGGTATGGAGGACCAACATGGCGACTGTCTTACCGGAGTGTATGTCTATTCATCTGAAACCGGGAGTTGGGTTCATAAGGAGAAGAGATGGAGCCGCAGTATTGTTGTCGCTAATGATCGGTCGACTATCTATCTTAATGGTTATCTGCATTTCTGCGCCATTGTTGATGGTTCTGCCGGTTGTCTAGCTGCAGTGGATAAGGAGGGGGGAGCAAGGACTAACTTTCGTGTTCCTGGTCTGGACGTTGGTTTTATTCAGCTGTCACAGGGCTGCCTGCATTATGCTGGTTTTGACACAGATGATGATAATGTCGTTCGACTGCTAGTTTATGTTCTTAAAGACTATGACCACAAAGAGTGGATACTGAAGCATAGCGTCGAAACTTCACATTTGCTTGGAGGGCAACACATAGATTACCTTGATGAGGACTTCGATTGGATTGCAATTCATCCAGAATGTGACTTGATCTTCTTCGCTGTGGCCCAGGAGGATATCACATTCATGTGCTATGATATGGATAGTGGACAAGTTAAAGTGATGTGCAATCTTAAAGATAGCAATCAGGCATATTTTCCGTATGTGCCACTATATGAAGAGTTACAATCGTTGCACAAGTGACGTCTTATGCGTGCTATGATATGGATAATGTCCAAGTTAAAGTGATCTGCAATCTTGAAGGTGAGCCGCCATATTTTCCAGATGTGCCGCTATATGAAGAGCTACAATCGTTGCACAAGTGATGTCTTATTCATGCTATGGAGCAGTGGGCATGGTATGTCTGCTTGAATTTGGTCCTCCTTTCTCTGATGTATTTAAGTTTGGAGCAATGCTGGTTCGTTCTGGGGGCACTGCGGCTGATTTCTCTCTCGGACTAGTTATTCAAAGTTTCAATGCACCTTCTGTTGTGTGTACTTGTTTTGTCTTGGTAGACCAATGGTTCTGGACAACGGGAGATTGTGATACACTTTGGATGATTACATTATCACTTCTTTTGGTGCTATGTTTGCCCTGTCTTTTAAATAGGTTATTTTATTAGCAGAACATCACGCCACAATGATGCTGTTGATAGGAAATATCATAATGTTCATCCTGCTGTTAGATAACTTTTGACACAGAATTGCTTCAGAAGACTAGAAAGACATCCTCTTTATTTATGGGTTTTGTTCGCATAGGTAGGTTTATAAAGAGTTTAAAATAAGCGACACCGAGCACTTACCATGTTAGTCTTGCCTATAATGGTGCACATACACTCCAGTCCAACACAATGTTGCTGTGTTAATAAGAGGTAATTTGACTTACCACTGAAAGGTTTGCCTAGCGGGACGATGTTCAACTCTTTCTGGTGATTGATGCTGAGAAGGTCATTGTCGAAACTAATTTCTTTAGTTAGTCAACCTATGTACGGCTAGTATTTCAATCAGAGCTGCAATCTTGTTCTTATGCACATTCAGGAGCTTAGTAGGGTCTCTTTTGGATTTAGTTCATGCAAAACAAAAAGCCAATGTGGCAGCTGACCAAACCGCTAAATAATCTTTTCATACTGGTCCTTTGTGTGTCCTGATCTCCCAGGTCCCGGTCTTCCTTGGACCCCGTATTCAGCAAGATTGTAACCTTGCCAACTTATCGACATAAACTTGGTTCTAGAAAATGAGGAAATAAGATTGCACGGGATCGAAAGCTAATTTCAGACATTGTTCTGTTGAAAGTCAGAGCTAATCAAAGCTACCGCTGTAATAGGATTGTATCAGGTTGCTGCGCTAATGATATGTGTTCCGTACTTTTTAGTTGTCAGCTAGCCCAGGTAAAGCAATTGGTACGGTTAGAGAACTAATGGTGAAACGTTACTTGCAATACAGGTTCTTTCTGTTATCAACACATATAGTCCTTGGTTATGAATAGGTTGACATTGAAGAAGAAAAGAAGCACATAGATGTACATAGTTTCTCTGATCCAAATTCTGGTCAACAAAACAAACAATTTTAGAGCTAGAAACCCAACTGGTTTCAGTTTGAGAAAAGGAATTTGAAATGACTATAGATATTGTTCTAAAATATTGCAACCTCACCCTACTTTTGTATGCATGTTGTCAGTGGTGCTCAAACCTAATAGGGGCCCCTGCTGTTTTGTTATGTTGCGTCTGGTCCATGCTAAGGGGTATTTTTGATATATTACTGCATATCTTTTCTTTGGAGTTTATGAATAAATCAAATAGCACACGCGCCACCCATATCGACATGAATTAGTGACCCATGTCTTTGTTAAACTAGATGATACCCCGCACGTTGTTGTGGGAATATTTTGCAACATATTTCAATGTGATTCGTTGGATGAAACATGAATATTTGAAGTAATAATATAAAAGGTTAAAACTGAAAATACCTATAATTTATTTGTTTGAGTACTAGATAGTTGTAAAATGTTTATTAAACTAGACGATTCCGCGTGTTGCTACTGGATTTCTAAAGGACATCTTGAGATATTGTAGTATTATCTACGAAGAAAATTAAAATCCAGCACTATATGAAAAATATACAACAATGACACAATAGTTGAGATACATATATGTCTCATATTCATTGGATATCACTTGAAAGTAGTATCGCCTAAGACACCATGAAAGTAATACGCTACGTATCTTTACATCAAAGGTCACTGAGGCTCAAATAAAAATATACTCCCTCCGTTCCTAAATACTTGTCTTTCTAGGCATTTCAACAAGTGACTACATACGGAGCAAAATGAGTGAATCTATACTCTAAAATATGTCTACATACATTCGTATGTAGTAGTCATTTGAAATGTCTAGAAAGACGAGTATTTAGGAACGGAGGGAGTAGTACTCAAACAAAATTGTTAAGTTTGTAGCTTAAATAAATAAATAAATATTACTGATCGAATGGCTACATAACACGGTTATTCTGGATAACAATGTATATAAAATTGATAAATGGGTAACATGTAATGGATAGAGGGAGAAATAATAGATTATATGTTTTTTTGTACATGGACAGGTGAACTGGTTGAGAGTTCAGAAGTTACAACATAGTTTGCAGATATGTAGAAGAAAGTGGTAGTACTGAAAAAGGAATAACAATAGTCTGGTCCGATGTAGCTGCAGGTTGCCCTATTTGATTATTTGTCCACATAGGAGTATATTGCTTACCAATCTAGGGAACGGAGTTATTTTGTTAATTATTCTGGGATGGAGCTGACATTACTACTTACCTCCTCACAAAAAAAAGGTACTATTACCCAATTAGAAGCACGAATGAAAATTAAAATAACGTGTCTATTTATATTTTCAGAGTAACCATCTCACTCAGGTAGATCAGTTCTAAAATGACACCGAATGTGTGTGGCCCAACAACATATGACTTCAAGAATCTACTGCTAGTCTGTAGCAAGATTGTAAGAGCATCTCTAGCAGACCCCGTATAATGCCGGCCCGTATAAGGCATTTACAGTTCAACAAAGATATGTTTTGTGTTGAAAATATGAGCAAATTACTACGAGATTTAATCCGAATTAACAGAAGATAAATCATGACTACAGTAGCAGAGATTGAACTAATCATGCGAACTAGCATAGTAAATGAATGATGTCTACTACACAACCTTTCTTCTTGTAGACGTTGTTGGGCCTGCAAGTGCACATGTTTGTAGGACAGTAGCAAATTTCCCTCAAGTGGATGACCTACAGTATCAATCCGTAGGAGGCGTAGGATGAAGATGGTCTCTCTCAAACAACCCTGCAACGAAATAACAAAGAGTCTCTTGTGTCCCCAACACACCCAATACAATGGAAAATTGTATAGGTGCACTAGTTCGGCGAAGAGATGGTGATACAAGTGCAATATGGATGGTAGATATAGGTTTTTGTAATCTGAAAATATAAAAACAGCAAGGTAACTAATGATAAAAGTGAGCGTAAACGGTATTGCAATGCGTTGAAACAAGGCCTAGGGTTCATAGTTTCACTAGTGCAAGTTCTCTCAACAATAATAACATAAATAGATCATATAACAAGCCCTCAACATGCAACAAAGAGTCACTCCGAAGCCACTAATAGCGGAGAACAAACGTAGAGATTATGGTAGGGTACGAAACCACCTCAAAGTTATTCTTTCGGATCAATCTATAAAAGAGTTCGTACTAGAATAACACCTTAAGACACAAATCAACCAAAACCCTAATGTCACCTAGATACTCCATTGTCACCTCAAGTATCCGTGGGCATGATTATACGATATGCATCACACAATCTCAGATTCATCCAACCAACACAAAGTACTTCAAAGAGTGCCCCAATGTTTCTATCGGAGAGTCAAGAACGTGTGCCAACCCCTATGCATAGGTTCCCAATGTCACGAAACCCGCAAGTTGATCACCAAAACATACATCAAGTGGCACATGATATCCCATTGTCACCACAGATAATCACGGCAAGACATACATCAAGTGTTCTCATAAAAGACTCAATCCGATAAGATAAATTCAAAGGGGAAACTCAATTCATCACAAGAGAGTAGAGGGGGAGAAACATCATAAGATCCAACTACAATAGCAAAGCTCGGGATACATCAAGATCGTGCCATAGAGGGAACACGAGAGAGAACACGAGAGAGAGAGATCAAACACATAGCTACTGGTACATACCCTCAGCCCCGAGGGTGAACTACTCCCTCCTCGTCATGGATAGCGCCGGGATGATGAAGATGGCCACCGGTGATGGGTTCCCCCTCCAGCAGGGCGCCGGAACGTGCTCCCGAGAGGTTTTTGGTGGCTACAGAGGCTTGCGGCGGCGGAACTCCCGATCTATCTTCTGTTCTGGAAGTTTTAGGGTACGTAGGTATATAAGGGTGAAAGAATTACGTCGGTGGACTGAAGGAGGGGGCCACGAGGCAGGGGGCGCGCCCCAGGGGGGTGGGCGCGCCCCCCACCCTCATGAGCACCTCCCTTCTTCCCTGACGTGCACTCCAAGTCCATCGGGTGGCTTTCCTTCCAAAAATAACTTCTCCAGTTGATTTCGTTCCGTTTTGACTCCGTCTGATATTCCTTTTCCTCGAAACACTGAAATAGGCATAAAACAACAAATCTGGGCTGGTCCTCCGGTTAATAGGTTAGTCCCAAAAATAATATAAAAGTGGATAATAAAGCCCAATATTGCCTAAAACAGTAGATAAAGTAGCATGGAGCAATCAAAAATTATAGATACGTTGGAGACGTATCAAGCATCCCCAAGCTTAATTCCTGCTCGTCCTCGAGTAGGTAAATGATAAAAAGAGAATTTTTGATGCGGAGTGATACTTTGGCATAATTTCAATGTAATTCTTCTTACTTGTGATATGAATATTCAGATCCGAAAGATTCAAGAGAAAAGTTCATATTGACATAAAAAATAATAATACTTCAAACATACTAATCAAAGCAATCATGTCTTCTCAAAATAGCATGGCAAAAGAAAGTTCATCCCTACAAAATCATATAGTTAGGCTATGCTTCATTTTCGTCACACAAAGATGTTCCCAACTTCTATACCCCGATGACAAGCCAAGCAAGTGTTTCATACTTAAATAATCTCAAACTTTTTCAACCTTGACGCAATACATGAGCGTGAGCCATGGATATAGCACTATGGGTGGAATAGAATATGATGATGGGGATTGTGTGGAGAAGACAAAAAGGAGAAAGTCTCACATTGACGAGGATAATCAACAGGCTATGGAGATGCCCATTAATTGATGTCAACATGAGGAGTAGGGATTTCCGTGCAACGGATGCACTAGAGCTATGAATGTTCAACAAAATAAAACTAGTGCGTGTGCATCCAACTCGCTTGCTCATGAAGACCTAGGGCATTTGAGGAAGCCCATCGTAGGGATATACAAGCCAAGTTGTATAATGAAAAAATCCCACTAGTATAAAAATACAAGTTATGAGACTCACTGTGTGAAAAACATGGTGCTACTTTGAAGCACAATATATGAGACTCACTACATGAGGAACAAGGTGCTACTTTGAAGCACAAGTGTGGAAAAAGAGATAGTAGCATTGCCCTTTTTATTTATTTTCTCTTTTTTGGGCCTTTTTTTGGCCTTTCTCTTTTTTTGTTTGGGCAATGCTCTAATAATGATGATCATCACACTTCTATTGATTACAACATAAGGAGTACAACTCGAAACTTAGAACAAGATATGACTCTATATGAATGCCTCCGGCAGTGTACCGGGATGGTGCAATGAATCAAGAGTGACATGTATGAAGAGTAATGCATGGTGGCTTTGCCACAAATACGATGTCAACTACATGATCATGCAATGGCAATATGACAAAAATAATGTACGTCATGAATATGATGATGGAAGTTGCATGTCAATATATCTCGGAATGGCTATGGAAATGCCATGATAGGTAGGTATGGTGGCTGTTTTGAGGAAGATATAAGTAGGTTTATGTGTGATAGAGCGTATCGTATCACGGGGTTTGGATGCACCGGTGAAGTTTGCACCAACTCTCAAGGTGAGAAAGGGCAATGCAGTGCATCAAGAGGCTAGCAAAGGCGGAAAGGTAAAAGTGCGTATAATCCATGGAATCAACATTAGTCAAAAGAACTCATATACTTATTGCAAAAATTTAGAAGTCATCAAAAATCAAGTACTACGCGCATGCTCCTAGGGGAATAGATTGGTAGGAAAAGACCATCGCTCGTCCCCGACCGCCACTCATAAGGATGCACAAGCCAGGTACACTTCATGTTTCAAATTTGTTACACAACTTTAACCATACGTGCATGCTACGGGACTTGCAAACTTCAACACAAGCATTCTTTGAATTCATAATCACCCAACTAGCATGACTTTAATATCACTACCTCCATATCTCAAAACAATTATCAAGTATCAAACTTTTCTTAGTATTCAACACACTCATAAGAAAGTTTCACATATTTTGAATACCAAGTATATTAATATTAAGAAAATTACCATGCTATTAAAGACTCTCAAAATAATCTAAGTGAAGTATGAGAGTTCATCTATTTCTTCAAAATAAAACTACCACCATGCTCTAACAGGTATAAGTGATGCACTAGAGCAAATGACAAACTACTCCGAAAGATATAAGTGAAGGTCAATGAGTAGCTAAATAATTATGCAACTATGTGAAGACTCTCTCTCTCATTTAATAATTTCAGATCTTGATACTTTATTCAAACAGCAAGCAAAGCTAAAGAAAACTACATTGGAAGGATAGCACAACTCATGTGAAGAAGCAAAAACTTAGGCTAAACCGATACTAACCGGTAGTTGTTGAAGAAGAAAGGTGGGATGCCTACCGGGGCATCCCCAAGCTTAGATGCTTGAGACTTCTTGAAATATTATCTTGGGGTGCCTTGGGCATTCCCAAGCTTGAGATTTTGTGTCTCCTTAATTCCTCTCATATCATGGTTTCTCTTTTTATGAAAAGCTTCATTCACAACAAACTCAACAAGAACTCGTGAGATAGGTTAGTATAAACCAATGCAAAACGTTATCATTTTCTACTGTAACAAATTACTGAAATAATTATTCAACATTGCATACTAAATGCCTCTGAATATTTAATACTCCTATCCTCAAATAGAATCATTAATCAAGCGAACATATGCAAACAATGCAACCATAACAGCAATCTGCCAAAACAGTACAGTCTGTAAAGAATGCAAGAGTATGAATACTTCCCTGAATCCAAAAATTATGAACTAAAATTCCCACTGTAATAAATTTATCAGAGCTTAGTATGCAAAAAGATTGAACATTATACCACTCTGACTTTTATAGGGAATTTTTGCAACAGTGGTAAACTTTCTGTTTTCCAAACAGCAACATGTATACTAGCAAAATAAGCAGGGCAAAGGCTATCCTTGACTTCTTTATTGAAACTAAAGATGCAAAACATTATTCTAAATAACAGAAAGCTAATACTAACAAAAGAAAATGATGCTCCAAGCAAAACACATATCATGTGGTGAATAAAAATATAGCTCCAAGTAAAGTTACCAATGAACGAAGACGAAAGAGGGGACGCCTTCCGGGGCATCCCCAAGCTTAGGCTCTTGGTTGTCCTTGAATATTACCTTGGGGTGCCTTGGGCATCCCCAAGCTTAGGCTCTTGCCACTCCTTATTCCATAGTCCATCGAATCTTTACCCAAAACTTGAAAACTTCACAACACAAAACTCAACAGGAAATCTTATAAGCTCCGTTAGTGAAAGAAAACAAAACCACCACATTGGTACTGTAATTAACTCATTATAAATTCATATTGGTGTAATATCTACTGTAATCCAACTTATCTATGGTTCATACCCTCCGATACTACTCATAGATTCATCAAAATAAGCAAACAACACATAGAAAACAGAATCTGTCAAAAACAGAATAGTCTGTAGTAATCTGTATCAAACGTATACTTCTGGAACTCCAAAAATCCTACCAAATTAGGAAATCCTAAGCAATTAGTGTACCAATCAAGAGCAAAACGAATCAGATCAGAAGCACGTTTCTGTGAATTAACAAAACTAATTTACTGGGTGCAAAAGTTTCTGATTTTCAGCAGGATCAACACAACTATCACCGTAAGCCATCCTAAAGGTCTTACTTGGCACTTTATTAAAACAAAAGCTATAAAACATGATTACTACAGTAGCATAATCATGTGAACACACAAAAACAGTAAGGATAAGTATTGGGTTGTCTCCCAAAAAGCGCTTTTCTTTAATGCCTTTCTAGCTAGGCATGATGATGACAATGATGCTCACATAAAGGATAAGAATTGAAACATAACGGGAGCATCATGAAGCATATGACTAGCACTTTTAAGTCTAACCCACTTCCTATGCATAGGGATTTTGTGAGCAAACAACTTATGGGAACGATAATCAACTAGCATAGGAAGGTAAAACAAGCATAGCTTCAAAACTTGAAGCACATAAAGAGGAAAATTGATATTATTGCAATTACTACAAGCATATGTTCCTCCCTCATAATAATTTTCAGTAGCATCATGAATGAATTAAACAATGTAACCAGCACCTAAAGCATTCTTTTCATGATCTACTAGCATAGAAAATTTACTACTCTCCACATAAGCAAAATTCTTCTCATGAATAATAGTGGGAGCAAACTCAACAAAATAATTATCATGTGATTGAAAATTAGGATCAAGATGACAAGTTTCATGGTCATCATTATTCTTTAAAGCATACGTGTCATCACAATAATCATCATAGATAGGAGGCATGCTTTTATCATAGTAAATTTGCTCATTAAAACTTGGGGGACAAAAAATATCATCTTCATCAAACATAGCTTCCCCAAGCTTGTGGCTTTGCATATCATTAGCATCATGGATATTCAAGGAATTCATACTAACAACATTGCAATCATGCTCATCATTCACATATTTTATGCCAAACATTCTATGTAATTCTTCTTCTAGTACTTGAGCACAATTTTCCTTCCCATCATTTTCACGAAAGACATTAAAAAGATGAAGCATATGAGGCATCCTTAATTCCATTTTTTTGTAGTTTTCTTTTATAAACTAAACTAGTGATAAAACAATAAACAAAAATATTTGATTGCAAGATCTAAAGATATACCTTCAAGCGCTAACCTCCCCGGCAACGGCGCCAGAAAAGAGCTTGATGTCTACTACACAACCTTCTTCTTGTAGACGTTGTTGGGCCTGCAAGTGCACATGTTTGTAGGACAGTAGCAAATTTCCCTCAAGTGGATGACCTAAGGTATCAATCCGTAGGACGCGTAGGATGAAGATGGTCTCTCTCAAACAACCCTGCAACCAAATAAAAAAGAGTCTCTTGTGTCCCCAACACACCCAATACAATGGTAAATTGTATAGGTGCACTAGTTCGGCGAAGAGATGGTGATACAAGTGCAATATGGATGGTAGATATAGGTTTTTGTAATCTGAAAAATATAAAAACAGCAAGGTAACTAATGATAAAAGTGAGCGTAAACGGTATTGCAATGCGTTGAAACAAGGCCTAGGGTTCATAGTTTCACTAGTGCAAGTTCTCTCAACAATAATAACATAGATAGATCATATAACAAGCCCTCAACATGCAACAAAGAGTCACTCCGAAGCCACTAATAGCAGAGAACAAACGTAGAGATTATGGTAGGGTACGAAACCACCTCAAAGTTATTCTTGCGGATCAATCTATAAAAGAGTTCGTACTAGAATAACACCTTAAGACACAAATCAACCAAAACCCTAATGTCACCTAGATACTCCATTGTCACCTCAAGTATCCGTGGGCATGATTATACGATATGCATCACACAATCTCAGATTCATCCAACCAACACAAAGTACTTCAAAGAGTGCCCCAAAGTTTCTTTCGGAGAGTCAAGAACGTGTGCCAACCCATATGCATAGGTTCCCAATGTCATGAAACCTGCAAGTTGATCACCAAAACATACATCAAGTGGAACATGATATCCCATTGTCACCACAGATAATCACGACAAGACATACTGATGTAGGGTGGAACCCTATAGCATCGATCTTTCATGTTTGGAGTGGATCCTACGGGGAATCACGAAGAACACGCGGAAGCACAAAGGGAAACACAGGAAAAACGAGAGAGAATCACTAAACCAACAAGGAATCAATCACACAAGTGCTAGATCACCACACACATAAGGTAATACAAGGTTCAAGATCAACAAAGGTAAGGATACAAAGGAACCGTTCTTCTCCGAGAGGAGGCCTTGATGTTCTTCCCTAGAAGGGGTCTTGAATCCGCTTGGGGGATCTTCTCCGAAGAGGTCTCGAACTCCGAGGAGAAGTATCCAAGTGGATGAGCAAAGGCTCTCACACACACATGAGCTAATCCAATGCTAACCCTAGCTAGGAGGTAGGAGGGACCTATTTATAGTCTTAGTGCAAAAGGGGACAGAGTGGAGGGGTACATGGGCTTTGGTCCGAAACTGTGCGCAGACAGGTACCAGACGTCCGCTGGGGGCCGGTCGTCCGGTGGCTCAGGAGGGACCGGACGTCCGGTGTCGTCGGACGTCCGCTGGAAGCTCTCTGGATTGGGATGCCGGACGTCCGGAAGTTTCATACTTCCGCTAATTTTCCTTCTGTTGACAGACGTCGGACGTCCGGAGACTTCAGTCATCCGCTCGCTGGAGGGTGGGGCCGGTCGTCCGGTCCGGGCCGGACGTCCGCTCGCTGGGGCCTTTGTTGGCTGGCGCTTCAGGCGCCGGACGTCCGGTCCCGACCGGTCGTCCGGTGGCTGGAACTTTCTCCGGTTGATCTTCTTCTTGACCTTCTCGGTTGGTAGCTTTGCCTCCTTGTCCGATGGATGTAGATGCACCATGGCTTTCCTCCAGGTACCTGATCACACACAAAGTGTCCATATGAGGTAGTAGCCATGTCTCGTGAGTAGAGAGAGGAAGTTCGGAAAGGAGCGAGTTCACCTTATCTTCGATAGCCTTGGCTCTAGCTCTTGTCATGGGTCCAAGTGGTGTTGAGGAAGATGTAGACACGTCCATGGGGATGAGCGAGGGATGCTCCGCATCATCTCCCCCCCTTGGGAAGGATCCGACCACGGATCAAAATCTTCATCTCCATGGTATGGCGCAAGGTCCTTGACGTTGAAGATGTCGCTCACATTGTACTTGCCTCGTGGTAGGTCTATCTTGTAGGCATTGTCGTTGTAGCGTGCTAGCACCTTGAAGGGTCCGTCGGCTTGAGGTAGAAGTTTGGACTTGCGTTCGTTGGGGAAGCGGTCCTTTCGAAGGTGTATCCACACAAGATCGCCAATGTTGAAGATCATGGGTTGCTTGTTGACATTGAGCTTGGTCGCTAGTTGTTGTACTTGGCGCTCGATGGTGTGCCTTGTATCTTCATGCATCTTCTTGATGTAGCTTGCCCGTGCACTCGCATCCATGTTGGTGCGCTCTTGTAGAGGAAGAGGTAGAATGTCCAATGGTGACAACGGGTTGAAGCCGTAGACGACCTCGAAGGGAGACTTGCCGGTAGTCGAATGTCTTGCCCGGTTGTAGGCGTACTCGGCGATGGGAAGACATGCCTCCCACTCCTTGATGTTCTTCTTGATCAACATGCGAAGTAGAGTGGAGAGAGTCCGGTTTGTCACCTCCATTTGGCCGTCGGTTTGAGGATGGTATGCGGATGAGAACAAGAGCTTGATTCCGAGCTTGGCGCATAGGGTCTTCCAAAAGTAACTCAAGAACTTGACGTCGCGGTCGGAGACGATTGTCTTTGGTACTCCATGGAGACGCAAGATTTCCCTACAAAAGAGATTTGCAATATGTGAAGCATCGTCTATCTTGTTGCAAGGAATGAAATGTGCCATCTTAGAAAATCGGTCCACAACAACAAACACGGAATCCTTTCCATTTTGAGTTCTAGGCAAACAAAGTACAAAGTCCATGCTAATGTCTTCCCAAGGTTGATAAGGAATATGAAGAGGCATGTAAAGACCATGAGATTGAGCTTTAGACTTAGCTTTGCGACATGTAGAGCATCGGGTGGTGAAGCGTGAGACGTCTCGAAACATCTTGGGCCAAAAGTAGTTCTTGGAGAGCGTGGTGAATGTCTTATCTCGTCCAAAGTGTCCCATGAGTCCACCTCCATGAGCCTCTTGCAAAAGTAACAAACGAAGGGAAGACTCAGGAATGCAAAGTTTGTTAGCTTTCATAAGATAAGCATCCTTTATATATTGTTCCCAAGAAGTATGCGTCAAACACTTAGCATAAGGAATAGCAAAAGATGGATCATTAGCATACAAATCTTTGATGTGCTCAAAACCAATAACATTCAACTCAAGTTTTGTGACAAGCGTACATATGCGTGAAAGCGCATCCGCAACTACATTTTCCTTACCCTTAATGTATTTTATCACATAGGGGAAAGATTCGATAAATTAACTCCATTTGGCATAATGCTTGTTCAACTTAGTTTGACCTTTCAAGTACATAAGCGTTTCATGATCGGTATGGATGACAAACTCATGAGGTCTAAGATAATGTTCCCAAACATGTAGTACACGCACTAAAGCATACAATTCTTTGTCATAGATGGGATAGTTAAGTTGAGCACCAGAGAGTTTTTCACTAAAATATGCAATGGCTCGTTTTTCTTGCATCAAAACTCCGCTAATTCCGGTACCACTTGCATCACAATGAACCTCAAAAGTTTTGTCAAAATTGGGCAAAGCAAGAATCGGAGCATGAGTAAGCAAAGACTTGAGCTCATCAAAAGCGGTGGATTGCAAAGATCCCCAAACAAAAGGAGCATTCTTCTTACTCAAAGCATGCAGAGGAGCGGCTATTGTGCTAAAATCTTTCACAAAGCGGCGATAAAAACCCGCAAGACCAAGAAAACTACGCACTTGTTGTAAATTGGTGGGTTGGGGCCAAGTTTTAATTGCTTCAATTTTAGTTTCATCAACATGGACACCCTTGGAAGAGACAACGAAACCCAAGAAAACCACTTTGTCAACACCAAATGTGCACTTTTTCATGTTGGCATAAAGACTTTCCTTGCGAAGTGTTTGTAAGACAAGCCTAACATGATCAAGGTGCTCTTTCATGGTTTTGCTAAACACAAGAATATCATCAAAGTAAACCACAACAAAGACTCCAATGTAAGGTCGAAGTACATGATGCATGAGACGCACAAAAGTACCGGGAGCCTCTGAGAAACCCATAGGCATGACTAACCATTCATATAAGCCAAATTTGGTTTTGAAAGCCATTTTCCATTCATCACCCTCTTGAATGCGTATTTGATAATAGCCACTTTTAAGATCAATTTTTGAGAAAAAGTTGGCTCCACTAAGTTCATCAAGCATATCATCTAAGCGAGGAATGGGATGCCTATAGCGAACGGTGATAGCATTTATAGGTCTACAATCGGAACACAAGCGGAAACTTCCATCGGGCTTAGGCACAAGTATGAAGGGAACGGCACAAGGGCTTAAGCTTTCACGTACATGACCGTTGTCGATTAGTTGTTGTACTTGTCATTGAATTTCCTTGGTTTCTTCGGGATTGACACGGTATGGAGCTTTGTTTGGAAGTGGTGCTCCGGGGATGAGGTCGATTCGATGCTCAATGCCTCGTAGGGGAGGTAGGCCCGGAGGTAGCTCATCGGGGAAACATCTTGAAATTCCTGCAAAAGAGATTGAAACACCAACGGTAGCTCGTGAATGGTGTTAGTTTTTGTTTCTCCATCCTTGCACACAAGGACGAAGTGTATCACACTCGATGGGTTCTCACACACTTCTCTCATCTCACTTTTTGTAGAAAATAGTATGAGGTTTTTCTCTCTAGGCGAAGAGGTGCTCAAGTTTGGCTTGTGGCTCTCACTCACTTTTTGGTGGCTCACTTTCTCACTCTTCTCTCTATGGTGGGTGGCTTGCTTGTCGGCTATCACTTGACTAGGAGACATGGGTTGTAGCACATATTATTTTCCTTTCATCTTGAAGCTATAGTGGTTGGTACGCCCGTTGTGGAAGACACCACGGTCGAATTGCCATGGTCGACCAAGGAGGAGGTGGCAAACGGTCATTGGGACCACATCACACTCCAAAGTGTCCTCATATGCACCAATTTTGAAGTATACTTGGACCGTATGCTCAACTCGTATAGTGCCGGAGTCACTTAGACATTGAACCTTGTAGGGGTGCGGGTGCTTCTTCTTGACCAATTGAAGCCTCGGCCGCCGCAAGTGAAACACTTGAAGGAGCTTGTCTTGACGGTCTCATCGGTTGGAGTAGATGACGAAGCACGCGGCTTGAAGTTGCTTGTAGTAGGAGGAAGACGACTTGAACTTGTGGAAGTTTTCTTGTAACTTGACTTGTTGTCGTTGCTTGGAGAAGGCTTGGTTGATGTCGAAGTTGGAGTAGTTGTTGAAGCTTGGTTATTGGAGAAGCCGTAGATCTTGGAGGAGTACTTGGCGTACTTGAAGTCATCTTGCACTTGGCGTTCCGCCTTCGTAGCTTGATGCACGAGCTCAATGAGGTTGGAGTAGGGTTGGAAGTCGGCGATCTTCTTGATGGGATGATTGAGTCCATTCAAGAATCGTGCCATTGTTTGCTCATCATCCTCCGTGACATTGGCTCGAATCATGGCAATCTCCATTTCTTTGTAGTATTCTTCAACACTCTTTGTTCCTTGCTTGAGGAGTTGTAGCTTCTTGAAGAGATCGCGGCTATAGTAGGTTGGCACAAAACGTGCTCGCATGACATCCTTCATTTGATTCCAAGTGGTGATTGGAGGTTCACCTCTTGCTTGTCGGCGCTCAAGGACTTGTTCCCACCATATGAGCACATAGTCTTGGAACTCGAGTGATGCCATAGCGATCTTCTTCTCTTCCTCATAGTTGTGCAAACGAAAGATTTTGTCGACCTTCAATGCCCATGAGAGGTACTCTTCCGGATCATTGCTTCCATTGAACTTGGGCATTGTGAATTTTAGCTTGCCATAGCGTTGCTCTTCATTGTGTTGTTGGCGATGGTGATGATGACGCCCTTGACATGGAGGGTAATCATCCTCATGTTGCTCTAGGCGTGGAGGAAGTCCATGATCAACTTGCTCTTGTTGACCTTGAGGTTGAGGTTGAGCTTGAGGAGCTTGTGTAGCTTGACGTTGGACATGCGGATGGTAGTTCCTCTCTTGGATTTCTTCTCGAAGGGCTTCCTCTTGATTGCGCCGTTCGCGATTGCGGTTGGAGATAGCTCAACTTGATGCTTGAAGGGCACGTTCTGCCTCAAGAGCTTGTGCTTCTCTTTGTTGTTGTTGAAGACGTTGAGCCTCGGCGTCTTGTTGCTCTTGGTGTAGACGCGCTCGTTCTTGTTCTTCTTGGCGACGAAGACGTTGTCGTTCTTGAGCTTGAGCAAATGCTACTTGGTTTGATTGAGGACGAGGGACTTGCTCATCGACTTGATCCATTGAATGCTTGACATGTAGCGGGTTGCGAGATGCATGACGGTCTTGACGCGCGGCTCATCGAAGAGTGTTCGATGACGGTGTACTTGAGCCGGAGAAGGAGTCGTCGGAGTGTCGACTTGAGTGGCTCCGTCTTGAGTATGACGATGTAGAAGGAGGCCGGTTCACCAACAAGGCGCGGATTTCGTTCATTCTTGCATCGTTCTCTTGCTTGTGCGCGTCGAGCTTGTTGTCGAAGTAGTCCCTTGTACGTTGCTCGGAGAGTCGTAAGTCGGTGGCGAGGTTGTCGATGCGGTCGTTCATTGCTTGTTGCTCTTGATGCAATGCTCGTTGTGCACCGAAGAGGTGGCTCTTGGTGATGTATGATGACATGTCGTCGTCTTGCTCGATGAAGAGTGGGTTGGTAGAAGTACTTGGCCTATCCATTATTTCAAGCAAAATGTGAGTGGTAGAAGGAGAAGAACTATACCAATGTACCTTTGACCGATGTTGAAGATGAATCAAGTTCACTCAAATGTGGACAATGAAATAGCACTATTGGTACCAATTCTTGTCGGTTCTCACACACCTACACTAGTAAAGCTTATAGTGGAGCTTGGTTAGGATGGTGGCATAAAATTTGATGCAATAGTAAGTGAGCTTCAATAATGTTGGAAATGATTCACAAATTTGCAAATGCAACAAGTAGACCAAGCAAAGTAATGGAACACGGGAACACACACGCAAATAGATAGATGGGATTGTGCAAACCAAAAGTGAGCCAAAATGTGGAATCCACGAAAATGCTCTTGTTGCACAATACTAGAGAGACGCTAGCACGATTGCACAATAGGCGGATACGGAACTTGTGCACAACCTACTAGGCAAAAATGCAACGATCTCTATCCCAAGTATGCTATAAGTATGGTATTTCGGTGATATGATCCAAGATGATCTTATATGACAATCTTAATGGTGTATGATGCTATGGTTCTTGCTCATAAGCTCTTTGCTTATCTTTCCTCTTTGCTTAAAAGCTTGGGTGGCTCTTTCACTTTTGAGCTCTTTTCTCATGCAAAACTTCACGAACCAAGATAACAATTGTGTATGCGATGACAACTTTGTGACACACAAGTTGATTCCAGGATATGCACCACGATGGTATGGTATGTATGATATGGAGTATTATCACTAATGTGCACAAGTCACGTTGCCGGCAATACTCAATGGCTAGTCTCGATGTGTAAGCCACGCAAAAGTAGGGCCATCTGGGGTATCAATGCAATTGCAAGGTATGACAAAGATGTCGTCGAAGTTACCGTCCTTGGCGATGATAAGACCCTTGTGAAGATGAGCCGTGGTGATGATGAAGTGGAACCGTACCTAAATAGCCGAAACACAATAGGACATGGGAGCCACAACTCAAAATCTCAATGACCAAATTATGTAAAAATCGTCATCGGAGGTATTAGAGAGAAAGGTGGTGTATGTGGGTTTGGAAGATGTGGTGGGAGGTGGGGTTGAGGTGGTGGCCGAACTGCAAATTCAGTTTCGTCAGAGTTTCATGGACGTCCGGTTTTTGCGGTCGTCCGGTCGTCGGACGTCCGGTAACTTCCGGTCGTCCGGTGCCTGGGCGATTTTCGGGCATGGGAAGAACTGTACGATTTCGGGGTGGAAGGAGGTGGTGATGTCGAAATCGAGCGGATTGGTGGATGGAAAAGGGTGGCGAGGTAGGGGAAACCTAGATCCACACGTAGCAACTCAAATCCATGAACCAAATCCAACAAAATCTCAACTCACCAACAAATCACAAAAAAATTTGGGGCTATTTTTGGTGGGGATTTTCGGATTTAGGACGAAAACAACAAAATCAAGCTAGAAAACACGGTGTAGGGGCTCCAAAAACGTGATCAACGTGGCTCATGATACCAAGATGATGTAGGGTGGAACCCTATAGCATCGATCTTTCACGTTTGGAGTGGATCCTATGGGGAATCACGAAGAACACGCGGAAGCACAAAGGGAAACACAAGAAAAACGAGAGAGAATCACTAAACCGACAAGGAATCAATCACACAAGTGCTAGATCACCACACACATAAGGTAATACAAGGTTCAAGATCAACAAAGGTAAGGATACAAAGGAACCGTTCTTCTCCGACAGGAGGCCTTGATGTTCTTCCCTAGAAGGGGTCTTGAATCCGCTTGGGGGATCTTCTCCGAAGAGGTCGTGAACTCCGAGGAGAAGTATCCAAGTGGATGAGCAAAGGCTCTCACACACACATGAGCTAATCTAATGCTAACCCTAGCTAGGAGGTAGGAGGGTCCTATTTATAGTCATAGTGCAAAAGGGGACGGAGTGGAGGGGTACATGGGCTTTGGCCCGAAACTGTGCGCCGACAGGTACTGGACGTCCGCTGGGGACCGGTCGTCCGGTGGCTCAGGAGGGACCAGATGTCCGGTGTCGTCGGACGTCCGCTGGAAGCTCTCTGGAATGGGATGCCGGACATCCGGAAGTTTCATACTTCCGCTAATTTTCCTTCTGTTGACATGCGCCGGATGTCCGGAGACTTCGGTCGTCCGCTCGCTGGAGGGTGGGGCCGGTCGTCCGGTCCGGGCCGGACGTCCGCTCGCTGGGGCCTCTGTTGGCTGGGGCTTCAGGCGCCGGACGTCCGGTCCCGACCGGTCGTCCGGTGGCTGGAACTTTCTTCGGTTGATCTTCTTCTTGACCTTCTCGGTTGGTAGCTTTGCCTCCTTGTCCGATGGATGTAGATGCACCATGGCTTTCCTCTAGGTATCTGATCACACACAAAGTGTCCATATGAGGTAGTAGCCAAGTCTCGTGAGTAGAGAGAGGAAGTTCGGAAAGGAGCGAGTTCACCTTATCATCGATAGCCTTGGCTCTAGCTCTTGTCATGGGTCCAAGTGGTGTTGAGGAAGATGTAGACACGTCCATGGGGATGAGCGAGGGATGCTCCGCATCACATACATCAAGTGTTCTCATAAAAGACTCAATCCGATAAGATAACTTCAAAGGGGAAACTCAATTCATCACAAGAGAGTAGAGGGGGAGAAACATCATAAGATCCAACTACAATAGCAAAGCAAGGGATACATCAAGATCGTGCCATAGAGGGAACACGAGAGAGAACACGAGAGAGAGAGAGAGATCAAACACATAGCTACTGGTACATACCTTCAGCCCCGAGGGTGAACTACTCCCTCCTCGTCATGGATAGCACCGGGATGATGAAGATGGCCACCGGTGATGGGTTCCTCCTCCGACAGGGCACCGGAACGGGCTTCCGTGAGGTTTTTGGTGGCTACAGAGGCTTGCGGCGGCGGAACTCCCGATCTATCTTCTGTTCTGGAAGTTTTAGGGTACGTAGGTATATAAGGGTGAAAGAATTACGTCGGTGGACTGAAGGAGGGGGCCACGAGGCAGGGGGCGCGCCCCAGGGGGGTGGGCGCGCCCCCCACCCTCATGAGCACCTCCCTTCTTCCCTGACGTGCACTCCAAGTCCATCGGGTGGCTTTTCTTCCAAAAATAACTTCTCCAGTTGATTTCGTTCCGTTTTGACTCCGTCTGATATTCCTTTTCCTCGAAACACTGAAATAGGCATAAAACAGCAAATCTGGGCTGGGCCTTCGGTTAATAGGTTAGTCCCAAAAAATAAAAAGTGGATAATAAAGCTCAGTATTGCCTAAAACAGTAGATAAAGTAGCATGGAGCAATCAAAAATTGTAGATACGTTGGAGACGTATCAGTGAACAGATCACATCTAGGGCACATACTAGAAATATGAATTCTACCACGATCTCGAACAAGAAAGATAGAATCACATACGGTGCAGCGGGAGCAGCACTGCCAGCGTTGACGTTGTCACCCATGTCGTCGAGGATGAGGTTGCCGAGGTCGGGGAAGAAGTCATCATTCGCGAAGTCGTCGCTGCCAGCAGTCGCGCGAGTGCGCTCCCCAAAAACCTGATCGCCTATCTCCCAGACAGGATCACGAGAGGCGGGGTTCCGGAGGCCTGCTGTCCCTTCCCGATGCACACCGAAAGGAGGGATGGAGAAGACTTGCTTGGCGGCACAATGGTCTGGAACGGTGGTGAGAAACCATACGAAACCGGCGGCGGCTAGGGTAGACGTCTGCCTGACTATATAGTACGGGCCGGGTAGGTCATGGGAGTGAACCCCACATCCGAGTCGTCACGATCCAAATGAACTGGAAACGGTTCAGTAATTAAAGCGTCCGTTAATTATTAATTAATGACTCATTAATTTTTCCCGAGCAGCAAAAATATAGACGACGTTCATAGCTCTGTCCTCGGCTCGGCTCAATCCCGCAACCCGCGGCGCAGCGCGGTGCGGCGTGGCGCGTCATGACGAGGCGAGCGAGGAGGAGGAGCGCGCATGTAGGTCTCCTCTTCTCATGCTCATACAAGTGGTAGGAGAGCTCACCTTATAAAGAGGTGAAACTCTCTCTCAACTTATGAGGTGGGACTAAACTTTAGCCTCACTCACTCCACTCACATGTGTGCATGAATGGGCCAAGAGAATTTCAGAATTTTAGTTGGGCTATGGGCCAAAAGCCCACTAGCAAATTCCAACAATCCCCCACAAAGTCTCATTGGCACATTTCACCATTTGGTTCCAAAACATTGTTTATATACTGGTGCTTAGTGGAGACTGTGAAGTTGAATTTCCACTTAGAGATTTATGCTACACTAGATCACAACTTGAATAGTGGACTATGCCTTGAACTACAAGTTTTCTGCGAGACTAGTTTCACACAAATTCTTGACCGATACTGGGCTGCCGCAAGGCTTCCCCGCGGGTGGACCGTATACATCGTACTCCAGGGCCTTTCATGAATTTATTAGAGAGCACCCACTTCTCACAGACTGCGACGTTAATAGTCAAATTCATATAGGTGTGTTCCTCAGGAGATGCTCTGCAGGACAACATCTCTGCTTACTCAAATAAGCCACTTGGAACACTTTAAGATAGATATCAACCTGCCATGCAGATCAGGAGAGTATTGCATCTTCACGGAGTGGGATAATTAAAATAAAGATACTCTCCTCTCAGCTGACCAACAGCTTGTCTCCTACTTCTACTTCACAGGATCTCCGATCACATAGAGTGGGTTACCACTATTGACAACTCATGCGGTGGGTCTCAAACCCATCTCCATCGATGCATTATCTATCACATTACGTGATAGACCCTTTGTGAAGGGATCTGCCAAGTTTTTCGACGTTTGGATATAATCCATCGTAATAACTCCAGAGTTCCTCAGTTTCCTGACAGATTTTAATCTCCTCTTCACATGCCTTGAGGACTTCATATTGTCCTTAGAACTGTTTATCATGACGATCACAGTTTGATTATCACAGTTCATCAGGATAGGGGGTATTGGTTTTTCAACCATAGGTAAGTCCATCAATAGCTCACGGCCACTCTGCTTCAACAAATGGCGGTGTCTAATGCTGTGAGTTCTGCTTCCATAGTTGACCTTGTTAAGATGGTCTGCTTGCAAGACTTCCAGGAAATAGCACCACCACCAAGTGTAAAAACATAACCACTTGTGGCCTTAATCTCATTAGCATCAGATATCCAGTTCGAGTCACTATAACCCTCTAGTACCCTTGGATACCCGTGTAGTGAATCCCGTAGCTCGCAGTGCCCTTCAAGTAGCGCATAACTCTCTCAAGCGCACGCCAATGATCATCTCCCGGTTTTGACACAAACTGACTCAGCTTGCTCACAGCAAAAGAGATGTCAGGCCTCGTGGCACTCGCCAAATACATAAGCGAGCCAATAATCTGAGAATACCTCAGTTGATCTCTAGCAATCCGTCGATTATTTCGAAGCAACACACTAGCATCATATGGAGTTGGAGAAGGCGTGCAGTCGCTATACCCAAAACAACTCAAGAGCTTTTCCACATAGTGAGACTGAAGCACTGTGATCCCACCATTCTCATCTCTCAACAACTTGATGTCTAAGATAACATCAGCTACTCCTAGATCCTTCATCTCAAAACAACGAGATAAGAAATCCTTAACCTCCTTGATTAAATCAAGTTTGGTTTCAAAGATCAATATGTAAATCGACATACGCATAAAGAATAACTCCTTCGCCCCTACCATGGCGATAGTACACACACTTGTCACCATCATTTACTACAAAGCCGATAGCAGTTAATGTTCTTTCGAACTTCTCATGCCACTCCTTAGGAGCTTGTTTAAGGCCATATAAAGACTTTAACAACTTGCACACCTTTCCTTCCTGATCAGGTACTACAAAACCATCTGGCTGATCCATGTAAATTTCCTCCTTCAACTCTCCATTGAGGAAAGCCATCTTAACGTCCATTTGATGAACGAGAAGACCATGTGAGGCAGCCAGTGATAGTAGAACCCGAATTGTGGTCAGTCTAGCCACGGGTGAGTAAGTATCAAAGAAGTCTTCACCTTCTTTCTGGGTAAAACCCTTAGCCACAAGTCGTGCCTTGTACTTTTCAATCGTACTATCAGGTCTAAGCTTCCTCTTGAACACCCACTTACATCCTACAGGTTTGCACCCATAAGGACGGTCAGTGATCTCCCAGGTCCCGTTAGCTAAGATGGAATCCATCTCGCCATTTAACAGCTTCCTTCCAAAGAGTCGACATCGGAGATGCATAGGCTTCTGAAATAGTCCTGGGTGTGTCATCCACAAGGTACATAATGAAATCATCACCAAAGGACTTTGCAGTCCTCTGTCTCTTACTCCTTACAGGAGTTTCATTGTCACCCTCAACATGATTCTCAACGTGTTCCATCGCAATGGTGGGTTCAGGAATTACAGTGAGTTCCTCACTAGATGAAGTAGGTATCTCCTGATTTGATGAACTTGACATATCATGCATAGGAAATATGTCCTCAAAGAAAGTTGCATCATTAGAGTCCATAATCGTACCAACATGCATGTCGGATACCTCAGATTTTATTATCAAAAATCTATAGCCAATGCTATGAAAAGCATAGCCCAGAAGAACACAATCCACGGTTTTTGGTCCAAGCTTGCGCTTCTTCGGAATTGGTATATTGACTTTCGCCAAACAACCCAAAGAACGTAGGTAAGGGAGTTTTAACCTTTTCCTTTCCCATTCATCAAATGGAGTCATGGTCTTATGCTTTGTGGGAACTCGGTTTAGGACATGACATGCGGTCATTAGCGCCTCCCCCCACCATTCCTTGGAAAGACCCGATGTGTCTAACATGGCGTTAACCAAATCAGTTAGAGTTCGGTTCTTTCTTTCGGCCACCCCATTAGACTGAGGTGAGTAGGGAGGCGTCCTCTCATGGATTATACCATGTACCACACAAAATAGATCAAATTCATTGGAAAAATACTCTCCACCACGATTGGACCTAAGCCGTTTAATTTTTCGATCAAGTTGGTTCTCTGCCTCAGCTTTATAGTTTTTGAAGAAAGTTAAAGCCTCATCTTTTGATTTCAGAAGATACACATAACAATATCTAGTGGAGTCATCAATCAACGTCATGAAGTATCTCTTTCCACCTTTTGTCAACACGCCATTCATCTCACAGAGATCACAATGTATAAGCTCTAGTGGCGCCAAGTCTCTTGCCTCTGCAGTCTTATGGGACTTGCGAGGTTGTTTACCTTGCACACATACTTGGCACTTAGAGCCTTTGACAGTAGAGATTTTCGGAATTAAATTCATATTGGCTAGCCGCGTCATGCAACCAAAGTTAATATGACAAAGTCGGGAATGCCAAATATCCGACTCATTATTGTGGCAAACATTATTAACAACTTTAGTGCAAATATATGACAAAGATAGGCGGAACAAACCACCGCACTCATAGCCTTTTCCAACAAATTGTCCACACTTGGAAATTACAACTTTATTGGACTCAAAAACCAACTTAAAACCATCTCAACATAAACGGGAACCGCTAACGAGATTTTTATTGATGGACGGCACATGATGAACGTTCTTCAGACGCACGGTCTTGCCCGAAGTAAACTTCAGATCGACCGTACCGACACCTCGAATGATGGCATGTGACCCGTTCCCCATTAGCACGGGAGAAGTCCCTGTGACCTGGTAAGAAGAAAACATTGAGGCATCAGCACAAACATGTACATTGGCACCGGTGTCAATTAACCAATCAGGAGATTGAAATACTGAAAGGATGGTAGGAAGAATACCGTACCCAGATTCCTTCATATCAGTATCACCGATGACAACATTAGCGGACTTGCCGCTCTTCTCATGTTCGTGCTCCTCAAAGCAGTTAGGACATTTCGGAGCCCAGTGATTACGATCACCGCAAACATGGCGAAGTCCCTTCCTCTTATTGTGAGAATTCTTCTTGAAGTTGGTAGAATCCGATGGCTTGTTCTTTGTATCAAACTTGCCTTTGCCCTGAGTTTTGTTCTTGTTGTTTTTGAACTTGTTGGGCTGGAAGTTCTTCTTTTGTACCATGTGGGCACTAGAAGCTCCCTCAACAACTCAAGCACGTGTGTCCTTTGCTCTCGCCTTCTCTTCAACATCAAGAGTACCAATGAGATCTGCAACGGAAAACTCTTGTCTCTTGTGTTGCAGAGAAGTAGCAAAATTGTTCCACGAAGGTGGAAGCTTGGCAATGATGCCTCCGGCAACACACACTTGAAGTACTCAAGTGAAGGAAATATGCCCTAGAGGCAATAATAAAGTTATTATTTATTTCCTCATATCATGATAAATGTTTATTATTCATGCTAGAATTGTATTAACCGGAAACATGATACATGTGTGAATACATAGACAAACATATAGTCACTAGTATGCCTCTACTTGACTAGCTCATTAATCAAATATGGTTATGTTTCCTAACCATAGACATGTGTTGTAATTTGATTAATGGGATCACATCATTAGGAGAATGATGTGATTGACATGACCCATTCCGTTAGCCTAGCACTTGATCGTTTAGTATATTGCTATTGCTTTCTTCATGACTTATACATGTTCACGAAACTATGAGATTATGCAACTCCGTTTACGGAGGAACACTTTGGTACTACCAAACGTCACAACGAATCGGGTGATTATAAAGGAGTACTACAGGTGTCTCCAAAGGTACATGTTGAGTTGGCATATTTCGAGATTAGGTTTTGTCACTCCGATTGTCGGAGAGGTATCTCTGGGCCCTCTCGGTAATGCACATCACTATAAGCCTTGCAAGCAATGTGACCAATGAGTTGGTTACGGGATGATGCATTACGTAACGAGTAAAGAGGCTTGCCGGTAACGAGATTGAACTAGGTATTGGATACCGACGATCGAATCTCGGGCAAGTAACATACCGATGACAAAGGGAACAACGTATGTTGTTATGCGGTTTGACCGATAAAGATCTTCGTAGAATATGTAGGAACCAATATGGGCATCCAGGTTCTGCTATTGGTTATTGACCGAGAATGGTTCTAGGTCATCTATACCTACTAATAAAGCAAGGTGCGTTTCTCCACTTTTTTCATCCGTTCACCGTCGAAATTTATTTTTCTATCCGAGGTGGTACTAATTTTTTGTGCGTACATCTATTTTTTTAGCAATTCAGAATTTTCTACTCGGCCCGCACACGTTGTGGCCCAGCAAATTCAGCCCACTTATTTGCCTGCCCATGTAGCCGAGAAAAGCCTTTTTCTCGCCCTGCGCGGTAGATAGTCCACAGGGTGCCCAAGACCGGGCCGGCCCGTTTTGTTTTCCGTTCAAATTTATTTGTATTTTCACTTTATTTCGTAATTCAAAATTCTGAAAAAAGTTCAGAACTTATTTTTTTTGTCAAATTTGAGATTTATTTTCTGATTTAAAATATTGTCTTCCCCATTTCAAAAATGTTTGGAACGTTAAATTATTTTCTCGTTCCGATTTTTTTCCAAATTCATGAATATTCGGAAAAATGTTTGGGCTTTAAAAACAAGTATTTTAAAAAATAATCGATTATTGAAATATATTATTGTTTTAGTCAAATGTTCACAGATTAAAAATAATGCCTGCGTACGTTTATTTATTATTAGTAATTTTATTTTTGAATTTTATTTTTCTATCGGAGGTGGTACTAATTTTTTGTGCATACGTCTATTTTTCTAGCAATCCAGAATTTTATACTCGGCCCGCACACGTTGTGGCCCAGCAAAACCAGCCCACTTATTTGACTGCCCATGTAGCCGCGAAAAGCCTTTCTCCTGCCTGTGCGGTAGATAGTCGGTGACTGCACAGCGACACCAACACCGGGCCGCCCTGTTTTCTTTTTCCGTCCAAAATTATATCTATTTTTACTTTATTTCAGAATTCAATTTTTCTAAAAAGTTCAGAACTCGAATTATTGTCACATTTCCGATGGTTTTAGTTACAATATTGTCTTCCCCTTTTTCAAAATGTTTGGAACATTAATATATTTTCCCATTCCGATTTTTCTCCAAATTCATAAATATTCAAAAAAAATGTTTGGGCTTTAAAAATATGTATTTGAAAGAATATAATCTATTTTTGAAATATAATATTATTTTTATAAAATGTTCACAGATTCAAAATAATGTCTGCATACGAAAACATATTTCATAAATTCGTTTGAATGTTCAAAACATGTTCCGTTTTAAAAGTTAGTCAGAAATAATAAAATTTTTGGGTTTTGATAAAAGGTTCATGTCTTCAAAAATTATGTTGTTTAAAATTTTGGTCATGTTTTTTGCAAAATGTACGGAATATTAAAACATTGTTCGTAATTTAAAAAATAACCATGTTTTCAAGAATATTCGGGAATTCATATTTAAAAAAGTTAAAAGATATTTGAAATCCCACGTTGCACTTTGATTTTTGAAATATATTACTGTTTTAGTAAAATGTTCACAGATTCAGAATAATGTCTGCGTTTGAAAACATATTTGATAAATTTGTTTTGAATGTTCAAAACATATTCCGTTTCCAAAAGTCGGTCACAAATAATAAAATGTTTAGGTTTTGATAAAAGGTTCATGTCTTCGGAAAATGATGTTGTTTCAAATTTTGGTCATGTTTTTTACAAAATGTACGGAATATTATAAACATTGTTCGTAATTAAAAAAAACACGTTTCCAAGAATATTTGGCAATTCATATTTTAAAAAAGTTCAGAAAATGTTTTAAATCCGACATTACACTGTCTTCTTAATTATTCGCGCCGGCCATTGCTTAGCAGTAGGCGTTTGTTGCCGTGCCTATTGGCACATGGTCGGGTAAGGTCATGTGTTCAATCGTTCAAGACGTGGTTTCTTGGATTATTATTCGTGCCTTGCAAACACTGCTTATTTCGGTGCCAGCCAGTGGGCTGGCCCAGACACGATCTGTTATGCATCCCACGTGCTATTCGACGCAACAAGCATCATATAGTAGTTCCCACGAAGCTGCCCTATGAAAAGAAAAACATATACGTCTAGATTTTGTTCCATCCATTTCGTACTTAGCTCCCCATTTTTTTGGTTATCCCTCGGGTGAGCCAAACTGGACCTATTACGTATTTCTTTTTCGGTGGGACGAACGAGCAGCAAAAACCAAAGGGTGCAAGGGGATGGAACTATGAAAATAAAGTACCAGTTGGGTGGTTGCCGCCACGCTGACCAGGCCCACCACTATCAAGATCTGGCGTGTCAAAGATGTCCCGTGAGAAGACTGCAGCTCTTCCCTCTATCGTCCACTGCCGTGGAGACCGTTTTTGATGAACACATCAATTATCTCTCCCGCTTCTTCTTGCAAAAAAAGTATCTTCCTGTTGCAACGCACGGGCATATTTGCTAGTGTCTACATAGTTCTCGAACCCGTAGGGTCCGCACGCTTAACGTTACGATGACAGTTTTATTATGAGTTTATAAGTTTTGATGTACCGAAGTTTGTTCGGAGTCCCGGATGTGATCACGGACATGACGAGGAGTCTCAAAATGGCCGAGACATAAAGATTGATATATTGGAAGCCTATGTTTGGACATCAGAAGTGTTCCGGGTGAAATCGGCATTTTACCGGAGTACCGGGGGGTTACCGGAACCCTCCTGGGGGTTATTGGGCCTACATGGGCCATAAGGGAGAAGAGGAGAGGAGGCAAGAGGTGGGCTGCGCCCCCTCCCCTCCCTAGTCCGAATAGGACAAGGAGAGGGGGGCGGCGCCCCCCCTTTCCTTCTCCTCCTCCTCCTCCTTCCCCCCTTCTCCTACTCCAACTAGGAAAGAAGGGAGTCCTACTCCCGGTGGGAGTAGGACTCCCCCCTTGGCGCGCCCTCCTTGGCTGGCCGCCTCCTCCCCCCTGACTCCTTTATATACGGGGGCGGGGGGCACCCCAAAGACACACAAGTTGATCTACGGATTGTTCCTTAGCCGTGTGCGGTGCCCCCTTCCACCATATTCCACCTCGGTCATATCGACGCGGAGTTTAGGCGAAACCTTGCGCCGGTAGAACATCATCATTGTCACCACGCCGTCGTGCTGACAGAACTCATCCCCAACGCTTTGCTGGATCGGAGCCCGGGGATCGTCATCGAGCTGAACGTGTGCTGAACTCGGAGGTGCCGTATGTCCGGTACTTGGATCGGTCGGATCGTGAAGACGTACGACTACATCAACCGCGTTGTCATAACGCTTCCGCTTACGGTATACGACGGTACGTGGACAACACTCTCCCCTCTCGTTGCTATGCCATCACCATGATCTTGCGCGTGCGTAGGAATTTTTTTGAAATTACTACGTTCCCCAACATCAAGTTCTTTTGCGAGCGACTGTATCTCATGAGCCTGTTGTACAACAGAGCGCTCATCAGTCATCTTGTAGTCATAGAATTGCTCCATGACGTACAACTCGCTGCCGGCGTCCGAGGCACCAAACTTGGCCTCGAGCGCAGCCCACATGTCCTTGCCGTTCTCAAACGATATATATGAGTCCACAATGGAGTCATCAAGAACACCCAGAAAAGCGCCTTTAAAGAGAGTATCGATCTTCTCAAAAGTTTCCAGCTGTGCCGGATTAAGATCGCTCTCAGGCTTGCCCTTGGTGGCGTCATAGCAGCCCATGGTCTGAAACCAGTAGACTGCTCTCGTGCGCCACCTCTTATATTGCACCCCCTTAAAGGCAGGCGGCTTCAGATGCGCAGCAAAACCACTCGGAGCAAATTGCCTATTATCAGGTTTTTGGATTGTTGAAAATATGAGCAAATTACTACGAGATTTAATCTGAATTAACAGAAGATAAATCATGACTACAGTAGCAGAGATTGAACTAATCATGCAAACTAGCATAGTAGATGAATAGATCACATCTAGGGCACATACTAGAAACATGAATTCTACCACGATCTCGAACAGGAAAGATAGAATCACATACGATGCAGCGGGAGCAGCACCGCCGGCGTTGACGTTGTCGCCCATGTCGTCGAGGATGAGTTTGCCGAGGTCAGGGAAGAAGTCGTCGTTCGCGAAGTCGTCGCTGCCAGTAGTCGCGCGAGTGCACTCCCCAAAAACCTGATCGCCTCTCTCCCATACAGGATCACGAGAGGCGGGGTTCCGGAGGCCTGCTGTCCCTTCTCCCGGTGCACGCCGAAAGGAGGGATGGAGAAGACTTGCTTGGCGGGGCAATGGTCTGGGACGGTGGTGAGAAACCATACGAAACCGGCGGCGGCTATGGTAGACGTCTGCCTGACTATATAGTTTGGGCCGGGTAGGTCGTGGGAATAAACCCCACGTCCGGGTCGTCACGATCCAAATGAACCGGAAACGGTTCAGTAATTAACGCGTCCGTTAACTATTAATTAATGACTCATTAATTTTTCCCGAGCAGCAAAAATATAGACAGCGTGCATAGCTCTGTCCTCGGCTCGGCTCAATCCCGCAACCCACGGCGCGGCGCGGCGTGACGAGGCGAGCAAGGAGGAGGAGCGCGCGTGTAGGTCTCCTCTTCTCATGCTCATACAAGTGGTAGGAGAGCTCACCTTATAAAGAGGTGCAACTCTCTCTCAACTTATGAGGTGGGACTAAACTTTAGCCTCACTCACTCCACTCACATGTGTGCATGAATGGGCCAAGAGATTTTAGAATTTTAGTTAGGCTTTGGGCCAAAAGCCCACTAGCAAATTCCAACATTTTGCGGGTCAAAATCATGCGCGGTAGAGTAGACCCCGTATATAAAACTGTATAATTTGAAAAAGAAACTTCCGCGGGATAAACTGCAACCACACTAGTTCATCACATACTACACTAATTCATCACATACTACATGATCATACATACTACATTCTACTGCTACTACTAGAGGGGGGGGGGGGGTGGGGAATCTCGCGGCGGCAAGGACGAGGACGATGTACCAAAATGAAAGAGCTCACAGACGAGGACGACGCGGTGGAGGAGCTCGGTCCTCCTCGTCGGAGCTGACGAGATCGATGAACTTCTGCCTCTGCTCCTTCGCGGCAAGGTTGGCCGCGGTCTTCTGCTTGAGCATGAGGTCTTCGAGCTCCTCATCGTGGCGCCGGCGCCCCGCCTCCTCGCGTAAGCTCCATTTGTCAATGGCGGCCGCGACCGCGTCGACATCGGCGACGAAATCTTCGGGCCCAACGATGCCTTGGCGCTCGATCTCCTCCGCCTCCTGCTTGACAGCGACGTGCTCGTGGTTCTTCGGCTCCTCCGACCACTCCATCTTCACGGGGAGAAGCGCCACGCCGGAAGGGCCCCTCGTGGCGGAGGAAGAGCCCGCGGCCGAGGAGGGCGACCGCTCGTGCCAGCGGTCGTACTCATTCGTCTCGCGATGGAGGAGTCTTGATGGCGGCTCGAGGCCCTGGTTTGTCCACTTCCTCGCCGCACGCTTCCTCGACACAACGCTCGTGGTGCCGCTGCAGCCGGAGTTCCACATACGGCCCCGCATGGCGTTTGGAGGCGGAAGAGGGCTCACCGGCGGTGAGAAATGCGGGGGAGTGAGTGGGGAATCGCAGGGAAACATGGCGGCATGCGGATAGGGTTTGGACCCGTATCTGCCCCCGTAAACCCGTAGATATACGGCTTCGCGGGGGGGGGGGGGGAGTTGCAGTCTTACGGGCCGGACAGAGTATACAGGCTCTATTCTGGCCAGAAAATAGGAGCCCCTATACTCGCCGGAATTATGTGGGTTCGCGAGATATACGGGGTCTGCTAGAGTTGCTCTAAAATTATATCAAAAGACTAATAGACAGTAGCTAGACTTTATCACCTCTCCAAAGTTGGCCCATATACTGGTTCAGTGTAGATAAGAAAACACTCGAACTGAAAGAAAATAAATGGGAAATAAAAAAAAAGCTTTTGGCTGCCATGTATGAGAAAGGGAAGCGGAAGCCATTGTCATTAACACTAAAGAGTTTCACCTAAAAATGCAAGCAAGAGTTTTGCAAGTCATAATCGTTCAACAAAGGATGGAGAAAACAAAGTAGCTTGTAGTATGACAGATGAGGGACGCCTTTGGGCTGACCGGAGCTATTATGGCAGGTGCTTCACTCGGGGTTGGGGAGTTGCCGGCGCATCCATAGGCGAGCAGCAAATATTTGACAGCGTTACGCCATGTTTCAGGATGAAGTGGCATGCTTGCATGTCGAGAGACATTTGATAGTGGAGTAGGCCTTTTCTCATGCATGTTTTGCGATGATGTGGCATGCTTGCATATTGAGAGAAATAGTTAGTGGGTGCTAGCTATTTAGATACAGAAGATACTCGCTCCGTCTCATAATATATGAATGTTATTCCAGCTATGTTAGCTTGAAAAACGTTTCTATATTATGGGACGGAGAGAGTATATTACTGTATGTATTTCGCACAATCATATTTCAATGATATATTTTCAACCGAATTCAAATAATTTGGATCTTTAGTTTGAGGGAGTCAGTGTCCTATGCCTCTATTGCTCAAACATATTTATTTAGCTTGTTTTTAGCATACAACGTTTTAAAGAAAATCAAAAGAATGGGACCGAAAATTTAAAGCAAATAAAGTAATCAAATGTATTTATTTAGCTTGTTTCCTGCATACAGAGTTTAGTTTAAAGAAAATTAAAAGAATTGGACCGACAAGTTAAAGCAAATAGGCCGGTCCGCCCCATATCCGATGGCCTCTAGGCCATGCAGGTGCGAGGGATATCGGCCCTTCGCCGGCGGGAGGGACTCTGTTCTCGTTCTTGTTAGGTTCAAGGTCTTGGTTGGGGCTGTGTGGTGGCGGTGATGTCCCTTAGTAGGAATGATGTCTCCCACGTTTTACCCCCGTACGGATGGTGCGTCTAGCATCGTTGGAGGGCGTGTGAAGGTGTGTCTATGCGGATCTCGCGGGATTTGATCGGTGTTGGTCTTCGGTGAATCTATTTGGATCTGGTCTTCGTCTTTGTCTGGGTGTTTACATGTTTGACTTTTCGGATCTATGACTTTTTTCATCATCGATGGTTGCTACTCTGGTGCACTGGTCATATGGGGCATTAGCACGAGTGCACGATGACTTCCGAACTGTTTACCATAACAAGGTTTGCCTAGCTCCGCTGAAGGAGGAGCGAATGACGGTGGTGCGCCTTCAGCTCTCTCCAATGCTTGTAGTCATCGCTAAGTGGTCCACGAATATGACTGAAATTTTTATTACCTCTATTGTTCTTTGTACTGCCATGATTAAAGATAAATAGAGTGTAAGTTTCTCGCAAAATAAAAGTTAAAGCAAATAGTACAAAACAAAAATAATAGGGTGATCACATGACGTGTGGTTCCTAGTTTTGTAAAAAAGAGAGCTTATTTACGATTCTTAAGGAAAAGTTGAAAAAAAGGAAAGAATTGCAAGTTAAAAGGAGAATATGTTGGCAAATAGTGAAACAGAAGCACCTTGTTATGCTAATCATATCAATTTTAGCAAGGAAGGGAAGCTAAAATATTCTTGTTCAACAAAAAACACAATAACCAAAATTAATAATTGTTTCATGTATGAGTATAACCTCTCGCAAATCTATTTGCTTGGCTACATGCCTAGAGAAAAAAGAAGGATCTTTTGTATAAAGGGTGGATTTAATTGACTCAAAAGGAAGCAACAAGAGGATACAAACACAACAAGCACATACCCGACCTCTATATTACTAGGATGCACACAATCAACAATACACACACGCAAAGAATTAAGTTGACAGAAAGAGCAAAATCATACTAGATTGTATATAGGCCTAGGTGGACTGAATGCTGGAAACTCAAAACAATGATCAACGAACTAAAGAATGACCACCTACAACAGTCATCTCTTGGACAACAAAAGGACAATGTAAAGGTTCTCCCGCAGCAACACCTCCAAGAAGGGAATGATGCTCATAGACCATGTCATTGGATCCGACCACCGAAGGCCAGTGGCGGAGCGTGATGAGCAAACAGGGGGGCAACCTCAAACTCAAAGTAAAATATGTGCAAAAACACATGCATCTCACTGTGTCATAACAAAATATTGCTTTCTCTCAGTTACTTGCAGTTTTTCTCCTGTCTCCTTCAAATATAGGCAATCGGCAGGCGGCAATGGTGCACATCAAGTAGAAGCAAAGCCTGTCGCAATCCATCGATTCGTGTTGCGCCTCTTCCATTCTTGCCGAGAGACTCCGCCGAGAGAGTCGATTCATCTAATCGATCAGCCCATGTCAAGTTCACGTGCAGGTGTAGATACGTGTGCTGGTGCTTGTTACAATGCAACTTGTATTACTAGGAGGTCAAAGCCACCATATATATGATGTACATGAGGATGCCAAAAGTCAAGAATACGCTGAAGACGCTGTAGGAGACAACATCACAGAGAGACGAGCACCAAGCACCGAGCGACGATGCATGCGAGACGGGATCAATATAGGGAACACTGTCAGAAGTCGGTGAGCAGTGAAACAGATGCAGGGACAGAAACCTAATATCCATTTTTATCTCTCTATTTTTTTACACTCAGAAACAACCAGTGGAATCGACCCAAAATAACGGAATCAATAGGCCGAACGAAGTATTAGCGCTCACGCGCGAGGCAGATAGCCAGCGGGCTGACTCCAAAAGTAGGAGCGAAGACCAGGGCGCTCGATCCATAGGACGAGAACGGCACCCCCTCGATCGAGGGCGGCCGAATCGTGAGCGGGTCCCAATCTAGGCTTCAAAGGGCGGCCGGGTGTCCAGAGGACGCCCACGACTGGAGCCGCCAGCGGGGTGTGGAGAGGGCGCCCTCGCCTGGAGCCAGAGGTGGCCGCGGCTGGAGGTGGGAACGGCGGCCTCGATGAGAGGGGAAGCGCCACGGCCGTGGCGGGAGGTGGAGTTGGCGACCTCGGCGGGGGGTGGAGGTGCGGCGGCCGCGGCGGGAGGTGGAGGACGCGTCCTCGGCGGGAGGTGGGCACGGCGGCCTCGGCGAGAGGAGGCGCCACGGCCGTGGCGGGAGGTGGAGTCGGCGACCTCGGCGGGGGGTGGAGGTGCGGCGGCCGCGGCGGGAGGTGGAGGCAGCGTCCTCGGCGGGAGGTGGGCACGGTGGCCTCGGCGAGTGGTGGTGGCATGGCAGACGTGGCGGGAGGTGAAGGCGGCAACGTCGATGGGAGGTGGGAGGTGGAGGCGCGCACCTAGGGTAGATCGGCGAGAGAGCCGCCGGATCGGACTGGTCTAGAGCAGAGAAAAACTACAACCACCGGCAAAATAAGCGACGGAAGCGTGCGAGGTTGGATCAGGAGGCGAGTTACAACGCCAAAAAAACTCTGAACCTACGCTCGATACCATGTTATAATGCAACTTGTATTACTAGGAGGTCAAAGCCACCATATATATGATGTACATGAGGATGCCAGAAGTCAAGAATACGCTGAAGACGCTGTAAGAAAAAACGTCATAGAGAGACGAGCACCAAGCACCGAGGGACGCCACATGTGCGAGACGGGATCAATATAGGGAACACTGTCAGAAGTCAGTGGGCGGCGACACAGGGACGGAAACCTCATATCCATTTTTACTCTATTTTTTTACACTCAGAAACAACCAGTGGAATCAACCCAAAATAACGAAATCAATAGGCCGAACGAAGTATTAGCGCTCACACGCGAGGCAGATAGCTAGCGGGCTGACTCCAAAAGCAGGAGCGGAGACCATGGCGTTCGATCCATAGGACGAGAACGACACCGCCTCGATCGAGGGCGGCCGAATCGCGAGCGGGTCTCAATCTGGGCGTGCAAGGGCGGCCGGGTGTCCAAAGGCCGCCCTCGCCTGGAGCTGGTGGTGGCCGCGGCGGGAGGTGGGCACAGCGGCCTCGATGAGAGGTGGAGGCACGGCGTCCGCGGCGGTAGGTGGAGGCGGCGACCTCGGCGGGAGGTGGAGGCGCGGCGGCCGCGGCGGGAGGTGGAGGCAGCGACCTCGGCGGGAGGTGGGCACGGCGGCCTTGGCGAGAGGTGGTGACGTGGCAGACGCGGCGGAAGGTAAAGGCGGCAACCTCGACGGGAGGTGGGAGGTGGAGGCACAGACCTGGGGCAGATTGGCGAGAGAGCCGCCGGATCGAACTGGTTTGGAACAGAGAAAAACATGAACCATCAGCAAAAAAAGTGACAGTTGGATCAGGAGGCGAGTTACAACGCAAAAAAAAAAACTCTGAACCTAGGCTCGATACCATGTTATAATGCAACTTGTATTACTACGAGGTCAAAGCCACCATATATATGATGTACATGGGGATGCCAAAAGTCAAGAATACGCTGAAGACGCTGTAAGAAAAAACGTCATAGAGAGACGAGCACCAAGCACCGAGGGACGCCACATGTGCGAGACGGGATCAATATAGGGAACACTGTCAGAAGTCAGTGGGCGGCGACACAGGGACGGAAACCTCATATCCATTTTTACTCTATTTTTTTACACTCAGAAACAACCAGTGGAATCGACCCAAAATAACGAAATCAATAGGCCGAACGAAGTATTAGCGCTCACACGCGAGGCAGATAGCTAGCGGGCTGACTCCAAAAGCAGGAGCGGAGACCATGGCGTTCGATCCATAGGACGAGAACGACACCGCCTCGATCGAGGGCGGCCGAATCGCGAGCGGGTCTCAATCTGGGCGTGCAAGGGCGGCCGGGTGTCCAAAGGCCGCCCTCGCCTGGAGCTGGTGGTGGCCGCGGCGGGAGGTGGGCACAGCGGCCTTGATGAGAGGTGGAGGCACGACGTCCGCGGCGGTAGGTGGAGGCGGCGACCTCGGCGGGAGGTGGAGGCGCGGCGGCCGCGGCGGGAGGTGGAGGCAGCGACCTCGGCGGGAGGTGGGCACGGCGGCCTTGGCGAGAGGTGGCGACGTGGCAGACGCGGCGGAAGGTAAAGGCGGCAACCTCGACGGGAGGTGGGAGGTGGAGGCACAGACCTGGGGCAGATTGGCGAGAGAGCCGCCGGATCGAACTGGTTTGGAACAGAGAAAAACATGAACCATCAGCAAAAAAAGTGACAGTTGGATCAGGAGGCGAGTTACAACGCAAAAAAAAAAACTCTGAACCTAGGCTCGATACCATGTTATAATGCAACTTGTATTACTAGGAGGTCAAAGCTACCATATATATGTTGTACACAAAGATGCCAAAAGTCAAGAATACAAAAGGGCAAAGACCACCATCAATCTTTTCCTAATAATAATAAAGAGCTTGTCGTCAGCCTTTTTGCAAAATAGTCCCCTTGTTTCTGAGAAATTAACTCTTAGTCCTACTTAAAGTGTGTTATTGATGGATAGCATTACGTTTTTTTGCAAAAAAAAAATGCCACCACCGGCCACCTCTATCACTTATCCATTGCTTGCCTCCACTGGACCGCCGGGCATGCCCTGCCCTTGCCCTTGGCGCCAACGCTGAAAGGCAAAGGCGGGGATGCGTCGCAGCGGGTGTCCACGCCGCTCGAGCCCAGGAATGGGGCAAGGCGTTGTAGAGCGTGGCAGACCGAGGCGTCGCGGTGGGCGTTGTAGAGCGCGGCAGACCGAGGCGTCGCGGTGGGCGTTAGAGGGCGCGGCGGACTGAGGCGTCGCCCGATTCCTGGTGCACCATCAATATAACTCTAACTGTGCTATTATAGATCAATCCAAGTGCTTATGTGCTAGCTCTTGCACGTACGTACATACAGCTCATGTGGTGATTTGATCTAGTGGTCTAAAAATCAACAAGGAGAAGAGACGACCGCGTCCGTGTGTTTGTGGAACGTGGGAGGGAGGAGTTTATTCTTGAGTTGGGTCGATGCTTAGTGGTAAATTTTCTTTTTCGGCATTGGAGGGGGGGGTCGTGGCCCCTTTGGCCTCCATGAGCCTCCGCTAGTGCCGAAGGCCACATTCTAGGTTTTCACCTTGAAAATCAAGTCAAAGCAACTTTAAGCAATGCATTAAAAAATGTAATGACAAATGACCCAAAAACACTGTCATTGCTAGGTATAGCCCACTAGAGTTAGACCTAGGGTTTTCACCTCGAGACTCAAGATTAGGTACTCGAGAAGCACCACTAAATTGAAGACATCCTATTTTTTCACCACAACTTGCCATGATCCTAGTAACTATACACATGCACAATTTTAACGAGTGAAGCCACACAAATAATGACCATGCCCGCACAAGCAGGCAGTCAAACTGTGACAAGAGTTAGTTGCCACCAAAGGCTCAAAATGGCGAAGGAAACTATCATACATACAATAAAGATTGATGAGGGAGAAAGGTCACCGACACTACCAAACTTCCACCTTGGGATGCTCCGACATCCCCGAACCTTCCTCATGAATGACATTCGGTGGCAGATCCACATAGCACCATTAAATTAGATGGAGCTACAAAGATGTTCACATCACATTTATCAGAGCCTCACATTAGCTATCATATAAACATTTTTTTACCAACCACGCCATTAAAGAATGTATGAACATTCCACCTTGACAAACAATGACTCCAACAAATGTGCACATAATAGATTCGTAAGCCTAGAGAAACTATGAAGGAATAAATGTACAATAGTTAAACATATGGAGTCCAACATTAAAGATTATACTATATAATTCTTAATGGGAAAGGGCAGAAGGACACCACATCTTCCTTTGAGGTAGATTCTCTTGCAATAAGATTAATGCAGCCGTTTGTAGCATATTGCTTACTGAACCGCCAACCTCTACCATCCTGCTTGTTGAGGTCGCATGAAGGCAAGAGGAGATGGGGACACACAACTAACATACCCTATGCAAGATGATGTAGAGAGGAGCGAGAGAGGATGGCCGCGAGCCATATCGGCTAGAGGATATGCACGAGGATGATATGGTGATGTAAGGGAGAGAGGCAGCACATGAGAAGCAAGAGAGGAAGGAGCTAGGTTTTGTTGATGAGTTGGTAGTTGGTAAACTATCATTTAATTGTCATTGTGACACAATCATATCCTCTATTTGCATCTCATAAACGGATCCAACTAATAGGAAAAGGGCCATTGACATAGAGTCGTTCGGTAGCCTGCACTGTGGTAGATGGACTGCATGTAGAAGGAATCTTTTGCTTCAAGCGGTGTTTAAATGATCGGATTGCATTAGATTCTTGTATCACACGTTGTTTCAAGCACTTCCCGGGCAGGAGGAAAGACCGAATCAGTCGTTTCCACTAATGCAGGCTCGTGCAGACCACAAGGGGAGAAAGATTCTCTCCTTTTCCATGCCAGGCTGCATCCTCCTCTCACAACGCATGCGGGAAGTCGCCGTTACCAAACAAGACACCATGCGTACTACCAAACCCCACTAACCACCATGGAGGGGCCCAAACTACATGCTTAGATCGTTTTTTGCATCATTTTTTCTCTACCAAACCCTGACAAGTTTGACTCGTTTCCCTCATGCAGCCCAATGCAATTGCTGCTGTCTACCAAATAGCCCCTTAGTGCTACTCTAGGTGATGAGTTCTACCACCACATATAACTTTACCAATGTTTGGCCATTCTATCACACTAAAATAATGCGAGGTGGCTGCATTGCTTTGTCTAGCAGATTCACGCCTTCCAATACAAACTGATGTACTATCCTTAGAGCATGGTTGATAATATAGCTAGTTGTTGGCTATAACTAGTTGCCATGTCATCTATATCCAATGTAATAGGTAACACGTATAGTACTTGGCTTTAAAAAAGTACTACTTCGTCAACACATGGCCCATCTTTCACTTTCACAAACCTTCTTGGAGTTTGTGCGACAGCCCGCTTCTCTTTTCTCTCTTCCAACTGAACAACAATATAATATTTACATCCTTACAGTTTGCTTACGTCATCTTATTATACTTGCCCTTACGTTGTTGTAGACCTATGGTTATAGCTTGTCTCTTGGCATCAACATGAATGTTCATGCAAGATTGAAAAGAAGAAAATTTCCTTGATTATCAAAAAAAGCTAAAAGAAGTCCTTTGAACACACAGTGCCTCAGCCACACGAGCACCGAATTTTTGTTTTCCTTAGCAAAACACTAATGGCCCATCCCGCAACCCACTGATGGCCCAAACCCTAACGGAAGAAAACCGAAGTCCCTTGCCTGTGGCCATAGGTTTGAATCAACTTGCTCCTGGCTTGAGGATCGACGAAACCACCGACCATCTTGCGCCGCCATGTTCGTTCCGTCAGATCGCTCCCATTTCCACTCATGAAGGTTGTGTCTCAACTCCTCAACGTGTGTCTGGTAGGCAGTGCAGCAGCATCCGTCCACCATCGCAAACTCCTTCACCGATACCCTGACCCCCTCTCTATCTTCTTTCGTTGTAGGTCTTCCTGTCCTCCCCACGACGGCATGGCGGCCGAGTGGCTCGCCGAAGATCTTCTTGTCGAGATCCTCTCACGCGTCTCGAAAAGGTCTCTATGCTGCTTCAAGTGCGTCTCTGACCATTGGCTCAGCCTCATCCACCACCCCGATCACCCACAGGAAGCTCCCTCAAACCCTAGCCAGATTCTTCTACACTAGGAGTGACAACGGGCAGTTGCCTCTGGAAACACAAGTCCGCTTCGCCGGTGTCTCTAGGAAATGCTGTCCTCCAGTCGACACCTCTTTCACCTTCCTTTGTAGCCACCGGCGCATCGATCTACTCGGTTACTGCAATGGCCTCCTCCTTTGTCGCTGGTACGACGTCTCTGCTCCGAATGATGAGTTCTGCTATATTGTGCGTAATCCTGCCAGGGAGGAGTGGGTCAAGTTGCCGGACATCAGTCAAGCTGACAATGTGCGAGCACTGCATTTGGGTTTCGATCCGGCTGTGTCTGCCCACTTCTATGTGTTTGCATTGCTGGAGGATGTCCATTTTATCTTCTACCTTGCCGAAGTGGAAGTGTATTCACCGGAAACCAGAAAGATGGGTTTACAAGGAAATTGGATGGTACAAAAGAATTAAGCTTCCTGCTTGGCAGTCTGATGCTGTCTTCCTCAACGGCTGCTTGCATTTTTATGACTCTGGCAAATGTTCACCGCTTATATACGTGTGGTGGACACGGAGGAAAAAACATGGACGAACCTTGGTATCCCTAGTACGCTGTATGGTGGTTTTATTCGGCAGTCACAGGGCCGTTTGCATTATGCCAATTTTAATAAAGATCACCATGGTGAGGTGGTTCGACTAGTGGTCTATGTTCTCGATGACTATGACAACAAAGAACGGATATTGAAGCATAGTGTTGAAGCTTCAGATATATCTGGAGCGACAAATGTTACTGATTCTGATCGGTTTACAATTCATTCAGTTATTCCCGTTGGATTGCGATTCATCCACAATGTAACTTGATCTTCTTCACCATGGGGTCAGCTTCCACATTAATGCGCTATAATATGGACCTTCGGCAAGTCAAAGTGATTTGCAATCATGATGGCTATCCACGTGTACTATATGTGCCATTGTATGTATTTCTGCTTGGATTTGGTTCTCGTTTTCTTGGCTGATGTATGCATGCTTTTTGTTGGGAAACGCAGTAGAAAAAAAAACCGCACCTACGATCACCAACATCAATATGAAGATGCATCAATGATCAATGAGTGTCATGCAACATAAACTCGTATCTTCCATTTTAAGTTGGGGAAAATCATAAGCATCTTATTGACAAAGAACTAGCCAATGATTGATTGTCTTTTACTCGCATATGTCTGAAATAGTTTACCTTTGCTCTTATATATGTCTTAGTTGATCATGAAACACTTTGGATGAATATGGTGTCACTTCTGTTGATGCTAATTACTTTTGTTGCATGTTTTGAATAGAAAATGTCATTAGCAGAACATCAATAATCTGTGATTGGATTATAATGTTGATTCTTTTGCTAGACAAGTTCGTTACTCTAAAACTGAAGACATCCAGTTTGCCGGTGACTTTTGTTGAGTTGGGCATTTGAACAAGGTCTGGAAGAAGAAATGTCATGTCCCTTTTCATGGTAGTTTCACTTATTTCCTGTCAAAGAAAAAGTGTTAATTCTAGTTGTATGGTCAGCATTTTTTGCAACATGCACCCCACTATCCCAATGCAAATTTGTAGTGTTGACTTTGGACGCCCTGTAACACAAACAACAAGTGGCTGTCGCTGTATTTTTTTTTTTGAAATAACAAGTGTTTGTTCTACTTCTACCATGTCTGCTTATATGTTTTCAGATACAAGTAAATGAACCACGAACAAGAGTGAAAGACGGCACCACCTGTAAATAGCATACCTTGGAAAAAAATTATCTTCCGGTTTTTCTCCCGTTTTGTAAACGAGTTTGTCTCCCATTTTTCACACAGGGCAAGGATATCAGCCTCGAGCCTCCAAGACAAACTGAAACCAACCCTGCCATTTGTCATTTGCTCCCTTCTCTGTATCAGGGACAGCGCCGGTGTTTATGAAGAGATTGATCTGATTAGAAGGAAGGTTTGGCTGTAAGAAGACACTCTCTGGAGTCTAGACATGTAGGATTTTTGTTTTCCGAACAGAAAGTGCTCCAGACGACTAAACGAGTGTCGTTCACTTTCTGAAGTACTTCAGTCAGTACGTACAGCGTTTCATCGTCATTTCTGAAACAAAAAGTACAGAATGAAACTTGCACCTTTGTTGCGCCACTCTCATTTGCTTGCCTCACGGTGTCGTAGACGGCGCTGTTGTTCAGGAGGAACGAGATTGTTTCTCCCTTTGTTGTTCGCGGTTTAAAAGTGGATGGATGTAGGAGGGCACTCTTGTGCACATAAGGATGTTGCATAAATCTATGGGAGCTCAAAATATCAGTAATAAGCTTGGGTTCGCTCGCTTCTGACCATACATATGAATTGTGGCAGCCGGCTAGCAAGGAATCTATGGGCCAAAACCCACTTCTTTTCAGTTTCTGAATCTACAAACCTAGAACCAGCTGAGGAATCTGAAAAGAACTAGCCATATGTTGTGGAAGGCGCTGGTCGCTGATGACCTGGTTAATTAGGCCAGCACAACTACCATCTCCCTACATGAAATAACACATCCACAAGCAAAGAAAAAACCTCTTTCTGTATATTCCTTCTCTCCTTCGCTAGATTCAGACAGAAGAGAGAGGGCTGTCGCCCAGGGAGATATTTTAGTACAATGCTGCCGTGAGGTTTAGCCCAATATATTTGTGTATATTCCTACTTTTATGTTTTTGGGGGTTGATTTTTTAAAGGGGTCTAGTGGAAATGTGACATGTACGGTTTAGCCCAATATTACCAATGACGGCCCATTAGGCTGGTCGTAATGGTAATATCATAGCTAGTATCATGCATGCCAACTAGGCAATTTTGATGAGGTGTCATAGTATTAAATGAAGAAAGAGAGGGTGTAGTATCATATCATGATACCGTATCATATTAAATGCTATGCTACTTTGTGTCATGCATGACAATAAATAGAGTACAACATGATACTAATATATGATACTATGCATTAGGGAGGTAGTATCATACACTAGTATTATATGCATGATACTAGTATATGATACTCCCCATTACAACCAGCCTTAGCCATCCCTGTCGCTGTACGTTTAAATCCCCTCCCCCGCCCCCTAGGTTTCATCGCCCCTCTGCTCCGCGTTTGACGGCGCTGCCGCCGCCGCCATGTCCACACCGGTGGATCGAGCTCGCCCGTGGGAGGACGGACACAAATCAACTCGGATCAGGTACGCAGAGCAGACATCGCCATGAATCGTCGCGACCTTCCTCTCCCTTCTTCACCCAATCCCCTGAGACCTCTTCTCCATCTCTGTGTGCAGGTCATCCTCTTCTCCTCACAGCGGCAGCGAGACGGCGGCCGAGAGACTCACCGACGACCTCCTCGTCGAGATACTCTCGCGCGTGCCCGGCAGGTCGCTCTGCCGCTTCAAGTGCGTCTCCAAGCACTGGCTCGGCCTCATCAACGACCACACCTACCGCCGGAAGCTCCCCCGGACCCTGACCGGCTTCTTCTTCAGCGACACCACGGATGAGCAATTGGTACATCCAGTTCTTCCTTTCACCAATTTATCCGGGAGCCGCAGTCGCACCAGTCTCACCTTCCTGCCCAACGGTCAAACGCCTTTCTTTTGGACTGCTGCAATGGCCTCCTTCTCACGACGTATCTTCCCATCGTGGCAAGCGCCGTACGTCGTGTGCAATCCTGCCACGGAGGAATGGACTGAGTTGCCACATTGCGACCATGCCGGCTGGGTGGGTATTGTGCGCTTAGGTTTTGATCCAGCCGTGTCCCCCCACTTCCATGTGTTTTTGTTGACGGACCAACTAAATGGATTTGGTCTCCCGGGTAGGGACGTCTGTTCATATGTCTATTCATCGGAAACCGGGAGGTGGGTTCATAAGGAGAAGAAATGGTACTGGGATATTGATCTTGTTCGTGTTCACTCAGCTGCATATCTTAATGGTTGTCTGCATTTTTTCGCCGAAGTCAATCACAATACCCTGTGTCTAGCTGCCGGCAAGGAGGCGAAAACAATATACACTCTCATGTTCCTCCTCTGAATGATGGTTTTATGCAGCAGTCACAGGGCTGCTTGTATTATGCTGGTTTTGAAACAGATGACAATGATGATCATGTAGTTCGACTACTAGTTTATGTTCTCGAAGATTATAATAGTAAAGAATGGATACTGAAGCATAGCATTGAAAGTTCACATCTGTTTGGAGGGCGAGATGATGTAGACGTTGAGGAGGACTTTTGTTGGATTGCAATTCATCCGGAATGTAACTTGATCTTCTTCACCTTGGGCTGGGATAGAACGTTCATGTGCTATGATATGGATCATCGGCAACCCAAAGTGATATGCAATCTTGAAAATGGCGCTCCACCATATCTGCCACATGTGCCGCTATATGAAGAGTTACAATCGTTGCACAGGTGATCTCAATTATTTGTACTATTGCCTATGGAGCATCGGGTTTGGTACGTCTGCTGCATTTGGTTTGGTCTGTGATTGAATGTTCTGATGTTTTCTATGCTTTTAAGTTTGGAGCAATGGTGATTCGTTCTGGGGGCATTGTGGCTGGTTTCTCTCAGATGGCTTATTCAAATGTTCAATGTACTTTGTATTGTATGTACTTATTTGTTATACCAATGGTTCTGGACACCAGAGGATATGATACACTTTGGCTGATTACATTTGTCACTTCTTTTGGTGCTATTTACTTGTCTGATTCAAATAGGTTATGCTGTTAGCAAAACATCACAGCCACAATGCTGTTGTTTATCAAATAGGAAATATTGTGGATCATAACGTTCATCCTGTTGGTAGACAACTTTTAACACAAAACTGCTCCACAAAACTAGGAAGTCATCGTCTTTGTGCTTGTGGATTTTGTTCACGTAGGTAGGTTTAAAGAAATTAAAGTAATCGATGTCGCCACAGTGCACTTCCCATGTCAGTCTTACTATAATTGTCCACATACACTCCAGTCCAGCAAATCTGATTTATTAAATAAGAGAGGTAATTCAACTTACTGCTGCGGCGTTTGCGCACTGGGATGATGTTCATCTTCCAGGAGATTCTTGCTGAGAAGGTCATCATGGCAATTGATTGCCTTGAGCTGGCAAACCTTTGGAAAACTAGGACTTCGAACAATGCTGCAATCTTACCTATTCTTATGCAAATTTAGCAGCTTAGTAGGGTGTGCCAGCTGCTTGAATTTCGTCCTCACTCAGGCTGGAGTGGCCTGATGCCTTCATGCTTTTAAGTTTGGGGCAATGGTGCTCATTCCGTGGGGATTGTCGCTGATTTCTCTGAGACTAATTATTCAAAATCTGTGCCTCGTGTGTGAATTGCAATCCAGCCACAGGGAATTGCGTCATGCTGCTGGCGTTCAGCTAGGCCACCTGTCGGTTTGGGCTTCAACCCAGAAGAATCACTGCATTGCATTTCCATGTACTTAAGTTGGTACCACGACATTGATGAGCGCCCGAGGGGGGCAGAATGTCAGTGTGTCCGTCTCAAACCGGACAATGGCCGTTAGTCATACATTTATGTAGTTGTAGTGGACACGAACGGGGAAACATGGATGAAATCCGGTGTCTCTACTAGGTTGGTTGATGGTTTTACTTCGAGGACATAGGGTCGTGTTGGAGCTGGGAGTGCAGTGTTCGGCGGTTTGGTGGCACTCTTTCTAGGGCCATTGCATGGTCTGATGTTGGTTGCACCCCTTCGGGCCTAATCGTCAAACCTCTGCCCCGAGGAGCTGGCAGCATTCTACGCCGGAACTCCGTCTAATCCGTCCTGGCAAACGAACTTGAGACATGTCGAACCGGGGAAAACTGACTGGAAGAAAAAGCGCGAACATCCATCCGAGCGTTGCCCGCGAGGACTAAACCATAACCTATCTACTAGCCAGAGCCGAGGCCACCAGGATTGCCCTCCCCGCCATCGACCGCCAGAGCGGCAGCCAAAATGGAGACATATCCATAGGCTTGCCGGGTAGGCGAGGGAAAGAAGGTTTTGCCTTAATCGTCTTGTGAGACGAAAAAGAAAATTAAATTGTTCTTGTTCCATCGTCAACCCATTGCTATAGCTCATTTTACGGAATAATGCATTGTTGTTCAGGACTTCTATTCCCAGGTCACAAGCGATATTCAGAACAAGAAATTTTCCTTGGAATTATCAAGAGAATTTAGAAGGTTATCTTTTTTCCAGCTGTGTTAGGTCATTTTGTACGTGTCCATGTGTGACAAAAGAAGGCAACAAGCTGCTAATGCGGGCATGAGAAGGCCCTGAATGCGCCAGAGTGATGAATTGCGGAGAGAGCTTCATTGTTTAGCCCATTCGGCGACCAAGTGACGGCCATTGGCTAACGCAAGAAAACCGAAGTCCGGAGCCTAGTCGCAGTGCTTCAATACCCTTCCGCCTTATCGCTACGGCACCACCGCTGCCATGTCCACGTCGGCGGATTGCTCTCGCCCGCGGGAGTAAGTCTACTGTTGGAAATAATCCATACCTGCTTCGTCCATCTGCTCTCTTATGTGGATGGTTTTGACGAACTCCCAAGCCCTGGGCTCAAGGGTGGTCCGCTCCGTTGGCAGTGGGTAGGCGGCCCTGGCAAGGTTCTCGCCGGGGCCGTGGAGGTTGCCCCGGCAAGGGTATTGCCAGGGGAACCCTCCTTGCCTGATTGCTCTTGGTGTTTCTGGTGTGGGCGTCGCTTTGACCATCTTGCGGCTTCGACTCCTCCCTTCTGCCCTGCTTAGTGTGGCTTTGGCCTGTGGCTCTGACTGCCCGTGCACAAGTAAGTGGTACAAAGGAGTGCCCCTACTTTGGTACACCGACAGGAGCCCCCGGGCCTAGGCCACACATAGGCGCAACACGTTGTTGGGCCAGGCCCAAAATAGTGCGCGGGCAGGCGGGGCGGTTTTTACCGCAGTATCTGTCCGTCCGCCGCGCTTCCCCACGATCTACGTTGAATGCGTGACATGGGGGTCGCGCGCGCGGGGGTAATCAAAGCATGCTTGCGTCATCCTGCGGTGAATAGTAAAGAGGCGGCTTGCGCGTCCCTTCGAGACCGCGGGGCCGCCGCTCATTTACTGTCCTTACCTGGGAACCGTCACTCCACGCATCCCATTACCCCGTCTCCCGCGCCACGTACGCCTCATGCATGACGCAGAGCGAATGACAGGCCTGCGGGATACGGGAAGGCGTGCGCGCGTGGGTCGGTTCCCACACTCCTTCAATTGGACGGGTAGGGCGGTCGACCGCCCTGCCCGTTGTCACTTCAATGAACCGGATTGGCCGAGAGGGGCGGCCGAGCCCCGCCCCCGCTTCTTTATAAGGAGGGGAGCGGGAGGAACAGCGCCTCTCATTCCTTCGTCACCTGCTTCTCTCCATTCCTGCTCCCTCCTTCCTTCTGCCATGCCGAGGGGGCGTGGCGACGCTTCATCGGTGGCGGCGAGGGTCTCGGCTAGACAACGCATCGCTCCTCCCCAAGAGCTCGTGGCGGCAGAGCCAGCCGTTACAGGAAGGGGAAGGGGGCGAGGTCGAGGCCGTCGTGGCGCTCGAGGGAGAGGAGGACGGGGCGGCAGAACGGCTTCGCCTCCGCCAGCGGCCGCTCCGCCAGCAGTACTCCGCCCAAGAGAACCAGTCCACCCAAGCCCATGGCCGATCACGTGTAACACAACTTAAGTACATAGCAATCACCTTATTGACCATCTCGGACTAGCTGTTCGTCTGGGGGTGGAATGCCGTACTGAGGCGCAGCTTCACGCCCGCCATCCGGAAAAGATCGCGCCATACATGGTTAGTGAACACCATATCACGGTTGCTGACGATCGAAGAGGGGAACCCGTGGAGGCAGACGATGTCGTCGAAGAAGGCCCGTGCGATGGAGGTGGCGGTGTAGGGATGGCCGAGCATGATGAAGTGTGCATACTTGGAGAAGCGGTCGACCACCGTAAGGATGATGGACTTGCCGCCCACCTTAGGAAGGCCCTTGATGAAGTCCATGGAGATGTCGACCCAGATCTGAGGTGGCACCTCAAAGGGCCGTAACAGTCCCGCCGGCTGCAGTGTCTCCGTCTTGCTGCGCTAACACGTTACACAAGACCGCACCCAGTCTCGTACTCGCACGCAGTCGCCGGGGATGTAGAAATCTTCCCGGATACGATGAAGGGTCTTCTGCACCCCCTCGTGGCCGGCCGAGTGATACAACAACAGGGCCAGGTGGTGGACGTCGCCGTGATCCGACACGAAGAGCCGACGCTCGTGCAGAAGTAAGCCATCTTCCAGGCGCCACGGTTCCTCCAGGTCGCCATTTGCGAGGCGCCAATGAAGGAGTTGTGCGCCCAGGGAGCTCGCGATGACACGGCGGATGTCGTCGATGAAGGCAAAGGAGGGCCCCGAGCGGATGCAGAGCACCGTCCCCGCGGTGTCGACGGCGTCCGAGTCGGGGTCGGCGTCGCGGCGGGACAACGCGCCTGCCACGGTGATGACGCGACCCGAGCGGTACATGACAGTAAAATTGAAGCCAAACAACTTGATGATCCACTGATGCCGCAGCACGGTGGAGAGGCGCTGGTCCAACAAGAACTTGAGGCTGTAGTGATCCGTGTGAACACGGAACGGTCGCCCCCATAGATATGGTCGCCAATGGCGCAAAACCTGTACCAAGCCGATGAGCTCTCTCTCATAGGCCGCGAGCTTGTGATGACTCACGGCGAAAGTCTTGCTAAAGAAGGCGAGCGGCCCGTCGCCCTGATGAAGGACGGCGCCAAACCCCACGTCCGAGGCATCGCAGTCCACCAAGAACAGCTTGTCGAAGTCAGGCATCTGGAGGACCGACTCCGTAGTGAAAGCTTGCTTGAGGGTCTGAAACGCCTCGGTTGCCTCAGTATCCCAGGAGAAGGCATCGCGGCGCAACATGCACGTGAGCGGAGCCGCGATGAGGCCGGACTCCCGGATGAACTTCCGGTAGTAGCCTGCGAGGCCCAGGAAACTGCAAAGGGCCCACGGCGAGTCCGGCGTCGGCCAAGCCGCGACAGCTGCCACCTTGTCGGCATCCATCGTAACACCCTCCGCCGAGATGACGTGGCCGAGGTAGGCAACCGATGTCATGTCGAACGAGCCCTTTGAGCGATTGAGGTGCAGATGGTGCGCTCAAAGCTCGTTAAAGACGATGGCCACGTGCTATAGGTGCTCCACCCACAATGAGCTATAGATAAGAATGTCATCAAAGAAAACGTGCACAAAACGGCGCAAGTAGGGGCGGAGGACATCGTTCATCAAAGCCTGAAATGTCGCCGGGGCATTGGAGAGGCAAAAAGGCATCGCCAAAAACTCGAAGTCGCCGTGGTGAGTGCGAAAGGCCATCTTCTCGACATCATCCGGATGCATCCGCACTAGGTGATATCTGATACGTCTCCACGTATATATAATTTATGAAGCATTCATGCTATTTTATTATCTGTTTTGAATGATTACGGGCTTTATTATACACTTTTATATTACTTTTAGGACTAACCTATTAACCGGAGGCCCAACCCATATTGCTGTTTTATTGCCTATTTTAGTGTTTCGAAGAAAAGGAATATCAAACGGAGTCCAAACGGAATGAAACCTTCGGCAGCGTGATTTTTGGAACGAACGTGACCCAAGAAACTTGGAGTGCAAGCCAGGGGAGCATCGAGGAAGCCACAAGATAGGGGGGTGCGCCAACCCCCTGGGCGCGCCCTCCCCTCTCGTGGGCCCCTCGAGGCTCCCCCGACCGACTTCTTTCGCCTATATAAGTCCACATACCCTAAAACCATCGAATATGAACATAGATCAGGAGTTCCGCCGCTGCAAGCCTCTGTAGCCACCAAAAACCTCTCGGGAGCCTGTTCCGGCACCCTGCCGGAGGGGGAACCCCTCACCGGTGGCCATCTTCATCATCCCGACGCTATCCATGACGAGGAGGGAGTAGTTCACCCTTCGGCTGATGGTATGTACCACTAGCTATGTGTTTGATCCCTCTCTCTCTCTCTCTCTCTCTCTCTCTCTCGTGTTCTCTCTATGGCACGATCTTGATGTATCGCGAGCTTTGCTATTATAGTTTGATCTTATGATGTTTCTCCCCCCCCTCTACTCTCTTGTGATGAATTGAGTTTTCATCTTGAAGTTATCTTATCGGATTGAGTCTTTAATGATTTGAGAACACTTGATGTATGTCTTGCCGTGTTTATCTATGGTGACAATGGGATATCACGTGCAACTTGATGTATGTTTTGGTGATCAACTTGCGGGTTCCGCCCATGAACCTATGCATAGGGGTTGGCACATGTTTTCGTCTCGACTCTCCGGTAGAAACGTTGGGGCACTCTTTGAAGTACTTTGTGTTCGTTGGATAGATGAATCTAAGATTGTGTGATGCATATTGTATAATCATGTCCACGGATACTTGAGGTGACAATGGAGTATGTAGGTGACATTAGGGTTTTGGTTGATTTGTGTCTTAAGGTGTTATTCTAGTACAAACTCTTGAATAGATCGATCCGAAAGAATAACTTTGAGGTGGTTTCGTACCCTACCATAATCTCTTTGTTTGTTCTCCTCTATTAGTGGCTTTGGAGTGACTCTTTGTTGCATGTTGAGGGTTTGTTATATGATCTATCTATGTTATTATTGTTGAGAGAACTTGCACTAGTGAAAGTATGAACCCTATGCCTTGTTTCCTAGCATTGCAATACCGTTTACGCTCACTTTTATCATTAGTTACCTTGCTGTTTTTATATTTTCATATTACAAAAACCTTTATCTACTATCCATATTGCACTTGTATCACCATCTCTTCGCCGAACTAGTGCACAGATACAATTTACCATTGTATTGGGTGTGTTGGGGACACAAGAGACTCTTTGTTATTTGGTTGCAGGGTTGCTTGAGATAGACCATCTTCATCCTATGCCTCCCACGGATTGATAAACCTTAGGTCATCCACTTGAGGGAAATTTGCTACTGTCCTACAAACTTGTGCACTTGCAGTCCCAACAACGTCTACAAGAAGAAGGTTGTGTAGTAGACATCAAGCTCTTTTCTGGCGCCGTTGCCGGGGAGGTGAGTGCTTGAAGGTATATCTTTAGATCTTGCAATCAAATCTTTTTGTTTCTTGTTTTATCACTAAAATAAAACTACAAAAAATGGATTTAAGTTTGTCTCATACGCTTCATCTTTTTAATATCTTTCGTGAGTATGCTGAAAAGGAAAATTGTGCTCAAGTGCTAGAAGAAGAATTACATAGAATGCTTGGCATGAAATATGTGAATGATGAGCATGATTGCAATGTTGTTAGTATGAATTCCTTGAATATCCATGATGCTAATGATATGCAAAGCCACAAGCTTGGGGAAGCTATGTTTGATGAATATGATATATTTTGTCCCCCAAGCTTTGATGAGCAAATTTATTTTGATGATAGCATGCCTCCTATTTATGATGATTATATTGATGAAAGTGGGTTTGGAAGAGTGTCAACTTTAGAAAGTAGTGATACCACTATTTTGGAGGATGTTGAATCTTATTGTGATAAACATGAAAGTGGATTTGGAAGAGTGTCAACTTTATTTAGTGATGATTCCACTATTTCGAAAGAGGTTCCAATTGATTATGAGAACAAAGTTGCTATCTATGATGATTATTGTGATGACTTGTATGCTATTAGGAATAGTGATAACCATGAAACTTGTCCTCATGATTTTAGTTTTCATTTGGATTATGCCTCACATGATAATTATTTTGTTGAGTTTACTCCCACTATTCTGAATGAGAAGAATTTTGCTTATGCGGAGAGTAGTAAATTTTCTATGCTTATAGGTCATGAAAAGAATGCTTTAGGTGCTGGTTATATTGTTGAATTCATTCATGATGCTACTAAAAATTATTATGAGGGAGGAACATATTCTTGTAGGAATTGCAATAATATCAAGTTTCCTCTCTATGTGCTTAAAATCTTGAAGCTATACTTGTTTTACCTTCCTATGCTAGTTGATTATTGTTCCCATAAGTTGTTTTCTCACAAAATCCCTATGCATAGGAAGTGGGTTAGACTTAAATGTGCTAGTCATATGCTTCATGATGCTCCCGTTATGTTTCAGTTCTTATCTTTTATGTAAGCATCATTGTCATCATCATGCCTAGTTAAAAAGGCATTAAAGAAAAGCGCTTGTTGGGAGACAACCCAATATTTATCCTTACTAGTTTTGGTGTGTTAACATGATTACGCTACTGTAGTAATCATGTTTTATAGTTTTTGTTTCAATAAAGTGCCAAGTAAGACCTTTAGGATAGCTTACGGTGATAGTTGTGTTGATCCTGCTGAAAATCAGAAACTTTTGCACCCGGGAAATTAGTTTTGTTAATTCTCAGAAACGTTATCTTTATCTGATTATTTTTGCTATGGATTGGTACACGAATTTATTAGGACTACCTAATTTGGTAGGATTTTTGGAGTTCCATAAGTATACGTTTTATACAGATTACTACAGACTGTTTTGTTTTTGACAGATTCTGTTTTCTATGTGTTGTTTGCTTATTTTGATGAATCTATGAGTAGTATCGGAGGGTATGAACCATAGATAAGTTGGAATACAGTAGATATTACACCAATATGAATTTATAATGAGTTCATTACAGTACCTAAGTGGTGGTTTTATTTTCTTATACTAATGGAGCTTACGAGTTTTCTGTTGAGTTTTGTGCTGTGGAGTTTTCAAGTTCTGGGCAAAGATTCGATGGACTATGGAATAAGGAGTGGCAATAGCCTAATCTTGGGGATTCCCAAGGCACCCCAAGGTAATATTAAAGTACAACCAAGAGCCTAAGCTTGGGGATGCCCCGGATGACATCCCCTCTTTCGTCTTCGTTCATCTGTAAATTTACTTGGAGCTATATTTTTATTCACCACATGATATGTGTTTTGCTTGGAGCGTCATTTTCTTGTGTTAGTATTTGCTTGCTGTTATTTATAATAGTGTTTTTCATCTTTATTTTCAATAAAAATGTCAAGGATAGCCTTTGTCATGCTTATTTTGCTAGTATACATGTTGCTGTTTGAAAACAGAAAGTTTACCGCTGTTGCAAAAATTCCCTAGAAAAGTCAGAGAATGGTATAATGTTGAAACTTTTTGCATATTGAGCTCTGATAAATTTATTACAGTGGCAATTTTCTTTCATAATTTTTGGAGTTAGGGAAGTATTGACACTCTTGCATTCGTTACAGACTATACTGTTTTGGCAGATTGCTGTTATGGTTGCATTGTTTGCATATGTTTGCTTGTTTAATGATTATATTTGAGGATAGGAGTATTAAATATGTAGAGGCATTTAGTATGCAATGTTGAATAATAATTTTAGTGATTTTTTATAGTAGAAAATGATAAGGTTTTGCATTGGTTCATACTAACCTATCTCAGGAGTTCTTGTTGAGTTTGGTGTGGATGAAGCTTTTGGTAAAAAGAGAAACCATGATATGAGAGGAATTAAAGAGAAACAAAGGTTCAAGCTTGGGGATGCCCAAGGCACCCCAAGATAATATTTCAAGAAGTCTCAAGCATCTAAGCACTAGTAGAAAAGGGGGCAATGGTCCAGGCCGGTCCAGCCCATTAGTCCCGGTTCAATCCAGAACCGGGACCAATGGGAGCATTTGACCCGGTTCATGAGCCCCGGGGGCCGGCCGGGCCACGTGGGGCATTGGTCCCGGTTCGTCTGGACCTTTTGGTCCCGGTTGGTGGGACGAACCGGGACCAATGGGCCGCACTCCTGGCCGACCACAATTGGTCCCGGTTGGTGGCTTGAACCGGGACCGAAGGCAAACCTTTAGTCCCGGTTCATGCGACTAACCGGGACCAATGGTGGTGCCTATATATACCCCCCTCGCGCAAGAGCAGAGCACACTGCTCTGTTTTTTCTGGCCGAGGGGGAGAGGGCTTGGTGGTGCTCTAGCTCACCTCCTATGCACACAAGGTGTTCGATGGAATGCCCGAGCCACATTACTTAGGGTTTCTCCTCTCCAAGCTCTACCGCCAAGCTCCATTTTCCTCCATATTTGTCTAGGTTTAGCGGTCCGTCACGCCCCGTCCCCGTCTTCAACGTCGTCGATAACCCGCATCGATCTCATCGCCGGCACCACCGTGGTGAGCCTCTTGTTCTTATCTTCTTTCTGAAAGGAAAATATTCTTATTTGTATGTTTAGATAGATATATACTTGTATAATTTTCTTACTTTTATTATTGCATCTTATATAGTGCGATGGTTTTGGTATCCGCCCCCGTCGACCCTCGTCCTGTCTATGATTCGGATGTGGTATATATTATCTTTTCATAACTATTGGTTCATTTATTGTTTATGACAATTATGCCGACCAACGTGACATAGATTTTATTCATCTAGGAGGTTGTTGAACCGGAAATTCCAACCGACCCTATTGTCGAGAGGTTAAATTTAGTTGAAGAAGAAAACAATTTGTTAAAGGAAAAAATTAGAAAAATTGAGGAGGAGAAGATGATATTGGAGTTGCATGTTGCGGATGTCGTCGATGATCACAAGATCAAGATGGATGCAATGCGCTTGAAGATTAGAAAGATTAGAAAATATGCCATTCATACCGAGGCTTGGTATCATTATGCCGTTGGATCAGTTGTTACATTGGTTGCGATTATGATCACATTTGTTTTCGCATTGAAATGTTTTACATAGTTTCAGTGTATGGTTTAATTAATTTAGATGCTCTGCAGAGCATTATGTTGTTAGATGAGAACTATGTATGTACTTTGGTTTTAATGTGATGATAAACTTCTATTAATTTGGTCACTTAATTATCTATTCATGATGTTCTGTAATGATTTTTGACACACTTAATTATATATAATCCACATAGATGAACCGGCAATGGATGTACGGTTCAAGACACACCTCCGAGTACATTAAGGGCGTGCATAATTTTCTTGAAGTAGCTGAGGCAAACAAGCAGAATGGTTTTATGTGTTGTCCATGCCCTATATGTGGGAATACGAAGTCTTACTCTGACCGGAAAATCCTCCACACCCACCTGATTTACAAGGGTTTCATGCCACACTATAATGTTTGGACGAGGCACGGAGAAATAGGGGTTATGATGGAAGAATGCGAAGAAGAAGAGTACGATGACAACTATGTGCCCCCTGAATACGGTGATGCTCCAGAAGATCAAGAGGAACCAGACGATGTGCACGATGATGCTGCAACGGGCGAAGCTGCTGAAGATCAAGAGGAACCAGACGATGTGCCCGATGATGATGATCTCCGCCGGGTCATTGTCGATGCAAGGACGCAATGCGAAAGTCAAAAGGAGAAGCTGAAGTTCGATCGCATGCTAGAGGACCACAAAAAGGGTTGTACCCCAATTGCGAAGATGGCAACACAAAGCTCGGTACCGATCGAATTGCTGTAGTGGAAGGCGAGAATGCTGTGCCTGACAAAGGATTTGAGAAGCTACTTAAAATATTGAAGAAGAAGCTTCCAAAGGATAACGAATTGCCCGACAGTACATACGTGGCAAAGAAGGTCGTATGCCCTCTAGGATTGGAGGTGCAGAAGATACATGCATGCCCTAATGACTGCATCCTCTACCATGGTGCGTACAAGGATCTGAACGCATGCCCGGTATGCGGTGCATTACGGTATAAGATTAGACGAGATGACCCTGGTGATGTTGACGGCGAGCCCCCCAGGAAGAGGGTTCCTGCGAAGGTGATGTGGTATGCTCCTATAATACCACGATTGAAAAGTCTGTTCAGAAACGGAGAGCATGCCAAGTTGATGCGATGGCACAGTGAGGACCGTAAGAAAGACGGGAAGTTGAGAGCACCCGCCGACGGGTCGCAGTGGAGAAAAATCGAGAGAAAGTATGGGATGAGTTTGCAAGTGAGCCAAGGAACGATGGTTTGCTTTAAGCGCGGATGGCATTAATCCTTTTGGGGAGCAGAGCAGCAATCACAGCACTGGCCCGTGACTCTATGTATGTATAACCTTCCTCCTTGGATGTGCATGAAGCGGAAGTTCATTATGATGCCGTTCTCATCCAAGGCCCTAAGCAACCCGGCAATGACATTGATGTGTACCTAAGGCCATTAGTTGAAGAACTTTTACAGCTGTGGAATGGAAACGGTGTACGATGTGGGATGAGCACAAACAGGAGGAATTTAACCTAAAGGCGTTGCTGTTCGTGACCATCAACGATTGGCCCGCTCTCAAGAACCTTCGTGACAGACAAACAAGGGATACCACGCATGCACGCACTGCTTACTTGACACCGATAGTATATACCGCAAGCTGCGGGAAGAATGTGTACAGGCCATCGCCGATTTCTTCCGACCAACCATCAATGTCGAAAGAAAGGCAAGCATTTCAAAAGCGAGGCAGATCACCGGAAGAAGCCCGCCATGCGCATCGGTGATCACGCATTTGCTATGGTCAATGATTTACACGTAATCTTTCGAAAGGGTCCCGGCGGACTAGCTGTTCCGAGTGACGCCGAGGACACGCACCCATGTGGAAGAAGAAATCTATATTTTGGGACCTACCCTCTCGAAAGACCTAGAGGTCCGCTCTTCGATTGACGTGATGCACGTGACGAAGAACCTTTGCGTGAACCTGCTAGGCTTCTTGGGCGGTATAGGAAGACAAAAGATACAAATGAGGCACGGAGGACCTGCAACGCTTGCACAAAAAAGACGGCATGCCTCCAAAGCAAGATGAAGGTCCCGCCACTATGCTCTTACCAAAGAAGAGAAGGAAATCTTCTTTGAATGCCTGCTTAGTATGAAGGTCCCGACTGGCTTCTCGTCGAATATAAAAGGAATAATAAATATGGCAGAGAAAAATTTTCAGAACCTAAAGTCTCATGACTGCCACGTGATTATGACGCAACTGCTTCCGGTTGCATTGAGGAGGCTTCTACTGGAAAACGTCCGATTAGCCATTGTGAAGCTATGTGCATTCCTCAATGCAATCTCTCAGAAGGTGATTGATCCAGAAATCATACCAAGGCTAAGGAGTGATGTGATGCAATGTCTTGTCAGTTTCAAGCTGGTGTTCCCACCATCCTTCTTCAATATCATGACACACGTCCTAGTTCATCTAGTTGACGAGATTGTCATTCTGGGCCCCGTATTTCTACACAATATGTACCCCTTTGAGAGGTTCATGGGAGTCCTAAAGAAATATGTCTGTAACCGCACTAGGCCAGAAGGAAGGATCTCCATGGGCCATCAAACAGAGGATGTCATCGGGTTTTGTGTTGACTTCATTCCTGGCCTTAAGAAGATAGGTCTCCCTAAATCGTGGTATGAGGGGAGACCGACCGAAAAGGCACGGTTGGAAGGACTCAATAATATGCAGGACGGATATTCTTGGTCTCAAGCACACTACACAGTTCTACAGAACTCTACCTTGGCGACCCGTATGTCGATGAACACAAGAAATCTGCGCCCAAACACCCGGAGCAAAGGCGACGATCGGATTACATGTGAACACATCAGACTTTCAGCAGTTGGTTGGAAGCACGACGAGGTGACAACACTGTTTGTGATGAGCTGTACTTGTTATCCAGGGACCATCTTTGACTGTATTGTTTTGGAAAGGATACGAGATAAATGGGAATACATTTTACACGATTGACCAAGATCAAAAGAGCACCAACCAAAACAGCGGTGTCCGCTTTGATGCAACAACCAAGAGGGGAAAGGACACATATTATGGTTACATAGTGGACATATGGGAACTTGACTACGGACATGATTTTGAGGTCCCTTTGTTTAAGTGCAAATGGGTCAATCTGTCAGGAGGCGGGGTACAGGTAGACCCACAGTACGGAATGACAATAGTGGATCTGAAAAATCTTGGGTACACTGACGAACCGTTCGTCCTAGCCAATGATGTGGCACAGGTTATCTATGTGAAGGACATGTCGAGTAGACCGAGAAAGAGAAAAGATAAGGAAGCAAATACATCATACGATGAGCCAAAGCGCCACATAGTTCTTTCAGGAAAAAGGGACATCGTGGGAGTGGAGGACAAGACAGACATGTCTGAAGATTATGAAAAGTTTCATGAAATTCCTCCCTTTAAAGTCAAGGCTGACCCAAAGATCCCGATAAACGATGAAGATTATCCATGGTTACGGCGCAATAAGCAAATGACACAAGCGAAGAAAAAGTGAAGACTTTCTCCCGCAACTATTATGATGATACCATGCCAACTTTGTAAGTAACGAGTATGATACCATTGTTCGTTTTGTACATGCACATGCTATGTGTGGGTCAATTTATGATACCATGCCAACTTTCAACTTTTTCAGAGTTCATTTGAAATGCTTTAATATCTTATGGTTCGGCCCTCGTAATAATTAAAAATAGCAACAATAAGTATTTTGTTGTAAGTAGAAACAAAATAAAATAAATAAAGCAAGAAAGAAATAAAAAAAAGTGTTTTCAAATTTGAAAAGTAATGGCACTAACAGAAAGTTTATAATTTTCCTAAAACTAAAAGCAAAAAGAATTAAAAAATAAAGCAAAAAACAAAAGAAAATAAATAATGCAGAAAACAAAACAAAAAACAACAATAAGTATTTTGTTGTAAGTAGAAACAAAATAAAATAAATAAAGGAAGAATGAAAACAAAAAAAAAGTGTTTTCAAATTTGAAAAGTAATGGCACTAACAGAAAGTTTATAATTTTCCTAAAACTAGAAGCAAAAAGAATTAAAAAATAAAGCAAAAAACAAAAGAAAATAAATAATGCAGAAAACAAAAAAAAAACAGCAATAAGTATTTTGTTGTAAGTAGAAACAAAATAAAATAAATAAAGCAAGAAAGAACACAAAAAAGTGTTTTCAAATTTGAAAAGTAATGGCACTAACAGAAAGTTTATAATTTTCCGAAACTAAAAGCAAAAAGAATTAAAAATAAAGCAAAAACAAAAGAAAATAAATAATGCAGAAAACAAAACAAAAATGGAAAAAAATAAAAATAGCAACAATAAGTAAAGAAAACAAAAAAAAAAAAGTGCCACCCATCGGGCCCCCACGGCCCGAATACGACTTGAATCCCTAATTTGGGCCAGATTCAGCCCGAAGGCCCATCGGGCAAAGCAAGAGCAAGTAGGCCCATAAGCCTGCAGTAGAGAGGAGTTCAAGAGGGGAGCGGCACTCGGGCTTATAAACCACTACGCTCCCCTCTCAACTAGCGAGGTGGGACTAAACATTGGCCCCGATCGCGGGCAAAGACAGTTGCCTTTGGTCCGGTTGGTGGCACCAACCGACTAAAGGAGAACTTTAGTCGGTTGGTGCCACCAACCGACCAAAGGTCGCAGCTTCCGCCCTTTGGGCTGCGAAAAGAGGCCTTTGGTCCGGTTGGTGGCACCAACCGACCAATGCTCCTTGTATATAAGTAGCACTTCGCAGTTTTGCGAGTTCATCACCACCATTGCTGCTCTCGACGACGCCGAACACATCGGCGCCGCCAGTTGCCCCGACGCCACTCGCCGCCTTCGCTGCCGCTGTCGCTGTCGCTCACGCCCGTCGTCGCCGCCGCCCTCCCCGAGCCTCAAGGCTGTCCTCCCCGAGCTCGCGCCTGCCGCCATCGCCGCCGCCCGCCCCAGCGCCTCGAGCCTGCGCGTCGCCGTCGCCGCCCGCCACCGCCGCCACCGCTGTGAGCAGCCACAAGACCGGCTCTATTTTTTCTTTCATTTTATTAGTTTTATTTTTTGTTCAATGTATATATATATGTGTGTATGTATGTGGCTATATATATATATGCTCTCTTTTTTTTCATTTTTATTAGTTTAGTTTTTTGTTTATATATATATATATATATATATATATATATATATATATATATATATATATATATATATATATATATATATATATATATATATATATATATAATGTATATGTGTATGTATGTGGCTATGTGTATGTAATGTTTAAAATTGTTCAGATTATGTTTTTGTTGATATATGTATTTATTGTTCATATGTGTATTAATGTTTTCATATATGCAAAAGATAGATTTTTAGAAAAGTTAGGTTTTTTTTCTGTTCATAGATTTTTTTTGTTGATATTAATTATTGTAGAATATGCAAATGTTTGTATATTTATATGAACAATGCATTAGGCAAAACCTTTGTTTTTTTTCGAAATTTTCTATTTGAACATTTTTTTAAAACAAGCAATACTAAAAGAATGAGAGGAAAAAGGAAAATAAGAAGAGGAAGAAAGGAGAAAAAGAGGACAGGAAGAAGAGGAGAAATAAATAAGAAGAGGAAAAAAGAAGAAAAAGAAGAGGAGAAGAAGAAAGGAATAGAGGAGTGTCGGAGTAATGGGCCATGGGTAGGCTGACCCAGGACCCAAGATCTTTCAAGACATCGGGGCAGGCCGCGCCCCTCCGCCGAGTCCCAGCTAGGCGACCTTCGAGAAGGCCGAGTCCCAGCTGGCGACCTTCGAGAAAGCCGAGTCCCAGCGGGCGACCTTCGAGAAGGCCGAGTCCCAGCTGGCGACCTTCGAAGAAGCAGAGTCCTCAGATGGCGACACCGAAACAAGCCGACTCCGGGCTTGCGACCTCTCAAGGGGCCGACTGTGAGAGTCGGCCCGCGACCTTTCACGAAGACCGATGCAGGGTACAGCCCCATCGTGGCTGTCCCCTCGGACCCACGGGAAGAAGGCATGGCTACAGTGAGCCGCGTCACCAGGAGATCTCCGGTGAGGCGCGGCACTGCTGCCATGCCTCCCTTGACCTCAGCCACAGTGCACAAGGCACTGTGCCCACGATGGCGGCGCATACGGCCCAGAGATCGCCGGGCCCCCTGGCAGTGAGATAGAAGAAGACGGTCGGAGAGCTCGAAGACGGCCCTGTGGGAGCCGGCCTCTCCAGAGTCGGCCGCCTCCCGGCCAGGGCCCCACAAGCCATAAACCAGATTGGACGGGGAGTGGCGACAGTGATCTCCTGACAGACGGCGGCACTGTTCCCACGACCCCATGACCGAGCTCGTCATCGAGCGCCAGACAAGAGTGTTCGCTGTCATGGGACCGCCAATGGCGGGCCCGTGGCCGGCAGGAGGACGGCTGCAAGAGAGACTGATGACTAGGGGCCACGCCCAGTCGGATTACCATTGTACCCCCGGGGGGTAGGCCTATATAAACCCCCCGGGGCACCCATGCAAAGGGTTCGTCCCTGATAGGTTTTAGACACATAGCGCGAGGGGAAAAAGCTAGCCTTGCTCCTCCCTGCCCTCAAACAGCTCGAGGAGCACCATTGTACTATCACCCCATAGTGATCATGCGGAGACCCCGCAGAGCAGCAGTAGGGGTATTATCTCCTCGGAGAGCCCCGAAGCTGGGTAAGATCCGCCGGCGCGCATGTTCGCCTTATCCTGCTTCGTGCACCGCGACGTTCTACTCGCCCCACCATGATAAGCCACCCGCTGGCATATGTCGATCCAACCCCGACATTTGGCGCCCACCATGGGGCGAGGTGCACCGCCGTCCGGAGATCTGTTCGATGGGAACCCTTTTCCTCCTCGGGCGAAGCGCAGCCAGCCCGGCTCGCCAGATGGAGTTCAGACGATGCACTACGCGGCGCCGGCCGCCGCGCAGCGAGTGGCTCGCCAACTCATCGGCGAGGTGCGCCCGACGAACCCGTGCCGAAGCGCAGTAACGGTGGCCCCGAGAACCTTCGCGGGCCTCTCGACCAACTTCAAGTCGCCGGCGAGCCCGCCAGACTTGGAGTCCGTAGGCTCCTCCGACCCGATGCTGGTCGACCGACGCCAGACGCTTGATACCTTCCCCACCAACGTGGTGGTTTACGACGAACCGCTTCCGTACGAGGAGAGCGACGGAAGTGCCGTCACGGAGGTTCTCGTCATCGGCCACGGCGAGCACTCCGGCGGAAACGCCCAGGACCCGCTACCCGCGGCCCTGCAGGACCTGTCCGCGCCCCTCCCAGAGGACGCGGACGCAGAGATGCTGGAAGAGCGCCGCCTTCAGATCATTGAAGGCGCCAAGAAGCTGGCAAGCATGAGACGCTTGTAACGGCGCATACCAACGCGAGGTGGACCGTGCTGTGGCGGCTCGCCGCTCCGACCGGGCCGAGCCGCTCGGTGTGGTCCGAGAGGGCGCGCTATCGCCGACCTATTCGGGCGCGGCGCCTGTACGCCACCTGCGGAGAACATCCGCGCGCCAAGCGCGCATCAAGAACTAAGGAACCTCGAAGGCGAAGAGCGCCGTGTAATGACGGAGCGAGTCCAGCAGCTCCTCGACGCGGTTGCTGCGCAAAACGCGGCGGGCGGCCGCGCTGACGCGCAGCAACAACAGAATGACGACTTACCCCCTTGCCGAGATCAAGGCGCGACCTCCCGGACGCCGACTGGCGGAGTCCGCGGGAGGAAAGAGAAGGAGCCGGCTGCGAGCCACAGCCGGACTCGCATCTCCATCGAGCGCGACCAAGATGGCCGCCCCAAAGCAGTGGAGCGGCGAGATGATTATTTGCCTCCCCGCCAAGAGAACGGGCGAAGTCTCCGCCGCCGTTGAGCATCCGACTCGGAGATCGCTTTGCCGCCGGAGGGAGTCGGAGAGAACGATGCCCGCCACCGGATCGACCGACTCCACAGATCCTCGGCGTTAGAAGAAGAAGACGAGCTGGGTCCGCTTTGCTTCGGGCCCGCGATCACGACGAAAGCCCTTCCCAAGGGGTTCACGCCCTCGAGATACGCCTAGTACACCGCCCGTGAAGCCGGAGGATTGGCTGATAGACTACTCCACAGCCGCCAACATCGCTAATGGCAACAAGCGAAGTCGCCAGAAAGTATGTTCCCTCATGCTCCAAGGCACAGCTCGGACATGGCTGAACAGCCCAAGCCCCGCAGCATCAACATCTGGGTCAACTTCATCAAGCCTTCATTCGCAACTTCACCAAGACGCATAAGCGACCTCCCAAGCCGCCAGCCTCTCCTTGTGTGTCCAAGGCCCGAAGAATCGACGCTACGACTATCTCACGCTACTGGGGCGAACTCCGAAACTCCTGCGAGGGCGTGCACAAGGTGCAGGCCATTGAGTACTTTACGGCCGGGTGCCGAGAGGGCACCCTCCTCAAGCACAAGCTCCTCTGCGACGAGGCCGAAACCCTCGACGAACTACTAATCATAGCAGACAAGTACGCCACGGCCGACTCCTCTATGAAGACGGAGATCCAAGTCAACGCGGCTGGCAAAGTGACTCCCCAGGCTCCCAGAACGCCGGCTGGAGATGCCGGCCGACGGCAGCAACAGAACGACAACAAGCAAAGCCCCCCAGCCGACTTCCAACAGTCGGCAGGTCGCAGCAGTAGAAGATCAGCAGCCAGAGGGGCAGCCTCCGGCCAAGCGGCAGAAGGGCGGCAAGTCCAATTGGTTGCCGGCTTTCTCTTATGAGCAGACTCTGGATGGTCCTTGCAAGTTTCACAGCGGCGCGAAGCCGTCAAACCACACCACCAGAAAGTGCCACTGGCTCGTCAGGATCGCCAAGGAGACGACTCGCCTCCGCCGCCGCAGGCCGCCGCCTCCGCCGCCTCCGCAGCCGGGCGGCTCGCCACCGGGCGCGGGTCCAAGACGAAGTTCCCGTAAGAGCACGGAGCATACGTAGTGTTCACCACCGCAGATGATCGGCGCAGCAGCGCCAACAGAAGAAGAAGTCAACGCAGCGGGCGCGAAGCTCCCCGAGTTCATGCATTGGTCCGAGAAGCCTATCACCGAGTCGGGCAGATCACCCAGAGGTGATGCCGAGCCCGGCTCTACGCCCGGTTCTTGGAGCAACCTTGGCCACTAATAGGCGGGCCGCCTGCTTTTCGCGAGTCCCGATAGACGGAGGCAGCAAAGATAAACATCCCTGCATAAGGATACCATGGAGAAGCTCGAATCAGCGGAGGCAGCCGCAGAGCAGCCGCACCGTGTTCCATGGAATCGCACCTCGCCTCTCCTGCTCGCCGATTGGCAAGATCTCGATAGACGCCCTCTTCGGAGACAAAGATCACTTCCGCCGAGAGCCAATCTGGTTCGAGGTGGTGGATCTGGAGAGCCCGTACCACGCGCTGCTAGGTCGGCCTGCTCTGGCCAAATTCATGGCGGTTCCCCACTACGCCTACCTCAAGATGAAGATGCCGACTTCCAAGGGAATCCTGACCGTTGCCGGCGACTACAAGAAGTCGTCCCACCAGGCGGCCGAGAGCAATCGGCTGGCCGAAGTCTTTGGTGATCGCAGCCGAGAAGCGGCTCCTTGATCGCGCTGTGGCGATGGCTGGGAAGCAGCCGGAGATGTCGCCCACCCCAAGGAGTCGGAGGCGTATGATCATTCAAGCCGCTAAAGAAACCAAGAAGATACCCTTGGACCCGGAGCACCCAGAGAGGTACGCTGTCATGGGCACCGCCTCGACAGCAAATAGGAAGGCGAGCTCGTCGATTTCTCCATGAGAATCGGGACATCTTCGTGGTCCCCAAGGACATGCCAGTGTACCGACGGAATTCGCCGAGCACAAGCTACATGTCGTGCCGATGAAGCCCGTCAGCAGCCTTTGCGCTACCGTCAAGAGAAAAGAAGAGTAGTGGGAGAAGAGATAGCCCGCTTCCGCAGCCGGCTTCATCATGGAGGTGTTTTTCCGGAATGGTTGGCCAACCCCGTACTAGTACTGAAGAAGAACAAGCAGTGGCAGATGTGCATCGACTACACCAGCCTCAACAAAGCCTGCCCAAAGGATCCGTTTGCTCGCCAAGGATCGATCAGTGATAGACTCCACACCGGATGCGAGCTGCCGAGCTTCTTGGTGCATACTCAGGATATCACCAGATCAAGCTGAATCCAGCAGACAGACTGAAGACCGCATTCATCACGCCGTTTGGAGCCTTCTGCTACCTGACGATGACGTTCGGCTTGAGGAATGCCGGCACCACCTTTCAGTGTTGCATGCAGAAATGCCTCCTCAAGCAACTCGGCAGGAATGCCCATGTTTATGTAGATGATGTGGTGGTAAAGACAGAGAAGCGTGGGACGCTGCTAGAGGATCTCAAAGAGACCTTTGAGAATCTGCGCCGATTCCAGATCAAGCTCAACCTAGAGAAATGCGTGTTCGGAGTCCCAGCCGGCCAGCTCCTTGGTTTTCTGGTCTCCGAACGCGGCATAGAGTGCAACCCTGTGAAGATCAAGGCCATTGAGAGGATGGAGGTACCCAGCCGATCGTTGACGCAAAAGTTCACCGCTGCTTAGCCTCAATAAGCCGGTTCATCACCAATGGGCGAGAAAGCTCGCCGTTGTATCAATTGATGAAGAAGACCACTTTTTTGAGTGGAACCACAAGGCAAATGAGGCATTTCTCCAATCAAGAAGATGCCGACGACTTGTGTTGGCGGCTCCGACTCCCAAGGAGCCCATGTTTATACATCGCCGCCACCAGCCCGGTGGTCAAGACGATCATTGTAGTCGAGCGCAAGGAGGAAGGCAAGGCGCCCCGGTCCAGAGACCAAGATATTACCGAGCGAGGTAATCGCCGACCTCAAGCGTAACTACCTCACTACCGAAGATGTGCTACGGCGTGCACTTTGCCGCCAAGAAGTGAAGCCCTACTTTCAAGAGCATCCTATCACCGTGGTCGCGACCGCCCCACTCGCCGAGATCATCGGAAGTCGAGATGCTTCCGCCGAGTGGCCAAGTGGGCTATCGATCCGCTCCCTACACCATCTACTACCAACCTCGCGACCGCCATCAAGTCGCAGTGCCGCCGACTTCCTCGCCGACCGGGCCGAGACTCAATACTTGCCGCCGCGCCCAACTCTACTCATTGGCGATCGATTTCGACGGCTCCAAGATGCGCCCGCCTCGGAGCCGGCGTCGCCCCTCATCCCCAAGGGCGATAAGCTCAAATACGCTGCAAATCAACTTCGCCGCCTCCAACAACGTCGCCGAATATGAAGCGCCATCCATGGGCTCCGCTTGCCAAAGAACTTCGCATTCGCCGGATCTCGTGCTATGGCGATTCGACTTGGTGGTTCAAGAATCATCCGGCGATCGACGCCAAAGACGCAAACATGGCAAGCTACCGATTCTGGTGCAGCAACTCAGCGGATATTTTGAAGGATGCGACCTCCACGCATCAAGAAACGACAACGATCAAGCAGATGCATTGGCGCGAAGTCGGCTCCACTCGCCAGCGATACCTTGGCGCCGCCTTCAGCGCCTCCTCGCCGCCTATCAAGCCTTCACCAGAATCCGACTCCATTTTCGTGCGGCTCCCCCAGAGATAGTCGGATCCGACTCAAGACCCCAGCAAGCGACCTCAAGAAAGCTACACCAGCCCGGGATCGCGCGGCCGCCCGGGCTGCGCCACTGCCCGGGCTGCGCTTAGTCGGCCCGGGACCGCGCCACCGGCCTAGAGATCCCCTCAATTCAGCAAGCGGCAGCGGAGTCCAACCCGCCGCCTCCCAGCTCAGCCACCCTTGTCCAAGTCGCTGTGGTGGCGTCAAGAGATAGCAAGACCTTCATGGGCGCAGCCCATCCTCAAGTTCCTAGTCAACAAAGAGTTGCTTGCAGATGAGACTCTGGCTCGGCAAGTGCAACGCCAAGCGGCAGCTTACACCATAGTCAACAGAGAGTTAGTCAGACGCAGCGTCACTGGTGTCCACCAGCGCTGCGTAGAATCAGAGCAAGGCCAAGCGATCCTCAAAGACATACATCGTATGCAGTGTGGTCACCATGCGGCCTCGAGGGCGCCAGGGCCAAAGCCTTTCGCACGGTTTCTTTTGGATGACCGCCTCGAAGAAGCTAAAGAATTAGTCAAGAAGTGCAAGGTGCCAGTGTTCCGCTTCCAAGCCCCTTCACCGCTTCAGATCAAGACAATCCCCATCGCCGCCCTTCGCAGTTTGGGGCCTGGACATGGTGGGACCTTTCAAGACGGCCCAAGGCGGCCTGACTCACTTGCTCGTCGCAGTGGACAAGTTCACCAAGTGGGTAGAAGCAAAACCCATCAAGAAATTGAACGGGCCCACATCAGTGACCTTCATTGCCGACATCACGGTGCGGTACGGCATACCGCATAGCATCATCACGCATAACGGCACCAATTTCGCCAAAGGCGCTTTGGCTCGCTTGCGCGGCGACGCAGGCATCCGACCGACCTAGCGCCCGCTGCCCATCCGCATCAAACGGCCAGGTGGAACGAGCCAACGGTTTTATCTCGTCCGCATCAAGCCTCGATTGGTCGAACCACTCGAGCGCCGCCGCTGTTGGGTGGAAGAGCTACCGCTGTCCTCTCGAGTCGCGCACAACACCGAACAGATCAACCGCTTCACGCCGTTCTTCCTCGCTTCACGGTGCCGGTTGTCATCCCGACGGATATACAATTCGACTCTCCGAGAGTCTCTATGTACACCAAGAGGAGGCTGAAGAAGCACGCCAAGACGGCGCCGACCTGCCGGAAGAGGGCCGGTTGTTGGCACTCGGCCGGTCCAAAGATCTACCAGCAGAGGTCTGCGCGATACTACAACCGCAAGGTCAAGCCAAGATCATTCCAAGAGGGCGACCTTGTGCTCCGGCTGATTCAGAGAACGGCCGGCCAGCACAAGTTGTCGGCGCCTTGGGAGGGTCCCTTCATCATCAGCAAGGTGCTAGGGAATGACGCCTACTACTTGATCGACGCTCAGAAGCCTCGAGCACGCAAGAGAGACGACTCTGGCAAGGAAACAGAGCGCCCGTGGAACGCAAATCTTCTTCAAAGATTTTACAGTTGATGCAGTATGTATCACGCTACCCCCCTCTTTGTATTAAGTACTAAGACCTTAGGCTCCCCGAGACAAGCTCGGGGACTGCCTTTTTGATTATCTCAGATGATATGGATCTCGCCCAAATGCTTCCTCCTTTTTATCATACTTTGTTTAGCACCGGTCCGACTAGTCGCCCGGGACTCGCCGCCTTTGTGCTATGAAATGCTCCCGAGGTCGACAAGTAATGTGTTGCGCCAAAGCCGCCTCCTACGGAAAGCCGCAGCTCGCAGAGCGACTGTTGGTAAACGGGGGGATAGAAAGAGCGAGAGCGCACATGAAAAATGGCTAAGGACTTACGAGCCACGCATAGCTCAAGCCGCTCCCGCTTTCATCGAGCCGACTCATGAAAGCAAATGGCTCATAGTTTCAACCTTTATCAAGGACGACCGACTTTCGAGAGTCGGCCTGTCGATCTCCAGCCAAACTTGCTACGGCGTTCTAAACGACTAAGTACTTGCCTCCTAAATTAGCTGAGCGCTTGACCCGGCGGCAGTCCGCAGAGCGGCTGTCCAGTTGGCAAGGCGGCAACCGAAGGAAGGCGGCAAAGGAAAAAGTCTAAAGAGCCAAAGCAAGGAAAGGCGGAAATTTGATAAATATTTACATAAGGCCCTTGGCCGAATACACCCCGCGGGTGGAATTGTTCGCAACTGACAAGTTTTTAAAAGAACAAAAGAAACAGGTAAAGTTGATGCACTCTAGGGGGCGGCCTCCGGAGCCGGAGGGCCGGAGGTGGCGGCGGTATCGGACGTCGGGGCAGTCGGCCGGGCGGTCTCGGCTTGGTCGCCTTCAGGGACGGTCGCCTGGTCCTTTCGAGGCTCGTTGCTGGAGGCGCGATTGCCGAGGCTGGCCGCCGCTGCGTGGCGGCTCCTCCGCCTCCGCTCCTCCGACTCGCCTCTCCTCGGTGCTGGAGCCGACACCTCCGCCGAGTCCTCCTCGCACTCGATGCATCCCAACCACTCGGGCGGAACCTCCTCGCCGCCGGCAGTCCGCCGGGCACAAAGACACTGGTGTCCGTGGTACTCGGCGATGGCTGCCGCTGCGCTTGACAAGGGCGCCCACGCCCCCAACTCGCTCGGGCCTCGACCGAACGCGCCAGCGGTCCAGTCCAGCCTGTGGTACCACCCTTGATTTAACTCGGGGCCCGGCGTGTTCGCACGACGGACGAGGAGCCCTCCAAGCTTCGAAGCGACCGACGGCGACCTCCAGCCAGTCGGCCGTCCGACTGGCGGTGCGAAGAGCCGGCACCTCCGCCATGTGGCGGCAATAACTTGGGCGCCGCGCTGAAGACGACGCATCAAACAGTGGGCAGGACGAAGGCGAGCCCCGATGCTCAAGAGCTGCTCGTCAATGGTTCGGGGGGCGTTGGCGGCGATCACTTCGCCCTGCGCCCTCCGCTCCTCCCGATCCGCCTCGATGGCCAGAGGGACGGCCTGCGAGTGGCCAGGAAAGAAGTCTGACAAAGACAAGAAAAGGAGACAGTTAGAAAAACCAGAAGACAGTCTGACACGGAATCGAAAAACCAAAGAAGAGAAGCCAGGAGTTACCATCGACGATGTCCTCGAGCTCGTGATAGCCGGAGGTCAAGATCGCCACGATCGTCCAGCGGCCCGCCCATCGCGAACTCGCTAGGAGGGCCTCTTCCGTGACTTGGCGCCCTCCGTGCTTTCCGGCAGGTCCTTCGCCGCCAGCAGCGCCGCCAGAAGGTCGCGCTCGAACGAGCTTGTCGCGACTCTCCTCCTTGGTGCGACGGGCGGTATTGGCCTCGCCCAGCTGCCCTTGAAGGGCGGCATTGGCGTCTCAAGCTTAAAGAAAGACAAAGCATCGCCAACAAGGAAGGTCGCCGGAGATCCGCCCGATCGCCAGCCAGCCGCCCGAATCTCGGGATTACAGGGTGCGCTTAGCGCTTCGCCGAGAAGAAAGAAGGAAGGTCGCCAGAGATCCGCCCGACCGCCAGCCAGCCGCCCGCATCTCGAAATTCAAGCTGGTGCGCCAAATACTTCGCCAAGAAGGAAGAATCAGCTCACTCGACTTTCCGCCAGATCGGCGGTCCGCTTCTCGCTCCTCAACGCTGCGGTTGAAGGCAGTATCGCGGAGGTTGTGGTACTCGCAAGGCCGCAAAGCAAAGTCAGCCTTCGGAGTCATAGAAGGAGTTCCGAGCCGCCTCAGCAGCCAACTCCGAACTCGGGATTACACCCAGCAGGTAGCCGGGCGCCTCACGTAAAAAGACAAGAGATCAAAAAGGAAAACGGGCATACCCGGACGGAGGTCCGCAGGGCCGACGCGCCCTGGTGTAAAGTTGAGGGGGCCGCCTTTTTTGCGCAACTTGACCGAACGCCCGAAGCGCCGGTTCAGCGGGCCGGTGCCGCCGCAGCACTCCAGCCGGTGGGCACGGCATCGAGGCTTCAAGATCCAGTTCGCCATGCCGGCGACGCCGCCTTCCGAAGCCAAGGGCGCGGAGCTCGCCCTCTCGACCCGCAGCGTGTCGGCACGGCGACTGGAGAAGCAGCGCGATCGGCGTCGCCCGCAGCCGGCGGATCTCGCGGGTCCACCGGCTGCTTGCCGTGCGCGCCTCAAGACGGAGGCGGCGGAGGTGGCGGAGGCGCGCGGGTGTCCGGAGCCCGAGGCGCCGCCACCATCCTCCGCGAGGGTTTGCGGTGCCGACCTCCCGGTCTGCCCTGCGGAACTCGGGGCGGCGGCGCCGACGACAGCCGAGGAACGAGCATCGCCGCCGGGCGACGAACGGCCTCCTCGGCCCTCCGCTGCGCGGCGCGCCACGGCCTCATCCAGATGCCGCTGGCGTTGGCGGCGCCTTCTCGCCCGCGCTTTCTCCAGCGGTCGGCCTCCTCCTCCGCGCTTCTCCCGCTGCCTGCGCTCGTCGCCGCTCGAGGTCGGCGGCGGGATCAACCCACCGCCAGACAGGACGCCGCTCGACCCCATGACGGAGGGCACGGCGGCTTCTCAAGGGAAAGGGGCGCTGGAGAAGAAAAAGGGGAAAGTCGAAAGATTCAAGCAAAGTCGAAAAGAAACAAAGGGTAAGAGACTCACGAAGAAACAAGTGGCGGTTTTTCACTTCCTTCCGAAGCGGTTGGCCTTCGCGCCGCCTCCTCCCGCTGGTCGCGCGGCGGTTCCTCGGCTTCTTCGACCTGCCACGGGCGATTTCGCCCGGCGTGACGCTTTTCACGCCGCCTGGTTGAGGGGCGGCTCGGTTGACGGCGGGGACGACTTCGCGCCGATGTCGCCTCGGGCGGTCGGCGAAGGTCGCCGACGATCCGAGGCCGCCGTTTTCCTCTCCGCCGCCTTCGGCGTCGGCCTCAGTCTGCCGCCCTCAAGTCGGGTCGCCGATGTCGCTGACCTCGCGGTCGGGACGATTACGCTGCTCTCTCAAGGCGCCGGCAGCGGGCGCCGTGAGAGGATTCTGCTCAAAGATGCCAACAAGATCAGAGTTTGAAGTCGGATACAAGCGAGATCGAAGTACAGACGGAAACAACTTACCACTGGCGGAGGGTTGTCACGCGAGTACGGCTCCTTGTCAACTGCCACTCGTCGGTGAACTTGCAGCATGGGCGATGAGGTTCACCATGTTCGCCACTTCACCGCGCTGCATGTCCTGGTGCACAGCCGCTTTGATCGTGGTCGGCCGCCATCCGACAGATGAGGTGGGGCGGCCTTGAGCGAAGTACCGCGCGCCACGGCGGCGCCAGAGATCGGAGGCGATGAGCCCCTCCGACTGCGTCATGACTCGGAGGCGCGCCACGGTGCCGACTCCGGAGGGCGAAAGCGACTTCGACCGATGGGACCAACTAGGCGGCCGGCCAGTCAGCGGCTCGGAGTCGAAGGGCGGCAAGTTGACCCAGTCACCGTCGGTGGCGACGTTCTTCACGTAGAAGTACGTCTTCTGCCACATCTTCACCGACTTCACCAGCGGGATGGGCGGAAAGGGGTTGTCGGCCGTCGTGCGCCGCGTCGCGATGTAGGTGCCAAGATCGCGCCGCGTGCCAGCAGCCTGAAGTGCCGAAGCCAAGAGAAGAACTCCCCACAGCTCGAGGGTGGGGAGAACGCCGATGTAGCCCTCGCACAGGTGGCGGCAGAGAGAAGCACCACCGCATTGGGGGTGAGGTGGTGCGGCTGCAAGTTATACAACTCGAGGAACGAGCGGAGGAACCCGCCGCCGGAGCCCCATCTGCGCATAAGATGCGAGCGGAAGGCGACCCGCTCGCCCGCCGGGCGCTGGCCGGATCTCTCCGCCGGGCGCAGGGCGGTTTGCACCAAATCCGCGCCGGAGGCGGCGGGTTCGGGCGAAGAACTCGATGTCCTTCAGATTCACGCCCGAGCCATCCCATTCGCCGGAGCGCGAGACGGGGGGCGCGGCGGAGGAAGAGCTCATCGTCGGCGAGGAAGAAAGCGACGGAGCGGGGCGAAGGAAGAAGAAAGGCAAGAGGGCGGGGGAGGGAGTGCGCGTGCTATGCCGCCGCTCCCCCTCTGCCTATTTATAGCCCAGCGGGCTGAGAAGCCGAGGGGGCGACGTGGGGATTAACTGCGCCCACGACCCCACGACGCCCCACGATTAACCCCCCACGAAGTTACTGCCCGCAGTAACCACGTGGGGATGCTAACCCTCGCCGCAGCGGATCCGCCGGAGCCGAGGCACGGTAATGGCGGGCCCCTCCGGGCGTTCGCCCCCGCCACGCTGCAGGCGGCGGGCTATCGCTTCCACGTGGCGCCACGCGACAGACCATCTCATAGATGGCAGGAAGCGTAGCCGATACGCCGCTGGTTTCCCGCCACGACTGGCGAGCGGCGGCTCCTCACGGGGCCAGGACGACTCCAGCCAGGCGGCCCAAAGACGCAGCAGCGAATCTCGAATCGGCACCGCAGAGATCGAACCGCCGGCCCCACGAGGCGGCGCTTCGCCGGCTTCGCCAGCCGGGACTATCTGTCGAAGTAATGGGCCATGGGTAGGCTGACCCAGACCCAAGATCTTTCAAGACATCGGGCAGGCAGCGCCACCGAAGTCCCAGCTAGGCGACCTTCGAGAAGGCCGAGTCCCAGTGGCGACCTTCGAGAAAGCCGAGTCCCAGCCGGGCGACCTTCAAGAAGGCCGAGTCCCACCGGGCGACCTTCAAGAAGCGTAGTCTTCGAGATGGCGACACCAAACAAGCCGACTCGGCTTGCGACCTCTCAAGGGGCCGATCGTGAGAGTTGGCCCGCGACCTTTCACGAAGATCGATGCAGGTACAGCCCCATCGTGGCTGTCCCTCGACCCACGGGAAGAAGGCATGGCTCTGAAGGAGCCGCGCCACCAGAGATCTCCGTGAGGCGCGACACTCATCGCCATGCCTCCTTGACCTCACCACAAAGGCACAAGGCACTGTGCCCACGATGGCGGCGCGATACGGTCCAGAGATCGCTGGGCCCCCTGTCAGTGAGATAGAAGAAGACGGCCGGAGAGCTCGAAGACGGCCCTGTGGGAGCCGGCCTCTCCAGAGTCGGCCGCCCCGCCAGGCCCCACAAGCCATAAACCAGATTGGACGGGAGTGGCGGCGGTGATCGCTGACAGACGGCGGCACTGCTCCCACGACCCCATGACCGAGCTGCGCCATCGTGAGCGCTGCAGAGTGTTCTCGCCTCGGCCGGCGGGCCCCGTGGCCGGGCAGGAGGACGGCGCAAGAGAGATCGACGACGGGGCCACGCCATCGGATTACCATTGTACCTCGGGGTAGGCCTATATAAAGCCCCCGGGCACCCATGCAAAGGGTTCGCCCCGATAGGTTTTAGACACATAGCGAGGGAAAAAGCTAGCCTTGCTCCTCCCTGCCCTCAAACAGCTCGAGGAGCACCATTGTACTATCACCCCATAGTGATCATGCGGAGACCCCGCAGAGCAGCGAGAGGGGTATTATCTCCTGAGAGCCCCGGCTGGGTAAGATCCGCGGCGTGCATGTCTTTGCCTTATCCTGCTTCTGTGCACCGCGACGTTCTACTCGCCCCCACCATGATAAGCCACCCGTTGGCATATGTCGCATCCAACCCCCGACAAGGAGAAAGAAGAAATTCTATTTTTTCTTCTTCTGCTCTAATCCTTTCTTCTTCTCCTCTTTTTTTTCTTCTTTTACTTCTTCTTCTTCTTCCTTCTTCCTTCTTCCTCTTTTCTTCCTTTTCCTTAATTATTTTCCTTTCTCGAGGGAGAAGAAGAAAAAGAATAGGAGAAGAAGAAAGAAAGGAAAGGAGAAAGAAGAAACTTCAACATGAGGGGGTGGTACCAATACCCCCTCCCCGATAACATTATTTTCCCATGTATATGTATGTCGCGTCGTTGTCGATATAACCCCCTCTAGATACAACTGCAGCACCCCCCTCGGCCCTCTCGCTCGACCAAAACTCTCGAGGACACCAAACCCTAGAGAGAAAACGATGTTGCAGGTCTCCTACATACCCCCTCCCGCCGCGCCCCTACCCGACAAATTAACTCTCTCGAGGCCACCCAAATTTATCATGTTAAAAGAGCATTATCGTCGAGGCCACCCCAAACCCTTGAAGCTTTGTGTCGAGGCGACCCCAAACCCTAGAGAAGCAGCGTCGAGGCCACTAACATGATTCCTTATTGTGATTAGCTAGCTAGTTCTACGTTTGCCACTATGTACCATGTTTGAATAATAATTGACATGTTGTCAATATTTGCGTAAACTATGGAGCACTCCCGAGACGAAGAAATGGTTTATGTTGGGGAAATAATCGCAAATGGAAGTGATGATGTTGCGTCATTTCTCATCGACACCGTTGGTCACTGGATGAAGAAGAGGGCTATGATTATGATGGCTTCGACCCATTAATGCCGTACAAGAGGAGGACTATGTTCATGATGGCCCGTGACACAATGGAGGTACAAGACGAAGGAGACCGTCTCGATCGCTCCGTCACCGAACCGAGTCCGCCAGGTATATATATATTAGTTAAGCCCGTACGACAAGTTAATTGATGCATCCATTGTTTTGGTATATGTACACATATTAATTACTGTCGCCTTTCTTCCTTATAATTTCTAGCCCTCCGGATCGAGCACAACCGGTAAGGAGACGAGGCCCAAGAAAAGTTGAGCTCGGATGAAAAGTTTGAGATCATACAAATCGCGCCGACGGCGAACCGATTGAACCCATCCCGACAAAGAAGGCATTTTCGCTTTCGGTCGCGGGGTTCTTGTTAGGGACAGATCCCGATCAAGATCCAGCAATGGTATAAGCTCGCTAAGGATGAAGACGCCGAGGTGTCTTATGTCAATGATATGCAGAAAGAAGATCTTTGGAATGAGCTGAAGGCAAATTTCACCCTACCGCCAGAGGAGGATCCGGAGAAGCCAGTTAAAGAGAAATTAATCAAGTCTTGTGCTCTTAAGAAGATGGCAGGCCTAATGAGGAGGTGGAGGAAAGAGCTGAACCAGTTTGTCAAGAAAAAAGAGACACCAGAATTCATCAGCAAATATGAGAAGATCAAAGATCACTGGCCCGCATTTGTGGCCCACAAGACATCGGAAAAGAGTAATAAGATGTCGGAGACAAACAAGAAAAATGCTGCGAATAAGAAGCTTCACCATCGCACGGGGTCAGGTGGCTACCTCAAAGCTCGGCCTAAGTGGTCCAAGGCTGAGCATGATCTGCTTGAAAAAGGGATCGAACCAGAGACAATGCGCTAGCCATACCGTTGCCGGACTTGGTTCCTCGGGGCTGGCGGAACCTTGGACCCTGTAATAGGGCAGTGTTAGTGGACGGACGAGCAACTGCAAACACCAGTCAAGAATCTTCGACACTATATCGATGCAGCGCAGCGAGGGACGTTCCTTCCAAACAGGGAGAAGGACGAGCTCACAATGGCCCTTGGGAATCCCGAGCACCCTGGACGGACACGAGGCACGCCAGGCTCCCTTCCGTGGAAGGTTGGTTTTCCGGACGCAGGGGGTTACAAAACCCATGAGAGGAGGAAGAAACTGGAGCAGGACCAAATGCATGCACTGCTTGGAAGGGTAATGGGGCTAGTGGATCGAGAAGAGGAACGAGAAGCAGCAGATCGCAACAAACGACATGCCGAAGCTTCCCCCGAAGCTACCCCGCCATCTCAGCGGAGAAGCAGTGTTGCTTCCACCGAGCTGCTTGGAGCATGTCTTGACGGCTCCTGCCAGCTATCCCGTGGATGGTATCACGGAGTCTCAAAATTGCCACATTATGGCGCGATGCATGAATTTGAAGGTCAAGGCGGCTGTTGGCCAAGTTAATCCTAGTGGACCCGCACAACTTATCACCGCCACCGATTCGGAAGGATTTGCTAAGGTGATGGTGGATGAAATAACGGAGGATTTGAGGACCTCGCTTAAGCACCCTACCGGTGAAGGGGAGACTAGGCTGGGTTCTGCTCTGAAGACTCCATGCCTATGGCGGAAGGAGCTCATCGACCTTCTGAACTGGACGCCTCCGCCTCCTCCTCCTCCTCCGGCGAGTCAGGACACTCCGCCTCCTCCACCGCCTCCTCCTCCGGCGAGTGACGATCATGGCACACATGGCGGCACTCCGCCTCCTCCACCGCCTCCTCCTCCGGCGAGTGACGATCAGGGCACGCGTGGCGGCACTCCGCCTCCTTCTCCGGCGCGTGGCAGCACTCCGCCTCCTCCTTCTCCGCCTCGCCAGCAAGGGCGGAAGTGACCCGCCGCCGCCCCGGCTGCTCCGACGCGTCGTAGTCCTTCTCCTCCGCCTCGTAAGCAAGCACGAAAGAAGACAGACGCCGCAACCGCTCCGTCTGCTCCGGCGTCTAGCAGCACAAGAAGAGAGAGGCAATACAGATACGGTCCACCTCTAAAGCCTGTAGAGAAGTTACCGTACGAGAGGACCAAGGAGGAAAACAATACGATCGTGCAGGCCCAAGTGAAGGAGTTCTTTGAAGGGGTGAAAGCAAAGATACATCCACCTCCGGAGGAGAAGGTAGATCCGGTGAAAGCAAAGCGCACTCTCGATGCCCTGAGGAAACCACCAAAGTCTCCGCCGAGAACCAACTATGAGCGCATTACTGAACAGACATATCTCCAAGCCAAGCGGTCGGGAACTACTATCAGTGATAAAAGGTCAAAAGAACAACGAGCAAAGGGGAAAAAATTGCCCAGCTCGGCGAACAAGCACAACAATCATGCCCCCCGCTCAATGTGTCTAATCCTCCGGGGACGGTGGCCGGTTATGGCAATCTTGAAGATTACCTGCCTGACGATGTACTTCCTGATTTCATGGAGGTGGACTTATTCAGATACGAGTACGGGAAGCTTCTCGTCAAAGATGAAAAGTCTCTGACAACGATGATGCGAAAATTCCATAGTTGGTACATGAAAACCTGCAGAGAGTCTGAGGGGACGAACACTTTGTATCTGAAAATTAAAGAGGAGCACGACCTCGTTTCAAATGATGTGTTGTCTATTCCATTTGAGGAGTTCTTCGAGTTCTTCAATCAAAAGGCCCTCGATAAATTAATGGTCTTTTGCTACCTGCTGTAAGTACTATTTACATCATTAGTGCGTATATATAGCTCGGCTCTTTCATTGCATGTATTTATAATTAATTATCCTCAATATATTATGCAGATTGAAGATCGTCGAGTGCAAAAAATGAAATCTATGATATTGGGTTCATTAACACAAATATCATAGATGTATTTCTGGTTAAAAAGCGCGTCGAAGAGGCCGAGGACAACTTGCTACAATCATTGATCAAAAATCAAAACAAAGATACCATACTCTTTCCTTACAACGCCCGTGAGTGTTCTTTGTCGTGTGCATATTTGGTTTTCCTTATTACTCGAGCGAGGTTAATGTAATTGATGAGTTATGCATGCGTGCAGGTACCACTATATTCTTCTGGAGATTAAGGTTGAGCATGGACTAGTAACCGTCTTAGACTCCAGACGGAAAGATCCCAGCACCTATGCGGACATGACTGAAATGCTCAGCAAGTAAGTTCAATCGATCACTATCGCACCATATCGGCAACTTTTTGTTCATTTCCTGATATCTCAAGTAATAATAATTATTTTCTTTGTCTTGCAGGGTTTGGAAACAGTTCACCGCACAAGCTCCGGGACTGCCGAAGGAGCTGCGATATGTATACCGAAAGTAAGTACTCATGTGCGCATCTCCGTTGATTCTATAGCTATACTTTCATCCATGCCATTTATATAATGCTTCATTATCAGTTTGATTGACCTCTATTTCTCGTAAAGTGCTTGTGGCAGGAGGAAGGGAATGATTTCTGTGGATACTACGTGTGCGAGTTCATCCACAACGCGACTTTCAAAAACAAGCGGGGCTACTCTAGAAGACAATATGAAGTGCGTAAGCAATATTCACAATTTCATTTTATTACACCATCATTTCTGTTGAGTTTCATTCATATATATGTATTAGTTAACCCCCTTCTTCAAATTAATTAGACGTGGCAGATGCGGGATGAACTCCTAGAACCAGATCGCATGAAAGCAATTCAAGAGGAATTGGCGGGATTCTTTCTTGAACACGCCATCAAGAAGCTGGAGAATACCATGTGGAACTTCAATTCAAATGCTAGTGGTTTGTAATTAAGAGATCTTATATAGATTGTACATGTATGTAGCCAGTAAAACTTGTTGTTCGACCAATCTCTCGGAGAAGGAGAGGTCGATCGATCACTTCTCTCGGTATGCATGACTTAACATCTTGAATGGTTCTCTCGATCACTTATGTATATATACTACGTAGCGTCGACCAAGAACGGACATAAGAGAGGACACTTCTCTCTATTAATTAGCTAGCTAACACAATATACGAAAGACCTAAATTAACCCCCAAAACCCCCAACCCCCTCCTTTAAAAAAACAAAACCCCAGCCATCGAATGCAGACACGTGGATGCCTTTTGGTCCCAGTTGGAGCCACCAACCGGGACCAAAGGCCCCCTGACTGGGCTCGACGCACAGGGCCACGTGGAGGCACATTGGTCCCGGTTCGTGTTCGAACCGGGACTAATGGGTTGAGGTATTAGTAACGACCCATCAGTCCCGGTTCCCGAACCGGGACTAAAGGCCCTTACGAACTGGGACTAATGGGTGGTTTTCTACTAGTGAAGCTTGGGGATGCCCTGGTAGGCATCCCACCTTTCTTCTTCAACAACTATCGGTTAGTATCGGTTGAGCCTAAGTTTTTGCTTCTTCACTTGAGTTGTGCTATCCTTGCAATGTCATTTTATTATGTTTTGCTTGCTGTTTGAATAAAATACCAAGATCTGAAATTCTTAAATGAGAGAGAGTCTTCACATAGTTACATAATTATTTAGCTACTCATTGTTCTTCACTTATATCTTGTTGGAGTAGTTTGTCATTTACTCGTGTGCTTCACTTATATCCTATGAGTAAATTGTTGAATGAGTTGACTATCATAAATTTGAAATTATATATATTTCATTTGCTTATCCCATGGGGAGTAATGACTTCACATTTAAGAAGTAGAGGTTGTAAATTTATTGAAGATTAGCAAGCATTGTATTGGTCATTTGAACAATTCAAGAAAGAATATTAAAGGAAGAGATATTTCACATATAAATATACTATCCTAGACATCTTTTATAACTGTGAGCACTCATTAAGTATGACATGCTAAAGAGTTGATGTTGGACAAGGAAGACAACATAATGGGTTATGTTTTCGCACATCTCAGTTAAAGTATATTGTCATGGATCATTCAAACATGTTGAGCTTGCCTTTCCCCCTCATGCTAGCCAAAATTCCTTGCACCAAGTAGAGATACTACTTGTGCTTCCAAATATCCTTAAACCCAGTTTTGCCATGAGAGTCCACCATACCTAGCTATGGATTGAGTAAGATCCTTCAAGTAAGTTGTCGTCGGTGCAAGCAATAAAAATTGCTCTCTAAATATGTATGATCTTTTGGTGTGAAGAAAATAGCTTTATACGATCTTGTTATGGAAGCAATAAAAGCGACGGGCTGCATAATAAAGGTCCATATACAAGTGGCAATAAAGTGACGTTCATTGGCATTAAGATTTTGTGCATCCAACCCTAAAAGCGCATGACAACCTCTACTTTATGTCATTTACTTTATGGAAGAGTCAAGGTGATCTTCACCTTTCCCTTTTTCATTTTATCCTTTGGCAATCACCTCGTGTTGGAAAGATCCTGATATATATATATATATATATATATATATATATATATATATATATATATATATATCCAATTGGATGTAAGTTAGCATGAGCTATTATTGTTGACATCACCCAAAGGTGAGTTCGTTTGGAGGCAACACTATAAGCCCCTATCTTTCTCAGTGTCTTGTGATGAATTGAGTTTTCCTCTTGAAGTTATCTTATCGGATTGAGTCTTTAGTGATTTGAGAACACTTGATGTATGTCTTGCCGTGTTTATCTGTGGTGACAATGGGATATCACGTGCCACTTGATGTATGTTTTGGTGATCAACTTGCGGGTTCCGCCCATGAACCTATGCATAGTGGTTGGCACATGTTTTCGTCCTGACTCTCCGGTTGAAACTTTGGGGCACTCTTTGAAGTACTTTGTGTTGGTTGGATAGATGAATCTGAGATTGTGTGATGCATATCGTATAATCATGCCCACAGATACTTGAGGTGACAATGAAGTATCTAGGTGACATTAGGGTTTTAGTTGATTTGTGTCTTAAGGTGTTATGCTAGTATGAACTCTTGAATAGATCGATCCGAAAGAATAACTTTGAGGTGGTTTCGTGTCCTACCATAATCTCTTCGTTTGTTCTCCGCTAGTAGTGGCTTTGGAGTGACTCTTTGTTGCATGTTGAGGGATTTTTATATGATCTATCTATGTTATTATTGTTGAGAGAACTTGCACTAGTGAAATTATGAACCCTATGCCTTGTTTCCTAGCATTGCAATACCGTTTATGCTCACTTTTATCATTAGTTACCTTGCTGTTTTTATATTTTCAGATTACAAAAACCTTCATCTACTATCCATATTGCACTTGTATCACCATCTTTTCGCCGAACTAGTGCACCTATATAATTTACCATTGTATTGGGTGTGTTGGGGACACAAGAGACTCTTTGTTATTTGGTTGCAGGGTTGCTTGAGAGAGACCATCTTCATCCTACGCCTACCACGGATTGATGAACCTTAGGTCATCCACTTGAGGGAAATTTGCTACTGTCATACAAACCTATGCCCTTGCAGGCCCAACAACATCTACAAGAAGAAGGTTGTGTAGTAGACATCAATATCCCGAGCGGAGGTCGAGCTTGGTGAAGAAACACGCCCCATGTAGCTCGTGTTGGAAATATGCCCTAGAGGCAATAATAAAATGATTATTATTATTATATTTCCTTGTTCATGATAATTGTCTATTATTCATGCTATAATTGTATTGACCGGAAACCGTAATACACGTGTGAATACATAGACCACAACATGTCCCTAGTGAGCCTCTAATTGACTAGCTTGTTGATCAACAGATGGTCATGGTTTCCTGACTATGGACATTGGATGTCATTGATAATGGGATCACATCATTAGGAGAATGATGTGATGGACAAGACCCAATCCTAAGCATAGCACATGATCGTGTAGTTCGTTTGCTAAAGCTTTTCTAATGTCAAGTATCATTTCCTTAGACCATGAGATCGTGAAACTCCCGGATACCGTAGGAATGCTTTGGGTGTACCAAACGTCACAACGTAACTCGGTGGCTATAAAGGTGCACTACAGGTATCTCTGAAAGTGTCTGTTGGGTTGGTACGAATCGAGACCAGGATTTGTCACTCCGTATAACGGAGAGGTATCTCTGGGCCCACTCAGTAATGCATCATCATAATGAGCTCAATGTGACTAAGTAGTTGGTCACGGGATCATGCATTACGGAACGAGTAAAGTGACTTGCCGGTAACGAGATTGAACGAGGTATTGGGATACCGACGATCGAAACTCGGGCAAGTAACGTACCGATTGACAAAGGGAATTGTATATGGGATTACTTGAATCATCGACGTCGTGGTTCATCCGATGAGATCATCGTGGAACATGTGGAAGCCAGCATGGGTATCCAGATCCCGCTGTTAGTTATTGGCTGGAGAGCTGTCTCGGTCATGTCTGTATGATTCCCGAACCTGTAGGATCTACACACTTAAGGTTCGATGATGCTAGGGTTATAGGGAAGGTCTGTACGTGGTTACCGAATGTTGTTCGGAGTCTCGGATGAGATCCCGGACATCACGATGAGTTCCGAAATAGTCCGGAGGTGAAGATTTATATATGGGAAGTCATCATACGGTCACCGGAAGTATTCGGGGGTTTATCGGTATTGTACCTGGACCACCGAAGGGGTTCCGGGGGTCCACCGGGAGGGTCCACCTGCCCTGGAGGGCCCTTATGGGCTGTATGTGGAAGGGAACTAGCCCCAAGTGGGCTGGGCGCCACCCCTAGGGCCCATGCGCCTAGGGTTGGGGGGACCCTAAAGGGGGTGCCCCCCTTTGCTTGGGGGGCAAGCCCCCTCCCCTTTGCCGCCGCCACCCTCTAGATCTCATCTAGAGGGGCCGGCCCCGTTCCCCCTTCACCCTATAAATAGAGGGGAGGAGGGAGGGCAGCTGCACCACATCCAAGGCGCAACCCTCCCCCTCTCCAACACCTCTCCTCCTCCGTTTGAGCTTGGCAAAGCCCTGCCGGAGAACCGCTGCTCCACCACAACCATGCCGTCGTGCTGCTGCTGGAGCCTTCTTCCCCAACCTCTCCCTCCTCCTTGCTGGATCAAGGCGCGGAGACGTCACCGGGCTGCATGTGTTGAACGCGTAGGTGCCGTTGTTTGGCGCTTAGATCAGAATCCACCGCGATCTGAATCGCTACGAGTACGACTCCTTCATCCGCGTTCTTGTAACGCTTCCGTATCGCGATCTTCAATGGTATGAACATGCACTCCCCTCTCTCTCGTTGCTAGTTTCTCCATAGATTGATCTTGGTGATGCGTAGAAAATTTTAATTTCTGCAACGATCCCCAACAGCTCGTCCAGGAGCTCATCGATGACCGGAATGGGAAATTTGTCCTTGAGCGACTTGGCATTAAGAGCACGATTGTTGATGCAGAAGCGCCATGTGCCGTCCACCTTGTGAACGAGGAGAATCGACACTGAGAACGGCAAGGTCGAGATCTGGATGATGCCCAGGGCAAGCTTGACCGCGCACTGCCGCTCCAGCTCATCCTTCTATAGCTGGGGGTAGAGGTATGGACGGGCTGCCATAGGAGCTGTGCCAGGGAGCAGGTGAATGCAGTGGTCATAGACTCAGGCTGGCGGAAGTCATGCCGCCATGAGCGGTCTTGAAGGGGCCTACCATGTCGAGCCCCCAGACCACCAAGGGCTAGGTGATCGGGATGGTTTGCTGTGCTGAAGCCGGCTGGTGGTTGCGCCTTGCTGAAGCGTTGGCATCCCTCGCACTTGAGGACGAGTGACTTGGCGTCTTTGAGGGCCGTGGGCTAGTAGAAACCATGGAGGAAGGCCTTGGTCACCAGGGATCTGGAGGTCGCGTGGTGCCCGCACTCGCCCCGATGTATGTCGAGGAGGATCTCTATGCCCTTGTCTTGCTTGACACAGCACTTGAACACGCCTGTCGCGCTGCGCTTAACGAGCTCGTTGTTGATGATGCTGTAGGTGGACGCCCGATGTTGCACTTGCTGGGCCTCGGTCTTGTCCATGGGGAGTACTCCGTTCTCCAGGAACGCTAAGATGGTCTAGGCCCATGACGGAGCCATCACCACTATGAAGACGGCCACCAGGACGGCTCCTGGGGCGGCAGCCCCCGAGCCGGAGGTGGCAGCCCCCGGGTCAGGGATGACGGCGGCCGAGTTGAGCATGGTGGTTTATGGGCCGGGTTCGGCAGCCTCCGGGATGGGATCAGTAGTCCCCGGGCCGGGATTGACAGCCCCCGGGTCCGTGTAGGGGATAGCAGACCCCGAGCTTGGACCGGTTGCCCCCGGGTCCGGGTCGGGAAGGGGCGCTGCAGGGTCGTCCTGGATGAAGATGGACTTGGAATCTGGAGACGGCTTGACAGACGGCTTGCGTAAGTGCTCGAGGGAGACACTGGACGGTATGGCCTGCCGGGATGAGCCAATCTTAGCTAGCGTGTCGGCGGCTTCTTTTTCTACGCGGGGGACATGGAGGAACTCGCAGCCGTCGAAGGTGATGAAGAGCTGCTGGACCAAGAAACGGTAGATGGCCATGTTGGCATCCCAATTGTCCCACTCGCCGGAACATTGCTACACCACCAGATCTTAGTCGCCATAGCACAGGATGCGCCGGATGCCGAGTTCCTTGGCAAGCTGGAGGCCATGCACAAGGGCTTCATACTCGACGATGTTGTTGGAGGCGGCGAAGTGGATCTGGAGCACGTACCGCAGCTGGTCGCCCTTCGGGGAAGACAACACGATGTTGGCTCCCAAGCCGGAGCGCATCTTGGAGCCGTCAAAGTGCATGCACCAATGCGTTGAATCCTCTGGCGGCGGCAGGTACTGGGTCTCTATCCAGTCGACGAGGAAGTCGGCGAAGGCCTGGGACTTGATCGTGGCGCGGAGCTCGTAGAGGATGGTGTGGTCGGCCAGCTCGATGGCCCACTTGGCAACCCGACCAGAGGCATCCCGACAACCTATGATCTCGCTGATGGGGTGGCCACAGTGATAATGTGCTCTTGGAAGTACTGCTTCAGCTTCTTGCCGGTAAAATACACGCCATAACACATCTTCTGGAAGTGCGGGTAGTTCTACTTGGAGGCGGAAAGAAGCTCGCTCAGGTAGTAGACTGGGCGCTGGACATACTGGATCTTGCCCTTTTCTTGTCGCTCGACCACCAGCACCGTGCTAACTGATCGTGAGGTGGCGGCGATGTATTGCAACAGTGGCTCCTTGTCAGCCGGCGTGGCCAAGATGGGTGCGGTAGAGAGCATGCGCTTGAGATCCTGGAATGCTTCATCCGCCTGGTCGTTCTGCTCGAACGGCGATGTATTCTGCATCAGCTGATACAGGGGCAGGGCCCTCTCGCCCAGCCGGCTGAGAAACCGGCTGACCAAGGCCAAGCAGCCGGTGAACTTCTGGGCATCACGCAACCGGGTTGGCTTGCACCTGCGCTCGATAACCTTGATCTTCTCCGAGTTTGCCTCAATGCCGCGCTCCGAGACGAGGAAGCCGGGCAGCTTCCCGGCCGGCACGCCGAGGACGCACTTCTTTGGGTTGAGCTTGATCTAGTACTCGTGCAGATTGGCCAAGGTCTCTTTTAGGTCATCAAGGAGCGTGAGGTGCTGCTTAGTCTTCACTACGATGTCGTCAACGTAGATGTGAATGTTGCGGCCGAGTTGCTTTAGCAAGCATTTCTGCATGCACCGCTGGAAGGTGGCGCCGGCATTCTTCAAGCCGAACGACATGGTGATGTAGCAGTATGCCCCAAAGGGTGTGATGAAGGACGTCTTCGGGGCATCGGCCGGGTCCAGCTTGATCTAATGATAGCCGGAGTAAGCATCCAGGAAGGACATGAGCTCGCAACCGGCGGTGGAGTCAATGACTTGATCGATCCGCAGGAGGGCAAAAGGATCCTTGGGGCAAGCCATGTTCAGGCTGGTGTAGTCTATGCACATGCGCCACATGTTGTTCTTCTTCAGGACGAGGACCGAGTTGGCCAGCCACTCGGGATGAAACACTTCCATGATGAAGCCGGCCGCGGGTAGCTTGGCGACCTCTTCACATATGGTTCTTCTCTTCTCTTCCAAAAAGCGACGTAGGGGTTGACGGACAGCCTTGGCGTCCTTGCGGACATGGAGTTTTTGCTCTGTGTACTTCCTCAGAATCCCCGGCATGTCCTTTGGGGGCCAGCCACTGATGTATGCATGTTTTCATGTTTGGAGCAATGTTGGTTCGTTCTGGGGACACTACGGCCGATTTCTCTCTGGGACTAGTTATTCAAAGTTTCAACGCACCTTCTATTGTGTGTACTTGTTTTGTCTTGGTATACCAATGGTTCTGGACAATGGGAGATGGTGATACACTTTGGAGATTACATTGTACCTTCTTTTGGTGCTATTTTCTTGTCATGTCTTTTAAATAGGTTATGTTTTAAATAGCAGAACATCAAGGGGACAGTGATGCTGTTAATAGGAAATATTGTGGATCGTAATGTTCATCCTCTGCTGTTAGACAACTTTTGACACAAAAGGGTTTCAGAAGACTAGGAAGATAGCCTCTTTATTTGTGGGTATCGTCCACATAGGTAGGTTTAAAGAGATTAAAATGTGCGATGTCAGACACTTGCTTTGTTATAATGGTGCACATACACTCCAGTCCAATGCAATTTTTCCGTGTTAATATGAGAGGTAATTTGACTTACCACTGAGGGTTTGCCTAGGGGGACGATGTTCAGCTCTATCTGGAGGTTCGTGCTGAGAAGGTCATTATCGAAACTAATTTCTTTAGCTGCACACTAGTAGAAAACAGGGCTATCGTTCGGGCCTGGCCAGCCCATTAGTCGTATTAGACCCGGTTCGTGAGCCCAGGGGGCCGGCCGGGGCCTCGTGGGCATTGGTCCCGGTTCGTGTGGAACCATTTGTCCCGGTTCAAGCCACGAACCGGGACCAATGGTCCTCGCTCCTGGCCCACAACCATTGGTCCCGGTTTGTGGCTTGAACCGGGACAGAAGGGAGGGCTTTAGTCCCGGTTCATGCGACGAACCGGGACAAATAACTTGCCTATATATATACCCACCGCCGCGGCAGAGCACTCCACAGTGCTATGTTTTTTTAATCCGGCGAGGAGAGGACATTTGGGTGCTCTAGTTCACCTGCTATGCACATGAGGTGTTCGATGAAATGCCCGAGCCACACTAGTTAAGCTTTCTCCTCTCGAAGCTCGACCTCGGAGCTCTATTTTTTCCGAGATTTGTCTAGATTTAGCAGTCCGTCACGCCCCGTCCCCGTTTTCACCGCCGTTGATCGCCCGCGCCGATCTCGTCGCCGGCACCACCGTGGTGAGCCTCTTGTTCTTATCTTTTTTCTGATACTTGTCTAATTTTCTTACTTTAGATAGATATTTGTCTGATTTTCTTACTTTTGACACACATAATTATATATAATGCACGCAGATGAACCGGCAATGGATGTATGGTCACAAACACACCTCTGAGTACATTAAGGGCGTGCATAATTTTCTCGAAGTGGCTAAGGAAAACAAGTAGAATGGTTTTATGTGTTGTCCATGCACTAAATGTGGGAATACAAAGTCTTAATCTGACCGGAAAATCCTTCACACCCACCTACTTTACAAGGGTTTCATGCCACACTATAATGTTTGGACGAGGCATGGAGAAATATGGGTTATGATGGAAGACGACTAAGAAGAAGAGGACGATGAAAACTATATGCCCCCTGAATACAGTGATGCTGCAATAGGGGGAGCTGCTGAAGATTAAGAGGAACCATACGATGTGCCCGATGATGCTGCAATGGGGGAAGCTGCTGAAGATCAAGAGGAACCAGACGATGTGCCCGATGATGATCTCCGCTGGGTCATTGTCGATGCAAGGACGCAATGCGAAAGTCAAAAGGAGAAGCTGAAGTTCGATCGCATGTTAGAGGATCACAAAAAAGGGTTGTACCCCAATTGCGAAGATAGCAACACTAAGCTGGGTACCGTACTGGAATTGCTGCAGTGGAAGGCAGAATGTTGTGCCTGACAAAGGATTTGAGAAGCTACTGAAAATATTGAAGAAGAAGCTTCGAAAGGATAATGAATTGCCCGATAGTACGTACGCAGCAAAGAAGGTCGTATGCTCTCTAGGATTGGAGGTGCAGAAGATACATGCATGCCCTAATGACTGCATCCTCTACCGTGGTGCGTACGAGGATTTGAACGCATGCCCGGTATGCGGTGCATTGCGGTATAAGATCAGACGAGATGACCCTGGTGATGTTGACGGTGAGCCTCGCAGGAAGAGAGTTCCTGCGAAGGTGATGTGGTATGCTCCTATAATACCACGGTTGAAACGACTGTTCAGAAACAAAGAGCATGCCAAGTTGATGCGATGGCACAGTGAAGACCGTAAGAAAGACGGGAAGTTGAGAGCACCCGCTGATGGGTCGCAGTGGAGAAAAATCGAGAGAGAGAACTGGGCTGAGTTTGCACATGACCCAAGGAACGTATGGTTTGGTTTAAGTGCGGACGGCATTAATCCTTTCAGGGAGCAGAGCAGCAATCACAACACCTGGCCCGTGACTCTATGTATGTATAACCTTCCTCCTCGGATATGCATGAAGCGGAAGTTCATTATGATGCCAGTTCTCATCCAAGGCCCTAAGCAACCCGGCAATGACATTGATGTGTACCTAAGGCCATTAGTTGAAGAACTTTTACAACTGTGGAATGGAAACGGTGTAGGTGTGTCGGATGAGCACAGATAGGAGAAATTTAACCTGCACACGTTGCTGTTTGTAACCATCAATGATTGGCCCGCTCTCAGTAACCTTTCAGGACAGACAAACACAAGGGATACCACGCATGCACGCACTGTTTAGCTGCCACCAAAAGTATATACCTGGGAGGCTGCAGGAAGAATGTGTACCTGGGCCATCGTCAATTTCTTTCGACCAACCATCAATGTCGAAAGAAAGGCAAGCATTTCAAAGGCGAGGCAGATCACCGGAAGAAGCCCGCCATGCGTACCGGTGATCATGTACTTGCTATGGTCAATGATTTACAGGTAATCTTTGGAAAGGGTCACGGCGGACTAGCTGTTCCGAGTGACGCTGAGGGACACGCACCCATGTGGAAGAAGAAATCTATATTTTGGGACCTACCCTACTGGAAAGACCTAGAGGTCCGCTCTTCGATCGACGTGATGCACATGACGAAGAACCTTTGCGTGAACCTGCTAGGCTTCTTGGGCGTGTAAGGGAAGACAAAAGATACAACCGAGGCACGTGAGGAGCTGCAACATTTGCACATAAAAGACGACATGCCTCCAAAGCAGTATGAAGGTCCTGCTAGCTACGCTCTTTGTTGGGGAACATAGTAATTTCAAAAAATTTCCTATGCACACGTAAGACCATGGTGATGTGTAGAAACGAGAGGGGAGAGTGTTGTCCACGTACCCTCATAGACCGAAAGCGGAACGGTTAGAACAACGCGGTTGATGTAGTCGTACGTCTTCACGGCCCGACCAATCAAGCACCGAAAGTACGGCACCTCCGAGTTCTAGCACACATCCAGCTCGATGACGATTCCCGTACTCCGATCCAGCAGAATGTCGGGGAAGAGTTCCGTCAGCACAACGGCGTGGTGACAATCTTGATGTTCTACCGTCGCAGGGCTTGCCTAAGCACCGCTACAATATTATCGAGGACTATGATGGAGGGGGGCACTGCACACGGCTAAGAGATCAAGAGATCAATTGTTGTGTCTTAGAGGTGCCCCCTGCCCCCGTATATAAAGGAGCAAGGGGGGAGGGGGCGGCCGGTCTAGGAGGGGGCGCGCCATGGGGAGTCCTACTCCCAATGGGAGTAGGACTCCCTCCTTCCTTGTTGGACTAGGAGAGGGGAAGGAAAGGGAGAGGAGGAGAAGGAAAGGGGGGGGGGCGGCCCCCCTTGCCCTAAACCAATTCGGTTTGGGCCTTGGGCGGCGTGCCCCACACTCCCCTTGCTGCCCTCTATTTCCACTAAGGCCCATGTAGGCCCATTAAGCTCCCGGGGGGTTCCGGTAACCTCCTGGTACTCCGGTAAAATCCCGATTTCACCCGGAACACTTCCGACATCCAAATATAGGCTTCCAATATATCAAAGAAATGCCACAGTCGGGCGTCTGAGTGACACCACATAAAGGGCTTTAAAAGAAATGCCACAGTCGGGCGTCTGAGCGACACCACATAAAGGGCTTTAAAAGAAACAATCATAGTGAATATCCCAGAGGTAGAACCATCCCAGAGATACTCGATGATAACAATAATATCACGGGTTAGTCAACAATAATAATAATCATAATTATCACAAGTCACAAGTAGTAATTCCGTTCTGGTTTAACAGTTTCACCTCCGAAGACCGACACCAAAACCGACACTTGACCCATCCCAGACTGTAGTCCTTAACCATGGACACGGCTATTCGAATAGGTTTAATCTCTGTAGAGGGTGTACTCTTTACCCACGAGTAACGGATTCCTTTTGTCCATCGGGACTAATTCCGTCTACGGTCTTTTAAACGAAAACGCACCTGACTTGCACACACCAGCTTAACTTACCGGTGTCTGGAATCACACATGACACTCGTTAAGCAAAACTCTAAGTGGGGAGGCTACAACCTCGATTAGCATGGGATCACAAAATTTATACCGCGCGCAACACTGGGGAAGCTACCCCCTCGGCTACAACCGAAACACCCATGCCCCCTGACCGGATGACTGGCTTTAATCCATGGCCATGGTACCCTCATCCCGGCCCCTTTGTATGGTGTGTGCTTGAAAGGGGTTGACAAATTACTAAACCATACTCTACTTGTTGTAGAGACGAGTGGTAGTACGAAACAAGTATGAGGGTTACTGGAACAAGACTCGTTCTACGGTCGACTCAGGAGGTTTAAGTATTTCCCTGCATAACATGCATAACAATTATATTTCAACCAACAGAGTCACCGCTCATATTACCTTACCATGCCATACCAGACATAACCGTCCCGACGGAGACCGGCGACAAACTCATGCCTACCCAAAGGCGAGGTTTTCCCGGTTCTGCCGCTGTATGCATGCTGTGCACATGAGGATGATTATCATCACAAGTGTGTTCATTTCCAACAACATGGAAATCAATAACATGCACCCATGCATATGATCATATCACATGAAATAACAAGTTTCTCCAAAGTGAGGTGATGTTATACATGTGTCATCAAACACACAAAAATATTATGCCAGGGTTCAGAATGCTTGCCTTTAGGTCATGGGAAAACAGGGTGCATTCCAAAACATCTTGAAATCTTCAAAAATCCTATTAAAGAATATATTTGAATTAACACACAAAATCAAAACAGCACAAAAAGTTGTTTTGAAAATTTTTCAAATAAATCTGGAAATAAACTAGACAATATTTGAGAGAGGAAGGAAAAAGAATTAATTCATTTGGAGTTATCCTTAAAAAGATATAACCAGTCAAAGTTCTGGTCAAAATCTGTTTTTAAAATAAAATCAGAAAAGAAAACGGTTCGAGCGGGATTACACTTTCGCACAGAGGAGACGTACTTGTGCCTTTACACGTCCACTTATCCAGCGTGGACGCGTGGGGTGTCACTGACAGTGGGTCCTAGGTGGCCCACTAGTCAGGTTTGACTAGTCCGTCTTCCTTCTTCTCCCTCTGTCCCGAGCGGAGGCGGGATTCCGGCAACCGTCGCCGGCGAACGGCGGGTCCTTGTGGGGAGATGAGGGCGGGGATGGATCCACGGGTCGGGGGTGAACCTTCCGGTGGTTGCAGGGTTGTCGAGGTTGAGGATTTGCCGACGGCGAGCTCATGGCGGAGGAAAGTTTCGTGGTAAAGTGATTTTTCTCCATGGTGAGCCCCGATCAAAATCGGCAGGGGAAATGGTTCACGGGAGGAAGAGGAAGCTCTTGGTGAAGAGAACGGAGAGGGGGAGGCTCTGGTGGCGCTGGAAGGGCTGGGGCAATGGCGGCGGCTGCGGTTGCCGGAGATGAGGAAGGAGGCCTCCCCAGGTCGTCTGGCTGCTAAAGGGGGCCCTAGGGAGGTGGCTTGGGGTCGCCTGTGTGCGGAGACGAGCTCGGGGCTCCTTTATATAGCATTGGAGGTCGGTTCCGAGGCGGCCGGCGATAAGGATGACGACGAACCGCCTCCCTGTAGTGTCAGGGCGTCGTGGCGATGATGGGAGCTAGCCGACAAGCGAGGGGATAAGCTTGCACTGTTCCCAGGGACAGGTGGCGAGCCAGGGTGGCTTTGGCGGCGCCGACCTGAGCAGGGCTGTCGGGCGGCCGTGGCGGCTAGTCCTTCGCTTGCCGGGGACGCGGCGAGGGTCTATTTGGCGCGTTGCGGTGAGGGGGAGCATACGGCGTGCTGGCTGCGGTCGGTCACGGGCTGGAGAGAGTGCGGGGCGTGACGCGGCGGCTTGGGCGCATGGCTCGTGCAATACGCACGCTCTGGGCGCGTCCAGAGCATGCCCGGGACGTGCTCGATGAAATGCCAGGGTGGCCTAGAGGTCGCGGTTGAGGCTGGCAAGGACTAGGGCTAGTCTAGGTTTAGTAAGGGTAACAAGGAACATGGTGGTTTGGTCAGGAGACCAAGTTCACAATGTGGACTTGAAATCATGCCAAATCTGGCTATGCACTCAAGGTGTTTGACAAAATGCCAGAGGCATCTAGGCAGGTCTTGGAGGGGCCAAATCTTCCAGATCAGTGTCTCTTTGGATGCACAAGAGGGTGGTGAGGTTTGTTGGTGGAAAGCACAAACTTGCTAGTGCAAGTTTTGCAAAACTCCAAATCTGGACAGGAGGTGAATGGCATTATTTCATGAACCAAAAATATGTCAATGGTAGCATGCTCCTGGACTTAGGGGTTTAACATGGAGGACTACAAGTAGGAGAAAGAATCAAGGGCTAAAGAGCAAGAAAAAATATGGTTGCTGTACAAACCATCATGTTGGACCAGAATGAAGATGAGGTTGTTTCACTCAAAATTTCAAAGATCAACCCTGGATTTTTGCATATAATGGAATCATGTGCTCCTACTGACAATCCAAAATTTTGGTGGAAGCTAGAAACAAATATTTAAAAGGGTTGTAGTGCAAAACTGCCCACTGGACCAGAGAAGGAAAACAGGTGTAGAACTAAAAATATGAAATGAAAAAGATATATTAAGGCATAAAAGTGATTTAGAGATATCACATGACATCTCCAAATTTTGGTTGGATTTTTAGATAAATATATCAAATGGTTGTAGTTCAAAAAGAGCTCCAAAATTTAAAACAACTTATTTTAATGAATAAAGTTCAGGGTGAAATAATTTAATAAATAATTCTACTGATTAAGAAAATGCTATACAGAGAGCAAAGAAGTCCAATATACTTTGGAAAGCTCCACTAGGAAAAAGATAAAACTCCTTAACAATAAAAGAAGAGTTTCTAAAATCCATAGAAAAATCCAGAATGCAAAATTTTAAAACTCCTGGCAGAATTTTAATAACTAAAGCCTGGTTAAATTTTTGGGGTGTTACAATTACTACCCCCTTAAGAAAAAATCTCGTCCTCGAGATTTGCTAAGAGTTGTAAAACAAAAATACTTTTACTTGGTCAAAAGATCATTTTACACAGGCGGTAAAAAGAGGCTATAGTGAGAGGGCAATAAGTGGTGAGTAACTACAGTGTGGTACTGGTGTTGTGTGGAAAAAATCCATGCTTATGAAAACGAGCGATTTCTACGCTGGACGCCATGAATTTAGAATAAATTCTAAATTTAACAATACGCTAGTCGTACCCGAGAGCATAGTGCTCTCTCTGGCTGACAGGTGGGACCGGGGCCCATTGTTAGTCTCTCCTTCTTTCTCTGGCTCTCTCTTCTTCCTCTCTCCCACGCGCTTTCCTGGCTCTCTCCACCGGCGACGTCTAGCGCGTAGGGCATCTAGGCCGTACTGCGGTAGTGCACGGCGTGCTTGCTCGTGCAGTGTGCACTCACCTCGCGGGCCAGTGCGCTGTTGGCACTGCTCGCGGAATCGCCTCCGAACACCGGCGATCGGGCGACGAGTGGCGCTGGTGGACTTCGCCCACCGTACACCGATCCTGAGCTATAAAACAACCGCGGTGCTCCTTCTTGATCTTCGCACCTGGCCTCGCCTCTCCTCCTCCTCCTTCTCCATTTCTGCTCACCGGAGTTCGAGACGAGGCTCCAATGGCGGAGACGGTGCCGGACTGGTACGTGATCCTGGTGTGTGGAGGGCTGGCGGCAGTGATGGGGCTCTCCCTGCTCCTGTGCGCGATGATCCTTGATGATCGCCGTGATGCTGCTGCTCGGGTGCTGGCTCTCCGTGGTGGTGGTGATCACGGGGATTAGGTGTAATGCCAGGTGTTAACTGTTATCGGTGTGCCGGGTGTGATTAGTGTCCGGATGATCGTCCGCTAATCTCTCCCTTGGAGGCATGTGGAGCACTTAGAGGGGTGGTTGGTGAGATGCAACATGGTTGCGTGTTTTGCAAGCAGTGTAAGAGTCCGAGTGGTTGTGGGTCTTTTTTACCGTGGTGCTGCGCGAATAAATAATCCATGCCGTGAGAGGATAAAAGATGTAGCAATTATGGAAAAAGAAACTCATTCCAGGATTTTCGCGGTTATACAGGTTATTCACGAAGATAACCACTCACATAAGTAGAAACTAAATACTCGACTCGTCGCACAAATTTGAGGTACCATGCATAAGATACAACGTAATAATAAATGCTGAAATGACAAACACAGCAGTGACATCTAAAATGAGAAAGGTAACTGGACAGGGTCTTGAGAAAAAGTCTCTGGCAATGGAATACACTCCTCTTCTATCGGAGGAAGTGGATTGACCAGTCGATGTATGAGTCTCTCCGGGTCGGGCCTCAGTGGTCTGCCGATGGCAATCTGAGGATTCAAATCAGCGAGACTCTGGAGATAATCCATCACTCGCTGGTTCAAATGCTCTTGAGCGACGATGTACTGGATAAGGTTGGCTAGCACTCGATCTCTCTCAATCCGTCCACCGGGAAAAGATGTCACTCCTCCGGGTGTTGCACGGCTCGGAAAATAATAATATCCTCGTTCGCGGGCATAGGGTACTGCGGATCGAAGGCGAGCAATCGCTTCTTTCGCAGCAGCTTCTATGGCTAGGTGTGGGGTTCGCATAGATTTCCCCACGAAGGAAACTTCCGTTGGATCTTGATTAGAGTCTACGGGAGGGATGTGCACTGCTGCCCAATATTCCGAGGTGGAAGGGGTGATCCTTGATTTGAACAGCTCGTACTGGGGTGGCTGGGTAGAACCCATGGTACTGCAGGTAAAGTCCCGCAATATTTTGACAAAGCTACCTGGGGTTGCATCTGGGGTTCTTTGATAAATACTGGGGCTCGGCATGATAGGAAAAGGTTGTGAGGGTGGTGCACAAGGTGTGGGGTGCTGGGTAAGATCACAAGGTGGCCTTTATATAGCAATGGAGCTGGGTCATTTTTACCGTGGTGAAAGGTAATAAATTTGCCAGCTTAGCTCCAAAGGTCGGGTTAGTGTCAGAGATACACATATCTCATAAAGAGACGTGTCACTGTAGGTGTCGTCGGGGTTGGTTTTGGTAGTTGTGCCCGGAAAATGTGCAACTATGTGCTGACAAAGAAAATACGCAAGGCTACCATTAAAGAAGAGGCACAACGACAGGCTGTGTTAATATACACGGCCGCACGATTACAAAGTGAGGATACACTGAGACTCGGTACTACTCGTACAGCTTAGTCTACCTCGTTTATGTCTAAACGGGGGTGCCTGGTGGATGTCGAGGCTTCTCCACATGTCTCACTGCTGGGATTAGTCGGAGATGGCAGAGGAACCGCAGGGTCAGGGTAGCGATGATGACCATCGTGAGGATTGTTGGCCACAACCCCGTTGGAGTGTGCTCCCAAAAGGCGACGAAGCACTTCTGGGGTCATCAAAGCATCTCGGTTGGAGGCTGGAGCTGATCTCAGGGTCTCGATCGGTTGTCCGAACAACACGATTGGGTTGTCGGCGTCGGGCTCGTCTTCTCTTCTTGCTGGGGCTCGACGAACCAGCTCTCCTCGAGCATCAGATCAATGGTGATCTGGTCGAACAGTGCCTCTAGTGCACTTACATAGCGCACTAGGTGCAACAATGCGGGATCTGTCTCGTGATCTCCGTTGGCAACTTGGGGTGGTCTACCATACCCTTCGCGTCTGGGGTAGTAGTAGAACGAGCGACAGTTAACTCTTGGCGACAACTGTCGGAGTTGAACTATAGCTTCTCGAGCGGCTAGCTGGATGGCTTGTGGCTCGAAGGAAGTTGTCCTTCCGGTGAACTTGTAAGGCGTTCGGCGGCAGACCCTACCGTAGATGTGCCTGATGGCGTAATTGGCGGTCTTCACCGCTCATGGGTCCTGGTACACAACATATTCTCGGGGCTCTTCTAACGCATAGGCACGACGGGTGAGGTTTGCGAGTATGGTCACGAAACCTCCAAGATTGGTTGTTGTGGTCTCATTGTGCACTATGGGGCCAGGCATTGTGGCTAGGTTGGGGAAGAGGCTGTCTTTGTCTTTGGGTTGAGGCTAGCGTGCCCTTTTTATAGAAAAGGGGACGGAGTCTTCCTTCGCACGCTTGCGAATGAGACATTTTTGCCATCGGTCACTGGTGTGCGATCGACAGGCTAGGGTGATAGGTTGGGCACCGACTGCCAAAAGTGTCAGGATTATTGTGTGGCTATCTTGCACGGGAAGCTTGGCTGGGGTTTGGTTAAGGTTTGGTGGGCTGGTTTGCCTAAGTTTTTCGACCTGGCTAAGATAGGATTAGCCAATGGTCAGCCTGGCTCTGATACTAAGTCTGTGGCGACCGGTTCTCCGGGTGTTAATTTCCAAAAAATGGCCATTGTGCTCACCAGCCCCAGGATAACTGTTAGCTGATGAGGCACCAACTTGATACAGAAATCCCAAGCGAAATACAAAATATGTAGTACAAGACCATTCTGGCCTGTGAGTACAACAAATGGTTTCTAGTGGTTGATGGCGGAAGCGGGTTGTGAAACATCAGTGTCTATGGGACTCCATTTCCCACGGGAATAGCTGACCAGGTTAACTCCTATCTTCGCAAGGCTGCTATCTCCATTGCGTGGGTTCCGGGGCTATCAACACGGTCGCTCCTTTCCGCGCAAGAAATCTGGCCAAGACAATAGCCAGGGACAAGCCAGTGAGTACTTTGAATGTAGTCGCAAACATTATGAACACAGGTATAACATAACAATGGTGTGCTGAAAATATTTTATGCTCATTACGTCAGTCAAAAAAAAATTCTGATGCGTGCAGGCTGTTATTTATGAAAATGCATTAACATAGTAGTATTAAAATTTATGAAATAAATAACAAGCAATGCCACAGTCGGGCGTCTTAGCGACACCACATAAAGGGCTTTAAAAGAAATACCACGGTCGAAGGCGTCGGCGACACCACATAAAGGGCTTTAAAAGAAATGCCACGATCAAGGCGTCGAGCGACACCACATAAAGGGCTTTAAAAGAAATGCCACAATCAGGCGTCGAGCGACACCACATAAAGGGCTTTAAAAGAAATGCCACGATCAAGCGCCTCGGCGACACCACATAAAGGGCTTTAAAAGAAATGCCACGATCGGGCGTCTGGCGACACCACATAAAGGGCTTTTAAAGGAAATGCCACGGTCGGGCGTCTAAGTGACACCACATAAAGGGCTTTAAAAGAAATGCCATAGTCAAGGCGTCGGCGACACCACATAAAGGGCTTTAAAAGAAACAATCATAGTGAATATCCCGGAGGTAGAACCATCCCAGAGATACTCGATGATAACAATAATATCACGGGTTAGTCAACAATAATAATAATCATAATTATCACAAGTCACAAGTAGTAATTCTGTTCTGGTTTAACAGTTTCACCTCTGAAGACCGACACCAAGACCGACACTTGACCCATCCCAAACCGTAGTCCTTAACCATGGACACGGCTATTCGAATAGGTTTAATCTCTGCAGAGGGTGTACTCTTTACCCACGAGTAACGGATTCCTTTTGTCCATCGGGACTAATTACGTCTACGGTCTTTTAAATGAAAACGCACCTGACTTGCACACACCAGCTTAACTTACCGGTGTCTGGAATCACCCATCACACTCGTTAAGCAAAACTCTAAGTGGGGAGGCTACAACCTCGATTAGCACGGGATCACAAAATTTATACCGCGCGCAACACTAGGGAAGCTACCCCCTTGGCTACAACTGAAACACCCATGCCCCCTGACCGGATGACTGGCTTTAATCCATGGCCGTGGTACCCTCATCCCGGCCCCTCTGTACGGTGTGTGCTAGAAAGGGGTTGACAAATTACTGAACCGTACTCTACTTGTTGTAGAGACGAGTGGTAGTACGAAACAAGTATGGGGGTTACTGGAACAAGACTCGTTCTACGGTCGACTCAGGAGGTTTAAGTATTTCCCTGCATAACATGCATAACAATTATATTTCAACCAACAGAGTCACCGCTCATATTACCTTACCATGCCATACTAGACATAACCGTCCCGACGGAGACCGGCGACAAACTCATGCCTACCCAAGGCAGAGGTTTTCCCGGGTTCCTGCCGGTATGCATGCCAGGCACATCAGGATGATTATCATCACAAGTGTGTTCATTTCCAACAGCATGGAAATCAATAACATGCACCCATGCATATGATCATATCACATGAAATAACAAGTTTCTCCAAAGTGAGGTGATGTTATACACGTGTCATCGAACACACAAAAATATTATGTCAGGGTTCAGAATGCTTGCCTTTAGGTCATGGGAAAACAGGGTGCATTCCAAAACATCTTGAAATCTTCAAAAATCCTATTAAAGAATATATTTGAATTAACACACAAAATCAAAACAGCACAAAAAGTTGTTTTGAAATTTTTTGGAATAAATCTTAAAATAAACTAGACAATATTTGAGAGAGGTAGGAAAAAGAATTAATTCATTTGGAGTTATCCTTAAAAAGATATAACCAGTCAAAGTTCTGGTCAAAATCTGTTTTTAAAATAAAATTAGAAAAGAAAACGGTTCGAGCGGGATTACGCTTTCGCACAGAAAAGACGTACTTGTGCCTTTACGCCTCCACTTATCCAGCGTGGACGCGTGGGGTGTCACTGACAGTGGGTCCTAGGTGGCCCACTAGTCAGGTTTGACTAGTCCGTCTTCCTTCTTCTCCCTTTGTCCCAAGTGGAGGCGGGATTCCGGCGACCGTCGCCGGCGAACAGTGGGTCCTTGTGGGGAGATGAGGGCGGGGATGGATCCGCGGGTCGGGGGTGGACCTTCCGGTGGTTGCAGGGTTGTCAGAGGTGGAGGGATTTGCCGACGGCGAGCTCCGCGGCGGAGGAAAGTTTCGGTGGTAAAGTGATTTTTCTCCCGCGGTGAGCCCTGATCAAAATCGAGCAGGGGAAATGGTTCACGGGAGGAAGAGGAAGCTCTTGGTGAAGAGAACGGTGAGGGGGAGGCTTTGGTGGCGCTGGAAGGGCTGGGGCAATGGCGGCGGCTGCGGTTGCCGGAGATGAGGAAGGAGGCCTCCCCGGGTCGTCTGGCTGCTAAAGGGGTCCCTAGGGAGGTGGCTTGGGGTCGCCTGTGTGCGGAGACGAGCTCGGGGCTCCTTTATATAGCATTGGAGGTCGGTTCCGAGGCGGCCGGCGATAAGGACGACGGCGAACCGCCTCCCTGTAGTGTCAGGGCGTCGTGGCGACGACGGGAGCTAGCCGACGAGCGAGGGGATAAGCTTGCGCTGTTCCCAGGGGCAGGTGGCGAGCCGGGGTGGCTTTGGCGGCGCCGACCTGAGCAGGGCTGTCGGGCGGCCGTGGCGGCTAGTCCTTGGCTTGCCGGGGACGTGGCGAGGGCCTGCTTGGCGCGTTGCGGTGAGGGGAGCATATGGCGTGCTGGCTGCGGTCGGTCACGGGCTAGAGAGAGTGCGGGGCGTGACGCGGCGGCTCGGGCGCACGGCTCATGCAATACGCATGCTCTGGGCGCGTCCAGAGCATGCCACGTGCTCGATGAAATGCCAGGGTGGCCTAGAGGTCGCGGTTGAGGCTGGCAAGGACTAGGGCTAGTCTAGGTTTAGTAAGGGTAACAAGGAACATGGTGGTTTGGTCAGGAGACCAAATCTGGCTATGCACTCAAGGTGTTTGACAAAAGGCCAGAGGCATCTAGGCAGGTCTTGGAGGGGCCAAATCTTCCAGATCAGTGTCTCTTTGGATGCACAAGAGGGTGGTGAGGTTAGTTGGTGGAAAGCACAAACTTGCTAGTGCAAGTTTTGCAGAACTCCAAATCTGGACAGGAGGTGAATGGCATTATTTCATGAACCAAAAATATGCCAATGATAGCATGCTCCTGGACTTAGGAGTTTAACATGGAGGACTACAAGTAGGAGAAAGAATCAAGGGCTAAAGAGCAAGAAAAAATATGGTTGATGTACAAACCATCATGTTGGACCAGAATGAAGATGAGGTTGTTTCACTCAAAATTTCAAAGATCAACCCTAGATTTTTGCATATAATGGAATCATATGCTCCTACTAACATCCCAAAATTTTGGTGGAAGCTAGAAACAAATATTTAAAAGGGTTGTAGTGCAAAACTGCCCACTGGACCAGAGAAGGAAAACAGGTGTAGAACTAAAAATATGAAATGAAAGAGATATATTAAGGCATAAAAGTGATTTAGAGATATCACATGACATCTCCAAATTTTGGTTGGATTTTTAGATAAATATATCAAATGGTTGTAGTTCAAAAAGAGCTCCAAAATTTAAAACAACTCATTTTAATGAATAAAGTTCAGGGTGAAATAATTTAATAAATAATTCTACTGATTAAGAAAATGCTATACAGAGAGCAAAGAAGTCCAATATACTTTGGAAAGCTCCACTAGGAAAAAGATAAAACTCCTTAACAATAAAAGAAGAGTTTCTGAAATCCATAGACAAATCCAGAATGCAAAATTTTAAAACTCCTGGCAGAATTTTAATAACTAAAACCTGGTTAAATTTTTGGGGTGTTACAAAACATCAACGCATGTAGGTCAAATTCTTCCTGTTCGTGATCATCCCACGCACGTACACCTTTTTCATTCCATAACTGTAAGAGTTCTTCAACTAATGGCCTTAGGTACACATCAATATTGTTGCCGGGTTGCTTAGGGCCTTGGATGAGCACTGGCATCATAATGAACTTCCGCTTCATGCACAACCAAGGAGGCATGTTATACATACATAGCGTCACAGTCCAGGTGCTATGGTTGCTGCTCTGCTCCCCAAAAGGATTAATGCCATCTGCGCTTAGACCAAACCATACGTTCCTTGCGTCACTTGCAAAGTCCTCCCATTACTTTCTCTAGATTTTTCTCCACTGCGACCCGTCAGCGGGTACTCTCAACTTCTCGTCTTTCTTACGGTCTTCTCTGTGCCATCGCATCGACTTGACATGCTCTTTGTTTTGTAACAAACATTTCAACCGTGGTATTATAGGAGCATACCACATCACCTTGGCAGGAATCTTCTTCCTAGGGCGCTCGCCCTCGACATCGCCAGGGTCATTGCGGCTGATCTTACAACACAATGCACCGCATACCGGGTATGCGTTCAAATCCTCGTACTCATCGCGGTAGAGGATGCAGTCATTAGGGCATGCATGTATCTTCTGCACCTCTAATCCTAGAGGGCACACAACCTTCTTTGCTTCGTACGTACTATCGGGAAATTCGTTGTCCTTTGGAAGCATCTTCTTTAACATTATCAGCAACTTTCCAAACCCCTTGTCAGATACACCATTCTCTGCCTTCCACTGTAGCAATTCCAGTGTGGTGCCCAGCTTTTTCTTGTCAGCTTCGCAATGCGGGTAGAAATTTCTTGTGATCCTCTAACATGTGCTGCAACTTCTTCTTCTCCTTTTCACTTGCGCAGTTTCTCTTTGCATCGGCAATGGCCCGACCTAGATCATCAGCGGGCTCATTTGATGCCTCTTCTTCAGCTTCTTCCCCCATTGTTGTACCATTGTACTCAGGGAACCCATGGTCAGGATAGTTTTCGTCGTCCTCTTCGTCTTCATTGTCCTCCATCATAACCCCTCTTTCTCCGTGCTTGGTCCAAACATTATAGTGGGGCATGAAATCAGACTCAAACAGGTGGACGTGAATGGTTCTTGACTTAGAGTAATTCAGATCATTCTTATAGTTAGCACGTGGACAAGGCATAAAACCATCCGCCCACTTGTTTGCCTAAGCCGCAAGCATATGCATGCCATTAATAAATTAGGAAGAGCATCGGTCATCTTACATCCATTGCCGGCTCATCTTCATTTACACAGCACAGAATAGACCAAATTAATACAAGTTCATACATAAAGTTCATACAACACTTATTCTCATAAAACAACATACAAATAACTCTCTAGCTAAAGCATTTAAATGCAGCAACAAATGCGATCAAGATCGCAACTAAGGTAACAATTGATCCAACGGCATAATGATAGCAAGCATCACTATCGATGGCATATTTTCTAATCTTTCTAATCTTCAAGCGCATTGTCTCCATCTTGATCTTGTGATCAACGACAACATCGGCAACATGCAACTCCAATTCCATCTTCTCCCCCTCAATTTTTTTCAATTTTTCTTTCAAATACTCATTTTCTTTTTTAACTAAATTTAACTTCTCGACAATAGGGTCGGTTGGAATTTCCGATTCACATACCTCCTAGATAAAAATATCTATGTCAACTTGATGGGCATAATTTGTCATAAACACGAAATGCAACAAATAGTTATAAAAGAGAATATACCACATTCGAATCATAACCCGGACGAGGGCCGACCGGGACGGATATCAAAACCATGGCACTATGTATAACAAACAATGTACGGGTAGGATAATTATACAAGTAACTATATATCTGAATAACACAAACATGATTTTTTTTTTCTTATATTGTAAAGATAAGAACAAGAGGCTCACCACAAGGTGGTGCCGGTGACGGGACGGTGCGGGCAATTGATGGTGGTTAGGACGGAGATGGGAAGGCACTAAGTAAACAACACCTACATATGCAAACTAAGAGTTATTTTGACCTCAAATTGCATATAAATCAAATAAACTACAACATATAATTCCTCTCAAACTAAAACCCACAAATCACTATACTTATAGAGCATTGCAAGAGCTAATGTAGCAATGAGAGATGAAAGGATGGAGTTGCTAACCTTTGTGATCACTTGGATGGATGGGGTGCCTTCAAATGTTGGAAAATTTTGGCAAAAATGGAGGTGGGAGCTCGAGCAAGAGGGGGAAAACAGAGAGGAGGGAAAAAATAGAGGGCTTCGGCTCGGGCTGGAAGAAGCACTATATATAGTGATATTTGTAGTCCCGGTTGGTTATATGAACCGGGACTAAAGGTGAACTTCTAGTCCCGGTTCATGGCATGAACCGGTACTATAGGTCATGGTGGGACCGCAGCCTGACACAAGCCTGCCACCACCTATGTAGTACCGGTTCGTGGCACGAACCAGTACTAAAGGTTCGCCACGAACCAGTACTAATCAGAGCCGCCCACCTAGCTGTTGGAACCGGCACTAATGGTCACAGTTCTATTACAAACCGGGACTAAAGAGTTGAACCTAAGGCCCTTTTTCTACAAGTGGGACTATTGAACTATTTAAATAGCTCTTTTTGCTAGTGGGTAGGCGAGGTGTGATTAATCTTTGCCGAGAGCCACTCTCGGCAAAGAGTTGCAACCGTGACCGTGCCGTCAGTCACCGCTGAATGTGCTACGTGGAAAAACTTTGCGAGTGTGACCAAATGGCCCTCGGCAAATAGTGTCTTTGCCGAGTGTAGCCTGTTTGCCGAGCAATACTGTCGGTGTGTTTGGCGATTTATTTCCTTTGCCGAGTGCGGCTCACGGCGTTCGTTACGTTGCCGAGTGCCCGTGTTTTGGCTCTCGATGAAGACACCGACACCCCGCGTATAGGAAAATTCCAGTAGTGGAAGGAGTTTGCGATGGCTATACACATAGAAAACAACAGCCCTGGTGTGCTTTATATACACACCTAGGAGCAACCCAACGTGACTTGGCAAAGGACTCCATGTTCTGGTCGGACTAGATAACCTAGACAAGCTACTACTCCTGGAACAAACTAGACCTGATTACAACTTCGGAAATGTTAACGCCCACACATGTGGACGTTTGCACATCGCCCACACGCCTCCATCACCACTCATTTTGCCACGTATGAATAGATGACATTAGTAGAATTTTTTTTGGTTTTCGGCTTAAAAATGTTGTATCTCCTAAATAAAAAAGCGAACTAAAAATCCGTTTTCACCATTAAATCCGTCTCGACAAGACCTTCAAAACTAGACCCCATGTTGATATGTTTTGACGAATTTTTTTTTGCCAGAAGTTGCCACGATGCTTACACTGCAGTTGCCTTAGGGCTTAAACTAAAGTTGCCATGTGGCAATTTTAGTTTGTAGATCATGGCAATTTTAGTATTTTGATGATGGCAACTCCAGTACTTTGATCATGAAAATTATTTTTTGTATGAACCATGGCAATTTTACATGCATGTATCATGGCAATTTTAGTTTATGGTTCATGGCAAGTCTAGTTTCTTAATTCCCCATTTTATAAATGTCAAAATTTACTTTTAAATGTAGAAAAAAATAGCTGAAATGGCAACTTCAGTGTAAACATCATGGCAATTCATATGCAATAGACATGGCAACTTTTAATCCAAAAAAATTTCATCAAAACATATCAACATGGTATCTAGTTTCGAAGATCTCATCGCGAGGGATTTAATGGTGAAAACGGATTTTCAATCGGATTTTTCGTTTAAGAGATAAAACATTTTAAAAACTGAAAATCCAAAAAGATTCCTGCATGCATGCATGCGATGACGTGGCAATCTGTTTTACATTAGAGACGTGTGGTGCGTCTCCTTTCCTGCCACACGTGTGGCAGTTAGCGCGACCCTTACAACTTTTAGTAGCAGGACACGGTACGCCGAATAGCTATATCTATCTATCTATCTATCTATCTATATCTATATCTATCTATCTATCTCTCTATCTATATCTATCTATCTATCTATACCTATACCTATACCTATACTAATTACAAACTTCCTAAAAAATTCTACATTAATTAAGAGCCGTTAATCTCGTGGGACCTAATTATTACGGTCTAGATCTTCCGAATTTTTCCTGGGTTCATGAGAAAAAAAACTGATTTTTGGGTTGGTCACGAGATTGTTGTGGTAGTCGTACTCACCTTGGACTCTCCACGTTTCCTCAAAAATACAAAAAGATGGAAAATCTGCGTTCTCTCCTATTTACTTCTAAACCCTCCCAGGTTGTTGGATGCTAGAGATTACGATACAATCTACCATATGATTCTGGGCTAAAAAAAAAGTCACGTCCCTCACGACCTAAATTTCTCAATCTCCCACATGAAAAAAAACTGTCACGTAAGCATCTCTCTCTCGTGATTGTTTTGAGGGAAAAAATAGCTAACGACCTATGCCAAAGTTCTTTTCAAAGAGCCACCTTAATCCATCGTAAAAAAAATAGGATCCAAGTTCGTTTTGTTGGAAAAAAAGAGGAACCCAAGATGATTCCCTCCGTGTTACTCCCTCCGTTCGGAATTACTTGTCACAAAAATGGATGTATCTACAACTAAAATACATCTAGATACATTCACTCCTTGGACGAGTAATTCCGAACGGAGGGAGTACCTCCGATCTCCTCGATGCTAGTTCAGCTTATCGTCGCTAACCCATGCCTCTCGATCTTCCCTGGCACCCAGTCCTTTCTTATGCACGTAGGGATCCAATTATATTTTCCTGTTTGGCAATGCACTCTAACTGTTCGTTGAATTGTTAAAGTGCCAACACTTGAATTCCTATAGCAGAGTTTTCCTCAGGAATTTGTTGAAGCATATGAAGTAATAGTAGGATATATACACTATTATGTCCTTTGGGCATGTAATCCTTTTTAGTACATAGCGTGTTCATTACTAATGTGGAACTGTCTTTCATGTACTGGCTACCAAAATTGCATTTGTATCACATTGGTTGCTTTACATCAGGTCGCTGATTACCTGTTAGTTTCCTAGAATACTCGCTCATCAGGATCCACTCATGCATACATCAAGGCAGAGGTGCTTCAGCCTCCCTACTCCATGCCATGGGGATTAACCATTGCAGCGCCCAACTGTACATGTCTCAGTCCCCAACTAATGGAAGCAGTTTGGTGCAGGCATGTAGCTGACTCCAAGCATATATTGTTGCTCTTGCCTATTACTCTCTGACGAGGAACAAGCTTGCCCTGCGATTATTTGCCGGCCGCAGAACGTGCACATGTATTTAGAAAGGCTCGATCCGAGAATCAGTTGATGGGCGATGCTGTAATTAGTCAGCAGCAACGTCCACCTGTACATGTACGCCGGCTGAAAAGGCAGCCAGGTGGATTGATTCTGGTGTAAAGGAAAAGGAGCCTCGGCTCTCGGCACCAAATGCATAGGGCAACCAGGTGAAGCTATGTTTTGTTTTCTAATTTGACCCACATATTTATTCCTTTTGGTTATTTCAACCTCTCCCTCACGTCCAATAGGTATGTACCGTGCATTCATCCTTAGTATATATGAAAACCTTGAAAAAAATATCTTCATTAGATTTACTATTCACTTAATTGACAGTTAGATGATAATTAATTGGCATCAATGATGAATTCAGATTTTGATTCATTGTATGTATTCTTAAGATTATATACTTCTCCAGTTTAGTTTTGACATAATCTATTTAAATAAAGTACTCCCTCCGTCCCAAAATATTGACTATTGCTCCAGTTCTTTATATTTTCTTGCCTTTTACTTGCTTTAACGTCAGTTATGCAGATGAACTGGACCGGTCTTCACAGCTCATCCAATAACGTTATACACAAGAATATGGAGAATTGACACGGGGGTGCTAAAACTTAACCAGATGGCATGGCAAGGATTACACAGGTCCTATAGAAAGACGACCCCCATGTTGACTCGCCAAATCATACTTGGAAGCGACACCAATGGTAGCACTAAATTAATATATGCCACCGAGCATGGAGCAGTAGCCTTCCAGAGTCAAATATATGCTCTCACATTTACGTTCACTTGGAAAAAATGATGTGCTAAGCTCCACTGGATTTTTGATGATGCAAACATATAAATACATGTTCATAAGTCAGGAGGAACACTGAGAAACAATTTCTATTTGCAGTTGTTGCATTAATTACTATTACCTCCTTAATAAGCCGTTCAAATAAATCGGATGTGACTCTAACTTACAGATTACAATATATTATCATATGTAGGTTAAATATAAAATCTCCCTAGCTTGGTTATGATACCATTGTACTATCCTAACAAAGTAAGGAAATCACCTTCAAAGATTCTCACGTTGAGGACCTGAACATATAGGAGTGCTTGGCAATGTCTATTTGCTGGGCGGAGAAACACGCTGCCCAATCCATTGATCTGATGCCAATGCTAGCATGTTCGGCTATACCTACAAGTTTGCTTGGATTATTATCTGGTGCGTTATTAAGTTCCTATTTTTTGTACTTCCAAAGATTTATCTTTTTTTGTCATTTAGATAAATTTATCTTCTTGGATTACAAAACTGAAGTATATTTAGCTATGTGCTCCTAATTAAATTTGTTCCTCTAGCTTCTATTTTATTTCAGTCTTGGGTGCACTGGAAGAGCACTATAGATATACGTTTTTCTCGATTATTCTGGCCATAAGTTTCGTTGTGTACTATTTTGTTATAAGATGGTTTGTAATTTCGATGCATTGCTAATGCTGCTTTTTTACATTTCGTTTCCACAAATAGCCCTTTAAATTTTTGTTATCATAGATGATTGGTTTTCTGTCGGTACATTTTGTCAATCTTTTCCTTGATAATAACCTGTCAAAATAGTTGAATTTCATAAGTTTCTAGCAAGTATAATTACCTAATGTATTCTTAAAATACAGTTTAAATGTATTAAAATCATCAGGTTGTATCGACTATGGAGATCTGAATGCCATAGGTGCATAGAAGTATGTTGGTATAAACTAATGTCTGCTTTGCTTTTCTACATAACCTTTTGCTTATATCTGCTATACTTGATATGTTAAAGAAATGAACATCTGGAATAACCTGGTAATTTTCTTATTGTGGTGAACAGCGCATTGCTTACCTGCGTCAACACGATTAAATTAGGTGCAATCATAGTTTTAAATAGCGCGCTAAGCATCTTAGCGGCAGTCCTCTTCCAAATGCTACAGCGTGCTATAGCGGAGCTATATCGCGCTATTTAAAATGTTTATTCATTTGTTTGGACAAAAATCTCTTAGGGCAAGAGGCTTTGTAAACGCTATAGCGTGCTATAGCGGGCTATTTAAAACAGTGGGTGCAATGAAGCCAATCTTGACATATCTTCCAGTCACGGGCACGGACAATAAACAACAATAAATGAAATAAACTGCTAGAGTAGAACATTATGGTCACCCTCAAATGCAGCATGGTCATATTCTGCCAGGTTAATAAGCTTTCAGAGCACTAGAGTAAACATGCATCGCTTTACTAATTTCAGGTGTTCTTTTCACATACACATTTTTCATGAAATTACTAGCACTGCTCATCATACATCTGCATAAAAAATGAAGTATTTAGCTTATGATGGTCTGTGCTAAGTAGCAGTGAAAACATTGGCAAAAAAGGAAGGTTTGCATTAGAGAGTCCAATTAGGGGTTTAAATTTCTGAGGATTAGGGTACCCTCCAACCCTCAATAGTTCAAACAAATGAAATAAAAGTTTCAAATTTAGTTAATGTGATATTCTCATTTCCGGGTGATTTGTAATTAATAATGAACGAAGTTTGGTAAAGATATTGCTATGATACTGCTGTTACTTAGGTTTCCATTGCTCATTTGTACCGCCAAAAAGGACAATAAACGAGGTGTATGTTATAAAATCACGTGATGAAACGTTTCAAGTTATATCTTGATTTTTTATAATACGTCGATTGTTTCATTGAAGTCATATATGGTTCAATGGCTCCTAATGTATTATGTTCGTTTTGATTTGCATATTTGAAATTCATGCCCTACAAACTATTTGTCGATTCTCTAATATTTATATTTTCCATTTTTTTTTGTACCTAATAAGGTTAAGTAAAACAGTGATGACTAAGATAAGGCTCTTGCAACACATTGGAGAGTGCAACAGTTCACTTAAAATCGGATCAATTTAATGCTAGCTACTTTTGCAAAAAAAAAAAAATCCTCTAACATTTTCTAACATGACTAATGAATATGTGATATAGTGTACTTCCACGGTAGTATTATTTTTCTAAAAAAATATTATGAATTTTTTATTTTTCTATATTTAAAATATGTCAACATCCATGTATATAGTATACTATTAATATCTCCACACATTTGCAAAATGACTAGCCCGTGCGGATGCACGGGTTGACGACTAGTACTCCTAATTAACTACTGTAGCATACTAGTACGTGAGTAACGTGACTAGGTATGGATTATTTCCAACAGTAGACTTACTCCCGCGGGCGAGAGCAATCCGCAGACATGGACATGGCGGTGGTGGTGCCGTAGCGATAAGGCAGAAGGGTATTGAAGCACTGCGACTAGGCTCCAGACTTCGGTTTTCTTGCGTTAGCCAATGGCCGTCACTTGGTCGCGAATGGGCTAAACAATGAAGCTCTCTTAGCAATTCATCACTCTGGCGCATTCAGGGCCTTCTCATGCCCGCATTAGCAGCTTGTTGCCTTCTTTTGTCACACATGGACAAGTGCAAAATGACCTAACACAGCTGAAAAAAAGATAACCTTCTAAATTCTCTTGATAATTCCAAGGAAAATTTCTTGTTCTCAATATCGCTTGTGACCTGGGAATAGAAGTCCTGAACAACAATGCATTATTCCGTAAAATGAGCTATAGCAATGGGTTGACGATGGAACAAGAACAATTTAATTTTCTTTTTCGTCTCACAAGACGATTAAGGCAAAACCTTCTTTCCCTCGCCTACCCGGCAAGCCTATGGATATGTCTCCATTTTGGCTGCCGCTCTCGCGATCGATGGCGGGAGGGCAATCCTGGTGGCCTCGGCTCTGGCTAGTAGATAGGTTATGGTTTAGTCCTCGCGTGGCAACGCTCGGATGGATGCTCGCGCTTTTTCTTCCAGTCAGTTTTCCCCGGTTCGACATGTCTCAAGTTCGTTTGCCAGGACGGATTAGACGGAGTTCCGGCGTAGAATGCTGCCAGCTCCTCAGGACAGAGGTTTGACGATTAGGCCCGAAGGGGTGCAACCAACATCAGACCATGCAATGGCCCTAGAAAGAGTGCCACCAAACCGCCGAACACTGCACTCCCAGCTCCAACACGACCCTATGTCCTCGAAGTAAAACCATCAACCAAACTAGTAGAGACACCGGATTTCATCCATGTTTCCCCGTTCGTGTCCACTACAACTACATAAATGTATGACTAACGGCCATTGTCCGGTTTGAGACGGACACACTGACATTCTGCCCCCCCCCCCCCCTCGGAGCGCTCATCAATGTCGTGGTACCAACTTAAGTACATGGAAAAGCAATGCAGTGATTCTTCTGGGTTGAAGCCCAAACCGACAGGTGGCCTAGCCGAAGGCCAGCAGCATGACGCAATTCCCTGTGGCTGGATTGCAATTCACACACGAGGCACAGATTTTGAATAATTAGTCTCAGAGAAATCAGCGACAATCCCCACAGAATGAGCACCATTGCTCCAAACTTAAAAGCATGAACACTACCGGAATCGCGGTCTATGCCTACGGCCAAGGGCCGTCGGCATAGGCCCCTAGGCCGTCGGCATAGATCTATGCCTACGGCTGCCGTCGGCATAGAGCCGTCAGCATAGATATCGTCAGCGTAGTCTTGTCAGACCGTCGGCATAGTATAGCCGTCGGCATAGGGACCTATGCCGACGGCCTTGCGTCAGCCGTCGGCATAGATTAGCCGTCGGCAGTGTTTTCCGTCTGACGGCAACGCACGGCGCTGTCAAATGCGCTAACGAATCACGCAATGGCACGTGGCACAGCTATGCCGACGGCTTGGCCGTAGGCATAGATATATCTATGCCTACGCCAAGCCGTCGGCATAGTCGTGCCGCGTGTCGCTCCCTCGGTGCCTCTGGCGGCGGTCTATGCCTCACGCATAGCCGTCGGCATAGGTATCCATCTATGCCTACGCAAAGCCGTCGGCATAGATCTGCCACGTATGACCTGGTAGCTCCTAGGCTTATATATGCCGACGGCTTTGCCGTGAGGCATAGTTTTTTTTCCTTCTTTTTCTTTTCCAATTCATTTGTGACATTTCAAAGCGAATAATATGGAATAATGCGAAATATGACAGTTCATCATCTAAACATACTCAAGTTCATCTAAACATACTCGAGTTCATCATCATCATCTAAACATACTCAAGTTCATCATCATCACCGCCGGAAGTTCATGAACATAAAAGTAGTGCAAGACATGGAACATCGTAAAAGTAGGAACATGAAAGGCATGGCACGACGGCCACATGCGGAATCATCATCGACATCGAGCAAGACCACCTCCGCCAAAATCACCTCCGCCAAGACCACCTCCGCCAAAACCACCACCGCCAAGATCACCTCCACCAAAACCGCCACATGAAAGCATCACTCTGCCGGATCGGAGTGGTGGGGTCGACGAAGCGAGTCGAGCCACTGGTCCCCTACATGTTTCGAGAGCGATTCTAACGGTAAATATGATATGATAGTGTTGAATGAGCGAGAACTAGTTTGCTAGTAGTTAGGCAAATGTACTAACCGGACTATTACCGCCTAGTGCCACCCATTCATCGAACGTGGGCACGTGTGGGGGGTCTCCTGCAGGTGGTGGTGGGGGTCCCATTTGTGGTGGATCCGTGCGGTTACTCCAAGACGCCAACATAGCCTGGATGTTAGTTAAACAAGCAAACTAGAAGGTCAGAAGGAATGAAACTACAAAAATGTAGCTTGGTTTTAAGAGGGCAAAACTAACCGTCATCATCTGACGGTTGTAATCATCGTTTGCCTTCACTCGTTTCAAGTACTCCCGCACCTCGAGATTCCTAAGCTCGACAAACTCTTATATGCCTACATAAATTAGGTTGTTTCTAAGTGAGCAATGCTGAAAATAAAGCGAGAATGCTAGAGAGAAAAGATAAAGGGAAGTACTTACAAAGATCTTTGGCGGGCTAAGGGAGTCTGTGAACGCCCGTACTCTCTAAGCGGCTCGAGTGTGTAGCCGAAGCCGTGTGTACGAGATCGAAGGAGTGATCAACCCATCGAAACACGGATACCGCCATGTGACTTCCTGGATGGCCACCACCGCCGTGTCGTCGATCTGAGACTTGGCGATCTCAGCAACAGGAACATCCGGATGCAACTCCTGATAGTGATGAGTGTAAGACCCCAGGTGCTTCTCGGTCTTGCCGTAGTACTTGCTCTCGCCCTCCTTGGGATGACTCCGCTCACGGGCCATCATCCACGACTCCATGTCTGAGAGCGGCCTCTTCAACTTGTCCTCCTGCAACGTCAAACGAAGTTAGCCATACATAAGAACATGACGGTAAAGAAGAACAAAAATGCATCATGCACATAGATATACCTTCATGGCCCTGAAGCCCCAGTGGTTCCTGTTTCCTTGGCCGTGTGTCCCGTCGATTCCACGGTTATTCCGGGCCTGGATGCTCTTGGCAACAAACTCTGCATCGTCGCCGAGCCACCTATCCACCAAACTCGCCCATCCATCATGCCTTCCATAGCACCAACGAGGAACAACCTATGCAAATTTTGGAAGCATGACATGTGAGCACGAAACATATAGTTCACTGCTTGAAACAATGAAAAGTTAATAATAGTTACCATCATGAACTGCTCCCTGTTCAAGGTAAGTCGTTGCTTCTGTGCTTCAGTTTTGGTCATCTTTTGGTGCAGGTAGATGTGGTAGTACTGCGAGACGGCAACCCAGCGCACCTCGTACTGCAACTGACGAGCTTTCTTCTTCGCAGCCGCAAGCAAGACCACGTCGGCTCTGGCCTTGTGCTCGTCAAGAACTCTATAGAGTTGCTGCAATCATGCATAAACCAGAAGCAAACAAGGCATGAGTTGAGTGATTCAATGATAAACCATGAGCGGAATCAAGAGAAGTGATTCAAGAGAACCTACCCAAAATTTGGTGATCACGGCCTTAGCGGCCGTCCCATACTCCGCGTTGCTGCAAGCCTCGTAGTGGGCCCAGCTCATGGCCAAAACCCGCTGCTGCGGGTCCTTGTCTGGCCGCGGGCAAAATAGGCCAGGCCAAAACTCCTTCAACAGGACAGTGAGAAGGCCGTTCGGTTTACGGCCCTTTCCGTGAAGGATCCAGTTTCTGCAAAAGAATCAAAGGATTGCCATGTGTACAATAAGAAAATATTGTCATGTGTTGAAAATATGATTGAGAGGCACTTACTCTGTCCCCACAGGTTGAATGAGCCACTTGTGCTCCTCGATAGAAGGTGGTGTAGGTAGTCCGGCATTACCACGCAGCCACCCCTGCGGAGCACCCGGTGGCAAGTCACCCCACAACGCGGGATCAACCTCCCCTCCACCCTCCTCGCCCTCCTCCTCACCCTCCTCCTCGGCCTCCTCCTCCTCCTCCTCCTCGGCCTCCTCCTCCTCGCCATCAGGAACATACTCCTCCTCCTCAGACTCAGAAGGTGCCTCTGTATAGGAGGGCATCGAAGAAGACCCTCCTATTTCAGACACGGACCGGAGTTTTTTGCACCGGTTGCCTGTCCCCCCACCTCCTCCTCCTCTAGGGGCTCTCCCCCCACCGCCTCCTCCTCTAGGGTCTCCTCCCCGACCCCTCCACCTCCCTGTGAGGTGTCATCCTCGCGTAGTCGGGAGGGAACCTTGTGGGCTCGTCCACTCCGAGTAAGTCCTTTAAATTTACTGAGGAAACTAGCGCCGCTGGACTTGCCCATGATTAGCAAACCTGCATTAAGAAGAGAATAAACAATTAGTAAGGATATCAATTAAACAAGCATACAGGAAAAACATTAATACCAGAAGAGCACATTAAGCATACTATTGTAATGATCATTAAAAGAACTTACATTTTCTAGAACCCATATGAATCATCACTATTGTAATCTATTTGTGGACCGGTCTCATCATCACTATCACGCATATCTTCTTCGTTGTCTGACGGAGGTGGAGGCTCTTCCTCATCGTCAGCGTGTTCATTTAACTTTTCAAGCATAATTATGTCTCTTTGATTCACAACTGCCTCACCATCAATCCGTGCGTCATCGTCGTTTGGGTCCAGGTCAACATAACCCAAGTCATCATCCTCGTTGTTTCGGACCACGTCATCATGTTCCTCTTGATAGAACACTCCATCGTATGTCATGGGGTTTATGTTGTAGTAATCATCATCGTTCGGGTCCGGTAGCTTACCATGCGGCGACACCTTGAACACAACTTCCCAACCCTTTAGGTATTCTTTCTGGCATGGGTAAGGCAGATAATATACTTGTGTGGCCTGGGTAGCGGCGATAAAGAGATCAGCTCCGGCATAGACGGTTGATGGTTTAACTTCAACTAAACCAACAGAAGGCGTATGTCTCAGACCCTTTTTGGGGTCGAACCATCGGCATTTGAACACAGTGAGACTTAGGTGTTCGCGGCCACGTTTGAACGTAAGCTCGTATATTTTTCCTACCCTTCCGTAGTAATCTACTTTATTATCTCCTTCAGTGAAGACTCCGGTATTTATGGTTTTGGGATCAGGCCGACTGTTCTGGTGCTCCTCTGTATGGAAGCGATACCCATTCACATCATACTTTTCGCATGTCATGACGACAGGGTCAAAACCCATGGAAACCCATCTCAATTCTTCATCCATTGATTCGGTCGGATCATTTCCCTACAAGTTCAATTGAAATTATAGGGTGCATGAGTTTAATTGAAATTATAGGGTGCATGAATTTAATTGAAAGTGTGAAAAATTACTTTCTCCATGAACCACGCAACAAAATTTTTCCTTCCATCAGCACCCTTTCGGAGAAGAGCAAGTGCCTCCGCTTCAGTAGGAGGCAGCATTCCCATCCATTCTTCTTCAACGAATCGACTACAATAAGAAAAGCGGTATAAGAACTAGGCAAAGTGAACATAACGAATTGACTAAAAGAATGGTGCAAAGGTATTACCTCATCCACTCATCCTCAACTTCCTTGATGTTGTGCAAGATATAGAACATGACATCCTCCCACTCATCTCGTGGCATGAGATAAGGTTTGAGCATCCAGCCCTACCACCTTGCCCGATGAATATAGGCAACTTGGGTTTATACTTGGGTTCTTACAGATTGTATCGAGACACCTTATTGTGCAGCGTGGGAACATGGTCCGGATAGTAGGCTGTCCCGAGGTGCCACCTCCTCTAGGATAAGCGCCTCGGCTATGGAAGCTTCAATCTTAGCTTTGTTTCCACATTTACATCTCGGATGCTTGTTCTGTCTCTCGGGGGCGTCGCCAACGATTACGCAGGGCGCCCAACAATACCTCGTTCGGGAGGTGCAAAAGGAGATGTGTCATCGGAGTAAAGAAGCCTGGCGGGAAGATCTTCTCTAGCTTGCATATCAACTCCGGCGCCTTCTTATGCATTTCTTTTATCTTCTCAGGACATACTTCTTTAGCACAAAGCGTGCGGAAGAAATGGCTTAACTCCGCAAGCACACGCCAGACACGCTCGGGAACATAGCCCCGAACCATCACCGGCATAATCCGCTCAATCCATACGTGATAGTCATGACTCTTGAGCCCGGTCACTCTGCCCGTTGAAAGATTGACCCCCTTACTTATATTCGACGCATAACCATCAGTGAACTTCACGACGTGTTTCAGCCCATAAATGTCTCCATCTTATGGTCCTTTTTAAGTCTGAAATCAGCATCGGCTTGAACCAAGATTTTCATTTGCTGTGGGAGGCTGCATGTGTAGACGTGGTCTATCACAAATATTCTGTTGATCAACTCTAGCATTAACATTATCCTTTGTCTTATCAGGAATGTTGAGGATCGTGTGAAAAAGGGACTCTGCGACATTCTTTTCGGTGTGCATCACGTCTATGTTGTATGGAAGTTTGAGGTCTTTAAAATAGGGAAGCTGCGTGAAGGGGGTAATGTGAGTCCAGTTGTGCGTCTCACCATAATTTTCAAAATTCTTTTTCCCTTTACCTTTTCCTTTGCCCTCGCCCTCGTCTTCGCTGTGGCTTTGCCTTTGCCTTTGCCTTTCCCTTCACGGCGGGCTTAAGAGCTTTCGGTGAGCAAGCACATCCGCGTAAAACGTTGGAATCTCGTTCACTTCATGGACAACTTTGCCTTTTGTGAAGTTCTTCTTGTCTTCCCTATCGGGATGGTGCGGAGGGAGGAAGCTGTCGATGCAGGTCAAATGCAACATACTTGCCACCCTTCTTGACCAAATGAAAATCAAGGCCTGCATGCACCTTGGGCAAGGCATCTTTCCACTTGTACACCATCCGCAGTAACAGGGCATAACCGGAAAGTCATGCATGCAATATTGTAGCCAAACTTTCATCAAGAAATTTTTACGCAAATGTCGGTCGTATGTCAACCTCGGGAAGTACCAAGAATGGTGCAAATCATCCAACGGCTGCATAAACACACCCAAATTCTTCCCGGATATTCAGGCCCCGGAATTATAAGCGACAGGAACATGGTCTTCCGTTGCATTATGGCGCCGGGAGGGAGATTGAGCGGAATAACAAATATGGGCCAACAGCTGTATGAATTAGACGACATACCATATGGATTGAACCCATCACCTGTTATAGCAATTCGGACATTCCCAGCCTCGGCTGCTTCGTCCGGGTACTCTATATCGAATGACTTCCATGCTTCACCTCCTGATGGATGTACAATTTTTTTTGGATTGTACCTTTTCCCTTCCTTGTGCCACTTCATCATTTTGGCAGACTCCTCGGTGATGAAAAGGCGTTGCAGTCTTTTGATAAAATCAAGATACCGAAGAACCTTCACAGGGATTTTTAGCTGCTGCTTCTGACCATGTTTATCGACCACCTCAATATACCGAGAGGAACCGCACTTCCTACAGTACTTGTCATCCGCATACTCATGCCTAAACAAAAGGCAATTCTTTGGACAAACATGAATTTTCTCATAGTCCATGGAGAGCGCCTTCATGATTTTCTTCGTAGCGTACATGGTTTTCGGCAGTTCATGGCCCTCAGGCAGGCTGTTAGCCCATACTCCCAGAAATGCTTCGAAGCAACCTCGGCTACAGCCGTACTCAGCCTTGAGCGCCATCGATTGCGAGATGGCATCCAGCCTGAACAACTTGGCACCCTCATAGAGAGGTTTCTTTGACGAGGCCAAGATTTCCGGGAAGGCCTTTGCGGTCTCCTCCGGTTCCTCCGGTTCCTCCGGTTCATTCGCTGAATGTGACGGAGGTGTCCCATGCAACAAAGACATCATCTAGCATGTCTCTAACCCCATCGTCCTCATAACCAGCGACGCGTTGTCGTATCACATCCTCTCTACCACGGTCCCACTGGGCAAAGTTTATCGGCATATTAAAGTTGGGCATAAAACCATGCGTGCAAAGGTGCTTACTCATCTCACTCTTATCTCTGCGGTGGCGCCTCTTACACTTAGCACACGGGCATTCGGCACCATCCTCATTGGACTACGGAATATCTCTTTCAAAAACACATCAGTTTTCTCGACCCACTCTGTTGTTACTTGATTCCGACGGAAAAACCCACTATACATCCACGATTATCGCCATCTCGCTTTATTGGAAGCCACACAACAAAATTAAGGATTCATTTAAATTACTCACATCAATATTTTATTTTTACAAGGTTGACGAAATGACATTTAATCCACCTACATCTCTAATAGGTAAAGATGGGTCCTAATCCCACCGAGAATGTGTAGATTGAGTCGTTGTCCATGCTCTACCCCATTCGAGACAAAATTTGGCAGCACCTCCCGCTGTTCTCCAAATACGTCTCGGCAAAATGCCGAGAGAATGTGCATCCGGAGAACAACAGGAGACGCCGCCAAATCTGTCTCAGGCGGGTAGAACATGAACAACGTACCCAATCTACACATCCTCGGGCTGTCCGTGGAAAGCGCTGGACAATCCGAAAGAGCTGCGGTGATAAATATGCAATTGAATGCATATTTATCGATGCAACCCTTTCGGACGGGAGACCTAGATTCTGCGACTTGATGTCAAAATTTAATCTAGTGACATGAAAAAAAGTGGACGAGGTCATGGAATTGCTGCTCACCCTCCGATGTAGAGGATGTAGTCGATCAAAGGAGGGACGATCCTGGACCAACACCTCCAACGTCGACGGTCACTCGACGAAGATGGGAACACCACAAATCCTGTTAATTCCATCAAGTGAAAAAAATTAGGTCTTCACCTCACATTAACCATTTGGCACAACATTATGAATCGACATGAAACAAAATGTCAAATTGCAAAAAAAAATCTTTATTAAGTATTTTAGAAACCAAGTGCCTCGATTTGCTTGTTATATATGAATCTACATGACCATAACACTAACTTGACCAATATCCATCCATCTATCACAAATTTGCCCAACATCTAATTCATCTATATTCACAAACTTAGTAAAAATAGGTTAAGCATTGACACTTTAAACTATGAAAAAAATCATATTCCGTCAAGTGTCAAATATTCACAAACATCATATATTCATCTATATTCACAAACTTAGCAAGGATTTAGACACAAACATCATATATCTCACACAAACATCAACTCAAAATTTTGTTTTGCATGCATATGTGAATAGACTTAGGGGCTGAATACATTATATATCATAAGTTACACATGTCCATATATACATAGTAGTTATTTGCAGCAAATAAACATGAAACTATGAATGTCACAGTAGGAAAAATGAAAAAAAAAGCATAGCTCACCGGGCAGAGGGGCGTCACGGCGATGGAGGGGCGGGAGGGGCGGTCATGGGCGGAGTTAGCACTGAGGCCGGCCGGACGGGCAGGGTCGTGAGCTAGCCGGAGCCGTGGCGCCCAGGCGTGCTCGGGGAGGGGCCGAGGCGGGCAGGCGTCTTGAAGGGAGGGAGGAGGGAGGGTGGTGGGCGGGCGGGAGGGAGTGAGCTGCCGTGGTGGCAGGGCGTGAGAGGGAGGAGGAGGGAGGGGGTGGAGGCGGAGGGAGGGTGGAGGGGGGGGGTGGAGGGTGGGAGGCGGGAGGGGTGGAGCAGGGGGGGGGTGGAGGGGGGGGGGGGGGGGGCAGGGGGGGAGAGAGGGAGGGGGGGGGGCGGGCAGGGCAGGCGGTCGGTGTGGGTGGGTGTGTGTGTGTGTGCGGTGGGCTGCTGGAGTGAGAGTGGATGAGGCTGTGGTTTGGGAAAGAAAGAGTGGAGGAGGGCTGGCTGCAGTGGATAAGGCGAGCTATGCCGACGGCTAAGCCGTCGGCATACCTTGGGCGCCACGTGGCACCTATGCTTGCAGCTTAGCCGTAGGTATATATATATATATATATATATATATATATATATATATATATATATATATATATATATATATATATATATATATTTACTTTTTTATTTTGTATAAATTTTGTAATGTTTTCTTATTTTATATAAATATTTTAATGTTTTCTTATACATATTTTTTACATGCATCAACATTATTTAAAATGTACCATACATTTTCTTTAATAGTTTGAAACATTATTTTTAATGACATGATCTTTTTTTATTGTACAACAATTTTCTAAAATATCACGTATATTTTTTCAATGGTCTTCGAAAGGTGATACATAGGAGAGCAATTGGTGAGGGTACCGTTACGAGTGCCGATCCGGTAACTATCATTGCTCGATCCGTCTACTACCGTGTCATCGCCGTCCGTGAGGGCCACGCCTCGGAGGCGCGTGCCGCCTCTTCGGACATGCCACCACACCACCCGCATGTATGAGGGCCGGTGCGGCAGCTCGGTGGCATTGCTACCCTCCCAGGGCCCCCGTCCCCTGTAGCGTTTGACCACGGGATCTAGCCCTTTGACTTTGCACGGACGGGCTTTGACCAGCGGACCTCCCCACCCGGTTGTGTTAGGTGAGCCCATAGGAACATTTTGGAGCAACATCCGGGCCAGACCCACAGCAAGATCCCCTCCGTGTAGACCCGACGCGTCCGTTTCCCCCCTCCAGGTGCCGGCGTCGGCGCCGTCCGTGAGGGGGGGCACACCCCGGAGACGCGTGTCGCCTCTTCGGACATGCCACCACACCACCCCGCATGTATGAGGGGCCAGTGCGACGCTCCGGTGGCATTGCTACCACCCCAGGGCCCCCGTCCCGCCTAACCCTAGAGCGGTTGACCACGAGATCTAGCCCTTTGACTTTCCACGGACGGGCTTTGAACAGTGGACCTCTCCACCCGGTTGTGTTAGGTCAGCTCAGAGGGACACCTGGGAGCAACATCCGGGCCAAACCGACAGCTACATCCCCTCCGTGTAGACCCGATGCGTCCGTTTCCCCCCTCCAGGTGCCGCCGACAGCGCCGTCCGTTAGGGGGGCCACGCTTCGGAGATGCATGCCGCCTCTTCGAACATGCCACAACACTTGGGAGCAACGTCCCCTCCGTATAGACCCGATGTGGCTCTTTCCGCCCTCTAGATGTTGGCGGCGACGCCGTCCGTGAGGGGGGCACACCGCGGACGTCAGGGGGTCACACTCCGGAGACGGGTGCCGGGCGCTTGCAACCGCCACTAAACTTCTGTCGCATAGTTGTTTTTTATTTTAATAAAATATAAGGACCTATATTCAAAAGAACATGACGACACAATATTAATGTGCTCGAAAAAAATACAAACTATATATATATATTCATAATCTATGGAAAAAATTACAAACTACATATATAGGAGAGCAATTGACTGAGGGGTACCGTTACCGAGTGCCTGATCCGGTAACTATCATTGCTGATCCGTCTACTACCGTGTCATCGCCGTCCGTGAGGAGGGCCACGCCTCGAGACGCTGTGCGCCTCTTCGGACATGCCACCACACCACCCGCATGTATGAGGGCCGGTGCGACGCTCGGTGGCATTGCTACCCTCCGGGCCCCGTCCCGCCTAACCCTATAGCGTTTGACCACGGGATCTAGCCCTTTGACTTTGCAGACGGGCTTTGACCAGCGGACCTCCCCACCCGGTTGTGTTAGGTGAGCCCATAGGAACATTTTGGAGCAACATCCGGGCGGACCCAAAGAAGATCCCTCCGTAGACCCGACGCGTCCGTTTCCCCCTCCAGTGCGGCGTCGGCGTCGTCCGTGGGGGCACACCCCGAGACGCGTGTCGCCTCTTGGACATGCCACCACACCACCCCGCATGTATGAGGGGCGGTCACGGCGCTCCGGTGGCATTGCTACCACCCAGGGCCCGTCCGCCTAACCCTAGAGCGGTTGACCACGAGATCTAGCCCTTTGACTTTCCACAGACGGGCTTTGAACAGTGGACCTCTCCACCCGGTTGTGTTAGGTCGGCTCGAGAGGGACACTGGGAGCAACATCCGGCCAAACCGACAGCTACATCCCTCCGTGTAGACCCGATCGTCCGTTTCCCCCCTCCAGTGCCGCAAGCAGTGCCGTCCGTTAGGGGGCCACGCTTCGGAGATGCATGCCGCCTCTTCGAACATGCCACAACACTTGGGAGCAACGTCCCCTCCGTATAGACCCGATGTGGCTCTTTCCGCCCTCTAGATGTTGGCGGCGACACCGTCCGTGAGGGGGGCACACCGCGGACGTCAGGGGGTCACACTCCGGAGACGGGTGCCGGGCGCTTGCAACCGCCACTAAACTACATATATATTCATATAATACATAAAAAAGCATAAAAACATATAAAAAACATAAAAACATATTAAAAAATATAAAACATATGTAAAAAAGCATAAAAACATATGAAATATATATATATATATATATATCTATGCAGCGGCATTGCTTGTCGGCATAAAACAGCAGCAGTTGTGGTTTTGGGAGGTGCAGCGGATCGGTGGCGTGGCACCTAAGCCGACGGCTGCTGCCGTCGGCATAGCTACGCCAGCGGATCGATGGCGTGGCATGCGGAGGTATGCCGACGGCCTCCCGTTCGGCCGTCGGCATAGGTTTGTGGCGTTAGCCACCGATCATGGCGGGGGCCGGGCCCGCAATGTATGCCGACGGCCTATTTATGCCGACGGCATTGTCGGCATGTCTTGATCTACGGCGACGGCCGGTCTGTGCCGACGGCTGCCGTCGGCTTATGTCTGGGTAGCCCGACGGCCAGTGTAAGCCGACGGCCAGGACGAGGCTGTCGGCACATCTCAAACTAGGCCGACGGCAGCCGTCGGCACTGATTTGGCCGTCGGGGTAGGCCAACTTTCCGGTAGTGGAAGGCATCAGGCCACTCCAGCCTGAGTGAGGACGAAATTCAAGCAGCTGGCACACCCTACTAAGCTGCTAAATTTGCATAAGAATAGGTAAGATTGCAGCATTGTTCAAAGTCCTAGTTTTCCAAAGGTTTGCCAGCTCAAGGCAATCAATTGCCATGATGACCTTCTCAGCAAGAATCTCCTGGAAGATGAACATCATCCCAGTGCGCAAACGCCACAGCAGTAAGTTGAATTACCTTCTTATTTAACGAATCAGAGTTGCTGGACTGGAGTGTATGTGGACAATTATAGTAAGACTGACATGGGAAGTGCACTGTGGCGACATCGATTACTTTAATTTCTTTAAACCTACCTACGTGAACAAAATCCACAAACACAAAGACGATGACTTCCTAGTTTTGTGGAGCAGTTTTGTGTTAAAAGTTGTCTACCAACAGGATGAACGTTATGATCCACAATATTTCCTATTTGATAAACAACAGCATTGTGGCTGTGATGTTTTGCTAACAGCATAACCTATTTGAATCAGACAAGTAAATAGCACCAAAAGAAGTGACAAATGTAATCAGCCAAAGTGTATCATATCCTCTGGTGTCCAGAACCATTGGTATAACAAATAAGTACATACAATACAAAGTACATTGAACATTTGAATAAGCCATCTGAGAGAAACCAGCCACAATGCCCCCAGAACGAATCACCATTGCTCCAAACTTAAAAGCATAGAAAACATCAGAACATTCAATCACAGACCAAACCAAATGCAGCAGGCGTACCAAACCCGATGCTCCATAGGCAATAGTACAAATAATTGAGATCACCTGTGCAGCGATTGTAACTCTTCATATAGCGGCACATGTGGCAGATATGGTGGAGCGCCATTTTCAAGATTGCATATCACTTTGGGTTGCCGATGATCCATATCATAGCACATGAACGTTCTATCCCAGCCCAAGGTGAAGAAGATCAAGTTACATTCCGGATGAATTGCAATCCAACAAAAGTCCTCCTCAACGTCTACATCATCTCGCCCTCCAGACAGATGTGAACTTTCAATGCTATGCTTCAGTATCCATTCTTTACTATTATAATCTTCGAGAACATAAACTAGTAGTCGAACTACATGATCATCATTGTCATCTGTTTCAAAACCAGCATAATACAAGCAGCCCTGTGACTGCTGCATAAAACCATCATTCAGAGGAGGAACATGAGAGTGTATCATTGTTTTCGCCTCCTTGCCGGCAGCTAGACACAGGGTATTGTGATTGACTTCGGCGAAAAAATGCAGACAACCATTAAGATATGCAGCTGAGTGAACACGAACAAGATCAATATCCCAGTACCATTTCTTCTCCTTATGAACCCACCTCCCGGTTTCCGATGAATAGACATATGAACAGACGTCCCTACCCGGGAGACCAAATCCATTTAATTGGTCCGTCAACAAAAACACATGGAAGTGGGGGGACACGGCTGGATCAAAACCTAAGCGCACAATACCCACCCAGCCGGCATGGTCGCAATGTGGCAACTCAGTCCATTCCTCCGTGGCAGGATTGCACACGACGTAACGGCGCTTGCCACGATGGGAAGATACGTCGTAGAGAAGGAGGCCATTGCAGCAGTCCAAAAGAAAGGCGTTTCGGCCGTTGGGCAGGAAGGTGAGACTGGTGCGACTGCGTCTCCCGGATAAATTGGTGAAAGGAAGAACTGGATGTACCAATTGCTCGTCCGTGGTGCCGCTGAAGAAGAAGCCGGTCAGGGTCCGGGGGAGCTTCCGGCGGTAGGTGCGGTCGTTGATGAGGCCGAGCCAGTGCTTGGAGACGCACTTGAAGCGGCAGAGCGACCTGCCGGGCACGCGCGAGAGTATCTCGACGAGGAGGTCGTCGGTGAGTCTCTCGGCCGCCGTCTCGCTGCCGCTGGGAGGAGAAGAGGATGACCTGCACACAGAGATGGAGAAGAGGTCTCAGGGGATTGGGTGAAGAAGGGAGAGGAAGGTCGCGACGATTCATGGCGATGTCTGCTCTGCGTACCTGATCCGAGTTGATTTGCGTCCGTCCTCCCACGGGCGAGCTCGATCCACCGGTGTGGACATGGCGGCGGCGGCAGCGCCGTCAAACGCGGAGCAGGGGGGCGATGAAACCTAGGGGGCGGGGGAGGGGATTTAAACCTACAGCGACAGGGATGGCTAATGGGCCGTCATTGGTAATATTGGGCTAAACCGTACATGTCATATTTCCACTAGACCCCTTTAAAAAATCAACCCCAAAAAACATAAAAGTAGGAATATACACAAATATATTGGGCTAAACCTCACGGCAGCATTGTACTAATATCTCCCTCGGCGACAGCCCTCTCTCTTCTGTCTGAATCTAGCGAAGGAGAGAAGGAATATACAGAAAGAGGTTTTTTCTTTGCTTGTGGATGTGTTATTTCATGTAGGGAGATGGTAGTTGTGCTGGCCTAATTAACCAGGTCATCAGCGACCAGCGCCTTCCACAACATATGGCTAGTTCTTTTCAGATTCCTCAGCTGGTTCTAGGTTTGTAGATTCAGAAACTGAAAAGAAGTGGGTTTTGGCCCATAGATTCCTTGCTAGCCGGCTGCCACAATTCATATGTATGGTCAGAAGCGAGCGAACCCAAGCTTATTACTGATATTTTGAGCTCCCATAGATTTATGCAACATCCTTATGTGCACAAGAGTGCCCTCCTACATCCATCCACTTTTAAACCGCGAACAACAAAGGGAGAAACAATCTCGTTCCTCCTGAACAACAGCGCCGTCTACGACACCGTGAGGCAAGCAAATGAGAGTGGCGCGACAAAGGTGCAGGTTTCATTCTGTACTTTTTGTTTCAGAAATGACGATGAAACGCTGTACGTACTGACTGAAGTACTTCAGAAAGTGAACGACACTCTTTTAGTCGTCTGGAGCACTTTCTGTTCGGAAAACAAAAATCCTACATGTCTAGACTCCAGAGAGTGTCTTCTTACAGCCAAACCTTCCTTCTAATCAGATCAATCTCTTCATAAACACTGGCGCTGTCCCTGATACAGAGAAGGGAGCAAATGACAAATGGCAGGGTTGGTTTCAGTTTGTCTTGGAGGCTCGAGGCTGATATTCTTGCCCTGTGTGAAAAATGGGAGACAAACTCGTTTACAAAACGGGAGAAAAACCGGAAGATAATTTTTTTTTCCAAGGTATGCTATTTACAGGTGGTGCCGTCTTTCACTCTTGTTCGTGGTTCATTTACTTGTATCTGAAAACATATAAGCAGACATGGTAGAAGTAGAACAAACACTTGTTATTTCAAAAAAAAAACACAGCGACAGCCACTTGTTGTTTGTGTTACAGGGCGTCCAAAGTCAACACTACAAATTTGCATTGGGATAGTGGGGTGCATGTTGCAAAAAATGCTGACCATACAACTAGAATTAACACTTTTTCTTTGACAGGAAATAAGTGAAACTACCATGAAAAGGGACATGACATTTCTTCTTCCAGACCTTGTTCAAATGCCCATCTCAACAAAAGTCACCGGCAAACTGGATGTCTTCAGTTTTAGAGTAACGAACTTGTCTAGCAAAAGAATCAACATTATAATCCAATCACAGATTATTGATGTTCTGCTAATGACATTTTCTATTCAAAACATGCAACAAAAGTAATTAGCATCAACAGAAGTGACACCATATTCATCCAAAGTGTTTCATGATCAACTAAGACATATATAAGAGCAAAGGTAAACTATTTCAGACATATGCGAGTAAAAGGCAATCAATCATTGGCTAGTTCTTTGTCAATAAGATGCTTATGATTTTCCCCAACTTAAAATGGAAGATACGAGTTTATGTTGCATGACACTCATTGATCATTGATGCATCTTCATATTGATGTTGGTGATCGTAGGTGCGATTTTTTTTTCTACTGCGTTTCCCAACAAAAAGCATGCATACATCAGCCAAGAAAACGAGAACCAAATCCAAGCAGAAATACATACAATGGCACATATAGTACACGTGGATAGCCATCATGATTGCAAGTCACTTTGACTTGCCGAAGGTCCATATTATACCGCATTAATGTGGAAGCTGACCCCATGGTGAAGAAGATCAAGTTACATTGTGGATGAATCGCAATCCAACGGGAATAACTGAATGAATTGTAAACCGATCAGAATCAGTAACATTTGTCGCTCCAGATATATCTGAAGCTTCAACACTATGCTTCAATATCCGTTCTTTGTTGTCATAGTCATCGAGAACATAGACCACTAGTCGAACCACCTCACCATGGTGATCATTCTTAAAATTGGCATAATGCAAACGGCCATGTGACTGCCGAATAAAACCACCATACAGCTTACCAGGGATACCAAAAGGTTCGTCCATGTTTTTTCCTCCGTGTCCACCACACGTATATAAGAGGTGAACATTTGCCAGAGTCATAAAAATGCAAGCAGCCGTTGAGGAAGACAGCATCAGACTGCCAAGCAGGAAGCTTAATTCTTTTGTACCATCCAATTTCCTTGTAAACCCATCTTTCTGGTTTCCGGTGAATACACTTCCACTTCGGCAAGGTAGAAGATAAAATGGACATCTTCCAGCAACGCAAACACATAGAAGTGGGCAGACACAGCCGGATCGAAACCCAAATGTAGTGCTCGCACATTGTCAGCTTGACTGATGTCCGGCAACTTGACCCACTCCTCCCTGGCAGGATTACGCACAATATAGCAGAACTCATCATCCGGAGCAGAGACATCGTACCAGCGACAGAGGAGGAGGCCATTGCAGTAACCGAGTAGATCGATGCGCCAGTGGCTACAAAGGAAGGTGAAAGAGGTGTCGACTGGAGGACAACATTTCCCAGAGACACCGGCGAAGAGGACTTGTGTTTCCAGAGGCAACTGCCCGTTGTCACTCCTAGTGTAGAAGAATCTGGCTAGGGTTTGAGGGAGCTTCCTGTGGGTGATCGGGGTGGTGGATGAGGCTGAGCCAATGGTCGGAGACGCACTTGAAGCAGCATAGAGACCTTGTCGAGACGCGTGAGAGGATCTCGACAAGAAGATCTTCGGCGAGCCACTCGGCCGCCATGCCGTCGTGGGGAGGACAAGAAGACCTACAACGAAAGAAGATAGAGAGGGGGTCAGGGTATCGGTGAAGGAGTTTGCGATGGTGGACGGATGTTGTTGCACTGCCTACCGGACACGCGTTGAGGAGTTGACACACAACCTTCATGAGTGGAAATGGGAGCGATCTGACGGAACGAACATGGCGGCGCAAGATGGTCGGTGGTTTCGTCGATCCTCAAGCCAGGAGCAAGGAGATTCAAACCTATGGCCACAGGCAAGGGACTTCGGTTTTCTTCCGTTAGGGTTTGGGCCATCAGTGGGTTGCGGGATGGGCCATTAGTGTTTTGCTAAGGAAAACAAAAATTCGGTGCTCGTGTGGCTGAGGAACTGTGTGTTCAAAGGACTTCTTTTAGCTTTTTTTGATAATCAAGGAAATTTTCTTCTTTTCAATCTTGCATGAACATTCATGTTGATGCCAAGAGACAAGCTATAACCATAGGTCTACAACAACGTAAGAGCAAGTATAATAAGATGACGTAAGCAAACTGTAAGGATGTAAATATTATATTGTTGTTCAGTTGGAAGAGAGAAAAGAGAAGCGGGCTGTCGCACAAACTCCAAGAAGGTTTGTGAAAGTGAAAGATGGGCCATGTGTTGACGAAGTAGTACTTTTTAATGCCAAGTACTATATGTGTTACCTATTACATTGGATATAGATGACATGGCAACTAGTTATAGCCAACAACTGGCTATATTATCAACCATGCTCTAAGGATAGTACATCAGTTTGTATTGGAAGGCGTGAATCTGCTAGACAAAGCAATGCAGCCACCTCGCATTATTTTAGTGTGATAGAATGGCCAAACATTGGTAAAGTTATATGTGGTGGTAGAACTCATCACCTAGAGTAGCACTAAGGGGCTATTTGGTAGACAGCGGCAATTGCATCGGGCTGCATGAGGGAAACGAGTCAAACTTGTTAGGGTTTAGAAAAAAATGATGCAAAAAACGATCTAAGCATGTAGTTTGGGCCCCTCCATGGTGGTTAGTGGGGTTTGGTAGTACGCATGGTGTCTTGTTTGGTAACGGCGACTTCCCGCATGCGTTGTGAGAGGAGGATGCAACCTGGCATGGAAAAGGAGAGAATCTTTCTCCCCTTGTGGTCTGCACGAGCCTGCATTAGTGGAAACGACTGATTCGGTCTTTCCTCCTGCCCGGGAAGTTCTTGAAACAAGGTGTGATACAAGAATCTAATGCAATCCGATCATTTAAACACCGCTTGAAGCAAAAGATTCCTTCTACATGCAGTCCATCTACCACAGTGCAGGCTACCAAATGACTCTACGTCAATGGCCCTTTTCCTATTAGTTGGATCTGTTTATGAGATGCAAATAGAGGATATGATTGTGTCTCAATGACAATTAAATCATAGTTTACCAACTACCAACTCATCAACAAAACCTAGCTCCTTCCTCTCTTGCTTCTCATGTGCTGCCTCTCTCTCTTACATCACCATATCATCCTCGTGCATATCCTCCAGCCGATATGGCTTGCGGCCATCCTCTCTCGCTCCTCTCTACATCATCTTGCATAGGGTATGTTAGTTGTGTGTCCCCATCTCCTCTTGCCTTCATGTGACCTCAACAAGTAGGATGGTAGAGGTTGGCGGTTCAGTAAGCAATATGCTACAAACGGCTGCATTAATCTTATTGCAAGAGAATCTACCTCAAAGGAAGATGTGGTGTCCTTCTGCCCTTTCCCATTAAGAATTATATAGTATAATCTTTAATGTTGGATTCCATATGTTTAACTATTGGACATTTATTCCTTCATACTTTCTCTAGGCTTACGAATCTATTGTGTGCACATTTGTTGGAGTCATTGTTTGTCAAGGTGGAATGTTCATACATTCTTTAATGGCGTGGTTGGTAAAAAATGTTTATATGATAGCTAATGTGAGGCTTTGATAAATGTGATGTGAACATCGTTGTAGCTCCATCTAATTTAATGGTGCTATGTGGATCTGCCACCGAATGTCATTCATGAGGAAGGTTCGGGGATGTCGGAGCATCCCAAAGTGGAAGTTTGGTAGTGTCGGTGACCTTCCTCCCTCATCAATCTTTATTGTATGTATGATAGTTTCCTTCGCCATTTTGAGCCTTTGGTGGCAACTAACTCTTGTCACAGTTTGACTGCCTGCTTGTGCGGGCATGGTCATTATTTGTGTGGCTTCACTCGTTAAAATTGTGCATGTGTATAGTTACTAGGATCATGGCAAGTTGTGGTGAAAAAATAGGATGTCTTCAATTTAGTGGTGCTTCTCGAGTACCTAATCTTGAGTCTCGAGGTGAAAACCCTAGGTCTAACTCTAGTGGGCTATACCTAGCAATGACAGTGTTTTTGTGTCATTTGTCGTTACATTTTTTAATGCATTGCTTAAAGTTGCTTTGACTTGATTTTCAAGGTGAAAACCTAGAATGTGGCCTTCGGCACTAGCGGAGGCTCATGGAGGCCAAAGGGGGCCACGACCCCCCCCCCCCCTCTCCCCCTCCAATACTGAAAAAGAAAATTTACTACTAAGCATCGGCCCAACTCAAGAATAAACTCCTCCCTCCCAGGTTCCACACACACACGGACGCGCTCGTCTCTTCTCCTTGTTGATTTTTAGACCACTAGATCAAATCACCACATGAGCTGTATATACGTACGTGCAAGAGCTAGCACATAAGCACCTGGATTGATCTATAATAGCACAGTTAGAGTTATATTGATGGTGCACCAGGAATCGGGCGACGCCTCAGTCCGCTCTACAACGCCCACCGCGACGCCTCGGTCTGCCGCGCTCTACAACGCCCACCGCGACGCCACGGTCTGCCATGCTCTTCAAGGCCTTGCCCCATTCCCGGGCACGAGCGGCGTGGACACCCGCTGCGACGCATCCCCTGCTTGGCTTCTGCAGCGTTGACGCCAGTGGCAAGCGGCAGGGCATGCCCGGCGGTCCAGTGGAGGCAAGCAATGGATAAGTGGTAGAGGTGGCCGGTGCTGGCATTTTTTTTTTTGCAAAAAAACGTAATGCTATCCATCAGTAACACACTTTAAGTAGGACTAAGGGTTAATTTCTCATAAACAAGGGGACTATTTTGCAAAAAGGCTGACGAAGGGGAAGATTGATGGTGGTCTTTGCCCTTTTGTATTCTTGACTTTTCGCATCCTCGTGTACAACATATATATGGTAGCTTTGACCTCCTAATAATACAAGTTGCATTATAACATGGTATCGAGCCTAGGTTCAGAGTTTTTTTTTGCGTTGTAACTCGCCTCCTGATCCAACTGTCACTTTTTTTGCTGATGGTTCATGTTTTTCTCTGTTCCAGACCAGTTCGATCCGGCGGCTCTCTCGCCAATCTGCCCCAGGTCTGTGCCTCCACCTCCCACCTCCCGTCAAGGTTGCCGCCTTTACCTTCCGCCGCGTCTGCCATGTCGCCACCTCTCGCCAAGGCCGCCGTGCCCACCTCCCGCCGAGGTCGCCGCCTCCACCTCCCGCCGCGACGGCCGCGCCTCCACCTCCCGCCGAGGTCGCCGCCTCCACCTCCCGCCACGAACGCCGTGCCTCCACCTCTTATCGAGGCCGCTGTGCCCACCTCCCGCCGCGGCCACCACCGGCTCCAGGCGAGGGCGCCCTTTGGACACCCGGCCGCCCTTGCACGCCCAGATTGAGACCCGCTCGCGATTCGGCCGCCCTCGATCGAGGCGGTGCCGTTCTCATCCTATGGATCGAGCGCCATGGTCTCCGCTCCTGCTTTTGGAGTCAGCCCGCTAGCTATCTGCCTCGCGTGTGAGCGCTAATACTTTGTTCGGCCTATTGATTTCGTTATTTTGGGTCGATTCCACTGGTTGTTTCTGAGTGTAAAAAAATAGAGTAAAAATGGATATGAGGTTTCCGTCCCTGTGTCGCCGCCCGCTGACTTCTGACAGTGTTCCCTATATTGATCCCGTCTCGCACATGTGGCGTCGCTCGGTGCTTGGTGCTCGTCTCTCTATGACGTTTTTTCTTACAGCGTCTTCAGCGTATTCTTGACTTTTGGCATCCTCATGTACATCATATATATGGTGACTTTGACCTCCTAGTAATACAAGTTGCATTATAACATGGTATCGAGCCTAGGTTTAGAGTTTTTTTTTGGCGTTGTAACTCGCCTCCTGATCCAACCTCGCACACTGCCGTCGCTTATTTTCCCGGTGGTTGTAGTTTTTCTCTTCTCTAGACCAGTCCGATCCGGCGGCTCTCTCGCCGATCTACCCTAGGTCCGCGCCTCCACCTCCCACCTCCCATCGACGTTGCCGCCTTCACCTCCCGCCACGTCTGCCGCACCACCACCTCTCGCCGAGGCCGCCGTGCCCACCTCCCGCCGAGGACGCTGCCTCCACCTCCCGCCGCGGCCGCCGCACCTCCACCCCCCGCCGAGGTCGCCGACTCCACCTCCCGCCACGGCCGTGGCGCCTCCCCTCTCATCGAGGCCGCCGTTCCCACCTCCAACCGCGGCCACCTCTGGCTCCAGGCGAGGGCGCCCTCTCCACACCCCACTGGCGGCTCCAGTCGTGGGCGTCCTCTGGACACCCGGCCGCCCTTTGAAGCCTAGATTGGGACCCGCTCACGATTCGGCCACCCTCGATCGAGGGGGTGCCGTTCTCGTCCTATAGATCGAGCGCCCTGGTCTTCGCTCCTACTTTTGGAGTCAGCCCGCTGGCTATCTGCCTCGCGCGTGAGCGCTAATACTTCGTTCGGCCTATTGATTCTGTTATTTTGGGTCGATTCAACTGGTTGTTTCTGAGTGTAAAAAAATAGAGAGATAAAAATGGATATGAGGTTTCCGTCCCTGCATCTGTTTCGCTGCTCACCGACTTCTGACAGTGTTCCATATATTGATCCCGTCTCGCATGCATGGTCGCTCGGTGCTTGGTGCTCGTCTCTTTGTGATGTTGTCTCCTACAGCGTCTTCAGCGTATTCTTGACTTTTGGCATCCTCATGTACATCATATATATGGTGGCTTTGACCTCCTAGTAATACAAGTTGCATTGTAACAAGCACCAGCACACGTATCTACACCTGCACGTGAACTTGACATGGGCTGATCGATTAGATGAATCGACTCTCTCGGCGGAGTCTCTCGGCAAGAATGGCAGAGGCGCAACACGAATCGATGGATTGCGACAGGCTTTGCTTCTACTTGATGTGCACCATTGCCGCCTGCCGATTGCCTATATTTGAAGGAGACAGGAGAAAAACTGCAAGTAACTGAGAGAAAGCAATATTTTGTTATGAGACAGTGAGATGCATGTGTTTTTGCACATATTTTACTTTGAGTTTGAGGTTGCCCCCCCCCCCCTTGTTTGCTCATCACGCTCCGCCACTGGCCTTCGGTGGTCGGATCCAATGACATGGTCTATGAGCATCATTCCCTTCTTGGAGGTGTTGCTGCCGGAGAACCTTTACATTGTCCTTGTGTTGTCCAAGAGATGACTGTTGTAGGTGGTCATTCTTTAGTTCGTCGATCATTGTTTTGAGTTTCCAGCATTCAGTCCACCTAGGCCTATATACAATCTAGTATGATTTTGCTCTTTTTGTCAACTTAATTCTTTGCGTGTGTGTATTGTTGATTGTGTGCATCCTAGTAATATAGAGGTCGGGTGTGTGCTTGTTGTGTTTGTATCCTCTTGTTGCTTCCTTTTGAGTCAATTAAATCCACCCTTTATACAAAAGATCCTTCTTTTTTCTCTAGGCATGTAGCCAAGCAAATAGATTTGCGAGAGGTTATACTCATACATGAAACAATTATTAATTTTGGTTATTGTGTTTTTTGTTGAACAAGAATATTTTAGCTTCCCTTCCTTGCTAAAATTGATATGATTAGCATAACAAGGTGCTTCTGTTTCACTATTTGCCAACATATTCTCCTTTTAACTTGCAATTCTTTCCTTTTTTTCAACTTTTCCTTAAGAATCGTAAATAAGCTCTCTTTTTTACAAAACTAGGAACCACACGTCATGTGATCACCCTATTATTTTTGTTTTGTACTATTTGCTTTAACTTTTATTTTGCGAGAAACTTCCACTCTATTTATCTTTAATCATGGCAGTACAAAGAACAATAGAGGTAATAAAAATTTCAGTCATATCCGTGGACCACTTAGCGATGACTACAAGCATTGGAGAGAGCCGAAGGCGCACCACCGTCATTCGCTCCTCCTTCAGCGGAGCTAGGCAAACCTTGTTATAGTAAACAGTTCGGAAGTCATCATGCACTCGTGCTAATGCCCCATATGACCAGCGCACCAGAGTAGCAACCATCGATGATGAAGAAAGTCATAGATCCGAAAAATCAAACATGTAAACACCCAGACAAAGACGAAGACCAGATCCAAATAGATCCACCGAAGACCAGCACCGATCAAATCCCGCTAGATCCGCATAGACACACCTCCACATGCCCTCCAACGATGCTAGACGCACCATCCGTACGGGGGTAGAACGTGGGAGACATCATTCCTACTAAGGGGCATCACCGCCACCACACAGCCCCAACCAAGACCTTGAACCTAACAAGAACGAGAACAGAGTCCCTCCCGCCGGCGAAGGGCCGATATCCTCCGCACCTGCATGGCCTAGAGGCCATCGGATATGGGGCGGACTGGCCTATTTGCTTTATTTGCTTTAACTTGTCGGTCCAATTCTTTTAATTTTCTTTAAACTAAACTCTGTATGCAGGAAACAAGCTAAATAAATACATTTGATTACTTTATTTGCTTTAACTTTTCGGTCCCATTCTTTTGATTTTCTTTAAAACGTTGTATGCTGGAAACAAGCTAAATAAATATGTTCGAGCAATAGAGGCATAGGACGCTGACTCCCTCAAACTAAAGATCCAAATTATTTGAATTCGGTTGAAAATATATCATTGAAATATGATTGTGCGAAATACATACAGTAATATACTCTCTCCGTCCCATAATATAGAAACGTTTTTCAAGCTAACATAGCTGGAATAACATTCATATATTATGAGACGGAGCTAGTATCTTCTGTATCTAAATAGCTAGCACCCACTAACTATTTCTCTCAACGTGCAAGCATGCCACATCACCGCAAAACATGCATGAGAAAAGGCCTACTCCACTATCATATGTCTCTTGACATGCAAGCATGCCACTTCATCCTGTAACATGGCGTAACGCTGTCAAATATTTGCTGCTCGCGTATGGATGCGCCGGCAACTCCCCAACCCCGAGTGAAGCACCTGCCATAATAGCTCCGGTCAGCCCAAAGGCGTCCCTCATCTGTCATACTACAAACTACTTTTTTTTTCTCCATCCTTTGTTGAACGATTATGACTTGCAAAACTCTTGCTTGCATTTTTAGGTGAAACTCTTTAGTGTTGATGACAATGGCTTCCGCTTGCCTTTCTCATACATGGCAGCCAAAAGCTGTTTTTTTATTTCCCATTTATTTTCTTTCAGTTCGAGTGTTTTCTTATCTATACTGAACCAGTATATGGGCCACCTTTGGAGAGGTGATGAAGTCTAGCCACTATCTAATTAGTCTTTTGATATAATTTTAGAGCAACTCTGGCAGACCCCGTATATCTCGCGAACCCACATAATTCCGGCGAGTATACGGGCTCGGTCTATTTTCTGGCCATAACAGAGTCTGTATACTCGTCCAGCCCGTAAGCCCGCAACCCCCCTGGAAGCCGTATATCTACGGGTTTACGGGGGCAGATACGGGTCGAAACCCTATCCGCATGCCGCCGTGTTTCCCCGCGATTCCCCACTCACTCCCCCGCATTTCTCGCCGCCGGTGAGCCCTCTTCCTCCTCCAAACGCCATGTGGGGCCGTATGTGGAACACCGGCCGCAGCAGCAACCCCGAGCACGAGTTGTGTGTCCGCGCGGACGGCGCGAGGAAGCGTGCGGCGAGGAAGTGGACAAACCAGGGCCTCGAGCCGCCGTCAAGACTCCTCCATCGCGAGACGGATGAGTACGACCGCCGGCATGAGCGGTCGCCCTCCTCGGCCGTGGGCTCTTCCTCTGCCGCGAGGGGCCCTTCCGGCGCGGCGCTTCTCCCCGTGAAGAGGGAGTGGTCGGAGGAGCCGAAGAACCGCGAGCTCGTCGTCGTCAAGCAGGAGGCGGAGGAGATCGAGCGCCAAGGCGTCATTGGGCCCGAAGATTTCGTGTCCGATGTCAATGCGGTCGCGGCCACCATTGACAAATGGAGCTTGCGCGAGGAGGAGGGGAGCCGGCGCCACGACGAGGGACCTCATGCTCAAGCAGAAGGCCGCGGCCAACCTTGCCGCGAAGGAGCAGAGGCAGAAGTTCATCGTTCTCGTCAGCTCAGACGAGGAGGACCGAGCTCCTCCACCGCGTCGTCCTCGGCTGCGAGCTCTTCCATTTTGGCACATCGTCCTCGGCCTTGCCGCCGCGAGATTCCCCACCCCCCTCGAGTAGTAGTAGTAGAATGTTGTATGTATGATCATGTAGTATGTGATGAACTAGTGTGTGATCATGTAGTATGTGATGAACTAGTGTGGTTGCAATTTCTCCCGCGGAAGTTTTTTTTTCAAATTATAAAGTTTTATATACGGGGTCTACTCTACCGCGCATGATTTTGACCCGCAAAACATATCTTTGTCGAACTGTAAATGCCTTATACGGGTCGGCATTATATGGGGTCTGCTAGAGATGCTCTTACAATCTTGTGACAAACTAGCAGTAGATTCTTGAAGTCATATGTTGTTGGGCCACACACAATCGGTGTCATTTTAGAACTGATCTACCTGAGTGAGATGGTTACTCTGAAAATATAAATATACACGTTATTTTAATTTTCATTTGTGCTTCTAATTGGGTAGTAGTACTTTTTTTTGTGAGGAGGGTATTAGTAATGTCAGCCCCATCCCAGAATAATTAACAAAATAACTCTGTTCCCTAGATTGGTAAGCAATATACTCCTATGTGGACAAATACTCAAATAGGGCAACCTGCAGCTACATCGGACCAGACTATTGTTATTCCTTTTTCAGTACTACCACTTTCTTCTACATATCTGCAAACTATGTTCTAACTTCTGAACTCTCAACCAGTTCATCTGTCCATGTACAAAAAACATATAATCTATTATTTCTTCCTCTATCCATTACATGCTACCCATTTATCAATTTTATACTCCTACATTGTTATCCAGAATAACCATGTGATGTAGCCATTCGATCAATAATATTTATTTATTTAAGCTACAAACTCAACAATTTTGTTTGAGTACTATATTTTTATTTGAACCTCAATGACCTTTGATGTAAAGATATGTTGCGTATTACTTTCATGGTGTCACTAGTAGAAAAGGGGGCAATGGTCCAGGCAGGGCCAGCCCATTAGTCCCGGTTCAGTCTAGAACCGGGACCAATGGGGCATGGACCCGGTTAAGTGAGCCGAGGGCGGCCGGGCCACGTGGGCCATTGGTCCCGGTTCGTCTGGAGCTTTGGTCCCGGTTGGTGGGACGAACCGGGACCAATGATCCTCGCTCCTGGCCCACCACTATTAGTCCCGGTTGGAGGCATGAACCGGGACCAAAGGCTGCCCATTAGTCTCGGTTCATACCACCAACCGGGACTAAAGGCTTGGTCCTTGTTCAGGCCAGAGTTTAGTCCCACCTCGCCAACCGAAGGGGCCTCACACCGGTTTATAAGCCCCTCCCTCTCTGCCTTGTTGAGCTCCTCTCAAAATGAAAATAGATGCCCTTATACAGGGAATTTGACCTAAATTCATACCGAATTTCTCTGAAGTTAGTAGAAATTTATTATGAATTTAGGTTGAATTTTCTCTATAAGCGCATCTATGCTCATTTTTTAGTAAAGCTAATCACAACTATTTTTTTCTTCTATTTATTTCTGAGTAGTTTTTTATATAGTTTTTTTTCTTTTCTGCTATATTTATTTTTTCTTTTTATTTCTGAGTTGTAATAAGTCATTAAAAATAAGCATCTATGCTCATTTTTTAAGTAAAGTTAATCACAACTATTTTTTCTTCTATTTATTTCTGAGTTGTAATAAGTCATTAAAAATAAGCGTCTATGCTCATTTTTTAGTAAAGTTAATCACAACTATTTTTTTCTATTTATTTCTAAGTAGTTTTTTATATCGTTTTTTTTTCTTCTATATTTATTTTTTCCTTTTTATTTCTGAGTTGTAATAAGTCATTAAAAATAAAAGAGAGGCGCAATGCTTGTTAATTAGCTTCAAGCCTTTGGAATAGTGTAAACTGACCGCACATAGCTCGTGCAGTCTACCTAATCCTCAAGGCTTGAAGCTAAGCAACGTCTTGAGTGAGCATTGAGCCTCTTCTTCATCGTCTCTGCACTCAGGGCTTATAAATCGCTGCGAGTGCCTCTCGCTTGGCGAGGTGGGACTAATTAAAAACAGCTGCAGAAAGAATCTACTAAAAACCAGCTGCAAAAAATAAATAAGTAATTAGACGGGTGCATTGGTACCGGTTGGTGACACCAACCGGTACCAATACCCCTCTTTGGTCCCGGTTGGTGGCACCAACGGGACCAATCTCTTTGTCGGTTGGAGCCACCAACCGGGACCAAAGGTTCGTTCCCGCCCTTTGGGCTGCTGAAAAGAGGCCTTTGGTTCGGTTGGTGGCACCAATGAGACTAAAAGACATTAGTCCCGTTTAGGTACGAACCGAGACCACTTTGCTATATAAGTAGCACTTAGCAAAATTTGACAACCGCATCCCCACTTCGATCTCTTCTCCTCCTCTCCCGACGCCTTGGCTGTCCCTGCCGCCACCTCACCATCGTCGCCCGCCCGCCCGCCCGTCGCCGCCGCCCCCACCCGCCCACGCCGCCCGCCCTGTCCGCCCAGCGTCGCCGCCCGCCGCGCCGCCTCGCGCCGTCGCCGCCCCTTACCGCACCTCGCCGTCGCCGTCGCCGTCGGCCTTTGGTTATTTTTCATGCATTTACTGATTATTTTGAGCTATAAGACCCTGAAATTGAAAAGCATTTCAAATGAACTCTGAAAAGGTTGGAAGTTGGCATGGTATCATCATTTCATCCACATAGCATGTGCAAGAAAGTTGACTGGGTTACGGCAAAAACTGGATGCACTTCATGTACAAAACGGACAATCTCTTTCAAAGTATCAGGATTTCATATGGAAACTTGTCTGTTACAATAGACATTTCAAATGAACTACGAAAACGTTGAAAGTTGGCATGGTATCATCATAATAGTTGTGGACAAAGTCTTTACTTTTTCTTCGCTTGTGTCCTTTCCTTATTGCGCTGTAACCATGGATAATCTTCATCATTTATCAGGATGCTTGGGTCAGCCTTGACTTTGAAGGGAGGAATTTCATGAAACTTTTCATAATGTTCGGACATGTCTGTCTTTCCCTCCACTCCCACGATGTCCCTTTTTCCTGAAAGAACTATGTGGCGCTTTGGCTCACCGTATGATGTATTCACTTCCTTATTTTTTTTTCTTTTTCTCGGTTTCACATAGATAACCTGTGCCACATCATTGGCTAGGACGAACGGTTCGTCAGTGTACCCAAGATTGTTCAGATCCACTGTTGTCATTCCATACTGTAGGTCTACCTGTACCCCGCCTCCTGACAGATTGACCCAGTTGCATTTAAACAAAGGGACCTTAAAATCTACTCCGTAGTCAAGTTCCCATATGTCGACTATGTAACCATAATATGTGTCCTTTCCCCTCTCGGTGGCTGCATCAAAGCGGACACCGTTGCTTTGGTTGGTGGCTCTTTTGATCTTGGGCGATCGTGTAAAATCTATTCCCATTTATCTCGTATCCTTTCCAAATCATTATAGTCGAAGATGGTCCCCTGGACAACGAGTACAACTCCTCACAAACAGTGTTTTCACCTCGAGGCGTGTTTCCAACCAAGCTGCTGAAAGTCTGATGTGTTCACATGTAATCCGATCGTCGACTTGCTCCGGGTGTTTGGAGCATGATCGTTCTTGTGTTCATCGACATAAGGGGTCACCAAGGTAGAGTTTTGTATAACTGTGTAGTGTGCTTGAGACCAAGAATATCCGTCCCTGCATATTATTGTCTCCCCTCCAAGCGTGCCTTTTCCAGTCAGTCTCCCCTCATACCGTAATTTAGGGAGACCTATCTTCTTAAGGCCAGGAATGAAGTCAACACAAAACCCAATGACATCCTCTGTTTGATGGCCCATGGAGATGCTTTCTTCTAGCCTAGCGCGGTTTTGGACATATTTCTTTAGGACTCCCATGAACCTCTCAAAGGGGTACATATTGTGTAGAATACGGGGCCCAGAATGACAATCTCGTCAACTAGATGAACTAGGACGTGCGTCATGATATTGAAGAAGGATGGTGGGAACACCAGCTCGAAACTGACAAGACATTGCACCACATCACTCCTTAGCCTTGGTATGATTTCTGGATCAATCACCTTCTGAGAGATTGCATTGAGGAATGCACATAGGTTCACAATGGCTAATCAGACATTTTCCGGCAGAAGCCCCCTCAATGCAACTGGAAGCAGTTGCGTCATAATCACGTGGCAGTCATGAGACTTTAGGTTCTGAAACTTTTCCTCTGCCATATTTATTATTCCCTTTATATTCAACGAAAAGCCAGTCGGGACCTTCATACTAAGCAGGCATTCAAAGAAGATTTCCTTCTCTTCTTTGGTAAGAGTGAAGGAAATATGCCCTAGAGGCAATAATAAAGTTATTATTTATTTCCTCATATCATGATAAATGTTTATTATTCATGCTAGAATTGTATTAACCAGAAACATGATACATGTGTGAATATATAGCTCATTAATCAAAGATGGTTATGTTTCCTAACCATAGACATGTGTTGTCATTTGATTAACGGGATCACATCATTAGGAGAATGATGTGATTGACTTGACCCATTCCGTTAGCTTAGCACTTGATCGTTTAGTATGTTGCTATTGCTTTCTTCATGACTTATACAAGTTCCTATAACTATGAGATTATGCAACTCCCGTTTACCGGAAGAACACTTTGTGTGCTACCAAACGTCACAACGTAACTGGGTGATTATAAAGGAGCTCTGCAGGTGTCTCCAAAGGTACATGTTGAGTTGGCGTATTTCGAGATTAGGTTTTGTCACTCCGATTGTCGGAGAGGTATCTCTGGGCCCTCTCGGTAATGCACATCAATATAAGCCTTGCAAGCAATGTAGCTAATAAGTTAGTTACGAAATGATGCATTACGTAACGAGTAAAGAGACTTGCCGGTAACGAGATTGAACTAGGTATTAGGTTACCGATGATCGAATCTCAGGCAAGTAACATACCGATGACAAAGGGAACAACGTATGTTGTTATGCAGTTTGACTGATAAAGATATTCGCCGAATATGTAGGCGCCAATATGAGCATCTAGGTTCCGCTATTGGTTATTGACCGGAAACGAGTCTCGGTCATGTCTACATAGTTCTCGAACCCGTAGGGTCCGCACGCTTAAGGTTTCGATGACAGTTATATTATGAGTTTATGAGTTTTGATGTACCAAAGTTTGTTCGAAGTCCCGTATGAGATTACGGACATGACGAGGAGTCTTGAAATGGTCGAGACATGAAGATTGATATATTGGTAGCTTATATTTGGATGTCGGAAGTGTTCCGGGTGAAATCGGGATGTTGCCGGAGTACCGGGAGGTTACCGGAACCCCCCGGGAGCTTAATGGGCCTAGCAAGGGCGCCCCCCCTCTTTCCTTCTCCTCCTCTCCCTTTCCTTCCCCTCTCCTAGTCCAACAAGGAAGGAGGGAGTCCTACTCCCGGTGGGAGTAGGACTCCCCATGGCGCGCCCCCTCCTAGGCCGGCCGCCCCTTCCCCCCTTGCTCCTTTATATACGGGGGCAGGGGGCACCTCTAAGACACAACAATTGATCTCTTGATCTCTTAGCCGTGTGCGGTGCCCCCCTCCACCATAGTCCTCAATAATATTGTAGCGGTGCTTAGGCGAAGCCCTGCGACGGTAGAACATCAAGATCGTCACCACGCCGTCGTCTTGTGGAACTCTTCCCGACATTCTTTGGATCGAGTACGGGATCGTCATCGAGCTGAACATGTGCTAGAACTCGGAGGTGCCGTAGTTTTGGTTCTTGATCGGTCGGGCCGTGAAGACGTACGACTACATCAACCGCGTTGTTCTAACGCTTTCGTTTTCGGTCTACGAGGGTACGTGGACAACACTCTCCCCTCTCGTTGCTATACATCACCATGATCTTGCTTGTGCGTAGGAATTTTTTTGAAATTACTACATTCCCCAACAGTGGCATTCGAGCCAGGTTTTATGCGTAGATGTTATATGCACGAGTAGAACACACGTGAGTTGTGGGCGATACAAGTCATACTGCTTACCAGCATGTCGTACTTTGGTTCGGTGGTATTGTTGGATGAAGCGGCCCGGACCGACATTACGCGTACGCTTACGCGAGACTGGTTCTACCGACGTGCTTTGCACACAGGTGGCTGGCGGGTGTCTGTTTCTCCAACTTTAGTTGAACCGAGTGTGGCTACGCCCGGTCCTTGCGAAGGTTAAAACAGCACTAACTTGATGAACTATCGTTGTGGTTTTGATGTGTAGGTAAGAACGGTTCTTGCTCAGGCCGTAGCAGCCACGTAAAATTTGCAACAACAAAGTAGAGGACGTCTAACTTGTTTTTGCAGGGCATGTTGTGATGTGATATGGTCAAGACGTGATGCTATATTTTATTGTATGAGATGATCATGTTTTGTAACCGAAGTTATCGGCAACTGGCAGGAGCCATATGGTTGTCGCTTTATTGTATGAAATGCAAACGCCCTGTAATTGCTTTACTTTATCACTAAGCGGTAGCGATAGTCGTAGAAGCAATAGATGGCGTAAATGACAATGATGCTACGACGGAGATCAAGGTGTCATGCCGGTGACGATGGTGATCACGACGATGCTTCGGAGATGAAGATCACAAGCACAAGATGATGATGGCCATATCATATCACTTATATTGACTGCATGTGATGTTTATCCTTTATGCATCTTATCTTGCTTTGATTGACGGTAGCATTTTAAGATGATCTCTCACTAATTATCAAGAAGTGTTCTCCCTGAGTATGCACCGTTGCGAAAGTTCTTCATCTTTGAGACACCACGTGATGATCGGGTGTGATAGGCTCTACGTTCAAATACAACGGTGCAAAACAGTTGCACACGCGAATACTCAGTTAAACTTGACGAGCCTAGCATATCAGATATGGCCTCGGAACACGGAGACCGAAAGGTCGAACGTGACTCATATAGTAGATATGATCAACATAGTGATGTTCACCATTGAAACTACTCCATCTCACGTGATGATCGGACATGGTTTAGTTGATTTGGATCACGTGGTCACTTAGATGACTAGAGAGATGTCTGTCTAAGTGGGAGTTCTTAAGTAATATGATTAATTGAACTTAAATTTATCATGAACTTAGTACTGATAGTATTTTGCTTGTCTATGTTTGTTGTAGATAGATGGCTCGTCTTTGTTGTTCCGTTGAATTTTAATGCATTCCTTGAAAGCTAAGTTGAAAGATGATGTTAGCAATTACGGACTGGGTCCGTAATTTGAGGATTATCCTCATTGCTGCCTGGAAGAATTACGTCTGGAAGCACCGCTGGGTGCGAACTGCTGCAGATGCTGGCCCGACAACGTGAAGAACGTCTGGCAGAGCAAAGCTGATGACTACTCGATAGTTCAGTGTGCCGTGCTTTACGGCTTAGAACCGGGGCTTCAACGACGTTTTGAACGTCATGGCGCATATGAGATTTTCCAGGAGTTGAAGTTAATATTTCAAGCAAATGCCTGGATTGAGAGATATGAAGTCTCCAATAAGTTCTATAGCTGTAAGATGGAGGAGAATAGTTCTGTCAGTGAACATATGCACATAATGTCTGGGTAAAATAATCACTTGATTCAACTGGGAGTTAATCTTCCTGATGATAGTTTCAATGACATAATTCTTCAATCACTGCCACCAAGCTACAAGAGCTTCGTGATGAACTATAATATGCAAGGGATACCCGAGCTCTTCGCAATGCTAAAAGCTGCGGAGGTAGAAATCAAGAAGGAGCATCAAGTGTTTATGGTCAATAAGACCACTAGTTTCAAGAAAAAGGGCAAAGGGAAGAAAAAGTGGAACTTCAAGAAGAACAGCAAACAAGTTGCTGCTCAAGAGAAGAAACCCAAGTCCGGACCTAAGCACGAGATCGAGTGCTTCTACCGCAAGCGGATGGACATCGGAAGCGGAACTGCCCCAAGTATTTGGCGAATAAGAAGGATGGCAAAGTGAACAAAGGTATATGTGATATACATGTTATTGATGTGTACCTTACTAATGCTCGCAGTAGCACCTGTGTATTTGATACTGGTTCTGTTGCTAATATTAGCGACTCGAAACAGGGACTACGGATTAAGCGAAGATTGGCTAAGGACGAGGTGACGATGCACGTTGGAAATGTTTCCAAAGTCGATGTGATCGCGGCCGGCACGCTACCTCTACATCTACCATCGGGATTAGTTTTAGACCTCAATAATTGTTATTTGGTGCCAGCGTTAAGCATGAACATTATATCTGGATCTTGTTTTATGCGAGACGGTTATTCATTTAAATCAGAGAATAATGGTTGTTCTATTTATATGAATAATATCTTTTATGGTCATGCACCCTTGAAGAGTGGTCTATTTTTATTAAATCTCGATAGTAATGATACACATATTCATAATGTTAAAGCCAAAAGATGCAGAGTTGATAAAGATAGTGCAACTTATTTGTGGCACTGCCGTTTGGGTCATATTGGTGTAAAGCGCATGAAGAAACTCCATACTGATGGACTTCTGGAATCACTTGATTATGAATCACTTGGTACTTGCGAACCATGCCTCATGGGCAAGATGACTAAAACGCCGTTCTCTGGAACTATGGAGCGAGCAACTGATTTGTTGGAAATCATACATACTGATGTATGTGGTCTTATGAATATTGAGGCTCGCGGCAGGTATCGTTATGTTCTCACCTTCACAGATGATTTGAGCAGATATGGGTATATCTACTTGATGAAACACAAGTCTGAAACATTTGAAAAGTTGAAAGAATTAGAGTGAAGTGGAAAATCATTGTAACAAGAAAATAAAATTCCTACGATCTGATCGTGGAGGAGAATATTTGAGTTACGAGTTTGGTTTACATTTGAAGCAATGCGGAATAGTTTCGCAACTCACGCCACCCGAAACACCACAACGAAATGGTGTGTCCGAACGTCGTAATCGTACTCTACTAGATATGGTGCGATCTATGATGTCTCTTACTGATTTACCGCTATCGTTTTGGGGTTATGCTTTAGAGACGGCCGCATTCACGTTAAATAGGGCACCATCAAAATCCGTTGAGACGACGCCTTATGAACTGTGGTTTGGCAAGAAACCAAAGTTGTTGTTTCTTAAATTTGGGGTTGTGATGCTTATGTGAAGAAACTTCAACCAGATAAGCTCGAACCCAAATCGGAGAAATGTGTCTTCATAGGATACCCAAAAGAGACTATTGGATACACCTTCTATCACAGATCTGAGGGCAAGATTTTTGTTGCTAAATTTGGATCCTTTCTAGAGAAGGAGTTTCTCTCGAAAGAAGTGAGTGGGAGGAAAGTAGAACTTGATGAGGTAATTGTACCTGCTCCCTTATTGGAAAGTAGTGCATCACAAGAACCGGTTCTTGTGACAACTGCACCAATCAGTGAGGAAGCTAATGATAATGATCATGAAACTTCGGATCAAGTTACTACCGAACCTCGTAGGTCTACCAGAGTAAGATCCGCACCAGAGTGGTACGGTAATCCTATTCTGGAAGTCATGTTACTTGACCATGACGAACCTACGAACTATGACGAAGCGATGATGAGCCCAGATTCCGCAAAATGGCTTGAGGCCATGAGATCTGAGATGGGATCCATGTATGAGAACAAAGTACGGACTTTGGTTGACTTGCCCGATGATCATCAAGCCATTGAGAATAAATGAATCTTCAAGAAGAAGACTGACGCTGATGGTAATGTAACTGTCTACAAAGCTCGACTTGTTGCGAAAGGTTTTCGACAAGTTCAAGGGGTTGACTACGATGAGACTTTCTCACCCGTAGCGATGCTTAAGTCTGTTCAAATCATGTTAGCAATTGCCGCATTTTATGATTATGACATTTGGCAAATGGATGTCAAAACTGCATTCCTGAATGGTTTTCTAGAAGAAGAGTTGTATATGATGCAGCCGGAAGGTTTTGGCGATCCAAAAGATGCTAACAAAGTGTGTAGGCTCCAACGGTCCATTTATGGATTGGTGCAAGCATCTCGGAGTTGGAATAAATGCTTTGATAGTGTGATCAAAGCATATGGTTTTATACAGACTTTTGGAGAAGCCTGTATTTACAAGAAAGTGAGTGGGAGCTCTGTGGCATTTCTGATATTATATGTAGATGACATATTGTTAATTGGAAATGATATAGAATTTCTGGATAGCATAAAGGGATACTTGAATAAAAGTTTTTCGATGAAAGACCTCGGTGAAGCTGCTTACATATTGGGCATCAAGATCTATAGACATAGATCAAGACGCTTAATTGGACTTTCACAAAGCACATACCTTGATAAAGTTTTGAAAAAGTTCAAAGTGGATCAGGCAAAGAAAGGGTTCTTGCCGGTATTACAAGGTGTGAAGTTGAGTCAGACTCAATGCCCGACCACAGCAGAAGCTAGAGAGAAAATGAAAGATGTTCCCTATGCTTCAGCCATAGGCTCTATCATGTATGCAATCTTGTGTACGCACACGATGTATGCTTAGCAATAAGTTTGGCGGGGAGGTACCAAAGTAATCCGAAGTGGATCATCGACAGCGGTCAAGAATATCTGAAATACCGAAAAGGACTAAGGATATGTTTCTCGTTTATGGAGGTGACAAAGAGCTAGTCGTAAATGGTTACATCGATGCAAGCTTTGACACTGATCCGGATGATTCTAAATCGCAAACTGGATACGTGTTTATATTGAACGGTGGAGCTGTCAGTTGGTGCAGTTCTAAACAAAGTGTCGTGGCAGGATCTACATGCGAAGCGGAATACATAGCTGCTTCGGAAGCAGCATATGAAGGGGTCTGGATGAAAGAGTTCATTTCCGATCTAGGTGTCATACCTAGTGCATCGGGACCAATGAAGATCTTCTGGGACAAAGTAATCCAGAAGGGGATCACTGGACCTTGGCAAAGCAATCCAGATTTCACAAGAGGACCAAGCACATCAAGAGACGCTCCAATTCCATCCGGGACCAAGTCCAGGTGGGAGACATAGAGATTTGCAATATACATACGAATCTGAATGTTGCAGACCCGTTGACTAAGCCTCTTCCACAAGCAAAACATGATCAGCACCAAGACTCCATGGGTGTTAGAATCATTACTGTGTAATCTAGATTATTGACTCTAGTGCAAGTGGGACACTAAAGGAAATATGCCCTAGAGGCAATAATAAAGTTATTATTTATTTCCTCATATCATTATAAATGTTTATTATTCATGCTAGAATTGTATTAACCGGAAACATAATACATGTGTGAATATATAGACAAACTTAATGTCACTAGTATGCCTCTACTTGACTAGATCATTAATCAAAGATGGTTATGTTTCCTAACCATAGATATGTGTTGTCATTTGATTAGCGGGATCACATCATTAGGAGAATGATGTGATTGACTTGACCCATTCTGTTATCTTAGCACTTGATCGTTTAGTATGTTGCTATTGCTTTCTTCATGACTTATACAAGTTCCTATAACTATGAGATTATGCAACTCCCGTTTACCGGAAGAACACTTTGTGTGCTACCAAACGTCACAACGTAACTGGGTGATTATAAAGGAGCTCTACAGGTGTCTCCAAAGGTACATGTTGAGTTGGCGTATTTCGAGATTAGGTTTTGTCACTCTGATTGTCGGAGAGGTATCACTGGGCCCTCTCGGAAATGCACATCATTATAAGCCTTGCAAGAAATGTAGCTAATAAGTTAGTTACGGAATGATGCATTACGTAACGAGTAAAGAGACTTGCCAGTAACGAGATTGAACTAGGTATTGAGATACCGACGATCGAATCTCGGGCAAGTAACATACCGATGACAAAGGGAACAACGTATGTTGTTATGCGGTTTGACCGATAAAGATCTTCGTAGAATATGTAGGCGCCAATATGAGCATCCAGGTTCCGCTATTGGTTATTGACCGGAAACGAGTCTCGGTCATGTCTACATAGTTCTCGAACCCGTAGGGTCCGCACGCTTAAGGTTTTGATGAAAGTTATATTATGAGTTTATGAGTTTTGATATGCCGAAGTTTGTTCAGAGTCCCGGATGAGATTATGGACATGATGAGGAGTCTCGAAATGGTCGAGACATGAAGATTTTAAAAGCCCTTTATGTGGTGTCGCTCAGACGCCCGACTGTGGCATTTCTTTTAAAGCCCTTGATGTGGTGTCGCTCAGACGCCCGACTGTGGCATTTCTTTTAAAGCCCTTTATGTGGTGTCGCTCAGACGCCCGACTGTGGCATTTCTTTTAAAGCCCTTTATGTGGTGTCGCTCAGACGCCCGACTGTGGCATTTCTTTTAAAGCCCTTTATGTGGTGTCGCTAAGACGCCCGACTGTGGCATTGCTTGTTATTTATTTCATAAATTTTAATACTACTATGTTAATGCATTTTCATAAATAACCGCCTGCATGCATCAGATTTTTTTTTGACTGACGTCATGAGCACAAAATATTTTCAGCACACCATTGTTATGTTATACCTGTGTTCATAATGTTTGCGAGTACATTCAAAGTACTCACTGGCTTGTCCCTGGCTATTGTCTTGGCCAGATTTCTTGCGCGGAAAGGAGCGACCGTGTTGATAACCCCGGAACCCACGCAATGGAGATAGCAGCCTCGCAAAGATAGGAGTTAACCTGGTCAGCTGTTCCCGTGGGAAATGGAGTCCCATAGACACTGATGTTTCACAACCCGCTTCCGCCATCAACCACTAGAAACCATTTGTTGTACTCACAGGCCAGAATGGTCTTGTACTACATATTTTGTATTTCGCTTGGGATTACTGTATCAAGTTGGTGCCTCATCAGCTAACAGTTATCCTGGGGCTGGTGAGCACAACGGCCATTTTCTGGGAATTAACACCCGGAGAACCGGTCGCCACATGTTTGTGACCATCAATGATTGGCCTGCTCTCAGTAACCTTTCAGGACAGACAAACAAGGGATACCGCACATGCACGCATTGTTTGATGATACTGACAGTATATATTTGGATAATTGTAACAAGAATGTGTACCTGGGACATCGTCGATTTCTTTCGGGCAGTCATCCCGTAAGAAAGAAAGGCAAGCATTTCAAAGGTGAGGTAGATCACCGACGAAGCCTCGACACCGTACCGGTGATGAGGTACATGATATGGTAAAGGATTTGAAGGTAATCTTTGGAAAGGGTCCTGGCGGACAATCTTTGGAAAGACACTGACGGACGCACACCCATGTGGAAGAAGAAACCTATATTTTGGGACCTGCCCTATTGAAAGACCTAGAGGTCCGCTCTACAATCAACATGATGCACGTGACAAAGAATCTTTGCGTGACCCTGCTGTCGGTGGGAAACGACACCTATGGGATCACGAGGATCCCTTCTGCGGTTGCGGGGCGCGGGATTGTGAGAAGAGCAGGATTAGTAACTAGCACAAGGATCGTTTACCCAGGTTCGGGCCGCGAGGATGCGTAAAACTCTAGTCTTGCTTTGGTGGATGTATTGAGTGTTCTTGAGCTCCTGAACTAGCTATCGTGGCTACCTCGTTCAAAAGAGCCAAATCCCTCTCCAGTACGCCATGGGCCTCCTTTTATAGACGAAAGGGGCTGCCACAGTGGCACACAGGAGGTGGAAAGGCCCACAGTGCTATGAGCTTATCGCTCGTATTACAGGACAAGGAGCATTTAATGCGTAGCTTAGGTGTCCTCTTGCTTTATCGGGGACGGGAGCGAGGCCCATCGCGTCTATCGCCGCTCCTCCTCGCTTCGACACGCGCCTTGGCCAGCGATGCATGCGGCGCAGGCAGGCAAGCGGGTGAGGTGGCGCAGTGGTGGAGCCTCTGTGAAGATCTGCATGCCGCCACGCAGGCTTGTGCTGAGTTGGCCTGGAAGCTGCATGTTGCCACACAGGTGCCTGCCCAGCTGGTTGGGCTGGTAGCTGCATGTGAACAACGGTGGAGACTTGGTTGGTGCGGGCATGGCAGTGGCCCCGCTGACGCCCTTGGTGAGGGTCTTGCCGGGTGGCCCGGCAAGGGTCTTGCTGTGGTGCGCTGTCGTCCCCGGCAAGGGTCTTGCCGGGGGTCTTGTGGGTTTCCTCGGCAAGGATCTCGTCGAGGATCGTTGCCTTCCAATCCTTATCTGATCATGAATATTCTCTGTCTTCACAACGATCTGCATGCCACCATGGAGGTGCCTCCCGAGCCCTGGGCCAACGTGGTCGATGGTGTTGGAGACCGTGGGTTCGAGGGTGGCTCACCCTGCTGGTGTGGGCGAGCCACCCCGGCAAGGGGCTTGCCGGGGCTGCTGAGGCTGCCCCGGCAAGGGTCTTGTCAGGGAAACCTGGTTCGTCCATCTGCTCTCTTATGTGGATGGTTTGGTCGAAGATATGTATGCCATCTCAGAGGCGCCTCCCGAGCCCTGGGCTCAAGGGTGGTCCGCTCCGTTGGCAGTGGGCAGGCGGCCCTGGCAAGGTTCTCGCCGGGGCCGTGGGGGTTGCCCCGGTAAGGGTATTGCCGGGGGAACCCTCCTTGCCTGCTTGCTCTTGGTGTTTCTGGTCTGGGCGTCGCTTTGACCATCTTGTGGGTTCGACTCCTCCCTTCTGCCCTGCTAAGTGTGGATTCGGCCTGTGGCTCTGACTGCCCGTGCACAAGTAAGGGGTACAAAGAAGTGCCCCTACTTTGGTACACCGACAGGAACCCCCGGGCCTGGGCCACACATAGGCGCAACGCCTTGTTGGTCCAGGCCCAAGACGGTGCGCGGGCAGGCGGGGCGGTTTTTACCGCAGTATCTATCCGTCCGCCATGCTTCCCCATGATCTGCGTTGAATGCGTGACGTGGGGGTCGCGCGCGCGCACGGGTGATCAAAGCATGCTTGCGTCATCTTGCAGTGAATAGTAAAGAGGCGGTTTGCGCGTCCCTTCGAGACCTCGGGGCCGCCGGTCATTTACTATCCGTACCTGGGAACCGTCGCTCCACGCGTCCCATTACCCCGTCTCTCGTGCCACGTACGCCTCATGCATGATGAAGAGCGAATGACAGGCCTGCGGGATACGGGAAGGCATGCACGGGTGGGTCGATTCCCATGCTCCTTCAATTGGGCGGGGAGGGCGGTCGACGGCCCCGCCCGTTGTCACTTCAATGAACCGGATTGGCCGAGAGGGGCGGCCGAGCCCCGCCCCCGCTTCTTTATAAGGAGGGGAGCGGGAGGAACGGCACCCCTCAATCCTTCGTCACCTGCTTCTATCCATTCCTGCTCCGTCCTTCCTTCTGCCATGGCGAGGGGGCATGGCGACGCTTCATCGGTGGCGGCGAGGGTCTCGGCTAGACAATGCATCGCCCTTCCCCAAGAGCTCGTGGTGGCAGAGCTAGCTGGTAGAGGAAGGGAAAGGGGGCGAGGTCAAGGCCGTCGCGGCGCTCGAGGGAGAGGAGAACGGGGTGGCAGATCGGCCTCGCCTCCGCCAGCGGCCCTCCCCCGGTGGAGGGTCACGTCGGGGATAACCCTTATGATTTCTTCATCAGGCTGCGCCAGCCGCCGCGCTGTCGTCTTCGCCTCCCCCCATATGAACAACCAACTAACCATCTGAACTACCATATGAATCACAATCTAACCAATGCAACTAGGGAGCAATTAACTCTACAAGCTAAGCAAGTGCAAATACCTGCTCCTCCACAGCAGGCGGCACAACGGGGGCATCTGGATTGACCGTGCCGCTCGGCCCCTTCACCTTCTGCAGCGATGAGGCAGAGCCCGCCACATCCGCAGTGGTTGCGAGTTTCCCCGCACTGTCGTGAACGCCGCCGACATCCGTGGTTGCCGCGCCTAGACCCTGCAGCTCCACCACATCTCCGGCCGCTGCGCTGCCGTCGCCACGAGCGTTGGCCATCTTACAGATGGAGGCGATGAAGGTGAGGAAGAGGATGCGGTGGGGGAGAGCGAGATGGTGCGGTGGAGGCAGTGGAGGAGAGCGAGATGACGCCGGTGGGGGAGAGGAAGACGATGCGGCAGGGAGGGGATTTGGGGGTAAATGGTAGGGGCGATGGAGGTGGTTGCCCTCTTTATATGATGGGACATTTCGGGCATGTCCATGGACACGTGCTACCCCACGACCACGATCTCGCATGCGGCCATGTATACGTGGCCCCACTCGTCAGCTTACGGTCAAAGGCATTGACCCGACGACAACGTCCGTTATAACCTGTTTTGAGGGTTTCGGGCAAGGGAGTGGAGAAAAGTGAGCAAAAGTTAACAGAGTGGGGATGAATGAGTAGAGCTAAGGAACCAGGAGCACAGAAATAAAAATCCCTTTTGTGTATGGGGCAATGAGATATTCATGAACAAGCATCAAGTGATGAAACTGATAAGGATTATTAGCAAAAAGATACAAATTGTGGCAAGCAAATTATTTGTTTATGCTATATCCAACACAACAGTGAGCTGTAGGATGGTAACTACAAACTCTGTAGCCTTGTCTTTTTACTGCCCATAATGAGTTGTTAGACAATAATGTCTGAATCTTTTTCATTCGCAGTGGTTCCCGAAGCAGTTCACTCAAGATTACCTCGCAAATTACATGATTGGTGGACACACAATAAAGGTTAAAGTATTTCATCCAGACTACAGTGAGCATTGAGAAGTCGTAATGAAGATAGTGAAGGATGGATGGGCAACCATCACAAGGGGTTGGCCTAGAGTCATGCACACATTATGCATGAAGGAGGGCACAATATGGGCATTCCGCTTCAGCTTCTCCAGCAACCAAACTGTCTTTCGCCTCTCTCTTACAGCCTTTAGTATAACTGCGGTCCATCATTCTTTACTTGGTGCTTTTGTAGTTCTTCAGTATATGTACCTGTGCATCAAATTATGCATTCGTGGTTGAACCTATATTTGTAATAAACCTGGTTGGATATGAAATAAGTGATTGCCTAGTTTCAAATTCAAAAAGGTGATTTTTTCAGTTAGGGATTACACTGCACGTGCTTTGCAAAAGCGAAATGTCTGCGATAGATGTGGAGATCAGACACATTTCTAGGATTTACTACGTGTGTGATCAATCTCCACCGCACACACGATCAGCAGAAAAAACGTGTGTGATCAATCTCCACTCCACACACGATCAGCCAAGAAAAAACGTGTGCGATTAACTACAGTATCTCACACAGTTCTTTCTTATTAAATGTTTGTGATATTCACCTTACCACACACGCCTCGAAATTATTGACTGTTTGTGATGTTGTACGCATTGCAAACGTTTGGTACTTCTTAGATTAACTGTGTGGGTTGTACATACTAACGTAAACGTATTCATTGGATGGACCGTGTGGATTGTACATATGAACGGAAACGATTAGCGGAGGCTGACTGTGTGGGATAAACTTACGACCGGAAATGATTTCGCCTATATAATTGTTTTTAGCACTATTGTGCGTATAACCGTATTTGCTCGCTCGCCGGTCGCACACGACCTCATTTTGCCGAGCGTATATGCCAGGAGGGCATATCCCTGACGGTTTTTGGGTCGTGTGAGAAGGGCCCCCCTATCGCCCACACTCACTTGGCGACAGTTCCAAATTCCATCGCGGAAAGGGCTTTAAAACCATTTGTATAGCACCGACGCGTACTAGTGCACTTCGAGTATCGGAGAGGTATCTCTGGGCCCTCTCGGTAATGCACATCATATGAAGCCTTACAAGCAATGTGACTAATAAGTTAGTTACGGGATGATGCATTACAAAACAAGTAAAGAGACTTGCCAGTAACAAGATTGAACTAGGTAAGATACCGAGGATTGAATCTCGGGCAAGTAACATACCGATAACAAAGGGAATAACGTATGTTGATATTGCGGTTTGACCGATAAAGATCTTCATAGAATATGTGGGAAACAATATGAGCATCCAGGTTCCGCTATTGGTTATTGACCAGAGAGGTATCACTACTAGGAAAACCCTTACCAGTAGCGCTGGTTTTTTGGCTATTAGTAAGCTGGCAAAGGCGCCATCGCTGCTCTGGCGCTTCTAACTATTTTTTAGCAGTAGCGCTTGTTTGAACCAGCGCTATTGCTACCTGTATCTAGCAGTAGCGCGCTTCTGTCCATCACTACTGCTAATTCTAGTAGCGTGGCCCTTCAAAAAAAGCTACTGGTAAGCAGTGCTGCTACTACTCCAATACCCCACGCTACTGCTAGTATTTTCTTTTTTTGATGTTGTTGTATTCGTATTTTTACAGGTTTTATACAGTTACAACATACACATACACTGGAACTATATGAAAAAGGAATGTCTCATCATCATCATCGAAGTGGTACAACATAGTCTCATCATATCAACATAGTCTCAACACAAATGATGTCAATCTCATCATCATCTCGAAATAGTGATACAAGTTAATGATGACATGTCTCTTACATTGTCACCGTAGACACATATTTCATCATCTACCTAAACTAAGACATACACGATAAGAGCGATCACGATGATCAAAAGCGGTATTATGTAGTAGTTTTTGCAGCGGCGCTGGTTCTGAATCCCCTATTGTGCTATGAATCTCAAGTAACAAGCTTCGGCTTCCGCTCTGCTATCAAACCCTTTCTGGCTTCTGCCAGAGAAGCCAGAGACTTGGTCCTGACACTCTGGCCACTCATCATACACACCCAGAACATGCCCTACATACACGTCATACCACTTCCTCGCCATCGTTGATCTATATACCTGTCAGAGATGCACATATATATATACCACGAAGCGAATTCAACAAAACAATTATGAAAAAGAAGCAACATATATAGTAAACATAGTAAACAAATTTTATCGTATTGAAAGTAATTAACTAGAGAGCGGCACCATACGTCTACTAGTTTCGTTGTACTGAGAGATTTGAAGTTTCATTGTACAGAAAGTAACAAGTAACTAAACAAACACATTGTTTTTAAGCAGTGCACTCTTCCCATCTGTCCATATCCGGAATGGTGCACCCAAGCTTAGTGAAAGCCGTCATGTCCTGACGCTGTAGGGCAATGCGGGTTCGGACGCCAGCTCGCGATATTAGGCCGGCGTAGAACATCCCATTCTCTTCGAGGACATCTTTGATGATGATGGACACAATTTCCTATTGGATCCGGTAGAAATAATTTCAAAGTCGATTATTCGGCACGGCTCCAAAGGCTCCGGCCCATCTCTGGATATGGGTATCGGATGAAGATTTCATGCAAAGTGATTGCACATCCCTTCTATACTCCATCATTAGATGGATGACGTATAATCCATCATTCTCACTTCTTGCCGGTTGCTAGATGCAAGAGAAGTCTGTCTTGTGGCTGAAACAAAGCCTGGCCTTATTTGTTTTTTGTGTTGGATGTAACCACCCCGCAAGCTGAAGCCCAGCATACCTCTGTCCAGAACATACTTTTATGTTTGTGTAATCTTTCTTCTGTATGTTCTTCGACGGGTCCAAATATGGAGCGCGGGAGTAACGCGGGTAAAGAACAATGAGAACGACACGACACCCCCCGCTGCGCAAAATACACGATCAAGTTTAGCCTCCATGTGTGCAAAGTAACTATTGAAATGCACGAAAGGATGTATGTGTTATAGTGCTACCCGCGGATGACTTACCTAGGATGATAAGGTAGGAGAATTGTTTCTTTGTCCTTATTACTGACCAAGAATTCTTCGATGTACTGACTCGCATATTGACGGTTAGCATCGTTGATTGACAAGAAGCCCTCATGCATGTAGTATGGGTCCGCGACCACAAGACCAGTGAATTGCTCTCTCCTGACGATGTAGTTCATGTGCAGCACATACAGGCGGACAAACGTAAAATCGAGTGTCCTCATTTGAAACATCTGGAAGATGTAATCAAACCTCAGGAAGAAGAGGTCCACGGGGCATGTGTGGACTTGCAACTGCTCGGCACATGAACCGTATAGAGTGGGTATCTTGGATCATCCGAGGCGAGGAGGCTTCTCTCTGTCGAAAGCACATGGTTATGGTGTCTCCTGAGATCCCCTTCCATGGTAGCTAGTGCATTCGCCGGTACCATTGGCTCTCCCGCGACATGGATTAATGGCGCATGTTTCATCTATACATGGTCAACCTTGGTCGAAGGCAGCTGGTTGCTAGAACCAACATTGCCAGCTTTATTGGATTTTCTCGCCGTCGGTCTCTTCCTCTGCTTCTTCTTAGTGGGCTGAGGTGCTGGTGGGACTGTCAGACCCTCCCTGAGCACCACCCCTAGTGTTGCCGGGCTCAGCATTGGACGACTCTGGATAAGTAGTTGAGCTTGGGTGGAGCCGGCATCTGGAGGCGTGTCCTGCGAGGATTGCATGAACAAAGACTTCTTGCACTCCAAAGGACGTTCCGGCTCTGGTACATGCATCTCATATTCATATGGTTGACTCATTGTTACTTCGTTGTCAAAGGCAGTATTGAAATACTAGTTAAGGTCATCATCGGCCTCCTCCATATCATGATCCCTATCCTCTTCCATGGGGCAGATGGCATCATCTGCCGGCGGAACGGTTGGCCCTCCTTCCTCATGTCTCTCGATCATAGCAAGCAGCACAGACGATGGTTGTACTTGTGTAGGTGGTGTTGTGGTCATACCTACCTGAGGTCCCGTTGGTGTGCTCCCGGCCACCTCGACACGAAGAAGATTTTTTGGCCACAGGATTGGCCAATTTTTGCATTGGCCAAACTGCGTGGGGGTCTCGTCATCCTCTCCATCGGTTTGTATCAGACGAGGGAGACCCTCGTAGCCCGCTTTCACACTCTCCACGGAGAACCTTAAGGCGTTATCGGGCATCTTCCAGCGGTGAAATAATCGATCCTTAGGCTTCACTATAGTACCCTTCCCCACGTCCACCAACCCGCCCTTCATGTTGTAAAGGAGGGTGCACGGAGGGTGCACGGAGTGGAGCCGGCCTACAAAGACATATGCGTGCGGCGTCAGAGATCCAAAAAGAACGGCAACTGAAGATTAATTAATTAGTTGAGTTGATGAAGGTGCGACGACGCATATTTACCGTGAGGGCGTCGAGCTCAGCCAATGTCGACGGCCCGACATTGAAGCTAGAGACGGAGCTAGGGCTGCTGTGAGAGCTGGGTGGAGGAGCAGGTGCTAGATGAGGTGCGGTCGCGGTTGCCATACTAGGTACGGGTATGGGTGCGGTGTTCATTGAGTTGCTCCCGGTGAAGCTGGGCATGGAAAAATCACTTGGTGGCGCATTTGGATTTTGTTGCACCCATGTGGCCACTGTTGGAATCAAGCTTGTAAAGGCATCCACCATATCAGATCTACAGGCAGTGATTATCTCAGCTTTGGTCTCAGCTTTTGCTTTCTCCATCGCCCGCGCCACCTTCTCGTCGATAGTCACTTGACTGAACTTCTTTCTCTGTCTTTTGGCTTCGGGGTCCTCGCTATAATAGTACTTCCAACTGGCCCCATCCCCGGTGCCATGCACACGTCCATATTGCGGCCGCTGGCCGGGCGGGTGTCCCATCATTATGTTCATGGCCCGATTGAAAGGAGTGTCCCACTTGTACTTCGCCGATGACTGAGTCGACTGAGTCGACGAGTCGCTCTCGGCCGCAAGCTTGTGTTGCTCTCTCCTGCAAAATGGACCGTGAATCATTTACGAATGCGACTAGAATGTACTAGACTTCGTTGATCAGAACCTAATATGTAAGGTGGTAAAAGGATAATTACCAGTATTCTCATGAATTTCCTAGTCGGCACGTCGGTGAAAAAAAATCTTTTTCTTGGGGTCCCACGAGAATTGGGCCCTGATGAAGTCGTGCTCCTGCTGGTCGGTGAACTCAGCCAATGGGTCTGGGATCCCCTGACGTTCATGTTTTGTGTCCTCCTTAGCACACACGGGCCTCTTTCCCGTGCAACCACGACTTCGAAGGTGGTGGTTCCCCATGTTCTTTGCCTGCAGCTGCTTGCCTCTCTCCGACCTGGCCTTGGCAGCTTCTTCATTGCAAGTCTCCTTGAACTTTTCAAAGTCCTCTATCGTAATTTTCAAATTGTCTGTAACAATCTCGGCATAGGTTTCATGGTCTACTTGAATCGCCTTTTCACCCTAGTTTTCCAAGCGCTCAGTGCGATGCTGAACTTCCCTAGGGCTTTGTTGTGATTTTTTTCATGGCATCATGATCCCATGGGTCGACTTTGTCATTCCGACCGGGGAACAGGAATCTTGCGTGCGACCTAGTTAGAAGCAGCTTCTTCAAATGTTCATTCTTCCGTATTTTTGTGGTGTTGATGTTAGCGGTATCCCGTAGGATGCATGCTAGTTGGTTGTTGTAACACGCTGCCACTTCTCGCGGCTCTATTGGCTCGAACTCGCTAGGGTGCACCGCCGTGACCACCAATCTTCTAGTGCCGAGCTCATTTGGGCATCGTGTCCTATTTTCCTTCTTTCCCTCACTGGCTTGGGAGGTCCCACCTTCCGTGCTATAGTTAGGAACATCATCAGCGCCAGTCTCAGTGCCGGTGTCATTGGTGGCATCAGTGTCGGCGCCGGTGCCACCACCGTCGTCATCTGTCATGACAAGGCGGTCCGGACACCTAGCTTCCTGTCTCTCCTGATCCGCCAGAAAGTCGAGGTAGGCGTGTGCTCGACCTAATTGGGAGTGTGAACCTCCGGCCTCATCGGTGTCGGTCATGTTTCCTAGGGTTCAATGTCGTAGTCGTTTAATTATCGAGCTTTATATAATAAAGTGAATAATGACAAAAAAAGTGACCTTTGTTTTGCCAGAAATGTCGTTTCATTCCCGTCGCGACAAATCTCAAGCACTCGATATGTCCAACTTTCTAGCACAAGTCATGCCGAAATTCACGGAAAATTTCGGCATGACCTTTGCTAGAAAGTGCACATATAGAAAGCCTGAAATTTGCCGTAATGGAAATGAATCAACATTTCCGGCAAAACATAGGTCACTTAGCAACCGGCAAAACATAGGTCACATATAGAGCATCTCGCAAGCAATGGAGAAACTCCAAATGGACTCCAATGGACATCATTTCATTTCATTTCATAAACTTGCTGCTGTGTCCATCAACATTGCATTCAAATAAAATTGCAGACTACTATAATGGACTAGTTACATAAATGCAAAATTGATCACCGCAAATTTTCACTAACAATACTTTCTGTACTTGCTGCCAATACAACTACTTGTGGCTTGATACAAAAAACAATCTTCAGTTTCCACTAATCTTCAGTGGCAGAAAAATGCAAAATTGATCACCACATATTTTCAGTTCCAAATTTGCTGCAAACATGACTCTTTCCAAGATATTTTTTGAGCATTGTTTTTTGCAATGATGCTAGCTCCTCCATTTTCAGTGGCATATTCAATGGCTACTTCATTTACTTTTTTTGATAACCAGTTTTTTGTCCATATTTGGTTACATTTTGTAGGTTAATTCCTTGTGCTTATCAAGATAGTTGGTCCAACACTAAATGTTCAGTTATCAAAACTGAAATTTGCTGAAGTTTGCACAGTTATCAAAACTGAAATGTTCAATTAACTGAAAATTTCAAAAATTTCTGTAAGTGAACAGTGTGCTCTAACTGAATTCAAATGAGATCATATTTGTATTCTAGTTTGCTTTGAATTCTGTTAGTGAACAATTCTAGTTTGCTCTAACTGAAAACAGCAGCAGCACATAGCAGCACCAGCACACATGCATCAATGACTGCAAAAAAAGAGAATGCAGGGGGAGAACCTGTTGCACCTTGCCGAGCACCTTGCTTCCGGCCACCTTCTCCTCCTCGCCGAGCACCCGTCTTCCGGAGAAACCTGCTGCAGAGAACACATACGGCCGGTCAGAGAGAGAGAGAGAGAGAGAGAGAGAGAGAGAGAGAGAGAGAGAGAGAGAGAGAGAGAGAGAGAGAGAGAGAGAGAGAGAGAGAGAGAGAGAGAGAGAGAGAGAGAGAGAGAGAGAGAGAGAGAGAGAGAGAGAGACTGCTGGGGGGAGGGGCACCGGCTGGTGGAGGGACTGAGGGAGTCGCGTCGGGGTGAGGGCTCGCGGGGTTGAGGGGGTGGTGTCGGGGTCGCCGAGGCAGAGGGGGTCCTTCTCCTCCTCGTCGATCTGCAAAGAGACCAAATTTGGTCAGAGAGAGAGCGAGAGCGTCGGAGTGGGAGGAGCCGGGCCAGGGGTGCACCTAGGGCAGGGGGTAGCATGGGGAGGGAGCGTCGGGGTGGCCAGTGACCGGCGTCGGGGTTGGGTGTGGCGCGTGTCGACGGCGGTGTGGGCAGTCGGGAACATCGGCGGGCGTCGACAGGTCTTGGTGTCGGCGGTGGGTGGGCGGGAGTGGGCGTCGGCGGTGGCGTGGGCGGGTGCAGGCGGCGACGGCGGCGTGGGCGGGTGAGAGAGAGAGGGGATCGAGCGAGAGAGTGAGAGAGAGAGAGAGAGAGAGGAAAGAGATGGGTGTACTGGCTCTGTATACGCAACTTAGCTATAGCGCGTCTGGGCCAAACGCGCTATAGCTAAGTTAACTATAGCGCCGCTCTAGCGAAAACGCGCTACTGCTAACGTTTTCTTTTTCTTTTTCTTAGCAATAGCGCTGCCCTGGCAAAAACGTGCTACTGCTAACTTTTTCTTATTTTTTATTTTTCTTTTTCTTAGCTATAGCGCTGTCCTAGCGAAAACGCGCTACTGCTAACTTTTTCTTTTTATTTTTTTATTTTTCTTTTTCTCTTTCATATTCCACAAACTTCCTTCTTTTTATCTTATTTTTATTTCTCCTTTTACTTTTATTATTCTTTTTCTTTTTCATTTTCCTTTTTTTCTTTTTATTTTTCTTGTTCCTTTTCATATTCCACAAACTTCCTTCTTTTTTATTTTATTTTTATTTCTATTTTTACTTTTATTATTCTTTTTATTTTTCTTTTTTCTTTTTATTTCTCTTGTTCTTTTTCATATTCCACAAACTCAGGGGTTTAATTTGGTCTGTCGTTTGAGCAATACCACTGTTACCCTCCGGATAATAATTAGTATAATATATATGTTACATCATTTGAACGCTATCGGCGGTATACGAAATAGCTAGACACACACAAACTTTGGGATTAGTTTGTCAGCTTGGGCGATGACGACGCTTCAGACTGATCTTCTTCCCTCTTTTGTTCGTTGTCGAATAATTGAGCCCATGGTCATGACTTTTCCTTCTCCAGGGATTACGATCTTTCGTAGGTAATGTAGTCTTCATTCTTCTTTTGACATATGTTTCATCGTCATCAGCATCATCTTCCCTCATCGGATCACCGTACTGGTCATAGTCTTCCTCGTTGGCGACTCCATCCATTCCGGTGATGCTCCTTTTGTTTCTCCTCACGACGACACGGCTGGGATTGATCGGATCAGTTATGAAGAAACATTGTGTCACGTGTTTAGCGTGTACCCATGGCTCATTTTTGGCGATGGCGTTGATGGTACCGCTATCATCCGAGTCGGGTATACACATGGTAGTGAAATGTCGGTTTTCTTTGTGTACATTTTTAGCCCATCTGACATGGAACATCGTCGCGCTATGCAATCCAGAGTAGTTAAGCTCCCATATCTCTTCGACCCTTCCATAATATCTTTCAATTACCTTCCCGGTCATGGCTTCCATCGTTAGCCCTGAGTTTTGGTCATCACTGTTTATATCTTTCTCCTCTGTGTAGAACGTGTATCCGTTGATATCGTATGCTTGATAAGTCGCGAGGTTGGTCGAGGGGCCATGTGCTAAGGCGTATATGAGTGTTCCGTTCGGACAACCCTCTTCCGAGGGATTAGCCAGAACTCGCTCTTTGAACCAACGCAAGAAAGTGGAGTTGTGCTCTCTAATAACTTCAGCGTCCGTCCTGTGCACCCCCACGTGTCACTGTACTTCTTTGTGATGGTCTCTCTGTGCAGTGTCATAAAATCTTCTAGCACATCTAGGTGTTGTAGCACTACTAAGTTTGCCCTGTCAAGGTCGTTTTGTCGGCCCGAGCGTAACACATTCACATCCCTATGACCGTTGGTGTGACCTCCGCCTTCGAGCCTTCCACAGTGCTTGTTGACAGGCAAACCAACAACAGGATCTTTGGTCAGATAACTCTCACAGAAAGAGATGCACTCTTTGGTCAGATATCCCTGGGCTATGCTTCCATCTGGATGGGACATGTTACGAATGAATCCTTTGATGACCCCATTCATCCTCTCGAATGGGGTCATGCTATGCAGGAATGTCGGCCCTAGTTCGATGATGTCGTCCACGATGTGGACACATAGATGCACCATGACATCAAAGAACGCGGGCAGGAAGTACATCTCTAGCTCATTCAGTATGACAGCGATCTCTTCCTGTAGCCTATGGAGTTGCTTCACACTGATCGACTTTCGAGAGATAGCATAAAAAAAGTGGCATAGGTCAGTAAGCATCTCACGCACATGTGTGTCCATAATCCCTCTAAGTGCAACTGGGAGTAACTGCGTCATCATCACATGACAGTCGTGAGACTTCATCCCACTGAACCTTTTTTTCTTAGTGTCTAGATATCTGCTTATCTTCCCACAGTATCCGGAACTAACTTTGATTCCGGCAAGGCACTTGAACAATTGATAGACCTCCTTCGGATCTAAGGTGAAGCAAGAGGGGGGCAATATTGTTCTTCCTTCTTGTTTACTTTTTTGCCCCTATCTTCCGTCTCTGTCTCTGTCTCGGTCTCCTCTGACGACCTTTTACCGGGCATTTGGAGATCTTTCCTGATTTTCCAAAATTCCAAGTTTTTTCTTGCCTTCGGCCCATCCTTGGTCCTCTCCGGCATGTTCATCAATGTTCCAAGCAAACTCTCAAGGATATTTTTTGTGATATGCATTTGATCAAGGCTATGAGGAGTGTCGGGTATGGGCCAGTATTCCAAGTACCAGAAAACAGATCTCGTCTTCCATATCTTTAGCAGGGGCTCCAGCGCCTATTGCTTCGTCTTTGCCGGCGAGGGGCACTCTTCCCAGTTCTTCAATAACTCATATATTTCTGAACCGCTACGCTTATGTGGAGGACCTCGATGCTCAGCCTTACCATTGAATAGATCTCCACGCTTTCTCCATGGGTCATCCTTCTCGAGCCATCTTCGATGCCCCATGTACACGATTTCCGAACAACCGCCATCTTTCGATAGCTGCGGAGAAGTTGTATCATCCACACCTCGTGCATCCGCAATATCCGTGGCACACCTGGCCGGAGAGATAGCCGTAACCGAGATAGTCCTGCACCGTCGTGATCAGCGCGACTCTCATGTAGAAATAATCTCCTTTGCTTGCATCCCATGTCTTGGCCGGCGTTGTCCATAAGGTCTGTAACTCCTCTTAAAGTAACCCGAGATACAGATTTATATCATTTCCCGGTTGTCTCGGCCCTTGAATATCATAGCCATGTGTATGTATTTTTCCTTCATGCACAACCAGGGGGAGGTTGTACATCCATACAAACATGGGCCATGTGCTATGATTGGTGTTCTGGTTGCCAAATGGATTCATGCCATCACTACTAGCGCCAAGCACGATGTTCCTTGGATCATTTGCGAAAAAATCAAATTAGCATTTAATGCTCTCCACTGGCTAGCATCTCGCGAAGTGTCTCATCTTTGGTTCATCTCCGTCATCTGGCTTCACCCTCTCCGCTGCTAGCGCATAAGCTTTGCTTCCTTAGGATCTACGAAATACCGTTGTAGACGCGGAGTGATCGGAAAGTACCATACAACTTTTTGTGGAGCTTTCTTTCCGGCCTTTTTATATCGTGAAGCATTGCACTTTGGACAGATGGTTTTTTCCACGTGCTTGTTCCAATATATGATGCAATCATTGATGCATGCATGATATCTAATATGTGGCAGATCAAGAGGGCACATGATTTTCTTTGCCTCCTCGACACTAGTAGGACACAGACTTCCCGCGGGAAGAACCTTCTTTAGGTACTTCAGAAGCTCATCCAGGCTTGTATCTGTCCATTTGTTTTTTGCCTTCATCTTTAGAAGTTCTAGTGTGAAACTCAAGCAGGTCACCTCGGGATTATTGCAACCATCATACAAAGGAGTCATCGAGTCTACCTCCAATTGCGCCAGTTTGGCCTCCTCTCTAGAAGCAGCTCTGTCGCTAGTGGTCTTATTGCGAAGCATGTCTTGAACAGGCGGGTCCAGCATGGCTGAACTTAGTAGCGACGAATACGGTGGCGTGTCCGTGTCTTCTCCGCCTTGAACTGCCTCTTCGCCATCGACATTTCCGAGGCCGTCTTCCTGTTCGGGCACATAATCGGTCATCGCTTCGTCTGGTGGCCCCATGTCATTATTTCCTGCCGCGTCGACGTCCTCGTCATCATCATCATCATCATCATCATCATCATCATCATCATCATCATCATTATCATCATCATCATCTTCTTCTTCACTTATCCACCGCGTATGGCCATGCATGAAACCACGCATGAGCAGGTGCGCCTTGAATGTACCACCCTTAAAGGGGTCGATCCTGACTCTTCCTTTGCATTTTTGACACGGACATAAAACATCCCTCAGTCTTTTTTCATACATGTCATCCACGGCGGATTGCCAGTATCTTTCCACCATCCTTCCATTGACCTTCATGATCACCTGCGGGCGGAGCAAATATTATAACCACGTATATATGCATGCATGGATCAAATTCATACAAAAATTTGGTATGACCTTCCCTAAACATAGGACATGATGAGTTTGCATGCCCGAAATTCGCCGAAACAGAATTGAATCGACAATTCGGCAAAACATAGGCAACTCATGTCACCCACATTATTTCATCAAATACACAATGTAGGCAACTCAAATTATGCCACACACAACTCGGTATATTCTCATATCACCCATATATATATAGTTTCGGTCCTATCCACACAAACACTTTTTTTGCTCACCTATGTGTTGAGAGGGATATCAAGCACCTTTCTTCTTAATTACCTAGTAGCTCTATAGATATATAGCTCTAACTAGCTAGCTAGCTAGGGAGAGAGTGGGAGGAGAGGGATAGGAGAAGAGGGAAGGCATTAATGGAAGGGGGTGGTGGAGGGCAAAGAAGAGGGGGAGGGAGGCATTAATGAAGGGGGTGGTGGCGGAGGGCAAAGAAGAGGGGGTGGTGGAGGGCAAAGAAGAGGGGGAGGGAGGGCTCTAATGGAGGGGTGTGGTGGAGGGGCAAAGAAGAAGGAGGTGATGGAAGGGCAAAGAAGAGGGGAAGGGAGGGCTCTAATGGAGGGGTGGTGGAGGGGGAGCATTGGAACAAGCAAGGTGCAAGGAAAGGGGGAGAAAGGAAGGGGGGAGGAAGAAGAAAGGGGAAGGAAGGAGGGGAAAGGTGGTAGGTGGCTGGCGGGCATAGCAGTAGCGCGAGTCTCCTATGCGCGCTACTGCTATGGCAGCTTGCAAAATATCTACGGCTGGTGGTGCACTACCTATAGCGCGGGCTAAAATAACACGCTACTGGTAAAATTTTATAGATAGAAAAAATAGCAGTAGCGCACTTATATCAACAGGCGTTATAGATCCAAAACTAACAGTAGTGCTGGTTGGGCGACAAGCGCAGCTAATATTTAGTGATCAGATATTGTGGTGTGTTACACTTAGCAATAGCATGGGTTTAGATAAAAAGAGTTGCTGCTAACTTATACTAGTAGCACTCTTTCTAGCCAGCGCTACTACTAACTACTAGTAGCGTGGGTTCACAAACATACTCTACTGGTAAACTTCTATCTATAAGTGTTTTCCTAGTAGTGCATCTCGGTCATGTCTACATAGTTCTCGAACCCGTAGGGTCCGCACGCTTAACGTTCGATGATGATATGTATTATATGAGTTATGTGTTTTGGTGACCGAAGGAGATCACTGACATGAAGAGGAATCTCAAAATGGTCGAGAGGTAAAGATTGATATATTGGAAGGTGGTAGGACACTGGAAGGGTTCCGGAGTGTATCGGGTACAAACCGGAGTACCGGAGGGGTTACCGGAACCCCCAGGTGGAAGATATGGGCCATATGTGTCATAGGAGGGAGGCTAACCATCCTACAAGGGGCTGGTGCGCCCCCCACAAGGGAGGAGGCCCAATTGGACTAGGGAAGGGGGCCCCACCCCCCTTTCTTCTCCTACTCCCTCTCCTTCCCTCTTTCCCCCTCCGTTAGAAGGAAGGGGGGCGACTAGGACTAGGAGTCCTAGTAGGACTCCCCGCATTGCACGTGCCCTAGGGCCGGCCTCCTCCCCTCTCCCTCCTTTATATACGAGGGTGGGGGCACCTCAAGGAAGATCAACAGTTGTTTCTTAGCCGTGTGCGGTGCCCCCCTCCACCGTTTACTCCTCCGGTCATATTTGTCATAGTGCTTAGGCAAATACCTGTGCGGATCATATCACCAACACCGTCACCATGCCGTCATGCTGACGGAACTCATTGACCCCTTCGTGCCTCTACTGGGTCAAGAGTTCGAGGGACGTCATCGAGCTGAACGTGTGCAGAACTCGGAGGTCCCGTACGTTCGGTACTTGATCGGTTGATTCGAGAAGACGTTCGACTACATCAACCACGTTAAGTTAACGCTTCCGCTTTCGGTCTACAAGGGTATGTGGACACACTCTCCCCCTCTCCTTGCTATGCATCTCCTAGATAGATCTTGCGTGAGTGTAGGAAATTTTTGAAATTGCATACTACGTTTCCCAACAAGGAGTTGATATACAAGGATGACACAAGACATGCAAGGACTTGACATACTCCATTTCTTTCTTTTTCTTTCTCTATGCAGTCCTTCCCTTTTATTTATCCCCTCTATTGCCCTTCTCCTATAAGGGCCTTGGTCTCAATAACTAGCTGAGCGTCGCAATATAAAAATATTGTTGGCATTCCTTCATTATGACGGTGGTCTTTAGGCCAATGCGGGAGTTTATACTCATTTCCTCCTTTATTTCTCATAATCTCAACCATAACTGCCTGCCATGTCATAAAGCTTCTAAAAAGCTTATCGACCTCGTCGTTCTGGAACTCTTCATTCACACCTTCTACCAATTCCTTGATATTTCTAGGTGATCTGCAATCAGCTTACGTTTGAAGTGAACTGAAGAAGCAGAGGTCTAAAACTTTCATTTCAGGGTTGTTGGTTTGTTCCAACAACCGAATTTCAAGATCCGTCGGTGCTACAATGTGTAAAAAAACCCGTCACTAGGCAAAACATGTGGTTTTTCCATTGTACTGTTGAATGAAGATGATTCTTATGATATATTCATTGAATGAAGATGATCACTTTGTTGCATAGATAATCCCTGATGATAGAGGTCGGGTCACTCTCACTGATTTTAGTTCTTTAAATCCCCTTATCTATTTTGACTCATTCTAACAACCAGAGTCTCTTGGATGAAGGCCCCAGTGTTGATCTTGCCATCAAATGTGATATCTCCATCGTCATTGCATCTTGGCTTGGCCACAACAGTGAGAAACATGACTTTCCAAATGCTATTCTTATTCTGCATGGTGCACACATGTTTAGGTTCTTCTGGTAGTAAATAGTAGGTGTTCTTCTCTCTTGTCATATCATACCACTTCCCACCGGATATAGACCATGTATGTCATTGTCTCGAAAAGAGGATGGGGAGTTGAGATCTAATGCTCATCGAGCATGGAGATGCAAAACTTTAATTTTGCAATTTTATTAGGTTTCACAGTACTAGTGATGTGCTTCATCTCACCCAACTGGAATCTCCCATGTAGGGTCGAACGGGGAACACCCAGAGACCTTGCTAGAGCTTGATCTGCCCTCCTATTGTTGAGTAGGACTGTCGATATCCTCGACAAATCCAGATCTTTCCTCTTTCGTCCACTTCTACCCTTCTTTATGTTTGAGGCATCTGCTTCTTGGCCTTCTACAAGCTATTGAGTTGCTTCTAACCATATTCTTTCAATAATTCATACGCTTGTATTCAACAGGATTGCAATGAGCTGCTTGTCCTCTGGGCAAATATCTCCATGTCTGTTCTTGGTTACTCTCAAAGCAAAATAAATACCAAACCTTTGTTCATTTGTCAGGTTTACTACATTTCTTCTTATTGTTTCCCCTTGACCAACTACTTCCTCCTAATGAATTGCTTCTTGAGGATCTCTTGGAGGACTGAAGTTGAGATCCTAGAACATCTCCTCTCTTGTTGAAAAGGAGTAAGAAGTCAACTAGCTATTACAAGTAGTACTAGATCATGAAAATGGAAATGCAAACTTTGTCAAACACTTAAAATACTTAAGACTTTGAAATTTTGATTTGAGGCATGAGAACATTGATAAATTTAAATGTTCTACTCCTGAAAAATGAATATTCCCTATACTGCAAGTTTAGCTGAATCTGACTAAATACAAGATCATTTAGGAGTACAAGAACATTTTTTAATTGAACTTGTTTATAATTTTGTTTCAGAATAAAAGTGGCAATGTTTGAATAGCAAGTTTCCTGATGAGGCTATTATGGAAGTATCTTAATATGGTCCAAAACATGAGAAAGAAAAGGGAGAAGTCTAGGGAAATTCGCAAAATATGTTTTGAAGTGAAACCCCTAAAAGCTCAAATTCCTTTGTTTGTTTAGGGCTTTGGTGATATATGCTACATTGTTGAAGTATGCATGTATAAACCAGTTTTATTCCATCACACATGCATTGTAATTATTGGACGTGTATGCATGTCTAAGATTCCAACCATAAAATCATCGACTCACATTCAACATGACATGTTTGATTGGCAAGATAGGAAAATTGCAATGAATTTAGGAGTACACAAACATTTTTAATAGATTTTTTTTCAGAATTCATCATGCATTTCAACCAAAAATTAAGTTCGCAAAGTTAACTAAATTGACTAAGTTGCCGGCAAACTATACATTGGATTCGCTAGACTGAATTTGACAACACTGAATTCAGGGGTCAAGTGTCTAACAACAACATTTGACGGAACTTATGGAAAGTAAGTGTTTAAATTCAGTGTCAAGTGTTTAAATTCAGTTTGTAGCAATGAATAAAAATGTCAGGTATCTAATTTAGTGTCAAGTGTCTAAATAGCAAGTGTCAAATGCACTTGACATATAATTCAGTTTGTAGCAACACTTGACTCAATTCAGTTGTAGCAATGCTTCATTTGTAAAACACCGAGTCAAGTTAAATTTAGTTTATTCAGTGGCAAGTTAAATTCAGTGGCAATCCTTTTCTTAGTTTTGGATTAAAATTATGTTATGTTCAGTCGCAAGTTAAATTCTAGAGTAAAATTCGGTGTCAAGAATTCTTGAGTAAATTTTTGTGCACATAATTTTTTTCATGGCAAGTGGCTAGTTAAATTCCGGAGTAAAATTTGGTTAAACTACCTATTTCCTGGTCACCTTCATGGTTTTGCATATCTTCATGATTTTTCTGATCCTCCTCCTCCCGCAAAGGAGTCAAATTCAATTCGGGCATCTCTTCGAGCTGCAGCTTGGGGGTAGAGGCTCGCGCTGGAGAGGAGGAGCAATGCCTAGGCGGAGGAGCTGGAGTGCACTGGAGCTGATGTGTGCCAAGGCAGAAGGAGCTGGAGCGTGCCCAGGCAGAGGAGGAGCGCGACTAAGCAACGGAACTACTGTGAGGGCATATTGGAGGAGTTATGGTGCCCGTTGGGAGGGCGCCCTGAGCTGTGGGGAGGAGCCCGAGCTCATTGGGAGGGCGTCACCTTGAGTTGCAGAATGCTGCAGGGATGAGCCCGAGCTGGGGGATGGGCAATCTGATTGAGATTTGAAATTAAAAGGGTTTGATTATAAAATTCATGTTTAGTATGTTGTCCCCTTACGACAGATATTTCAGGACAGAGGGAGTACGATGGATCAAGAATTTGTTTTGTCGCTGGATCTGTTGATCCTATCTTTCTCACAGTGCGAGACAGTAGCACAACGCCACGCGGAAGCCTTTACCTTTTCCAGGTTACGTGCTTCCCCGGCCTCCGTCATGCTCACCAAAGACAAGCTCCGCCTCGACAGTCTACTCTACCCGTTGGCGAGATCTGGCCTCCCAGCCATTGGAATGGACAACACCATTAACACTAGTAGAAAAGGGGGCAATGGTCCAGGCCGGGCCAGCCCATTAGTCCCGGTTCAATCCAGAACGGGGACCAATGGGGGCATTGGACCCGGTTCGTGAGCCACGGGGGCCGGCCGGACCACGTGGGCCATTGGTCCCGGTTCGTTTGGACCTTTTGGTCTCGGTTGGTGGGATGAACTAGGACCAATGGGCCTCGCTCCTGGCCCACCACCATTGGTACCGGTTCATGGCTTTAACCAGGACAAAAGGCTGCCCTTTAGTCCCGGTTGTTGCCACAAACCGGGACCAATTAGTTGCCTATATATACCCTCGCCCGCGAGCAGAGCACTCCCACTGCTCTGTTTTTCGTGGCCGGCGAGGGGAGAGCTTTGTGGTGCTCTAGCTCACCTCCTATGCACACGAGGTGTTCGATGGAATGCCCGAGCCACACTACTTAAGCTTTCTCCTCTCCAAGATCGACCTCCAAGCTTCATTTTCCTCAATATTTGTCTAGGTTTAGCGGTCCGTCACGTCCCGTCCCCGTCTTCACCGTCGTCAATCGCCCACGCCGATCTCGTCGCCGGCACCACCGTGGTGAGCCTCTTGTTCTTATCTTCTTTCTGAAAGGAAAAAAAATTCGTACTTGTATGTTTATATATATACTTGTGTAATTTTCTTACTTTTATTGTTGCATCGTATATAGTGCGATGGTTTTGGTATCCGCCCCCATCGGCCCTCGTCCTGTCTATGATTCGGATGTGGTATATATACATATTATCTTTTCATAATTATTGGTTCATTTATTGTTTATGACAATTATGCCGACCAATGTGACATAGATTTTATTTATCTAGGAGGTTGTTGAACCGGAAATTACAACCGACCCTATTGTCGAGAGGTTAAATTTAGTTGAAGAAGAAACAAATTTGTTGAAGGAAAAAATTAGAAAAATTGAGGAGGAGAAGATGATATTGGAGTTGCATGTTGCGGATGTCGTCGATGATCACAAGATCAAGATGGATGCAATGCACTTGAAGATTAGAAAGATTAGAAAATATGCCATTCATACCGAGGATTGGTATCATTATGCCGTTGGATCAGTTGTTACATTGGTTGCGATTATGATCGCATTTGTTTTCGCATTGAAATGTTTTACATAGTTTCAGTGTATGGTTTAATTAATTTAGATGCTCTGCAGAGCTTTATGTTGTTAGATGAGAACTATGTATGTACTTTGGTTTTAATGTGATGATGAACTTCTATTAATTTGGTCACTTAATTATCTATTCATGATGTTCTATAATGATTTTTGACACACTTAATTATATATAATGCATGCAGATTAACCGGCAATGGATGTACGGTTCAAGACACACCTCCTAGTACATTAAGGGCGTGCATGATTTTCTCGAAGTGGCTGGGGCAAACAAGCATAATGGTTTTATGTGTTGTCCATGACCTATATGTGGGAATACAAAGTCTTACTCTGACCGGAAAATCCTCCACACCCACCTGCTTTAGAAGGGTTTCATGCCACACTATAATGTTTGGACGAGGCACGGAGAAGTAGGGGTTATGATGGAAGACGGCGAAGAAGAAGAGTACGATGACAACTATGTGCCCCCTGAATATGGTGATGCTACTGAACATCGAGAGGAACCAGACGATGTGCACGATGATGCTGCAACGGGCGAAGCTGCTGAAGATCAAGAGGAACCAGACGATGTTCCCGATGATGATGATCTCCGCCGGGTCATTATCGATGCAAGGACGCAAAGCGAAAGTCAAAAGGAGAAGCTGAAGTTTGATCGCGTGTTAGAGGACCACAAAAAAGGGTTGTACACCAATTGCGAAGATGGCAACACAAAGCTCGGTACCATCTTTGGAATTGCTGCAGTGGAAGGCGAGAGAATCTTGTGCTCGACAAAGGATTTGAGAAGCTATGAAAATATTGAAGAAGAAGCTTCCAAAGGATAACGAAGTGCCCGACGGTACATACACAACAAAGAAGGTCGTATGCCCTCTAGGATTGGAGGTGCGGAAGATACATGCATGCCCTAATGATCGCATCCTCTATGCGGTGCGTATAAGGATCTGAATGCATGCCGGTATGCGGTGCATTACGGTACAAGATTAGACGAGATGACCCGGTGATGTTGATGGCGAGCCCCGTGAAGAGGGTTCTGCGAAGGTGATGTGGTATGCTCCTATAATACCACGGTTGAAACGTCTGCTCGAAACGGAGAGCATGCCAAGTTGATGCGATGGCATAGTGAGGACCGTAAGAAAGGCGGAAGTCGAGAGCACCCACGACGGGTCGCAGATGGAGAAAATCGAGAGAAAGTACTGGGATGAGTTTGTAAGTGAGCCAAGGAACGTATGGTTTGCTTTAAGCGCGGATGGCATTAATCCTTTCGGGGAGCAGAGCAGCAATAACAGCACCTGGCCCGTGACTCTATGTATGTATAACCTTCCTCCTTGGATGTGCATGAAGCGGAAGTTCATTATGATGCCAGTTCTCTAAGCAACCCGGCAACAACAATGATGTGTACCTAAGGCCATTAGTTGAAGAACTTTTACAGCTGTGGAATGGAAACGGTGTACGTACGTGGGATGAGCACAAACAGGAGGAATTTAACCTAAAGGTGTTGCTGTTCGTGACCATCAACAATTGGCCCTCTCTCAGTAACCTTTCAGGACAGACAAACAGGGGATACCACGCATGCACGCACTATTTACTTGACACCGATAGTATATACCTGGCAAGCTGCAGGAGGAATGTGTACACAGGCTATCGTCGATTTCTTCCGACCAACCATCAATGTCGAAAGAAAGGCAAGCATTTCAAAGGCGAGGCAGATCACCGGAAGAAGCCCGCCATGCGTACCGGTGATCACGTACTTGCTATGGTCAATGATTTACACGTAATCTTTGGAAAGGGTCCCGGCGGACTAGCTGTTCCAAGTGACGCTGGGGGACACGCACCCATGTGGAAGAAGAAATCTATGTTTTGGGACCTACCCTACTGGAAAGACCTAGAGGTCCGCTCTTCGATCGATGTGATGCACGTGATGAAGAACCTTTGCGTGAACCTGCAAGGCTTCTTGGGCATGTATGGGAAGACAAAAGATACAGTTGAGGCACGGGAGGACCTGCAACATTTGCACAAAAAAGACGGCATGCCTCCAAAGCAGTATGAAGGTCCTGCCAGCTATTCTCTTACCAAAGAAGAGAAGGAAATCTTCTTTGAATGCCTGCTTAGTATGAAGGTCCCGACTGGCTTCTCACTGAATATAAAAGGAATAATAAATATGGCGAGAAAAAGTTTCATAACCTAAAGTCTCATGATCGCCACGTGATTATGATGCAACCGCTTCGGTTGCATTGAGGGGCTTCTACCGAAACGTCCGATTAGCCATTGTGAATCTATGTGCATTCCTCAATGCAATCTCTCTAAAGGTGATCGATCCGAGAAATCATACCAAGGCTAAGGAGTGATGTGGTGCAATGTCTTGTCGGCCGAAATGGTGTTCCCACCATCCTTCTTCAATATCATGACGCACGCCATAGTTCATCTAGTTGACGAGATTGTCATTACGGGCCCCAGATTTCTACACAATATGTACCCCTTTGAGAGGTTCATGGGAGTCCTAAAGAAATATGTCCAGAATCGCTTAGGCCGAAGGAAGCATCTCCATGGGCCATCAAGCGAGAGGATGTCATCGGGTTTTGTGTTGACTTCATTCCCGGCCTTAAGAAGATAGGTCTCCTAAATCACGGTATGAGGGGAGACTAATCGGAAAAAGGCACGCTTGGAAGGGACTCAATAATATGCAGGACGGATATTCTTGGTCTCAAGCACACTACAGCTTCTCTGAACTCTACCTTGGTGACCCCGTATGTCGATGAACACAAGAACAGTCTGCGCTCCAAACACCGGGAGCAGTGCGACGACTGGATTACATGTGAACACATCAGGACTTTCAGCAGTTGGTTGGAAGCACGTCTATGAGGTGACAACACTGTTTGTGATGTGCTGTACTTGTTCTCCAAGGGACCATCTTTGACTGTATTGATTTGCAAAGGATACGAGATAAATGGGAATACATTTTACACGATTGACCAAGATCAAAAGAGCACCAACCAAAACAGCGGTGTCCGCTTTGATGCAACAACCGAGAGGGGAAAGGACACATATTATGGTTACATAGTGGACATATGAGAACTTGACTACGGAGATGATTTTAAGGTCCCTTTGTTTAAGTGCAAATGGGTCAATCTGTCAGGAGGTGGGGTACAGGTAGTCCCACAGTACGGAATGACAACAGTGGATCTGAAAAATCTTGGGTACACTGACGAACCGTTCGTCCTAGCCAATGATGTGGCACAGGTTATCTGTGTGAAGGACATGTCTACCAGACCGAGAAAGAGAAAAGATAAGGAAGCGAATACATCATACGATGAGCCAAAGCGCCACATAGTTCTTTCAGGAAAAAGGGACATCGTGGGAGTGGAGGGCAAGACGGACATGTCTCAAGATTATGAAAAGTTTCATGAAATTCCTCCTTCAAAGTCAAGGCTGACCCCTGAGATCCCGATAAACGATGAAGATTATCCATGGTTACGGCGCAATAAGCAAATGACACAAGCGAAGAAAAAGTGAAGACTTTCTCCCGCAACTATTATGATGATACCGTGCCAACTTTGTAATTGACGAGTATATATGATACCATTGTCCGTTTTGTACATGCACATGCTATGTGGGTCAATTTATGATACCATGCCAACTTTCAACTTTTTCAGAGTTCATTTGAAATGCTTTAATGTCTTATGGTTCGGCCCTCGTAATAATTAAAAATAGCAACAATAAGTATTTTATTGTAAGTAGAAACAAAATAAAATAAATAAAGCAAGAAAAAAAAGTGTTTTCAAATTTGAAAACTAATGGCACTAACAGAAAGTTTATAATTTTCCTAAAACTAAAAGCAAAAAGAATTAAAAAATAAAGCAAAAAACAAAAGAAAATAAATAATGCAGAAAACAAAACAAAAAAACTGGAAAAAAAAATAAAAATAGCAACAATAAGTAAAGAAAACAAAAAAATGCCTCCTACTGGGCCCCCATGGCCTGAATACGACTAGAAACCCTACTATGGGCGACCAGGGCCCGCAGAGGCCTGTAAGGCCCATCGTGCAAAGCAATAGCAAGTAGGCCTGAAGCTGCGGTGGAGAGGAGCTTGAGAGGGGTGCGGTAGTGGGGCTTATAAACTACTACGCGCCCCTCTCAACTAGCGAGGTGGGACTAAACTTTGGCCCCGACACGGGCAGCACAGGGGCCTTTGGTCCCGGTTGGTGGCACCAACCAAGACTAAAGGGGGTGCATTGGTCCCGATTGGTGGCACCAACAGGTACCAAAGACCGCCGCTTCCTGCCCTTTGGGCTGCCGAAAGAAAGGCCTTTGGTCCCGGTTGGTGGCACCAACCGGGACTAAAGGGTGCATTAGTCCCGGTTGGTTTCACGAACCGGGACCAATGGCTTTGCTATATAAGCAACACTTTGCAAAAATTCAGAATTACATCGCCATTTGCCCCCGACGACGCCGACTTCCTCGACGCCGCCAGGCTGCTCCACCTCGTCGTCGCCGCCAAGACCGTCGCCTCCCCGAGCCCGTGCCGTCCTCGTCACCGGCCTCCCCGAGCCCGCGCCGTCCTCGTCGCCGGCCTCCCGAGCCAAGATCTCGTCCGCCCCGCCGCCGCCCGAACCCTGCCCGTCTCCCTCGCCTGGCGCCTCGCCGCCCCGTCGCCGCCTTATCATCGCCCTCGCCGCCCCACCGTCGCCCCATCGCCTCATTGTGAGCAGCCACGCCGCTCTGTTTTTTTTCATTTTATTAGTTTAATTTTTTGGTCAATGTATATGTGTATGTACGTGGCTATCTTGGCTCTTTTTTTTCATTTTTATTAGTTTAGTTTTTTGTTCATATATATATAATGTATATGTGTATGTATGTGGCTATGTGTATGTAGATGTTCAAAATGTATAAAAATTGTTCAGAGCATGTTTTTGTTCATATATGTATTTTTTGTTCATATGTGTATTAATGTTTTCATATATGCAAAAGACAGATTTTTAGAAAAGTTAGGATTTTTTTCTGTTCATAGATTTTTTGGTGATATTAATTCTGTAGAATATGCAAATGTTTGTATATTCATATGAACAATGCATTAGGCAAAACCTTTGTTTTTTGAAATTTTCTATTGGAACATTTTTTTAAAACAAGCAATACTAAAAGAATGAGAGGAAAAGGAAAATAAGAAGAGGAAGAAAGGAGAAGAAGAGGAGAGGAAGAAGAGGAGAAATAAATGAGAAGAGGAAAAAGAAGAAAAAGAAGAGGAGAAGAAGAAATGAATAGAAGAGAAAAAGAAATTTTTCTATTTTTCTTTTTCTATTTTCTTCTTCTCCTTTTTTTTTCTTCTTTTTTTTCTTCTTCTTCTTCCTTCTTCCTTCTTCCTCTTTTCTTCCTTTTCCTTATTTTCCTTTCTCGTGGGAGAAGAAGAAAAAGAAGAGGAGAAGAAGAAGAAGAAAGGAATAGAGGAGAAAGAAGAAACTTCAACACGAGGGGGTATCGATACCCCCTCCCCGATAACATTATTTTCCCATGTATATGTATGTCGTGTTGTTGTCGATATAACCCCCTCCCCGATAACATTATTTTCCCATGTATATGTATGTCGCGTCGTTGTCGATATAACCCCCTCGAGATAACTTCGACATGAGGGGCGGTCGATATATATACCCCCTCTCGACCGTGATAACTTATACAGCAAGAAGACCCCTCGGTCCTCTCGCTCGACCAAAACTCTCGAGGACACCCAAACCCTAGAGAAAACGATGTTGGTCTCCTACCCCCTCCCTCCGCGCCCCTACTCGACAAATTAACTCTCTCGAGGCCACCCAAATTTACCAAGTTAAAAGAGCGTTGTCGTCGAGGCCACCCCAAACCCTTGAAGCGTTGTGTCAAGGCGACCCCAAACCCTAGAGAAGCAGCGTCGAGGCCACTAACATGATTCCTTATTGTGATTAGCTAGCTAGTTCTCGCTTGCCAGATATATATATATATATATATATATATATATATATATATATATCCATCTGTACCATGTTTGAATAATGATTGACATGTTGTAAATATTTGCAGAAACTATGGAGCACTCCCGAGACGAAGAAACAGAAGCGATGTTGGGGGATATAATCGCACAAGGAAGTGATGAAGTTTCATCATTTCTCAATGACACCGATGGTCAAGAAGGACTGGGCGAAGAAGAGGGCTATGTTCATGATGGCTTCGGCCCATTAATGCCGGTACAAGAAGAGGACTATGTTCATGATGGCTCCGATGACACAATGGAGGTACAAGAAGGAGATCGTGCTAACTGCTCCGATGACCGAACCGAGTCCGGCCAGGTATATATATATATATTAGTTAAGCCCGTGCTGACTAGTTAATTGATGCATCCATTGTTTTGGTATATGTATACATATTAATTACTCTCGTCTTTCTCCCTTATAATTTCCAGCCCTCCGGATCGAGCACAACTTCCGTAAGGAGACGAGGCCCGAAGAAAAAGTTGAGCTCGGATGAAAAGTTTGAGATCATAGAAATCGCGCCCGATGGCGAACCGATTGAACCCATCCGGACAAAGCGCGCATTTACTGCTCAGTGTGGGGTTCTTGTTAGGGACAAGATCCCGATCGGCATCCAACAATGGTATAAGCCTAAGAAGGAAGACCCTGAGGTGTCTTATGTCAATGATATGCAGAAAGAAGATCTTTGGACTGAGCTGAAGGCAAATTTCACCCTACCGCCAGAGGAGGATCCGGAGAAGCTAGTTAAAGAGCAATTAATCAAGTCTTGTGCTCTTAAGAAGATGGCAACCCTATTCAGGAGGTGGAGGAAAGAGCTGAACAAGTTTGTCAACAAAAAAAAGACACCAGAATTCATCGGCAAATATGAGAAGATCAAAGATCACTGGCCCACATTTGTGGCCCACAAGACATCGGAAAAGAGTAAGAAGATGTCGGCGACAAACAAGCAAAATGCTGCAAAGAAGATGCTTCACCATCGCACAGGGTCAGGTGGCTACCTCAAAGCCCGGCCTAAGTGGTCCAAGGCTGAGCATGATCTGCTTGAAAAAGGGATCAAATCAGAGACAATGTACTGGCCAGACCGTTACCGGACTTGGTTCTTCGGGGTTGGCGGAACCTTGGACCACTACAAGAAATATGTCAACTAGTGACCTTTTGTCAGTGACCCTGGAAGAATTGGTCATAGATCTATGACCATTTCAGACCAATTGGTCAAAAGCTGTTCGGAGGGCTCCAAACCCTAAACCATTGTGACCATTTTGGTCAGTAAGATCGTAATTTCCTTACACGAAATGGTCACAAAGCAAACAGTGCTAGTCCGCTGCCTTATTTCTAGTTGTTAATGACCAATATAGATGGTCATAGCCTTGTAGATTGTGGTGGGTTGTGATTACTAGGCGCCGCCTCATCGGCTTTTGCCTATGTGTCATGTCCATGTGGCGTTTTGCCTAGGTTGTGAACCAACCTATATTTTTGTTATTCCAAAATTCCCAAAAATTCTCATAAATGTTTTGGATCATATCTTCATCAAATATGTCAAAAACATTCCTTGCCTAGTTCAAAATAATTCGAAAATATTCATTTTCCTATTCTATTGAGTAGCACTTTGTGAAGGAAGTACCACTTTGGCATGTCCAAATGGTATCCATTTTCTCTGATGCTTTCCTATGCCCAAATAACCATCCTCCACCAAATGCCAGCTCAATCCATTCATTATTTTGAGCCCAGCTTCAACATTCAGATTTATGTCCAAATGTGGTACTTTGTAACGCAAGTACCACCTAGGCTCCTCCTTTTGAGGTGAAAATTTGTGAAGACGGTCTTCTTAGTAATCGATCATCCTCACCAAAACTCACGCCCATTAGCCATGTGCATTTCCTGCGTCTGCAAATCAAACACTTGGTGCTTATTCATGTTTGAGCATCGATCGGTCTCCTCGTGAGAATCTTATGTTGTGATTTTCTTCCTAGCACCTACCGGGAGTGCCCAACCCACTAGACATGCCTAGGCCGCCTGGAACACATGGCAACGCCACGGTCACGCTGTGACCACGGCAAGGGCATGCGAGCTCACGCTCTAGAGTTGGGGCCCTCGGCCACCGCCCAAACCTCAATGTCTCGCCAGCAAACCATGTATTTCTGATTAAATAGATACTTATTTACCTAGAAATGATTTTTGGAAAAAATAAAGAGCAAACTATGAGGCGGCTGCAGTTCAAATTTGACCCGTTTCCAACTAAAACGACGGCAATTTGTCTTTTTTCACCAGAGGTGGATCAAAACTTTTATCACCCAACCATTTTGTCAATTGTGCATTAAATATGGCCTAGTATTTATAAAATTGATTTGGTCCATTTTTGCAACAATTATTTGTAGTTCATTCACAAAAAAACCTCCTTTTGGGCACTCAAAAAATGAAAAATGAATTTTCCGTGCAAAGAAAATGAAAACTTCCTTAGGCTACATTGTTAGGAATTCCAAGATCTACCCTTGTGCACAATATGAGATCATTTTAACAAACTATGCCATGAATGTGGCCATAAGATTGATCATTTGGCTTGAAAGCCATTGATCTCCACACGTGATAGCTCGTTTCTGAGAACAATTTTTAAAATAATTTCCAGACATAAGTTTGTTATTTTTCTGGGAACTTGGCCACATATAATGACACAATGCGAAGGTTTCCCAATTTTTTGAATTTTTTTGAATTTTTTATGCCCGTTTCAAAATGCGGTCAAAACGACGGGAATGACCGTTCCTAGCTAGTGGTTGAATCTTGGAATTTTTTTGGTGTTTCTCTGATTAAATAGGTACTTATGTACCTAGAAAAGATTTTTGGAGAAAATAAATAGCAAACTATGAGGCACCTGCAGTTCAAATTTGACCCGCTTCCAACTGAATCGACGACAATTTTGTCTTTTTCACCAGAGGTGGATCAAAACTTTTGACACCCAACCATTTTGTCAATTGTGCATTAAATATGGCCTAGTATTTTAGAAAAATGATTTGGTCCAATTTTGCAACAATTATTTGGGAGGTCCTTTACAAAAAAACCTCCTTTCGGGCACTCGAAAAATGGAAAATGGTTTTTTCGTCCAAAGAAAATGAAAACTTCCTTAGCCAACATTGTTTGCCATTCCAATATGCACCCTTGTGCACAATATGAGATCATTTGAACAAACTATGCCATGAATGTGGCCATAAGATTGATCATTTGGCTTGAAAGCCATTGATCTCCACACGCGATAGCTCGTTTCTAAGAACACTTTTTTAAACTAATTGCCGTATTACAAGTTTGTTATTTTTCCTGGGAACTTGTCCACATATAATGGCACAATGCGAAGGTTTCCCAATTTTTTGAATTTTTTTGAATTTTTTATGCCCGTTTGAAAATGCGGTCAAAACGGCGGGAATGACCGTTCCTAGCTAGTGGTTGAATCTTGGGATTTTTTTTTGTGTTTCTCTGATTAAATAGGTACTTATGTACCTAGAAATGATTTTTGGAAAAAATAAATAGCAAACTATGAGGCACCTGCAGTTCAAATTTGACCCGCTTCCAACTAAATCGGCAGGAATTTGTCTTTTTGACAAGAGGTGGATCAAAACTTTTGACACCCAACCATTTTGTCAATTGTGCATTAAATATGGCCTAGTATTTTAGAAAAATGATTTGGTCCAATTTTGCAACAATTATTTGGGAGGTCCTTCACAAAAAACCCTCCTTTCGGGCACTCAAAAAATGGAAAATGGTTTTTTCGTCCAAAGAAAATGAAAACTTCCTTAGCCAACATTGTTTGCCATTCCAATATGCACCCTTGTGCACAATATGAGATCATTGGAACAAACTATGCCATGAATGTGGCCATAAGATTCATCATTTGGCTTGAAAGCCATTGATCTCCACACGTGATAGCTCGTTTCTAAGAACACTTTTTTAAAATAATTGCCGTATTACAAGTTTGTTATTTTTACTGGGAACTTGGCCACATATAAAGGCACAATGCGAAGGTTTCTCAATTTTTTGAATTTTTTTGAATTTTTTATGCCCGTTTCAAAATGCGGTCAAAACAGCGGGAATGTACGTTCCTAGCTAGTGGTTGAATCTTGGAATTTTTTTGTGTTTCTCTGATTAAATAGGTACTTATGTACCTAGAAATGATTTTTGGAAAAAATAAATAGCAAACTATGAGGCACTGCAGTTCAAATTTGACCCTTCCAACCTGAATCGATGCAATTTGTCTTTTTCACCAGAGGTGGATCAAAACTTTTGACACCCAACCATTTTGTCAATTGTGCATTAAATATGGCCTAGTATTTTAGAAAAATGATTTGGTCCAATTTTTCAACTATTATTTGGGAGGTCCTTCACAAAAAAACCTCCTTTCGGGCACTCGAAAAATGGAAAATGGTTTTTTCGTCCAAAGAAAATGAAAACTTCCTTAGCCAACAATGTTTGCCATTCCAATATGCACCCTTGTGCACAATATGAGATCATTTGAACAAACTATGCCATGAATGTGGCCATAAGATTGATCATTTGGCTTGAAAGCCATTGATCTCCACACGTGATAGCTCGTTTCGAGAACAATTTTGTAAAATAATTGCCAGACATAAGTTTGTTATTTTTCCAGGAACTTGGCCACATATAATGACACAAATGCGAAGGTTTCCCAATTTTTGAATTTTTTGAATTTTTATGCCTGCTTCAAAATGCGGTCAAAACAATGGAATGACCGCTCCTAGCTAGCTGGTTGAATCTTGGAATTTTTTTGGTGTTTCTCGATTAAATAGGTACTTATGTACCTAGAAATGATTTTTGGAAAAAATAAATAGCAAACTATGAGGCACCTGCAGTTCAAATTTGACCCGCTTCCAACTGAATCGGCGGGAATTTGTCTTTTTCACCAGAGGTGGATCAAAACTTTTGACACCCAACCATTTTGTCAATTGTGCATTAAATATGGCCTAGTATTTTAGAAAAATGATTTGTCCAATTTTGCAACAATTATTTGGGAGGTCCTTCACAAAAAAACCTCCTTTTGGGCACTCGAAAAATGAAAAATGTTTATTTTTGCAAAAAAAATTCATTTCTCACTACACCTTTTTGAAGATATTTATTTTTTTCATGTTTGTTATTTTTTTTCTGAAAACTCGTTCACATTTTGGTGACACAATGAGAAGTTTTTCTATTTTCTTTTTGAATTTCTCAGGTCATAAAATAGCTGTCATGATTTTAACATATTATTTTTAAACAACTATGACCAATTTTGATGGTCATAGCATCATACTGCATTCTGATTGGTCTGTAGACGCTTCACGCGGATCGTGCATCATACAGCGTCGAATGCTCGTGGATCCAACGGCTGTCCACACCAACCCCGAAACCTAGCTGGTCATTTTCCATCGACCCCCCGCCTCCTTTCTTTCCCACCCCCACACCAACCCATCCATCTCCTCGATGCCTCCTCCCTTCCAGATCTCCTCGCTGCCCGATGGAGAGAGAGAGAGAGAGCTGCCTCCTCCCTTCCAGATCGCCGCTGGCACCTCCCTCCGGCGGAGCTGGCCGCCGTCCATGGCCTCCCGCACGCCCCTCCCCTTCCCCCACCCGAACCCTCGATCTCCCACTGCCCCCTCCCGATCTCCCACTCAGATCCCCCCATCTCCTCACGCCACCGCCCCCTCCCGATCTAGTCCTCCCTCCCACCATCAACCTGAACCAAGGACGACGGAGATCCAGTTCACCCACCGCCGACCTCGCCGTCCTCCTCTCCATCCTCACCGCATCGCCACCCCCTCCCCTTCCTCTCGCGACGCATCCACCGCATCTGTCGTCTTCTCTCTCACGATGCTGCACCCTCCCCTTCCTTCTCCACACAAACCGATCCAAGACTCGAAACAATCATCCTCTCGCCCCTCATTCGATCGATCCCGACCGGCCGCGGCGGCAATGGATTTCTTCGGCGGGGCTGGCGGCGGCGCGATGCTGTCGGAGATGTATTAGAGCGCGGGGCCACTGCAGGGCAGGGGAGCCACCGCGGCCTAGCCGCCGTGACCTCCCGCTAAAAAATCCCGCACACCCCACCCCCGGTGCCACTCCACCTCCTCCGCTACGCCCTAGCCCACATGAGCCGGGCCGTCCCGTCGCATCCAGATCCCTCCGCCGCCGCCCCGTCCTCCTCTCCCCTCGCCTCCGCCACCCACCTCTCCCCTCGCCTCCGCCACCCACCTCCCCATGGCGCGCCTCTTCCCCATTCCAGATCAGATCCAGCACGCCCCGTGCAGAGTGATTCCGCGATGAACACGGAGGGGCTCCATCTCATCTCCATGGCATCATTTTCTTCCGCTTGGCCGACGACGCCATCCGCGTCCTTCTGCTGCTCGTCGAGGTACGGTATTCTCGGTTTGATCTTCTCTCCTTAGCTTCCCTTCCCTTGCCTCATGCACCGTGGCTTCCTTCCTCTCACAGGTGCACTTGGTCAGACATCACCAGCCATGTCGCTGGACATGGCCGTACCTGCCTACTCCTCGTCGGTTCCCCAGCCTGGGCATCTGCATCTGGTTTCGTTTCTTCAGAAGAATAGGATAGGTACAAGCCCTCCCTCCTCTGCTCTATCGGGCTCTGTCACTTATGCGCCTTTGTTTTTTTGGGACTGCCATTGTGGCTGCTTCTTGTTGGTTGCAGTCAAAATCAGTGACAAGCTAGCAAGCAATCATGCATGTGTGGCCATGGCCTTCTTTAGAATAGGGGTGCCACTGATCTACTATAACTGAATTGCTCCCCTGTTTTGCTGTGGTCGTATGCTCTGTGGTCACTGATGCGTGCTGCATACCTGTAGATTAGGACCAAAATTTGAGCAGTTTTAGTCGTGCAGATTATACTGAATCATGCCCTGCTTTGTTGTAGTTGTATGATCTTACTGCTGAATTGATTGCTGTATTGTTCAAATTAATATTTATACTGCTATGCTACTACTACTACTGTCTGCATTTAATCTAGATTAGTAGCTTCATCAATCAGTGACAAACAAAAAAAAAACAATCCTGAACGACACCTTGGTTGTTATAAGTGTAATATAATTTATCTTTGCTTAATTTGTATCTGATTCCACTGTTTGATTCCTACCTAGATTTGTGTCTAGTTTAAACATCACATGGAATATTTTTCAGCAGTCTGGTAGGCAACGATGATATCAATATAAGAGGTTATCTTAGCTTGTTAGTGTGTGCTTAGTGAACTATATGAGCTCTCTTTATTGCATCTTGTATGCTCATACATTAGCATGAAATAGTATTGCTCATACAGTACATGGAATATTTATGAGCATAGTTTTTGTGCCATATCCATTTCACACCTGGCATCTGCCATTGTAACTCCATGCTGATGTAACATGTGAATCTGTTGGTCCTTCTTATTGTCTTTAAAGAAGTCAATGTACCTACCTATTTTTATGCTCTGTTATTATCTTTGATCAGTGTCAATTGTGTCTCTTAGAGATACACTCCTACCTTTTCTGACTTGAGTTGTTAACTATTGTTCCATACTTCTATTAGTTATAACAAAAAAACTTTGAATTTGGTACTGCATGAGTTTTTACTACTGCTAACAGGGAGCATTTGCTACTACTAAAACAGCGATTTTGTATGCACTGCTACCTGATGTGTGCTTTCTTGGTAATATTTCACCTTGGCATGCATATGTTTGTTCGGTTTGAACTTTGCATGACATGATTTAATTATTTCCAGTGTTTTTCTCAACTTATTTTCATTGCCACTTGATATATAGTTAGCTTGTACTTGAAGCTGTGGGTTAATGAGGTGATTTTGTTCTACTTGGATGCATTGGTACCCCCATAATCGAGTGCATGGATGCAATGGCAAGAAGATCATGGCTGTACGCATCATCAAGCACACCATGGAGATAATCGACCTCCTCACCGATGGTAACTCAATCTAGATCATCACTTTATACTCTCCTACCTTTGTGATGTTAGTATGCTTCTGCTGACTAGTATTGTTAGATCTTGCCAGTAGTAGAATGGTATTTTGTTTTAGGCACAATGTGTTGCAGCGAAGTCTTTTGCATGATCTGCACTTGCGCAATGCATATTTGTCTCTGTTTTCTTGTATGAATGAGTACCTCATTTTAAGTAGCTGGAGAACAAAAAGCATGGTACTAGCTGAATTTATGTTGTCATTCTAAATAACTGTCCTTTTTGAATGGTCAATTCATACTATATATTGGCATCTGTCCTTTTTTTAATGGCCAATTCATAGTATATTTGGCTTCTGTTTTCTAATTCTTCTCTGCTGATTCATGACAGGAGCAGGTGCCTAGTTTGTGATTGCTATTGAAGGAGCTCAATGAAGAACATAACACTTGTAGAGTTCTAATGGCTATCTTATATTACACTTGTAGAACTTGTAACTATTATTACACTTCTAGAGCATGTAAAGTATATGCTAAGAGCTTGTATCACATGTTATTTGTACAACTAAGAAGTATTATGTGGTCTGATACGAGCTTCTATGATCTCTGTACTGAAACGAGCTGATATTATTTGATGTATTATGTGGTCTGTTCCAATTTAAATACTGGTTATTTATTTACTGTTAAATTGAAATAAGAAGAATATGACTCTGACATCTGGGACCCATTGATCAGAACCTGACAACTGTGGCCCAATCTGACTAGTGGACCCCTTTAAAAAAAGAAAAACTGAGTATTAAGAAAGAAGGCCATGGCCCAAAAACAAAAAGGCTGAAATATTAGGCCAGGCCCATGTAGCCGACCAGAATGACAAAAAATGATGACTAAAAAGGCTGAATTAATGGGCTCGGCCCATGTAAAACATTGAATTGGACCGAGCTGAATCTTGTGCCACATCAACTTGCCACGCTGGATGCCTACATGGCCTGGGGAGGTTGCTAGTGACCAAAACGCCACAGTGGACATATTTTGATCATAAACGTCTTCGACCATTCGAGAAGAAAGGTCGCTATAGTAAGTTAATGACCCCCAGCTTTTCACCTTATGTTTTTGTTCACAAAAAGGTCACAAATTGAAAACAGTGACCATTTAGTGACCAATAGTGATGGTCACTAGTTGACATATTTCTTGTAGTGGACCTCAGATCGTGGAAGTGCCAATAGGCAGACGACGGCAATCGCAAATACTATCAAGAACCTTGGCACTATATCGATGCAACAAGCAACGAGGGCGTTCGTTCGAGACAGGAGAAGGGACGAGCTCATAATGGCCCTCGAGAATCTCGAGCACCCCGGGCGGACATGTGGCACGCCAGCTCCATCCGTGGAAGGTTGGTTTTCCGGACGCAGGGGTTACAAAACCCATGAGAGGAGGAAGAAGCGGAGAAGGGCCAATGCGCAGGGCCGCACGAAAGGGTAATGGGGCTAGAGGAATGAGAAGGAACGAAGCGGCAGATCGCGACAAACGACTGCCGAAGCTACCCGCCATCTCGGCGGAGAAGCGGCGTGGCTTCCACCGAGTCGCTTATGAGCATGTCTTGACGGCTCTGCCCACTATCCGTGGATGATATCACGAGTCTCAAAATTGCCACATTATGGCGCGATGGATGAATTTGAAGGTCAAGGCGGTTGTTGGCCAAGTTTATCCTAGTGGACCCGGCACAACTTATCACTACCACCGATTCCGAAGGATATGCTAAGGTGATGGTGGATGAAATAACGGAGGATTTGAGGACCTCCTTCGACCACCCTACGGTGAAGGGAGACTAGGCTGGGTTCTCGCTCAAGACTCCATGCCACGGCGGAAGGAGCTCATCAACCTTCCGAATCGACGCCTCGCCTCCTCCTCCTCCTCCCGTGAGTCGGGGCACTCCGCCTCCTCCACCGCCTCCTCCTCTGGCGAGTGACGATTAGGGCACACGTGGCGGCACTCCGCCTCCTTCTCCGGCGTGGCGGCACTCGCCTCCTTCTCGCTTCTTGGCACGCGCTCCGAGCAACAGGCAGCCTCCTCCTTCTCCGCCTCGCCAACAAGGGCGGAAGAGACCGCCGTCGCCCATTGCTCCCAAGACGTCGTAGTCCTTCTCCTCGCCTCGTAAGCAAGCACGAAGAAGGCAGACGCCGCTTGCTGCCGCCTCCGTCTGCTCCGGCGTCTAGAAGCACAACCAGAGGCGGGAGGCAACATGAGATCGATCCACCTCTAAAGCCTCTAGAGAAGTTACCGTACGAGAGGACCGAGGAGGAAAACGATACGATCGTGCGGACCCACGTGAAGGACTTCTTTGAAGGGGTGAAAGCAAAGAGACATCCACCTCCGGAGGAGAAGGTAGATCTGGTGAAAGCAAAGCGCACTCTCGATGCCCTGAGGAAACCGGCAAAGTCTCCGCCGAGAACCAACTATGAGCGCATTACTGAATAGACATATTTCCAAGCGGAGCGGTCGGGAAGTACTGTCATACATCCAAGAGCAAGAGAACGAGCAGCTACGAAAAAAATTGACCAGCTCGGCAAACAAGCAAACCAATCGTGCCCCCCGCTCAATGTGTCTAGCGGCAACATCGTCACTAATGTTCCGGGGATGGTGGCCGGTTATGGCAATCTACAAGATTACCTGCCTGACGATGCACTTCCTGATTTCATGGAGGTGGAAGAACATAGATACTGAGTACGGAAGCCTCTCGTCAAAGATGAAAAATCTCTAACAACGATGATGCGAAGATTCCATACTTGGTACATGAAAACTCGCAGAGAGTCTGGGGGGAGGAATACTTTGTATCTGAGAATTGAAGAGGAGCACGACCTCGTTGGAAATGATCTGTTGCTGCTCCATTTGAGGAGTTCTTGAGTTCTTCAATCAAAAGGCCCTCGATAAATTAACGGTCTTTTGCTACCGCCTATAAGTACTATTTCTGTCATTAAGTCTCTCTATATAGCTCGGCTCTTTCATTCCATGTATTTGTAATTAATTATCCTTAATATATTATGCAGATTGAAGATCATCGAGTGCAAAAAACAAGAAATTTATGATATTGGGTTCATTAACACAAATATCATAGATGAATTTCTGGTTGAAAAGGACATCAAAGAGGCCGAGGACAACTTGCTACAATCGTTGATCAAAAATCAAAACAAAGATACCATACTCTTTCCTTACAACGGCAAGTGAGTGTTACTGTCGTGTGCATATTCGGTTTCCCTTATTACTCGAGCGAGGTTATAGTAATGTAATTGATGAGTTATGCATGCGTGCACAGGTACTACTATATTCTTCTGCAGATTAAGCTTGAGCGTGGACTAGTAACCATCTTAGACTCGAGAAGGAAAGATCCCAAAACCTATGCGGACATGACTGAAATGCTCGGCAAGTAAGTTCAATCGATCATTATCGCACCATATCGGCAACTTTTTGTTCATTTCCTGATATCTCAAGTAATAATAATTGTTTTCTTTGTCTTGTAGGGTTTGGAAACAGTTCACATGAAGCTCGGACCGACGAAGGAGCTGCGATATACATACCCGAAAGTAAGTACTACTGGCTAGCTAGTTGCGCGCATCTTCCGTTGATTCTATAGCTATACTTTCATCAATGCCATTTATAATGCTTCATTATCAGTTTGCTTGACCTCTATTTCTCGTAAAGTGCTTGTGGCAGGAACAAGGGAGTGATTTCTATGGATACTACTTGTGCGAGTTCATCCACACCGCGACTTTGAAAAACAAGCGGGGCTACTCTCAAAGATAATATATGAAGTGCGTAAGCAATAATATTCACAATTTCATTTTATTACACCATCATTTCTGTTGAGTTTCATTCATATATATGTATTAATTAACCCCCTTCTTCAAATTAGACGTGACAGATGCGGAATGAACTCCTAGAACAAGATCGCATGAAAGCAATTCAAGAGGAATTGGCGGGATTCTTTCTTGACCACGTCATCAATAAAGTCGGAGAATACCATGTGGAAGTTGATTTCAAATGCTAGGGGACTGTAATTGAGAGATCTTACATATTGTACATGTATGTAGCCAGTAGCATCGGATGTACATGATACGAAAACTTGTTGTTCGACCAATCTCTCGGAGAAGGAGAGGTCGATCGATCATTTCTCTCGGTATGCATGACGAACTTCTCTACTACTCAATGGTTCCCTTCATTTTCTCTCAATGTAGTACGTAGCGTCGACCAAGCACGGACATAAGAGAGGACACTTCTCTCTATTAATTAGCTAGCTAACACAATATATGAAACACCTAAATTAACCCCCAAAACCCCAACCCCCTTTCAAAAACAAAACAAAAACCCCACCCATGGAATCTTGTGGCGTGGATGCCTTTTGGTCCCGGTTGGTGCCACCAACCGGGACCAAAACTCTCGCCAGGTTTCGGCGCACAAGACCGCCGTGGAGGACCATCTGTCCCGGTTCGTGTTTGAACCGGGACTAAAGGGGGGAGGTATTAGTAACGACCCATTAGTCCCGGTTCATGAACCGGGACTAAAGACCCTTAAGAACCGGGACAAATGCCCCCTTTTCTACTAGTGTCATGCCTCATAAGGGTTTAAATTCCTAGCTTTTGTAATCGTAGTATAATTTTGGATAGTATTTTTTTATGTTTTAGGAGATTTTTAGGATGGTACATTCGTGGAATTGTGACACTTTCAGTTTAGAGAAACTCTAGCAGATCCTGCAAAAACGTGTCATCTGAAAACATTATACAGCTACGACGAGGCACCGGGCAGAGCAGATCCTGTAACATGTACTATAAACTTTTTTCGCTCCTTTTCCTCCTCACTCTTCTTCTTCCTTGGGACGCATGCATGGTCAAACTCGAACTCTAGCCCAGAACGGTGCCGCTCCGGCCTGCTGCCTGCTTCTGTCCGCCGTTGGCGCTCCGGGCCGCCACGTGCTCCGACGATACTCCGGCCGACCGCTAGCAAGCTCCTCCGCCTACTCACTGCTTGCGTGCAGTTTCGTCAGGCCCCATGCTCCAGCGATGCTTCGGCCGGCCTCTACCGAGCTCCTCTGCTTGCTCGCTGCTCATGCGCGGTGTCGCCAGGCCCCCTGCTCTGGCGTTGACCGCTATATAGGTTCTCTCAAGAACGACTCGAAAACTCCAAATATGAGGCATGGTTGCTCTAATGTACGAAATCTGTAAAAAAGAAGGGGGGATCTTCCATTTAGAGGATCTTTTTTTTTTGTTGCTGAGAAAATGCCATTTAGAGGATCTATTCGGTGCGTTTTGTGCAAATTTTAAGGTTTGACCGGGATATGATGCTCTTAGCCCAGTGCACTACAAACGTATCGACGGCCCATTCGCCAAAAAAGAAGTGGCAGTCCGGTCGGTTTCAATCCCCTCCCCGGCCCATTCGCCATCACTCCCCCATCCCCTCCCCCGTGCTCGACAGCGCCGCCGGAGCTTTCTCCTGCCGCCGCGCCATGTCCACCCCAGCTGCTCGATCTCGCCAATCGGAGGACGGACGAATCAGGTACGTAGAGTATGCATCGCCATGAATCATCGCGACCTTCCTCTCCCATCTTCACCCGATCCCCTAACCTTATCCCCCATCGTTGTGTGTGCAGGTCCTCCTCTTCGTCTCCCAGCGGCAGCGAGACGGCGGCCGAGAGACTCACGGACGACCTCCTCGTCGAGATCCTCTCGCGCGTACCCGCCAAGTCGCTCTGCCGGTTCAAGTGCGTCTCCAAGCACTGGCTGGGCCTCACCAACGACCGCAACTACCGCCGGAAGCTCCCCCAGACCCTGTCCGGCTTCTACCAGGGGAATCAATTGGTGGATTCAGGTGTTCCTTTCACCAATGTCTCGGGGAGCCGCCATCTCACACATCCCACCTTCCTGCCCAACCGCCGGCAGGTCAAGGTCGTGGACTGCTGTAACGGCCTCCTTCTCTGCTCCTCATACGTTGCAGGCGACCATGGCGACGAGTTCCGGTACATCGTGTGCAATCCCGCCACAGAGGAATGGGCCGAGTTCCCGTACTGCGGCTATTCCGGCCTGTCGGCTGCTGAACGCTTGTGTTTTGATCCAGCCGTGTCCCCTCATTTCCATGTGTTTTTATTGCCGGCGGCGGGTATGGAGGACCAACATGGCGACTGTCTTACCGGAGTGTATGTCTATTCATCTGAAACCGGGAGTTGGGTTCATAAGGAGAAGAGATGGAGCCGCAGTATTGTTGTCGCTAATGATCGGTCGACTATCTATCTTAATGGTTATCTGCATTTCTGCGCCATTGTTGATGGTTCTGCGGTTGTCTAGCTGCAGTGGATAAGGAGGGATATCTCTTATCATACTCGTGGGAGTTGCCCAGCAGTACTTATTGCGCTCATGCATGTTGCAGAATAGTGGATCGATTCTTGGTAGATGTTCGCATTTGCTGACTTGGACTGTTTGGCGAAGTGCGTAGTTGCCTGATAGCTTGGCGTAAGCTGCGACTCTGGCGAATTGTGCGACTTGATCTGATGTGGCCTGACTTGGCGGGTGACTCGGCAGTTGCTTAGTGATGATCTTTCGCTGGCTTGTGTGGCTCACTGCCTGAGTGCTTCGCACCTCGCTTCATCTGCCTGTCAATGTGCCGTACTCAACTACGCTCACTGCTTGGTACTGGTTGGTCCATACGATGGTGATGCTCTGATCATGCACCTCCTTCGAGCATGAGTGCAGTTGACTATATGGTAGCTCTGCATTGGGCCGATCCTGATGTGCTCTTCGGACTAGGATGCTCGTCTGCTTTGGACATTGCGCGATGATTCGCCTTGTGATCAGTTGTCATCCTCGGCTACGTGCCTCGGGCAGCTTCGGACTGTGCCTATGTCGAATGGATGCAGTCTGCTGCTGCTGAGCTGCGTAGCCCATGTCATGCTTGACATGTCTCTGTGCCTAGATTCGGGGTCGCCTCTCGCCTGAGAGCTCATGCTCTGAATGTGCTTCGTCTCAGCTTGCATCGGCCTCCGTGGCGTTCGTCTCCATCCGACTTTGCCGTCGTGTGTGCGCATCGTCTGCAGGTAGCTCTCGGTGAGCCTCGTACTGAATTCTCGTTCGGTCGGCATGCCTCGGTGCCTTTGACGCGTGCTTCGGTCTTGCGGCATCTCGTCTGCTCGTCGTGGATCCTCTGATGTCAGCTGCTTCATTGCTGCGCGAACTGCTCTTCCGTTCCATGAACTGCCTATCATGCCTCGGTCACTCCTCTGCTGCTGAGGCTGTGACTGTAGCGACCTCTTGAGTCCTTCTTTCTCGCTTATCGTCCTTACTCCGATGCAGCCCTTACATTGGCTTTCTAGCCCTTTCTCGCGAGCCGTTCTTCGTAATTCTCTCTGCTTGGGATCCGATGATGCCAGTCGGCGTTCGGATGATCGTCCGTTTCTCTAGATCCTGCTTCGATGCCTTCCATCGGCCTTCCATCCCATTGTGCTTCCGCATCGTAGGTTCGTCTCGTCGAGCACTCTAACCATCGCCACCTTTGCTACGCTTTATCCTAGCATTCCGTAGTCAATCGTATCCTAGGCTTGTCCATAGGCGATTCTACTTTGATTCTGTCCTTAGAATTCACTTGAATCTCTGATCCGTTCACTCTTGATTCAGTGTCCTTCGTGATTCCTGCCTATTCGGCTGAAGTTCTGTCTATTCGCCATTCTTCTTAGACTTCAAGCATTACTTGCTACTCATCCAGCATCTTGACTAGCCTTTCAACGTATTTGATTGTCACTGTTTGTTCCGATGCTGAATTATTCTTATGCTTCTGCAAGTTGCTTGAAGTCTCCGATTGTCTGCATTTTGAATCGATACAACGATTGTCTTCAGAACTTCGTCGATTCATTTCTAATCTATTAGCGCGTATATGTTCTATTAGATTATCATTACTTTCGCGTTCTTTGACATTATTTCTCGATCATCGATGCTGAATCGTCTCGATTCGATTCATCTAGTCATTCAAACTTTTAAATTACAATGCGTCATTAGAATCTCTTACTTCGATTCGTTGTATAGTAAACTCGATTACCGTTCAAACTTTTCATGTATTCAATACTCATCGTTATACTTCCAATCTAAATTCGATATTTATTGATTAGTCAGAATCACGGATAATCTTCTCAATCTCTACATATATCCAGATTTGATGCATCACTTACGATATTACATACTTCAATAATTGATATATCTCAATACGATTCTAATGTATATAGAATACGTCTGATATATTGAATTACACTGATCATCATATATATAACTGTATAGTGTCGATAGGATATTCCGTATAGTACCTCAGATCATACATCGTACATGAAAATACTCAGAACGGGACGAAACAAAGCGGAACCAAACCAAGAATACCTATTCCCTTTAATAATAGGTATAGATGTCTCATATTCATTGAATATCACTTGAAAGTAGTATCGCCTAAGACACACTAGTAGAAAAATACCTATTAGTCCCGGTTCGTAAGGGCCTTTAGTCCCGGTTCATGAACCGGGACTAATGGGTCGTTACTAATACCTCCACCCATTAGTCCCGGTTCAAACACGAACCAGGACAGATGCGCCTCACGTGGCGGTCCGCCGATCCGGTCGGGGGCCTTTGGTCCGGTTGGTGGCACCAACCGGGACCAAAAGTCCATGTTTTTTTTAGAAAAGTGGCTGCTTTAGGGGGTTTGGGGGTTATTTTTAGGTTGTTATTAGCTAGCTAATAGAGAGAAGTGTCCTCTCTTATATCTTCGTCCTTAGTTTACCAACGCTGCTGCTATGTTCATTTCACCCGCTGATATAACAACTCATGCATGCTCGCATCATACATCATCATATATAATAACAAGTCCTACTAATCATGCATCATCATACAACTTCTACTCGTTATTAAGAATAAGTCATACGGTCATCATCCTCATAGTCATCGAACCCAACCCTACACAATTATTCTTAGCACATGATCATCAGTATCAGGTAGGACCTAAACACCCTTAAGGTAAAATAGCATAAAACAATATAGACCCTGACTCTCCATTATGAAGAATGGCGATCATCCTGTCTCCAATTCTTGCCCTTCACTGCCTTTTGCTTCCAAGAAGCTCCTTACGACTGTCCATACATTTTTTTTCCATTCTTTGATTGTCATGTCTCCACTTCTTTTAGAAGCCCGGTATGGACACTTGAGATTCGTAGGAAGACCTGGTTGTATGTTCAAAACATGAAGGGTACTGTGCGTATACATCAGATGAGGCACACAATCGTTCGGGATTATCTGTTGAAAAACATAGTAATAACTTCGTAGTTAGCAATGATGTACTAGTTTTAGAAGTGTGCAAAAAGATGCATGGATGTCGTAATAGTAAAAAATATTACCAGGGTATCTCCATGGTAGTTACCGTAGTTCAACCCGTGCACTAGTGGCACGTATTGACCATAATGTTGAGGAGTTTGATTGTAGATATTGTAATTCTCAAGATCAGTACAAAATGCGATCAGATGATTTTTCTCCTGATAAGTTAATTCGCAGCCTTCGGTGTAGTAGGTTCTGTCTACCATCTTCCGCACATTCTTTGAAGAATGAAAATAAGCTGTCAATGGAAATAAGTTGTCAACTATTTTGTAATAAACAATATAAATTAATTAATAACTATGTTAACTTCACATGGGGGAAGAATTGGAGGTGTATCCACAAGGACCGAAATCGAAGGTCTCTCTTGCTCGATTGTAGGATCACCAAGATCCATGGTGACAAGCATACCCTCATCAAGACCATACATCTTGCAAAGTGCTTTCCAATTTTTGCAACCAAAATGGGTTACACTCTGAGCATTGTACAACTTTACTTGAAAATCCACACCATGATGGAAACTTAGGATAATTGTTTTGGTTTCCATACTTTCATGGTCTTCAAAACCCATCCTTTCCAAGACATAGCGTCTTGCAAAGCATGGGATAAGCTAGTCGAATTGGAAAAGATGAAAAATACACGTTAAAATAGTTGAAGTCGTGCTTAATTACGAAAAAAACTATTGTCGTTGTTGCGTACCGTATGAACATCGAAGGTCTCCTCGAGCTTAATGCTGAAGCGCCGATCTTCGTCCAGCTCAATGAACCTGTCGCACATACCTCGGTCGTCGTGGCACCAATCGCACTCCCCCGGGCGGTTTTCGTCGTCCGAGTACGACATTTCCAGCCTATGTTCATAATTCAAATATTAAACTAGATTATTAATCACGGCTTGACTATCGGTGATGTACGTAGCTCATCCTTTTATTCCCGAGTGCATTATTACACCAAATTGTCTAGCACACGGGAATGAAGGAGAACTTATCCAATATGAGCATTCAATAAGCAAAACCAAATCATAAAATAAGCAAAACCAAATCATAAAATAAAGTAGTATTAAAATTAGCATGCATTAAATAATTATAAGCAAAAGTACATCATCTCTTGGTGTCCGTACATCGTCGAATATTATCACTAATATAGCATCACTAATACAACTAGAACCGTGGCGCCCTGACGGTATCGGCAGGCGGTGGACACCCAAAGATAAGGAACCATCACAGGATCATAGCTCCAGTGAGATCCTTGAAGAACCTGCCAGGTATTGTGGGACCTGCCCTCCAATGCAACCATGTAGCAACGGACGTGCTCGTCCTCCTCGCTGACACGGTGACGTACCACCTTCGCGGTGTCCGGAAGCCTCAGCACCGTCACTGGCCCACGCGACCGCCACCAAACAAGGATCGGGTCAACAACGGGCTGCCTCCTCACCAACCTACGTCCCCCGAAAGGTAGCATCTCCCAATACCAGCCCGGCGGAGCCCAGTCCCGAACCTGGCCTTGATCAAGCAGGCCTCCACCGCCGAGTCGATGACGACGAGGATGCGGGATAGGCATCATCGACGTTGATGCGGGAACTACTTCTATATATAGTTAAATAAAGTAGTTTTATTAATTAAATCAACTATCTAGTTCAACTACTAAGCACTTACTATAAATAAATAAAGTAGTACTTACTAAAAACAAACTACTTCTATATATAGTAAAATAAATTAGTTTATTAAATCAACTAGCTAGTTCAACTATATATGAAGCACTTACTATAAATAAAGTAAAATAGCACTTATTAAAAATAAACTAGTATTTTTCTAACTAATTATATTAAATACTTTCTCTTCTTATTTTTTTCCTTTTCTAAATACCATGGACAAAAAATCATTAAAACTCTATGAACAAAATTAATTACACAATCTAAATATCACCAAAAAAATCTATTAACAATAATATCACCAAACATGCATATTCAACAATAATATCACCAAAAAATTTATTAACAGAAAAAAACTATAACATAATATGAACAAATTAATTACACAATATGAACTACATATCTAAATTACTACACATCTAATCTAACAAAAAAAAAATCTATGAACTACAAAAAAATCTAAAAAATCTAACAAAAATAATAAAAAGTTGCTCACGGCGACGGCGACGGCGAGTCTTGTGTGGGCGGCGACGGCGTCGAGGGGCGTGGTGGGCGGCGACATCGGGCGGCAGGCAGGCGGGCGGCGGGCTGGGCGAAGCGGCGGCGGCGTCGGCGGGCGGCGGCGGCGTGGTGGCGGCAGGGACGGCAGCGCAGCGCGGGAGAGGAGGAGGAGAGATCGAAGTGGGGATGTGGTTCTCAAATTTTGCTAAGTGCTACTTATATAGCAAAGGCTTTGGTCCGGTTCGTGCCATAAATGGGACCAATGCCCCATAGTCGGTTGGTGCCACTAACGGGACCAAAACCTCTTTCAGCAGCCCAAAGGCGAAGCGAACCTTTGGCCGGTTGGTGGCTCCAACCGGGACAAAGAACGATTGGTCGGTTGGTGCCACCAACCAGGACCAAGAGAACATTGGTACCGGTTGGTGCCACCAACCGTACCAATGCACCCATCTAATTACTTATTTATTTTATGCAGCCGGTTTTTAGTTGATTCTTTCTACAGCTGTTTTTAATTAGTCCCACCTCGCCAAGCGAGAGTCACTCGCAGCGGTTTATAAGCCCTGAGTGCAGAGACAATGAAGAAGAGGCTCAATGCTCACCAAGCGTTGCTTAGCTTCAAGCCTTGAGGATTAGGGTAGGCGCTGCGGAGCTATGTGCGGTCAGGCGTTTTTACTATTACGAAAGGCTTGAAGCTAATTAACGAAACATTGCACCTCTTTTTATTTTAATGACTTATTACAACTCAGAAATAAAAAGGAAAAAATAAATATAGCAGAAAAGAAAAAAAGATATAAAAAACTACTCAGAAATAAATAGAAAAAAATAGTTGTGATTAACTTTACTAAAAAAATGAGCATAGATGCTTAGTTTTAATGACTTATTACAACTCAGAAATAAATAGAAGAAAAATTAGTTGTGATTAACTTTACTAAAAAAAATGAGCATAGATGCTTATTTTTAATGACTTATTACAATTCAGAAATAAAAAGAAAAAAATAAATATAGCAGAAAAAAACTATATAAAAACTACTCAGAAATAAATAGAAGAAAAAATAGTTGTGATTAACTTTACTAAAAAATGAGCATAGATGCGCTTATAGAAAATTCAACCTAAATTCATAATAAATTTCTACTAACTTCAGAGAAATTCAAGTATGAATTTAGGTCAAATCTCATATAAGGGCATCTATTTTCATTTTGAGAGGAGCTCAACATGGCAGAGAGGAGGGCTTATAAACCGGTGTGAGGCCCCTTGGTTGGCGAGTGGGACTAAACTCGGCTGAGCGAGACCAAGCCTTTAGTCGGTTGGTGGTATGAACCGGGACTAATGGGCAGCCTTTGGTCCCGGTTCATGCCTCCAGCCCAGGACCAATAGTGGTGGGCGGGAGCGAGATCATTGGTCCCGGTTCGTCCCTTAATCGGGACAAAAGGTCCAGACGAACCGGGACCAATGGCCCGTGGCCCTGCCGGCCCGGGGCTCACTGAACCGGGTCCAATGCCCCATTGGTCCCGGTTACGACTCGAACCGGGACTAATGGGCTGTCCCTGTCTGGACCATTGCCCCCTTTTCTACTAGTGACACCATGAAAGTAATACACTACGTATCTTTACATCAAAGGTCATTGAGGTTCAAATAAAAATATAGTACTCAAACAAAATTGTTAAGTTTGTAGCTTAAATAAATAAATATTATTGATCGAATGGCTACATCACATGGTTATTCTGGATAACAATGTAGGAGTATAAAATTGATAAATGGGTAGCATGTAATGGATAGAGGAAGAAATAATAGATTATATGTTTTTTGTACATGGACAGATGAACTGGTTGAGAGTTCAGAAGTTAGAACATAGTTTGCAGATATGTAGAAGAAAGTGGTAGTACTGAAAAAGGAATAACAATAGTCTGGTCCGATGTAGCTGCAGGTTGCCCTATTTGAGTATTTGGCCACATAGGTGTGTATTGCTTACCAATCTAGGGAAGAGAGTTATTTTGTTAATTATTCTGGGATGGAGCTGACATTACTAATACCCTCCTCACAAAAAAAGTACTACTACCCAATTAGAAGCACAAATGAAAATAAAATAACGTGTATATCTATATTTTCAGAGTAACCATTTCACTCAGGTAGATCAGTTCTAAAATGACACCGAATGTGTGTGGCCCAACAACATGTGACTTCAAGAATCTACTGCTAGTCTGTGGCAAGATTGTAAGAGCATCTCTAGCAGACCCCGTATAATGCCGACCCGTATAAGGCATTTACAGTTCGACAAAGATATGTTTTGCGGGTCAAAATTATGCGCGGTAGAGTAGACCCCGTATATAGAACTTTATAATTTGAAAAAAAACCTTCCGCGGGAGAAATTGCAACCACACTAGTTCATCACATACTACATGATCACACACTAGTTCATCACATACTACTTGATCATACATACTACATTCTACTGCTACTACTAGAGGGGGTGGGGAATCTCGCGGTGGCAAGGCCGAGGACGATGTGCCAAAATGGAAGAGCTCGCAGCCGAGGACGAAGCGGTGGAGGAGCTCGGTCCTCCTCGTCTGAGCTGATGAGATCGATGAACTTCTGCCTCTGCTCCTTCGCGGCAAGGTTGGCCGCGGCCTTCTGCTTGAGCATGAGGTCTTCAAGCTCCTCGTCGTGGCGCCGGCGCCCCGCCTCCTCGCGCAAGCTCCATTTGTCAATGGCGGACGCGCCCGCGTTGACATCGGCCACGAAATCTTCGGGCCCAACGACGCCTTGGCGCTCGATCTCCTCCGCCTCCTGCTTGACGACGACGAGCTCGCGGTTCTTCGGCTCCTCCGACCAGCTCGCGGTTCTTCGGCTCCTCCGACCACTCCCTCTTCACGGGGAGAAGCGCCGTGCCGGAAGGGCCCATCGCGGCAGAGGAAGAGCCCACGGCCGAGGAGGGCGAACGCTCGTGCCGGCGGTCGTACTCATCCGTCTCGCGATGGAGGAGTCTTGACGGCAGCTCGAGGCCCTGGTTTGTCCACTTCCTTGCTGCACGCTTCCTCGCGCCGTCCGCGCGGACACACCGCTCGTGCTCGGGGTTGCCGCTGCGGCTGGAGTTCCACATACGGCCCCACATGGCGTTTGGAGGAGGAAGAGGGCTCACCGGCGGCGAGAAATGCGGGGGAGTGAGTGGGGAATCGGGAAACACGGCGGCATGCGGATAGGGTTTCGACCAGATATCTGCCCCGTAAACCCGTAGATATATACGGCTTCCGGGGTTCTTGGGCTTACGGGCTGGATGAGTATCTGAGACTCTGTTATGGCGAGAAAATAGACCGAGCCCGTATACTCGCCGGAATTATGTGGGTTCGCGAGATATACGGGGTCTGCTAGAGTTGCTCTAAAATTATATCAAAAGACTAATTAGATAGTAGCTAGACTTCATCACCTCTCCAAAGTTGGCCCATATACTGGTTCAGTATACAACACTAAAGAGTTTCACCTAAAAATGCAAGCAAGAGTTTTGCAGGTCATAATCGTTCAACAAAGGATGGAGAAAAAAAAGTAGTTTGTAGTATGACAGATGAGGGACGCCTTTGGGCTGACCGGAGCTATTATGGCACGTGCTTCACTCGGGGTTGGGGAGTTGCCGGCGCATCCATACGCGAGCAGCAAATATTTGACAGCGTTACGCCATGTTTCGGGATGAAGTGGCATGCTTGCATGTCGAGAGACATATGATAGTGGAGTAGGCCTTTTCTCATGCATGTTTTGCGATGATGTGGCATGCTTGCATGTTGAGAGAAATAGTTAGGGGGCGCTAGCTATTTAGATACAGAAGATACTCGCTCCGTCTCATAATATATGAATGTTATTCCAGCTATCTTAGCTTGAAAAATGTTTCTATATTATGGGACGGAAAAAGTATATTACACTAGTAGAAAAGGGGGCAATGGTCCAGGCCGGTCCAGCCCATTAGTCCCGGTTCAATCCAGAACCGGGACCAATGGTGGCATTGGACCCGGTTCTTGAGCCCCGGGGGCCGGCCGGGCCACATGGGCCATTGGTCCCGGTTCGTCTGGACCTTTTGGTCCCGGTTGGTGGGACGAACTGGGACCAATGGACCTCGCTCCTGGCCCACCACCATTGATCCCGGTTGGTGGCACGAACCGGGACCAAAGGCCAACCTTTAGTCTCGGTTCGTGCTATCAACCGGGACCAATGGTTGTGCCTATATATACCCCCTGCTCACGAGCAGAGCACTCCCAGTGCTCTATTTTTCGTGGCCGGCGAGGGGAGAGCTTTGTGGTGCTCTAGCTCACCTCCTATGCACACGAGGTGTTCGATGGAATGCCCAAGCCACACTACTTAAGCTTTCTCCCCTCCAAGCTCGACTGCCAAGCTCCATTTCCTCAATATTTGTCTAGATTTAGCGGTCCATCACGCCCCGTCCCCGTCTTCACCGTCGTCGATCACCCGCGCCGATCTCATCGCCGGCACCACCGTGGCCTCTTGTTCTTATCTTCTTTCTGAAAGGAAAAGTATTCTTACTTGTATGTTTAGATAGATACTTGTATTATTTTCTTACTTTTATTATTGCATCTTATATAGTGCGATGGTTTTGGTATCCGCCCCCGTTGGCCCTCGTCCTGTCTATGATTCGAATGTGGTATATATTATCTTTTCATAACTATTGGTTCATTTATTGTTTATGACAATTATGCTGACCAACGTGACATAGATTTTATTTATCTAGGAGGTTGTTGAACCGGAAATTCCAACCGACCCTATTGTCGAGAGGTTAAATTTAGTTGAAGAAGAAAACAATTTCTTGAAGGAAAAAATTAGAAAAATTGAGGAGGAGAAGATGATATTGGAGTTGCATGTTGCGGATGTCGTCGATGATCATAAGATCAAGATGGATGCAATGCTCTTGAAGATTAGAAAGAGTAGAAAATATGCCGTTTATACCGAGGCTTGGTATCATTATGCTGTTGGATCAGTTGTTACATTGGTTACGATTATGATCGCATTTGTTTTCGCATTGAAATGTTTTACATAGTTTCAGTGTATGGTTTAATTAATTTAGATGCTCTGCAGAGCTTTATGTTGTTAGATGAGAACTATGTATGTACTTTGGTTTTAATGTGATGATGAACTTCTATTAATTTGGTCACTTCATTATAGCACGCAGATGAACCGGCAATGGATGTATGGTTCAAGACACACCTCCGAGTACATTAAGGGCGTGCATGATTTTCTCGAAGCGGCTGAGGCAAACAAGCAGAATGGTTTTATCTGTTGTCCATGCCCTATATGTGGGAATACGAAGTCTTACTCTGACCGGAAAATCCTCCACACCCACCTGCTTTACAAGGGTTTCATGCCACACTATAATGTTTGGACGAGGCACGGAGAAATAGGGGTTATGATGGAAGACAGCGAAGAAGAAGAGTACGATGACAACTATGTGCCCCCTGAATACGGTGATGCCCCTGTCAAGAGGAACCAGACGATGTGCACGATGGTGCTGCAACGGGCGAAGCTGCTGAAGATCAAGAGGATGTGCCCGATGATGATGATCTCCGCCGGGTCATTGTCGATGCAAGGACGCAATGCGACAGTCAAAAGGAGAAGCTGAAGTTCGATCGCATGCTAGAGGACCACAAAAAAGGGTTGTACCCAATTGCGAAGATGGCAACACAAAGCTCGGTACCGTACTGGAATTGCTGCAGTGGAAGGCAGAGAATGCTGTGCCTGAAGGATTTGAGAAGCTACTTAAAATATTGAAGAAGAAACTTCCAAAGGATAACGAATTGCCCGACAGTACATACGCAGCAAAGAAGGTCGTATGCCCTCTAGGATTGGAGGTGCAGAAGATACATGCATTCCCTAATGACTGCATCCTCTACATGCGGTGCGTACAAGGATCTGAACGCATGCCGGTATCACGGTGCATTACGGTATAAGATCAGACGAGATGACCCTGGTGATGTTGACGGCGAGCCCCCCAAGAAGAGGGTTCCTGCGAAGGTGATATGGTATGCTCCTATAATACCACGGTTGAAACGTCTGTTCAGCAATGGAGAGCATGCCAAGTTGATGCGATGGCACGGTGAGGACCGTAAGAAAGGCGGAAGTTGAGAGCACCCGGTGATGGGTCATGATGGAGAAAAATCGAGAGAAAAGTTGGGATGAGTTTGCAAGTGAGCCAAGGGCGTATGGTTTGCTTTAAGCGCGGATGGCATTAATCCTTTCGGGGAGCAGAGCAGCAATCACAACACCTGGCCCGTGACTCTATGTATGTATAACCTTCCTCCTTGATTGTGCATGAAGCGGAAGTTCATTATGATGCTAGTTCTCATCCAAGGCCCTAAGCAACCTGGCAATGACATTGATGTGTACCTAAGGCCATTAGTTGAAGAACTTTTACAGCTGTGGAATGGAAACGGTGTACGTACGTGGGATGAGCACAAACAGGAGGTATTTAACCTAAAGGCATTGCTGTTCGTGACCATCAACGATTGGCCCGCTCTCAGTAACCTTTCAGGACAGACAAACAAGGGATACCACGCATGCACGCACTGTTTACTTGACACCAATAGTATATACCTGGCACGCTGCAGGAAGAATGTGTACCTGGGCCATCGTCGATTTCTTCCGACCAACCATCAATGTCGAAAGAAAGGCAAGCATTTCAAAGGCGAGGAAGATCACCGGAAGAAGACCGCCATGCGTACCCGTGATCACGTACTTGCTATAGTCAATGATTTACATGTAATCTTTGGAAAGGGTCCCGGCGGACTAGCTGTTCCGAGTGACGCTGGGGGACACGCACCCATGTGGAAGAAGAAATCTATATTTTGGGACCTACCCTACTGGAAAGACCTAGAGGTCCGCTCTTCGATCGACGTGATGCACGTGAAGAAGAACCTTTGCGTGAACCTGCTAGGCTTCTTGGGCGTGTATGGGAAGACAAAAGATACAGCTGAGGCATGGGAGGACCTGCAACGTTTGCACAAAAAAGACGGCATGCCTCCAAAGCAGTATGAAGGTCCTGCCAGCTATGCTCTTACCAAAGAAGAGAAGGAAATCTTCTTTGAATGCCTGCTTAGTATGAAGGTCCCGACGCTTCTCGTCGAATATAAAAGGAATAATAAATATGGCGGAGAAAAAGTTTGAACCTAAAGTCTCATGACGCCACGTGATTATGACTAGCGCTTCCGGTTGCATTGAGGAGGCTTCTACCGGAAAACGTCCGATTAGCCATTGTGAAGCTATGTGCATTCCTCAATGCAATCTCTCAGAAGGTGATTGATCCAGAAATCATACCAAGGCTAAGGAGTGATGTGATGCAATGTCTTGTCAGTTTCAAGCTGGTGTTCCCACCATCCTTCTTCAATATCATGACACACGTCCTAGTTCATCTAGTTGACGAGATTGTCTTTCTGGGCCCCGTATTTCTACACAATATGTACCCCTTTGAGAGGTTCATGGGAGTCCTAAAGAAATATGTCTCGTAATCGCACTAGGCCGAAGGAAGGATCTCCATGGGCCATCAAGCGAGAGGATGTCATCGGGTTTTGTGTTGACTTCATTCTGGCCTTAAGAAGATAGGTCTCCCTAAATCGTGGTATGAGGGGAGCCGATCGAAAAAACATGCTTGGAAGGACTCAATAATATGCAGGACGGATATTCTTGGTCTCAAGCACACTACAGTTCTCTGAGAACTCTACCTTGGCGACCCGTATGTCGATGAACACAAGAACGATCTGCGCCCAAACACCCGGGGCGGGCGATGGTGGATTACATGTGAACACATCGGGACTTTCAGCAGTTGGTTGGAAGCACGTATCGAGGTGACAACACTGTTTGTGATGAGCTGTACTTGTTATCGAGGGACCATCTTTGACTGTATTGATTTGGAAAGGATCTGAGATAAATGGGAATACATTTTACGATTGACCAAGATCAAAAGAGCACCAACCAAAACAGCGGTGTCCGCTTTGATGCAACAACCGAGAGGGGAAAGGATACATATTATGGTTACATAGTGGACATATGGGAAATTGACTACAGACATGATTTTAAGGTCCCTTTGTTTAAGTGCAAATGGGTCAATCTGTCAGGAGGCGGGGTACAGGTTGACTCACAGTACGGAATGACAACAGTGGATCTAAAAAATCATGGGTACACTGACGAACCGTTCGTCCTAGCCAATGATGTGGCACAAGTTATCTATGTGAAGGACATGTCTACCAGACCGAGAAAGAGAAAAGATAAGGAAGCGAATACATCATACGATGAGCCAAAGCGCCACATAGTTTTTTCAGGAAAAAGGGACATCATGGGAGTGGAGGACACACTAGTGCAGAACCGGGCATTAGCACCGGTTCGTAAGGCCCTGTAGTGCCGGTTACATAACCGGCACTAAATTGTGGTCACTAAAGGCCCCCCCCTTTAGTACCGGTTCAGCATGAACCGGTGCTAAAGGGCAACCACGTGGCACGAGCCAGCTCCGGGGGCCTGGAGCCCTTTAGTACTGGTTGGTAATACCAACCGGTACTATAAGGTTTGGGGGGTTTTTAGTTTTATGATTTCTTTTTCATCTGTGTTTCCATTTTAATTCTTTTACTACACATTGTACACGTTATGCATATATATATATATATATATATATATATATATATATCATCAATGTCTCACAAACCACCATATTAATTAATTCACACATACACACATGTATAGCTATATACAATTTCTCCTACATATGAATGTTGCCTTGAGCCAGTGGCATTAGCCTAATTGGTGCCTTGAACACGATGGCAATTGGAAGTGGTTTTCATGGGGGCGGTGGCGGGTAATAGAATTCTCCTTGGTTTATGACCTGGTCGAGCAAAAATCCGCTATTTCCTCTTAAAGTGCTTCTACGCTCCGTTTCTATGAGCTTCTCCGCACCTCTTTGAACTGTTAAGAAGGAGATCAATATGCATGTGTATTAGTTGTGTGACTAGATATCGATAATGGTGTAAAATTATGAATAGTGTTATGACAAGCGTACCCATTCTGTCTTTGTGATCTGCTCCTTTGGACGCCATCATGCGAATGTTCTCGCAAACGCAGAATGCACATAGATCAGTCCCTCGCTACTGCTTGAGGCCTTTACGAGAATGGAATTTGATTAGATAAAAATTAATCAAGCATGATAATTAAAGAGATGGCAGCTAGCTAGCTAGAGCTATAGTACTACTTAATTGCTTACCTTGGGTGAAACCATTTAAGCTTTTTTTTCCATTACGGGCGTGGCGATGAACCTTGTCCAAGCCATGCGCCAACAAAGAAAATGAATAAAGGGTTATTAAATAGTTCATATCATGAAATGACGAACTAAATAGGCGAGATATATAGTTAATAATGATTGAAATTACATTGACTATCCCATACAAGATGTTATAGTTAGTTTTTCGAGATTAGTGAGTCCGATGCTTCAATTGTTCGGCGTCAACTTTAATGATACACAAGACCCAGTGATATCTGCATGCACACACGTTTGCATGTCTTAATTAAGCGGGCATATGTAAGCAAAAACATGTAGCTAGCTATTAGGCAAAAACAGAGAATTTGTAGTACAAGACAGTGTGACTCACTGGAAGTTGTAAGGAAGTAGTATATCTTCATTGTATTTGAGGCGCTTCAAGAACTCTAGCATGCTGTCCTCTACTTCCTTTGCATAACGTTGATTTATCTTCCATGTGTATTCATTAACGGTGTTTGGGTCAATGAACCCAATGCCAAAGCGTCCACCTTTCATATTTCATATATCTTCATCCTGCATAATACCACAGAAAAGAATATAGTGAGGATAATTACAGGTAATGATTGATCAAAAGGATCACTACAGCTAGCTTGAGACATAAATTATAGAAAGAAATCACTTACAGACAATAGCAACTAACGATAGATTTGTCGAGTGCGTCTTGATTGTATAACTGAAACAATTCTAAATACTCAACGGACACAGCTTTCTCATGGTAGTAATGGTCCTGCTTGACATTCAGCATGAGGGACAATCGATCTGAAATCTTGGTAATGTTCATGTACCATTGATGCAATTCATACATTCTCGTTGGGAGGTTCTTGACCTTGTGCAGCGCGACCAAAGGTTGGCCGGACATATTTCCGTTGTACTTCATCCTCTCTAAGCAAAGGCATGGGCTCGATCTCGAGGAGTTGTCCAATGATGATGTTGAGAACTTCAGCCTGCATTATATGCTCCTCCGTTATTACCACATTGCACACCTCGGGAACATGCCTTTGTTTGCCCACAATAATATTGGCGCAGATTGTCACTGTTGATGGCACAACAAGCGAGGGATCGATTCGCGCTGTTCTCCCAGGTTGGGAATGGTTTTGCCGCATTTTTGGCAGCTGCTTCTTGTTTGCTCGATCCCGATGTAGGCGTGCTCGCCTCCCTTTGTAGGCGTGCTCGATTTAACTTCCGATGTAGCGCTCATAGTCTGTGTCAACAGGCTTGGGAGCTGGTGGTTGAGCCATCTGAATGAAGTGGTCAATCGTTTCCTCATGCACTTTCTCCTTGGCGGCGGTGGCGGTTTGGTGCAAAATGGGCTTCCACCTCGGCCTTGATATGGCTGTGATTTCCTCCTCGGACTGTCATAAGACCTCTGCGGAAGAGGCTTGAGGCTTGGACCATATTTATATCGCTTGCCTCTGCTGTACTTCTGTACTACCTCGACTCGTGCCGCCACGCACCATAGCTGCGGGTGTCTCTTCTGCGATTCTTGCCGAGGCGGGAGGCGGTGGTGGGGACTGAGTTGGACGAGGAGGAGTGGCCTAAGGTTGTGCCGACTTGGAGGAGGTGGGCGTCTTCTGCTGTGGCGGACTTGGAGGAGGAGGATTGTCGACACTTTGCGGACTTGGAGGAGGAGGTGGCGACACTTTGCGGACTTGGTGGACTTGCAGGAGGCGGAGTCTGCTGACTCGGTGGCGGACTTCGACGAGGACTCGGTGACGCGGTGTCGGTGGCCTTCAAAGATGATGCAATCCTTTTTCCATAGGATGATACGATGTTTGGCCTCTCCGAGAAAGCGCTCGCCGTCACCTCCAGCAATGTCAAGCTGTAGCCTCGAATATGGTGGGTCCACCACCTCATCAACCAAGACACGAGCATAGCCCGTTGGAATCGGGTTGCAATGGAAGGTTGCCTCGGGGGGATTTGTGAAAGCCCAGCCGTCCGCCACCTTCATGGATATGTTCTTCATTTTGACGTGTAGCTCGCAGTTAGTGTTCTCCGTGATGTCATCCACAGGGTATCTATCCAGCATTGCGTCGTCCGGGACGGAACCCACGCTACTTCTCGGCATGGATGGGCGGTGCTATCAATCTTTGGATCATCCGCTAGCTGCTGCAGCTGCTTTGAGACCCCTTTGATGGGTAAGTGAGTCGATCTGCTCTGCTGCTGCCGCTGGAATTTGACCGCCAATTCCGCTTGACTTGCTTCTAGGCCTTGAAGGCGTTCATAGTCCCGCTTCCTCTACTCCTCCTCCATCTTCCTCTTCTTCTCCTCCGCAATCTTCTTTCTCGCACGGGTTACGTAGTCGTTGTTCCATCAAAACCCTCATACCACGGCAGAGCGCCTTGCCTCGTGTTCTTCCCGGTGTTCAGGATTTCCCAGGGCACGCGCAAGCTCGTCGTTCTCTCTGTTGGCTGGAACACCCCCGTTCGTGCCTCTTCTATTGCAAGAAGTATCGCATCGTCGGCTCCCTTCAGACTTGCCCTTGTCGAAACATTGCCTGTCTCCCGGTCCAACTCCCCCCATGCGCATAGAACCAAGTCCTGACCCTGGCGGGCCAGCTCTTAGTAGCCGGAGTGACACCTGCTTCCTCCATCTCTTTCTCAGACTTATCCCACTTAGGCATTGCCACCGCGATAGCCACCGCCCTGACTTATGGAACTTATCCTTTTTTTGGCATTCTTCTTGTTTATTCTCGACCGTTCCTTAGCTAATTCCGAATCCTTGAATTTCACGAAATCGGCCCTATGATCACGTTGGTTCTCCAGTGTTCCCTTGAATACTGGAGTGTTCCTTCCTCCCTTGACGTACTTGTTCCATTCACCATTCTTGTAGTTCTTGAATGCGATCGCCATCATCTTAAGAGCAGCCTCTTTGACTTTCTCGCACATCTCGCTACGTGAAATGATCGGTAGGGTGAAATGTTCCATGAGAGTATCCCAAAGCAGATCTTTTGATTCTTGTCGACATAAGTAACATCTGGGCGTGGCTTTTTGGCGCTCTCCATTCTTGAAGTTGGATCGGAGTTGGTCCTTCACAAGAACTCCATGACCGACGAACGAACTTGTCCGCAATCTTCTTAGGCGCTAATGGTTTGCAAGAGGGCGCATGCCTCGATATTGTACTTTATGCCCGGCTTCAACTTTTGTTCGGGCCTCGTTTAAATCATTTGCACGAAGATTTGCTCGATCCGGATGGCTGAAAGAACAAAGATCGATTCGTTAATATATCTTCAAGTCATTTAAAACATGTGATGATCACCGGATGCCCGCTTATATAAATATATATACCTCGCCGGTGTTTGTTGTTTCAGGATCAACACGTTCTTCGTCATCGTCATAATCATAGTTCATGACTTCATCAATTTAAATGTCGTGATCGAATATCATATCACCCTCTCCGGTGTTGTTTAGAAATTGAAGCCGTCATAATCTTCTTCATTCGATTATCATCGGCCGCGTATCATATCGAACATGGTGCATTCTCCTCTCTGTCGGTATTATGCGCCATAGCTTTTGTTTAACTAATCCAAAAGAAATATAAAACAATTTAGTATTCAAATTACATCGTCTCGAATAATAGATATAATCTCGAATACATCGTCTAGAATAATAGATATAATCTCGAATACATCGTCTCGAATAATATATAATATTGAATAGTACATCACTGGCTATTAGCTAATAAAGATCGAATACTACGAGAAGAATCTAGGACACCGCGGTTCCTCCGTGGCAGGCGGTGGACACCAAAGAGAAGGAACCCTCACAGGATCATAGCTGAAGTGAGATCCCCGAAGATACTGCCACGTATTGGAGAACCTGCCGCCCTCTAACGCAACCATGTAGCAATGGACGTGCTCGTCCTCCTCCCTAACACGGCGACGTACCACCTCCGGCGGGGCTGGGTCCCTCTGCACCGAAACTGGCCCACGCGAACGCCACCAAACGAGATCAGGGTCGACGATGGGACCCGTGGCCGGGTTCCTCATCAAGCGGCGCGCCCCTCCAAGCAGCACCTCCCAGTGCCAGCCCGGCGGAGCCCAGTCCCGGACATGGGTCGGCTGGACGTCGTCGCGGACGGGTCGACGGCGAGGATGCGGTCCGGGCATCGTCGAGAACAAATACTAGCTATATGCCCCCAAAAAGTAACTTTTTTTAATGATTGGATTTTGATAACTAAAATTTCTAACATTTCTATATAACACTAATTATGCTAATCTAAATAATCTAAATAACACTAAAATTTCTAACATTTCTAACATTTCTATATAACACTAATTTCTAACATTTCTATATAAAACTAATTTCTAACTGATTAAGCACTAATTATATCCATCTAACATGCATTCATACATATATAATAGTGAAAAATAATAATCTAAATAATCTAAACTAATTAAACACTAATTATCTAAACTAATTAAACATACAAAATAATAATCTAAATAATCTAAACTAATTAAAGACTAATTATCTAAACTAATTAAACATGCTTGTGTGTGTGTATGCGGGCTCGGGCTGGAGGACTCACAGTGAGGCGGCGACGGCAGCAGGCGAGGCGACGGCGAGGAGAGGCGACGGCCGGGTGGCGGCAGCGGGGACACGGACGACGCGAGCAGGTCGAGCCCGGGCGGCGACGGGACGAGGGCGGCGACGGGACGGGGCGGCGGGGCGGAGGCAGCGGCGGCGTCGGAGACGATCGAGGGCGGCGGCGATGGCGGCGAAGACAACGGAACACAGAACAACAGAGGGAAATTGAAATTTTCGTAGCGATTGTATATATAGAAGGCACCTTTAGTACGGTTGGAGCCACCAACCGGTACTAAAATCTATTTTGGCCAGAGCCAAGCTGCGAAGCGACCCCTTTAATGCGGATGGTGGCACAAACCGGTACTAAAGGCCCCCTAGTACCGGTTTGTGCCACGACCGGTACTAAAGGTGGTAAGGCGCAACGCAGTGCGGTGCGGAAGTTTAGTCCCACCTCGCTAGTCGAGGGCTACCGACTGGTTTATAAGCCCAGTCGGTAGCTCTCTCGAGCTCCTCTCCTAATCAGCCCTCTGGGCCTACCTCCTCCTCGCCTTGTGGGCCCTCTTGGGCCTTGGCGGCCTGCATCTGGCCCAACGAAAGGGTGTGTCGCTAGTCGTATGCAGAGCCGCTTTGGCCTCAGAGGTGGCTTTTTTTCTTAATTTTTTTGCTTTATATTTTTTGTTTTATTTATTTTTGAGTTGTTTTTTGCTGTATTTAGAGTTTCTTTGTGAATATTTTTCCTTTAGTTACAAAAACTTACAAACTTTCTGTTAGTGCCGGTAGATTTCAAATTTGAATAGTTTAAATTTTGAATTATTTGAAATTTGTGTGAATCACTAGTTTGAGAATAACTTAACTTTGAAAAAAGTTTTTCAGTGATTCTTTTTTCTTATGTTTAATATTAGTGTGTTTTATCATTATATTCAATTTAGTAATGCTTAGGTTATTTAAAAATGAAATGCCTTTGTAACAGTTAAGTTTTAATTGAAACCCCGATACTTCAAAGAGATTGTCCATTTTGTACACGAAGTGCATCCAGTTTTTGCCGTAACCCTCTCTAGTTACTTTCTTGCACATGCTATTTGTATGAAATTATGATACCATGCCAACTTTCAACCTTTTCTGAGTTCATTTTAATTGCTTTTCAATTTCAGGGTCATTTAGCTGGAAAAAAATCAGTAAATGCATGAAAAGAATTTGTTTGCACATAAAATTTCTTCGCGTTTCAAATGCCAAAACACATAACTACCCTAACTATTATAGACATTCCCTCCTGGGTGTGAAACACATAAGAAAGTGATGATAGTGAAGCCGATCACATCCCAGATCTTTGGGTGTGAAACTTTTTCTTCGCGTGTGTCCCTTTGCGCCGTATCCATGGAAAATCTTCATCATTTAACGGGATGGTCGGGTCAATATTCACTTTGAATGGAGCAATTTCATCAAACTTTTCATAGTCTTATGACTTGTCTGTCTTCTCACCCACTCCCACGATGTTTCTCTTCCCAGAAAGAACTATGTGCCGCTTTGGCTCATCGTACGATGCATTCGCTTCCTTATCTTTTCTTTTTCTTGGCTTGGTAGACATGTCCTTCACATAGAAAACCTGTGCCACACCTTGGCTAGGACGAATGGTTCGTCTGCATACGCAAGATTGTTGAGATCCACTGTTGTCATTCCGTACTGCGGGTCTTCCGTTACCCTGCCTCGTGTCATATTGCCCATTTGCACCAAAACAAAGGGACCTTTAAACCACGTCGATAGTCAAGTTCCCATATGTCCTGTATATAACCATAATATGTTTCCTTTCCCGTCTTGGTTTCTGCATCAAAGCGGACACCACTGTTTTGGTTGGTGCTCTTCTTATCTTGGGCGATCGTGTAAAATGTATTACCATTTATCTCGTACCCTTTGAAAGTCATTATATTCGAAGATGGTAGCGGGACAGCAAGTACATGTCATCTTCAATAGAGGTGTCATGCATGGTGCGTGTTCCGCAACCAGTTGGCGAAACTCTGGTTTGTTCACGTGTAATCCGGTCATCGAACCGCTCCGGGTGTTTGGGCGTAGCAAATTCTTGTGTTCATCCATATACGGAGCCACCAAGGTGGAATTCAGTAGAAGCTGTGTAGTGTGCTTGGTGAGAGAATGTCCATCCATACATATTATTTGTTCCCCTCCTAGCGTGCCTTTTCCATCCGGCCGCCCTTATGCGCGATTCAGAACACCAATCGGCTTAAGGTCGGGAATAAAGTCAATACAAAACTCAATGACCTCATCATTTTGATGGCCCTTGGAGATGCTTCCTACGGCCTAGCACGGTTATGAACATATTTCTTTAAGACTCCATGAACCTCTCAAAGGGAACATATTGTGTAGAAATCTGGGACCCAAAACGTTAATCTCTTCGATAGGTGAACTAGGGCGTGCGTCATGATGTTGAAGAAGGATGGTGGGAACACCAACTCGAAACCGACAAGACATTGCACCAAATCATTCTCGTAACCTTGGTATGATTTCGGATCGATTACCTTCGAGAGATTGCATTGAGAAATGCACATAGCTTCACAATGGCTAATCGAGCGTTTTCTTGTAAAGCCCCTCAATGCAACCGGAAGCGATTGCGTCGGAATCACGTGGCGATCATGAGACTTTAGGTTCGGAACTTTTCTCTGCCATGTTTATTATTCCTTTATATTCGACGACGAAGCCGACGGTACCTTAATATCTTGGCGGGCAATCAAAGAAGATTTCCTTCTCTTCTTTGGTAAGAGCGTAGCTTGCATGACCCTGACGTATGCCGTCTTCTCCGTGCATACCTTGCTGGTCCTCCCGTGCCTCAGGTGTATCTTTTGTGTTCCCATACATGCCCAAGAAGCCAAGCAGGGTCACACAAAGATTCTTCATCACGTGCATCACGTCGATTGCGGAGCGGACCTCTAGGTCTTTCCAATATGGCAGGTCCCAAAATATAGATTTCTTCTTCCACATGGGTGCGCGTCCGTCCGTGTCCTTCGGAACAGGTTGTCCGCCAGGACCCTTTCCAAATATCACCTTCAAATCCTTGACCATATCATGTACATCAGCATCAGTACGGTGGCGAGGCTTCGTCCGGTGATCCGCCTCACCTTTGAAATGCTTGCCTTTCTTTCTTACGGGATGCCTGCTCGGAAGAAATCGATGATGTCCCAGGTACACATTCTTCTTACAACTATTCAAATATATAATGTCGGTATCATCCAAACAGTGCGTGCATCCGCGGTATCCCTTGTTTGTCTGTCCTGAAAGGTTACTGAGAGGAGGCCAATCATTGATGGTCACGAATAGCAACGCCTTTAGGTCAAATTCTTCCCCCATGTGCTCATCCCACGCACGTACACCTGTTCCATTCCACAGTTGTAAGAGTTCTTCAACTAATGGCCTTAGGTACACATCAATGTCGTTGCCGGGTTGCGTAGGGCCTTGGATGAGCACTGGCATCATAATCAACTTCCGCTTCATGCACAACCAAGGAGGAAGGTTATACAAACATAGAGTCACAGGCAAGGTGCTATGGTTGCTGCTCTGCTCCCCAAAAGGATTAATGCCATCTACGCTTATACCAAACCATACGCTCCTTGCGTCATCTGCAAACTCCTTCCCATACTTTCTTTCGATTTTTCTCCACTGCGACCCGTCAGCGGGTACTCTCAACTTTTCGTCTTTCTTACGGTCCTCTCTGTGCGATCGCATCGCCTTGGCATGCTCTTTGTTTTGGAACAAACGTTTCAACCATGGTATTATAGGAGAATACCACATCACCTTGGCAGGAATCTTCTTCTGGGCGCCGCCCTCGACATCACCGAGCTCATCGCGCTGATCTTATAGCGCAATGGACCACATACCGGGCAAGTGTTCAAATCCTCGTACTCACCGCAGTAGAGGATGCAATCATTAGGGCATGCATGTATCTTCTGCACCTCTAACCCTAGAGGGCAGACAGCCTTCTTTGCTTCGTACGTACTCTCGGGCAATTCGTTGTCTTTTGGAAGCATATCCTTTATCATTACCAGCAACTTTCCAAATCCCTTGTCAGATACACCATTCTCTGCCTTCCATTGCAGCAATTCTAGTGTGGTGCCCAGCTTTTTCTTGTCACCTACGCAATTCGGGTACAACAATTTTTTGTGATCCTCTAACATGCGCTGCAACTCCTTTTTCTCCAAATCACTTGCGCATTTTCTGTTTGCATGGGCAATGGCCCGACCTAGATCATCAACGGGCTCATCTGATGCCTCTTCTTCAGCTTCTTCCCGCATTGCCGGCTCAGCTTCTTCCCCCATTGTTGTATCATCGTATTCAGGGAACCCATGGCCAGGATAGCTGTCGTCGTCCTGTTCTTCTTCATTGTCTTCCATCATAACCCCTCTTTCTCCATGCTTGGTCCAAACATTATAGTGGGGCATGAAACCGGACTCAAACAGGTGGACATGAATGGTTGTTTACGTAGAGTAATTGTGACCATTCTTACAGCCAGCACATGGACAAGGCATAAAACCATCCGCCCGCTTGTTTGCCTCAGCCGCAAGCAGAAAAGTATGCACGCCCTCAGCGAACTAGGGAGAGCATCGGTCATCGTACATCCATTGCCGGCTCATCTTCATTACACAACACCGAATAGACCAAATTAATACAAGTTCATACATAAAGTTCATACAACACTTAAATGCAACAAACAAATAACTATCTAACTAAAGCATTTAAATGCAACAACAAATGCGATCAAGATCGCAACTAAGGTAACAATTGATCCAACAACATAATGATACCAATCCTCACTATCGATGGCATATTTTCTAATCTTTCTATTCTTCAAGCGCATTTTCTCCATCTTGATCTTGTGATCATCGACGACATCGGCAACATGCAACTCCAATTGCATCTTCTCCCCCTCAATTATTTTCAATTTTGCTTTCAAGTACTCGTTTTCTATTTCAACTAAATTTAACCTCTCGACAACAGAGTCAATTGGAATTTCCGGTTCACATACCTCCTAGATAAAAATATCTATGTCAACTTGATGGGCATAATTTGTCATAAACACGAAATGCAACAAATAGTTTTAAAAGAGAATATACCACATCCGAATCATAACAAGGACGAGGGCCGACGGGGACGGATATCAAAACCATGGCACTATGTATAACAAACAACGTACGGGTAAGATAATTATTACATGATTAACTATATATCCAAATCACACAAACATCAATTTTTTATATAAAATTTCATGAACAAGAGGCTCACCACAAGGTGGTGCCAGTGACGGACGGACGGTGCGGGCAATCGGCAGTGAATTCTGACGTGAGATTTAGAAGGCACTAAGTAAACCACACCTACATATGCAAACTAAGTGTTACTTTTGACCTCAAATTGCATATAAATCAAATACTAGCACATATATATATTTCCTCCCAAATTACTAAACTCACAAATTAGTAACTATATAAAGCATTGCAAGAGCTAATCTAGCAATGAGAGATGAAAGGACAAAGTTGCTAACCTTTGTGATCACTTGAATGGATGGGGGCCTTGAAATCTTGACAATTTTTGGGCAAAATGTGTGATGAGCTCGAGGGGAGAAGAGGAAGAACAGAGAGGAGAGGAGAGGGGAAAGGGGGAAGAACAGAGCGAGCTGGACGAAGGGTTTATATGCAGGAGGACCTTTAGTACGGTTCGTGCCACTAACCGGTACTAAAGGTGCTTGGAGGGGCCCAGATCGACAACATCCTGCCACCACCCTCATTAGTACCGGTTCGTGGCACGAACCGGTGCTAAAGGTTAGCCACGAACCGGTACTAATGAGAGCGGCCCGGCTAGCCGTTGGAACCGGCACTAATGTATGCATTAGTGCCGGCTCTAATACAAACCGGCACTAATGTGCTTCACATTTGACCCTTTTTCTACTAGTGACAAGACAGACATGTCTGAAGATTATGAAAAGTTTCATGAAATTCCTCCCTTTAAAGTGAAGGCTGACCCCAGCATCCTAATAAACGATGAAGATTATCCATGGTTACGGCGCAATAAGCAAATGACACAAGCGAAGAAAAAGTGAAGACTTTCTCCCGCAACTATTATGATGATACCATGCCAACTTTGCAACTGACGAGTATGATACCATTGTCCGTTTTGTACATGCACATGCTATGTGTGGGTCAATTTATGATACCATGCCAACTTTCAACTTTTTCAGAGTTCATTTGAAATGCTTTAATGTCTTATGGTTCGGCCCTCGTAATAATGAAAAATAGCAACAATAAGTATTTTGTTGTAAGTAGAAACAAAATAAAATAAAATAAAGCAAGAAAGAAAACAAAAAACAAAAAAAGTGGAAAGTTTATAATTTTCCTAAAACTAAAAGCAAAAAGAATTAAAAAATAAAGCAAAAAACAAAAGAAAATAAATAATGCAGAAAACAAAACAAAAAAAACAACAATAAGTATTTTGTTGTAAGTAGAAACAAAATAAAATAAACAAAGCAAGAAAGAAAACAAAAAAAGTGTTTTCAAATTTGAAAAGTAATGGCACTAACAGAAAGTTTATAATTTTCCTAAAACTAAAAGCAAAAAGAATTAAAAAAATGAAGCAAAAAACAAAAGAAAATAAATAATGCAGAAAACAACACAAAAAAACTGGAAAAAATAAAAATAGCAACAATAAGTAAAGAAAACAAAAAACAAAAAAAATGCCACCTACTGGGCCCACACGGCCTGAATACGACTTGAATCCCTAGTTTGGGCAAGGATTCAGGCCCGCAGAAGGCCCAGAAGGCCCATCAGGCAAAGCAGTAGCTAGTAGGCCCGTAAGCCTGCAATGGAGAGGAGCTCGAGAGGGGTGCGGCAGTGGGGCTTATAAACCACTGCGTGCCCCTCTCAACTAGCGAGGTGGGACTAAACTTTGGCCCCGACACGGGCAACACAGGGGCCTTTGGTCCCGGTTGGTGGCTCCAACTGGGACTAAAGGGGGGCATTGGTCCCGGTTGGTGCCATCAACCGGGACTAAAGGTCATGAGCTTCCGCCCTTTGGGCTGCGAAAAGAGGCCTTTGGTCCCGGTTGGTGGCACCAACGGGACTAAAAGAGATTAGTCGGTTGGTGCCACCAACCGACCAATGCTCCTTGTATATAAGTAGCACGCAGTTTTGCGAGTTCATCGCCACGGTTGCCCCGACGACGCCGAGCACATCGACGCCGCCAGCTGCCCCGACGCCGCCGCCGCCCCCCCCCGTCGCCGTCGCCGCCGCCGCGCGCCCGTAGTCGCCACTGCCTCCCGAGCCAGCGCTGTCCTCCCGAGCCAGCGCCGCCGTCGTCGCTGCCAGCTGCCCGTCGCCGTCTCGCGCAGCCAGACCGCCCGAGCCCCTCCCGTCGCCGTCGCCGCCCGCCCGCCGCCACATTGTGAGCCGCCACGCAAGACCGGCTCTCTTTTTTTTTCATTTTATTAGTTTATTTGTTTTGTTCAATGTATATATATGCATATGTATGTGGCTATATATATATGCTGCTCTCTTTTTTTTCATTTTATTAGTTTAGTTTTTTGTTCATATATATATATATATATATATATATATATATATATATAATGTATATGTGTATGTTTTTGGGTATGTGTATGTAATGTTTAAAAATTGTTCAGAGCATGTTTTTGTTCATATATGTATTTATTGTTCATATGTGTATTTATTGTTCATGTTTTTTTCTGTTCATAGATTCTTTTTGGTGATAATAATTATTGTATAATATGCAAATGTTTGTATATTCATATGAACAATGCATTAGGCAAAACCTTTGTTTTTTTTCGAAATTTTCTATTTGAACATTATTTTAAAACAAGCAACACTAAAAGAAGGAGAGGAAAAAGGAAAATAAGAAGAGGAAGAAAGGAGAAAAGAGGAGAGGAAGAAGAGGAGAAATAAATAAGAAGAGGAAAAGAAGAAAAGAAGAGGAGAAGAAGAAAGGAATAGAGGAGAAAGAAGAAATTCTATTTTTTCTTCTTTCTCCTCTATTCCTTTCTTCTTCTCCTCTTTTTTTTCTTCTTTTTTTTTCTTCTTCTTCTTTCTTCTTCCTTGTTTCTCTTTTCTTCCTTTTCCTTAATTATTTTCCTTTCTCGAGGGAGAAGAAGAAAAATAAGAGGAGAAGAAGAAAGAAAGGAATAGAGGAGAAAGAAGAAACTTCAACACGAGCTAGGGGGTGGTACCGATACCCCCTCCTCGATAACTCTCGAGGACACCCAAACCCTAGAGAGAAAACGATGTTGGTCTCCTACCCGCTCCCGCCGCGCCCCTACCCGACAAATTAACTCTCTCGAGGCCACCCAAATTTATCAAGTTAAAAGAGCGTTATCACCGAGGCCACCCCAAACCCTTGAAGCATTGTGTCGAGGCGACCCCAAACCCTAGAGAAGCAGCGTCGAGGCCACTAACATGATTCCTTATTGTGATTAGCTAGCTAGTTCTACGTTTGCCACTAATATATATATATATATATATACATATATATATCCATCGGTACCATGTTTGAATAATAATTGACATGTTGTAAATATTTGCAGAAACTATGGAGCACTCCCGAGACGAAGAAACAGAAGCGATGTTGGGGGACATAATCGCAAATGGAAGTGATGATGTTGTGTCATTTCTCATCAACACCGATAGTCAGCTGGATGAAGAAGAGGGCTATGTTTATGATGGCTTCGACCCATTAATGCCGGTACAAGAGGAGGACTATGTTCATGATGGCTCCGTGACACAATGGAGGTACAAGGCGAAGGAGACCGTCTTGATCGCTCCGGTCACCGAACCGAGTCCGGCCAGGTATATATATATATTAGTTAAGCCCGTGCTGACTAGTTAATTGATGCATCCATTGTTTTGGTATATGTACACATATTAATTACCGTCGTCTTTCTTCCTTATAATTTCTCGCCCTCCGGATCGAGCACAACTTGATAAGGAGACGAGGCCCAAGAAAAGTTGAGCTCGGATGAAAAGTTTGAGATCATAGAAATCGCGCCCGACGGCGAACCGATTGAACCCATCCGGACAAAGCGCATTTTACGCTCGGTCTTGGGGTTATTGTTAGGGACAAGATCCCGATCAGCATCCAAGCAATGGTATAAGCTCGCTAAGGATGAAGACGCTGAGGTGTCTTATGTCAATGATATGCGTAAAGAAGATCTTTGACCGAGTGAAGGCAAATTTCACCCTAAGCGCCAGAGGAGGATCCGGAGAATCCAGTTAAAGAGCAATTAATCAAGTCTTGTGCTCTTAAGAAGATGGCAAGCCTAATGAGGAGGTGGAGGAAAGAGCTGAACCAGTTTGTCGAGAAAAAAAAGACACCAGAATTCATCGGCAAATATGAGAAGATCAAAGATCACTGGCCCGCATTTGTGGCCCACAAGACATCGGAAAAGAGTAAGAAGATGTCAGAGACAAACAAGAAAAATGCTGCGAAGAAGAAGCTTCACCATCGCACGGGGTTAGGTGGCTACCTCAAAGCCCGACCTAAGTGGTCCAAGGCTGAGCATGATCTGCTTGAAAAGGGATCGAACAAGAGACAATCGCTGGCGCAGACCGTTGCGGACTTGGTTTTTCGGGCTGGCGGAACCTTGGACCTATGAATGAGGCAAATGTCGATGGGACGGACGAGCAAGCGCAAACACCGTCAAGAACCTTCGACACTATATCGATGCAAAGGCAGCGAGGGACGTTCCTTCAAACAGGAGAAGGACGAGCTCACAATGGCCCTTGGGAATCCCGAGCACCCCGGATGGACACGAGGCACGCCAGCTCCATTCCGTGGAAGGTTGGTTTTCGGACGCAGGGGTTACAAAACCCACGAGAGGAGGAAGAAAGCCGAGCAGGACCAAATGCAGCGCTGCTTGGAAGGGTAATGGGGCTAGAGGATCGAGAAGAGGAACGAGAAGCGCAGATCGCAACGAACGACATGCCAAGCTTCCCCGGCTACCCCGCCATCTCAGCGGAGAAGCAACGTGGCTTCCACCGAGCTGCTTCAGCGGAGCATGTCTTGACGGCTCTCGCCAGCTATCCGTGGATGGTATCACGGAGTCTCAAAATTGCCACATTATGGCGCGATGGATGAATTTCAAGGTCAAGGCGGTTGTTGGCCAAGTTTATCCTAGTGGACCCGCACAACTTATCACCGCCACCGATTCGGAAGGATTTGCTAAGGTGATGGTGGATGAAATAACGGAGGGATTTGAGGACCTCACACTTAAGCACCCTACCGGTGAAGGGGAGACTAGGCTGGGTTCTGCTCTGAAGACTCCATGCCTATGGCGGAAGGAGCTCATCAACCTTCTGAACTGGACGCCTCCGCCTCCTCCTCCTCCGGCGAGTCAGGGCACTCCGCCTCCTCCACCACCTCCTCCTCCGGCGAGTGACGATCAGGGCACGCGTGGCGGCACTCCGCCTCCTCCACCGCCTCCTCCTCCGACGAGTGACGATCAGGGCACGCGTGGCGGCACTCCGCCTCCTTCTCCGGCTCGTGGCGGCACTCCACCTCCTCCTTATCTGCCTCGCTAGCAAGGGCGGAAGAGACCCGCCGCCGTCCCGGCTGCTCCGGCGCGTCGTAGTCCTTCTCCTCCGCCTCCACTAGTGCAGAACCGGGCATTAGCACCGGTTCAGAGGTTTTATAGTGCGGTTACATAACCGGCACTAATTAGTGGTCACTAAAGGCCCCCCCTTAGCACCGGTTCAGACGAACCGGTGCTAAAGGGCTACCACGTGCACGAGCCAGCTCCGGGACTGAGTTTTAGTACCGGTTTGTAAGACCAACCGGTACTATAAGGTTTGGAGGGTTTTTAGTTTTATGATTTCTTTTTCATTTAATTTTGTGTTTCCATTTTAATTCTTTTTCGTTTGCTAGTATTTTACGATACTACACATTGTACACGTTATGCATATATATATATATATAATTTCTAGTAGAACCAATCATGCATATATATATCACATCAATGTCTCACAAATTAAACCACCATATTAATTAATTCACACATACACACATGTATAGATATATACAATTTCTCCTACATATGAATGTTGCCTTCGGAGCCAGTCTAATTGGTGCCTTCGGAGCACGATGACAATTGGAAGTGGTTTTCATTGGGGCGGTAGCGGGTAATAGAATTCTCCATTCGGATTTATGACCTGGTCGAGCAAAAATCCCGCTATTTCCTCTTGAAGTGCTTCTACACGCTCCGTTTCTATGAGCTTCTCCCGCACCTCTTTGAACTGTTAAGAAGGAGATCAATATGCATGTGTATTAGTTGCGTGACTAGCTAGATATCGATAATGGTGTAAAATTGTGAATAGTATTCGACAAGCGTACCCATTGCTGTCTTTGAGATCTGCTCCTTCGGACGCCATCATGCGAATATTCTCGCAAAGCAGAATGCACACAGATTAGTCCCTACGCTACCGCTTCAAGGCCTTTACGAGAATGGAATTTGATCAGATAAAATTAATCAAGCATGATAATTAAAGAGATGGCAGCTAGCTAGCTAGCTAGTACTATAATTACTTACCTTGGGTCGAAACCATTCAAGCTTTTGTTTCCATTCACGGGCGTGTGACGATGAATCTTGCCCAAGCCCTGCCCGCCGACAAAGAAAATGAATAAAGGGTTATTAAATAGTTCATATCATGAAATGACGAACTAAATAGGCCGAGATATATAGTTAATAATGATTGAAATTACCTTGACTATCCCATACAAGATGTTAAAGTCGGTGTTTTTGAGACTAGTGAGTCCAAGACTTCAACTGTTCGGCGTCAACTTTAATGATACACAAGACCAGTGAAATCTGCATGCACACACGTTTACATGTCTTAATTAAGCGGGCATATGTTAGCAAAAACATGTAGCTAGCTAGTAGGCAAAAACAGAGAATTTGTAGTACAAGACAGTGTGACTCACCCAAAGTGGTAAGGAAGTAGTATATCTTCATTGTATTTGAGGCGCTTCAAGAACTCTAGCATGCTATCCTCTACTTCCTTTGCAAGACGTTCACTTATCTTCCATGTGAATTCATTAACGGTGTTTGGGTCAATGAACCCAATGCCATAGCATCCACCTTTTCTCATTTCATATATCTTCATCCTGCATAATACCACAGAAAAGAATATAGTGAGGATAATTACAGGTAATGATTGATCTCAAAAGGATCACTACAGCTAGCTTGAGACTTAAATTATATAAAGAAATCACTTACGAGACAATAGGCGGCGATAGATTTGTCGAGTGCTTCCTTATTGTATAACTGAAACAGTTCTAAATACTCAACGGACCCAGCTTTCTCATGGTAGTAATGGTCCTCCTTGACATTCACCATGAGGGACACTCGATCTGAAATCTTGGTAACGTTCATGTACCATTGATGCAATTCATACATTCTCGTTGGGAGGTTCTTGACCTTGTGCAGCGCGACCAAAGGTTGGCCCGGACATATTTCCGCTTTACTTCATCCTCTCTAAGCAAAGGCATGGGCTCGATCTCGAGGAGTTGTCCAACAGTGATGTTGAGAACTTCAGCCTGCATTATATGCTCCTCCGTTATTACCACATTGCCCACCCGGGAACATGCACTATTTTCCCACAATAATATTGGGGCGCAGATTTATCACTGTTGTTGGCACAACAAGCGAGGGATCGATTGCGCCACTGTTCTCCCATTGGGAATGGTTTTCCGCATTTTTGGCAGCTGCTACTTGTTTGCTCAATCCCGATGTAGACGTGCTCGCCTCCCTTTGTAGACGTGCTCGATTTAACTTCCTGATGTGGCGCTCATAGTCTGTGTCAACAGGCTTGGAAGCTGGTGGTTGAGCCATACAAACGAAGTGGTCAGTCGTTTCCTTAGGCACTTTCTCCCTTGGCGGCGGTGGCGGTTTCGGTGCAAAATGGGCTTCCACCTCGGCCTTCGATATGGCTGTGATTTCCTCCTCGGACTTGTCATAAGACCTCTGCGGAAGTGCCTTCAGGCTTGGACCATATTTATACCGCTTGCCTCCGCCTGTACTTCCTGTACTACCTCGACTAGTATGGCTACGCACCAGAGCTGCGGGGTGTCTATTCTGCGATTGCTGAGGCGGCGGAGACGGCTGACGGGACTGAGTTGGACGAGGAGGAGTGGCCTGAGGTTGTGCCGGACTTGGAGGAGGAGTGGACGTCTGACGCTGTGGCGTACTTGGAGGAGGAGGATTGTCGACACTTTGCGGACTTGGAGGAGGAGGATTGTCCCGACACTTTGCCGGACTTGGAGGAGCGGGAGTTTCTTGACTCGGTGGCGGACTTGACGAGGACTCGGGTGACGCGGTGTCGGTGGCCTTGGAAAGATGATGCAATCCTTTTTCCATAGGATGATACGATGTTTGGCCTCTCCGGCGCTCGCCGTCACCTCCAAAGCAATGTCAAGCTGTAGCCCGAATATGGGTCCAGCACCTCATCAACCACGACACGAGCAAAGCCCGCTGGAATCGGGTTGCAATGGAAGGTTGCCTCGGGGATTTGTGAAAGCACAGCCGTCCGCCACCTTCATGGATATGTTCTTCATTTTGACGTGTAGCTCGCGATTAGTGTTCTCCGTGATGTCATCCACGGGTATCTACCCAGCATTGGGTCGTCGGGACGGAACCCACGCTGCTTCTCGGCATGGATGGGCGGTGCTATCCAATCTGGATCATCCGCTAGCTGCTGCAGCTGCTGAGACCCCCTTTGATGGGTAAGTGAGTCGATCTGCTCCTGCTGCCGCTAGAATTTGACTGCCAATTCCGCTTGACTTGCTTCTAGGCCTTGAAGGCGTTCATAGTCCCGCTTCCTCTGCTCCTCCTCCATCTTCCTCTTCTTCTCGTCCGCAATCTTCTTTCTCGCACGGGTTCTGTAGTCGTTGTTCCAGTCTGAAAACCCCTCATACCACGGCAGAGTGCCCTTGCCTCGTGTTCTTCCTGGGTGTTCAGGATTTCACAGGGCACGCGTAAGCTCGTCGTTCTCTCTGTTGGGCTGGAACACCCCCGTTCGTGCCTCTTCTATTGCAACAAGTATCACATCATCGGCTCCCTTCAGACTTGCCCTCGTCGAAACATTGCCTGTCTCGTGGTCCAACTCCCCCCCATGCACATATAACCAAGTCCTGACCCTGGGGGGCCAGCTCTTAGTAGCCGGAGTGACACCATCTCTTTCTCAGACTTATCCCACTTAGGCATTGCCACCGCATAGCCACCTGGCCCCAACTTATGGAACTTATCCTTTTTTCGTCATTCTTCTTGTTTATTCTCGAACGTTCCTTAGCTAATTCTGAATCCTTGAATTTCACGAAATCGTCCCAATGACCACGTTGGTTCTCTAGTGTTCCTTGAATCCGGAGTCTTCCTTCCTCCGTTGACGTATTTGTTCCATTCACCATTCTTGTAGTTCTTGAATGCGATCGCCATCATCTTAAGAGCAGCCTCTTTGACTTTCGCACATCCGCTACGTGAAATGATCCGGTAGGGTGAAATGTTCCATGAGAGTATCCCAAAGCAGATCTTTTTGATTCTTGTCGACATAAGTAACATCTGGACGTGGCTTTGCTGGCGCTCTCCATTCTTGAAGGTTGATCGGGAGTTGGTCCTTCACAAGAACTCCGCACTGACGAAAGAACTTGTCCGCAATCTTCTTAGGCGCTAATGGTTTGCCAGTAGGGCCGCATGCCTCGATATTGTACTTTACGCTCGGCTTCAACTTTTTGTTCGGGCCTCGTTTCGTCCTTTTGTCTAAAGATTTGCTCGATCCGGATGGCTGAAAGAACAAAGATCGATTCATTAATATATCTTCAAGTCATTTAAAACATGTGATGATCACCAGATGCCTGCTTATATAAATATATATACCTCGTCGGTGTTTGTTGTTTCAGGATCATGTTCTTCGTCATCGTCATAATCATTCATGACTTAAATCGTGATCGAATATCATATCACCCTCTCCGGTGTTGTTTAGAAATTCGGAGCCGTCATAATCTTCTTCATTTTGATTATCATCTGCCCCACGTATCATATCGAACATGGTCTGCTCTCCCTCTCTGTCGGTATTGTCTGCCATAGCTTTTGTTTAACTAATCCAAAAGAAATATAAAACAATTTAGTATTCAAATCTCGAATAATAGATATAATCTCGAATACATCGCCCGAATAATAGATATAATCTGAATACATCGTCTCGAATAATATACAATATTGAATAGTACATCACGGCTATTAGCTAATAAAGATCGAATACTACTGAAGAATCTAGGACACTCGCGGTTCCTCCCGCAGGCAAGTGGACACCCAAAGAGAAGGAACCTCACGGGATCATAGCTGAAGTGAGATCCTCAAGATCTTGCCACGTATTGGAGAACCTACCGCCTCTAACGCAACCATGTAGCGATGGACGTGCTCGTCCTCCTCCCTGACACGGCGACGTACCACCTCAGGCGGGGCCGGGTCCCTCCGCACCAAAACTGGCCCACGCGAACGCCACCAAACGAGATCAGGGTCGACGACTGGACCCGCAGCCGGGTTCCTCGTCAAGTGGCGCGCCCCTCCAAGCAGCACCTCCCAGTGCCAGCCCGGCGGAGCCCAGTCCCGGACATGGGTCGGCTGGACGTCGTCGCGGACGGGTCGACGACGAGGATGCGGGCCGGGCATCGTCGAGAACAAATACTAGCTATATGCCCGCAAAACGTAACATTTTTTTAATGATTGGATTTTGATAACTAAAATTTCTAACATTTCTATATAACTAACATTTCTATAACATTTCTAACAATGCTATATATAACTAACATTTCTATAACATTTCTAATATTTCTATAACTAAAAAATAGAAAAAAATTATAACATTTCTATATATATAACTAACATTTTTATAACTATTTCTATAACTAAAAACATAAAATTTCTAACAATTCTAACTTTTTATAACTATATGTTTCTATAACTAAAAACAGAAAAATTTCTACAATTTCAAACATTTCTAACAAATCTAACAATTCTAACATTTCTAACTATTTCTAAAAACAGAAAAATGTCTAACAATTTCTTAAAACAGAAAAATCTATAACTAAAATGTATGTGTGTGTGTGTGTAAAAGGCTCACCGGCTGGCTAAGCGAGAGGCGACGGGATGGCGGCGGCGACGGGACGGCACGGCGGCAGCGACGACGGGACGGGACGACGGGCTGGGCGGCGGCAGAAGGGACGGGCAAGCGGCGATGGGGGGCGACGACGGGACGGGCGGCGGCGGGCGGCGCGAGGGGGGAGGGCAAGGCGATGGGGCGGCGACGACGGGACGGGCGGCGACGAAGCGGCGACGACGGGACGGGCGGCGGGCGGGCGGCGACGGGCAAGCGTGGCGGCGGTGCAGAGGAGGAGAAGCAGAGGAGATGAGAAACCAGCGAAATTTTGAAGTGTTTTCTTATATAGAAGGCACCTTTATACGGTTGGAGCCACCAACCGTACTAAAGGTCTGTTTTGGCCAGAAAGCGGCGGAGCGACCCCTTTAGTGCGGATGGTGGCACAAACCGGTACTAAAGGGCCCCTTTAGTACCGGTTTGTGCCACGACCGGTACTAAAGGGGTGGCCGCACACAGTGCTTGTGCGGAAGTTTAGTCCCACCTCGCTAGTCGAGGGGCTACCGTGACCGGTTTATAAGCCCAGTCAGCGGTAGCTCTCTCGAGCTCCTCTCCTAATCAGGCCCTCTGGGCCTACTGTCCTCCTCGCCTTGTGGGCCAGCTGGGCCTTGGCGGCCTGCATCTGGCCCGATGAAAGGTTGTGTCGCTAGTCGATATCAGGCCGCTTTGGCCCAGTTGGCGGGCTTTTTTTTCTTAATTTTTCTTTTGCTTTATTTTTTTTGTTTTATTTATTTTTGAGTTGTTTTTTGCTGTATTTAGAGTTTCTTTGTGAATATTTTTGCTTTAGGTACAAAAAATTTCAAACATTCTGTTAGTGCCGGTAGATTTCAAATTTGAATAGTTTAAATTTTGAATTATTTGAAATTTGTGTGAATCACTAGTTTGTGAATAACTTAACTTTGAAAAAGTTTTTCAGTGATTCTTTTTCTTATGTTCAATATTAGAGTGTTTTATCATTATATTCAATTTAGTAATGCTTAGGTTATTTAAAAATGAAATGCCTTTGTAACAGTTCAGTTTTCGTTGGAAACCCTGATACTTGAAAGTGATTGTCCATTTTGTACACGAAGTGCATCCAGTTTTTGCCGTAACCCTCTCTACTTTCTTGCACATGCTATTTGTATGAAATTATGATACCATGCCAACTTTCAACCTTTTCTGAGTTCATTTGAATTGCTTTTCAATTTCAGGGTCATCTAGCTGGAAAAAATCAGTAAATGCATGAAAAGAATTTGTTTGCACATAAAATTTCTTCGCGTTTCAAATGCCAAAACACATAACTACCCTAACTATTATAGACATTCCCTCCTGGGTGTGAAACACAGAAGAAAGTGATGATAGTGAAGCCGATCACATCCCAGATCTTTGGGTGTGAAACTTTTTCTTCGCATGTGTCCCTTTGTGCCATAACCATGGAAAATCTTCATCATTTAACGGGATGCTCCGGGTCAATATTCACTGTGAATGGAGCAATTTCATCAAACTTTTCATAATCTTCTGACTTGTTTGTCTTGTCATCCACTCCCACGATGTTTCTCTTCCCAGAAAGAACTATGTGCCGCTTTGGCTCATCGTACGATGCATTCGCTTCCTTATCTTTTCTTTTTCTTGGCTTGGTAGACATGTCCTTCACATAGAAAACCTGTGCCACATCATTGGCTAGGACGAATGGTTCGTCTGCATATGCAAGATTGTTGAGATCCATTGTTGTCATTCCGTACTGCGGGTCTTCCGTTACCCCGCCTCGTGTCATATTGACCCATTTGCACCGAAACAAAGGGACCTTTAAACCACGTCGATAGTCAAGTTCCCATATGTCCTGTATATAACCATAATATGTTTCCTTTCCCGTCTTGGTTTCCGCATCAAAGCGGACACCACTGTTTTGGTTGGTGCTCTTCTTATCTTGGGCAATCGTGTAAAATGTATTACCATTTATATCGTACCCTTTGAAAGTCATTATATTGAAGATGGTAAGCGGGACAGCAAGTACAGGTCATCTTCAATAGAGGTGGCATGCATGGTGCGTGTCCGCAACCAGTTGGCGAAACTCTGGTTTGTTCACGTGTAATCCACTCATCGAGACCGCCCGGTGTTTGGAGCATAGCAAATTCTTGTGTTCATCCATATACGGAGCCACCAAGGTGGCATTCTCAGAAGCTGTAGTGTGCTTCGGTGAGAGAATGTCCGTCCATACATATTATTTGTTCCCCTCCTAGCGTGCCTTTTCCATCGATGCGCCCTTATGCGCGATTCAGAACACCAATCGGCTTAAGGTCAGGAATAAAGTCAATACAAAACTCAATGACCTCCTCATTTTGATGGCCCTTGGAGATGCTTCCTTCGGCCTAGCACGGTTATGAACATATTTCTTTAAGACTCCCATGAACCTCTCAAAGGGAACATATTGTGTAGAAATACAGGACCCAAAACGTTAATCTCTTCGCATAGGTGAACTAGGGCGTGCGTCATGAGGTTGAAGAAGGATGGTGGGAACACCAACTCGAAACCGACAAGACATTGCACCAAATCATTCTCGTAACCTTGGTATGATTTCGGATCGATTACCTTCGAGAGATTGCATTGAGAAATGCACATAGCTTCACAATGGCTAATCGAGCGTTTTCGGTAGAAGCCCCTCAATGCAACCGGAAGCGGTTGCATCATAATCACGTGGCAGTCATGAGACTTTAGGTTCGGAACTTTTCTCTGTCATGTTTATTATTCCTTTATATTGACGAAGCCGACGGTACCTTAATATCGAAAGGGCATTCAAAGAAGATTTCCTTCTCTTCTTTGGTAAGAGCGTAGCTTGCATGACCCTAATGTATGCCGTCTTCTCCGTGCATACGTTGCTGGTCCTCCCGTGCCTCAGGTGTATCTTTTGTCTTCCCTACACGCCCAAGAAGCCAAGCAGGATCACGCAAAGATTCTTCGTGACGTGCATCACGTCGATTGCGGAGCGGACCTCTAGGTCTTTCCAATATGGCAGGTCCCAAAATATAGATTTCTTCTTCCACATGGGTGCGCGTCCGTCCGCGTCCTTCGGAACAGGTTGTCCGCCAGGACCCTTTCCAAATATCACCTTCAAATCCTTGACCATATCATGTACATCAGCACCAGTACGATGACGAGGCTTCGTCCGGTGATCCGCCTCACCTTTGAAATGCTTGCCTTTCTTTCTTACGGGATGCCTGCTCGGAAGAAATCAACGATGTCCCAGGTACACATTCTTCTTACAACTATTCAAATATATATTGTCGGTATCATCCAAACAGTGCGTGCATTCGCGGTATCCCTTGTTTGTCTGTCCTGAAAGGTTACTGAGAGCAGGCCAATCATTGATGGTCACGAACAGCAACGCCTTGAGGTCAAATTCTTCCCCCATGTGTTCATCCCATGCACGTACACCTGTTCCATTCCACAGCTGTAAAAGTTCTTCAACTAATGGCCTTAGGTACACATCAATGTCGTTTCCGGGTTGCTTAGGGCCTTGGATGAGCACTGGCATCATAATGAACTTCCGCTTCATGCACAACCAAGGAGGAAGGTTATACAAACATAGAGTCACAGGCCAGGTGCTATGGTTGCTGCTCTGCTCCCCAAAAGGATTAATGCCATCTGCGCTTAGACCAAACCATACGCTCCTTGCGTCATCGCAAACTCCTTCCGTACTTTCTTTCGATTTTTCTCCACTGCGACCCGTCACCGGTACTCTCAACTTTCCGTCTTTCTTACGGTCTTCTCAGTGCCATCTCATCGCTTGGCATGCTCTTTGTTTGGAACAACGTTTCAACCGTGGTATTATAGGAGAATACCACATCACCTTGGCAGGAATCTTCTTCCTGGGGCGCTCGCCCTCGACATCACCAGGCTCATCGCGGCTGATCTTATAGCGCAATGCACCACATACCGGGCAAGCATTCAAATCCTCGTACTCACCGCGGTAGAGGATGCAATCATTAGGTACAACAATTCTAGTGTGGTGCCCAGCTTTTTCTTGTCACCTACGCAATTCGGGTACAACAATTTTTTGTGATCCTCTAACATGCGCTGCAACTTCTTCTTCTCCAAATCACTTGCGCGGTTTCTCTTTGCCTCGGCAATGGCCCGACCTAGATCATCAACGGGCTCATCTGATATCTCTTCTCCAGCTTCTTCCCGCATTGCTGGCTCAGCTTCTTCCCGCATTACCGGCTCAGCTTCTTCCCCCATTGTTGTATCATCGTATTCAGGGAACCCATGGCCAGGATAGATGTCGTCGTCCTGTTCTTCTTCATTGTCTTCCATCATAACCCCTCTTTCTCCGTGCTTGGTCCAAACATTATAGTGGGGCATGAAACCGGACTCAAGCAGTGGACATGAATGGTTCTTGACGAGAGTAATTGTGACCATTCTTACAGCCAAGACATGGACAAGGCATAAAACCATCCGCCGCTTGTTTGCCTTAGCATAAGCGAGAAAAGTATGCACGCCCTCGGCGAACTAGGGAGAGCATCGGTCATCGTACATCCATTGCCGGCTCATCTTCATTACACAACACTGAATAGACCAAATTAATACAAGTTCATACATAAAGTTCATACAACACCTAAATGCAACAAACAAATAACTCTCTAGCTAAAGCATTTAAATGCAACAACAAATGCGATCAAGATCGCAACTAAGGTAACAATTGATCCAATAGCATAATGATACCAAGCCTCACTATCGATGGCATATTTTCTAATCTTTCTATTCTTCAAGCGCATTTTCTCCATCTTGATCTTGTGATCATCAACGACATCGGCAACATGCAACTCCAATTCCATCTTCTCCCCCTCAATTCTTTTCAATTTTTCTTTCAAGTACTCGTTTTCTCTTTCAACTAAATTTAACCTCTCGACAATACACTACTAGGGAAAAGCCTAGCAGCAGCGCGGGTTTTAGTCCTATTAGCAGCGCGGGTACCCGCGCTACTAATAAGCGCTTCTGACTAACTTATAGCGATGAGCGGGTGCCACCAGCCTACTGACTAACGTATAGCAAGAGCGCGGGTTTACACACGCTACTACTAATCTGTAATCTCGGAAAAAAAAATTTGAATTTTTTTCGAAATTTTTTTTGATTTTTTTTCGAAATTTTCAAATTTCTGAATTATTTTAACTCAAATCTCTAATCACCCCTAATCGCTGCTCAATTTAATCTCTAATCACCCCTCACCATTCCAAATCATCTAACTTCCTGACGGTCACCCATCCTCTTACTACTCCGGCTGAGCACGCTTAACTTCCGGGTTCTATTCTCCTCGCTTCCAAGTCTCGCACTTGTTGTTTTCCGACAATAGTGAGATGTCAATCCTATTAACCTCAGGAATTTAGCTTGAGCATGAAGTCACACATTTCACTGTTTGAGTTTGAAATTATTGTTCTAAAAAATTAGTAACACTAATATTTCTTGAATAATTAGTTTGACCACAGTTTGACCAGATTTGACCACAGTTTGACCAGATTTGACCTCAGTTTGACCAGATTTGACCACAGTTTGACCATAGTTTGACCAGATTTGACCAAAATTCAAAAAAACTAAAATAATTATTTATTAACACTAATATTCTTGAATAATTAGTTTGACCATAGTTTGACCAGATTTAACAAAAATTTAAAAATAATAATGTTTTTTTGAATTTTTTTGCCTCCAGATCTTAAAAGCCCCGTAACTTTTTTTCTGTTAGGCTTTTGAGGATTTTGAAAATGTTTAACTCGAGTAGATGCTTTTTCATATAAAAAACTTTTTCATCCAAGGTTGTATGCAAAAGTTATGGCCATTTTAATACAAATTTCCAGAGAGATTTTGCAAATAAAGTCGAAATTCATATTTGTAAATTTTCCCAACAACTAGACCACATATCACATGGGAAACTTATTTTCTTTTATTTTTTTGACATTTTTATCATTTTCTTTTATTTTTTCTTTAAAACTGAAAAGGCGGTCCAGGGGGGGGTAGACTTTGCCAAATAGGCGGATTCCCGCTACTACTATGATGACGATTAGCGATGGCGGGTTTTAACCCTCGCTACTACTAAGTTGATAGTAGTAGCATGGGTTAGTAGTAGCGAGGTTAAAACCCGCCATCGCTATGAACTTAGCAGCGGCGAGGTTAAAACCCTCGCTACTACTATGGCATATCCCGGGGCACGTGCAGACCTCTTAGTAGTAGCGAGGTTACAAACCCGCTGCTGCTATCAACTTAGTAGTAGCGAGGTTTAAAAACCTGCGCTGCTAGTAAGTAGCAGTAGCGAGGGTTTTTAGCCCTCGCTGCTGCTAAGATTCTGTGTATAGCCTTTTCCCTAGTAGTGATAGGGTCGGTTGGAATTTCCAGTTCACATACCTCCTAGATAAAAATATCTATGTCAACTTGATGGGCATAATTTGTCATAAACACGAAATGCAACTAATAGTTTTAAAAGAGAATATACCACATCCGAATCATAACAAGGACGAGGGCTGACGGGGACGTATATCAAAACCATGGCACTATGTATAACAAACAACGTATGGGTAAGATAATTATTACATGATTAACTATATATCCAAATCACACAAACATCAATTTTTTATATAAAATTACATGAACAAGAGGCTCACCACAAGGTGGTGCCGGTGTGAGACGGTCTTGGGCGATCGACGGTGGTTACGACGGAGATTTAGAAGGCACTAAGTAAACCACACCTACATATGCAAACTAAGTGTTATTTTTGACCTCAAATTGCATATAAATCAAATACTAGCACATATATATATTTCCTCCCAAATTACTAAACTCACAAATTAGTAACTATATAAAGCATTGCAAGAGCTAATCTAGCAATGAGAGATGAAAGGACAAAGTTGCTAACCTTTGTGATCATTTGAATGGATGGGGGCCTTCAAATCTTTACAAATTTTGGGCAAAATTTGTGAGGAGCTCGAGGGGAAAGGGGAAGAACAGAGGAGAAGTGAGGGGAAAGGGGAAGAACAGAGTGGCTCGGGTGGACGAAGGGTTTATGTACGTCGACCTATAGTACCGGTTCGTGGCACGAACCGGTACTAAAGGTGCTGGAGGGGGCCCAGACTGACAACATCCTGCCACCACCCTCATTAGTACCAGTTCGTGGCACGAACCGGTGCTAAAGGTTAGCCACAAACCGGTACTAATGAGAGCGGCCCGGCTAGCCGTTGGAACCGGCACTAATGTATACATTAGTGCCGGCTCTAATACAAACCGGCACTAATGTGCTGCACGTTTGACCCTTTTTCTACTAGTGCTCGTAAGCAAGCACGAAAGAAGACAGACGCCACATCCGCTCCGTCTGCTCCGGCGTCTAGCAGCACAAGAAGAGGAGAGAGGTAATACAGATACGGTCCACCTCTAAAGCCTCTAGAGAAGTTACCGTACGAGAGGACCGAGGAGGAAAACAATACGATAGTGCAGACCCACGTGAAGGAGTTATTTGAAGGGGTGAAAGCAAAGAGACATCCACCTCCGGAGGAGAAGGTAGATCCGGTGAAAGCAAAGCGCACTCTCGATGCCCTGAGGAAACCACCAAAGTCTCTGCCGCGAACCAACTATGAGCGCATTATTGAGCAGACATATCTCCAAGCCAAGTGGTCGGGAACTACTGTCAGTGATAAAAGGTCAAAAGAAGAACGAGCAAAGGGGAAAAAAATTGCCCAGCTCGGCGAACAAGCACAGCAATCGTCCTCCCCGCTCAATGTGTCTAATCCTCCGGGGACGGTGGCTGGTTATGGCAATCTTGAAGATTACCTACCTGACGATGCATTTCCTGATTTCATGGAGGTGGGCGTATTCAGATCTGATCTGGGAAGCCTCTCGTCAAAGATGAAAAATCTCTGACAACAATGATGCGAAGATTCCATAGTTGGTACATGAAAACCTGCAGAGAGTCTGAGGGGACAAACAGTTTGTATCTGAACATTAAAGAGGAGCACGACCTCGTTACAAATGATCTGTTGTGTGTTCCATTTGAGGAGTTCTTCGAGTTCTTCAATCAAAAGGCCCTCGATAAATTAATGGTCTTTTGCTACTGCCTGTAAGTACTATTTCTGTCATTAAGTCTCTATATATAGCTCGGCTCTTTCATTGCATGTATTTATAATTAATTATCCTCAATATATTATGCAGATTGAAGATTGTCGAGTGCAAAAAAAAAATGAAATCTATGATATTGGGTTCATTAACACAAATATCATAGATGTATTTTCGGTTAAAAAGCACGTCGAAGAGGCCGAGGACAACTTACTACAATCGTTGATCAAAAATCAAAACAAAGATACCATACTCTTTCCTTACAACGGCCCGTGAGTGTTACTGTCGTGTGCATATTCGGTTTCCCTTATTACTCGAGTGAGAGGTTAATGTAATTGATGAGTTATGCATGCGTGTGCAGGTACCACTATATTCTTCTGGAGATTAAGCTTGAGCATGGACTAGTAACCGTCTTAGACTCCAGACGGAAAGATCCAAGCACCTATGCGGACATGACTGAAATGCTCAGCAAGTAAGTTCAATCGATCATTATCGCACCATATCGGCAACTTTTTGTTCATTTCCTGATATCTCAAGTAATAATAATTATTTTCTTTGTCTTGTAGGGTTTGGAAACAGTTCACCGCACAAGCTCCGGGACTGCCGAAGGAGCTGCGATATGTATACCCGAAAGTAAGTACTACTGGCTAGCTAGTTGCGCGCATCTCCCGTTGATTCTATAGCTATACTTTCATCAATGCCATTTATACTGCTTCATTATCAGTTTGATTGACCTCTATTTCTCGTAAAGTGCTTGTGGCAGGAGGAAGGGAATGATTTCTCTGGATACTACGTGTGCGAGTTCATCCACAACGCGACTTTGAAAAACAAGCGGGGCTACTCTAGAAGACAATATGAAGTGCGTAAGCAATAATATTCACAATTTCATTTTATTACACCATCATTTCTGTTGAGTTTCATTCATATATATGTATTAATTAACCCCCTTCTTCAAATTAGTTGGACGTGGCAGATGCGGGATGAACTCCTACCACCAGATCGCATGAAAGCAATTCAAGAGGAATTGGCGGGATTCTTTCTTGAACACGTCATCAGTAAAGCCGGAGAATACCATGTGGAAGTTGACTTCAAATGCTAGGGGTTTGTAATTAAGAGATCTTATACATATTGTACATGTATGTAGCCAGTAAAAAACTTGTTGTTCGACCAATCTCTCAGAGAAGGAGAGGTCGATCGATCACTTCTCTCGGTATGCATGACGAACTTCTATACTGAATGGTTCTCTCGATCACTTATGTATATATACTACGTGGCGTCGACCAAGCACAGACATAAGAGAGAGGACACTTCTCTCTATTAATTAGCTAGCTAACACAATATACGAAACACCTAAATTAACCCCCCAAAACCCCCAACCCCCTCCTTTCAAAAAAAACAAAACCCCAGCCACTGGAATGCAGACGCGTGGATGCCTTTTGGTCCCGGTTGGAGCCACCAACCGGGACCAAAGGCCCCCTGACTGGGCTCGGCGCACAGGGCCACGTGGAGGCACATTGGTCCCGGTTCTTGTTTGAACCGGGACTAATGGGTTGAGGTATTAGTAACGACCCATTAGTCCCGGTTCCTGAACCGGGACTAAAGGCCCTTACGAACCGGGACTAATGGGTGTTTTTCTACTAGTGTAACTGTATGTATTTCGCATAATCATATTTCAATGATATATTTTCAACCGAATTCAAATAATTTGGATCTTTAGTTTGAGGGAGTTAGCGTCCTATGCCTCTATTGCTCGAACATATTTATTTAGCTTGTTTCCAGCATACAACGTTTTAAAGAAAATCAAAAGAATAGGACTGAAAAGTTAAAGCAAATAAAATAATCAAATATATTTATTTAGCTTGTTTCCTGCATATAGAGTTTAGTTTAAAGAAAATTAAAAGAATTGAACTGACAAGTTAAAGCAAATAAAGCAAATAGGCCGGTCCTCCCCATATCCGATGGCCTCTAGGCCATGCAAGTGCGGAGGATATCGGCCCTTCGCCGGCGGGAGGGACTCTGTTCTCATTCTTGTTAGGTTCAAGGTCTTGGTTGGGGCTGTGTGGTGGCGGTGATGCCCCTTAGTAGGAATGATGTCTCCCACGTTCTACCCCCGTACAGATGGTGCGTCTAGCATCGTTGGATGGCGTGTGGAGGTGTGTCTATGCGAATCTCGCGGGATTTGTTCGGTGCTGGTCTTCAGTGGATCTATTTGGATCCGGTCTTCGTCTTTGTCTGGGTGTTTACATGTTTGCGGATCTATGACTTTCTTCATCATCGATGGTTACTACTCTGGTGCGCTGGTCATACGGGGCATTAGCACGAGTACACGATGACTTCTGAACTGTTTACTATAACATGGTTTGCCTAGCTCCGCTGAAGGAGGAGCGAATGACGGTGGTGCGCCTTCGGCTCTCTCCAATGCTTGTAGTCATTGCTAAATGGTCCACGGATATGACTGAAATTTTTATTACCTCTATTGTTCTTTGTACTGCCATGATTAAAGATAATTAGAGTGGAAGTTTCTCGCAAAATAAAAGTTAATGCAAATAGTACAAACCAGAAATAATAGGATGATCACATGACGTGTGGTTCCTAGTTTTGTAAAAAAGAGAGCTTATTTACGATTCTTAAGGAAAAGTTGAAAAAAGGAAAGAATTGCAAGTTAAAAGGAGAATATGTTGGCAAATAGTGAAACAGAAGCACCTTGTTATGCTAATCATATCAATTTTAGCAAGGAAGGGAAGCTAAAATATTCTTGTTCAAGAAAAAACACAATAACCAAAATTAATAATTGTTTCATGTATGAGTATAACCTCTCGCAAATCTATTTGCTTGGCAACATGCCTAGAGAAAAAAGAAGGATCTTTTGTATAAAGGGTGGATTTAATTGACTCAAAAGGAAGCAACAAGAGGATACAAACACAACAAGCACACACCCGACCTCTATATTACTAGGATGCACACAATCAACAATACACACACGCAAAGAATTAAGTTGACAAAAAGAGCAAAATCATACTAGATTGTATATAGGCCTAGGTGGACTGAATGCTGGAAACTCAAAACAATGATCGATTTAACTAAAGAATGACCACCTACAACAGTCATCTCTTGGACAACACAAGGACAATGTAAAGGTTCTCCCGCAGCAACACCTCCAAGAAGGGAATGATGCTCATAGACCATGTCATTGGATCCGACCACCGAAGGCCAGTGGCGGAGCGTGATGAGCAAACAAGGGGGGGGGGAACCTCAAACTCAAAGTAAAATATGTGCAAAAACACATGCATCTCACTGTCTCATAACAAAATATTGCTTTCTCTCAGTTACTTGTAGTTTTTCTCCTGTCTCCTTCAAATATCGGCAATCGGCAGGCGGCAATGGTGCACATCAAGTAGAAGCAAAGCCTGTCGCAATCCATCGATTCGTGTTGCGCCTCTGCCATTCTTGCCGAGAGACTCCACCGAGAGAGTTGATTCATCTAATCGATCAGCCCATGTCAAGTTCACGTGCAGGTGTAGATACGTGTGCTGGTGCTTGTTACAATGCAACTTGTATTACTAGGAGGTCAAAGCCACCATATATATGATGTACATGAGGATGCCAAAAGTCAAGAATACGCTGAAGACGCTGTAGGAGACAACATCACAGAGAGACGAGCACCAAGCACCGAGCGACGATGCATGCGAGAAAGAATCAATATAGGGAACACTGTCAGAACTCGGCCAGCAGCGAAATAGATGCAGGGACGGAAACCTCATATCCATTTTCATCTCTCTATTTTTTTACACTCAGAAACAACCAGTGGAATCGACCCAAAATAACGGAATCAATAGGTCGAACGAAGTATTAGAGCTCACGCGCGAGGGAGATAGCCAGCGGGCTGACTCCAAAAGTAGGAGCGAAGACCAGGGCGCTCGATCCATAGGACGAGAACGGCACCCCCTCGATCGAGGGCGGCCGAATCGTGAGTGGGCCCCAATCTAGGCTTCAAAGGGCGCCCGGGTGTCCAGAGGACGCCCACAACTGGAGCCGCCAGCGGGGTGTGGAGAGGGCGCCCTCGCCTGGAGCCAGAGGTGGCGCGGCTGGAGGTGGGAACGGCGGCCTCGATGAGAGGGGGAGGCGCCACGACCGTGGCGGGAGGTGGAGTCCGCGACCTCGGCGGGGGGTGGAGGTGCGGCGGCCGCGGCGGGAGGTGGAGGCAGCGTCCTCGGCGGGAGGTGGGCAGGGCGGCCTCGGCGAGGGTTGGTGGCGTGGCAGACGTGGCGGGAGGTGAAGGCGGCAACGTCAATGGGAGGTGGGAGGTGGAGGCGCGGACCTAGGGTAGATCGGCGAGAGAGCCGCCGGATCGGACTGGTCTAGAGCAGAGAAAAACTACAACCACCGGCAAAATAAGCGACGGCAGCGTGCGAGGTTGGATCAGGAGGCGAGTTACAACGCCAAAAAAAAACTCTAAACCTAGGCTCGATACCATGTTATAACTAGATGGATACCCCGCGCGTTGCTGCGGGACATGTAGTAGCCTTCTAATGCTAAACGGATTAGTTTCGAAAGTCATTAGAAAGTTGGCATATTGGGGGGTTGTCGGCATGAAATTAGCATGTGGTTAAGTACGCATCAAAAAAGACAAATGCTTTGCAAACAGTATTTGAAGATGAGTCATATTGCCAAGCATAGGTACTCATATACACTAATACTAATGATGATTTGATAAACATTAGTATGTGCCAGATCGGTTGTTGGAGATGTGATTTAATTTCGCAAGCTCAAGATCGGTGTAACGCACAAGTGGAGTTTGCATTAATAAATAGTTCAAAATTGCCGATACAGCATGCAAATGAAATTAGTTTTCAGCAATGTTCTAGCTCCATAATATTGCTTTAAAAAGTATTCTTGCAAGCAGGCACACACATAAACGAAAATAAGCTACTAATTCTGGCATGTGACATTTTAGTACAAAAATTTTATTATATAACCATATTCTTGTGACCTCATTAGTGAGCACATATGATATTTTAGAATGCTGCTAAAGGTAGTTGAGAAATATTGACGGCGACAAACGGTAGAGATTTACTACAGTCTTTCCTACATGATGAAGGCAAAATTTAAATCCAGTCAACAACTTAGGATAAATAAATAAAAAGAATATCCAACGTGTCCAGAATAATTCGTGGATTTGTCCATACCCTGTAAAACTGAATTTTGTTGCCAATACTAATAAGCAAGCAACTAAGCTAGATATTGATCTCCACTTTGGTTGAATGCATAAGAAAGTTGTAAGAGTAAAATTTGACAGACGCCGAGAGACCACTCCACTGAGATTGGAGGTGACATAACTTACAAAACCTATTGGTGGTGGCACCAGGAAGATACTCGTTGCTCTTCGGTGATATGGACTGCAAAGGGCAAAGGCACGGGCGTATATGGATTTTGCCAGAACCTTGATCGGGTTGCCTGAATGTGCCAGGTGGTAAGAATAGGAGCAGCAGATTCTTGAGTTAGGTTCTGTATGCACCATCATTGTATGGACTAAGTTAATTAGACGCTGGTTGAACTATATTATATCATGTGCAAGGAAAAAAATCAGAAACGACAGAAGACTGATCTTTTACGCACCATTCCATTTTTGTAATATAAGGATGCGCTCGTCCCTGTAATTTTGTCAAACAAAACATTATAGCCTGTTGAAAGATGCGACTGCTGATAAAATCAACCTGAACCAAAACTCTTACCTGTTCTTTTTGGTTTTCTTTTGCGCAGCCTGACACTAAAGTCAGATTCTATGTCATATATAGGAGTGCCTCCACAGCATGATCCGGCCGTAAATTGGCCGCGCCTTCTAGCAGCAGCCGCACATGCTACACGAATGTGTCCGCGTCGATGAATTCGTCGGCCTGCCGCGCCTTCTAGCAGCAGCACCACCACCACACCAAACAACACTGTCAGGCCGACGTATACAGTCCCCGACGGCAAGCTGCCGCCCATTATTGTGCAGCCGAGCAAGTTGTCCCATAGGTAGGTATCAACGTCTTGTGCGTCGGACGGCGAGGACCCATTCTACTTGAACACACCGCCACCCGTATTGGGTAGCGCAGGATAGGAGAAAAAAGGGAGGTGGCTGAAAGTAGGGAGCGTGCATGATCCATCTACCACGGTGGAGGGCTGGAGGTTGGTAGGAGAGTAGAACGCGGGGACGCGAGCAGCCGTGCGTGATGGAGGACGCCTTTTTAAAGACGAAGCTCCCGTTTGCAATATAATGGAGGGCGATGAATACTGCCGTTTCATGTGGATTTATGGCTGCCGTTTCATGGCGATGAATGGAGCGTGCGGTTGGGGCGGCGGCGATATGACTCGCCATGGGGAAGGCGAAGCGTAAGCGATCCACTGCGATTGTATCGTCGTGGGGAAGACGAAGCGTAAGCGATCCACTGCCATTGCATGGGTTAACAGGTCGCGTTAGTTACATGGGCTTGCAAAACACAGCCCAGTTGTTGGCACACCACCGAGTACTTCGGCCTTTTCTCTTTGAGTAAACCAAACCGTGCGGACGTTGCAGGAAAACCGTGAAGCCTGCCCAGTTAAACGCGCGGGCGGGGCTGCAAAACCGTGCGAGTGCGAACGGCAGGATCGGAGATGACGTGGCCGCACGAGAAGCGAGAGAAATCAGGTAGTGGGGGGCAGCTATTTAGATATAGAAGATGCAACTTGTATTACTAGGAGGTCAAAGCCACCATATATATGATGTACATGAGGATGCCAAAAGTCAAGAATACGCTGAAGACGCTGTAAGAAAAAACGTCATAGAGAGACGAGCACCAAGCACCGAGCGACGCCACATGTGCAAGACGGGATCAATATAGGGAACACTGTCAGAAGTCAGCAGGCGGTGACACAGGGACGGAAACCTCATATCCATTTTTACTCTATTTTTTACACTCAGAAACAACCAGTGGAATCGACCCAAAATAACGAAATCAATAGGCCGAACGAAGTATTAGCGCTCACACGCGAGGCAGATAGCTAGCGGACTGACTCCAAAAGCAGGAGCGAAGACCATGGCGCTCGATCCATAGGACGAGAACGGCACCGCCTCGATAGAGGGCGGACGAATCGCGAGCGGGTCTCAATCTGGGCGTGCAAGGGCGGCCGGGTGTCCAAAGGGCGCCCTCGCCTGGAGCCGGTGGTGGCCGCGGCGGGAGGTGGGCACAGCGACCTCGATGAGAGGTGGAGGCACGTCGTCCGCGGCAGGAGGTGGAGGCGGCGACCTCGGCGGGAGGTGGAGGCGGCGACCTCGGCGGGAGGTGGGCACGGCGGCCTTGCTGAGAGGTGGCGACGTGGCAGACGCGGCGGGAGGTAAAGGCGGCAACCTCGACGGGAGGTGGGAGGTGGAGGCGCAGAACTGGGGCACATCGGCGAGAAAGCCGCCGGATCGAACTGGTCTGGAACAGAGAAAAACATGAACCATCAGCAAAAAAAGTGACAGTTGGATCAGGAGGCGAGTTACAACGCAAAAAAAAAACACTGAACCTAGGCTCGATACCATGTTATAATGCAACTTGTATTATTAGGAGGTCAAAGCCACCATATATATGTTGTACACGAGGATGCCAAAAGTCAAGAATACAAAGGGCAAAGACCACCATCAATCTTTCCCTAATAATAGTAAAGCGCTTATCGTTAGCCTTTTGGCAAAATAGTCCCCTCGTTTTTGAGAAATTAACCCTTAGTCCTATTTAAAGTGTGTTACTGATCACTACTAGGGAAAACCTTATACACAAAATGTTACCAGTAGCGCTTGTTAAAATGAGGCGCTATCGCTATTTTCTTGAGAGCTGCTTGGCGTAACCGCTTCTGATTAGCAGATTAGCAGTAGCGCCGTCCCTGCAGAAAGCGCTACTACTATAATTGCCACACCGTTCACGGCGTGCTAGGTATAGTAGTAGCGCCCTTCTACGGACAGTGCTACTACTATGGATTTTAGCAGCATTGCGTTTTTCCTTCCCACGCTACAGTTAAAGCTATTTTCACCTAACCCCCCGCGCGGCCTGATTCCCTCTCCTCTGCTTCCTCCCCCAATTCCCGACCCCACCTCGCCACCGCCGTCTCCCCGACCCGCCTTGCCGTCTCCCCGACCCGCCTCGCCGCGCCTCGTCGCCGCCGTCTCCCCGACCCGCCTCGCCCGGCGCCTCGGTGCCGCCGTTTCCCCGACCCGCCTCGCCGCCGTCTCCCGACCCGCCATTGCCGTCTCCCCGACCCGCCTGCCGCCGTCTCCCCGACCCGGCCGCCTCGCCCGCGCCTCGGTGCCGCCGTCTCCCCGACCCCATCTCTCTCCCGCCCTCTGTAAGCACTCTCCCTTCCGATCCCTCTCTCCCTTGATCCTCTTCTGCTTAGTATGAACCCTAGGTATTTAGTGCTAGTTAGTATGAACCCTAGGCTATTTTTAGCGCTAGTTAGTTAATTACTTAGATGGTAATTAGGGCAGTAGTTCCTAGGTACTAATTAGTTAGTAAGAATTAGGTACTAATTAGGTACTAGAATATTTTTATTTATAGTATTATTTTTAGTAAGAACTAGTTGAATTAATAGAACTAGTATGCAAAACATGGCGAGCACTATGCAAGACTTATGCATTTGAGCCTGATATGGTTATCACCTTTGATATTCGTCCGGAAGATGATATTGAAGGTAATACCGACATCTCGGTCAATGTGCAAATGCCTCCAGTTATACCATTATGTAATTTTGTCAATCATATTTATGTCTTTCATATTGTTTATTCAAAAATAGTTGACAACTAATTTGTATTGTCAGCTTATTTCCGTGCAAGCAAACATGTCCAGCGCTTGGTAGACAGGACCGTATAGCTTATCATGGGCTGAACTCTGGGGCTGCGAGGAGCTCAGTCATTATGTTTCATGGCTTGAGGATCTTGATACTGTCAAGACAAATTTTCTTCCTTCATTTAGAAATCTTAGTACTGAAAATGTGCGACCAATAGTGTTCGTAATGAACTACGGTCACATCCATTTAGGAAGGATGGTAAGATTTTTACTTTTTATCCTCATTGCATCTTTTCCATACATTATTTTTGAAGCTAAACTTCATTGCTAAGTATGTTACCATACGATGTTCTTCAACAGGGACTCCCGATGAATGTTGTGCCTTATGGGATCGAGACTAAAGGTATCATGAGTATTATCAACTTACGGCCAAGATATCCTACAGCTTACTTTAGTGCATTCAAGATTAGTGACGGATGCTTAATAGTGCAAGACTGGACCAAATATGTGTTGGGGGAGCGCAGAGAAGTACTAGGGAGCAGCAACCAGAGGCGCCTTCCACGATTAGGAGACAGGTTCATCTGCATGCTCCAACTTGATCAAGGAGGAGAGCTACACATGTTTTATGTTCTTTTACCTAAGAGAGAGCAGCAGGAGTGAGTAGCTGGCTAGAAATGAGTTTCAGGATGATGATGTGCTACACTATTACTATGATGATAAAATAGCTAGTGTTGGTGGCAATGACTATGATGATTATTATTAGCTAGTGTTAGTGGTGATTAAATAAATAATGTTGGTGGTAATGACCATGATGATGATTAGATATCTTGTGCTGGCGGATTAGATTCAAGTGGAGGCAACATGTGGTGCACATCGAAAGTTCTACTAATCCAAAGTAGATCAAGTTTGGATTAGTAGTATACTTTTGACATGCACCACATATTGCCTCCACTTAAACCTAATCTACCTTCATTTAATACACTGCTATGGACATAATGATGTAAACCTCATAACAGCTGGTATTGTACCAATATTTGTATGATGGCGCATAAATACACTAAAAATAAAAAAAATATTAAAAAAATACTAGTAGCGATGGAAAGGAAACACGCTGCAAGTAGATAACTTAGCAGTAGCGCGGTACTGAACAAGCGCTGCAGCTATTTGTACTAGCGATGGCGCGTGATGGGCAGCGTTACTGCTAAGCAATAACTATGGCGCCTTATTAGTAGCACGGCATCCCGCGCTACTAGTAGGCACAAAACACGCGCTACTGCTAGGGTTTTCCCTAGTAGTGGATGGATAGCATTACGTTTTTTTGCAAAAAAAAACTACCACCACCGGCCACCTCTACCACTTATCCATTGCTTGCCTCCACTGGACCGCCGGGCATGCCCTGCCGCTTGCCACTGGCGTCAACGCTGCTGAAAGCCAAAGGCGGGGATGCGTCGCAGCGGGTGTCCACGCCGCTTCGAGCCGGGAATGGGGCAAAGCGTTGTAAGCGTGGCAGACCGCGGCGTCACGGTGGGCGTTGTAAAGCGGCAGACCGAGGCGTCGCGGTGGGCGGAGGGCGCGGGCGGACTGAGGCGTCGCCCGATTCCTGGTGCACCATCAATATAACTCAATGTCGCCACAGTGCACTTCCCATGTCAGTCTTACTATAATTGTCCACACCAGTCCAGCAACTCTGATTCATTAAATAAGAGGTAATTCAACTTACTGCTGTGGCATTTGCGTGGGATGATGTTCATCTTCGATTCTTGCTGAGAAGGTCATCATGGCAATTGATTGCTTGAGCTGGCAAACCTTTGGAAAACTAGGACTTGAACAATGCTGCAATCTTACCTATTCTTATGCAAATTTAGCAGCTTAGGCGCCTGATGCCTTCATGCTTTTAAGTTTGGAGCAATGGTGCCTCGTGTGTGAATGCAATCCAGCCACAGGAATTGCATCATGCTGCTGGCCGGCTAGGCCACCTGTCGGTTTGGGCTTCAACCGCTGCATTAGCGGGAGTAAGTCTACTGTTGAAATAATCCATACCTAGTCACGTCACGTACTAGTATGCTACAGTAGTTATTTAGGAGGGCGCATCCGCCGAAGCTAGTCATTGCAAATGTGTGAGATATTAATAGTATACTATATACATGGATGTTGACATATTTTAAATATAGAAAATAAAAAATTCATAATATTCTTTTAGAAAAATAATACTACCGTGGAAGCATTAGTCATGTTAGAAAATGTTAGAGGAACTTTTTTTTGAAGAGGCTCAATGCTCACCTACGTTGAATAGACTGCGAGAAGCTGTGCAGTGCAGTTTACACTATTCGAAAGGCTTGAAGCTTTTTATTTTAATGACTTAGTACAACTCAGAAATAAAAAGGAAAATAAATATATAGAGAAAAGCGATATAAAAACTACTCAAAATTAGTAGTTGTGATTAACTTTACTAAAAAATGAGCATAGATGCTTATTTTTAATGACTTATTACAACTCAAAAATAAATAGAAGAAAAAATAGTTGTGATTAACTTTACTTAAAAAATGAGCATATATGCTTATTTTAATGACTTATTACAATTCAGTAGCAGAAAAGAAAAAACTATATAAAAACTACTCAGAAATAAATAAAAGAAAAAATAGTTGTGATTAAATTTACTAAAAAATGAGCATAGATAAACATAGCTTCAGAGAAAGTCAAATCCTAATAAGGGCATCTATTTTCATTGAGAGGCTCAACAAAGCGAGAGGGAGGGCCCCGGTGTGAGGTCCTTCGGTTGGCGAGGTGGGACTAAACTCGGCACGAGCGAGGACCAAGCCTTTAGTCCCGGTTGGTGGTATGAACGGGACTAATGGGCAGCCTTTGGTCCCGTCACAACCCGGACCAAAAGTCAGAACGAACCGCTAATGGGCTGGCCTGCACTGACCATTGTGAAAGTAATAGCTACGGGCGTACTCAAACAAAATTGTTAAGTTTGTAGCTTAAATAAATAAATATTATTGATCGAATGGCTACATCACATGGTTATTCGGATAACAATGTAGGAGTATAAAATTGATAAATGGGTAGCATGTGATGGATAGGGGAAGAAATAATAGATTATATTTTTTTGTACATGGACAGATGAACTGGTTGAGAGTTCAGAAGTTAGAACATAGTTTGCAGATATGTAGAAGAAAGTGGTAGTACTGAAAAAGAAATAACAATAGTCTGGTCCGATGTAGCTGCAGGTTGCCCTATTTGAGTATTTGTCCACATAGGAGTATATTGCTTACCAATCTAGGGAACAAAGTTATTTTGTTAATTATTCTGGGATGGAGCTGACATTACTAATACCCTCCTCACAAAAAAAAGTACTACTACCCAATTAGAAGCACAAATGAAAATTAAAATAACGTGTATATTTATATTTTCAGAGTAACCATTTCACCAGGTAGATCAGTTCTAAAATGACACGAATGTGTGTGGCCCAACAACATATGACTTCAAGAATCTACTAGTCCGTGGCAAGATTGTAAAGCATCTCTAGCAGCGTATAAGGCATTTACAGATGACAAAGATATGTTTTGCGGGTCAAAATCATGCGCGGTAGAGTAGAGCCCGTATATAAAACTTTATGATTTAAAAAAACCTTCATGGAGAGTGCAACCACACTAGTTCATCACATACTACATGATCACACACTAGTTCATCACATACTACATGATCATATATACTACATTCTACTGCTACTAGAGGGGTGGGGCTCGCGGCAAGGCCGAGACGATGTGTGGAGGAGCTCGGTCCTCCTCGTCTAGTGACGAGATCGGTGAACTTCGCCTCTGCTCCTTGGCAAGGTTGGCTGCGGCCTTCCTTGAGCATGAGGTCAGCTCCTCGTCGTGGCGCCGATGCCCGCCTCCTCGCAAGCTCTATTTGTCAATGGCGGCGCGACCGCGTGACACCGGCCACGAAATCTTGGGCCCAACGACGCTTGGCGCTCGATCTCCGCCTCTGCTGGCGGCAGCGAGCTCGCGGCGCTCCTCGACCTCCCTCTTCAGGGAGGCGCCCCGCGAAGGGCCCCTCGGCGGAGGAAGAGCCCACCCGGAGGCGACCGCTGTCGCCGTGATCGTACTCATCTCGCGATGGAGGAGTCTTGGCGGGCTCAAGGGCCTGGTTTGTCCACTTCCTGCGCAACGCTTCCTCGCGCCGTCCTGGGTTCCTCTGCCCCACATGCGACCGTATCGCCCCGTAAACCCGTAGATATATATGGCCGGGGTTGCGGGCTTCGGGCTGGACAGTATCTGACTCATTTGCCATAAAATAGACCGAGCCCGTATACTGCCGGAATTATGTGGGTTCGCGAGATATCTGGGTCTGCTAGAGTTGCTCTAAAATTATATCAAAAGACTAATTAGATAGTAGCTAGACTTCATCACCTCTCAAAGTTGGCCCATATACTGGTTCAGTATAGATAAGAAAACACTCGAACTGAAAGAAAATAAATGGGCAATAAAAAACAGCTTTTGGCTGCCATGTATGAGAAAGCAAGCGGAAGCCATTGTCATCAACACTAAAGAGTTTCACCTAAAAAAGCGCAAGAGTTTTGCAAGCATCGTTCAACAAAGGATGGAGAAAAAAAGTAGTTATGGACGTGCTTCACTCGGGGTTGGGGAGTTGCCGGAGCGACGTGCTTCACTCGGGGTTGGGGAGTTGCCGGCGCATCCATACGCGAGCAGCAAATATTTGACGCGTTACGCCATGTTTCAGGATGAAGTGGCATGCTTGCATGTCGAGACATATGATAGTGGAGTAGCATGCCGGCATGTTGAGAGAAATAGTTAGTGGGCCCTAGCTATTTAGATACAGAAGATACTCGCTCGTCTCATAATATATGAATGTTATTCCAGCTATGGCACGTTTCTATATAATGGGACAGAGAGAGTATATTACTGTATATGTATTTCATAATCATATTTCAATGATATATTTTCAACGAATTATCTTTAGTTTGAGGAGTCAGCGTCCTATGTCTATTGCTCGAACATATTTATTTAGCGCATACAACGTTTTAAAGAAAATCAAAAGAATAGGACTGAAAAGTTAAAGCAAATAAAATAATCAAATGTATTTATTTAGCTTGTTTCTTGATTGGACCGACAAGTTAAAGCAAATAAAGCAAATAGGCGGTCCGCCCCATATCCGATGGCCTCTAGGCCATGCAGTGTGGAGGATATCGGCCCTTCGCCGTGGGGAGGGACTGTTCTCGTTCTTGTTAGGTTCAAGGTCTTGGTTGGGGCTGTGTGGTGGCGGCGTTCTTTGTTGACTGATGCCTAGAGAAAAAAGAAGGATCGGCGTCGCCAGTGGCGGAGCGTGATGAGCAAACAAGGGGGGGCAACCTCAAACTCAAAGTAAAATATGCAAAAACACATGCATCTCACTGTCTCATAACAAAATATTGCTTTCTCTCAGTTACTTGCAGTTTTCTCCTGTCTCCTTCAAATATCGGCAATTGGCAGGCGGCAATGGTGCACATCAAGTAGAAGCAAAGCCTGTCGGCGTCAAGTTCACGTGCAGGTGTAGTACGTGTGCTGGTGCTTGTTACAATGCAACTTGTATTACTAGGAGGTCAAAGCCACCATATATATGATGTACATGAGGATGCCAAAAGTCAAGAATACGCTGAAGACGGTAGGAGACAACATCACAGAGGCGAGCACCAAGCACCGAGCGACGATGCATGCGAGACAGGATCAATATAGGGAACACTGTCAGAACTCGGCCAGCAGAAATAGATGCAGGGACGGAAACCTCATATCCATTTTCATCTCTCTTTTTTTACACTCAGAAACAACCAGTGGAATCGACCCAAAATAACGGAATCAATAGGTCGAAGTATTAGAGCTCACGCGAGGAGATAGCCAGCGGGCTGACCAAAAGTAGGGCGAACCAGGAGCTCGATCCACAGGGCGAGCAGCACCCTCGATCGAGGCGGCGAATCATGCGGGTCCCAATCCCAAAGGCGCCCGGTGTCGAAGGGCACGGCTGGAGCCGCCAGTGGGTGTGGAGGCGCCTCGCGGAGCAGTGGCAGCGGCTGGAGGTGGGCAGCGGCGATGAGTGGGGGAGGCGCCACGACCGTGGCAGGTGGAGTCCGCGACCTCGGCGGGGGTGGAGGTGCGGCGGGCGGCGGAGGTGGAGGCAGCGTCCTCGGCGGGAGGTGGGCGGTGCCTCGGCGGTGGTGGTGTGAGCCGACATCGGCGAAAGCCGGCGAACTGTGCAGCAGAGAAAACATGAACCATCGAGCAAAAAAGTGCAGTTGGATCAGGAGGCGAGTTACAGCAAAAAAAACGAGGCTCGATACCATGTTATAATGCAACCAAAGCCACCATATATATGTTGTACGAGGATGCCAAAAGTCAAGAATACAAAGGGCAAAGACCACCATCAATCTTTCCTAATAATAGTAAAGCGCTTATCGTTAGCCTTTTGCTTTTGAGAAATTAACCCTTAGTCCTATTTAAAGTGTGTTATTGATCACTACTAGCGTTACCGTGGCGCAAAATGAGGCGCTCTTTGTAGCGTTTGGCGAACAGCTTCTGTTAGCAATTAGCGATGCGCCGTCCTGCAAGCGGCGTTGACGCATGAGATGATCTACTTTTGCTTATTGATGCATGCTAATTTGAGTCCTATAAGATATTTTGAAATGTATATCTTGTGTTGCTCAATATCCAAGTGGCCGGTCATGTTTGCAGGTTATACCTTGAGTGGCCTATGTTTTGCCGGTGTTGCTGTTCCGGCAAATTTCAGGCGCTTCGATGTCCTATTTTAGCAAAGGTCATGCGGATTTTTCGTGAATTGCGATCTGAACAAGCGCTGCAGCTATTTGTACTAGCAGTAGCGCGTGATGGCACGCGTTACTGCTAAGCAATAGCTGTAGCGCCTTATTAGTAGCACGGCATCCCGCGCTACTAGTAGGCACAAAACACGCGCTACTGCTAGGGTTTTCCCTAGTAGTGGATGGATAGCATTACGTTTTTTTGCAAAAAAAAACTACCACCACCGGCCACCTCTACCACTTATCCATTGCTTGCCTCCACTGGACCGCCGGGCATGCCCTGCCGCTTGCCACTGGCGTCAACGCTGCAGAAGCCAAGGCAGGGGATGCGTCGCAGCGGGTGTCCACGCGCTTCGAGCCCGGGAATGGGGCAAGGCGTTGTAGAGCGTGGCAGACCGAGGCGTCACGGTGGGCGTTGTAGAGCGCGGCAGACCGAGGCGTCGCGGTGGGCGTTGGAGGGCGCGGCGGACTGAGGCGTCGCCCGATTCCTGGTGCACCATCAATATAACTCACTGTGCTATTATAGATAAATCCAGGTGCTTATGTGCTAGTTCTTGCACGTACATGCATACAGCTCATGTGGTGATTTGATCTAGTGGTCTAAAAATCAACAAGGAGAAGAGACGAGCGCGTCCGTGTGTGTGGAACCTGGGAGGGAGGAGTTTATTCTTGAGTTGGGCCGTGTGTGTGTGTGTAACGACAAATGACCCAAAAACACCGTCATTGCTAGGTATAGCCCACTAGAGTTAGACCTAGGGTTTTCACCTCGAGACTCAAGATTAGGTACTCGAGAAGCACCACTAAATTGAAGACATCCTATTTTTTCACCACAACTTGCCATGATCCTAGTAACTATACACATGCACAATTTTAACGAGTGAAGCCACACAAATAATGACCATGCCCGCACAAGCAGGCAGTCAAACTGTGACAAGAGTTAGTTGCCACCAAAGGCTCAAAATGGCGAAGGAAACTATCATGCATACAATAAAGATTGATGAGGGAGGAAGGTCACCGACACTACCAAACTTCCACTTTGGGATGCTCCGACATCCCCGAACCTTCCTCATGAATGACATTCGGTGGCAGATCCACATAGCACCATTAAATTAGATGGAGCTACAATGATGTTCACATCACATTTATCAGAGCCTCACATTAGCTATCATATAAACATTTTTTTTACCAACCACGCCATTAAAGAATGTATGAACATTCCACCTTGACAAACAATGACTCCAACAAATGTGCACACAATAGATTCGTAAGCCTAGAGAAAGTATGAAGGAGTAAATGTCCAATAGTTAAACATATGGAATCCAACATTAAATATTATACTATATAATTCTTAATGGGAAAGGGCAGAAGGACACCACATCTTCCTTTGAGGTAGATTCTCTTGCCATAAGATTAATGCAGCCGTTTGTAGCATATTGCTTACTGAACCGCCAACCTCTACCATCCTACTTGTTGAGGTCGCATGAAGGCAAGAGGAGATGGGGACACACAACTAACATACCCTATGCAAGATGATGTAGAGAGGAGCGAGAGAGGATGGCCGCGAGCCATATCGGCTGGAGGATATGCACGAGGATGATATGGTGATGTAAGGGAGAGAGGCAGCACATGAGAAGCAAGAGAGGAAGGAGCTAGGTTTTGTTGATGAGTTGATAGTTGGTAAACTATGATTTAATTGTCATTGAGACACAATCATATCCTCTATTTGCATCTCATAAACGGATCCAACTAATAGGAAAAGGGCCATTGACGTAGAGTCGTTTGGTAGCCCGCACTATGGTAGATGGACTGCATGTAGAAGGAATCTTTTGCTTCAAGCGGTGTTTAAATGATCGTATTGCATTAGATTCTTGTATCACACGTTGTTTCAAGCACTTCCCGGGCAGGAGGAAAGACTGAATCAGTCGTTTCCACTAATGCAGGCTCGTGCAGACCACAAGGTGAGAAAGATTCTCTCCTTTTCCATGCCAGGCTGCATCCTCCTCTCACAACGCATGCGGGAAGTGGCGGTTACCAAACAAGACACCATGCGTACTACCAAACCCCACTAACCACCATGGAGGGGCCCAAACTACATGCTTAGATCGTTTTTTGCATCATTTTTTCTCTACCAAACCCTGACAAGTTTGACTCGTTTCCCTCATGCAGCCCGATGCAATTGCTGCTGTCTACCAAATAGCCCCTTAGTGCTGCTCTAGGTGATGAGTTCTACCGCCACATATAACTTTACCAATTTTGGCCATTCTATCACACTAAAATAATGCGAGGTGGCTGCATTGCTTTGTCTAGCAGATTCACGCCTTCCAATACAAACTGATGTACTATCCTTAGAGCATGGTTGATAATATAGCCAGTTTTTGGCTATAACTAGTTGCCATGTCATCTATATCCAATGTAATAGGTAACACGTATAGTACTTGGCTTTAAAAAAGTACTACTTCGTCAACACATGGCCCATCTTTCACTTTCACAAACCTTCTTGGAGTTTGTGCGACAGCCCGCTTCTCTTTTCTCTCTTCCAACTGAACAACAATATAATATTTACATCCTTACAGTTTGCTTACGTCATCTTATTATACTTGCTCTTACGTTGTTGCAGACCTATTGTTATAGCTTGTCTCTTGGCATCAACATGAATGTTCATGCAAGATTGAAAAGAAGAAAATTTCCTTGATTATCAAAAAAAGCTAAAAGAAGTCCTTTGAACACACAGTGCCTCAGCCACACGAGCACCGAATTTTTGTTTTCCTTAGCAAAACACTAATGGCCCATCCCGCAACCCACTGATGGCCCAAACCCTAACAGAAGAAAACGTAAGTCCCTTGCCTGTGGCCATAGGTTTGAATCTCCTTGCTCCTGGCTTGATGATCGACGAAACCACCGACCATCTTGCGCCGCCATGTTCGTTCCGTCAGATCGCTCCCATTTCCACTCATGAAGGTTGTGTCTCAACTCCTCAACGTGTGTCCGGTAGGCAGTGCAGCAGCATCCGTCCACCATCGCAAATTCCTTCACCGATACCATGACCCCCTCTCCATCTTCTTTCGTTGCAGGTCTTCCTGTCCTCCCCACGGTGGCATGGCGGCCGAGTGGCTCGCCAAAGATCTTCTTGTCGAGATCCTCTCACGCGTCTCGACAAGGTCTCTATGCTGCTTCAAGTGCGTCTCCGACCATAGGCTCAGCCTCATCCACCACCCCAATCACCCACAGGAAGCTCCCTCAAACCCTAGCCAGATTCTTCTACACTAGGAGTGACAACGGGCAGTTGCCTCTGGAAACACAAGTCCGCTTCGCCGGTGTCTCTGGGAAATGTTGTCCTCCAGTCGACACCTCTTTCACCTTCCTTTGTAGCCACCGGCACGTCGATCTACTCGGTTACTGCAATGGCCTCCTCCTCTGTCGCTAGTACGACGTCTCTTCTCCGGATGATGAGTTCTGCTATATTGTGTGTAATCCTGCCAGGGAGGAGTGGGTCAAGTTGCTGGACATCAGTTAAGCTGACAATGTGCAAGCACTGCATTTGGGTTTCGATCCGGCTATGTCTGCCCACTTCTATGTGTTCGCGTTGCTGGAGGATGTCCATTTTATATTCTACCTTGCCGAAGTGGAAGTGTATTCACCGGAATCCAGAAAGATGGGTTTACAAGGAAATTGGATGGTACAAAAGAATTAAGCTTCCTGCTTGGCAGTCTGATGCTGTCTTCCTCAACGGCTGCTTGCATTTTTATGACTCTGGCAAATGTTCACCGCTTATATACGTGTGGTGGACACGGAGGAAAAAACATGGCCGAACCTTGGTATCCCTGGTAAGCTGTATGGTGGTTTTATTCGGCAGTCACAGGGCCGTTTGCATTATGCCAATTTTAAGAAAGATCACCATGGTGAGGTGGTTCGACTAGTGGTCTATGTTCTCAATGACTATGACAACAAAGAACGGATATTGAAGCATAGTGTTGAAGCTTCAGATATGTCTGGAGCGACAAATGTTACTGATTCTGATCGGTTTACAATTCATTCAGTTATTCCCATTGGATTGCGATTCATCCACAATGTAACTTGATCTTCTTCACCATGGGGTCAGCTTCCACATTAATGTGCTATAACATGGACCTTGGCAAGTCAAAGTGATTTGCAATCATGATGGCTATCCACGTGTACTATATGTGCCATTGTATGTATTTCTGCTTGATTTGGTTCTCGTTTTCTTGGCTGATGTATGCATGCTTTTGTTGGGAAACACAGTAGAAAACAAAAAAATCGCACCTCGATCACCAACATCAATATGAAGATGCATCAATGATCAATGAGTGTCATGCAACATAAACTCGTATCTTCCATTTTAAGTTGGGGAAAATCATAAGCATCTTATTGACAAAGAACTAGCCAATGATTGCTTGTCTTTTACTCGCATATGTCTGAAATAGTTTACCTTTGCTCTTATATATGTCTTAGTTGATCATGAAACACTTTGGATGAATATGGTGTCACTTCTGTCGCTGCTAATTACTTTTGTTGCATGTTTTGAATAGAAAATGTCATTAGCAGAACATCAATAATCTGTGATTGGATTATAATGTTGATTCTTTTGCTAGACAAGTTCGTTACTCTAAAACTGAAGACATCCAGTTTTCCGGTGACTTTTGTTGAGATGGGCATTTGAACAAGGTCTGGAAGAAGAAATGTCATGTCCCTTTTCATGGTAGTTTCACTTATTTCCTGTCAAAGAAAAAGTGTTAATTCTAGTTGTATGGTCAGCATTTTTTGCAACATGCACCCCACTATCCCAATGCAAATTTGTAGTGTTGACTTTGGACGCCCTGTAACACAAACAACAAGTGGCTGTCGCTGTATTTTTTTTAAATAACAAGTGTTTGTTCTACTTCTACCATGTCTGCTTATATGTTTTCAGATACAAGTAAATGAACCACGAACAAGAGTGAAAGACGGCACCACCTGTAAATAGCATACCTTGGAAAAAAATTATCTTCCGGTTTTTCTCCCGTTTTGTAAACGAGTTTGTCTCCCATTTTTCACACAGGGCAAGGATATCAGCCTCGAGCCTCCAAGACAAACTGAAACCAACCCTGCCATTTGTCATTTGCTCCCTTCTCTGTATCAGGGACAGCGCCAGTGTTTATGAAGAGATTGATCTGATTAGAAGGAAGGTTTGGCTGTAAGAAGACACTCTCTGGAGTCTAGACATGTAGGATTTTTGTTTTCCGAACAGAAAGTGCTCCAGACGACTAAAGAGTGTCGTTCACTTTCCGAAGTACTTCAGTCAGTACGTACAGCGTTTCATCGTCATTTCTGAAACAAAAAGTACAGAATGAAACCTGCACCTTTGTCGCGCCCCTCTCTTTTGCTTGCCTCACGGTGTCGTAGACGGCGCTGTTGTTCAGGAGGAACGAGATTGTTTCTCCCTTTGTTGTCCGCGGTTTAAAAGTGGATGGATGTAGGAGGGCACTCTTGTGCACATAAGGATGTTGCATAAATCTATGGGAGCTCAAAATATCAGTAATAAGCTTGGGTTCGCTCGCTTCTGACCATACATATGAATTGTGGCAGCCGGCTAGCAAGGAATCTATGGGCCAAAACCCACTTCTTTTCAGTTTCTGAATCTACAAACCTAGAACCAGCTGAGGAATCTGAAAAGAACTAGCCATATGTTGTGGAAGGCGCTGGTCGCTGATGACCTGGTTAATTAGGCCAGCACAACTACCTTCTCCCTACATGAAATAACACATCCACAAGCAAAGAAAAAACCTCTTTCTGTATATTCCTTCTCTCCTTCGCTAGATTCAGACAGAAGAGAGAGGGCTGTCGCCCAGGGAGATATTTTAGTACAATGCTGCCGTGAGGTTTAGCCCAATATATTTGTGTATATTCCTACTTTTATGTTTTTTTGGGTTGATTTTTTAAAGGGGTCTAGTGGAAATGTGACATGTACGGTTTAGCCCAATATACCAATGACGGCCCATTAGCCATCCCTGTCGCTGTAGGTTTAAATCCCCTCCCCCGCCCCCTAGGTTTCATCGCCCCCCTGCTCCGCGTTTGACGGCGCTGCCGCCGCCGCCATGTCCACACCGGTGGATCGAGCTCGCCCGTGGGAGGACGGACGCAAATCAACTCGGATCAGGTACGCAGAGCAGACATCGCCATGAATCGTCGCGACCTTCCTCTCCCTTCTTCACCCAATCCCCTGAGACCTCTTCTACATCTCTGTGTGCAGGTCATCCTCTTCTCCTCCCAGCGGCAGCGAGACGGCGGCCGACAAACTCACCGACGACCTCCTCGTCGAGATACTCTCGCGCGTGCCCGGCAGGTCGCTCTGCCGCTTCAAGTGCGTCTCCAAGCACTGGCTCGGCCTCATCAACGACCGCACCTACCGCCGGAAGCTCCCCCGGACCCTGACCGGCTTCTTCTTCAGCGACACCACGGACGAGCAATTGGTACATCCAGTTCTTCCTTTCACCAATTTATCCGGGAGCCGCAGTCGCACCAGTCTCACCTTCCTGCCCAACGGCCGAAACGCCTTTCTTTTGGACTGCTGCAATGGCCTCCTTCTCTACGACGTATCTTCCCATCGTGGCAAGCGCCGTTACGTCGTGTGCAATCCTGCCACGGAGGAATGGACTGAGTTGCCACATTGCGACCATGCCGGCTGGGTGGGTATTGTGCGCTTAGGTTTTGATCCAGCCGTGTCCCCCCACTTCCATGTGTTTTTGTTGACGGACCAACTAAATGGATTTGGTCTCCCGGGTAGGGACGTCTGTTCATATGTCTATTCGTCGGAAACGGGGAGGTGGGTTCATAAGGAGAAGAAATGGTACTGGGATATTGATCTCGTTCGTGTTCACTCAGCTGCATATCTTAATGGTTGTCTGCATTTCTTCGCCGAAGTCAATCACAATACCCTGTGTCTAGCAGCCGGCAAGGAGGCGAGAACAATGATACACTCTCATGTTCCTCCTCTGAATGATGGTTTTATGCAGCAGTCACAGGGCTGCTTGTATTATGCTGGTTTTGGAAGAGATGACAATGATGATCATGTAGTTCGACTACTAGTTTATGTTCTCGAAGATTATAATAGTAAAGAATGGATACTGAAGCATAGCATTGAAAGTTCACATCTGTTTGGAGGGCGAGATGATGTAGACGTTGAGGAGGACTTTTGTTGGATTGCAATTCATCCGGAATGTAACTTGATCTTCTTCACCTTGGGCTGGGATAGAACGTTCATGTGCTATGATATGGATCATCGGCAACCCAAAGTGATATGCAATCTTGAAAATGGCGCTCCACCATATCTGCCACATGTGCCGCTATATGAAGAGTTACAATCGTTGCACAGGTGATCTCAATTATTTGTACTATTGCCTATGGAGCATCGGGTTTGGTACGTCTGCTGCATTTGGTTTGGTCTGTGATTGAATGTTCTGATGTTTTCTATGCTTTTAAGTTTGGAGCAATGGTGATTCGTTCTGTGGGCATTGTGGCTGGTTTCTCTCAGATGGCTTATTCAAATGTTCAATGTACTTTGTATTGTATGTACTTATTTGTTATACCAATGTTCTGGACACCAGAGGATATGATACACTTTGGCTGATTACATTTGTCACTTCTTTTGGTGCTATTTACTTGTCTGATTCAAATAGGTTATGCTGTTAGCAAAACATCACAGCCACAATGCTGTTGTTTATCAAATAGGAAATATTGTGGATCATAACGTTCATCCTGTTGGTAGACAACTTTTAACACAAAACTGCTCCACAAAACTAGGAAGTCATCGTCTTTGTGTTTGTGGATTTTGTTCACGTAGGTAGGTTTACAGAGTTTAAAGTAATCGATGTCGCCACAGTGCACTTCCCATGTCAGTCTTACTATAATTGTCCACACACTCCAGTCCAGCAACTCTGATTCATTAAATAAGAGAGGTAATTCAACTTACTGCTGTGGCATTTGCGTACTGGGATGATGTTCATCTTCCAGGAGATTCTTGCTGAGAAGGTCATCATGGCAATTGATTGCCTTGAGCTGGCAAACCTTTGGAAAACTAGGACTTCGAACAATGCTGCAATCTTACCTATTCTTATGCAAATTTAGCAGCTTAGTAGGGTGTGCCAGCTGCTTGAATTTCGTCCTCACTCTGGCTGGAGTGGCCTGATGCCTTCATGCTTTTAAGTTTGGAGCAATGGTGCCTCGTGTGTGAATTGCAATCCAGCCACAGGGAATTGCATCATGCTGCTGGCCTTCGGCTAGGCCACCTGTCGGTTTGGGCTTCAACCCAGAAGAATCACTGCATTGCATTTCCATGTACTTAAGTTGGTACCACGACATTGATGAGCGCTCTGAGGGGGGCGGGGGGGGGGGGGGGCAGAATGTCAGTGTGTCCGTCTCAAACCGGACAATGGCCGTTAGTCATACATTTATGTAGTTGCAGTGGACACAAACGGGGAAACATGGATGAAATCCGGTGCTTTGGTTGATGGTTTTACTTTGAGGACATAGGGTCGTGTTGGAGCTGGGAGTGCAGTGTTCGGCGGTTTGGTGGCACTCTTTCTAGGGCCATTGCATGGTCTGATGTTGGTTGCAACCCTTCGGGCCTAATCGTCAAACCTCTGCCCCAAGGAGCTGGCAGCATTCTACGCCGGAACTCCGTCTAATCCGTCCTGGCAAACGAACTTGAGACATGTCGAGCCGGGGAAAACTGACTGGAAGAAAAAGCACGAACATCCATCCGAGCGTTGCCCCGCGAGGACTAAACCATAACCTATCTACTAGCCAGAGCCGAGGCCACCAGGATTGCCCTCCCCGCCATCGACCGCCAGAGCAGCAGCCAAAATGGAGACATATCCATAGGCTTGCCGGGGTAGGCGAGTGAAAGAAGGTTTTGCCTTAATCGTCTTGTGAGACGAAAAAGAAAATTAAATTGTTCTTGTTCCATGGTCAACCCATTGCTATAGCTCATTTTAGGGAATAATGCATTGTTGTTCAGGACTTCTATTCCCAGGTCACAAGCGATATTGATAACAAGAAATTTTCCTTGGAATTATCAAGAGAATTTAGAAGGTTATCTTTTTTACAGCTGTGTTAGGTCATTTTGCACTTGTCCATGTGTGACAAAAGAAGGCAACAAGCTGCTAATGTGGGCATGAGAAGGCCCTGAATGCACCAGAGTGATGAATTGCCGAGAGAGCTTCATTGTTTAGCCCATTCAGCGACCAAGTGACGGCCATTGGCTAACGCAAGAAAACCGAAGTCTGGAGCCTAGTCGCAGTGCTTCAATACCCTTCTGCCTTATCGCTACGGCACCACCGCCGCCATGTCCATGTCTGCGGATTGCTCTCGCCCGCGGGAGTAAGTCTACTGTTGGAAATAATCCATACCTAGTCACGTTACTCACGTACTAGTATGCTACAGTAGTTATTTAGGAGTATTAGTCGTCAACCCGTGCATCCGCACGGGCTAGACATTTTGCAAATGTGTGGAGATATTAATAGTATACTATATACATGGATGTTGACATATTTTAAATATAGAAAAATAAAAAATTCATAATATTCTTTTAGAAAAATAATACTACCGTGGAAGTACACTATCACATATTCATTAGTCATGTTAGAAAATGTTAGAGGAACTTTTTTTTTGCAGAAGAGGCTCAATGCTCACCTACACGTTGCTTAGCTTCAAGCCTTGAGGATTAGGGTAGACTGCACGAAGCTATGTGCAGTGCAGTTTACACTATTCCGAAAGGCTTGAAGCTAATTAACGAGCCTCTTTTTTATTTTTAATGACTTAGTACAACTCAGAAATAAAAAGGAAAAATAAATATAGCAGAAAAGAAAAAAACGATATAAAAAACTACTCAGAAATAAATAGAAAAAAAATAGTTGTGATTAACTTTACTAAAAAAATGAGCATAGATGCTTATTTTTAATGACTTATTACAACTCAAAAATAAATAGAAGAAAAAATAGTTGTGATTAACTTTACTTAAAAAATGAGCATATATGCTTATTTTTAATGACTTATTACAATTCAGAAATAAAAATAAAAAATAAATATAGCAGAAAAGAAAAAAACTATATAAAAAACTACTCAGAAATAAATAAAAGAAAAAAATAGTTGTGATTAAATTTACTAAAAAAATGAGCATAGATGCGCTTATAGAGAAAATTCAACCTAAATTCATAATAAATTTCTACTAACTTCAGAGAAATTCAGTATGAATTTAGGTCAAATTCCCTGTATAAGGGCATCTATTTTCATTTTGAGAGGAGCTCAACAAGGCAGAGAGGGAGGGCCTTATAAACCGGTGTGAGGTCCCTTCGGTTGGCGAGGTGGGACTAAACTCTGGCCTGAACGAGGACCAAGCCTTTAGTCCCAGTTGGTGGTATGAAGCGGGACTAATGGGCAGCCTTTGGTCCCGGTTCATGCCTCCAACCGGGACCAATAGTGATGGGCCAGGAGCGAGGATCATTGGTCCCGGTTCGTCCCACCAACCGGGACCAAAAGGTCCAGACGAACCGGGACCAATGGCCCACGTGGCCCGGCCGGCCCCCGGGGCTCACGAACCGGGTCCAATGCCCCCATTGGTCCCGGTTCTGGACTGAACCGGGACTAATGGGCTGGCCCTGCCTGGACCATTGCCCCCTTTTCTACTAGTGACACCATGAAAGTAATACGCTACGTATCTTTACATCAAAGGTCATTGAGGTTCAAATAAAAATATAGTACTCAAACAAAATTGTTAAGTTTGTAGCTTAAATAAATAAATATTATTGATCGAATGGCTACATCACATGGTTATTCTGGATAACAATGTAGGAGTATAAAATTGATAAATGGGTAGCATGTGATGGATAGGGGAAGAAATAATAGATTATATTTTTTTGTACATGGACAGATGAACTGGTTGAGAGTTCAGAAGTTAGAACATAGTTTGCAGATATGTAGAAGAAAGTGGTAGTACTGAAAAAGAAATAACAATAGTCTGGTCCGATGTAGCTGCAGGTTGCCCTATTTGAGTATTTGTCCACATAGGAGTATATTGCTTACCAATCTAGGGAACAAAGTTATTTTGTTAATTATTCTGGGATGGAGCTGACATTACTAATACCCTCCTCACAAAAAAAAGTACTACTACCCAATTAGAAGCACAAATGAAAATTAAAATAACGTGTATATTTATATTTTCAGAGTAACCATTTCACTCAGGTAGATCAGTTCTAAAATGACACCGAATGTGTGTGGCCCAACAACATATGACTTCAAGAATCTACTGCTAGTCCGTGGCAAGATTGTAAGAGCATCTCTAGCAGACCCCGTATAAGGCATTTACAGTGACAAAGATATGTTTTGCGGGTCAAAATCATGCGCGGTAGAGTAGAGCCCGTATATAAAACTTTATGATTTAAAAAAAAACCTTCCGCGGGAGAAATTGCAACCACACTAGTTCATCACATACTACATGATCACACACTAGTTCATCACATACTACATGATCATATATACTACATTCTACTGCTACTACTAGAGGGGGTGGGGAATCTCGCGGCGGCAAGGCCGAGGACGATGTGCCAAAATGGAAGAGCTCGCAGCCGAGGGCGACACGGTGGAGGAGCTCGGTCCTCCTCGTCTAAGCTGACGAGATCGGTGAACTTCTGCCTCTGCTCCTTCGCGGCAAGGTTGGCTGCGGCCTTCTGCTTGAGCATGAGGTCTTCGAGCTCCTCGTCGTGGCGCCGATGCCCCGCCTCCTCGCGCAAGCTCTATTTGTCAATGGCGGCCGCGACCGCGTTGACATCGGCCACGAAATCTTCGGGCCCAACGACGCCTTGGCGCTCGATCTCCTCCGCCTCCTGCTTGACGACGACGAGCTCGCGGTTCTTCGGCTCCTCCGACCACTCCCTCTTCACGGGGAGAAGCGCCGCGCCGGAAGGGCCCCTCGCGGCAGAGGAAGAGCCCACGGCCGAGGAGGGCGACCGCTCGTGCCGGCGGTCGTACTCATCCGTCTCGCGATGGAGGAGTCTTGACGGCGGCTCAAGGGCCTGGTTTGTCCACTTCCTCGCCGCACGCTTCCTCGCGCCGTCCGCGCGGACACACCGCTCGTGCTCGGGGTTGCCGATGCGGCCGGAGTTCCACATACGGCCCCACATGACGTTTGGAGGAGGAAGAGGGCTCACCGGTGGCGAGAAATGCGGGGGAGTGAGTGGGGAATCGCGGGGAAACACGGCGGCATGCGGATAGGGTTTCGACCCGTATCTGCCCCCGTAAACCCGTAGATATATGGCTTCGGGGGGGGGGGGGGGGTTGCGGGCTTACGGGCTGGACGAGTATACAGACTCTGTTATGGCCATAAAATAGACCGAGCCCGTATACTCGCCGGAATTATGTGGGTTCGCGAGATATACGGGGTCTGCTAGAGTTGCTCTAAAATTATATCAAAAGACTAATTAGATAGTAGCTAGACTTCATCACCTCTCCAAAGTTGGCCCATATACTGGTTCAGTATAGATAAGAAAACACTCGAACTGAAAGAAAATAAATGGGCAATAAAAAAACAGCTTTTGGCTGCCATGTATGAGAAAGGCAAGCGGAAGCCATTGTCATCAACACTAAAGAGTTTCACCTAAAAAAGCAAGCAAGAGTTTTGCAAGTCATAATCGTTCAACAAAGGATGGAGAAAAAAAAGTAGTTATGGCACGTGCTTCACTCGGGGTTGGGGAGTTGCCGGAGCTATTATGGCACGTGCTTCACTCGGGGTTGGGGAGTTGCCGGCGCATCCATACGCGAGCAGCAAATATTTGACAGCGTTACGCCATGTTTCAGGATGAAGTGGCATGCTTGCATGTCGAGAGACATATGATAGTGGAGTAGGCCTTTTCTCATGCATGTTTTGCGATGATGTGGCATGCTTGCATGTTGAGAGAAATAGTTAGTGGGCCCTAGCTATTTAGATACAGAAGATACTCGCTCCGTCTCATAATATATGAATGTTATTCCAGCTATGTTAGCTTGAAAAACGTTTCTATATAATGGGACAGAGAGAGTATATTACTGTATGTATTTCGCATAATCATATTTCAATGATATATTTTCAACCGAATTATCTTTAGTTTGAGGGAGTCAGCGTCCTATGCCTCTATTGCTCGAACATATTTATTTAGCTTGTTTCCAGCATACAACGTTTTAAAGAAAATCAAAAGAATAGGACTGAAAAGTTAAAGCAAATAAAATAATCAAATGTATTTATTTAGCTTGTTTCTTGCATACAGAGTTTAGTTTAAAGAAAATTAAAAGAATTGGACCGACAAGTTAAAGCAAATAAAGCAAATAGGCCGGTCCGCCCCATATCCGATGGCCTCTAGGCCATGCAGGTGTGGAGGATATCGGCCCTTCGCCGGCGGGAGGGACTCTGTTCTCGTTCTTGTTAGGTTCAAGGTCTTGGTTGGGGCTGTGTGGTGGCGGTGATGCCCCTTAGTAGGAATGATGTCTCCCACGTTCTACCCCCGTACGGATGGTGCGTCTAGCATGTTGGAGGGCGTGTGGAGGTGTGTCTATGCGGATCTCGCGGGATTTGTTCGGTGCTGGTGTTCGGTGGATCTATTTGGATCCGGTCTTCGTCTTTGTCTGCGTGTTTACATGTTTGATTTTTCGGATCTATGACTTTCTTCAACATCGATGGTTGCTACGCTGGTGCGCTGGTCATATGGGGCATTAGCACGAGTGCACGATGACTTCCGAACTGTTTATTATAACAAGGTTTGCCTAGCTCCGCTGAAGGAGGAGCGAATGACGGTGGTGCGCCTTCGGCTCTCTCCAATGCTTGTAGTCATCGCTCAGTGGTCCACGGATATGACTGAAATTTTTATTGCCTCTATTGTTCTTTGTACTGCCATGATTAAAGATAAATAGAGTGGAAGTTTCTCGCAAAATAAAAGTTAAAGCAAATAGTACAAAACAGAAATAATAGGGTGATCACATGACGTGTGGTTCCTAGTTTTGTAAAAAAAAAGTGCTTATTTACGATTCTTAAGGAAAATTGAAAAAAAAGGAAAGAATTGCAAGTTAAAAGGAGAATATGTTGGCAAATAATGAAACAGAAGCACCTTGTTATGCTAATTATATCAATTTTAGTAAGGAAGGGAAGCTAAAATATTCTTGTTCAACAAAAAACACAATAACCAAAATTAATAATTGTTTCATGTATGAGTATAACCTCTCGCAAATCTATTTGCTTGGCTACATGCCTAGAGAAAAAAGAAGGATCTTTTGTATAAAGGGTGGATTTAATTGACTCAAAAGGAAGCAACAAGAGGATACAAACACAACAAGCACACACCCGACCTCTATATTACTAGGATGCACACAATCAACAATACACACACAAAGAATTAAGTTGACAAAAAGAGCAAAATCATACTAGATTGTATATAGGCCTAGGTGGACTGAATGCTGGAAACTCAAAACAATGATCGACGAACTAAAGAATGACCACCTACAACAGTCATCTCTTGGACAACACAAGGACAATGTAAAGGTTCTCCCGCAGCAACACCTCCAAGAAGGAAATGATGCTCATAGACCATGTCATTGGATCCGACCACCGAAGGCCAGTGGCGGAGCGTGATGAGCAAACAAGGGGGGGCAACCTCAAACTCAAAGTAAAATACGTGCAAAAACACATGCATCTCACTGTCTCATAACAAAATATTGCTTTCTCTCAGTTACTTGCAGTTTTTCTCCTGTCTCCTTCAAATATCGGCAATTGGCAGGCGGCAATGGTGCACATCAAGTAGAAGCAAAGCCTGTCGCAATCCATCGATTCGTGTTGCGCCTCTGCCATTCTTGCCGAGAGACTCCGCCGAGAGAGTCGATTCATCTAATCGATCAGCCCATGTCAAGTTCACGTGCAGGTGTAGATACGTGTGCTGGTGCTTGTTACAATGCAACTTGTATTACTAGGAGGTCAAAGCCACCATATATATGATGTACATGAGGATGCCAAAAGTCAAGAATACGCTGAAGACGCTGTAGGAGACAACATCACAGAGAGACGAGCACCAAGCACCGAGCGACGATGCATGCGAGACAGGATCAATATAGGGAACACTGTCAGAACTCGGCCAGCAGCGAAATAGATGCAGGGACGGAAACCTCATATCCATTTTCATCCTCTATTTTTTTACACTCAGAAACAACCAGTGGAATCGACCCAAAATAACGGAATCAATAGGTCGAACGAAGTATTAGAGCTCACGCGCGAGGGAGATAGCCAGCGGGCTGACTCCAAAAGTAGGAGCGAAGACCAGGGAGCTCGATCCACAGGACGAGAACGGCACCCCCTCGATCGAGGGCGGCCGAATCATGAGCGGGTCCCAATCTAGGCTTCAAAGGGCGCCCGGGTGTCCAGAGGACGCCCACGACTGGAGCCGCCAGCGGGGTGTGGAGAGGGCGCCCTCGCCTGGAGCCAGAGGTGGCCGCGGCTGGAGGTGGGAAAGGCGGCCTCGATGAGTGGGGGAGGCGCCACGACCGTGGCGGGAGGTGGAGTCCGCGACCTCGGCGGGGGGTGGAGGTGCGGCGGCCGCGGCGGGAGGTGGAGGCAGCGTCCTCGGCGGGAGGTGGGCAGGGCGGCCTCGGCGAGGGGTGGTGGTGTGGCAGACGTGGCGGGAGGTGAAGGCGGCAACGTCGATGGGAGGTGGGAGGTGGAGGCGCGGACCTAGGGTAGATCGGGGGGAGAGCCGCCGGATCGGACTGGTCTAGAGCAGAGAAAAACTACAACCACCGGCAAAATAAGCGACGGCAGCGTGCGAGGTTGGATCAGGAGGCGAGTTACAACGCCAAAAAAAAACTCTAAACCTAGGCTCGATACCATGTTATAATGCAACTTGTATTACTAGGAGGTCAAAGCCACCATATATATGATGTACATGAGGATGCCAAAAGTCAAGAATACGCTGAAGACGCTGTAAGAAAAAACGTCATAGAGAGACGAGCACCAAGCACCGAGCGACGCCACATGTGCAAGACGGGATCAATATAGGGAACACTGTCAGAAGTCAGCAGGCGGTGACACAGGGACCGAAACCTCATATCCATTTTTACTCTATTTTTTACACTCAGAAACAACCAGTGGAATCGACCCAAAATAACGAAATCAATAGGCCGAACGAAGTATTAGCGCTCACACGCGAGGCAGATAGCTAGCGGACTGACTCCAAAAGCAGGAGCGGAGACCATGGCGCTCGATCCATAGGACGAGAACGGCACCGCCTCGATCGAGGGCGGCCGAATCGCGAGCGGGTCTCAATCTGGGCGTGCAAGGGCGGCCGGGTGTCCAAAGGGCGCCCTCGCCTGGAGCCGGTGGTGGTCGCGGCGGGAGGTGGGCACAGCGGCCTCGATGAGAGGTGGAGGCACGGTGTCCGCGGCAGGAGGTGGAGGCGGCGACCTTGGCGGGAGGTGGAGGCGCGGCGGCCGCGGCGGGAGGTGGAGGCGGCGACCTTGGCGGGAGGTGGGCACGGCGGCCTTGCTGAGAGGTGGCGACGTGGCAGACGCGGCGGGAGGTAAAGGCGGCAACCTCGACGGGAGGTGGGAGGTGGAGGCACAGACCTGGGGCAGATCGGCGAGAGAGCCGCCGGATCGAACTGGTCTGGAACAGAGAAAAACATGAACCATCAGCAAAAAAAAGTGACAGTTGGATCAGGAGGCGAGTTACAACGCAAAAAAAAAACTCTGAACCTAGGCTCGATACCATGTTATAATGCAACTTGTATTATTAGGAGGTCAAAGCCACCATATATATGTTGTACACGAGGATGCCAAAAGTAAAGAATACAAAAGGGCAAAGACCACCATCAATCTTTCCCTAATAATAATAAAGCGCTTGTCGTCAGCCTTTTTGCAAAATAGTCCCCTTGTTTCTGAGAAATTAACCCTTAGTCCTATTTAAAGTGTGTTACTGATGGATAGCATTACGTTTCTTTGCAAAAAAAAAACTGCCACCACCGGCCACCTCTACCACTTATCCATTGCTTGCCTCCACTGGACCGCCGGGCATGCCCTGCCGCTTGCCACTGGCGTCAACGCTGCAGAAGCCAAGGCAGGGCATGCGTCGCAGCCGGTGTCCACGCCGCTCGAGCCCGGGAATGGGGCAAGGCGTTGTAGAGCGTGGCAGACCGAGGCGTCGCGGTGGGCGTTGTAGAGCGCGGCAGACCGAGGCGTCGCGGTGGGCGTTGGAGGGCGTGGCGGACTGAGGCGTCGCCCGATTCCTGGTGCACCATCAATATAACTCTAACTGTGCCATTATAGATCAATCCAGGTGCTTATGTGCTAGCTCTTGCACGCACGTACATACAGCTCATGTGGTGATTTGATCTAGTGGTCTAAAAAATCAACAAGGAGAAGAGATCTAGCGCGTCCGTGTGTGTGTGGAACCTGGGAGGGAGGAGTTTATTCTTAAGTTGGGCCGTGTGTGTGTGTGTAACGACAAATGACCCAAAAACACTGTCATTGCTAGGTATAGCCCACTAGAGTTAGACCTAGGGTTTTCACCTCGAGACTCAAGATTAGGTACTCGAGAAGCACCACTAAATTGAAGACATCTTATTTTTTCACCACAACTTGCCATGATCCTAGTAACTATACACATGCACAATTTTAACTAGTAAAGCCACAAAAATAATGACCATGCCCGCATAAGCAGGCAGTCAAACTGTGACAAGAGTTAGTTGCCACCAAAGGCTCAAAATGGCGAAGGAAACTATCATGCATACAATAAAGATTGATAAGGGAGGAAGGTCACCGACACTACCAAACTTCCACTTTGGGATGCTCCGACATCCCTGAACCTTCCTCATGAATGACATTCGGTGGCAGTTCCACATAGCACCATTAAATTAGACGGAGCTACAATGATGTTCACATCACATTTATCAGAGCCTCACATTAGCTATCATATAAACATTTTTTTTACCAACCACGCCATTAAAGAATGTATGAACATTCCACCTTGACAAACAGTGACTCCAACAAATGTGCACACAATAGATTCGTAAGCCTAGAGAAAGTATGAAGGAATAAATTTCCAATAGTTAAACATATGGAATCCAATATTAAAGATTATACTATATAATTCTTAATGGGAAAGGGCAGAAGGACACCACATCTTCCTTTGAGGTAGATTCTCTTGCAACAAGATTAATGCAGCCGTTTGTAGCATATTGCTTACTGAACCGCCAACCTCTACCATCCTACTTGTTGAGGTCGCATGAAGGCAAGAGGAGATGGGGACACACAACTAACATACCCTATGCAAGATGATGTAGAGAGGAGCGAGAGAGGATGGCCGCGAGCCATATCGGCTGGAGGATATGCACGAGGATGATATGGTGATGTAAGGGAGAGAGGCAGCACATGAGAAGCAAGAGAGGAAGGAGCTAGGTTTTGTTGATGAGTTGGTAGTTGGTAAACTATGATTTAATTGTCATTGAGACACAATCATATCCTGTATTTGCATCTCATAAACGGATCCAACTAATAGGAAAAGGGCCATTGACGTAGAGTCATTTGGTAGCCTGCACTGTGGTAGATGGACTGCATGTAGAAGGAATCTTTTGCTTCAAGCGTTGTTTAAATGATCGGATTGCATTAGATTCTTGTATCACATGTTGTTTCAAGCACTTCCCGGGCAGCAGGAAAGACCGAATCAGTCGTTTCCACTAATGCAGGCTCGTGCAGACCACAAGGTGAGAAAGATTCTCTCCTTTTCCATGCCAGGCTGCATCCTCCTCTCACAACGCATGCGGGAAGTCGCCGTTACCAAACAAGACACCATGCGTACTACCAAACCCCACTAACCACCATGGAGGGGCCCAAACTACATGCTTAGATCGTTTTTTGCATCATTTTTTCTCTACCAAACCCTGACAAGTTTGACTCGTTTCCCTCATGCAGCCCGATGCAATTGCTGCTGTCTACCAAATAGCCCCTTAGTGTTGCTCTAGGTGATGAGTTCTACCACCACATATAAATTTACCAATGTTTGGCCATTCAATCACACTAAAATAATGCGAGGTGGCTGCATTGCTTTGTCTAGCAGATTCACGCCTTCCAATACAAACTAATGTACTATCCTTAGAGCATGGTTGATAATATAGCCAGTTGTTGGCTATAACTAGTTGCCATGTCATCTATATCCAATGTAATAGGTAACACGTATAGTACTTGGCTTTAAAAAAGTACTACTTCGTCAACCCATGGCCCATCTTTCACTTTGACAAACCTTCTTGGAGTTTGTGCGACAGCCCGCTTCTCTTTTCTCTCTTCCAACTGAACAACAATATAATATTTACATCCTTACAGTTTGCTTACGTCATCTTATTATACTTGCTCTTACGTTGTCGTAGACCTATTGTTATAGCTTGTCTCTTGGCATCAACATGAATGTTCATGCAAGATTGAAAAGAAGAAAATTTCCTTGATTATCAAAAAAAGCTAAAAGAAGTCCTTTGAACAGACAGTGCCTCAGCCACACGAGCACCGAATTTTTGTTTTCCTTAGCAAAACACTAATGGCCCATCCCGCAACCCACTGATGGCCCAAACCCTAACGGAAGAAAATGGAAGTCCCTTGCCTGTGGCCATAGGTTTGAATCTCCTTGCTCCTGGCTTGAGGATCGACGAAACCACCGACCATCTTGCGCCGCCATGTTCGTTCCGTCAGATCGCTCCCATTTCCACTCATGAAGGTTGTGTCTCAACTCCTCAACGTGTGTCCGGTAGGCAGTGCAGCAACATCCGTCCACCATCGCAAATTCCTTCACCGATACCATGACCCCCTCTCCATCTTCTTTCGTTGCAGGTCTTCCTGTCCTCCCCACGGTGGCATGGCGGCCGAGTGGCTCGCCAAAGATCTTCTTGTCGAGATCCTCTCACGCGTCTCGACAAGGTCTCTATGCTGCTTCAAGTGCGTCTCCGACCATTGGCTCGGCCTCATCCACCACCCCAATCACCCACAGGAAGCTCCCTCAAACCCTAGCCAGATTCTTCTACACTAGGAGTGACAACGGGCAGTTGCCTCTGGAAACACAAGTCCGCTTCGCGGTGTCTCGGGAAATGTTGTCCTCCGATCGACACCTCTTTCACCTTCCTTTGTAGCCACCGCACGTCGATCTACTCGGTTACTGCAATGGCCTCCTCCTCTGTCGCTAGTACGACGTCTCTTCTCTGGATGATGAGTTCTGCTATATTGTGTGTAATCCTGCCAGGGAGGAGTGGGTCAAGTTCTGGACATCGATTGTCGACAATGTGCAAGCACTGCATTTGGGTTTCGATCCGCTATGTCTGCCCACTTCTATGTGTTCGCGTTGCTGGAGGATGTCCATTTTATCTTCTACCTTGCAAGTGGAAGTGTATTCACGGAAACCGAAAGATGGGTTTACAAGGAAATTGGATGGTACAAAAGAATTAAGCTTCCTGCTTGGCAGATCGATGCTGTCTTCCTCAACGGCTGCTTGCATTTTTATGACTCGGCAAATGTTCACCGCTTATATACGTGTGGTGGACACAGAGGAAAAAACATGGCCGAACCTTGGTATCCCTGGTAAGCTGTATGGTGGTTTTATTCGGCAGTCACAGGGCCGTTTGCATTATGCCAATTTTAAGAAAGATCACCATGGTGAGGTGGTTCGACTAGTGGTCTATGTTCTCAATGACTATGACAACAAAGAACGGATATTGAAGCATAGTGTTGAAGCTTCAGATATGTCTGGAGCGACAAATGTTACTGATTCTGATCGGTTTACAATTCATTCAGTTATTCCCATTGGATTGCGATTCATCCACAATGTAACTTGATCTTCTTCACCATGGGGTCAGCTTCCACATTAATGTGCTATAACATGGACCTTCGGCAAGTCAAAGTGATTTGCAATCATGATGGCTATCCACGTGTACTATATGTGCCATTGTATGTATTTCTGCTTGATTTGGTTCTCGTTTTCTTGGCTGATGTATGCATGCTTTTTGTTGGGAAACACAGTAGAAAACAAAAAAAAAATCGCACCTACGATCACCAACATCAATATGAAGATGCATCAATGATCAATGAGTGTCATGCAACATAAACTCGTATCTTCCATTTTAAGTTGGGGAAAATCATAAGCATCTTATTGACAAAGAACTAGCCAATGATTGCTTGTCTTTTACTCGCATATGTCTGAAATAGTTTACCTTTGCTCTTATATATGTCTTAGTTGATCATGAAACACTTTGGATGAATATGGTGTCACTTCTGTCGCTGCTAATTACTTTTGTTGCATGTTTTGAATAGAAAATGTCATTAGCAGAACATCAATAATCTGTGATTGGATTATAATGTTGATTCTTTTGCTAGACAAGTTCGTTACTCTAAAACTGAAGACATCCAGTTTTCCGGTGACTTTTGTTGAGATGGGCATTTGAACAAGGTCTGGAAGAAGAAATGTCATGTCCCTTTTCATGGTAGTTTCACTTATTTCCTGTCAAAGAAAAAGTGTTAATTCTAGTTTTATGGTCAGCATTTTTTGCAACATGCACCCCACTATCGCAATGCAAATTTGTAGTGTTGACTTTGGACGCCCTGTAACACAAACAACAAGTGGCTGTCGCTGTATTTTTTTTTAAATAACAAGTGTTTGTTCTACTTCTACCATGTCTGCTTATATGTTTTCAGATACAAGTAAATGAACCACGAACAAGAGTGAAAGGCGGCACCACCTGTAAATAGCATACCTTGGAAAAAAATTATCTTCCGGTTTTTCTCCCGTTTTGTAAACGAGTTTGTCTCCCATTTTTCACACAGGGCAAGGATATCAGCCTCGAGCCTCCAAGACAAACTGAAACCAACCCTGCCATTTGTCATTTGCTCCCTTCTCTGTATCAGGGACAGCGCCAGTGTTTATGAAGAGATTGATCTGATTAGAAGGAAGGTTTGGCTGTAAGAAGACACTCTCTGGAGTCTAGACATGTAGGATTTTTGTTTTCCGAACAGAAAGTGCTCCAGACGACTAAAAGAGTGTCGTTCACTTTCCGAAGTACTTCAGTCAGTACGTACAGCGTTTCATCGTCATTTCTGAAACAAAAAGTACAGAATGAAACCTGCACCTTTGTCGCGCCCCTCTCATTTGCTTGCCTCACGGTGTCGTAGACGGCGCTGTTGTTCAGGAGGAACGAGATTGTTTCTCCCATTGTTGTCCGCGGTTTAAAAGTGGATGGATGTAGGAGGGCACTCTTGTGCACATAAGGATGTTGCATAAATCTATGGGAGCTCAAAATATCAGTAATAAGCTTGGGTTCGCTCGCTTCTGACCATACATATGAATTGTGGCAGCCGGCTAGCAAGGAATCTATGGGCCAAAACCCACTTCTTTTCAGTTTCTGAATCTACAAACCTAGAACCAGCTGAGGAATCTGAAAAGAACTAGCCATATGTTGTGGAAGGCGCTGGTCGCTGATGACCTGGTTAATTAGGCCAGCACAACTACCATCTCCCTACATGAAATAACACATCCACAAGCAAAGAAAAAACCTCTTTCTGTATATTCCAATACCCTGTGTCTAGCTGCCGGCAAGGAGGCGAGAACAATGATACACTCTCATGTTCCTCCTCTGAATGATGGTTTTATGCAGCAGTCACAGGGCTGCTTGTATTATGCTGGTTTTGAAAGAGATGACAATGATGATCATGTAGTTCGACTACTAGTTTATGTTCTCGAAGATTATAATAGTAAAGAATGGATACTGAAGCATAGCATTGAAAGTTCACATCTGTTTGGAGGCGAGATGATGTAGACGTTGAGGAGGACTTTTGTTGGATTGCAATTCATCCGAATGTAACTTGATCTTCTTCACCTTGGGCTGGGATAGAACGTTCATGTGCTATGATATGGATCATCGGCAACCCAAAGTGATATGCAATCTTGAAAATGGCGCTCCACCATATCTGCCACATGTGCCGCTATATGAAGAGTTACAATCGTTGCACAGGTGATCTCAATTATTTGTACTATTGCCTATGGAGCATCGGGTTTGGTACGTCTACTGCATTTGGTTTGGTCTGTGATTGAATGTTCTGATGTTTTCTATGCTTTTAAGTTTGGAGCAATGGTGAGATTCGTTCTGGGGCCATTGTGGCTGATTTCTCTCAGATGGCTTATTCAAATGTTCAATGTACTTTCTGTTGTATGTACTTATTTGTTATACCAATGGTTCTGGACACCAGAGGATGTGATACACTTCGGCTGATTACATTATCACTTCTTTTGGTGCTATTTACTTGTCTGATTCAAATAGGTTATGCTGTTAGCATAATATCACAGCCACAATGCTGTTGTTTATCAAATAGGAAATATTGTGGATCATACGTTATCCTGTTGGTAGACAACTTTTAACACAAAACTGCTCTAGAAAACTAGGAAGTCATCTCTTTTGTCTTTGTGGATTTTGTTCACGTAGGTAGGTTTAAGGAGTTTAAAGCAAGCGATTTCGCCACAGTACACTTCCCATGTCAGTCTTGCTATAATGGTCCACATACACTCCAGTCCAGCAACTCTTATTTGTTAAATAAGAGTGGTAATTCAACTTACTGCTGTGGCGTTTGCATAGTGGGATGATGTTCATCTTCCAGGAGATTCATGCTGAGAAGGTCATCATGGCAATTGATTGCCTTGAGCTGGCAAACCTTTGGAAAACTAGGACTTCGAACAACGCTGCAATCTTACCTATTCTTATGCAAATTTAGCAGCTTAGTAAGGTGTCCCTGCTTGAATTTCTTCCTCACTCTGGCTGGAGTGCCCGGATGCCTTCATGCTTTTAAGTTTGGAGCAATTGTGGTTCATTCTGCGGGGATTGTCGCTGATTTCTCTGAGGCTAATTATTCAAAATCTGTGCCTCGTGTGTGAATTGGAATCCAGCCACAGGGAATTGCGTCATGCTGCTGGCCTTCGGCTAGGCCACCTGTCGGTTTGGGCTTCAACCCAGAAGAATCACTGCATTGCATTTCCATGTTGGTACCACGACATTGATGAGCGCTCTGGGGGGGGCAGAATGTCAGTGTGTCCGTCTCAAACCGGACAATGGCCGTTAGTCATACATTTATGTAGTTGCAGTGGACACGAACGCGGAAACATGGATGAAATCCAGTGTCTCTACTCGTTTGGTTGATACTTCGAGGATATAGGATCGTGTTGGAGCTGGGAGTGCAGTGTTCAGCGGTTTGGTGGCACCCTTTCTAGGGCCATTGCATGGTCTGATGTTGGTTGCACCCCTTCGGGCCTAATCGTCAAACCTCTGCCCCGAGGAGCTGGCAGCATTCTACGCCGGAACTCCGTCTAATCCGTCCTGGCAAACGAACTTGAGACATGTCGAACCGGGGAAAACTGACTGGAAGAAAAAGCGCGAACATCCATCCGAGCGTTGCCCCGCGGGGACTAAACCATAACCTATCTACTAGCCAGAGCCGAGGCCACCAGGATTGCCCTCCCCGCCATCGACCGCAAGAGCGGCAGCCAAAGTGGAGACATATATATCCATAGGCTTGCCGGAGTAGGCGAGGGAAAGAAGGTTTTGCCTTAATCGTCTTGTGAGACGAAAAATAAAATAAAATTGTTCTTGTTCCATCATCAACCCATTGCTATAGCTCATTTTACGGAATAATGCATTGTTGTTCAAGACTTTTATTCCCAGGTCACAAGCGATATTGAGAACAAGAAATTTTCCTTGGAATTATCAAGAGAATTTAGAAGGTTATCTTTTTTCAGCTGTGTTAGGTCATTTTGTACGTGTCCATGTGTGACAAAAGAAGGCAACAAGCTGCTAATGCGGGCATGAGAAGGCCCTGAATGCGCCAGAGTGATGAATTGCGGAGAGAGCTTCATTCTTTAGCCCATTCGGCGACCAAGTGACGGCCATTGGCTAACGCAAGAAAACCGAAGTCCGCAGCCTAGTCGCAGTGCTTCAATACCCTTCCTCCTTATCGCTACGGCACCACCGCTGCCATGTCCATGTCGGCGGATTGCTCTCGCCCGCGGGAGTAAGTCTACTGTTGGAAATAATACATACCTGCTTCGTCCATCTGCTCTCTTATGTGGATGGTTTTGACGAAGATCTGTATGCCATCTCAGAGGCGCCTCCCGAGCCCTGGGCTCAAGGATGGTCCGCTCCGTTGGCAGTGGGTAGGCGGCCCTGGCAAGGTTCTCGCCGGGGCCGTGGAGGTTCCCCCAGCAAGGGTATTGCCAGGGGAACCCTCCTTGCCTGATTGCTCTTGGTGTTTCTGATCTGGGCGTCGCTTTGACCATCTTGCGGCTTCTACTCCTCCCTTCTGCCCTGCTAAGTGTGGCTTCGGCCTGTGGCTCCGACTGCCTATGCACAAGTAAGGGGTACAAAGGAGTGCCCCTACTTTGGTACACCGACAGGAGCCCCCGGGCCTGGGCCACACATAGGCGCAACACGTTGTTGGGCCAGGCCCAAAATAGTGCGTGGGCAGGCGGGGCGGTTTTTACCGCAGTATCTGTCCGTCCGTCGCGCTTCCCCACGATCTTCGTTGAATGCGTGACGTGGGGGTCGCGCGCGCGGTTGATCAAAGCATGCTTGCGTCATCTTGCGGTGAATACTAAAGAGGCGGCTTGCCGTCCCTTCGAGACCGCGGGGCCGCCGCTCATTTATTGTCCTTACCTGGGAACCATCGCTCCACGCGTCCCATTACCCCGTCTCCCGCGCCACGTACACCGCATGCATGACGCAGAGCGAATGACAGGCCTGCGGGATACGGGAAGGCGTGCGCGCGTGGGTCGATTCCCACACTCCTTCAATTGGGCGGGTAGGGCGGTCGACGGCCCCACCCGTTGTCACTTCAATGAACCAGATTGGCCGAGAGGGACGGCCGAGCCCCGTCCCCGCTTCTTTATAAGGAGGGGAGCGGGAGGAACGGCACCCCTCATTCCTTCGTCACCTGCTTCTCTCCATTCCTGCTCCCTCCTTCCTTCTGCCATGGCGAGGGGGCGTGGAGACGCTTCATCGGTGGCGGCGAGGGTCTCGGCTAGACAACGCATCGCTCCTCCCCAAGAGCTCGTGGCGGCAGAGCCAGCCATTACAGAAAGGGGAAGAGGGCGAGGTCGAGGCCGTCGCGGCGCTCGAGGGAGAGGAGGACGGGGCGGCAGAACAGCCTCGCCTCCGCCAGCGGCCCCTCCCCCGATGGAGGGTCACGTCGGGGATAACCCTTACGAGTTCTTCATCAGGCTGCGCCAGCCGCCGCGCCGTCGTCTTCGCCTCCCGACCCCATTTTCTTGGGAGATGGAGCTAGACCCACTGCAGGCGCTGCAGCTGCATATGAGGGGCTGTGGGAACAGCGGTACATGGGCCGACGTCGAGTTTTCCGCCCCTCACGTCATGTATCTTCGCCAAGCGTGGAAGACTTTTGCCCGCATCCACAGCCTGACGGAGGGGCTCACTCTCCATTTCAAATTAATGGAGAGTGGCCTCCTCTCCGTCAAGGTCTTTGGGCACTTTGGGACTCGCGTAAGGTACTGTGTGGAGAGCTCCTCCGACGATGAAGATTCCTCCTCGAGCGAGAGTGGCGAGGAGGACAGCGGCAGCGACAATGAGGGTAGCGAGCGACAGGACGCCGGGTCCGACTAAGCGTCGGGCGCCGCTCTGGGCGACACCGACGACCCCATCATCCGTGTCACCGGCTCCTTGAACTTCTCAGGGTCGCCTCCTTGGGCGGCTGGCGTAGGGAGGCCGGAGAAGGAGAAGAAGGCGGGTGGCGGGCCGTCAAGTCGGAGTACGATGGAACCGACGCCTTCATAGCGTATTGACGGAGTGCTGCCTCATCTTCCAGCTCTTCCTCCAGCGCCACCGCCGCCAACCCTCTCCTAGGCGACCGCCGGCATGTTTTCTTGGCGCCTTCTGCTGCTCGTACCTCGCCTAGGCGCCCCTTTTGCCACTTTTCGCTTCCTTGACCTGCCTACTGAGGAGAGGGAGAAGAAAGGGATCACGGGCATCTTATCTCTTTTTAGTCTGTAAGCCTTCGGGCCTTCGATAAATTTAGAACTACTAATCCCCTTGCTCATGTTTTTCACTTCGTATGAATTGTACATGTACGGGATGTTTTTAATGAAAAAGGGATGTTTGCCGGGTTTTTCGTTCTTGGGTGAAACCCGCGACAAGGAGCGAATCCTCATTATTGTTTAAGATAAACGTTTTTCGCCCGGCAACAGGCCTTGCCGTCCCCCAACTTTGCTCGACCTTTCTCGTGCCCTTGGCGGAGGCAGGGAGGAAGTGGGCTTAGGCTCCTCGTTCTTTATCCTTGTTGCCGCGACTAAAACCAAATCCGGACCCAGGAGATAATCCTTGGGTACAGAAAAAGGGGAGTGCGGTAGCCTAGAAATAAAACGAGGTTTCACATATCCCAGTTCCATATCGAAATGCATGATAGAGGATACAAGACTTATCTGGATCTGCAGCCCCCCAGCAACCTTGGCTTGCCACGGTTGGATCCCTGTACTTGCAGCCCCCGGCAACTTTGGTTTGCTGGGGTTGGGACGCCGGTCCGTTCCCTTTCTTCCAAATAGCTCGGCATAAGTGCTCATGTGCCCTGCGAACTAAAGAGGACAGAAAAGAACAGAGAGACGCGCACTCGACCTCTAAGCTAGGGGTTAGCCGCCGCTAAGCACTATCAACCCTAACCGAGGAGAAGACTCGACCTAGCATGCATGCTATAACTTAGGGCACCAGCGCTTCGTTTATTTATGCTCAGGGTCTACGTCTAGCTTTGTACAAAGGGTTACATGCCTTGCCGGCAAGGCTTGTACAAAAGGTTGCTTGCCGGGACGCCCGGTAGCCGCGCCTTATGGGTAAAACTTGCGAAGATGCTTGATGTTCCAGGAATTGCTCACCGGAATGGCATCTTTGGTCTCCAAGCGGACTGCGCCGGGCCTGGTGACTCATGTTACCCGATAAGGGCCTTCCCACTTCGGCATCAACTTGTTGGAATTCTTGCCCGACTAAACATGCTGAAGAACAAGGTTGCCTTCCTCAAAGCTTTGGGCATGAACCTTGCGGCTGTGGTAGCGGCGCAAGGCTTGCTGGTAGCGTGCTGCTCTCACAGCCGCCCGGAGACGATCTTCCTCAAGGAGCGTTGCGTCATCTTTCCGTAATCGCTCTTGCTCAAGCTCGTCATAAGCGAGCACTCGAGTGACCCGTATATGAGTTCCGTGGGGAGAAGTGCTTCTGCCCCGTAGACCAGGGCAAAGGGTGTCTGGCCGGTGGCTTGATTTGGCCTCGTTCTAATCGACCAAAGAACCACCGCCAACTCGTCAATCCAGCGCCTTCCACTCTTGCGTAGCCTATCAAAAGTCTTCGTTCTTAGGCCTTGCAGAACTTCAGCATTCGCTCTCTCCGCTTGGTCGTTGCTCCGTGGGTGTGCCACAGAAGCAAAACAGACCTTGCTGCCGAGATCCTCATTGTACTGCATGAAGGCGTGGCTTGTGAACTGTGTGCCGTTGTCGGTGATGATCCTGTTGGGTACCCCAAAACGGCAAACTAGCCCCTTGAAGAACTTGATGGCTGACTGCGCTGTCACCTTCCTCACCGCTTCCACCTCTGGCCACTTTGTGAACTTGTCGATTGCAATGTACAAGTACTCAAAGACCTCGACGGCACGAGGGAAAGGGCCCAATATGTTGAGCCCCCAGACCGAGAAGGGCTAGGATAGAGGGATGGTTTGAAGGGCTTGAGCTGGTTGATGAAGCTTCTTCGAATGGAACTGGCACGCTTCACACTTGGTTACTAGTGCCGTCGCATCCTGGAGGGCAGTGGGCCAGAAGAAACCTTGCCGGAAAGCCTTGCCAGCAAGGGCCCTCGACCCTATGTGGGAGCCACATATGCCTCCATGTATCTCTGCCAACAGCTCTAGTCCTTCCTCCTGGGATATGCACTTCAATTTCACCCCATTCGGTCTTTTTCTGTACAAGACGTTGTCAACGAATTGGTACAGAGCAGACCTGCGGGCTACTCTCTCTGCTTCTTCCTGCTCCTCAGGAAGCTCTCCTTTTTGGAGGAATCGGACGATGTGTTGTGCCCATGCTGGAGCCCGTGGCTAGATGACAAGGACCAAAGGCATCTCTTCTGCCACGGGGGCGACCGTGTCTACGGCTATGGCCTGAGGCCCTGTCGGAGTCGGTTGCCCCGCGGCAGGATCAACATCCATGACAACATCTTCGCCAGCGGCCCCGGGGATCTCGGTGGGGAAGTACTTGCCGGGGCCTAGCTTCCTTCGCTTGTTCTGCCTGTTTGATGGTTCAACGGATGGTTGAGTTAACTGAAGCACAAAAGTACCTGGTTCGACAGGTAGCTTGAGGGCAGCACGCTTTGACAGGTAGTCGGCGATGTCATTTTCCGTCTGAGGGACGTGCTCTGCTGGTATACCGTCAAAGCGCTCCTCCAGTTTCCTCACTTCATCCACGTAAGCTTCCATCAACGGGCTTTGATAATCTTTGTTGATCTGCCTGACGACGAGCTGTGAATCACCCCCGACGATGAGCTTTTTGACTCCGAGGTCTACCGCGATATTGAGATCGGCAAGCAAACCCTTGTACTCGGAGGTGTTGTTAGTTGACATCTCCCGGGGAAAGTGCATTTGGACGACATACTTGAGGTGCTCTCTGGTGGGTGCGACAAGCAGCACACCAGCACTGGGGCCTGGCAGCGAAAAAGCCCCATCAAAGTACATGATCCAGTTGCGGCTCGTTTCCTTGCCGGGGAGAGTGGTCTCCTATACCTATTCGTCAGGCGTCGAGGTCCATTCTGCAATGAACTACGCCAAGACTCTGCTCTGAATCCTCGAGGTGCTTTCAAACTTTAAACCGAAACTTGACAGCTCCAGGGCCCATTCCACGATCCTCCCCGTTGCATCTAGGTTATGTAGTATCCGTTGCAACGGGAGGCGGGTGACCCGGTGATCTCGTGCGCTTGGAAGTAATGACACAGCTTCCTCGAGGCCATAAGGAGGCCAAAGAGCAATTTTTGCACACCGGAGTACCTCGACCTAGCCCCCTGCAAGAGGGAGCTGACAATGTAAACTGGGTGCTGCACCATTTTCTTCTTCTACGCCACTTCACCCAGTCGCGTGGGCCCTGTTGCACTGGCGTTAGCCTCTGCCGGGGACTCGGTGTCGTGGTGGGCGCACGGCAGATGCCAAGGGATGGCTAAAGAGAGGAGGAGGCTTGAGGGTGCTGGTGGGCTCCAGAAGCGAGGTTGGCATGCGCGGGCGCGAGACGCTAGACATACCCAGGTTCGGGGCTCTCCGGAGAGATAACACCCCTAGTCCTCCCGAGTTTGGTTAGATGATGGATAGTACAATGTTGCTCCTAGAGCTGTATGGAGGAGGAAGGAAGCTGGCCAAGGCTTGGGCTGCTCCTTCTCTCCGGTACTGCTGTTTGGTGGCTAGTCCTATGCTTCTGCTTCTCGCTTTTCGTCTCTCTGTGTTGTATGGTGATGTCGATACGATGATGCGATGCCCCTGTGGGTGCGGGTTCCTGGGGGGTTTTATAGATCAACCCACCCAGGGTTACAATGGTAATGTGCCGAGTCGGTGGGTCCGTATTGGTGGTGCCCGGGACTCCGAGCTGGGTCCCGCTTGTGGGCTTGTGGTTCGCCAAGTTCCCCTAGGCGTGGGCCCTACGTGCCTAGGGGTACTGTGCGCCATCTTGTCGATCGTCAGGGCGTGGCCGAGTCGAGTCGTGTACAGTGCTCTCCGTCAGGCCGCCGCTTGCTGTCGTCAGCAGTAAGGGCGGGAGCACTATAGCCATGCCAGCCTTGGTCAGCGGGTAGGTGAGGGGCATTGTTGCCACGCCACGGCGGACCACAGGCAGGGTGGAAATACTGTTGCCTTGCTCATCGGTGATTTGGGTCTCGTCCCATCATACGGCCTAGATGGAACGGGAGCTGACCCATGGCTGGGTTGCCGTGGACGCCACGGGTGGTGCTGGCTTGCCGTGGAAGTCTTGGTTGCGCCGGGTAGAGTTGCCTTGCGCCAATTGCTGTGGCTGGGTTGACATACCTTGCCGTATTGGAGAGTTTGGCCGGGTTGCGGGCCCTGCCGGGTCGAGCGAGCCGGCCAAGCGCGTGCCGGTTTGCGGGGCGATGCGGGCCCCACTGTTTTTGAAGAGGATCCGGGTTCCGTTGCCTGCCCGGGGTTCATCCCCCCGACAATAGTCCCCGAAGCTGTGAAGGTCCGTCGTCTTCTGATGAGTGGGCCTTAGTAGTTTCCCCTTGAGCAAGGCGGATTCTGCGAACGCCGGGTCCGGCAACACCCGTTGTGTGCTGGTTTTCTCGGAAACTGGATCGCGACATCCCGACCGTGGCGGGAATCGAGTAGTCTGCCGAATCTTGAGGCGACCCCTAGGGCTTCGCGCAGGCGCCACGTGGCGCCTGGAAGTCGGATGGGCTTGACAGGCCACACGCGTGACGGGACCGGGCGACGGGCCGGGGGCCCGCCGCCGCACGCCCTTGGTCCACGTGCGCGGATTTATTGTGGCATCTGGGGGCCGATTGCACTCCCCCGAGTAGTTAGTGCGTGCGTACGTGCACACTTATTGCGGGGTAGTGGAACGGGCGCGTGCAGAGGATCCCACTCCCCCACGTTTGAACCGGGGCTTATAAATTGAAGGGGGCAAGGGGGCGGCAGACACCATTCTCGCTCGCGCCCTCCTGTCCCCCTGCTCGTGCTCTGCTCTTTGCCACCGACGCACAGCTGTGCCCGCAGCCTCGAGCAGAGCCTCCTACGTCGCTCGTCTTCTTCTTCCCGCTTCTATCCATGGCGCTACTGTCGGGCTCTTGGATGGGCTCCAACGTCACCCCCGAGGACATCACGCAGCTTCGAGCTTCGCGGCTCTTGCCGCGGGAGACGGACGTCGGCGTCCGCCTGCCGCGCGGCGAGCAAAGACCCCGACCCGAGGGGCAGGAGCGCGTCGTCTTCCTTACCCATTTCGAGCGCGGGTTCGGGCTACCGGTGAGCACCTTCTTCCGCGCCTTCTTTGAGTTCTTTGGGCTTCAACCGCACCATCTTGGCGCCGGCGCCATCGTCCAACTCTCTGGCTTCGTTACCCTGTGTGAGGGGTACCTAGGGGTCGAGCCGACGATCGACCTCTGGGCGCGCTTCTTCTCCTTGAAGCGGCAGGGCCCGTCGGCCGTGGAGTTCGCCGACTGCGGCGCCGCCGTCATCTCCAAGCGGTCGGGGGCAGATTTCCCCAAGATTCTGCTCGAGGATTCTGCCAAGAAGTGGCAGAATTCTTTCTTCTATGTCCGCAACCACGGCGCGGACCATATCAATCTTCCTCCCTTCGTCATTGCACCGTCGCGGGCGAAGACGAACTAGGGCTACTCGCTCCGGCGCCCGTCGCAGGAGATCGTCAACCTCTGCAAGCGAGTGACGGTGATGAGGACGCACGAGGAACTCACCGGCATGGACCTCCTCGCCGCATTCATCTGCCGCCGGGTCCTCCCGCTTCAGAGGCGCTCCTGCCTCATCGGCCAGATGATTGGCCTGCAGGACCCCAACCGGATGGGGTCGACGCAGCTATCTGCGGAGCAGGTCGCGCGCGGCTTCAACGACATCTCCAAGGCCAACCTTGGAGAGGATTGGCGATTCGGCAAGGCACCGTATAGCCAGTCGAACCCGGTGCCGCAGGTGAGCGTCTAGTCTCCTTACTTTGCCGCCGCGCATCTTTTCGTTCGTCCCGACGTGACGCGAGAGGTTGTCTTGAACGCAATCCGGCATCCTTACGCCCGGGCTCCGTCGCAGGTGGCGCAGGTAGCACCAGAGGAGCCCGTAGCCCAAGGCAGCGAGGAGGTGGCTGAGTCCGACGCTGGCGCTGGGCGCCGAGCCGGTAAGTCTTGCATGTTTTCTTCTTCGTTTCGTCTTGAATTGTTGCTCGTGTCGCGGTGAAGGCGACGCTGACGCCGGTTGCTGGTGTAGCGGCGTTGGGCGGGGGAGGCGGTGACGCGGGCGGAGCTGGATCCTCGCATGGGGCGGCGCCGAGCCGTCCGCATGGAAAGGACAGCGTCGTGCCGCGACCCCGCGGATCGAAGCGCACGGCGGACCCGGCCGAGCCCGGGAGGCCGGCCAAGAAGAAGCACGGGAGGCCGATTCCGGTCCCGGTCTTGACGGGGTACGCTTTATTTTTTGCTTGCGCCTGGATTTCTAGTTTCTTTGGCTTATTTTGCCTTCTTCTTCAGGTCGCCCATCGCGCTGGCGAGAGCGGCGGCGGAGGCCGCATCCGCCAAAGGGACAACGTTCCGCAGGAGCTGGTCTGGTCAGGGAGGAGGGGCGAGGTGACTCGGACCTCGGCCTGGATCTGGACGACACCGAGGCCTTAGCCTGGCGGGACAGGAACCGGGCCGAGGCGGAGCTGGAGGCAGCATCGGTCCAGGCTTGGACCGACGCAGCGGTGGCATGGGCGCGATCCGGCATGGAACCGGCCTGGCGCGAGATTCCGGAGGGCACGGTGGTGGCGGCGACGGTTTTTGAACCGTTGTCGGTGAGGGAGCGCGGCCGTGGGGGCCGGGCTGAGGTGGCGATCCTCGACCAGGAGGTCGTGGAGGTGGGGGCGATACCCCGCCGCGAGCAGACGTGGTCGAGCACGCGGGGGCTGATGGTGGTGGAGGCGGCGGCGTCCTGCAGGAGGCGGCGCAGGCGGCCGCGCCGGAGGCACCGTCGGCTATGGAGGAGGCACCGCGGACAGCTGTGCCTGAGGTGGCGACGAAGGGCGTCCCTGCGTCCGGATCGCCATTGGCACCGGAAGGGGCGTCGGAGGAGGTGCTAGCCGCGTCGCAAGCGGCCAGCGAGGGGCACGCCTTGGTGCCCCGGCAGGGCGGGCGCCGAGCGCGCGTGCCGCAGCTCGCGCGAGCGGGCGCGGCCGTTTTTGGGCCCCAGACCCAGGAGGAGGCGGCTGGATGCTATCAGCCACCGCCTGCGAGGCCGGACGGGGTGGCTTGAGGCCTTCGCCCGGGCCGAGACGGAGCGGACGCGCGACCTGGAGCGCGCCGTCCTGGTTAGTCCTTCTTCTTCGTTTTCTTGTAACTTCTTCATTGTGGGGGCGTGGCAGCGCACCCACTGGGTGCAGCCCCCGAGGTTCGGGCCAACTACGTAGTAGTTGGGTTGAATCTTTAGATCGTCGGGCCTTGTTCTGACTTCTATCTTCTTTCAGCATCTTGATGCTTTCCGGGTTGCCGCCTTCAACCGGCTCCTGGGCAAGCATCGGGAGCTGAAGGAACAGCTCGCTGCCAATGAGGAGGAGCTTCGCGTCGCCGCAGGTACGTTCATGCTCTTTTCTAGTGGGGGCGAGCTAGCGCACACACTGGGTGTAGCCCCCGAGATTCGGGCCAACTGTGTAACAGTTGGGCCAAATCTTAAGTCTTGTCTTTTTTCTTCTGTTGAATTCCTTTTCTTTGCAGCCGAGGTGCTATCTTGGTGGACCCGACTTCTCTGGGTTGGTCATCATTATGACCGGCTAGTTGCTGACGTCGGCCGCCTTGGCGCCGAGGCGGCGCAGGCGAGGGCGGAGGCGGCCGCGGCCTGGCGGTGTCTTCACGAGGCCAACCGGCTGCATGAGCAGCTGGCGGGTCGCAAGAGCCACCTCGAGGCCGAGGTGGAGCTTCTGAAGGCGGAGGCCGCCAAGGTGCTGGAGACATAGCAGGCCCTAGCCGAGGCGGACCAGCAGCACGGTCGGCTGGTCGACGACAAGGGCCGGCTCCAGGCCGAGGTGGATCGCCTGCGGGAGCAGGCCGCCGCGGCCGAGGAGGCTTGTCAGGACGAGACTCGTCGCCGGGAGGTGGCTAAGAAGGCGGCCGAAGACAAGGACGCTGAGCTGAAGGTGGCCCTTGCTAAGGCGGCCGATCTAGAGAAGGCACTCGGGGAGCGCGACCGCGTCGTGGAGCAGGAGCGGCGTGGTACGTTGCTCGAGGCACAACACCTGGAAGAGTCCTTCTCCAGTAAGTGCTGCTTCTTGTAATTTTGCCGGGTCAGGACCTGGCTTTTCTTCCTTGTTTGTTCTTCTAATCTTGCTTCTTCCTTGACGGCAGGGGCCTTACCGGAGATGCAGCGGCTGGTGGAGGAAGCCGTTCGCTACCAGCGTGACCCGACCGACGTTGTTGGGTCTGGGACGGATCCGCGGGTGGCCTGGACATTCCCGGAGATCATTGCCGCTACAGAGGCCCGCCTGCAGGCCCTGGGGACGCTGATGGAGCGGCTGTCCCAGGCCAGCACCGCGATGACGGTGGCCCTGTGGCCGGACTCCGTTCATCCGTGCAGCTTCTCACGTCTGGCGCGCTGGCTGGAGGCTGGTCCGAACTGTCTTGTCGAGTGGCATGTTTCCGCCGCCCGTGCCGGTGCAGAGATGGCGCTGCGGTTTGCGCTATCTTGGCATTCGGATCTTCAGCTGGACGCGTTGATGGGTCAGCGCGCTGGTTCAGAGCAGTTGCTGCAGGAGGAAGCTAGCCGGATCGCCTCCCGGGCCAACTACATCGCCGAGTTCGCCTTCCACGACGAGTTCCATCCAGAGCGGACGGAAGACGACAGGGTCGTGGATGGCGAAGACTACGGCTTGCTTCTCCGTGACCCGGAGGAGAGCTCGGAGGAGACGGGCGTCTACGGCGATGCGGATGCTGAGGAGGACACCGGTGTCATGCCGGACCCGGAAACCGCCAGAGGAGGGCCATTGTCGTCGCGACGCAGCGCTGGAGATGCCTGAGATACTTTACACAGAGTCTGTTAAGTAGCAGGTCCACCCACCCACTGGGGGTTGTTTTAGGGTTTAATGAACTCGGGTCGTGAGCCTTTGTTTTAAATATTTGTGTGTGAGTGTCGTGAGTGCTTTTTTGCTCTTGGCCTTCTGCTTTTTCGAACCGATTTCATGCGCTTCTCCCATCTAAAACCTCCCCCCCCACGAGTCAGGTGGCCGAGGCTCCGGTCCGTGACAAAGGGTTCGATTCTTTGAGGGGGCGCACAGGACTTGGGTCGTTAGAAACATTGAGCGAGAGCAAAACACCCACTGGGCTGGCTGGCGGCAATCCGGGTTGGCCGGTTGGCGAGCAGCCGGTCGTGCGGCTACTTATCTCATGAGTGACGGGCCGAGCCGGTCGACCCGGCGGCCTTTGACTTAGTGTATGAATCATAAAGGAGCTTTGGCCCGTTGTGCTTGCCCGCCGACTTCCAAAGCTGGATCTACGGTTTTAGGGCTAAGTGGGGGACCGCGGCGTCCCAACTTTTTCAGGAATCACCAAGGCGGCGGGTGGTGACCGAGCCGGCCTGCCCCCGATCCCCCGGGTCGAGCGAGTCGAGCCGGCGGCTGGGTTCAGTGGTAAAGTGATGCAGACAAATATGGACACAATAAATTGGTCGGCAAAAGGTAGCCCCCGAGTTTCGTTCAGGGACCCCGTAGTTTCATGCGTTTACAAAAGGCGACGATACATACACTCATACGGCTAACTGTAAAACGGGTGGAGGAGTTCCACGTTCCATGGCTGGGTCATTTCTTTGCCGGCGGTATCCTTCTTGTGCTTGTTTGACTTGCACGCGTCGATGAGGTAGTAGGCATTGCGGTCGCGCAGGGCTCTACTGACGATGAACGGTCCCTTGTATGGAGAGGACAGCTTGTGCTGGCCTGCCTGCTCTTGGACGAGTTGGAGAATGAGGTCGCCTTCGCGGAATGCGAGAGGCTTGATCTTCTTGCTGAGGTAGTGCCTTAGGCCTTGCTGGTAGATAGCCGAACGGCTAAGTGCCAGAAGGCGCGCTTCTTCGAGTAGGTCGACGCCATCTTCGCGCGCCTCTCGTGCTTCGGCTTTTGTGTACATCGTGACGCGCGGCGAGTCAAACTTGACGTCGGTCGGGATGACAGCTTTGGATCCATAGACGAGGAAGAACGGGGTGAACCCGGTCGACCGATTCGGCGTTGTGCGCAGGCTCCAGAGTACCGTTGGCAACTCGTCAAGCCAGCTGTCGGGTGAACGAATGAGTGGCTTGACGAGTCGCGGCTTGATGCCAGACAGAATGAGTCCGTTGACCCGCTCGACCTGCCCGTTGGACTGCGGATGTGCCACGGGGGCCAGGTCGAGGCGGATGTCAGAGACGGAGCAGTATTGCTCGAGCACGCCCTTGGCGAAGTTGGTGCCGTTGTCGGTGATGATGCTATTCGGCATGCCGTAGTGCACCGCTATGTCCTTGATGAATCGAACGGCTATTGGCCCATCCAATTTCTTGATAGGTCTTGCTTCGATCCACTTGGTAAACTTGTCCACTGCCACCAGTAAGTGCGTCATGCCGCCTCGAGCAGTTTTGAACGGTCCCACCATGTTGAGTCCCCAGACCGCGAAGGGCCAGGCGATCGGTATGGTGCGGAGTGCTGACGCCGGCTGGTGGCTGCGTTTGCTGAAGCGTTGGCACCCTTCGCATTTGAGAACGAGCGAATCGGCGTCTTCGAGGGCCGTGGGCCAATAGAAACCGTGGCGGAACGCCTTGGCCACCAAGGATCGTGATGCGGCGTGGTGCCCGCACTCGCCCTGGTGAATGTCGAGGAGGATGTCGATGCCGCGATCCTGCTCGACGCAGCGCTGGAACACGCCGGTAGAGCTGCACTTGACGAGCTCGTTGTTGATGATGCTGTAGGAGGACGCCCGGCGCTGAATTTTCCGAGCCTCGGTCTCGTCCATGGGGAGAACCCCGTTCTCCAGAAACTTCGATATCGGTAGAGCCCAAGATGGAGCGGCGATCACTGCAAAGACGGCCACCAGGGTGGGCTCTGGGTCGGCAGCCCCCGAGACGGGTTGAGCAGCCCCCGGGTTGGGGATGGCGACTGCCAGGTCTGGGCTGATGGTGGCCGGGTCGAGCTGAGCAGCCCCTGGGCCGGGTTCAGCTGTCCCCGGGCTGGGTTCGGCAGCCCCCGGGCTGACTTGGGGCATAGACGGGTCGTTTGGAACATGAATGGACTCGGAGTCCGGCGATGGCTTGACGGACGGCTTGCGCATGTGCTAGAGTGACGCCAGGTGGGATAGCTTGTCGTGACGAGGCGATCTTGGCGAGCGTGTCGGCTGCTTCGTTCTCCACGCGTGGGACATGGAGGAACTCGCAGCCCTCGAAGGATCCGGACAGCTTCTGGATGAGGAAGCGGTAGCTTGCCATGTTGGAGTCGCGGGCGTCCCACTCGCCGGAACACTGCTGCACCACCAGGTCCGAGTCGCCGTAGCACAGGATGCGCCAGACGCCGAGTTCCTTGGCAAGCCGGAGGCCATGCATAAGGGCTTCGTACTCGGCGATGTTGTTGGAGGCGGCGAAGTGGATCTGGAGCGCGTAGCGAAGCCGGTCGCCCTTCGGAGATGACAGTATGATGCCGACCCCTAAGCCGAGTCGCATCTTGGACCCGTCGAAGTGCATGCGCCAATGCGTCGAGTCGGGAGGTGGCGACAAGTACTGGATCACGGTCCAGTCGATCGGGAAATCGGCTAGGGCCTGAGACTTTATCGTTGTGCGGGGCTCGTAGAGGATGGTGTGGCCGGCTAGCTGGATCGCTCACTTGGCGACCCGGCCAGAGGCGTCCCGGCACCCGATGATTTCTCCGATAGGCGTCGTGCTGACGACGGTGATGACATGATCTTGGAAGTACTGCTTCAGCTTCTTGGCGGTGAGGTACACGCCGTAACACATCTTCTGGTAATGCGGGTAGTTCTGCTTGGAAATGGAGAGCACTTCGCTCAGGTAGTAGACTGGCCGCTGGAAGGCTTGGATCATGCCCTTCTCTGGTCGCTCGACCACCAGCACCGTGCTGACCGCCCGCGAGGTCGCGGCTATGTAGAGCAACAGCGGCTCCTTGTCGGTCGGCGCAGCCAGGACTGGTGCTGTGGAGAGCATCCGCTTGAGGTCTTGGAAGGCCTTGTCTGCCTTGCCGTTCCACTCGAACGGGCTTGTCTTCTTCATCAGCTAGTACAGGGGGAGCGCCCTCTCGCCCAGCCGGCTTAGGAACCGGCTGACCGAGGGTAGGCACCCGGTGAACTTCTGGACGTCGCGCAGCCGAGCCGGCTTGCGCATGCGCTCGATAGCCTTGATCTTCTCCGGGTTCGCCTCAATGCCGCGTTCCGAGACGAGGAAGCCAAGTAGCTTTCTGGACGGGACGCCGAAAAGGCACTTTTCCGGGTTGAGCTTGACCTTGTATTCGGGGAGGTTGGCGAATGTTTCCTTCAAATCATCGAGGAGCGTGAGGTGCTGCTTGGTCTTCACCATGATGTCGTCCACGTACACGTGAATGTTGCGGCCGAGTTGCGACAGCATGCATTTCTGCATGCAGGGTTAGAAGGTGGCGCCGGCGTTCTTCAATCCGAACGACATAGTGATGTAGCAGTACACCCCAAAGGGCGTGATGAAGGACGTCTTCAGGGCATCGGCCGGGTCCAGCTTGATCTGGTGGTAGCCAGAGTAAGCGTCCAGGAAGGACAGGAGCTCGCACCCGGCGGTCGAGTCGATGACTTGGTCAATCCGCGGGAGAGCGAACAGGTCCTTGGGACATGCTTTGTTGAGGCTGGTGTAGTCGATACACATACGCTAGTTCTTGTTCTTCTTCAGGACGAGGACTGGATTGGCCAGCCACTCGGGGTGAAACACTTCCATTATGAAGCCGGCCGCCAAAAGCTTGGCGACCTCTTCACCAATGGTTCTTCTCTTTTCTTCAGAAAATCGTCGGAGGGGTTGAGGACAGGCTTGGTGTCCTTGCGGACGTGAAGTTTGTGCTCGGCGTACTCCCTCGGGATACCCGACATGTCCTTGGGGGTCCGTGCGAAGATATCCCAATTCTCACGGAGGAAGTCGACCAGCTCGCCTTCCTATTTGCTGTCGAGGCGGGCGCCTACGACAATGTACTTGCTGCAGCTTGGGTCTTCATGGTTGAGCCTCACTTTCTTGTTCTCCTTTGAGGGGTTGAAGGCAGCCTTGTCGGCCGGGTCCGAGGTTGGAATCGACGCATCGGAGGCCTCGCCTGCCAGGGTGACGATCCGGTCGAGCTGGCGCCGCTCCTCGGCAATGACCAGCGACTCGGCCAGCTTGGCGCCATCTCGGGCGCACTCCAGAGACTTGCGGTAGTCGCCGGTGATGGTAATGAGGCCCATGGGACCCGGCATCTTCATCTTCAGGTACGCGTAGTGGGGAACCGCCATGAACTTGCCGAGCGCAGGCCGGCCCAGCAGAGCATGATATGCGCTGGACAGGTCCACCACCTCGAACCAGATCGGTTCGCGCCTGAAGTGGCTGCTGTCGCCGAACAGGACATCGAGCCGGACCCGGCCAATGGGCGAGCAGGAAAGGCCGGGCACGATGCCGTGGAAGACTGTCCGGGTTGGCTCCAGGTCCTCGGCCTTGAGGCCGAGCTTGGTCATCGTGTTGCGGTAGAGGATGTTGATGCTGCTGCCGCCGTCGATGAGGACTCGGGAGAACTTGCATGTGCGCCGCCCAATGATGGTGGGGTTGAGGACGAGGGCGTATCCACCCGGACTCGACATGAACGCCGGATGATCCTCACGGGTCCAGGTGATCGGGTGATCCGACCAGTGCATGAAATCCAGCTTGGCTGGGACGACGGTGTTCACCTCCTGCCGAAGAAGGCGCTTGTTGTGCTTGTCATTGCCGAGGCTGGTGAAGACGATGTAGGCCGTGTTCTGGTCTGAGTAGGCATCGTTTCGCATCGCGCCGCTGGCGGGAGGCGGCGGTGGAGGCGGAGGCGGCTGCCCTGCGCCTGGAGCCGGAGCCGGAGCCAGAGGAGGCGGAACATCTCCCCTCATGATGCGCTTGGTGATGGCACACTGTCGAAGCGTGTGCGTGGAGGGCCTCGCGCCGCTGTGGTGCTTGCATGGGGCGTCGAGCATTTCTTCGAAACTCATGGCGGGTTGCCATGCCATCTTGCCGGTCTGCCGGCGCTTCGCCGCCGGGTCCGCCGTGGGTCGGCGGCAGCGACGAGCCGGCTGTCGTGACGTTGCGCCGGCTGGTGGGCCTTGCGCTTGTTGTTCTGGTGATGCTGTTGCCGGCTGCTTTCGCCGGCCGGCTTCGGAGGTGGAACCGGCTTTGCTTTGCCGACTTCGTCCAGCGCCACCTGGATCTTCATGGCGGAATCGGGGTTGGCGTACTTGTCCGCCGTCACCATGAGTGCGGCCATGGTGGCCGGCTCGGAGCGTAGGAGCTTGTGCTTGAGGAGGGTGCCGTCTCGGCACCCGCTGACGAAGTACTGGATCGCTTGGACTTCATGAACGCCCTCGCAGTTGTTTCGGAGCTCGATCCAGCGTGTAAGGTACTCGCGACCCGTCTCCGTTGGTCGCTGCACGCACATAGCGAGCTGGCTAGGGCGACCGGGTCGCTTGTAGGTCCCCGTGATGTTGCGGACAAAGGCCTCCTCGAAATCGACCCACGTGCGGGACGACCCCTGGAGCATGAGCGGTGCGTAGCGCACTGCGAGACGATGATTGGCACCGGTGATCCCAATGGCCGTGGTGTAGTCGGTGAGCCAGTCTTCTGGCTTCACGGTCCCACTGTACTTATGGGTGTCGCGGGGGAGCATGAACCCTTTCGGAAAGGGCTCCTCCCGGATTCGTCGGTCGAAGCACGCCGGCCCGATGGCGCCGCTCTCCTCCACCTCCACGAAGGGAGTGAGCTGATCGAAGCGGTGGTGCGCGTCGGCGTCGTCGATGGCGCGCGGGCCGAGTCGACTGGCGGCCAGGCCCCAAGGGGCCGGGTCGGTTGGAGCCGGACGCCGGCCAAGATGGCCGGGTCCACGCTGGATCTCTGGGGCGGGCTCGTTGCCCAGAGCGTCGGCGGTGGTGGCGGCCGGGTTGCGTCGAGTCCGGTCTCGGCCGGAGTGCCCCTCGCCGGGTGGCAAGGAAGCTGTGTGCAGAAGTTCGCCGGGTCCGCCAAGGCGGGCGGAGCCGGATCCCGCCGGCTTGGCGAGCTGGTTGAGGCGATCCTGCTGGGTGTTGGCGGCTTGGAGGAGCTCGCGCATCCGCCCGATGCGCTCCTTGAGCTACTCGCCCGCGAGTTGGTCGAAGCTGACCGCGGCTGCCTCCGCAGCACGCATGTTCTTCACTGGGGTTTCATAGACGGTCCGGACGGCACCGAAGGCTCGGCCGATCGCTCCTTCCTGGGCGCGGGCATCGGCGGCCCGTCTTGGCTCGGCCGTGGGGGGCGTAACCCCGTGAGCGGCATTGTGGTCCATATGAGCGGCCTCCAGACAGCGCCTGGTGGCAGCCAGCATCTCAGACAGGTCCAGCATCTGCTGGCGCCTATCCCCGAGCTAGGTACGGGCTTCGGCAACGTTGGTGGCGTCGACGTCGGTGCCGATGGGGATGCGGAGGCTATGCATCGCAGCGTGCAGCGGGTCGAACGGCTTGGTCCATTCCGCGGTGGCCCTGGCCTCCGCGGCCTTCCTCGTTTTGCTTGACGAGGAAGAGGCGCCATCACCCGTGGCGTAAACCTCCACGTGAACGTCCATCCCCACGATGGCAATGCTACCGCCGAGGGAAAGGGGAGAGTCGGAGTAGCTGAGCACCTCGTTGGGGTACTCGTCGGCCGCGAGCGCATCGGAGATGCGGAGTGCGGCGAGCGCGCCGACGACGTCGTCCGCCAGCGCGACGGACTCGCCGGGGTAGGAGAAGGCCCCGTCTGAAGCATGCTCCCAGCCAGCTCCTTGAGCTGCCCCACGGTGGGCGCCAACTGTCGTGGTGGGCGCACGGCAGATGCCAAGGGATGGCTAAAGAGAGGAGGAGGCTCGAGGGCGCTGGTGGGATCCAGAGGCGAGGTTGGCATCTTGTGGCGTGGACGCCGGACATACCCAGGTTCAGGGCTCTCCAGAGAGATAACACCCCTAGTCCTGCCGAGTTTGGTTATATGATGGATAGTACAATGTTGCTCGTGGAGCTGTATGGAGGAGGAAGGAAGCTGACCAAGGCTTGGGCTGCTCCTTCTCTTCGGTATTGCTATTGGGTGGCTAGTCCTATGCTTCTGCTTCTCGCTTTTCATCTCTGTGTGTTGTATGGTGATGTCGATACGATGATGCGATGCCCCTGTGGGCGTGGGTTCCTGGGGGGGGGGGGGTTTATAGATCAACCCAACCAGGGTTACAATGGTAATATGCCGAGTCGGTGGGTCCGTATTGTTGGTGCCCGGGACTCCGAGCTGGGTCCCGCTTGTGGGCTTATGGTTCGCCGGGTTCCCCTAGGCGCGGGCCCCGCGTTCCTAGAGGGACTGTGCGCCGTCTTGTCGATCGTCAGGGCGTGGCCGAGTCGAGTCGTGTATAGTGCTCTCCGTCAGGCCGCCGCTTGCTGTCGTCAGCAGTGAGGGCGGGAGCACTTTAGCCATGCCAGCCTTGGTCAGCGGGTAGGTGAGGGGCACTGTTGCCACGCCCGGCTGACCACAGGCAGGGTGGAAATACTGTTCCCTTGCTCATCGGTGATTTGGGTCTCGTCCCATCGTACGGCCTGGATGGGACGGCAGTTGGCCCGTGGCTGGGTTGCCGTGGACGCCACGGGTGGTGCTGGCTTGCCGTGGAAGTCTTGGTTGCGCCGGTCGAGTTGCCTTGCGCCAGTTGCTGTGGCGGGTTGACATACCTTGCCGTGTTGCTGGCGCAAGGCAACTCGACCCGGCGCAACCAAGACTTCCACGGCAAGCCAGCACCACCCATGGCATCCACGGCAACCCAACCACGGGTCAGCTCCCGTCCAATCCAGGCCGTATGATGGGACGAGACCCAAATCACCGATGAGCTAGGCAACAATTTTTCCACCATGCTTGTGGTCAGCCGGGCGTAACAAAGGTTCTCACCCACCCGCCGACTAAGGTTGGAGATGGCTACAAAGGTTTCCCCGCCTCATCGCCGACGATGCAAAGAAGCGCGGCTCGACGGAGAGCATCAGACACGACTCAACTCGCCACGCTCGACGATCGACAAGACGGCAAGACAGCTCCCCTAGGCACACGGGCCTCGCGCTTAGGGGAACCAACGAACTGTAAACTCGCAAGCGGAACCCAGCTCAAAGTCCCGGGCACCGCGACACGGACCCACCGACCAAGATATTACCATTGTAACCCGTTGGGTTGATCTATAAACCTCCCAGTGGACTCATACCATTGTGGGCATCGATCATCGACGACATCACCATACAACACACAGAAAGGAAAAGCAAGAAGAAGAAGCATAGGACTAGCCACCCAACACCAATACCGAAGAGAAGGAGCAGCCCAAGCCTTGGCCAGCTTCCTTCCTCCTCCATACAGCTCCACGAGCAACATTGTACTATCCATCATCTAACCAAACTCAACAGGACTAGGGGTGTTATCTCTCCGGAGAGCCCCGAACCTGGGTATGTCCGCATCCTGCGCCGCCGCACAAGATGCCAACCGCGCCTCTGGAGCCCACCAGCGCCCTCGAGCCTCCTCCTCTCTTTAGCTATCCCTTGACATCTGTCGTGCGCCCACCACGACAGTTGACGCCCACCGTGGGGCAGCTTGAGGAGCTGGCTGGGAGCATGCTTCAGACGGGGCCCTTCTCCTACACCGACGAGTCCGGTCGGTTGGCGGACGACGCCGCCGCCGCGCTGCCGCCTTCGCCAGACTCAGATTCCGATGTGCTCGCGGCCGACGAGTACCCCAATGAGGTGCTCAGCTACTCCGACTCTCCCCTTTCCCTCGGCGGTAGCATTGCCGTCGTGGGGATGGACGTTAACATGGAGGTTTACGCCACGGGTGATGGCGCCTCTTCCTCGTCAAGCAAAACGAGGAAGGCCGCGGAGGCCAGGGCCACCGCGGAATGGACCGAGCCGTCCGACCCGCTGTGCGCTGCGATGCAGAGCCTCTGCATCACCATCGGCACCAATGTCGACGCCACCAACGTCGCCGAAGCCCAAACCAGCTCGAGGATAGGCGCCAGCAGATGTTGGACCTGTCCGAGATGCTGGCCGCCACCAGGCGCCGCCTGGAGGCCGCTCAGATGGAGCACGACACTGCTCACGGGGTTACGCCCCCCACGGCCGAGCCAAGCCGGGTCGCCGACGCGCGCGCCCGGGGAGGAGCGATCAGCCGAGCCTTCGGCGCCGTCCGAACCGTCTATGAAACCCCAGTGAAGAACATGCGCGCTGCAGAGGCAGCCGCGGTCGGCCTCGACCAACTCGCGGGCGAGGAGCTGAAGGAGAAAATCGGGCGGATGCGCGAGCTCCTCCACGCCGCCAACACCCAACAGGATCGCCTCAACCAGCTCGCCAAGCCGACGGGATCCGGCTCCGCCCGCCTTGGCGGACCCAGTGAACTTTTGCACACGGCTTCCTCGCCACCCGGCGATGGTCACTCCGGCCGAGACCGGACTTGATGCAACCCGGCCGCCACCGCTGCCGACCCTCTGGGCAACGAGTCCACCCCAGAGACCCAGCGCGGACCCGGCCAGCTTAGCCGGCGTCCGGCTCCAACCGACCCGGCCCCTCGGGGCCTGGCCGCCAGTCGACTCGGCCCGCGCGCCATCGACGACGCCGACGCGCGCCACCGCCTCGATCAGCTTGCTCGCTCCCTGGAGGTGGAGGAGAGCGGCGCCATCGGGCTGGCGTGCTTCGGCCCACGCTTCCGGGAGGAGCCCTTTCCGAAAGGGTTCGTGCTCCCCCGCGACACACCCAAGTACAATGGGACCATGAAGCAAGAAGACTGGCTCACCGACTACACCACGGCCATTGGCATCACCGGTGCCAATCGTCGTCTTGCCGTGCGCTACGCACCGGTCATGCTCCAGGGGTCGGCCCGCACGTGGTTGAACAGTCTGCCGATGGGCAGCATCAATGCGTGGGTCGATTTCGAGGAGGCCTTTGTCTGCAACTTCACGGGGACCTACAAGCGACCCGGTCGCCCTAGCCAGCTCGCCATGTGCGTGCAGGGACCGACGGAGACGGGTCGCGAGTACCTCGCATGCTGGACCGAGCTCCGAAACAGCTGCGAGGGCGTCCATGAAGTCCAGGCGATCCAGTACTTCATTAGCGGGTGCCGAGACGGCACCCTCCTCAAGCACAAGCTCCTACACTCCGAGCCGGACACCATGGCTGCGCTCATGGTGACGGCGGACAAGTACGCCAACGCCGATTCCTCCATGATGATCTAGGTGGCGCTGGACGAAGCCGGCAAAGGAAAGCCGGTTCCACCTCTGAAGCCGTTCGGCGAAAGCAGCCGGCAGCGGCATCACCAGAACAACAAGCGCAAGGCCGACCAGCCGGCGCAGTGTCACGACAACCGGCTTGTCGCGGCCGCCGAGCCCGCAGCGGACCCGGCGACGAAGCGCCAGCAGACCGGCAAGATGGCATGGCAACCCGCCATGAGTTTCGAAGATATGCTCGACGCCCCATGCAAGGACCACAGCGGCGCAAGGCCCTCCACGCACACGCTTCGACAATGCGCCATCACCAAGTGCATCATGAGGGAAGACGTTCCACCTCCTCCGACTCCGGTTCCGGCTCCAGGCGCAAGGCAGCCGCCTCCGCCTCCATCGCCACCTCCCGCCGGCGGTGCGATGCGGAACGACGCCTACCCGGACCAGAACGCGGCCTATGTCGTCTTCACCAGCCACGGCAATGACAAGCACAGCGAGCGCCTTCTTCGGCTGGAGGTGAACACCGTCGTCCCGGCCAAGTCGGATTTCATGCACTGGTCAGATCGCCCGATCACTTGGACCCACGAGGATCACCCGGCGGTCATGCCGAGTCCGGGTGGATACACCCTCGTCCTCAACCACACCATCATCGTGCGGTGCACATGCAAGTTCTCCCGAGTCCTAATCGACGCCGGCAGCAGCATCAACATCCTCTACCGCGACACGATGACCAAGCTCGACCTCAAGGCCGAGGACCTGGAGCCAACCCGGACAGTCTTCCACGGCATCGTGCCCGGCCTTTCCTGCTCGCCCATTGACCGGGTCCGGCTCGATGTCCTGTTCCGCGACAGTTGCCACTTCCAGCGCGAACCGATCTGGTTCGAGGTGGAGGACCTGTCCAGCGCATATCATGCTTTGCTGGGCTGGCCTGCGCTCGCCAAGTTCATGGCGGTTCCCCACTACGCGTACCTGAAGATGAATATGCCGGGTCCCAAGGGCCTCATTACCATCACCGGCGACTACCGCAAGTCTTTGGAGTGTGCCCGAGATGGCGCCAAGCTGGCCGAGTCGCTGGTCATTGCCGAGGAGCGGTGCCAGCTCGACCGGATCGTCGCCCTGGCAGGCGAGGCCTCCGATGTGTCAATTCCGACCTTGGACCCGGCCGACGAGGCTACCTTCAAGCCCTCAAAGGAGACCAAGAAAGTGAGGCTCAACCCTGAAGACCCAAGCTGCAGCAAGTACATTGTCATAGGCGCCCGCCTCGACAACAAATAGGAAGGCGAGCTCGTCGACTTTCTCCGTGAGTATCGGGATATCTTCGCATGGACCCCCAAGGACATGTCTCAACAAGGCCTGTCCCAAGGACCCGTTCGCTCTCCCGTGGATCGACCAAGTCATCGACTCAATCGCCGGGTGCGAGCTCCGATCCTTCCTGGACGCTTACTCCGCCTACCACCAGATCAAGCTGGACCCGGCCGATGCCCTGAAGATGTCCTTCATCACGCCCTTTGGGGCGTACTGCTACGTCACCATGTCGTTCGGATTAAAGAACACCGGCGCCACCTTCCAATGCTGCATGCAGAAATGCATGCTGCCGCAACTCGCCCGCAACATTCACCTGTACGTGGACGACATCGTGGTGAAGACCAAGCAACACCTCACGCTCCTTGACGATTTGAAGGAAACATTCGCCAACCTCCGCGAATTCAAGGTCAAGCTCAACCCGGAAAAGTGCGTTTTCGGCGACCCGGCCAGAAATCTACTCGGCTTCCTCGTCTTGGAACACGGCATTGAGGCGAACCCGGAGAAGATCAAGGCCATTGAGATCATGCGCAAGACGGCTCAGCTGTCACGACCGGTTTTCCAATAAAATACTTATTGAGAAACCGATCTTTTTAGTCCAGTATGAGGAAAATTCTCCTGACTGGTAGACAAAATCTTGATACAATAAGCCAGTAGCATTAAATATATTACAGGGTTGAGCTGGGATGCTCAACAATTTATTACAAGCACGCCAATAATTATACATAATGGCTGATATGACATAATGGTGTGGGGTGGCTTACTACTGACTCGAGATAACCGTGGTGGTGGAATATCACAATGGAGTGGATAACATGACTCCTAAACTGGTAGTTCATCGAGCGTCGAGGTGAGGCTCGATGAATTTATTTGGGTAGCAGAAGCGGATATAACACAGTGACCAAATCCAGGGTCGCACGAGACCGATGGGACTCAGAGGCGTCGGACTCGCTATCGAACTCTTCATCCATGAGATCGCCTTCACAAGATCTCGCCAAATCAACAAGCGGTGAGTACTTTGAAAGTACTCGCAAGACAGTTCGGACGTAAGATATAACAAATGCATGCATGAATGCGTCATGAGCAATTAGTAATGCACATTCAAATGATGAACTTGCACGACACTATTAGTAAAAAGGAAGTCAGGCGGTAGTCCTCCCGAAATCCACAAAATAACTGAAAACCGATCGAGTGTCTGAAGCGACGCCTCGAAGGGTGAACAAATAAATAATCATGCCGCAGTCGGGCATCTAAGCGACACCACTTAAAGGGCTTATATTGAAAAGTAAAGGACTTGCATGCCATAGTCGGACGTCGGAACGACATCACAGAAAGGGCTTATATCAAAAATAAATAACAACCGTGCCACAGGCGGACGTCTGAGCGACATTGCAGAAAGGGCTTATATCAAAAGTAAATAACAAGCATGCCATAGTCGGACGTCTGAGCGACATCGCAGAAAGGGCTTATATTAAAAATAAGTAACAAATATGCCACAGTCGGACATCTGAGCGACATCGCAGAAAGGGCTTATATCAAAAGTAAATAACAAGCGTGCCACCGTCGGACGTCTGAGCAACATCGCAGAAAGGGCTTAAATTCATTATTAAACTCACAAAATATGATACTCGTGAGAAATATTCAACACATAGTAATAAACGGGTTAGTCCATCCACAAGAATAAACATTTAACCGGACTTGACACTCACGTGGTTCTCCGGAGTTTTTGTCACTGAGACTGACACTTGACAGAATAAAATGAACACAGTACTGGGACATGGATAAGATGATTCGAAGGATTTTTGACTCTGCAGAGTTTGTACTAAATTTCCCACAGCCAACGGATTTCCGTAGTCACGAGGACTAGTTCCGTTTATGGTATTTCAGAAGAAACACATCAAACCAGTACACACCCATTACACCTTACGATGCTAGGAATCACCCTAGGCAGCGTTCAAGAAAAACTTTGAGATGGGGAGATCACAATCTCGAATAGCATGGGATCAAATTTATATATGCGCGCTCTAAGGGGTGCCCCCCTCTCGGTCCCAACCGGAAACACCCATGCCCCCTGACCGGATGATAGCATTTAATCCAGCGCCATGGAACCCTCATCTCGGCCTCTCGATTTGGTGTGTACCAGGAAAGCGGTTTGCACCTTACTAAGCCATATTCCTTGCGGAAAACAAGTGGTAGTACGGGAAGGGAAAATGGACGGGAACTGGACTGATTCATGTTGACACTAAAGTCAAATAGTCTGGCATAAGACTGGCATGTTACAACACTTCCATCTTACCCATTCTCATGCCATCACATGGCCATGCAAACTCATATCCAACAACTTATGGATTTCCGAGACTTACTTGCCACAACTTTGCATGTAATATGTCATTCATCGAGATGCTCATAAACATGCCATGAAACTAAATGCAAACATGCCAAGACACTCATCATATCAAAAGTTCAAACATGCTTGCCTGGTTCGGAGTAGTCGGAGTCTAGCTTAACGTGGTTCGCGGCGCCGTCACCTCCTTCGGTATCTACGGTATAAAGAAACATACGCGCTAACGTAAATTCCGTGAGGTGCACAAAAGTATTCCAAATATTTTTCAAATCAATCTAATAAAAAACTAGATAAAATTTTAAAGAGGACAAAAAAGAATCAATCAAAAATCCTTCTCTGTTTAAAAGTTATAAGTGTTTTAATCCAGGGACCTTTCTGTAATGAAAGAGAAACTTCTCAGGGGGCTAAGCAGAAAAGTCCAGAAAACGCTTCAGACTGAAGGCATATTTGCCCGAATACGTTTTCAGAAAACGGTTCAAAAAAAAGAATAGAGAGGCTGACAGGCGGGTCCCACCTGTCAGGTTTGAAAATTCAAACAGGGAGGCAGAGCTCGTCGGCGCCCGAGAGCTGCGGTGGTCGCCGGCGGCGATCCACGGCGAGGCAGGGGGATCGGGTGGTACCTACGTGCTCTGCGTGTCCTTCTGCGTCGGTGGGTGGTGGTGGTGGTGGTCGTCGGCGAGCACTATGTCAACGACGGCCCTTGCTCCGGCGGACTGCGGCTCGGGTGGAGATAGATCTCGCCGGGGAGTGCTGCAGAGACCAAATTGAAGTGGGGGGTTAGACTTCTGGGTGCTTGAGGATTTTGCTGGCGAGATTTGGGTGTCGGGGACGGCCTCACCGGAGTGAATCAAGGTGGTGGCCGAGGCGGAACGGGGCGGCGGAGTTGGGGGAGGAGACCTCCTCGAGGTCCTCCTAGTGGCCTGGAAGGGTGTTGGTGAGGTGCAGAGGTGTGCGTGCTCGAGGGCGAGCTGGGGGTCCCTTCTTATATGCGATCCGAGGCGATGGCCGTGAAAGGAGTTCTCCGGCGAAGGTTACGGCGGTGTAGGGCTTGGTCGGGGAGGTTTAGGGGTTGAGCGTCATCGTGGAGGTCCACTGGTTCCATTTAGACGCTAAACGAACTTGGATTAGGAGCTTAGGGGTGGGTTCGACGGAACGGGGTGGCGCGGGCCCGTCGGCGGTAGAGGGCGTGCCCTGTGCTTGCCGGGCCACGGTGACGGTGCCGCGGGAGTGCGCTGGCATGCATGAGCCACGCGGCGAGCTAGGGAGAGTTGGGAGGCGCTGGATGGCGTAGCGAGCTGGCTCAGGCCCTCGCTGGCCGCCGCGGGTGGTTCTGCCACCGCAGATGCAGCCAACGCCGGTGATGCTCGTCGCCACCGACGCCTGCACCCGTCCAAGAGGACGTGTGGTGCTCTGGCCAGGGAGGAGAGGCCGTGCACAACGCGCCAGGGCGCACTGTGGATAGGTGACAACTCTCTGACGAGAACGACACTGAACTTCTCTGAATCTCTGAATTGTGCATAGTAACAGTGTCGGCCAAGTGTTCGACGAAATGATTTTGGCATGAGGAGAATTCTCCTTGAGCTGATTTTTGGTGGGGTGGCCTCTCATTATTGCATCTGGGTGCTGCCTGAATTTTGGTAGAATTTTTGGAGAAGAGAAGATATGAATTTCACCAAATTTGACAAATCTGGTCCAAACTTGCAGAGGCTGAAACTTGAAAATTTTGAAAATAGGAGGAGTGGATCTTGATGGTTCTAGGTTGTAGGTGCTAAAGACTAACCAGAGGAGTTGGTTTGAGATCAAAACTCAAACGCATTCAGGAACCTGCTGTGCAAATCACCTAGGCTTAGAATAAATGACAAAAATGATTTGAGGAATAAAACAAATGGAATAAAATCCAAAAATGGGTTGGACCTGTTGGGACAGAATAATTGGATTGCCCTAAAGTGAAGGGAGGGGTTTTGGGAGGTTTTACCACATGAGGCATGGTAAAACCATGGGTGGTTTTGAAATGAAAGAAGCCCCAAAACTCATAGGGTTTTCTCTTAAAGAAAATAAATCCCAAAAAATAAATTTGAGAAGGTGTCAAACAGAAGAAAGGTTTTTAATAACCAGACACCAGGGTTGAAGAAGATACAAAAAATAAAATCCTTGCCAAGGGGAAAAAGTTTTGAGAGGGAAGTCTTTGGGAAGAATTTAAATGACCTTCTTCAAACCCAACATAGCTTTTGCTGAAAACCAAATAAATTTTTTTGGATTGTCACAACACCTACCCCCTTAGGAAAAATCTCGTCCCCGAGATTTCAGCTGATCCTCAAATAGGTGTGGGTGCTCTGTCCGAAGAAAATCCTCTCTTTCCCAAGTGGCTTCACTCTCGGTGTGATTGCTCCACTGAACTCTGAAAAATTTGATGGTTTTCTGTCGGGTCCTTCTTTCAGACTCCTCTAATATTTTTACTTGATGTTCCCGATAGGTGAGGTCTGGTTGCACGTCAATGTTTTCCTGGGATACTTGCTTTTCTGGGTTTCTTACACACTTCCTCAACTGCGAGACGTGGAACACGTCGTGGATATCGGATAATTCTTCGGGTAAGTCTAGCTGGTAGGCTACCGTGCCTCTTCGTACCACTATACAGAATGGTCCGATGAATATTGGTGCTAGCTTTCCCTTGATCTTGAATCGTTGCAGGCCTCTCATAGGAGATACTCGTAGGTACACAAAATCACCGGGTTCAAAACTGATTCCATGATGTTTCTGATCGTAATAACTCATCTGTCGGCTTTGAGCTGTCTTGAGTCGGTCCCTGATTAGCTTGACCTTTTCCTCGGCTTCTTTGAGCATGTCTAGGCCGAAGATACGGCTGTCTCCGGTCTCTGACCAATTTAGCGGGGTATGACATCAACGCCCGTACAAGGCTTCAAATGGTGCCATTTGCAGGCTGGCCTGGTAACTGTTGTTGTATGCGAACTCTGCGTATGGCGAGCTGTCCTCCCAACTGGTTCCATAAGTGAGGACACATGCTCTCAGCATGTCTTCTAGAATTTGGTTTACGCGTTCATTTTGTCCGTCTGTCTGGGGGTGGTATGCTGTACTGAAAGCTAGTTGGGTTCCCAGAGGCTGTTGCAGGTGATCCCAAAATCGGGAGATGAATTGAGTGCCTTTGTCCGATATTATAGTCTTTGGAACTCCATGTAGGCAGACGATACGAGAAAGATAAAGCCTGGCAAGCTTCTGAGTGGTGTGGGTTGTCTTTACGGGGATGAAGTGTGCTACTTTAGTCAGTCTATCTGTGATGACCCATATGGCATCATGTCCGTGCCGTGACCGAGGTAGCCCAATAATAAAATCCATTCCAATTTCATCCCATTTCCACTCGGGTATCTTATTTGGTTGTAATAGTCCGGCCGGTTTCTAGTGCTCGGCCTTGATGCGTTGACATGAGTCACAACATGCGATGAACGTGGCTATGTCCCTTTTCATACCGTGCCACCAAAATGTTTGTTGAAGATCCTTGTGCATTTTTGTTCCTCCTGGATGGATCGAATACGGAGCGGTGTGGCCTTCAGCTAAAATTTGCTATTTAAGGTCCTTAATATTTGGTACGCAAAGTCTATCTTCGTAGCACTCTATTCCCTGCTCATCGATAACAAATTCTGAGGCCTTGCCCAAACTCACTTTCCGTTTTATGCCATCAATGCTGGGTGTCCATGCTGAGCCTCTTTAACCTTTTCAATCAGGGTAGGCTGTATTTCTAAATTTGACACACTGCCTTCGGTGACCACCATCAAGTTGAGTTTAGCAAAATCCTACTGAAATTCAGGTCTCAGGTTTGGTAGGCGGTCATTGTTCGGACTGGGATTCTGACTTAGGGCATCTGCCACTACATTTGCTTTTCCTGGATGATAGTGGATTCCAACATCATAATCCTTTACTAATTCCAACCAGCGTCGTTGCCGTAAATTGAGCTCCGGTTGTGTGAAAAATACTTGAGACTTTTATGGTCCGTGTATATTTCACAACGATTTCCAAGTAAAAAGCGTCTCCATTCCTTGAGTGCATGAATGACTGCTGCTAACTCCAGGTCATGAGTAGGATAATTTTCCTCATGCTTGCGAAGTTGTCTGGAAACATACGCGACTACCTTGCCTTCTTGCATCAATACGCATCCGAGGCCCTTCCGGGATGCGTCACAATACTCCTCAAAATTTTTGTGTATGTCTGGCACAATTAATACTGGTGCCGTTGTTAATTTCCTTTTTAGTTCTTGGAAACTTTTCTCGCAAGCTTCCGTCCATTCAAACTTCTTGTCTTTCTTGAGTAGCTGCATCATTGGCTTTGCTATAGTGGAAAACCCTTCAATAAATCTTCGGTAGTAACCTGCCATTCCCAAGAAACTACGTATGTCTATTACGTTGGCTGGTGGTTTCTAGCCAAGTACGGCCTTGACTTTTTCCGGGTCTACAGCAATACCTTCTTGGGTCAGTACGTGGCCTAGAAAACCTACTTGCCTTAGCCAAAATTCACACTTGCTGAACTTGGCGTACAATTGATGTTTCCTAAGTTCTCCTAGTACAATTCTGAGATGTTCAGCGTGCTCTTCTGGTGTCTTGGAGTATATCAGAATATCGTTGATGAATACCACAAAAAACTTGTCCATAAACTTCATAAATACTTTGTTCATGAGGTGAACAAAATATGCGGGTGCGTTCGTTAGTCCAAATGGCATTACTGTGAACTCATATAGTCCATATCTGGAGGTGAAGGCTGTTTTGGGAATATATTATGTTCGTACTTTTAACTGATGGTGTCCCGACCTTAAGTCAATTTTCGAGAATACCTTGGCCTGAGCGAGCTGATCAAATAAATAATTTATCCGTGGCATCGGATATTTGTTCTTGATTGTGACCATGTTAAGTGCTCGATAGTCTATGCACAATCTTAGTGTTCCATCCTTCTTTTTGGCAAATAAAATTGGTGAACCCCAAGGTGAGGAGCTGGCCCGTATATATCCCTTGTCCAGTAATTCTTTTATTTGCTTCTTCAATTCTAACAATTCGGATGGTGCCATTCTGTATGGTTTCTTGTATATGGGGGCGGTTCCGGGTGCTAGCTCAATGCTGAATTCTATCTCTCGGACTGGTGGCATGCCTGGTAGTTCCTCGGGAAATACGTCTGGAAATTCACACACTACTGGAACCTTGCTTAATTCAGAAATATCCACTTTGTTGAATCTCGGTTGCCGGGATATTTTTCTCTCTTTGGCTGAAACTCTTATTGTCTTCCCCTGGTGGTGGGTGAGAATTACGGTCCTGTTGAAACAGTCAATAAAACCTTTGTTGGTGGTTAACCAATCCATCCCCAAGATGACATCCAATCCTTTATTTTCCAACACAATAAGGTTGGCGTGGAACTTCAATCCTTCAAACTCAATAATCACACCTTGGCAGTAACTCTGAGTAACTTGCTTAATCCCAGGGGACTTGATGATCATGGATTTTTCCAAGGGAAGCATCGAAAAATTATTTTGCAAAGGAAAACTTTTCGAAATGAATGAGTGAGAAGCTCCAGAATCAAACAAAACCATGGCAGGTATTGTGTTGACAGGGAACGTACCGAGTACGATATCCGGGGCATTCTGTGCTTCCTCTCTGGTCACGTGGTTCAGATGACCCTTCCTGTGGTTGTTATTGGGGTTGAAATTGTTGCGCTTGGGCGCTGAATTATTGCCACCATTGTTCGGCTTTGGGGTCGAGTTCCTTGGCTTGGGGCACTGCTTGGCATAGTGCCCTTCTTCTCCACAAGCGTAGCAAGTGACGCCTGGGCGATATGTGAACTCCTTGTCCCTTGCATGGAAATTCTTGACTGGGCGCGAGACGTTGCTCGTGGGTTTGTGTGTCCCACCTTTCTGAAAATCTGTCTTGCTTCGGTGGTTGCGAGCAAGATTAGTCTGGTCCCTTTTGCTTGAGGAAATCCTCCAAGCTGTGTCTCTCATTTTCCAAGGTAATGGCCTTATCCACTAGTGTTTTAAAATCTGGGAAGGTGTGCACAACCAGCTGGCACTTAAGCGCGGGCGCCAGACCGTCTAGGAATTTTTCCATCTTCTTGCTTTCAGTCATACGCTCCTCGTTGGCGTAGCGAGACAACAAAGTAAACTGACTGTTGTATTCTGACACCGTCATGGTCCTTTGTTTGAGGTCATCAAATTCTCTCTTCTTGATCTTCATAAGACTTTTAGGAATATGGCCCCACGAAAACCTTCTTTGAAATCCTCCCAGGTTATATTATTTTCGTTAGGGTGCATGTGTACAAAATTTTCCCACCACGATGCAGCTGCTCCAGTGGGATAGTGCGGTGCATATAGCACTTTCTCCAGATCTGAACACTGTGCAATAATTAATTTTCTTTCCATGTCTCGAAGCCAGTCCTCGGCCTCAAGAGGTTTGTCAGTATGAGAAAATGTTTGGGGGACACGTCTCCTGTAGCTCAGATAATTTTGATTGCTGCTGATACTGTCCACGGTGATTTCCCATATTGATGACTTGGTTCATCATTTCCTGATGTTGTTGCTGACTTTGCTCATAAAGGCGGCACATTTGGGAAAGTGCTGTTTCACTGTCCTGTTGACTTGACTGCCCCTGTGTGAAATCGTTGCTTGGTTGTGTGCCATAATTTTCCTCTGGCGGAGTTGGCATGGAGCGCGTCCAAGGACGACACATTTTTCACTCTGGTGATAAATTTTGTGAAACTCATAAGAAAGGGAAATGAGTCGAAAAAAATCAATAAATGCACAAAGACGGGAAAAATTTTAAATGCTCCAGGATTTTTTTTAAGATAATAAGCGGTTACGTACGGAGAAGGACTGCTCATTACATATCTTACACGCAAGCAGTAATTATACAATACATCACTCAGGATATGCGTACAATATCCTGACATGTTATTTAGGCTAGTGCACTTCTCCAGTTCCTACATGATGCGCAAACAAGCTACTTCTCACAACCTATGTACATATAAACATATCGTACAAGACGGTACATCGCAAGTCGGCTAAGCATACTCAGTCGGAGATGGTGAGGATCTCCTTTGCCCTGCCGAGGGTGAGGCGCGGTGAGGCTGGGGACTCAACCTCCTCCTTTCTAATAGGCTCCAGACGTGAAGGGCTGCGCTGAGCAGATGGAGCGGGCGCCATAGGCGGAGTAACACGAACAGGAGTGGGCGCAATGGGTGGTGCAGAGCGGACTGGAGTGGGCACAATGACTTGGTTGAATTCCTAGGTGGTAGGCAGACGATGAGCAGTGGCGAGAGTGGTAGGTGCATAAGATGCTGAGGACGAGACGAAAGTCAGTGGCGGAGCGGTGTGCAGGAGCTCCCTCGTATTGGCGGCACAGCCATGGACTGAGTCCATGCGGGCAGCCACGAAGTCGTCCACCAGGTTGTCGAAGGCTGCCTCCAGAGCCCGGAGGTACTCGATAAGCATCCCAAATGCCTCGTCTCGCTCTCCTCTGGGGCAAGAAAATGTGTAATGACAGGTGTATGGCACGTGGCATGGAAGGTAGCAGTAACGACGAGTCTTCATCGCAGGAAGGACATCCCTGAGACGAGCTATCGCCTCATGGGCTGCCATCTGCATAGCATGCTTCTCCGTAGGCATGGCCCTTCCCACGTACCAGAAGCGGCGTAACTCAACACGCCCTCCCTTGAATTGCACCGCGGCCTGGTGCATGGTCAGACTGTCGTTAATCTTGTGCTGATAGAGTGTGAAGACAGGGCGCACTGATGGCCCCATCGCGACTTGGATGATGAAGGTGAGGAGCTTGACGAACCCATCAGGCACGTTGGCGAACATCTGTGACTCGCAGTTGTTGTCAGCCATCTACAAAAGTAGGCCGAAATTCTGAGTGGTCAGGTCATAAATTTATGTTGACTGTCAGAAAATGACTACATTTGCAAAAATATGAATTAGCTCTATAATGCTAATAACCGATTAGCGATCGCGCCTAGTGGCTTCCTACAGTCAGCCTGGCTCTGGTACCAAGCTTGTCACGACCGGTTTTCCAATAAAATACTTATTGAGAAACCGATCTTTTTAGTCCAGTATGAGGAAAATTCTCCTGACTGGTAGGCAAAATCTTGATACAATAAGCCAGTAGCATTAAATATATTACAGGGTCGAGCTGGGATGCTCAACATTTTATTACAAGCACGCCAATAATTATACATAATGGCGGATATGGCACAATGGTGTGGGGTGGCTTAATACTGACTCGAGATAAACGTGGTGGTGGAATATCACAATGGAGTGGATAACATGACTCCTAAACTGGCAGTTCATCGAGCATCGAGGTGAGGCTCGATGAATTTATTTGGGTAGCGGAAGCGGATATAACACAGTGACCAAATCCAGGGTCGCACGAGACTGACTGGGACTCCTCTAGGCGTCGGACTCGCTATCGAACTCTTCATCCAAGAAATCGCCTTCGTCAGCATCTGGCCAAATCAACAAGCCAGGTGAGTACTTTGAAAGTACTCGCAAGATAGTTCGGACGTAAGATATAACAAATGCATGCATGGATGTGTCATGAGCAATTAGTAATGCACATTCAAATGATGAACTTGCACGACATTATTAGTAAAAAGGAAGTCAGGAGGTAGTCCTCCCGAAATCCACAAAATAACTAAAAACCGATCGGGTGTCTGAAGCGACGCCTCGAAGGGTGAACAAATAAATAATCGTGTCGCAGTCGGGCGTCTAAGCTACACCACTTAAAGGGCTTATATTGAAAAGTAAAGGACTTGCATGCCACAGTCGGACGTCGGAATGACATCACAGAAAGGGCTTATATCAAAAATAAATAACAAGCGTGCCACAGTCGGACGTCTGAGCAACATCGCAGAAAGGGCTTATATCAAAAGTAAATAACAAGCGTGCCACAGTCGGACATCGGAGCGACATCGCAAAAAGGGCTTATATCAAAAGTAAATAACAAATATGCCACAGTCGGACGTCTGAGCGACATCGCAGAAAGGGCTTATATCAAAAGTAAGTAACAAATATGCCACAGTCGGACGTCTGAGCAACATCGCAGAAAGGGCTTATATCAAAAGTAAATTACAAGCGTGCCACTGTCGGACGTCTGAGCGACATCGCAGAAAGGGCTTAAATTCATTATTAAACTCACAAAATATGATACTCATGAGAAATATTCAACACATAGTAATAAACGGGTTAGTCCATCCACAGGAATAAACATTTAACCGGACTTGACACTCACGTGGTTCTTCGGAGTTTTTGTCACTGAGACTGACACTTGACAGAATAAAATGAACACAATACTTGGACATGGATAAGATGATTCGAAGGATTTTTGACTCTGCAGAGTTTGTACTAAATTTCGCACAGCCAACGGATTTCCGTAGTCACGAGGACTAGTTCCGTTTATGGTATTTTGGAAGAAACACATCTAACCAGTACACACCCATTCCACCTTACGATGCTACGAATCACCCTAGGCAGCGTTCAAGAAAAACTTTGAGACGGGGAGATCACAATCTCGAATAGCATGGGATCAAATTTATATACGCGCGCTCTAAGGGGTGCCCCCCTCTCGGTCCCAACCGGAAACACCCATGCCCCTGACCAGATGATAGGCTTTAATCCAGGGCCATGGAACCCTCATCCCGGCCTCTCAATTTGGTGTGTACCAGGAAAGCGGTTTGCAACTTACTAAGCCATATCCCTTGCGGAGAACATGTGGTAGTACGGGAAGGGAAAATGGACGGGAACTGGACTGATTCATGTTGACACTAGAGTCAAATAGTCTGGCATAAGACTGGCATGCTACAACACTGCCATCTTACCCATTCTCATGCCATCACATGGCCATGCAAACTCATATCCAACAACTTATGGCTTTCCGAGACTTACTTGCCAGAACTTTGTATGTAATATGTCATTCATCGAGATGCTCATAAACATGCCATGAAACTACTTAATGCAAACATGCCAAGACACTCATCATATCAAAACTTCAAACATGCTTGCCTGGTTCGGAGTAGTCGGAGTCTAGCTTGGCGAGGTTCGTGGTGCCGTCACCTCCTTCGGTATCTACGGTATAAAGAAACATACGCACTAACGTAAATACCGTGAGGTGCACAAAAGTATTCCAAATATTTTTCAAATAAATCTGATAAAAAACTAGACAAAATTTTAAAGAGGACAGAAAAAAATCAATCAAAAATCCTTCTCTGTTTAAAAGTTATAAGAGTTTTAATCCAGGGACCTTTTTGTAATGAAACAGAAACTTCTCAGGGGGCTAAGCAGAAAAGTCCAGAAAACGCTTCAGACTGAAGGCGTATTTGCCCGAATACGTTTTCAGAAAACGGTTCGAAAAAAAGAATAGAGAGGCTGACAGCGGGTCCCACCTATCAAGTTTGAAAAATCAAACGGGGAGGCAGAGCTGGTCGGCGCCCGAGAGCTGCGGTGGTCGCCGGCGGCGATCCACGGTGAGGCAGGGGGATTGGGTGGTACCTACGTGCTCAGCATGTCCTTCCGCGTCGGTGGGTGGTGGTGGTGGTCATCGGCGAGCACTACATTGACGGCGACCCTTGCTTCGGTGGACGGCGGCTCGGGTGGAGATGGATCTCGCCGGGGAGTGCTGCGGAGACCAAATTGAAGTGGGGGGTTAGACTTCTGGGTGCTTGAGGATATTGCTGACGAGATTTGGGCGTCGGGGACAGCCTCACCGGAGTGAATCGAGGTGGTGGCCGAGGCGGAACGGGGCGGCCGGAGTTGGGGGAGGAGACCTCCTCGAGGTCCTCCTAGTGGCCTGGCGGGGTGTTGGTGAGGTGTAGAGGTGTGCGTGCTCGAGGGCGAGCTCGGGGTTCCTTTTTATAGGCGATCCGAGGCGATGGTCATGAACGGAGTTCTCCGGCGAAGGTTACGGCGGTGCAGGGCTTGGTTGGGGAGGTTTAGGGGGTTGAGCGTCATCGTGGAGGTCCACTGGTTCCATTTAGATGGTAAACGAACTTGGACTAGGAGCTTAGGGGTGGGTTCGACGAAACGGGGTGGCGCGGGCCCGTCGGCGGTAGAGGGCGTGCCCTGTGCTTGCCGGGCCACAGCGACGGTGCCACGGGAGTGCGCTGGCATGCATGAGCCACGCGGAGAGCTAGGGAGAGTTGGGCGGCGCTGGATGGCGTAGCGAGCTGGCTCAGGCCCTCGCTGGCTGCCACGGGTGGTTCTGCCACCGCAGATGCTGCCAACGCCGGCGATGCTCGTCGCCACCGACGCCTGCACCCGTCCAAGAGGACATGTGGTGCTCTGGCCAGGGAGGAGAGGCCGTGTGCAACACGCCAGGGCGCACTGTGGATAGGTGACAACTCTCTGACGAAAACGACACTGAACTTATCTGAATCTCTGAATTGTGCACAGTAACAATGTCGGCCAAGTGTTCGATGAAATGATTTTGGCATGAGGATAATTCTCCTTGAGCTGATTTTTGGTGGGGTGACCTCTCATTGCATCTGGGTGCTGCCTAAATTTTGGTAGAATTTTTGGAGAAGAGAAGATTTGAATTTCACCAAATTTGACAAATCTGGTCCAAACTTGCAGAGGTTGAAACTTGAAAATTTTGAAAATAGGAGGAGTGGATCTTGATGGTTCTAGGTTGTGGGTGCTAAAGACTAACCAGAGGAGTTGGTTTGAGATCAAAACTCAAACGCATTCAGGAACCTGCTTTGCAAATCACCTAGGCTTAGAATAAATGACAGAAATGATTTGAGGAATAAAACAAATGGAATAAAATCCAAAAATGGGTTGGACCTGTTGGGACAGAATAATTGGATTGCCCCAAAGTGAAGGGAGGGGTTTTGGGAGGTTTTACCACATGAGGCATGGTAAAACCATGGGTGGTTTTAAAATGAAAGAAGCCCCAAAACTCATAGGGTTTTCTCTTAAAGAAAATAAATCCCAAAAAATAAATTTGAGAAGGTGTCAAACAGGAGAAAGGTTTTTAATAACCAGACACTAGGGTTGAAGAAGATACAAAAAATAAAATCCTTGCCAAGGGGAAAAAGTTTTGAGAGGGAAGTCTTTGGGAAGAATTTAAATGACCTTCTTCAAACCCAACATAGTTTTTGCTGAAAACCAAATAAAAAATTTTGGAGTGTCACATCGGCTGCACGACGTCCAGAAGTTCACTGGGTGCCTGGCCTCGGTTAGCCGGTTCCTAAGCCGGCTGGGCGAGAGGGCGCTCCCCCTGTACCAGCTGATGAAGAAGACAAGCCCTTTCGAGTGGAACGGCAAGGCATACGAGGCCTTCCAAGACCTCAAGCGGATGCTCTCCACAGCACCAGTCCTGGTCGCGCCGACCGACAAGGAGCCGCTGTTGTGCTACATAGCCGCGACCTCGCGGGCGGTCAGCACGGTGCTGGTGGTCGAGCGACCAGAGAAGGGCAAGATCCAAGCCGTCCAGCGGCCAGTCTACTACCTGAGCAAAGTGCTCTCCATTTCCAAGCAGAACTACCCGCATTACAAGAAGATGTCTTATGGTGTGTACCTCACCGCCAAGAAGCTGAAGCAGTACTTCCAAGAGCACGTCGTCACCATCGTCAGCACGGCGCCTACCGGAGAAATCATCAGGTGCCGGGACGCCTCTGGCCGGGTCGCCAAGTGAGCGATCCAGCTAGCCGGCCAGACCATCCTCTACGCGCCCGCACAATGATCAAGTCTCAGGCCAGAGCTGATTTCCTCATCGACCGGACCGAGACACAGTATTTTCTGCCTCCTCCCGACTCGATGCATTGGTGCATGCACTTCGACGGGTCCAAGATGCGACTCGGCTTAGGGGTCGGCATCGTACTATCATCTCCGAAGGGCGACCGGCTTCGCTACGCGCTCCAGATCCACTTCGCCGCCTCCAACAACGTCGCCGAGTACGAAGCCCTTGTGCACGGCCTCCGGCTTGCCAAGGAACTCGGCGTCCGGCGCATCCTGTGCTACGGCAACTCGGACCTGGTGGTGCAGCAGTGTTCCGGCGAGTGGGACGCCCGCGACTCCAACATGGCAAGCTACCGCTTCCTCGTCCAGAAGCTGTCCGGATCCTTCGAGGGCTGCGAGTTCCTCCACATCCCGCGCGTGGAGAACGAAGCAGCCGACACGCTCGCCAAGATCGCCTCGTCACGACAAGCCATCCCGTTCGGCGTCTCCCTCGAGAACATGCGCAAGCCGTCCGTCAAGCCATCGCCGGACTCCGAGTCCATTCACGTTCCAGACGACTCGGCTGCGCCCCAAGTCAGCCCGGGGGCTGCTGAACCCGGCCCAGGGGCTGCTCAGCTCGACCCGGCCACCATCATCCTGGACCCGACCGTCGTCATCCCCAACCCGGGGGCTGCTCAACCCGGCTCGGGGGCTGCCGACCCGGAACCCATCCTGGTGGCCGTCGTGATCGCAGCTCCATCTTGGGCTCTCCCGATATCGGAGTTTCTGGAGAACGGGGTTCTCCCCATGGAAGAGATCGAGGCTCAGCAAATTCAGCGTCGGGCGTCCGCCTACAGCATCATCAACAATGAGCTCGTCAAGCGCAGCTCTACTGGCGTGTTCCAGTGCTGTGTCGAGTAGGATCACGGCTTAGACATCCTCCTCTACTTTCACCAGGGCGAGTGCGGGCACCACGCCGCATCACGATCCTTGGTGGCCAAGGCGTTCTGCCATGGTTTCTATTGGCCCACGGCCCTCAAAGACGCTGAGTCGCTCGTTTTGAAATGCGAAGGGTGCCAACGCTTCAGCAAACGCAGCCACCAGCTGGCGTCAGCACTCCGCACCATACCGATCGCCTGGCCCTTCGAGGTCTGGGGACTCGACATGGTGGGACCATTCAAAACCGCTCGAGGCGGCATGACGCACTTACTAGTGGCAGTGGACAAGTTTACCAAGTGGATCGAAGCAAGACCTATCAAGAAATTGCATGGGCCAATAGCCGTCCGATTCATCAAGGACATAGCGGTGTGCTACGGCAATGCCGAACAGCATCATCACTGACAACGGCACCAACTTCGTCAAGGCCCGCTCGAGCAATACTGCTCCGTCTCCGGCATCCGCCTCGACCTGGCCTCCGTGGCACATCCGCAGTCCAACGGGCAGGTCGAGCGGGCCAATAGACTCATTCTGTCCGGCATCAAGCCGCAACTCGTCGAGCCACTCATCCGTTCACCCGGCAGCTGGCTTGACGAGTTGCCAGTGCTACTCTAGAGCCTGCGCACAATGTCGGATCGGTCGACCGGGTTCACCCCGTTCTTCCTTGTCTACAGATCCGAGCTGTCATCCCGACCGACGTCGAGTTCGACTCGCCGCGCGTCGCGATGTACACCGAAGCCGAAGCAAGAGAGGCGCGTGAAGACGGCCTCGACCTACTCGAAGAAGCGCGCCTTCTGGCACTTAGCTGATCGGTTATCTACCAGCAAGGCCTAAGGCACTAGCACAAGAACAAGATCAAGCCTCTCGCATTCCGCGAAAGTGACCTCGTCCTCCGACTCGTCCAAAAGCAGGTAGGCCGGCACAGGCTGTCCTCTCCATGGGAGGGCCCGTTCATCGTCAGCAGAGCCCTGCATGACCGCAACGCCTACTACCTCATCGACGCGCGCAAGTCAAAGAAGCGCAAGAAGGACACCGCCGGCGAAGAAATGACCCGGCCATGGAACACGGAACTCCTCCACCCGTTTTACAGTTAGCCGCACGAGTGTATGTATCGTCGCCTTTTGTAAACGCATGAAACTACGGGGTCCCCGAACGAAACTCGGGGGCTACCTTTTGCCGACCAATTTATTGTGTCCATATTTATCTGCATCACTTTACCACTGAAGCCGGCCGCCGGCTCGACTCGCTCGACCCTGGGGCTCGGGGGCAGGCCGACTCGGTCACCACCCCGCCGCCTTACTTGGTGATTCCTGACAAAGTTGGGACGCCGCGGTCCCCCACTTAGCCCTAAAACCGCAGTTCCAGCTTTGGTAGTCGGCGGGCAAGCACAACGGGCCAAAGCTCCTTTACGATTCATACACTAAGTCAAAGGCCACCGGGTCGACCGACCCGGCCCGTCACTCATCAGATAAGTAGCCGCACGACCGGCTGCTCGCCAACCGGCCAAGCCGGATTACCGCCAGCCGGCCTAGTGGGTGTTTCGCTCTCACTCAACGTTTCTAAGGACCCAAGTCCTGCGTGCTCCTCTCAAAGAATCGAACCCTTTGTCACGGACCGGAGCCTCGGCGTCTGACTTGTGGGGGGGAGGTTTCAGACAGGAGAAGCGCATGAAATCGGTTCGAAAAAGCCGAAGGCAAAGAGCAAAAAAGCACTCACAACACTCACACACAAATATTTAAAACAAAGGCCCATGGCCCGAGTTCATTACACCCTAAAACAACCCCAGTGGGTGGGTGGACCTGCTACTTAACATATTCTACGTAAAGTATCTCAGGCATCTCCAGTGCCGCATCGCGACGACGATGGCCCTCCTTTGACGGCTTCCGGGTCCGGCGTGACACCGGTGTCCTCCTCGGTATCCGCGTCACCGTAGACGCCCGTCTCCTCCGAGCTCCCCTCCGGGTCACGGAGAAGCAAGCGTAGTCATCGCCATCCACGACCCTGACGCCTTCCGTCCGCTCCGAATGGAACTCGTCGTGGAAGGCGAACTCGGCGATGTAGCTGGCCCCGGAGGCGATCCGGCCAGCTTGCTCCTGCAGCAACTGCTCCGAACCAGCGCGCTGACCCATCAGCGCGTCCAGCTGAAGATCCGGATGCCAAGACAGCAAAAACCGCAGCGCCATCTCGGCACCGGCACGGACGGCGGAAACACGCCACTCGCCAAGATGGTCCGGACCCGCCTCCAGCCAGCGCGCCAGGCGTGAGAAGCTGTGCGGATGGATGGAGTCCAGCCACAGGGCGACCGTCATCGCGGTGCCGGCCTGGGACAGCCGCTCCATCTGCGTCCCCAGGGCCCGCAGGCGGGCCTCTGTAGCGGCAATGATCTCCGGGAAGGTCCAGTCCGTCCGCGGATCCGTCCCAGACCCAACAACGCCGATCAGGTCACGCTGGTAGCGAACGGCTTCCTCCGCTAGCCGCTGCGTCTCCGGGAAGGCCCCTGCCATCAAAGAAGAAGAAAGATTAGAAGAACAAACAAGGAAGAAAAACCGGATCCCGACCTGGCAAAATTACAAGAAGCAGCACTTACTAGAGAAGGACTCTTCCAGGTGCTGCGCCTCGAGCAACGTACCACGCCGCTCCCGCTCCACGACCCGGTCGCGCTCCCCGAGTGCCTTCTCCAGATCAGCCACCTTAGCAAGGGCAGCCTTCAGCTCGGCGTCCTTGTCTTCGGCTGCCTTCTCAGCCGCCTCCCGACGACGAGTCTCGTCCTGACGAGCCTCCTCGGCCACGGCGGCCTGCTCCCGCAGGCGATCCACCTCGGCCTGGAGCCAGCCCTTGTCGTCGACCAGCCGACCGTGCTGTTGGTCCGCCTCGGCTAGGGCCTATTGCGTCTCCAGCACCTTGGCGGCCTCCGCCTTCAGAAGCTCCACCTCGGCCTCGAGGCGGCTCTTGTGACCCGCCAGCTGCTCATGTAGCCGGTTGGCCTCGTCAAGAGACCGCCGGGCCGCGGCCACCTCCGCCCTCGCCTGCGCCGCCTCGGCGCCAAGGCGGCCGGCGTCAGCAACAGGCCGGTCATAATGATGACCAGCCCGGAGAAGCCTGGTCCACCAAGACAGCACCTCGGCTGCAAAGAAAAAGAATTCAGCTGAAGAAAAAAAAGACAAGAGTTAAGATTTGGCCCAACTGTTACACAGTTGGCCCGAATCTCGGGGGCTACACCAAGTGGGTGCGCTAGTGCGCCCCCACTAGAAAAGAGCATGAACGTACCTGCGGCGACGTGAAGCTCCTCCTCCTTGGCAGCGAGCTGCTCCTTGAGCTCCCGATGTTTGCCCAGGAGCCGGTTGAAGGCGGCAACCCAGAAAGTGTCAAGATGCTGAAGAAGACAGAAGTCAGAACAAGGCCCGGCGATCTAAAAATTCGACACAACTACTACGTAGTTGGTCCGAACCTCGAGGGCTACACCCAGTGGGTGCGCTGGCGCGCCCCAAGAAGTTACAAGAAAACGAAGAATAAGGACTTACCAGGATGGCACGCTCGCGGCCACTCCGTCTCGGCCTAGGCGAAGGCCTCAAGCCGCTCCGTCCGGCCTCGCAAGCGGCGGCTGACGGCATCCAGCGCCGCCTCCTCCTGGGTCTGGGGCCCGAAGACGGCTGCGCCCCTGCTCCGCGTAGGCTGCGGCACGATGGCTCGGCGCCCGCCCTGCTGGGGCACCAAGGCGTGCCCCCCGCTGGCCGCTTGCGACATGGCCAGCACCTCCTCCGATGCCCCTTCCAGCGCCAACGGCGATCTGACGCCAGGACGCCCTGCGTCGCCACCTCAGGCACCGCCGCCCCGCGGTGCCTCCTCCATAGCTGACGGCGCCTCCGGCGCCGCCGCCTGCTGTGCCTCCTCCATGATGCCGCCGCATCCACCACCATCAGCCCCTGCGCGCTCGACCATGTCGGCTCGTGTCGTTGTATCGCCCCCCACCCCCACGACCTCCTAGTCGAGGATCACCGCCTCAGCCCGGCCCCCACGGCCGCACTCCCTCACCGACGACGGTTCAAAAACAGTCGCCGCCACCATCGTGCCCTCCGGCATCTCTTGCCAGGCCGGCTCCACGCCAGATCGCGCCCATGCCGCCGCCGCGTCAGTCCAAGCCTGGACCAACGCCGCCTCCAGCTCCGCCTCGGCCCGGTTCCTGTCCCACCAGGCTAAGGCCTCGGCGTCGTCCGGATCCAGGTTGAGGTCCAAGTCGCCTCGCCCCTCCTCCCCGGCCATCACGGCAAGGTCAGACCGGCTCCTGCGGAACGCGGTCCCTTCAACGGCCGCGGCCTCTGCCGCCGCTCTCGCCAGCGCGATGGGCGACCTGAAGAAGAAGGAAAAATAAGCCAAAGAAACTAGAAATCCAGGCGCAAGCACGAAATAAAGCTTACCCCGTCAAGACCGGGACCGGGATCGGCCTCCCGCGCTTCTTCTTGGCCGGCCTCCCGGGCTCGGCCGGGTCCGCCGTGCGCTTTGATCCGCAAGGTCGCGGCGCGACGCTGTCCTTTCCATGCGTGCGGCTCGGCGCCGCCCCATGCGAAGATCCGGCCCCGCCCGCGTCGCCGCCTCCCCCGCCCAATGCCGCTACACCAGCAACCGGCATCAGCGTCGCCTTCAGCGCGACACGAGCAACAATTCAAGATGAAACGAAGAAGGAAACATGCAAGACTTACCGGCTCGGCGCATAGCGCCGGCGTCGAACTCGGCCACCTCCTCGCCGCCTTGGGCCGCGGGATCCTATGGTGCCACCGGCGCCACCTGCGATGGAGCCCGGCCGTAAGGATGCCGGATTGCGTTCAAGAGAACCTCCCGCGTCGCGTCGGGACGAACAAGAAGATGCGCGGCGGCGAAGTAAGGAGACCAGACGCTCGCCTGCGGCGCCGGGTTCGACTAGCTATACGGCGCCTTGCCGAATCGCCAATCCTCTCCAAGGTTGGCCTTGGAGATGTCGTTAACTCCGCGCGCGACCTGCTCCGCAGATAGGCACGTCGACCCCATCCGGTTGGGGTCCTGCAGGCCAATCATCTCACCGATGAGGCAGGAGTGCCTCTGAAGCGGGAGGACCCGGCGGGAGATGAACGCGGCAAGGAGATCCGTGCCGGTGAGCCCCTCCTGCGTCCTCATCACCGTCACTCGCTTGTAGAGGTTGGCGATCTCCTGCGGCGGGCGCCGGAGCGAGTAGCCCCAGTTCGTCTTCGCCCGCGGCGGCGCAATGACGAAGGGGGTAAGATTGATATGGTCCGCGCCATGGTTGCGGACGTAGAAGAAAGAATTCTGCCACTTCTTGGCAGAATCCTCGAGCGGAATCTTGGGGAAATCTGCCCCCGACCGCTTAGAGATGATGGTGATGCCGCAGTCGGCGAACTCCCCGGCCGACGGGCGCTGCTGCTTCAAGGAGAAGAAGTGCGCCCAGAGGTCGATCGTCGGCTCGACCCCCAGGTACCCCTCTCACAGGGTCACGAAGCCAGAGAGTTGGACGATGGCGCCGGCGCTAAGATGGTGCGGTTGAAGCCCGAAGAACTCCAAGAAGGCGCGGAAGAAGGTGCTCACTGGCAGCCCGAACCCGCGCTCGAAATGGGTAAGGAAGACAACGCGCTCCTGCCCCTCGGGTAAGGGCCTTTGCTCGTCGCGCGGCAGGCGGACGCCGATGTCCGTCTGCCGCGGCAAGCGCTGCGAAGCTCAAAGCTGCGTGATGTCCTCGGGGGTGACGTTGGAGCCCATCCAAGAGCCCGACGGTAGCGCCATGGATAGAAGCGGGAAGAAGAAGACGACCGACGGAGGAGGCTCTGCTCGGGGCTGCGGGCGCAGCTGTGCGTCGGTGGCAAAGAGCAGAGCATGAGCAGGGGGACAGGAGGGTGCGAGCGAGAACAGTGTCCGCCGCCCCCTTGCCCCCTCAATTTATAAGCCCCAGTTCAAACCTGGGGAGGTGGGATCGTCTGCATGCGCCCGTTCCACTACCCCGCAATAAGTGCGCACGTACGCGCGCACTAACGGCTCGGGGGAGTGCAACCGGCCCCCAGACGCCACAATAAATCCACGCGCATGGCCCAACGGTGTGCGGTGGCGGGCCCCTGGCCCGTCGCCCGGTCCCGTCACGCGCGTGGCCTGTCAGGCCCCTCCGACTTCCGGGCGCCATGTGGCTCCTACACGAAGCCCTAGGGGTGGCCTCAAGATTCGGCGAACTCCTCGGTTCCCGCCACGGCCGGGATGCCGCGATTCAGTTTTTGAGAAAACCGGCACACAGCAGGTGTTGCCGGACCCGGTGTTCGCGGAATCCACCTTGCCCAAGGGGGAAACTGCGAAGGCCCAGTCATTAGAAGACGGCGGACCTTCACAGATTCGGGGACTACTGTCAGGGGGATGAACCCCGGGCAAGCAACGGAACCCGGATCCTCTTCAAAAATAGCGGGGCCCGCATCGCCCCTCAAACCGGCATGCACTTGGCCGGGTTGCTCGACCCTGCAGGGCCTGCAACCCGGCCAAACTCTCCAACACGGAAAGGTATGTCAACCCGGCCGCAGCAACTGGCACAAGGCAACTCGACCCGGCGCAACCAAGACTTCCACGGCAAGCCAGCACCACCCGTGGCGTCCACGGCAACCCAGCCACAGGTCAGCTCCCGTCCCATCTAGGCCGTAGGATGGGACGAGACCCAAATCACCGATGAGCAAGGCAACAGTATTTCCACCATGCTTGTGGTCAGCCGGGGCGTGGCAATAGTGCCCCTCACCTACACGCTGACCAAGGCTGGCATGGCTACAGTGCTCCCGCCCTCACTGCTGATGACAGCAAGCGGCGGCCTGACGGAGAGCACTGTACACGACTCGACTCGGCCACGCCCTGAAGATCGACAAGACGGCACACAGTCCCCCTAGGCACGCGGGGCCTGCGCCTAGGGTAACCCGACGAACCACAAGCCCGCAAGCGGGACCCAGCTCGGAGTCCCGGGCACCGACGATACGGACCCACCGACTTGGCATATTACCATTGTAACCCCGGGTGGTTTGATCTATAAAACCCCCCAGGAACCCGCGCCCACAGGGGCATCGCATCATCGTATCGACATCACCATACAACACACAAAGACGAAAAGCAAGAAGCAGAAGCATAGGACTAGCCACCCAACAGCAGTACCGGAGAGAAGGAGCAGCCCAAGCCTTGGCCAGCTTCCTTCCTCCTCCATACAACTCCAGGAGCAACATTGTACTATCCATCATCTAACCAAAATCGGCAGGACTAGGGGTGTTATCTCTCCGGAGAGCCCCGAACCTGGGTATGTCCGGCGTCCCACGCCCGCGCATGCCAACCTCGCCTCTGGAGCCCACCAGCGCCCTCGAGCCTCCTCCTCTCTTTAGCCATCCCTTGGCATCTGTTGTGCACCCACCACGACACCACCTCTGTCATCGCCGCCCCGTCTCCCCCACCATCGGCACCGCCCCTCCGCCTTCTCCTTTGATGTTGTAGTGGATTCTTAGAATGAAAATGTTGTGTACATCAAAAATATTTTATGGTCTGTGTTTGCAAATCCATGTTTGTTGAATCATGTCTGTATAATTGTATTGGAAATTGCTAGCCTTTTTGGCTAGTATTTTTTTGGTTTTGGTTTGTAGGTATGCCTACGGTTAAACCGTCGGCATAGTTCTAGCTATGCCGACGGCCTAATAGTCAGCATATCCGCGCACAGGGAGATGCCAGGAGCTGCCACGTGGCACCTATGGCAGAGATATGCACAGGGCTTCTCAGGGCCTGCCACGTGGCAGAGATATGCCTACGGCAAAGCTGTCGGCATAGGGGGAAATATATGCCGATGGCTTTGCCAGAGGTGGCCACGTGGCAGAGGTATGACCGTCGGCATAGATTTTCGCCTATGCCGACGGCTTTGCCGTAGGCATACCTCTGCCACGCGGCGGCCCGAGATTCGTCAGCGCTTTTGACGGCTCCGTTTGTTGCCGTCAAGTGAAAATCACTGCCGACGGCTAAACTATGTCGACGACCAGAGGAAAGCCGTCGGCATAGGCCCCTATGCCGACGGCTAGACTTTGCCGACGGTCTGACAAGACTATGCTGACGGGGCTATGCCGACGGCAGCCGTAGGCATAGATGTATGCCAACGGGAAATGGCTTATGCCGACGGCCCAGGGCCGTCGGCATAGCTGGCGAGTCCGGTAGTGGTGGGCACGACGGCCTCGGCGAGAGGTGGAGGCGCGGCGGCCGCGGCGGGAGGTGGAGGCGGCGACCTCGACATGAGGTGGAGGCGCGGCGGCCGCGGCGGGAGGTGGAAGCGGCGACCTCGACGAGAGGTGGGCACGGGGGCCTCGACGAGATGTGGCAGCGTGGCAGACGCGGCGGGAGGTGAAGGCGGCAACCTCGGCGGGAGGTGGGAGGTGGAGTCGCGGACCTGGGGCAGATCAGTGACAGAGCCGCCGGATCGGACTGGCCTGGAGCAGAGAAAAACAACAACCACCGACAAAAAAAGCGATGGCAGCATGCGAGGTTGGATCAGGAGGCGAGTTGCAACGCAAAAAAAAAACTCTGAACCTAGGCTCGATGCAACTTGTACTAGTAGGAGGTCAAAGCCACCATATATATGATATACACGGGGATGCCAAAAGTCAAGAATACAAAAGGCCAAAGGCCACCATCAATCTTTCCCTAATCTTTACCTAATCTTTACCTAATAATAAAGAGAATTGGGTTTCTGGTCGTCCGTCATATAAATTGCCTCTAAAGTTGTCCCTATTTACCCACCATGCCACCAGTAAGTAATGAAAACGATTCGTTTTTTTTAAAAAAATCACCGTTAAATTTTGTTGTTATATCAACGACAATATAATTATATAACAGTTGCATGTAGCCAGCGCAGTGGCTAAGGCCAAAGCCCTACGCACGGGAGATCAGGGTTCGATCCCTGGTTGTTCCCTTTTTCTGCAATTACATAGCAGGCGCTAATGGGCCGGCCTGTAGTGATGCCCCTGTTTTTCTTTTGCTTTTTTTCTTTCTCATTTTATCTGTTTTTCTTTCTTTAAATTACTTTGGGATTGCCAAAAAAACAAATTTCAAAAAAGTTGCGAGTACTGAGAAAATATATAGATACATCATAAAATGTTTGTGAACTCAAAAAACATTTGAGAAATCATAAAAAATTCGTAATTTAAAAACAAAGTTGTTCGCATATTTAAAAAATTCAAGATTTAATATAAAATAAAATAAAATTTCTTGATTTTTAAAATATAATCGTGTATTCAAAACATATTTAGGAATTTGAAAACAATGTCCATGAAATGTTAGAAAATGTTCATAAAAATTAAAACTGATTCTTAAGTAACGAACAAACCAAACCGTCGCTTAGTTAGAGGTTTTATTAGGGTATCTGTAGAGGTTTTATTAGGGGGTCATAAAATGTTCATGATTAAAAAAATTGTTGGCATATTATAAAAAATCACAATTTGAAAAACAATGAAATAAAAAATGTTCATGATTTTAAAAAATACAATCGTGTATTCAACACATATTCGGGAATTTGAAAGCGATGTCCATGAAATTTTAGAAAATGTTCATAAAAATTAAAACCAGTTCTTAAGTAATGAACAGAACAAACCATCGCTTAGGTAGAGGTTTTATTAATGGATTAGGGGATCTGTAGAGGTCGTTTTATGATTTTATTTAGTCCCTCACGAATCGGGTAAAAAAAGATTTTCGTGTTCTTTACAACGCCGAGCCCAAAAAAATTGGCACATCTTGCTAGGGTTAGTTTTTGTAAACTATATGGAAATGACTAGATGTCTGTTTTGCCTCCGTACACAACTATTTCTCGTACCAAAGTTCTACTGGTTTGGAAAACATCGCTACGCTAGGTCAATGTGAGACACATCATGCATCAGTCTAGCTCAGGCCGCGGCCCTACAATGTAGTTTGCTTCCCCCAGAAATTACGTGGTGATGAGACCATCACATTTTCAGTTTTTGAAATGACTTCTTAAAAGTCCCTTCTCATCATAACATCACTCAGACATAGTTTGTAAAATGGCATATTGAAAATCCTTGTCTCATCCTGGCATTTGATTCAGACTTTTTCTTATCTCTATCATATCTATATAATCTGATTGTTTTTCTCCCGTTGCAACGCACGGGCATATTTGCTAGTAACAATAAAACACTTATTATTTCTGGCCGCAGCTCGTCAACCTTTCGCAAAAAAAGTCCCCTCGTTTATGAGAAATTAACCCTTAGGCCTACTTAAAGTGTGCTACTCATGGATAATGTTTCTTTTTTTTGGCAAAAAACCCCCTGCCACCACCAGCCACATCCGCCACTTAACCATTGCCTGCCTCCACTGAACCGCCGGGCATGCCCTGCCGCTTGCCGCTGGCATCGACGTTGTAGAAGCCAAGGCAGGGGGATGCGTCGCGGCGAGCGTCCGCACCGTCCGAGCCCAGGAATGGGGCGAGGCGTCGCGGCGGGCGTTGTAGAGCGAGGCGGACCAAGGCGTCGCGTGGGCGTTGGAGGGCGCGGCGGATTGAGGCGTCGCCCCATTCCTGGTGCACCATCAATATAACTATAACAGTGCTATGATAGATAAATCCAGGTGCCTATGTGCTAGCTCTTGCACGTACGTACATACAACTCATGTGGTGATTTGATCTAGTGGTCTAAAAACCAACAAGGAGAAGAGACGAGCGCGTCCGTGTGTGTGTGGAACCTGGGAGGGAGGAGTTTATTCTTGAGTTGGGCCGATGCTTAGGGCATGTATAATGGTGGCATATGGATACATATGCCTCATGACAAAAAGTAATTTGAAGCATCTACATTCATTTTTCCTCTCCAATGCAAGCTATCACTAGTGGGCCTCATTAAGAAATAAAAAATAAAGACTTTAGTACACATGCATCTCTACTTTTTACTCCAACCTTTTCAGCTTTTGTCACCGGACCACGCTTTTTCTCTTCAAGCACCCGCCTCCTCAAGAGGATCCTGCTTCCCTATCCGAACCTACTTTACGTCATATCCGATCCTACGTGGCATGTGAGGCATCACCTTGAGGCTATGCATTGTACATGCCCTTAGTAGTAAATTTCCTTTTTCAGTTTTTTTTGGGGAAGGCCAGCTTGAAAATCAAGTCAAAGCAACTTTAAGCAATGCATTCAAAAAGGTAACGACAAATGACCCATAACACCTTCATTGCCAGGTATAACCCACTAGAGTTAGACCTAGGGTTTTCACCTCGAAACTCGAGATTAGGTACTTGAGAAGCACCACCAAATCGAAGGCATCCTATTTTTTCACCACAACTTGACATGATCCTAGTAGCTACTAGTTAAATGCCCGTGCGTTGCTACGGGCGACTGCAGATAATCTGTATTTTTATGTTGACAATGTCGACAATACGTAGATGAGGAAATTGACTGTCGTGAGCTGCAGTCTTCCTCGTCTCTCCATCCAAATAGATCTTTCTAACACAATTTCACCAATTTCTTTTATTTCTATGTTTTCTCAGGGATGGATTGTGCAAACAAAATACTGCAGCATGTTGCACCGGCCATCCCTTTACACCCTGTCATCATCTCCGTCAGCGATGACCCACATCTGCTACCTTGCTCCCGAGAGCTCCTGTAGCCTGCACTCGTATCCATTAATCCCCTGCCTCTTCTCCGCCAGCGACGACCCACCACTAGTGGAAAAACAGGCTTTCCGTCCAGCCCATAAGTCGCGAAGCTGTAGGAACCGCGACTAATGGGACCTTTAGTCGCGGTTCTGGAGGTGAACCGCGACCAAAGGCTGGGCCTGGGCGCTCGGTGGCCAGCTGGTGCGTGAGGGGCTTTAGTCGCGCTGGCCAGCCAACCGCGACTAAAGGCCTTTCGGCATTTTTAGTCGCGGCTGGCCTGCCAACCGCGACTAAAGCCCCTCCCTATATATACCCATCCAGCAGCCAACACTTAGCCATTTGGAGCCATTCTCTTCACAAGTGGGTGTAGGTTTGCTTTTGGTTCCTCTTATGCACATAAGGTGTTTGATGAAATGCCCCAAGAGCATGAAACAAACATGACATGAAGTGTTGGAGCCACACTCTTGATCGCGGTTAGCAACTTGATGAACCTTTGATGTGTCAATATGCATGTGTGTGTAGTTCATAACAAATGCATGATGGTTAATTATATATTTTATATTATAATAATGCAGATGAATCGGCAATGGATGTACGGTAACCGACTCTCCGTGAGTTCACTACGGGTTTGAAAGATTTCCTCGTAGTGGCTAATGCGAACAAGCGGGGGTTTTGTTATCTGTCCATGTGTTATCTGTAAGAATGAGAAGGGTTACTCTTCCTCAAGAGTTGTTCACATGCATCTGCTTGAAGGGTTTCATGCCAAGCTATAATTGTTGGACCAAGCATGGAGAAAGAGGGGTTATAATGGAAGAAGATGAAGAAGGGATGATTTCATCGATGAAAGCTATCTTGCTCATTTCGGTGATACTTTCATGGAGGATCTTTGAAGGTGAAGGGAAGGTGAAGAAGAGGCACGTGATGATCCGTTGATGATCTTGGTCGGACCATTGCTGATGCACGGAGACGCTGCTAAACCGAAAAGGAGAGGAGAATTTGGATCGCATGTTAGAGGATCACGAAAGGCGCTGTACCCGGATGCGATGATGGTCGAAAAAGCTGGGCTGCTGCTGGATTTGCTGAAATGGAAGGCGAGGCAGGTGTAGCTGACTCGGCATTTGAAAACTTGCTGAAAATGTTGAAGAATATGTTTCCAAAGGATAACGAGTTGCCGCCAAGACGCGTCTGAAGCAAAGAAGGTTGTCGCCCTCTAGGTTTAGAGGTTACGAAGATACATGCATGCATCAACGATCGCATCCTCTACCGCGGTGAATACGAGAATTTGAATGAATGCCCGGTATGCCTGCATTGCGTTATAAGATCGAGTCGATGACCACGGTGACGATGTTGAGGGCCGAAACCCGGAAGAGGGTTCCGCCAAGGTGATGTGGTATGCTCCTATAATACCACGGTTGAAACGTCTGTTCATGAACAAAAAGCATGCCAAGTTGTTGCGATGGCACAAAGAGAAACGTAAGTCGGACGGGGAGTTGAGACACACCGCAGATGGAACGCAATGGAGAAAGATCGACAGATGGTTCACAGATTTTGCGGTGACGCAAGGAACATAAGATTTGCTCTAAACGGATGGCATGAATCCTTTTGGCGAGCGAGCTCCAGCCATAGCACCTGCCCGTGACTCTATGCATCTACAACCTTCCTCCTTGGTTGTGCATGAAGCGGAAGTTCATTATGATGCCAGTGCTCATCCAAGGTCCGAAGCAACCCGGCAACGACATCGATGTGTACCTAAGGCCATTAGTTGATGAACTTTTACAGCTGTGGGGTGGTGTCCGTGTGTGGGATGAGCACAAACAAGAGGAATTTGACCTCTGGCGTTGCTTTTCGTAACCATCAACGATTGGCCTGCTCTTAGTAACCTTTCGGACTGTCAAATAAGGGATACAATGCATGCACGCACCGCTTACATGAGACCGAAAGTGTACATTTGCCAAATTGTAAGAAGAACGTGTACCTTGGGCATCGTCGATTTCTTCCGAAAACTCATCCGATGAAGAAAGAAAGGCAAGCATTACAACGGCAAGGCAGATCACCGGCGAAGCTGCGGAACGACCGGTGCTGAGGTATTTGATATGGTCAAGGATTTGAAAGTCATCTTTGGAAAGGGTCTGGCGGACAATCAGTTCGAAGGGAGCCGACGGGCACGCAGCCATGTGGAAGAAGAAATCTATATTCGGGAGCTAGAATATTGGAAAATCCTAGAAGTCCGCTCTGCAATCGACGTGATGCACGTTACGAAGAATATTTGCGTGAACCTCCTAAGCTTCTTGGGCGTGTATGGGAAGACAAATGATACAAAGGAAGCACGGCAGACCAGCAACGTTTGAAAGACCACGATGACCGGCATCCGGAATGGTTTCAAGGTCGTGCAGCTACGCCTCGACCAAAGAAGAGAAGGTCATCTTTTTGAATGCCCGAGCAGTATGAAGGTCCGTCTGGATTCTCGCCCAATATAAAGGGAATAATAAACATGGCGGAGAAAAAGTTCCAAAACCTGAAGTCTCACGATCGCCACGTGATTATGACGCAATTGCTTCCGATTGCTTTGAGGGGCTCTGCGGAAAATGTTCGATTAGCCATTGTGAAGCTATGTGCATTCCTCAATGCAATCTCTCGAAGGTAATCAATCCGGAAGTTCTACCACGGTTCTGAGCGATGTGATCCAATGTCTTGTCGGTTTCGAGTTGGTGTTCCGCCATCCTTCTTCAATATTATGACGCACCTCCTGGTTCACCTAGTCGAAGAGATTTCCGTTCTCGGTCCTGTATTTCTACACAATATGTTCCCCTCGAGAGGTTCATGGGAGTATTAAAGAAATATGTTCAGAACCGTGCTAGGCGAGAAGGAAGCATCGCCAAGGGCTATGGAAATGAGGAGGTAATTGAGTTTTGTGTTGACTTTGTTCGACCTTAAGCCGATTGGTCTTCCTCGATCGCGGCACGAGGGGAGACTAAGTGGAAAAGGCACGATCGGAAGGAAATCAACGATATGTATGGACGGCCATTCTCGATGAAGCACACCACACTTTGTCTTGACCAATTCCAGCTTGGTGGCTCCGTGCTTTGAGAAACACAAGAATATTTTACGCTCGGACAACCCGGGAAGCTGAATCTGGATTAGGAAGGCCCACATGGAGACTTTCGGCAGTTGGTTGAGAAAACATTTAATGAATGACAATGATGTTGTAGATCAGCTGTACATGTTGGCCAAGACACCATCTTCGACTATAACGACTTTCCAAGGGTACGAGATAAATGGGAATACATTTTACACGATCGCCCAAGATAAAAAGAGCACCAACCAAAACAGTGGTGTCCGCTTTGATGCAAAGAACCGAGAATGGGCAAAAGGTCACATATTATGGTTACATAGAGGAGATATGGGAACTTGACTATGGACCCTCCTTTAAGGTCCCTTTGTTCCGGTGCAAATGGTTCAAGCTAACAGGAGGTGGGGTAAAGGTGGACCAGCAATACGGAATGACAATGGTGGATTTCAACAATCTTGGTTACCTTGACGAACCATTCGTCCTAGCGAAAGATGTCGCTCAGGTTTTCTATGTGAAGGACATGAGTAGCAAACCGAGGAAACGGAAAGATAAGAAAACGATCAAGACATCATGCGATGATTCAAAGCGCCACATTGTTCTTTCGGGGAAAAGAAACATCGTGGGAGTGGAGGACAAGACAGACATGTCAGAAGATTATAATATGTTTGCTGAAATTCCGCCCTTCAAAGTGAACACCGACCCAAGCATTAAGTTAAATGATGAGGATGCTCCATGGATACGGCACAATCGTAAGCAAGCAGGGACACAAGGGAAGAATTGATGTGTAATAATTTATTGTACCAAACTTTGTATTTGGTCGATGAACTGAATGATGTATCAAACCTTTTATTTTTCTGATTAAGTTAAATGATGAGGATGCTCCATGGATTAGTTTTATTTTTCTGAAAAAGGAAAACAGAAGAAAAAAACAAAGAAGAAAAACATAAGAAAAAAACAAGCAGAAGAAAAACAGAAGAAAAAAGGAAAAAGGAAGAAAGGAAGAAAAAAAGAAGAAAAACAAGAAAAAGGAAGAAACAAACAGAAGAAAAAAAAAGAAGAAAAAAGGAAGAAAAAAACAGAAGAAAAACAAGAATTTAAAATGAATTAGTTTTATTTTCTGATTTTTTTGATATATAATTGTATTTTTAAGATTTTAATAACATAAATAAATAAGTAATTGGAAACTTTAATTGCAAAAATAATTATCATAAAGTAAAATAAATAAGTAACTAGAAACAAAATAAAATAAAATAAATAAGTTTTTTGTTGTAAGTAGAAACAAAACAAAATAAATAAAGCAAAAATGAAAACAAAAACAGGCAAAAAATAAAAATATGCCACCCATCGGGCCACCACGGCTGAATACGACTAGAAACCCATTAATGGGCCAGATTGAGCCCGCAGAAGGCCCAATAGGCCCACAGCCTGAGTAATGAATAGGCCCGTAAGCTCTGCATTTGAGAGGAGCTCGAAGTGGTGGCGCAGCCGCTTATAAACCACTGTCGATGCCTCTCGGCTAGCGAGTGGGACTAAACATCCCACCGCACGCGCCAGTTCAAAGACAGCCCTTTAGTCGCGGTGGGAGGCGGGCGCGACTAAAGGTACCCTTTAGTCGCGCCCGCCTCCCCAGCCGCGATTAAAGGTTCTTTTTCGCTGAGAGAGGCGGTGGCAAAACACTTTAGTCGCGGGTGGGAGGCCGACCGCGACTAAAGGGTACCTTTAGTCGCGTCCGCCTCCCACCGCGACTAAAGGTTCGTCTATAACATCTGACTTAGCAGTTTGCCCCATTCGCCTCTCTCTTGGCGCTGGCGCTGCCCGACGCCGATCGACGCTGGCGCTGCCTCGACGCCGACCGACGCCGACGCCGAAGCCTGCGCGCCGCGCTCCGTCCCGATGGCGCCGCCGCCCGTCCCAGTCAGCCGCCGCCGCCCCTGCGCCCTGCCTGCCGCCGCCCGCCGCCCGATCGCCGCCGCCCTGCGCCCTTGCCCCGCCGCCGCCGCCGCCGCACGCCCAACGCTTGCCGCCCACACGCCCTTGCCTTGCCCGCCGCCGCCGCCGCCCGCCGCCCGCCTGCCGCCCCGCGCCTTGCCCGCCGCAAGCAGAATTAAAGAAAACAAAAACAAAAAAGGAAAAACAAAAACAACAGAAAACAAGAAGAAAGAAGAAAGAAAAAGAAAAGGAAAAGGAAGAAGAAAGAAAGAAAAGAAAAGGAAAAGGAAGAAGAAGAAAGAAAAGAAAAGGAAAAGGAAGAAGAAGAAAGAAGAAGAAAGGAAAAGGAAGAAGAAGAAAGAAAAGAAAAGGAAAAGGAAGAAGAAGAAAGAAGAAGAAAGAAGAAGAAAGGAAAAGGAAGAAGAAGAAAGAAAAGAAAAGGAAAAGGAAGAAGAAGAAAGAAGAAGAAAGAAGAAGAAAGGAAAAGGAAGAAGAAGAAAGAAAAGAAAAGGAAAAGGAAGAAGAAGAAAAGGAAAAGGAAAAGGAATTTTTTTTTTTTTTGTTCTTTTATTTTAACTAGTTTTAGTTTAACAAGAACGGTAAATAACTTAAAACCCTAAACCCCAAAAACAAAAACAACAGAAAACCGGTCAAAGAAAAACAAAAGGAAAAGGAAGAAGAAGAAAGAAGAAGAAAGAAGAAGAAAGGAAAAGGAAGAAGAAGAAAGAAAAGAAAAGGAAAAGGAAGAAGAAGAAAAGGAAAAGGAAAAGGAATTTTTTTTTTTTTTTTTTTTTTGTTCTTTTATTTTAACTAGTTTTAGTTTAACAAGAACGGTAAATAACTTAAAACCCTAAACCCCAAAAACAAAAAACAACAGAAAACGGTCAAAGAAAAACAAAAGGAAAAAGGAAGAAGAAGAAAGAAGAAGAAAGAAGAAGAAAGGAAAAGGAAGAAGAAGAAAGAAAAGAAAAGGAAAAGGAAGAAGAAGAAAAAGAAAAGGAAAAAGAATTTTTTCTTTTTTTTGTTCTTTAATTTTAACTAGTTTTAGTTTAACAAAAACGGTAAACAACTTAAAACCCTAAACCCCAAAAACAAAAACAATGAAAACCGCCAAAGAAAACCGCCAACTTAAAACCCTAAACCCTAAACCCCGCCCGTCTTGCGCTCTGCGCGACATGACCCTCTCCCACCCTTCCTCGCCTCCTTTTGCCACCGCCTTTCGCCACCGCCACCGCCACCGCCCCTTCTTCACTTAATTAATTTGTTTTACTACATGTTTTCAGGATCGACATAATGTCGGACGATAGAGCTGACCCGATTATGGACAACTATGATCCGGACGGTGAAGCACATATGTTCGGCATCATAAACGGCGATATTCAATATGTGCCGACCGGAGAAGAAGAAGATGATATCTCTTCTTATCTGAACCTTGACGGTGAAGATGAAGGCGCCGTCGACAAGATGATGTCAAGAAAGCGTCGATAAACGACGATCTTCAAATGGAAGTAGCAACCACCTCCGGCGCCGAGGTATATATATACATTGAGCCTCTGGTGATACAAACTAACTGATTTGAATAAATATGTGTGTACTAACGCGCGCGACTCTCTTTCTTATTTTAGCCCTCGGCCGGATCGTCAAAACAATCGAGTACGTCGTCAAAGCGTGGCGCAACCAGGACGATGAAACCAGGAGAAACATGCACCATCCAGGTTGTCGACTTTGCAACCGGCAGGCCGCTGGAGCCCCGCAAGAACGCCACCAAGTTTATCAGCCAATGCGGAGCCATTGTTAGAGACAACGTCTCGATCACCGTCCAGGAGTGGAATGAGCCAAAGAAGGCACGAATTGATGGTTCTTTTGTCGATAAGAGAACAAAAAAAGATTGCTTGACGAAGCTTATGGAACATTTCGTTCTACCTCCGGAATACAACAAATTCGATGAGGAGGGTAACAAGATTGAGGAAAACAAGGAGAGGAGGAGGAAAGTCAAACAGTTCGCTCTTCATAAGATGGCCGACGCATTCGGAAATTCAAGCAAAATCTAGCCCGTGACTTTGTCAAGCGAACAAGACTCGGATTTCGTAGGACAATATGAGAAAGCGAAAGATGATTGGCCAGAATTTGTGAAGCAAAAGAAATCGGAGCAGTTCCTTCAAATATCGAAACAAAATAAGGAAAATGCGGCTAAGAAGGAGTACAATCATGTTATGGGGCCAGGAGGGTATCGCATTTGGGTGCCTAGGTTCGAGAAGATGGAGAACGAGCTGAGGGCGCGAGAATCCGTCCCAGTGCACGGAGGATGGGACCCAAGGGCCAAAAGCTGGTGGTACGGGCATGGGGGAACGCTCAACCCGGAGACAGGGGAGTGTGTTTACCAGGGCAAATTAATTAAACCCACCCAAGCCCTTATTGACGCAATGAAGGCTGCTCAAGAGGGGAAGATCAAGTTCAACAGAGAGAACGACGCTACCGACAAAAGCCCTCGGGAATCCTGAACACGGAGGGCGTGTACGAGGCATGGGGCACATTCCGTGGAAAATAGGGTTCCCCGAGCGATGACCCGTCTGATTCTGAAGCCGTAAGAGAAAGATGGATCGGGAAGCAGATGTTGTGGGGCGGTTGGCATCGAAATGGAAGTGATGAAGAAAACCATGAGTGTACTAGTAGCGAAAGAGATTCAGCTCGGGTGCAGCATGAAGATCATCCGGCGGATCTCGGAAGCCAGCAGCGAGAAGCAGCGTGGCTTCCACGGAGGCCCCACCGGCTGGTGTAGATGCACCGACGATCGAAATTACTGCACCGGAGCCTCGGTGGTCGAAATTACTGCACCGGAGCCTCCTCGCTACCCGTGGGCGATATAAAGGAGATGAAAGAATGTCATCTGATTATCCTATGGGGAACATATCCATGAAGGTAGCCATCGGCGTGCTTTACCATGTTTATTCGAGCACTCCACCACAACAACCCCATTAAAGATGGCTATGCTCGTGTCACGGTGGAGGACATAGTCAAAGGGTTTGAGGACACGGAGATTGAAATTGCTACACCGAAGGGAGAAAAGACTTGAAGATGTCAAGCGCCATTACATTCTATGGCAAAAGAAGTTTATCAAGTTTCGAGCGAGGCGCCAAGGACAACAAGTCCACCCCTACGGTGGTGGTGGTGGCGGTGGCGGTGGTGGTGGTGGTGGTGGTGGTGGCGGTTCACCTACACCTCCGTCACATCAGCCGACGCCGCCCCGATCCACAACGTCCGGCGGGTGATCATCCGCCGCCCCAGATCCTCGTCGGCGGGTGATGAGCGCCGCCCCCAATCCACCTATGGCAAAGAAGCGAAGAAGTCTGGAGTATTAACCCGGACCCTTATGTACCTAAGACCACAAAGGTACGGAGCCATCATCAAGCCTCTCCCCACAAGGCCTTGGGAACGTAGTGCCGAGGAAGTCGACGCGGGCGCGACTGCTGATTTGGAGAAATGGAAGGCGGACTGCAAGAAAGAAAAGAGAGCCCGACCCCAAGCCGGTATATTCGATCAGCAAAAGAAGTGGGCTAAGTCATTTTTGAGCACACCGTCCCAAGCCGAAGAATCTCCCTAATGACTATGCACGTGAACTTAAAAAGCAGGCACTCATGTTCAAGGAGAACAAAGAGCGGGAGAAGGCCGAAAGTATAAAAAGCGGGAAACAAGTTGCCCAGCTCGGGGAACAAAGTAAACAATCGATTGCCCGCTTATAGTGGAATCCTTCGTCCGGATGCCCCGAGATCATACAAGCTGCGGCAGCACGAGGATTGACTGTAACGAAAAGCGAGAACAAGCGCCAACTTAGGTATTACTCTTCGTGAACTGTTAGGCCTTGATGAGTTGCCGAGAGGAGGTAGTAATTACATATGTCAAGAATGGGCCTCTCGTCGAGCCTGCTTGAGAAAAGGATCTACGACCAAATGAAACGTCTGCTGAATTGGTACAAGGGTTACATAAAAATTAAAACGCCAAAGATTATATTTATGCGGAAGTTAGACATGAGCATCACTTCAAACATTACTATGTACAAGTTGAACTGAGTGAATTGTTCCAGCTTTTCAATCTGTGAGCTCGACAAATCTATCATCAGTTGCTACATTCTGTAAGTGATTTATTAATTTCTACCCCATCTCGTTCATATTGCCTGCACTATATATATGTCCTAACTATATTGTTGTGTCCTCTATTATACATGCAGAATGAAGAAAAAGGAATGCAGAGTAAGGAACATCCATGATGTTGGGTTCATTGACCCACACATCGTTAATGATGTTGTGTTGGACCATTACCCCGACGACGTGGAGGCAGACCTGTGGCAGTTTCTTACAAAGCAGGAACTCAAAAGTGATATTCTATTTCCTTACCATTTTGGGTGAGTGTTTCTGTCTTGAGCACATTCTCTTTTGTTTACTCCATGCATGGTATGTGGCCGGCTAATCGATGAGTTATGCATGACGTACTGTGCATGTATCGTGTCCGCAGGTTCCACTGGATTCTGCTAGTAATTAAAGTGAACACCTCAGAATGTCTCGTCCACGACTCTCTGGATAAGGATCCAAAGCTTTGGGCCGACATCAGAAAAATGCTGCAGAAGTAATTATTTTCATTCATTTGCGCTCTATATCGATCGGCCTATTTCGTTCATTTCCTAATATCAAGTAACTAATAACTCTCTTGTCCATTTAATTTTCTTTGCCTCGTAGGGTTTGGAGACGGTTCGTAGATACAAAGGTCGGTGAATTCAAAAAAGACCTAGAATTCAAAAGGGTAAAGACTAAGACGGGATATTCAGCCACCGTTGACCAATCTATGTGCATACTTTGTGCAGTGAGATGATCCGAGATACACCTCTGAGCGGGTTGATCCGAGTGATACCAATGCTCGGAGGAATAACCTCCGTGGACGCTTAGTCCGAAGCTCGCTTCCGACCACTTCAAGAGGAACTAGCTGGATGGTTCTGCAGGAAGTCCTCCATCCTAAAGGAGAACACTATCACGAGGACGAAGAACTTTATATGGATTAAATCATGTATGGAAACTTGTTCAAAATTGTATATGGTCATCCGATGATATTGAATATATATTGTATATTCCTCTTGAATTCTTTTGGTTCTAATTTCAAATTTATTTGAAATTGTACATTCATATGCATGTATGTAGTACCGTAGAATATATGAAACTCCTTCAAAATTAAAATAAAGCACAAAAGAAATAAAACAAAACAAATTAAACAGAAAACAGGTTTAGGGGGCTAAAACCCTAAACCTGCGGCGGCCTTTAGTCGCGGTTGGCGAAGAACCGCGACTAAAGGTCCTCCGCTCGACGGCCGCCTGGCGCCCACGGGACGGGCCTTTAGTCGCGGTTCGTAAGCAGCCGCGACTAAAGGTGGCGGGCTTTAGTCGCGCTTTGCTGGTCGCGGTTGCGCAGCCGCGACTAATGGCCGTTGCGAACCGCGACCGAAGGCTATTTTTCCACCAGTGCACATCTGCTACCGGTTCTTCTTCTTCCTCTCGTCACTACTTTTTTTCCGTCCACCCTATCAACCCACCCACCTCTCCCAGGAATTGCAGTATAGCAGGCATATACCTTGTTGCCCCAGTACTTTAATTAGTTGTGTCACCAAAATTGCATAGGCTAGCCAGTTGGTTCTCCTTTTATATGTGAAAATAACACTAAATTGCTAAACGTTCTAGAAAGATCAGCACCAAGTATATGGTCCCGGCAAAAAAAAAATACCAAGTATATTATGTGCACCTAATTAAACATTGTCTTCCTTGTCCTACAAAATGCAGGATAAAACTTTTAAGTCAAATTTGCAAGCAAGATCAGTTTCATCAACTCCTCTCGTATTTTTCAAGTTAGGAAGTTAAACAATAAGCAACTATTTTTTGGAGGAAATAATAATGATCAGCAGCAGTTATATTGCTGCCGCAGATGTCCATTATTTTATGGGGTGTGGTTTCTTTATGCAAGGAAAGATGTTATGGTGCTCCAAAGCCAGTCATTTGCCCACCCAGATATTCCTACAAACAAAGGTCGTGGACAATAGTTTCAAGAATCATGTTTCCTCAAAATATACAAGTATGTTAATCATGAACATTTGCAGGCATTCTCATAATGATTAATTTTACAAACCCACATGCTACAGGGTTCCACTTTCATTTGCAAGAAGTATTATTAGTCACTCACCACCTTGACTCGTATGTCTGATCATCTCTTCGGTAGTTGCCATGCCCCAATAACCGTCAAGCATTAATAAATTAAGCAAATAATCAGTCTCACAACAAGATGCATATATGGATTAGAAACTGTTGGGATAGCGAAGGCTACTCAAACACACCTCAATTTACCGATGTATTCTGCAGGATACTAAATGACGCCTACAACAAACAGAACATTGTTAGTAAAAGTGGATGGTAAAAACAATTGCCAAAACATCCCTAACTAATTAAGCAACTCTGATTATATACTGGTTCTTCATGCCTGAGTAATTAGTCATAATTCTTGGCTAGAGAATAAATTTGATTATAACAGAAGAAATGTGAAGATTTCTCATGTGGTGCGGAGTGGAGTGTGAAGCCAAAAATACCATGCCTGCACAAGCATGCAGTCAAACTGTGACAAGAGTTAGTTGCCACTAAAGGCTGAGAATAGCGAAGGAAACTGTCATACATACAATAAAGATTGATGAGGGAGGAAGGTCACCGACACTGCCAAACTTCCACTTCGGGATGCTCCGACATCCCCACACCTTCCTCATGAATGACATTCGATGGCAGATCCACATAGCACCATTGAATTAGATGGGGCTACAACGATGTTCACATCACATTTATCAGAGCCTCACATTAGCTATCATATAAACATTTTTTTACTAACCACACAATTAAAGAATGTACGTACATTCCACCTTGACAAACAATGACTCCAATAAATGTGCACACAATAGATTCGTAAGCCTAGAGAAAGTATGAAAGGAATAAATGTCCAACAATTAAACATATGGAACCCAACATGAAAGATTATACTATATAAATCTTAATGGGAAAGGGCAGAAGGACACCACATCTTCCTTTGAGGTAACCATCTTACTTATTGAGGTCGCATGAAGGCAAGAGGAGATGGGGACACACAACTAACATACCCTATGCAAGATGAAGTAGAGAGAAGCGAGAGAGGATGGCTGCGAGCCATATCGGCTGGAGGATGCACGAGGATGATATGGCGATGCAAGGGGGAGAGGCGGCACATGAGAAGCAAGAGAGGATGGAGCTAGGTTTTGTTGATGAGTTGGTAGTTGGTAAACTATGCTTTAATTGTTATTGAGATGCAATCATATCCTCTATTTGCATCTCATAAACGGATCCAACTAATAGGAAAAAGGGCCATTGACGTAGGGTCGTTTGGTAGCCTGCATGGTGGTAGGTAGACTGCATGTGGAAGGAATCTTTTGCTTCAAGCGATGTTTAATTGCTCGGATTGCATTAGATTCTTGTATCACACGTTGTTTAAAGCACTTCCGGGGCAGACTGAGGAGGAAAGACCAAATTAGTTGTTTCCACTAATGTAGGCTCGCGCAGACCACAAGGTAAGAAAGATTCTCTCCTTTTCCCTGCCATGCTGCATCCTCCTCTCATAGCGCATGCGGGAAGCCACCGCTACCAAACAAGACACCATGCGTGCTACCAAACCTCACTAACCACCATGGAGGGGCCCAAACACATGCTTATATCTTTTTTGCATCATTTTTTCTCTACCAAACCCCGACCAGTCCAGTCTGACTCGTTTCCCTCATGCAGCCCGATGCAATTGTTGCAGTCTACCAAATAGCCCCTTAATGCTGCTCTGGGTGATGAGTTCTACCACTTTACCAGTGTTGGCCATTCTATCACACTAAAATAATGTGAGGTAGCTGCATTGCTTTGTCTATCAGATTCACACCTTCCAATACAAACTGATGTACTATCCTTAGAGCATGGTAGATAATATAGCCAGTTGCTGGCTATAACTAGTTGTCATGTCATCTATATCTAATGTAATAGCCAACACGTATAATACTTGGTTTTAAGAAAGTACTACTTTGCCAACACATGGCCCATCTTTCACTCTCACAAACCTTCTTGGAGTTTGTGCGACAGACTGCTTCTTTTTTCTCTCTTCCAACTCAGCAACAATATAATATTTAAATCCTTACAACCTGCTTACGTCACCTTATTATACTTGCTCTTACTTTGTTGTAGACCTATTGTATTAGCTAGCCCGTCTCTTGGCATCAACATGAATGTTCATGCAAGATTGGCAAGAAGAAAATTTCCTTGATTCTCAAGAAAAGCGAAAAGAAGCCCTTGAACTTCGAACACACAGTGCCTCAGCCACACGAGCACCGGAGCTTTGTTTTCTTTAGCAAAACAATAATGGCCCATCCCGCAACCCACTGACGGCCCAAACCCTAACGGAAGAAAACCGAAGTTCCTTGCCTGTGGCCGTAGGTTTCAATCTCCTTGCTCCTGGCTTGAGTCTCGACGAAACCGCCAGCCATCTTGCGCCGCCATGTTCTTCCCATCGGATCACTCCCGTTTCCACCCATGAAGGTTGCGTCTCAACTCTCAACTCGTGTCCGGTAGGCAGTGCAGCAGCATCCGCCCACCATCGCAAACTCCTTCATTGACACCCTGACCTCCCTCTCTATCTTCTCTCGTTGCAGGTCTTCCTATCCTCCCCATGGCGGCATGGTGGTCGATTGGCTCGCCGACGATCTTCTCGTCAAGATCCGCTCATGCGTCTCGGCAAGGTCTCTGTGCCGCTTCAAGTGCGTCTCCAAGCATTGGTTCAGCCTCATCGACCACCCCGATCACCGCAGGAAGCTCCCTCGAGCCCTAGCCAGATTTTTCTACACTAGGAGTAACAACGGGTAGTTGCCTCTGGAAACAGAAGTCCTCCTTGCCGGTATCTCTGAGAAACGATGCCCTACGGTCGACACCTCTTTCACCTTCCTGCGCAGCCACCGGCGCGTCGATCTACTAGATTGCAGCAATGGACTCCTCATTTGTCGCTGGTACGATGTCTCTGCTCTGGATGATGAGTTCTGCTATGTCGTGTGTAATCCCTCCAGGGAGGAGTGGGTCAAGTTGCCGGACATTAGTCATGATGACAATGTGTGTGCACTGCGTTTGGGTTTCGATCCGGCTGTGTCTGCCCACTTCTATGTGTTTGTGTTGCTGGAGGATGTCCATTTTAACTTCTACCTTGCCGGAGTGGAAGTGTATTCACCGGGAACCAGAAGATGGGTTTACAAGGAAATTGGATGGAACAAAAGAATTAAGCTTCCTGCTTGGCAGTCTGATGTTGTCTTCCTCAACGGTTTATGCCCCTGGAAAAAGTTCACCGTTTTATATAAGTGTGGTTGACACGGAGGGGAAAACATGGCCGAACCATGGTATCCTTGGTAAGCTGTATGGTGGTTTTATTCGGCAGTGACATGGCCGTTTGCATTATGCAAATTTTAAGAAAGATCACCATGTTGATGTGGTTCGACTAGTAGTCTATGGTCTCGATGACTATGATAGCAAAGAATGGATATTGAAGCATAGTGTTGAAACTTCAGATATATTTGGAGCAGCAAATGTTACTGATTCTGACCGGTTTACAATTCATCCAGTTGATTCCCGTTGGATTGCGATTCATCCGCAATGTAACTTGATCTTCTTCACCATGGGGTCACCTTCCACATTAATGTGCTATGATATGAACCGTCGACAAGTCAAAGTGATTTGCAATCATGATGGCTATCCACGTCTACCATATGTGCCATTGTATGTAGAGTTACAATCACTTCACACATGTCATCTGTATGAAATTCACAGCATCCATGACCTCACACTACCAGAAACTGGACTATTCCCCACGTCTAAAAACCGACAACAAATTACAAAATATCTTCAGGAAAATATTTCCTGACGGCTATAGTTGGAGTCAATTGTCCATGCTATGGAGTATCCTCATTATTTCTTCTTGGATTTGGTTCTCGTTTTCTTGGCTGATGTATGCATGCTTTTAGCATAAGTCATGATCAATGACTGTCATGCAATATAAACTCGTATCTTCCATTTTATGTTGGGAAAAATCATAAGCATATTATTGACAAAGAACTAGCCAATGATTGCTTGTCTTTTACTCGCATATGTCTGAAATAGTTTCCCTTTGTTCTTATATATGTCTTAGTTGATCATGAAACACTTTGGATGAATATGGTGTCAATTTTGTTGATGCTAATTACTTTTGTTGCATGTTTTTAATAGAAAATGTCATTAGCAGAACATCAACAATCTGTGATTGGATCATAATGTTGATTCTTTTGCTAGACAAGTTCTTTACTATAAAACTGAAGACATCCAGTTTGCCGGTGACTTTTGTTGAAATGGGCATTTGAACAAGGTCTGGAAGAAGAAATGTCCCTTTTCATGGTAGTTTCACTTATTTCCTGTCAAAGAAAAAGTGTTAATTCTAGTTGTATGGTCAGCATTTTTTGCAACATGCAGCCCACTATCCCAATGCAAATTTATAGTGTTGACTTTGGATGCCCTGTAACACAAACAACAAGTGGCTGTCGCTGTAAAAAAAATGAAATAACAAGTGTTTGTTCTACTTCTACCATGTCTGCTTATGCTCTCAGATACAAGTAAATGATCCACGAACAAGAGTGAAAGACGGCACCACCTGTAAATAGCATACCTTGGAAAAAAAAATTATCTTCAGGTTTTTCTCCCGTTTTATAAACGAGTTTGTCTCCCATTTTTCACACAGGGCAAGGATATCAGCCTCGAGCCTCCAAGACAAACTGAAACCAACCCTGCCATTTGTCATTTGCTCCCTTCTCTGTATCAGGGACAACGCTAGTGTTTATGAAGAGATGGATCTGATTAGAAGGAAGGTTTGGCTGTAAGAAGACACTCTCTGGAGTCTGGACATGTAGGATTTTTGTTTTCCGAACAGAAAGTGCTCCAGATGACTAAAAGAGTGTCGTTCACTTTCCAAAGTACTTCAGTCGACCAGTACAGTGTTTCGGCGTCATTTCTGAAACAAAAAGTACAGAATGGAACCTGAACCTTTGTGTTGCCGCGCCCCTCTCATTCGCTTGCCTCACGGTGTCGTAGACGGCGCTGCTGTTCAAGAGGAACGAGATTATTTCTCCCTTTGTTGTTCGCGGTTTAAAAGAGGATGGATGTGGGTGGGCACTCTTGTGCAGGTAAAGGATGTGGCATAAATCTATGGGCACTCAAAATATCAGTAATAAGCTTGGGTTCGCTCGCTTCGGACCCTACATATTAATTGTGGCAGCCAGCTAGCAGGGAATATATTGAAGCATAGTATTGAAACTTCAGATATATTTGGAGCAGCAAATGTTACTGATTCTGACTACAATTCATTCAGTTGATTCCCGTTTGATTGCGATTCATCCGCAATGTAACTTGAAGCTTGTCATATGTTGTGGAAGGCGCTGGTCGCTGATGACCTGGTTAATTAGGGCAGCACAAGTACCATCTCCCTACATGAAATAACACATATATACACAGGCAAAGAAAAAACCTCTTTGTGTATATTCCTTCTCTCCTTCGCTAGATTCATACAGAGGAGAGAGCGTTGTCCCCCAGGAAGATATTAGCACAATGCTGCCGTGAGGTTTAGCCCAATATATTTGTGCATATTCCTACTTTTCTGTTCTTTTTAGGTTAATTTTTTAAGGGGGTCTAGCGGAAACGTGACATGTACGGTTTAGCCCAATATACCAATGACGGCCCATTAGCCATCCCTGTCGCTGTAGGTTTAAATCCCCTCCCCCGCCCCCTAGGTTTCATCGCCCCCCTGCTCCGCGTTTGACGGCGCTGCCGCCGCCGCCATGTCCACACCGGTGGATCGAGCTCGCCCGTGGGAGGACGGACGCAAATCAACTCGGATCAGGTACGCAGAGCAGACATCGCCATGAATCGTCGCGACCTTCCTCTCCCTTCTTCACCGGATCCCCTCAGACCTCTTCTCCATCTCTGTGCAGGTCATCCTCTTCTCCTCCCAGCGGCAGCGAGACGGCGGCCGAGAGACTCACCGACGACCTCCTCGTCGAGATACTCTCGCGCGTGCCCGGCAGGTCGCTCTGCCGCTTCAAGTGCGTCTCCAAGCACTGGCTCGGCCTCATCAACGACCGCACCTACCGCCGGAAGCTCCCCCGGACCCTGACCGGCTTCTTCTTCAGGGAAACCTCGGAGGAGCAATTGGTACATCCAGTTCTTCCTTTCACCAATTTATCCGGGAGCCGCAGTCGCACCAGTCTCACCTTCCTGCCCAACGGTCGAAACGCCTTTCTTTTGGACTGTTGCAATGGCCTCCTTCTCTACGACGTATCTTCCCATCGTGGCAAGCGCCGTTACGTCGTGTGCAATCCTGCCACGGAGGAATGGACTGAGTTGCCGCATTGCGACCATGCCGGCTGGGTGGGTATTGTGCACTTAGGTTTTGATCCAGCCGTGTCCCCCCACTTCCATGTGTTTTTGTTGACGGACCAACTAAATGGATTTGGTCTCCCGGGTGTGGACGTCTGTTCATATGTCTATTCATCGGAAACCGGGAGGTGGGTTCATAAGGAGAAGAAATGGTACTGGGATATTGATCTCGTTCGTGTTCACTCAGCTGCATATCTTAATGGTTGTCTGCATTTTTTCGCCGAAATCAATCACAATACCCTGTGTCTAGCTGCCGACAAGGAGGCAGGAACAATTATATACTCTCATGTTCCTCCTCTGAATGATGGTTTTATGCAGCAGTCACAGGGCTGCTTGTATTATGCTGGTTTTGGAAGAGATGACAATGATGATAATGTAGTTCGACTGCTAGTTTATGTTCTCGAAGACTATAATAGTAAAGAATGGATACTGAAGCATAGCATTGAAAGTTCACATCTATGTGGAGGGCGACATGATGTAGACATTGAGGAGGACTTTTGTTGGATTGCAATTCATCCGGAATGTAACTTGATCTTCTTCACCTTGGGCTGGGATAGAGCATTCATGTGCTATGATATGGATCGCCAGCAACTCAAAGTGATATGCAATCTTGAAAATTGCGCTCCACCATATCTGCCACATGTGCCGCTATATGAAGAGTTACAATCGTTGCACAAGTGATGTCAATTATTTGTGCTATTGCCTATGGAGCATCGGGTTTGGTACGTCTGCTGCATTTGGTTTGGTCTGTGATTGAATGTTCTGATGTTTTCTATGCTTTTAAGAGCAATGGTGAGATTTGTTCTGGGGCCATTGTGGCTGATTTCTCTCAGATGGCTTATTCAAATGTTCAATGTACTTTCTGTTGTATGTACTTATTTGTTATACCAATGGTTCTGGACACCAGAGGATGTGATACACTTTGGCTGATTACATTGTCAATTCTTTTGGTGTTATTTACTTGTCTGATTCAAATAGGTTATGCTGTTAGCATAATATCACAGCCACAATGTGTTGTTTAGCAAATAGGAAATACTGTGGATCATAACGTTCATCCTGTTGGTAGACAACTTTTAACACAAAACTGCTCCAGAAAACTAGGAAGTCATTGTCTTTGTGTTAGTGGATTTTGTTCACGTAGGTAGGTTTAAAGAGTTTAAAGTAAGCGATGTCGCCACAGTGCACTTCCCATGTCAGTGTTACTATAATTGTCCACATACACTCCAGTCCAGCAACTCTGATTTGTTAAATAAGAGAGGTAATTCAACTTACTGCTGTGGCGTTTGCGTACTGGGATGATGTTCATTTTCCAGGAGATTCATGCTGAGAAGGTAATCATGGCAATTGATTGCCTTGAGCTGGCAAACCTTTGGAAAACTAGGGACTTCAAACAATGCTGCAATCTTACCTGTTCTTATGTAAATTTAGCAGCTTAGTAGGGTGAGCCTGCTTGAATTTCGTCCTCACTCTGGCTGGAGTGCCCTGATGCCTTCATGCTTTTAAGTTTGGAGCAATGGTGGTTCATTCTGCGGGGATTGTCGCTGATTTCTCTGAGACTAATTGTTCAAAATCTGTGCCTTGTGTGTGAATGCAATCCAGCCACAGGGAATTGCGTCGTGCTGCTGGCCTTCGGCTAGGCCACCTGTCGGTTTGGGCTTCAACCCGGTAGAATCACTGCATTGCATTTCCATGTATTTAAGTTGGTGCAGCGACATTGTGGAGCTTCGGGGGGGGCAGTATGTCAGTGTATCCGTCTCAAACCGGACAATGGCCATTAGTTGCAGTGGACTCGAATGGGGAAACATGGATGAAATCCGGTGTCTCTAGTGGTTTGGTTGATGGTTTTATTTCGAGGACATAGGGTCGTGTTGGAGCTGGGAGTGCGGTGTCCGGCGGTTTGGTGGCACTCTTTCTAGGGCCATTGCATGGTCTGATGTTGGTTCCACCCCTTCAGGCCTAATCGTCAAACCTCTGCCCCGAGGAGCTGGCAGAATTCTACGCCGGAACTCCGTCTAATCTGTACCAGCAAACGAACTTGAGACATGTCGAAGCCTGGAAAACTGACTGGAAGAAGTGTGACCATCCGTCCGAGCGTCGCCCCGCGAGGACTAAAACCATAATCTATCTACTAGCCAGAGCCGAGGCCACCAGGATTGCCCTCTCCGCCATCGACCGCCAGAGCGGCAGCCAAAGTGGAGACATATCCATAGGCTTGCCGGCGGAGGCGAGGGAAAGAAGGTTTTACCTTAATCATCTTGTGAGACGAAAAAGAAAACTAAATTGTTCTTGTTTCATCATAAACCCATTGCTATAACTCATTTTACGGCATAATGCATTGTTGTTCAGGACTTTTATTCCCGGTCACAAGGGAGATTGAAAACATGAAAGTTTCCTTGGAATTATCAAGAGAATTTAGAAGGTTATCTTTTTTTTCAGCTCTGTTAGGTCATTTTGCACGTGTCCATGTGTGACAAAGGAAGGCAACAAGCTGCTAATGCGGGCATGAGAAGGCCTTGAATGCGCCAGAGTGATGAATTGCCGAGAGAGCTTCATTGTTTAGCCCATTCGGCGACCAACTGACGACCATTGGCTAACGCAAGAAAACCGAAGTCTGGAGCCTAGGCGCAGTGCTTCAATACCGTTCCGCCTTATCGCCACGGCACCACCGCCACCATGTCCATGTCGGCGGATTGCTCTTGCCCACGGCAGTAAGTCCAGTGTTGGAAATAATCCACACGTAGTCATGTTACTCACGCACTAGTATGCTACAGTAGTTAATTAGGAGTATATAGCTATTCGGCGTGCCGTGTCCTGCTAGTAAAAGTTGTAATCAGGTCTAGTTTGTTCCAGGAGTAGTAGCTTGTCTAGGTTACCAGATCATGGAGTCCTTTACCAAGTCACGTTGGGTCTGCTCCTAGGTGTGTATATAAAGCACACCAGGGCTGTTGTTTTCTATGTATAGCCATCGCAAACTCCTTCACGGATCGTCTTTCTTTGATTGTGCAGATCTTCCTCTCCTCCCCGCGGTGGCATGGCGGCTGAGAGACTCGCCGACGACCTGCTCATCGAGATACTGTCACGCGTTCCTGTAAGGCCAGTGTGCCGCTTGAAGTGCGTCTCCAAGGACTGGCTCAGCCTCATCGACCACCCCGATCACCGTAGGAAATTCCCTCAAACCCCAGCCGGCTTCTTCTACACTCGGAGCGACAATGGGGAGTTGCCTCTGGAAACAGAAGTCCGCTTCACCAGTGTCTTGGGGAAAAACTGCCCTCCGATGGACACCTTATTCGCCTTGTTAGAATAAATCCGAGGCACTTCGTCGATCATCCGAGGACCAAGCAATCACACAAGCACGACACCGAGATTTGTTAACGAGGTTCACCGATATGGCTACATCCCCGGGGCCTGAATACGGGCGCTCCTCCCCGTGACACCGTCACAATACCGCTCCCGGTCGCCCTGGACACCGGCACATGCCGCCGGCTTCCCCTGCGTTCCGGTGCTACTATGTTGGCATAGGTTAGTGTGTCTACCCCCGCTATATAAGAGAGGCCTAGGATACAAGTTTCCTACTAGGACACGACTCCACATCCTATGTAAACACGATACAACTACAAGTCCAACTGTAACCTACCTTGTACACTATATTCGACACAACTCTAACAAACTCCACCTTGGCGAATATACTCCACCATCCTGGATTTGTCCATGCGTCAAACTTCCATGTACATTGAACTTGAGTTTATCCCATGAGTACCGCTGCTACTCCAAAGACTCCATGTGACTCCACCTGCAACTTGTAGTCCTTTCTTTTCTTGACCAGGGTCAACAGTTGAGCAAAATTAAGTTCCTTGTTACTCTAACTTGTGCTCCCAACTTTCAGAGTATCCGTCCAACGCCATCACACACCGATCACTGACCTGCGTGAAAGTGAATAACTCACATATTGGATATCACACATAAGAGTTATCTGAACTCAACATCACCGCTCCCTTTTTTGACCGCCTGTCTGAAACTTGAAAGAATTTCACCATTGCTTGTAGTCATCCCGAGTCAAATTCGCAGTTGTCTCGCCACATGTATGACCACCAGAGCCCTGGCCCGTCTCCATGTCCCGTGCGTACCGCACGCCTCGCCGCTATTACCACGTCGAGCCTCTGCTGTCCTGGTCGAGTCTCAAGGGTCGCGAAACCGCACCACTCAACCCCCACTGCAGAGTACCATCAATCATCACCGACCGATGACGAGTTTCACGCTTCCATCAGACCACTGGGCTCCAGTTCGAACTGCATGCCACCCGCTTTCCCATCCGCTGAATAGGCTTCGATTCTCTGGATCCTTACACCGTAGCCCCTCAATCCAGCTCCACCTTCAACATGACTTCATGGTAGATGATCAGTCCACCCTTGCGTCCCGTCGACTTCAAGCTCACATGTGCACCGTCTTGAATCAACCCCACGCCATAGTCTTGTCAAAGTCACACAAGCCCTCAGGGCCTGCGTCATGTGTTTCCACGCCCAGAAGTCGGTCACCATCAGCATCACGCTCCTATGTCGTCGTCGCCGATCCCACCACCGTCTTCTGTACCAACCGACTTGCGTCGATCCGCCAGACAGTCCAGTCCGACCCAGGCTCGCAAATCATCTTCGGCAAATTCTAATAAATCACATGATACTTCCACCTTAGCTGACTTGACTTCCCGCAACGCCTTCAAGCATCCCTGTTGTGCCAACAAATTTTCACCCTTGTCTGCCATAACCCAAAGCTTCCAGTTCCGTTGAACTTCTCCACCTCAAACCTGGTACCCGATGGCGCCATGGTTCTTTGTATGGCTGACCTGCAAAAAATTATCTGAGTTTTCCACGTGATGCCCCAAGTACACAATTAAAACCTTCACGTACTATTAACCGAAAACAAATATTTCTTTGGCCTACACGTGATGCTCCCTTGGCTTCAACTTCCCATGCTTAGCTTGCTTTGCCAAAGTCAAACTCCTCCTGCCAATTCTGATGGATGCCAACGTAATGGATTATTTCCCTGGCCAAGTTGATCTGCTGCCTCTCGTGTTTTGTCTCCTTTGCTGGCTGCTACCGCTCCTATTAACCAGCGTGCAGGTCTCCGCAACAGAGACGAGGAGAACACGGCTCCTCTCGGACTCGGTCCTGACTTTTTGTTCCAAAACAGAATCTCGTAAGCTACCTTGCAGTCACGGTCGAACGCCCGCGTCGGCTTCCTGAGCACTGCCATCATCTGGCCACGACCTGGCGTAGCTGCACAATCCTAATTGATGCATCGCTGTCGCCTTCTCAAGCGCACTTTCGCCGCCGCCGCTTTCGCGTTTGTGACCGCTGTACGCTCATCCGATTGATCCTTCTATCCATCGCTGCACGTCAAGCTTGCTGCGCGTATACATGCTTTCTTCAATCTTGCTGAGAACCACGCCGCAGCCGGCTGCATCTCAGACTCGATACTTCCTCTAGATCAACAATCCACAACCTCCAGACAACCTAGCTCATGATACCACTTGATAGAATAAATCCGAGGCACTTCGTCGATCATCCGAGGACCAAGCAATCACACAAGCACGACACCGAGATTTGTTAACGAGGTTCACCGATATGGCTACATCCCCGGGGCCTGACTACGGGCGCTCCTCCCCGTGACACCGTCACAATACCGCACCCGATCGCCCTGGACACCGGCACATGCCGCCGGCTTCCCCTGCGTTCCGGTGCTACTATGTTGGCATAGGTTAGTGTGTCTACCCCCGCTATATAAGAGAGGCCTAGGATACAAGTGTCCTACTAGGACACGACTCCACATCCTATGTAAACACGATACAACTACAAGTCCAACTGTAACCTACCTTGTACACTATATTCGACACAACTCTAACACCGGCGCGTCGATCTATTGGACTGCTGCAATGGCCTCCTCCTCTCTCGCTGCTACGACATTTCCGCTCTTGGTGACGAGTTTTGTTACATCGTGTGCAATCCTGCCACAACGGTGTGGGTTTCGTTGCCCGATCGCAGCCATGAAAACAAGGTGGGCAGAGAGCGTCTGGGTTTCGATCTGACTGTGTCTTCCCACTTCTATGTTATTGTGTTACTAGAGGATGTCAACTTTAACAACTACCTTGCTGAAGTGGAAGTGTATTCATCGGAAACCAGGAGATGGATTTACAAGGAAATTGACTGCCCAACAGGAAGCACAATTCTTTTATTCCTTCCTTTTTTGGGCAGTCTACCGCTGTCTTCCTCAACGGCTGTTTGCATTTTCACTCCAACGGCAAAATGTCACCCTTTTTTATAGGTGTGGCGTGGACACGGTGGGGGAAACATCGATGAACTTCCATATTCCCGCTCATTTGAATAATGGTTTTATTCAGCACTCACAGGACTGCCTGCATTATGCCAAGTTCGAAAGAGGTGAAGGTGATGTGGTTCGACTAGTAATCTATGTTCTCGATGACTATGACCGCAAAGAGTGGAAATTGAAGCATAGTGTTGAAACTTCAGACATATTTGGAGGGACAAATGTTCCTGATTCTGATTTGTTTGCGATTCATCCGGTCGATTTCCGTTGGGTTGCGATTCATCCAGATTATAACTTAATCTTCTTCACTGTGGGGTCAGATTCCACATTAATGTTCTATGATATGGACCATCGGCAAGTCAAAGTAATCTGCAGTCTTGATGGCTATCTGCCACGCCTACGATGTGTGCCATTGTACGCAGAGTTGCAATCACTGCACGCATGACATCAATACGAAATTCATTTCATGCATGACATCAATACGTAATATGATAGGAGTCATTTTTTCATGCTATGGAGAAGTATCTTGTATGTCTGCTTGGATTTAGTTCTCGTTTTCTTGACTGATGTATGCACGTTTTTAGCAAAAGTCATGATCCATGACTGTCAGGCAACATAAACTTGTATGTTCTATTTTAAGTCGGGGAAAAGCATAAGCATTTTATTGAGAAAGAACTGGCCAATGATCGCTTGTCTGCTACTAGCACATGTGCGAAATATTTTACCTTTGCTCATAGGTATGTGTTAGTTGATCATGGAACTGGATAAATATGGTGCCTCCTCAGTTGATGCTAATTACTTTTGTGTGCTTTAAATATAAAATGTCAGAACATCAGCAAGCCGTTCTGTGATCATAAAACTGAAGAAGCCCGCTTTGGCAGTGGGTTTTGTTCAGGTAGGCATTTAAAAAGGTCTGAAACAAGAAATGCACGGGTGTTCATGAAGCGATGGATCTGAAGAAGGAAGGTTCAGCCATAAGAAGACACTCTCTGGACACGTAGGATTTTGTTTTCCTAACAGAAAGCACTCCAGAAGACTGGGGTGTGTTTGGATCCCTTGCTTGTTTACCTTGCTAGGCAAAGCTAGGCTTGCCGACGAAGGCTAGCCGATTTGGCTTGCTCGCTCCATTGAACAAAAAGCTGGCAACCACTGGCAACAAGGCAAGCTAGCTCAGAAACAAAATCCATCACTCCCTTGCTTGGCCAGGCTAAGCAAGCGCTTGCCGGATAACCAAACGCACCCTGAAAGAGTGTGTTGCAAGCAGTGCCGTTCATTTACCAGTAGTTGTCTATTCTAAACTAAATACCAAGTACTTAAATCAGTACAGAAAAAGTGGCGTCCATGGCCTTCAAGACATAATGAAACCAGCACCTTTGTGTTGCTGCGCCCCTCTCCTCAGCTTGCCTCGCGTCGGGGATGGACATCGCTCGTGTTCAGGAACAAGATTGTTCTCCCCTTTCTTGTTTGTGGTTTCAAGGTAGATCGATCGTAGGTAGGAAGGCACTCTTCTAGGATCCACACATAAGAATCTTGCATAGGGGCAATCACTTGTAGCCTTCAATTTTTAGCTCACAATCTCGGTAAGCAGTAAGCTTCGGTTCGCTCGCTTTTGACCATACACATGAATTGCGTGTAACTGGCTAGGGAATTAGAGAATCTATGGGCCAAAACCCAGTTCTTTTCAGTTTTAATTTGATTCTACAAACCTAGAACCGTCGAGGAATCTGATAAGAACTGGTCATATGTTGTGGATGGCGCTGGTCGCTGATGATCTGCTTAATTAGGCCAGCACACATTCTTGTGTGGGCTTGCTAATCCTCAGCCATACAATCATTGAGCAACTAATGTTAGTTTTCTCCCTTGGGATTCTACTGTGTTTGTCTTGCATTACGAGGAAGCATATTAGCGGCTGATCTCATAATTACTGCTAATCTTTGATTTTTCTTAACTGAAGTGCGGATATCTAAACACGGGATAAATAATTCCCTACAGATTGTGGTGGGTTTACGCCGACCTGAACCTATATTAGAATTAAAACTGTACAACCAAGGTCCGTGATGCACCAAGGTGATGGGGTGGGGAGGAAAAAAAAGGAAGAAACACAAAATTAAATCTCCATACAAAGGTGAAACAACATTGCACTCCAGTTTCGAACCAATGACTTGCAAGCTTCATCCCAGGAGCGGTTATGCTATTGCTCAATTAACTACTACTGTTAGTTTTTCTCTCTCGAGATTCTACTGTTCTCGTCTTGCATGATTACAAGGAATCATATTATGGACTGATCTCATATAATTTCTGCTAATATTTTGATTCTTAACTGAAGTGAGGATCTCTAGAAACTTGACAAAAAAGAGTCCCTACGAGTCCCATCATAGTTTTCAGAAATGAAAATGTTTCTTCTCTTAGCCGAGTAGCCACTTGACAGCCTATTCGCCAACAGAGAAGTAGAAAAAGCGAGAATTCCATATTTTCATAAAATCCCCCCCCCCCCTCCCATTGTCATATTTTTAACTCCGGGGTTTATCAGCCATGTCATTTTTTTCATAAAAAATCGGCGCCTTGTAGTCGAAGGGAACATCTTCTCCCACTGAACGGACATCACGGGAAAGCCTGAAATAATCTAGGAAAATGCGACCACCAGTGTAAAGTCTATGACTTGAAACCTGGTGGGCTAGGGATATCGTTGTCCTCATAACCATCCAACAACAGGTTTCGCCTCCCAAGGAGAAATTAGCACACTGTTGTCGTGAGCCAACCCGTCTACCAGGGCCGTCAATGAGGGCGTGCGAGCTGCGCGACCGCACAGGGCCCCCAAATCGCACTAATCTTCCGCTAATTACATGGCCATGTCTAGCACAATCTAACCGGCTACTAGTGATTTATTTCCTTCTCTAGGCACGTCCCCGCATGTCCTTAGTTATCTCTCTGTATGCACCGGATTCTTTTCTATCTCACGCCCACACAACTGCCATCTGCATGCTCATTTATTTCGGCATCTGCCCGGTGATTGCTTGCGTGAGAATTAGAGGAAATGAAATCATCACGCTCCATTTGTGGGGGCTTTATTTACTGTAGGCCAACCAGGGGCAAATTAGAGAATCAAAGAGGTAGAAATCAAATACACTTAGTAATATTTCAGACTTCCTAATGCACCTAATGATTAGACACGAGGTGGTATGAATTTTTAAATTTTTAGAGCCATACTTTATATTATGAGTCCATATCGCGTGAATGTGCGACCTGTAATACTCTAACTTAGCCCGATTTAGGCCATGTGATTGTCTGCTGATCATGCGAATTTATCACCGTAACACAACCCCCACGTGCAAAGATCATTGAGAGATGATGTCTCGGATGATTGATGTGGCAATGAGTGCGAATAGCATGAATTTATAACCACAGCGCTACACAACCCTTTTATACTTCGCACTGGGGCCCCAAATTCCTGGGGACGGCCCTGCCGCCTACGGAGACTTCCACCGCCGTTGGAGGTTGTATAAAGTAAACCATAAGACAAATTTATGCGGTAAGTAATTAAAGTTCTCTCGTCTCAAAGAAAATTAAGTGTCCCTAATTCCGTACGCTTCACCCCTCGTCCGCGATCTGTCGACACCTTTCTTCTACTGTCACAGGACTGCTAGTTTATGTTCTTAAAGACTATGACCGAAAAGAATGGATACTGAAGCATAGCGTCGAAACTTCGCATTTGCTTGGAGGGCGATACATAGAATACCTTGATGAGTACTTCGAGTGGATTGCAATTCATCCAGAATGTGACTTGATCTTCTTCGCTGTGGCCCAGGAGGATATCACATTCATGCACTATGATATGGATAGTGGACAAGTTAATGCGATCTGCAATCTTGAAGATAGCCAGCAGGCATATTTTCCATATGTGCCACTATATGAAGAGTTACAATCGTTGCACAAGTGACGTCTTATGCATGCTATGATATGGATAATGGACACGTTAAAGTGATCTGCAATCTTGAAGGCGAGCAGCCATATTTTCCATATGTGCCGCTATATGAAGACCTACAATCGTTGCACAAGTGATGTCTTATTCATGCTATGGAGAAGTGGGCATAGTATGTCTGCTTGAATTTGGTCCTCCTTTCTCTGATGTATGCATGTTTTTAAGTTTGGAGCAATGCTGGTTTGTTCTTGGGGAACTGCGGCTGATTTCTCTCTCAGACTACTTATTCAAAGTTTCAATGCACCTTCTTTTGTTTGTACTTGTGTTGTCTTGGTATACCAATGGTTCTGGACAACAGGAGATTGTGATACACTTTGGATGATAACATTATCACTTCTTTTGGTGCTATGTTTGTCCTGTCTTTTAAATAGGTTATTTTATTAGCAGAACATCACAGCCACAATGGTGCTGTTGATAGGAAATTTCATAATGTTCATCCTGCTGTTAGATAACTTTTGACACAACATTGCTTCAGAAGACTAGAAAGACATCCTCTTTATTTGTGGGTTTTGTTCGCATAGGTAGGTTAAAAGAGTTCAAAATAAGCGACACCAGGCACTTCCCATGTTAGTCTTGCCTATAATGGTGCACATACACTGCAGTCCAACACAATTTTGCTAGTGCTGTAAATGAGGAAATACTTCTACTTATATTGAAATTGCACGGGATCGAAAGCTAACTTCAGACATTGTTCTGTGGAAAGTTAGAGCAAATTAAAGCTACTGCTGTAATAGGATTGTATCAGGTTGCTGCGCTAATGATATGCGTTCCGTACTTTTTAGTTGTCAGCTAGCACAGGTAAAGCAATTGGTATGGTTAGAGCACTCATGGTGAAACATTACTTGCAATACAAGTATTATCAGCACATATAGTCCATGGTTATGAATAGGTTGACATTGAAGAAGAAAAGAAGCACATAGATGCACAAAGTTTCTCTGATCCAAGTTCTGGTCAACAAAACAAACAATTTTAGAGCTAGAAACCCAACTAGTTTCAGTTTGAGAAAAGGACCATGAATGACTATAGATATTGTTCTAAAATATTGCAATCTCACCCTACTTTTGTATGCATGTTGTCAGTGGTACTCAAACCAAATAGGGGGCCTCTGCTGTGTTGTTATGTTGCGTCTGGTCCATGTTTTGTTATATTACTGTATATATTTTGCTCTGGAGTTTATGAATAAATCAAATAGCACACGCGCCACCCATATCAACATGGATTAGTGACCCATGTCTTTGTTAAACTAGATGATACCCTGCACATTGTTGTAGGAATATTTTGCAAGATATTTCAATGTGATTCGTTGGATGAAACATGAATATTTGAAGTAATAATATAAAAGGCTAAAACTAGAAATACATATAATTTATTATGTTCCAGCACAGTATAGTTGTAAAAAAATTATTAAATACAAATAACATAATAGAATGAAAATTCTCGTGTATGCTTGCATGTTGAGATGAGTCTTTTTTTTCATGCATGTTTCATCCAACTAATCGAAGACATCCTATTTGTTCACCACAACTTGCCATGATCCTAGTAGCTATACGCATGCACAATTTTAACGTGTGAACACAAATGATAACCATGCCCGCACAAGCAGGCAGTCAAACTGTGACAAGAGTTAGTTGCCACCAAAGGCTCAGAATGGCGAAGGAAACTATCATACATACAATAAAGATTGATGAGGGAGGAAGGTCACCGGCACTGTCAAACTTCCACTTCTGGATGTTCCGACATCCCCACACCTTCCTCATGAATGACATTCGTTGGCAGATCCACATAGCACCATTAAATTAGATGGAGCTACAACGATGCTCACATCACATTTATCAGAGCCTCACATCAGCTATCATATAATTAATTTTTACCAACCACACCATTAAAGAATGTACGAACAATCCACCTTGACAAACAATGACTCCAACAAATATGCACACAATAGATTCTTAAGCCTAAAGAAAGGGTGAAAGGAATAAATGTCCAATAGTTAAACATATGGAATCCAACTTGAAAGATTATACTATATAAATCTTAATGGGAAAGGGCAGAAGGACACCACATCTTCCTTTGAGGTAGATTCTCTTGCCAATAAGATTAATGCAGCCATTAGCTGCATATTGCTTACTAAACCGCCGACCTTTGCCATCCTACCTGTCAAGGTTGCATGAAGGCAAGAGGAGATGGGGACACACAACTAACATACCCTGTGCAAGATGAAGTTGAGAGGAGAGAGAGATAGGATGTCCACGAGCCATATCAGCTGGAGGATATGCACGAGGATGACATTTCGATGCGAGGGAGAGAGACGACACATGAGAAGCAAGAGAGGCAGGAGCTAGGTTTTGTTCATGAGTTGGTACACTATGCTTTAATTATCATTGAGACGCAATCATACCCTATATTTGCGTCTCACAAATGGATCCAACTAATAGGAAAGGGCCATTGACGTAGAGGCGTTTGGTAGCCTGCATAGTGGTAGGTAGAGTGCATGTAGAAGAAATCTTTTGCTTCAAGCGGTGTTTGCTTGCTCGGGTTCCAATAGATTCTTGCATCACACGTTGTTTAAAGCACTCCCCGGCCAGACTGAGGAGGGAAGGCCGAATCAGCCGTTTCCACTAATGCAGGCTCAGGCATATCACGAGGTGAAAAAGATTCTCTCATTTTCCCTGCCAGGCTGCATCCTCCTCTCACATTGCATGTGGGAAGCCACTGCTACCAAAGGGGACCAAACTACATGCTTAGATCGTTTTTTGCATCATTTTTTCTCTACCAAATCCTGGCCAGTCTGACTTGTTTCCCTCATGCAGCCCGGTCCAATTGCTGCAGTCTACCAAACAGACCCTTAGTGCTCTAGGTGGTGAGTTCTACCACCAGATGAAACTTTGCCAATGTTGGCTGTTCTATCACACTAAAAATGTGAGATGGCTTAATTGCTTCTTCTAGCAGTTTCATGCCTCCCAATACAAACTGATACTATCTTTATGTTGTTGTTGTAGACCTATTGTTATAGCTCGTCTCTTGGCACCAACATGAATCTGAGTACAAGATTGAGAAGACAAAAATTTCCTTGGAATTATCAAGAAAAGCTAAAAGAAGTCCTTGAACTTTGAACGCCTTGGCCACACGAGAACTGAAGTTCCTTTCCCGTGGCTGTAGGTTGCAATCCCATTCCTCTTGGCTCGAGGCTCGATGGTACCACTGGCGCCATCTTCCACCGTCGTGTTCCTCCCATCCGATCGCTCTCGCCCGCGTGAGGAAGCCCGCCTTTCAACTCTCTTTCCAGTATGTAGCGGAGCAACATCCACCATCGCAAACTCCTTCACCGATACCCTGACATTCCCTCTATCTCTGTCTATTGTAGGTCTTCCTCTCCTCCCCACAGCGGCATGGAGGCCGAGAGGCTCGCCGACGAACTCCTCGTTGAGATCCTCTTGTGTGTCCATGCAAGGTATCCGTGACGATGGCATAGACGTAGGGTAGGGTCATAGGCCTGACCTATATGCCCTACCCAAGGTCACTACCCTAGAAGCAAAGACATTCAAAGAACAACAGAGAGTATCAATCGAAGTCGTCGAGTGCAATCCACTCGACTAGTCATCTCACTCGGGATATCCCTCCCTCCTGATATCACTCGACCAAGACGAAGCCATTCAACTATACGAGAAACCACTCGACCTACAGAAGACCAGGAGTCACTCAGCAACGGTCGAACATTCACTCTGTAGTCTTAAAGCTCATTAAATACACTTTATAGCTGGCGTTATTAGTAACGTCCTATCTTAATGTACATTGAACCCCTGTAACAAAGGTGGCTGGGGTCCTAGCGCACTCTATATAAGCCACCCCCTCCTCTGGGACAAGGGTTTGCACCCCCTGTAACACACACACCCATATTCCAGTCGGCCGCCTCAGGGCACCAAGACGTAGGGCTTTTACATCCTCCGAGAGGGGCCTGAACTCGTAAACTCGTGTGTACATTCTCGTCGTAGCTAGGGCCTGGCCTCCTCATACGTACCCCCTATTCTTACTGTCAGACTTAGTACCACGACAGTTGGCACCCACCTTGGGGAAAAGCGTCTTAGCGACTTCCGACGAGGTTGCATTTTCTCCAATCTTCATCAACATGGTTTCCGGCGGAGGTTTGGTCATGGGCCGCGAGTTCCGACTCGGTGCGCTCACTTTCGTCGCCGACGACTCCGCCTGGCTCTAGGAGGCCCCCCTCGACGTCGAGGCTCTCCCGATCCGTGGTTCATCGCATTTCCGCGCGAGTGCCTGTAGCATCCTCCATCGACAGCCGTCGACCGTGCATCAGTCGGTCCTCGCATCATCTTCCCACTCCGCTAGACGCCGCCGCAAGCGATCTTGTCGATCGCGGCTCCAGCGGTGGGTGAAGCACGCGGTGGCTTGTCAGACATTCACCCCCCAAGTCGCGGCAATCGAGCCCGACGTACTTCACTACGGTCCAGTCGACCTGTGGACTGACTTAGCAGACACACTTTCCGAGAGCGGGAGCTGTGACCCCGCGGCAGAAGTTCTTATGGTCGACTACCATCGCAGCCCACCTGGTTTCCATCGCAGCGGCGGCAACAGCGCTGCGATGGCCCGTCATTCGACCACGAGGATTATTGGCCCCAACCTCTCAACTCGCAGCAGAGGGAGCCACTGCACCGCCGCAACGTGGAGGCCCTCCAGACCCCCATCATAGGGGAAACCCCCCAGGCTCGCGCCTTGGAGGCAGTGCGCCTGGCCATGCTGGCAGAGCGCACTCGTTTGGAGAACCACCAACATTCTCTCGACGAGCGTGCCCATCGACTTATCCCCGAGTCTAGTCGACATCCACGACAGTTGTTTCCATCGGAAACTCAGGTATTCCGCACACTGATCCAGAATCTTGCAGCTGCTGCACGTATCGCAGACTCCATTCAACTGTCCCATTCAGAGGCTGGAAGAGGCTTGGAACAGATCAGGGAGCTACTCCGAGCAGTGGAAGACCAGAACTCCGTCGTGTCCCAGTCGCAGAACAGAATCCACAGCAAATCAGTAAGGGCAGACACCGTTCAGTCGGCTCACAGTCTTGGGTCGACTTTGCGACGTGAAGATCGTGATCACCGCCGAGATCGGCACCTAGGAAGAGCTCATGGAGAGTATGATCGTGAGTACGCCCGCGACAACCACCGTCGAGCGCCTTCGCCCCTTCCGAGGGACGGGTCATACGCGCCCCGGCAGTATGATGACAGGCGTCCGTATGGAAATGCACGCAGAGTTCTAGTCGACCCAAGAGATCCTGGCTTCGACGCAAGGTAAGTTCTTGTTCAGAGTTGGGTCGACCGGAACAGAGCATACAGAGAGGGGCTAGATAGAGATAGGCCCAGTGGAAACAGGGTCCACGTTTCTGGCCCCGAGTGTTTCAGAAGAGCCATCAGAGCTGCTGAGATCCCTCACAACTTCAGATTGGCGACTAGCGTCAGTAAGTTCACAGGAGAATCAAAGCCTGACACTTGGCTGGAAGACTGCCGAGTGGCTGTGCACATTGGTGGCGGCAGCGACGAGGTGGCCATGAAGCACCTCCCTCTGATGCTTTAAGGTTCATCCAGGGCCTGGCTGAATCAGCTGGCCCCTGGGAGCATTTTGAGTTGGGATGAGTTAGCCCGAGTGTTTACTAGAACATTTGAGTGCACCTGCAAGAGACCTGCTGGTCTGCCAGAATTGTAGCATTGCTTGCAGAAACCGAATGCAACCTTGAGAGATTATATCCAGAGATGGATCACTCTGCACCACACAGTAGAGAATGTGTCAGATCACCAAGCAGTATGTGCCTTTAAGGAAGGCGCTCGCTACAGAGAGCTCAATCTGAAGTTCGGTCAGACCGGAGATATGTCTCTATCTTGGATGATGGAGATTGCCACCAAGTACGCTAACGGCGAAGAAGAAGACCGAGTTCGGAGTGGTAAGAACAGACCAGTCGCCCAGGACACTGGAGGAGGAAATCCCAGTCGGAAGCAGAAGTGAAAGGCTGAGGCAGCAGGCCCTGTCGAGGCAACAATGTTGAATCAAGGAAAGTTCAACGGGAAGCCCAAAGGGCCTTGGATCCCTAAGAAAGTGAAGGATCAAGCAGGTAGTGATGTGATGAATTTGCCATGTCATATTCACACCAAAAAGGATGAGGAGGGGAACCTGATTCTCCCTAAGCATACGACTCGTCAATGTCGACTTCTAATCCAGAGCTTCCAAGAAAGCCAACCTAGTGAAAAGGACAAAGAGTCTGATAAGGAGGAAGACAAAGACGATGATGGTGGTTACCCCAATGTTAATGCCACCTTGGTGATTTCTGCTGATCTCGAGAGCAAAAGTCGACTGAAAGTCATTAACAGAGAGGTGAACATGGTTGCTCCGGCAACGCCAAAGTATTTGAAGTGGTCAAAAACCCCTATTACATTCGACCAGTCCGACCACCGCACGCGTTGCTACCCGTGGGCGGCAAGCACTGGTGGTCGACCCAGTCATTGGGGGCACCCGACTGACCAAGGTTTTGATGGATGGTGGCAGTGGTCTGAATATCCTATACGCTGAGGCCCTCAAAGGAATGGGCATTCCGATGTCCAAGCTCAACAAGAGCAACATGCGATTCCATGGAGTCATTCCTGGAAAGAAATCTGACACACTCGGTCAGATCACTCTTGACATGGTTTTCGACGATGGGAAGAATTTCCAAAGTGCCTATCATGCCATTTTGGGTAGACCTACCTATGCTAGCTTCATGGCTCGACCATGTTATGTGTACCTCAAGATGAAGATGCCTGGCCCCAAAGGGGTGATAACGGTCATCGTTAACCGGCAAAGAGCATAAGACTGTCTTCATGATGCTGCGAAGATAGCAGATGAGCAGATGGCAGTAGTGGAGTTTCAAGAGTACCAAAAGACTACAGATCTGAGTGATTTGTTGCGTGCCAAGAGGCCTGCCTCAGAGTCCGCATTTCAGTAGGCCGGCAAGACCAAGCCAGTCCACATTCACCCGACCGACCCCAATGCTGCTCCGACCCATATCTCAATGACACTCGACAGCAAATAGGAAGAGCGCTCATCCAGTCCCTCCGTGAGAACTGGGACATCTTTGCATGGAAGCCATCTGACATGCCAGATGTACCCAGGGGACTGGCTGAGCACCGTTTGCGAGTCGACCCAAAGGCAGAACCCGTTAAGGAACATCTCCATCGGTCCGCCACAGAGAAAAGAAAGGTGATTGGCGAGGTGGTGGCTCGGCTTCTGGCTGCTGAGTTCATCCGCGAGATATACCACTCTGAGTGGCTTGCCAATGTTTTTATGGTCCCCAAAGAAAGATAAATCACTTCGGATGTGTATTGACTTCAAGCACATTAATCGGGCCTATCCGAAAGATCATTTTCCTTTGCCCCGCATCGACCAGATAGTCATCTCAAACGCAGGATGTGAGCAACTGTCCTTTTTGGATGCTTATTCTGGGTACCATCAGATCCGATTGTATGGACCCGATGAGTTAAAAGCAGCTTTCATCACCCCGTTCGGGTGTTTTTGCTATGTTACTATGCCCTTTGGCCTCAAGAATGCTGGTGCCACATTCATGCACATGATTCAGAAATGCCTGCTCACTCAAATCAGTCGGAATGTGGAAGCATACATGGATGACATAGTGGTTAAGTCACGCAAAGATTCCGACCTACTGACTGACCTCGCTGAAACCTTTGCCAACTTAAGAAGATATGATATCAAGATCAATCCATCAAAGTGCACATTCGGAGTTCCCGGTGGAAAGTTACTCGGTTTTCTCGTTTCCGGACGAGCGATAGATGCGAATCTAGAGAAGATTGGCACAATCCTCCGAATGAAACGCCCAGTGCGTGTTCATGATGTTCAGAAGCTTACTGGTTGTTTGGCTGCATTCAGTCGATTCATCTCATGCCTCGGTGAAAAGGCATTGCCTCTTTACCGACTGATGAAGAAGTCTGACAAGTTCGAGTGGAATGACGAAGCTGAAGCAGCGTTTGAAGAGCTCAAAGCCCTACTCTCCACCCAGCCGGTGCTTGATGCTCCAGTCATCAAGGAGCCTTTACTGCTTTACATCGCAGCCACGGGACAGGTTGTTAGCCCAGTGCTCACGGTCGAGCGGGAAGAAGAAGGCAAAGCCTTCAAAGTTCAGCGCCCTGTGTATTACATTTCAGAAGTCTTGACCCTGTCCAAGCAGAGATATCCTCATTATCAGAAGCTTGTCTATGCGATTTACCTGACCACGAAGAAAGTTGCACACTATTTCTCTGATCATTCAGTTTCAGTCATCAGTGACGCTCCATTGTCAAAAATTCTGAATAACAGAGATGCAACTGGTTGAGTGGCAAAATGGGCGATTGAACTCCTTCCTTTAGATATCAAGTTTGAGGCAAATAAGTCCATCAAGTCTCAAGCAATCGCAGATTTCCTCGCAGAGTGGATAGAACAACAACAGCCGACTCAAATTCAGTCAGAGCATTGGACAGGTTCTTTGATGGATCCAAGATGTTGAATGGCTCTGGTGCAGGAGTGGTTTTAGTGTCCCCACGAGGAGACAAGCTCATTTATGTCTTCCAGATCCACTTTGATTCTTCAAACAATGAAGCTGAGTATGAGGCACTATTGTATGGATGGCGTATGGCCATTTCACTTGGCGTCCGGCGCTTGATGGTCTAGGGCGACTCAGACTTGATGGTTAATCAAGTAATGAAGGAATGGGATGTCAGGAGTCCAGCAATGACAGGTTATTACAATGTAGTGAGAAATCTGGAGAAGAAGTTTGACGGATTAGAGCTCCACCACATACCACGAATCAACAATCAAGCTGCTGATGATCTAACGAAGATAGGTTCCACTCGGAAGCCTATCCCCGGCAACGTGTTCTTGGCGCATCTCCACGCACTGTCAGTACAAGAAGATCCCTTCAAGGAAGAGCCCCCGCAACCAATAAGTTCTACCGACCCGACTGAGATTGAGGTTCCAGCTATGGTCGATTTGAACATGGAAGTCTTGGTAATCATGCCCGATTGGACGGTACCGTACATCACGTACATTCTCAGGCAGGAGCTCCCAGAGAATGAGGATGAAGCTCGCCAGATAGTCCGTCGATCCGAAGCCTTCACCGTGATAAAGGACAGCTTTACAGAGAAAGTGTCACAAGAGTGGCTCAACGCTGCATCACCCCGGAAGAAGGTCGAATGATCCTAAATGATATCCACTCAGGGACCTGTGGTCACCATGCATCCTCTCGGACCATCATGGCCAAAGCATACCGAGCGGGATTCTATTGGCCTCGAGCAAATGAGATGGCAAAAGAGGTAGTCGACAAGTGCACACAAAAGGGAAGGACTTATTCTCAACGAAAAAAGTGCTCTCTGAACCGAACATGAAAGTTTTTTTTCCATCATACGGCTATTCATGTAACTCCACTCTCCGCTTGGATTTTATATCCATTTGGTCCGCTCTCGGCCATTCCACACGCTGCCTAGCAGAGACATGGTTATCTATAGTGGATTCTCTCTTTTGTAGTAGATGCCGAACCTGCTGCTCAGTGGGCGGGCGCAACAGCTACATGGACACAAGCAATACTTTACCATCTTGAACTGAACTAAACAGAGCACAGAGACTAGAATCAGAACTGGAATTCCCTTCTCTGAATTCAAAAGCCCACCCGGACTTGAGAAGTAGCTTGTTCAATTTGTCCTCAGCAGAAGCGAAACATGTTGCCAAGAGATCGAAATTCCAATCAGAAAATAAGTACTTTGAATCAAGAAATGACATTGCGTAGAAGTGAAGTGAACTAGAGAATTCCAGTCAGAACAACATAGCATGTCATCTAAAGAAATCAATTTATGGCTTGAAGCAAGCTTCAAGAGAATGGTACCTCAAGTTTGATAAAATTATCAAAACTTTTGGTTTCACCGAAAATGTTGTGGACAACTGCATATACGTAAAGTTTAAAGGCAGTAGGTTCACATTTTTAGTCCTATACGTTGATGACATATTGTTGGCATGTAGCGATAAGGATACACTACATGAGACCAAGAATTTTCTGTCATCCAGTTTTGATATGAAAGATATTGGTGAAGCCTCGTATGTCCTCGGCATCGAGATTCACCGAGATAGGTCTAGAGGAACGTTAGGACTATCTCAAAAGGCACACTTTGAGAGAGTACTGAAAAAATTCAATATGTATAAGTGCTCACCCTCACCTGCTCCTATAGTTAAGGGCGATAAGTTTGGGACATTTCAATGTCCAAGGAACCAATATGAAAGTGATCAGATGAAGTCCGTTCCTTATGCTTCAGCTGTCGGAAGCATCATGTATGCTCAAGTGTGTACACACCCAGATTTAAGTTTTGTAACCAGGATGCTTGGCAGATACCAATCAAATCCAGGACCGGACCACTGGAAGGCCGCAAAGAAATTCTTGCGTTATATGCAAGGAACTAAGGATTTCATGCTTACATATAAAAGAACTGATAACCTAGAAATTGTTGGTTATTCAGACTCTGATTTTGCCGGGTGTGTGGATAGTAAGAGATCCACGTCATGTTATATATTCACACTCGCGGGAGGAGCTATATCGTGGAAAAGCTCCAAACAAACGTTAACGGCTGGATCTACGATGCAAGCAGAATTTGTAGCATGTTATGAGGCCACCGAGCAGGCTATATGGCTAAAGAATTTTATTCCCGGACTTAAAGTGGTTGACAGCATATCTAAACCAATTTTATTGTACTGTGATAATGAACCCGCATCTATAATACCTAAATAGTTCATCCCCACTATCTTATTTCTTTTAACATGCAGCCTATCCACCTAAGCAAGTATGCCATGTCAGCAACTTTTGCATGCAAGATACTACACGTTTTGCATTCTGTTACACAACCGACCGAACACAAGTGAAACTGAAGGATCTCTCCCTCCTTCGATCGAGTCATCTCTCAACCCGCAACACATCGAGCGCTCCTTCCCTTCCCTTCCCATTCCCTAAAAAAAGAATATTTCCCCCTAGATCGACAGTAGGGCGCGGCGGCTGGGATCCCACCTCCGTGATGGCGCTCCACCACAACGACTGCCCGTTCAACCGGCATGACCGCCCGTTCGTCTTACTCAGCGGCTCTCAGGCTAGTCATAGTGGGGAGTAACTTAGACTAGTAACATACATATCTTACTAGTCCATGTTACCACCTTCATAGTGGGAAGTGTCATAGGTGTAGTAACATGCATATCTTTGTTTATTGCTTTGTAGACTCATTTTGTATTGGAAACCGCTATGTGATGGTAACATATTATGTTACTCTATTTGTCTCTCTCCTCTTTAATTACATGACACGTCATCTTTTTTGCTTATGTGGCATCTATGTTACTACTTATGTTACTCCCACTATGACTAGTCTCAGATTCACCCTTTGGTTCGTCTCCTCTCCACTATCCCCTACGAGAAACTGTTGTCATCTCTAATTTCAGCAATCGGTTAATTTAGTTCTGCCTCTTTGTCTTCTCCCGCCAACGCATGACACTAGAACCTCTTCTAATCTCACCAATTTACTGTGATTTAATCGACTATAAATTTCCGTTCCCTCCTTTGTCCATCTATCTCCTTCCCAGCCTATGTCTCCCCGTCGAGATCCCAGTTCACCATGACGCCTCCACGGGCGTATTCATGCCTCGCCATATGCAGTCGTGCTCGCGCCCCCATGTCGCCAGGTTGCCAAACCCTACACGCTCACTCCCACACGCGCTACCAAGTCCCCTCACGCATGCTTAGTTCTCCAGCCGCATCATGTTGCAAGATGTATCTTTCCATCCTTAAGATTATGGATTAACTGACTCTTCCTGAATAGATTAGTCTGCAATCCAGCCAATTTCAGTTCAGAAGGACACGTTCAATAGGCAGTACTCTAGGTTTAACCGTTTGAATGGTCTGTTGACCTGTTGAATCTAAATGGATACGCCCATCTCCTCTTCATCTATGATTAGGATTTCTAACGTGGTACTTTCGGGCTTGGTCGTTTTCGTGCAGGGAAGGGATTTACTTGCTATGCATTGATCGGTTTGGTCCTTCTTATAAATCTGATTATTTAATTAGTTTCACCTTCCAATTTGTTTCTCTGATTATTTAGTAAAGTTCGTCTACTTATAAATTTGTCTATGATTTGAGTAAGAGAATAGGAGACAGAGAGGTGTGGTCACAACATTTTTCTTCTCAGTTTGAGGTATGTTCTCCACATTTTAAAAAATAGATAAATCCTATGGGCATTGCTGGAGCGATGTCCCCTTTCACAAAGTTTCTTTGTAGCTCAGGCTACATGGAACCTCTTATCCTCAACCCTCCAACCTTGCTTTGAGATCCGTACTCTCCAACTAACTAACAACAAGAAGATTTCTCTTTTTTGTTTCTCAAAAACGAAACAACATATGAACTTCAAACTTTGCAGATCGAACAAACATTAGAACATCAATGTGCGAAAAAACTTTCAGATTTTTTGGTCTGATATAAATATACAAAATGAGATTTTCTTTGAATAAAAATATTATTTCAAGTATTTAAAATGCATGAAAAAATCTGAAAGTTTTTTCCTAGATTGTAGTTAGAATTTGTTGTTGTTCTGCAAAAGTTAAAGTTCATATGTTGTGTCGTTTGAGAGAAACAAAAAAGACAAATGTGTCTGCACGGATCTTGATGCATAAATGGATGGCAAAGATAAGGGGTACTGTGTAGCCTGAGCTACAGAAAACCACACTTCCACTCCTAATCTGCAAACAACACTACATCGATCCCCATTCATTTTCTTGCGAGCCAACCTCAGATTCTAACCTTGGGCCACACGGATCTTCTATCTTCCTCTTTCTTTACCAAGTAGGGAAGGTTCTGCTGGTGCTACATTTTATGTATGGGGGGTGATCTGTATGGTACGATCTGAGTTTCAGTTATTTTTGGAGGGCTGCAAATGCGTTAGAGTTTCCCTTACTGTTGGTGTATGTGGTGGAACCGTGGAAGCGATCTTTAGGACTCTCAGCCCAGGAAGTTGCATGGTTTCCGCATGATAAGACTGAATGCACCGATCCTGCTTCTTCTATCTTTCTTTCTTGGACAGAAACTGAAACATTACCTTTTTATGCTTCCGTTTGTGCATAAGTTTTATCGTAGTACATTATTTCTTTAATATATTGGTGCGTAACTTCATATGACTTCCTTGGTAAGAAATTAATTTGCTCTTGCAGCAAATTGTTTTTTTTTTGATATTTTGGTTAACTGAACGTCTAGAAAATGATTGATATGATTACTTAAACAACTAGGTAAGTAATGAACTTGGGTAGTGTAAATATTGTTGATGTTTAATGCCATGGAACTGTCCAATCACATGCTGTTCGACCTAACTATATATGATCTTGCGGTTTGTGCGAACATAATGTAATTTTCATACTCGGTCGATTTGTTGCTGATGTCAGTAATACATGTTTATGCTTTAATTACTATGTCAGCCATCTTTCCTTGCCTATTAGGACAGCGTATATGTCTTGCAAAAGATTTTTTTTATGTGCTAAGTCTGCTGAATGCACTATCAAGTGAGTTAAATCCAGGCTTTTCCCTAACAAATCTATGGTTGTATCTGTTTTTCCCTTCTGTAGCTATCTCTCAATTTGTATTTTTTCACCTATCTTACATTTATAGTAAACCATATAGCCTAGATAATTCCCGTTTTAGAGACAATGCTTCAAGCAAGGACACATGTAGACCTATAAAGCGTGTCTTATTTGTAGGATGTGCATATATAGCATTTACATTTAAGGCTTGCAGAATGCAAAGCTTGAAGCAAGGACACATGTTGACCTGTCAAGCGTGTATTTTTTGCAAGATGTACATGTAGTGTTTAAGGCTAAGAAAACCTTCATGTGTACAATTTTCGTATATAATTATATCTGATGATATATACTGATATGAAGATTAATTGCTCTTCGTTAGCTAGATTATGGATGTAGTTCCATATGTTTGTCAGACACGAATAAACAACAAGATTTGTTGTTGTATAGTAATTATTATACTTAGTATTCATTCATCATGTTTCATGCTACCATGCGTAGAAAAGAATAAGCTAGAGCTTAACATACTACTATTATCTCACACAAATGTTCCGCAGCAACGCGCGGGGTATCATCTAGTTTTTCTATACGAGTAACAACAGGTCAAGTGGTGCTGCCAAACACATTGACATAAAGTATCGTGTTGTGAAAGATAGAATCCAGGATCAAACAATTGATGTTAAACATATAAGAACGAAGCATATGCTTGCGGATCCGCTAACAAAAGGCTTACCACCCAGTATTTTTCATGAGCATGTTGCCGGCATGGGACTACTGGAAGCCTTATGATTCTGGAATAAGAGGACCATTAAAATAAACCACTCCCCAATTAGCTAAATGTTTTCCATTTCGAAACAGGCGGGTGTGCTATAAGTGTTGAGGTTCTATGGCGTTTCGAGCTGTTGTAACACCTCACTTTGGTACATCATTGCTATGTAGAATGGGCCAATGAAGTTAAGCCTAACGATCAAGGGGGAGAATGTTGGTTTTGATCTGACGGCTTAAACAGGCCAGATTAGATCTATTAGTCTAACAGAAAAAAATGAAGGGATAACAATAAGTGAAGGGGTCCACGTACCAACGTACGTGGGCCTCGATCAGAACTAACGCGCCTTGATCGGGGGCGCCCAAAAACCAACTCAGGTTTTGGGTCCCCTGTCGCCAGCGCCATATTAAAAGGATACGGGAGAGAGCTGGCCACCTGCACGATCACAATTCACGTAAGGTTTACTCTCCTCCCGATATTCTCACCCCATCCGATCAGGGGGAGCGCTGCTGCGACGGGAAGACCTAAGCCAGCGGCCATCCTGAAGGAATCAGGACGTCGAGGAGAACCTCTGCTTCGACTACATCACCCCTGCATCACGCCTGCACCAAGCAGGCGATCGTGTCCACTCCCGTGACATGTAAAGAACCCCTAAACCCTTCTTTGTTCATGTTGTGAGGTGATCTAGATGCAATTAGATTCTGCTAATGGCATCTCATAGATGCATAATTATTCCAACAGGGACAAGCTTCCATAAGCTCGGCCGGCGACGACGTCGCCGTTTCCGACAAGAATGGAGCGCGCTAAGCTGGGGTTGTGCTGAGACGATGTGCTGTCGAGGAGCACGCTGGCAGCGATGTGCCGTCGAGCATCACAACGGTGGTTGTAGTTTCGGGGCGCTGGAGAGATCAGAGTTGTCTGTTGCTTTAAGATTCGTATGCCAGGTGTCGCATGCGGGAGAGGGTCTCACGATTGGTCCTATACAACCCGGTCGTGTAGGATTTTTTCCCCGCCGAATGCTGCATCCCAGCAAACGGTGCCTCTCTGCAACCTTGCGAGTGTTGCGACCTCTCCGTTTGCAGCAGGGACAGGTCTTGAGCGGCGGTACGGTGAGCGCCTATCAGCACCGATGCTAACCTCATAGCTCGCAGCAGCGGGTGGTCGGCGTTGTGCAGCCTCCTCTGCTGCACCAATGGTAGATGTTCCCATGGGTTGCATGGGTTGCAAATGTGGGCAGTAACATGCCCAAGGCATCGGCCGAGCGGCTGTCCTCCGAGTCCTCAACTCCGACGGAGTTTGTGACAGCCTGGATTTTGCCTTCTCTCTTTTTACCGGACTTGCCTTCTCTCTCTTTCCGGACTTGGTTTTCATCGTGGTTTTTGCCCTGATTTTATTTGGGTTTTGGATCAATTCAAATGGACTTGTCACTTTGGGCATATCCTTGGCTTTCACCCAAGTGACCTATCTATCTTATTTCTCCCACAAATCCCCAAAATAATAAAATGAATATTTTTCCTAAAGGAAAATATTCATTTTTCTCTCTTAAGTTCATTTCAGAACTTTGTGCTCCAAAGAAACCTCAATTTTTCTTGCTCGGAAAAATCTAAGATAATTCCTAAATACTCTTAGGACCATGGCACATCTCCCCATGCAAAAATATTGCATCATTTGGATGGTCTTATTTCAATATCTATGATTTTCTACTTGAATATGAGTATTTATTTGCATTTAAAATTTGATAAATAACTTTGGTTAATTGCTAGTTACTTTACCATGCTTGATATGCTTGTTTTAGCTTCTGGTTGAATGCATGAACTTGTTTGGCTATGTAGAGTAATATTTTGCACTATGAAAATTTGCTATGGACAGTAATGATAGTTATTTTTCTAGTAATGGTTTTATTTAGATAATGAACTAATAAAAATATTGCTTCCTTATAATAATGAGTTATAACTAGAGAAGTTTGATTCTTAGCATTGCAAGATGCATATGTTGTTAAGTTTTATCCATCATTTTGAGTTGTTTGATTTGCATGACCAATAGTTGCATGATCATTTTGATTATATCATGTTAGTAATAAAAAGTTTTTCTGAAAATTAATACTTGATGAAGTTCAACTTGAATATGATGTTGATCACATCATGGTGCCACTGAATCGGGTTTCTAATTCGGTGCAACCACATTTACCTTACGGAAGGTCTTGATTCGGTCCTTTGTTCGTGGCTCTCACTGGTGCCTCCCGTGAGGGAAGGTTATGGGCGTGCATACCCTGGCCCGGTAGGCAGACATAACCTTGTGTGCTCGTTTTGTTGTTATGGTACCTTGTCCCTGTTTGGGACCGTTTTACCACGACGGTGGCCGTTGGTGTCTTTGGTAGACACGGGGCCACCCAAGACCTAGCCCTAAGAGGGAGTTGGTCGGAGTGGTCGGGCAGAGTGCATGACAAAGGGATGGTTTCATCGGAATGCTTTGGTCCACCCGAATGGAAGTGCGAGGCCAGGGTTCCGTAGTGTGGGTAAAGTGCGCTACCTCTGCAGAGTGTATTTAATCTATCGATAGTCGCGCCCTCGGTTATGGGTAGGACTCGGGAGTAAGTCACACCATGGATCAACTTTTATATTTAATTTTGCAAACTAGTAATTGTTGTGATGCATGGTTTCGTGGTGAACCTTGAACACTCTAGGTGTTCATGAGTGATTGGTTTCAGGTGTGACCCCGATGTGGTCACCGTTTGGTTACGAGGTAACCGTCTGTTAAGCGAGACCGTGTGGCTCGGTGTGCTGTTTGGTTGTTGTGCATAGCTTTGCATTCGTAGTAAATTATTGCATTAATTTAATTTGATTAATTATCATGACATTGTCTGTCATTGTGGTTATGTTTGTTGTGAGCTTGCAAGTACATTCAATGTACCGACCTGGCGTGTCATGCCAGCTTTCAGGCAAGTTGATTCACATTAGAGCGCACCTGGTTTCTACGCCGTGTCCACATCGGTGTCCCTGTGCCATGGAGTTCCACTACGTCGTTCTTCCGCTGCCGCGTAGTTTCGTGTGATCGAGGCCCCAGCCATGTTCATTAAATAATGTACATACTGTCCAGCAGCACCGTGTGTGCCGCTTGGCCTCGAATCTCGATGTAATATCAGACCTTTGTACTTACCACGCTAGTATCAATAAAGCGGTTATTTCTGTACCATGTTGTTGTGAATAGCCAGAAGACTCGATCTTTGGGCTGGCAATGCAGGGTAAACTGGTTGCTCTGAGTCGGAGTGCCACAACGCTTGGTATCAGAGCCACGTTGATTGTAGGACACGCTAGACAGGTAGTACGTTAGTAAAATGGTAGATAGTTTCATTTGAGTGCCGGTAGACATAGGAATTGATTGTTGCATTGCATGCATGCCTTATTGTTGTTATTACTAACCATATCCTTTGTGAGTGTAGATGGCACCAGTACCGATCTTGTACCATCCTGAGCCAGCTCCGTGCACATCACCGCACCTACTTCAGAACGTGTGGCGATGACTCTATCCAGAGGGTGATGATCCAGAGTATCGGGTGTATCGCGAGCATCTGGTCGGTGCATTGTATGAGTATTATGCTGAGGTCACTCTACACCATAGTTCCCCATCCGGTGCTTACACTCGTTCGTCTAAGGGTGGTCTTGCTTCTACGCCATCTCAGGTGGTACAGTTTGCTGCTATCGAGGCTCTTGTAGACTTGCGATACAATGAGGTTCGCATGCACGCCCACCCTGGACTTTTCTTCTACCCATCTCTGCACGAGAATGGGCGTATCCGCTTTTCTTTGATTAATCTGGCGTGCGATCGTCCCACTAGCCACCTTGCGCACTGTATCACCGCTAGCTATCTCCTTAACTACGAGTTAGCTCGGGAGCTCTCCCGCGCTCGCGCCGCTCTCGCTACTACTCGTATAGGGACCCTCTTCCCGCTGTCATCTACACTTCTTCTCCACCCACCTCCGTCCCTACGACGACCTCGTAGGATACCATTAACCCTTTGACGGTGAACCCTCGCAGCGCTCCTACTGCATGGTCTTCTCTTGTCGCTACCCCTGCCGCTCCTATGCTTAGATCCCATCCCCCACCTTCCCCTGAGGGAGAGCCCTCAAGGCAGCGCCGGCGCACCTCTCTTCCCCCGGAGGTCTCTGCTATCAGTTCAGGATCTGGGTCCGGCTCAGGAAACGAGCCTGCAGCACCATCCGAGCAGTAGATAGCTAGAGTATCCTGGTAGTCATGAGCATGATGTATGGCTGTAATCACATTTGTCATGATGCATAGTTTCATGTACGAGGGTAGTAGACCCATTGTGATGTTATGTTCCTATTGGGACTATGTATAATTATGTTGGATTTCTTTTCGACTTGGTTTTATTCGCTGCTTTCTTCCAGGATTTGTCATTGGTTTTCCCCCATCTTGGAATTTTCTCATCATGGTTGCTATGGATTGGGAAAACGAAAAATAGGATGCCGTGTGGAGGCAGGAATAGTCAAGCTGGTGAGGATGTCCCTGTCCGTCGCTCCGCAAGACAGGCAGGACATTCCCCTAAACCATACCAGCCACCTCTGTCTCCACCGCCGCAACCACCTTCCACCGAGCAAATCCCGCGAATGTTTGAAGAAAGAAGGAGCAACGATCTGCTGGAAATACTGAAAAGTGTGCAAGTTATGGTTGGGCAGAATGGAAACCAGAATGGCCACCATTCCAAGCTATCAGATTTTTAGCGAACCAAGCCTCCCAGTTTCAGCCATGCTACTGATCCTTTGGACACCGACGACTAGCTAAGGACTATTGAAAGAAAACTGGAAATTTCTCGCACCGACGATGGAGACAAGGTTCCCTTTGCAACGCATTATCTCGAAGGAGCTGCCGCTATATGGTGGGATAATGCCAAAGCAATATGGCCTGCCGATGAGGAAATTACTTGGACAAAATTCAAGGATCTCTTCCGCAAATATCATATTCCCACCGGAGTCATGAAGATCAAGCAACACGAATTTCTCGCCCTCACTCAAGGCAGCATGACCGTCGCCGAGTATCTGAATAAATTCAACCATCTGGCCCGCTATCTCTCCACGATGTGGCCACCGAAGAGCATAAGATCGACCGATTTCTTGGAGGCCTACATCAACATCTCCGATTCACTCTCAGTATGTTTGATTTCCTGGACTTCCTGACTCTGGTGAACAAGGCCCTAATCACCGAGAGGGAACACAAGCTCCTGCATGACAACAGGCCAGCTGCTAATGACCACAAGCGCAAATCTGAGCCCAAGAAGGATATGCAACCAGTGCAAAAGGCTCGTACATGGCAACAGACTCAGGTGGAGTACAAACCCAATTGGCAGCAGAACGTCAACAAGACTACTACACAAGTCAAGAATGTCGTGACCAACCCGATGCGCGACGATTGCCAGCGCAACAATTCGTGCTTCAGCTGTGGTCAAACCGGACACTACGCCCGACAGTGTCCCAAGAACACCAAGCACGTCGCTCCATTTCAGCTGCAAGTTAACTACATGGAGCAGTATTCCGCCCCCGATGTAATTCAAGGGCAAGTTCATCACATCTTCGTAGACGAAGCCCAAGAGGACCCGGAAGTCGTCGTTGGCATGTTTCCTGTTAATGACATACCCGTCGTAATTTTATTTGACTCTGGGGCTTCCCACTCTTTTATTTCGCGGAGTTTTGCTTCCCAAAACCATTTTCCTTGCTCGATTTTGGGAAAGCACATGCTGGTACAATCCCCTGGATCTATACTCAGAAGCGATCTCGTCTGCCGAAATTTGGAGATTGACATCAAGGGCGTCAAATTTCCAACGTCGTTAATACATATCGATTCCAACACATTAGATGTCATTCTGGGCATGAATTGGTTAACCCAATACCAAGTCTGCATCAGTTGTGCGACCCGAGAAGTTACCCTGAAAAATATGGAAGGTCGCACCACAAGTTTTTATGCCCGCAATCGCATCCCCTCAAAGGATATGGTTTTTGCAGCCGTGGCAGAAGAGGTGGAATTAATTCCAGTGGTGAGCGAGTATCCGGATGTATTTCCTGAAGAATTACCCTGCATGCCACCAGACCGAGAATTGGAGTTTGCTACTGACCTGGTGCGTGGAACCACCGCAATACATAAGAAATATTATCGGATGCCCACCTCAGAATTGGTGGAATTGAAGAAGCAATTGGATGAGATGCTGCAAAAAGGATACATTCGTCCCAGCTCTTCAGCATGGGGATCACCCACAATCTTCGTGACAAAAAGGATGGCAGTCTACGAATGTGTGTAGACTACCAACAGCTGAATGATGTCACCATTAAAAACATGTATCCACTATTGAGGATTGACAATCTGTTTGACCAACTCAGTGGGGCCAAAGTATTCTCAAAGATTGATTTGAGGACGCGATATCATCAACTCAAGATTAAGAAGGAAGATATTCCTAAGACCGCGTTCACCACTCGGTACAGTCTTTACAAATATACCATGATGTCCATCAGCCTCACCAACCCTCCTGCATTCTTTATGCACATGATGAACAAGGTGTTTATGGACTTCTTGGAAAAATTTGTGGTGGTGTTCATTGATGACATCCTCATTTATTCCAAAAGCAAGGACGAACATAAGGAACATCTTTGCCTAGTTCTGCAATGACTTCGTGATCATCAATTGTATGCCAAATTCAGCAAATGTGAGTTTTGGCTCTAGAAAGTGGGATTCCTCGGACATATCCTGTCAGCAGAAGGAATCTCGGTGGACCCCAGCAAGGTAAAAGATGTACTTGATTGGTCCACACCCACCACAGCTTCATAAATCCGAAGTTTCCTTGGACTGGCCGGATATTATCGCCATTTTATCGAAGGATTTTCCAAGATCGCAAAGCCTGTGACTGAGCTCCTCAAGAAGGACAAGAAGTTCGTGTGGACTGAAGACTGTGAACGGAGCTTCAATGAGTTAAAAACCAGACTGACATCGGCACTCATATTAACTCTGCCAGATATCTACCGCAGTTTTGATGTTTACTGCGACGCCTCCAGAAAAGGACTAGGGTGTGTTCTCATGCAAGATGGCAAAGAGGTGGCCTATACATATTGCCAACTGCGACAACATGAAGGAAATTATCCTACTCATGAGTTGGAATTAGCCGCAGTGGTGCACGCTTTAAAGATCTAGAGACATTATCTGATTGGTAAGAAGTGCGAGATATTCACCGATCATAAAAGTCTCAAGTATATATTCACTCAGCCCGACTTGAACCTTCGAGAGCGAAGATGGCTCGAGTTGGTTAAGGACTATGACCTCGGAATAAATTATCACCCAGGCAAAGCCAACGTGGTGGCTGACGCCCTCAGCTGCAAACCAGCCAACCTCAATGCCCTAATGGATTCCTTGCCTCCAGAGCTCTATGAAGAAATCATGCAGCTGAATCTGGTAAACACCGATGCTCGTCTTAATAATATGTTGGAAGTTGCTCCTACTCTCGAAGAAGAAATCCGCAGAGCTCAAGCCGATGATAAGGTGTTATGGGTATGTTCAGAAGCTGCACCAAGGGCAAGCACCTGATTTCTCTATGGATCAGCAAGGTTCGCTAAGATTCTGAGGAAGACTTTGCGTACCCGAGCAAGAAAGTTTGAAGAAGAAAATATTGACCGAAGCACATGAAGCACCATACTCAATTCATCCCGGTGGTACCAAGATGTATGAGGATCTTCGTCCGATATTTCGGTGGGATGGAATGAAGAAAGACATCGCGTATTTTGTGGCCTGCTGCGATATCTGCAATAAGGTAAAGGCGGAACACCAAAAACCCACCGGACTACTCCGGCCTCTGCCAGTATCCCAATGGAAATGGGATGATATTCGCATGGATTTCAGCATCGGATTACCTAGGTCTCATCAAGGAAACGACACGATATGGGTCACAGTGGACACTCTAACCAAGGTGGCACACTTCCTCCCTATCCGGACCACATACCGTGCAAATCAACTTGCACAGCTGTATGTATCAAAAATCGTCAGTATGCATGGAGTACACAAGACTATCACCTCCAACAGGGGATCTCTATTCACATCTGCATTTTGGTCCCGACTTCATCAAACCTTGGGGACCGCTCTGAAGTACAACACGGTTTTTCATCCTCAAACGGATGGACAGACTGAGCGAGTAAATCAAATACTGGAAGATATGCTCCAGGCATGTACATTGGCCCAAGGAACCAAGTGGGAAGACTGTCTGCCCTACGCCGAGTTTTCCTACAACAACAGTTTCCAGGCCAGTTTAAAGATGTCAGCCTATGAAGCCCTGTATGGACGGAAATGTCGCGCCCCATTAAATTGGTCTCAAACCGGGGATAGCCGTATTTTTGGGACGGAAATGCCACACCCCTTTAATGCTCGAAGCCGAGAAGCAAGTCAAGGAAATCCGAGACAAACTGCAACTGGCCAAATCCCGACAGAAGAGCTACTATGATGCCAAACATCGTCAAATCAGCTTCGAACCCGAAGAACACGTATATCTCCGAGTCACCCTGATGAAAGGAGTCAAGAGGTTTCAGACCCGAGGAAAATTGGCACCCGGATACATCGGTCCATTCCACGTCATGGCCAGAGTCGGAACAGTTGCCTACTAGTTGGAATTGCCACCAGAATTGTCAGAAGTACACAACGTGTTCCACATCTCACAGCTAAGAAGATGCATCTCACCACCGGAGAAAAGGACGGATATGTCAGAGATAGAATTGGCTAAGGATCTGACTTATGAGGAAAAGCCAATCAGAATATTGGATCAGACAGAAAGAGTCACTCGCAACAAAGAGATAGGATTTTACAAGGTTCAGTGGGAGCATCACACCGAAGAAGAAGCAACCTGGGAAAGAGAGGAATTTTGAAGGATTGCATACCAGAATGGTTTTCCCAAGCAACCGAATCTCGAGGACGAGATTCATCCTAAGTGGCGGAGGTTTGTGACAGCCTAGATTTTGCCTTCTCTCTTTTTACCGGACTTGCCTTCTCTCTCTTTCCGGACTTGGTTTTCATCGTGGTTTTTGCCCTGATTTGATTTGGGTTTTGGATAAATTCAAATGGACTTGTCAGTTGGGCATATCCTTGGCTTTCACCCAAGTGACCTATCAATCTTATTTCTCCCACAAATCCCCAAAATAATAAAATGAATATTTTTCCTAAAGGAAAATATTCATTTTTCTCTCTTAAGTTCATTTCAGAACTGTGTGCTCCAAAGCAACACCTCAATTTTTATTGCTCGGAAAAATCTAAGATAATTCCTAAATATTCTTAGGACCATGGCACATCTCCCCATGCAAAAATATTGCATCACTTTTTGTAATATTTTTGTTGTAGAAAATCTTTTCACTTCTGGACCAGAAATGCACTTTGTACAGCAAGTGCATTTTCCCCTAAGCTTTTAGCCTTGATCTTTCTTGAGCTTAAACACCCTCCTAAGAAACCCTAAACCCCAGGAGATTGCTACGTCTTGAGCTTGCGTTGGTTTTCCTCGAAGAGGAGAGGGTGATGCAGCAAAGTGTAGCGTAAGTATTTCCCTCAGTTTGGAGAACCAAGGTATCAATCCAGTAGGAGGCTCCTCAAAAGTCCCACGCACCTACACAAACAAACTGAGAACTTGCAACCAATGCAATAAAGGGGTTGTCAATCCCTTCACGGCCACTTGCGAAAGTGAGATCTAATAAAGATAGTATGATAAGATAAATATATTTTTGGTATTTTATAAGATAGATGCAAAAAGTAATGATGCAAATAAAGATAGATTGAAAGCAAATATGATAAGAGATAGACCCGGGGGCCATAGGTTTCACTAGAGGCTTTTCTCAAGATAGCATAAGTATTACGGTGGGTGAACAAATTACTGTCAAGCAATTAAGCAAGATGACATGATGTAGAGGGATAAACACATGCAATATGATATAAACCCCATCTTGTTATCCTCGATGGCAACAATACAATACGTGTCTTGCAACCCTTTCTGTCACTGGGTAAGAACACCGCAAGATTGAACCCAAAGCTAAGCACTTCTCCCATGGCAAGAGAGACCAATCTAGTAGGCCAAACCAAACTGATAATTCGAAGAGACTTGCATAGATAACTCAATCATACATAAAAGAATTCAGAGAAGATTCCAATATTATTCATAGATAAACTTGATCATAAACCCACAATTCATCGGATCTCGACAAACACACCGCAAAAAGAGTTTACATCGAATAGATCTCCACAGGAGAGGGGGAGAACATTGTATTGAGATCCAAAAGGAGAGAAGAAGCCATCTAGCTAATAACTATGGACCCGTAGGTCTGTGGTAAACTACTCACAACTCATCGGAGAGGCAAGGATGTTCATGTAGAGGCCTTTCGTGGTTGATTCCCCCTCCAGTAGAGTGCCGACGAAGGCTCCAAGATGAGATCTCGCGGATACAGAAGGTTACGGCGGTGATAATTGTGTTTCGTGGTGTTCCTGGATGTTTTCGGGGCCCACGAGACATGGGGGCGCGCCCTACAGGGGGGGGGGGGCGCGGCCCCCTATCTCGTGGGGCCCTAGCGAGCTTCTTGACTTGCACTCCAAGCTCTCCGGATCAGATTTGTTCCAAAAATCACGCTCCCGAAGGTTTCATTCCGTTTGGACTCCGTTTGATTTTCCTTTTCTTCGAAATACTGAAATAGGCAAAAAACACGAATATGGGCTGGGCCTCCGGTTAGTAGCTTAGTCCCAAAAATGATATAAATGTGTAAAATAAAGCCCATAAACATCCAAAAGGGGTAATATAATAGCATGGAACAATAAAAAAATATAGATACATTGGAGACGTATCAAGCATCCCCAAGCTTAATTCCTGCTCGTCCTCGAGTAGGTAAATGATAAAAAGAGAATTTTTGATGTGGAATGCTACCTAGCATAATTCATAATGTAATTTTCTTTATTGTGGCATGAATGTTCAGATCCAAATGAATGCAAAATAAAAGTTCATATTGACATAAGAAATAGTAACACTTCAAGCATACTAATCAAAGTAATCATGTCTTCTCAAAATAACATGGCAAAAGAAAGTTCATCCCTACAAATCATATAGTTAGGCTATGCTTCATTTTAGTCACACAAAGATGTTCCCAACTTCTATACCCCCGATGACAGGCCAAGGAATTGTTTCATACTTAAATAACCTCAAACTTTTTCAACCTTCACGCAATACATGAGCGTGAGCCATGGATATAGCACTGTGGGTGGAATAGAATATGATGATGGGGATTGTGTGGAGAAGACAAAAAGGAGAAAGTCTCACAATGACGAGGATAATCAACGAGCTATGGAGATGCCCATCAATTGATGTCATCATGACGAGTAGGGATTGCCATGCAACGGATGCACTATAGCTATAAATGAATGCTCAACAAAAGAAAACTAGTGGATGTGCATCCAACTTGCATGCTCACAAAGACCTAGGGCATTTGAGGAAGCCCATCGTAGAAATATACAAGCCAAGTTCTATAATGAAAAATTCCCACTAGTATGAAAAAGACATCTTATGAGACTCACTACATGAAGAACAAGGTGCTACTTTGAAGCACAAAATATGAGACTCGCTACATGAAGAACAAAGTGCTACTTTGAAGCACAAGTGTGGAAAAAGAGATAGTAACATTGCCCTTTTTATTTGTTTTCTTCTTTTTTGTCTTTTTTTCTTTTTTCTTTTCCTTTATTCTGGGCCTTTCTTTTTTTTCTTTTTGGCCTTTTTTCTTTTCTTTGGGCAATGCTCTAATAATGATGATCATCACACTTCTATTGATTACAACATAAGAATTACAACTCGAAACTAGAACAAGATATGACTCTATATGAATGCCTCCGGCGGTGTACCGGGATTGTGCATATCATATCACGGGGTTTGGATTCACCGGCGAAGTTTGCACCAACTCTCAAGGTCAGAAAGCGCAATGCACGGTACCGAAGAGGCTAGCAAAGGTGGAAAGGTAGAAGTGCGTATAATCCATGGACTCAACATTAGTCAAAAGAACTCATATACTTATTGCAAAAACTTAGAAGTCATCAAAAACTCAAGTACTACGCGCATGCTCCTAGGGGGATAGATTGGTAGGAAAAGACCATCGCTCGTCCCCGACCGCCACTCATAAGGATGCACAAGACAAGTACACTTCATGTTTCAAATTTGTTACACAACTTTAACCACGTGCATGCTATGGGACTTGCTAACTTCAACACAAGCAATCTTTGAATGCATAATCACCCAACTAGCATGACTTTAATATCACTACCTCCATATCTCAAAACAACTATCAAGTATCAAGTTGATCATAGCATCCAATTCACTTCCTATGATAGTTTTTATTATACCCAACTTGGATGCTCATCATTCTAGGACCAACTTTATGACCAAAGCAAATACCATGCTGTTCTAAAAGACTCTCAAAATAATATAAGTGAAGCATGAGATACTAGCAATTTCTTCAAAATTAAGACACCACCGAGCTCTAAAAGATATAAGTGAAGAACTAGAGCAAAAACTATCAAGCTCAAAAGATATAAATGAAGCACATAGAGTATTCTAGCAAATTCTAATCAAATAGGCTTCTCCCAAAAGGTGTGTACAGCAAGGATGACTGTGGTAAACTAAAAATAAAAGACTAATATAATACACGACGCTCCAAGCAAAACACATATCATGTAGCGAATAAAAATATAGCTCCAAGTAAAGTTACCAATGAACGAAGACGAAAGAGGGGATGCCTTCCCGAGGCATCCCCAAGCTTAGGCTTTTGGCTATTCTTGAATATCTTGGGGTGCCATAAGCATCCCCAATCTTAGGCTCTTGCCACCCTTTATTCCGTAGTCCATAAAAGCTTTACCCAAAACTTGAAAACTTCACAACACAAAACTCAACAGGAAATCTTATAAGCTCCGTTAGTGAAAGAAAACAAAACCACCACATAAGGTACTGCAATGAACTCATTATTTATTTAATTTGGTGTTAAACCTACTGTATTCCAACTTCTTTATGGTTCATATACTAAATTACTAGCCATAGATGCATTGAAATAAGCAAACAACACACGAAAAAACAGAATCTGTCAAAAACAGAACAGTCTGTAGCAATGTGTAACTAATGCGATCCTGCCGCGGGTGGAAATGACGAGCGGAAATAACGGTGCCCCGGGTGGGGCGACGGAGAGGCGATCCCCGATTGCGATCCTGCCGCTGACAGATTTCCGGGGCCAGGCCGGAGTTAGGCCACCGAGAGAGAGAGAGAGTGGATGATCTCCCCAAGGAAGGAGATCTGAGGGGCATGCAGGAAGCATGGCTCCGGGAGAGGAAGGTGATCAAGCGGACGGGTGTGGAAAAGAAGGCGATCACGGATGTTTGGTCGGAATCGGGAAGCAATATCCAAAACCGGAACCCTACGATGGAGGCACTCCGGAAAATCATGGAAAGGATCCACATGTATAGGATGGATCTGAGGCAAAGGAGAGGGGATGAAGATCAAAAGCTGATATGCGATGAGATTGGCTGCCCTCTGAAGGACGACCCGCCGGACAAGGGGGGAGGATCCCCAGATCCGAGTTCGAAGGAAGGAGATACCTGGGGAATCACCAGATCATTGGACCCTAGCGTGATCCCGTTGATGGAGGTGTCGAATTACCCTGGCGCAAGTTTAAAAGGATCCGACCCTAGAGGTCTGTGCTCGCATCTCGCTCTACGCTCAGTCCACAGCTCCCTCTCGACGATGTCGCCCCAGGACATGCAGAAGAACAAGGCCGCCATGGAGGGGGGGAATGATAACAACCGCTCTGGCGACGGCCGGAACATCTCAAGGGTGCTTCTCCGTGGGGAGTCGTCCCGCGGTCATGGAGGGAAGGCCAACATGAGCAGGCTCTACACCGGCAATTATGTTGTTGCCCCAAGGTTCCCAGTCAATCTGGGGATCAGGGTCGACGATGTGGTCGAACTCGATCTGAAGAAGCAACGCGCTGCCATGAGGAATCGTTGGATCGATGTGGGGCTCTTCTTCTCCACCTTTCCCTACAGCAACGAGGGTCTCTTCGGTGAGCTCAAGAGCAAGTGGGGGCTTCGTGGCCGCCTCAACTACATGCCCCTGAAAAACAACCGCTTCCTCCTGGAGTTTGAGTGGGAGGGGGATCGCCATTTCATCCTTGACAACGGCCCTTGGACTCACAAGGGTGACGCCTTCCTCATGGTGACGGTGGACGGCAGCGCTAGGCCGGGGGACGTGGAGGTTGCCCATATGCCAATATGGGTACGCATCCACGACGTCCCGCCCATCATGCTGGATGAAGGTGTGGCCTGGAAGCTGGGATCCATGCTTGGGGAGGTCCTTGAGGTGGACACCAACATCCATGGTAAGATGTGGGGAGACTTCATAAGAGTCCCGGTGAGTCATGATGTTGATGAACCCCTCCGCAACAAGATCACGTCCCATGATAACCCAAGAAATGAACTATTCTTTTTAGAGGTGAAATATGAGAGAGTACCTAGGTTATGTGGCTTTTGTGGTTTCCTTGGGCATGGCCGACGCGATTGTAAGTTGCCGGTGGACCTCCAAGAGATGAGGTACACGGCAACATTGCGCGCCTCCCCTTTCAATAAGAGTAGCAGTAGGGGAGGGTACGTTGCCCCGGTGGTGGGTAGTGCTCGTCGTATGCTTAGCTTTGGAAAAGAGGTGCATCGAGAGTCAGGCTCTAGCTGGATGAAGGCAGAATATGCGAGGATACCGGAGGAGGCCCTGTCGAACCCTCAGGTCCAGGCCGCGATTGTGGCGGTCAGCGCACTGAAAGTGTCAGAGGGCGGGAACCCATCAGCGAAACCTGTCCCCCGTGAGGCCTCTACATAAACACTTGGCTCGGGTGCGGGCGATGCTGGGGTTGGGACATGCCAGGAGGGAATTGGTCTGAAGCCTTTGGGTGCCCCTGAAGCTCTAAAGGAACCAGGTGCTGAACAGGGTGTGGCGCAAACCCTGACAAGTAATGAGAAGCCCGCAGCACATGACCAGATGTACTCTGCGGAAACGGAGCAGGGTGGAGTCGTCGTGGAGACGGCCCAACCGGTGGTGCTACCCCTGGTCAGCGACGCAGGTCTGGGAGGGGCCCGGGCTGCTACCACTGAGGCGATGGATGACCTAGAGTTTCCTCCAGGCTTTGGACCACTCCCGCACTTCAAGGATCAGATGATGGTGTGCCTGCCTCAGAACATGGCTCCGGACGTGGCTATAGGTGCTAGCGAGGAAACTGCTCTCCCTCTAAAGAAGAGGACCCTGAAAACAGCAAGGGGCAGCAAGATCATATCTGGCCAAGGCAATTCGATGCTGGGCAAAAGAGGTGGGCGTGAGGAGGGGGAAATAGAAGGCATGGTAAAGACAGGAACATGTGAGGAAGGAGAGCAGTACAAGAAAATGTGTGCGGGAGGCAAGGAAGGGACAAACATGGTTGAGAATGAGGACGAACAGGAAGCTACCGGGCCAGGGGCTCCCGGTCAACTGGTGGACGCTAAGGATGGCGTCCACCAGGAGCCATGATGGTGCTAGCTTGGAACTGTCGAGGCCTCGGGCAACCTTGTACGGTTCAAGAACTCGTGTGCCTTGTGCACACGTACAAGCCCAAGATCGTCTTCCTCTCCGAAACGCGGCAAAACAATAAATGTGTCAAGAATTTGAAGTGGAGGCTAGGCCTTCGCCATTGTATCACGCAACCCGGCACTGGAAAAGGTGTCGGCATTGCTCTCTTTTATGATGAAAGTGTGGAAATAAAGAAGATTGCCGCAGGGGCGAGATACATCGATGTGTTGGTTCGGTTGCATCGAAATGGTCTTCAATGGAGGGGTACATTTGTGTACGGTGAACCGAAAGCTCATGAACGACATCATATGTAGACTATGTTAAGAAGGATAAAGGATACATGCAGTCTCCCGTGGTTGATGGTGGGTGATTTTAACGAGACTATGTGACAAAAAGAGCATTTCTCAGCAACTAAAAGGTCTGAAAATAACATGGAAAACTTTCGCAAGGTCCTCTCTGATTGTAACCTCTTTGATTTGGGATTCAGAGGCCCGGGTTGGACATACAACAATAAATAGAGTGGGAGGAAGTGTGCTCGTGCGAGACTGGACAGATTTGTGGCATCGTCGGAGTGGTCGGAGCAATATAATAGTGCCTCTGTTGAACACATCTATTCATCAAGGTCAGACCACCTACCCATTCTTCTTCGAATGGGGAGCAGGAAAGAATGGAGGCCGGTTGGCGAAAAAAGGAATGGCATGTTCAGGTATGAATAGATGTGGGAAAGGGAGGAGTCCCTGAAGGTAACTATAGACACAACATGGTGCAAGGATGGCCCTGCTATAAATCTACATGAAGTTGGTGCAAAACTAAAACGGATGCAGGCGGAGCTGCAGGGCTAGGCTGTCCGAGATTTTGGTTCTGTAATAAAACAGTCGGCAGAGATAAGAAAGAAGTTAAGCAACATATGGAACCAACCGTCGACTGACCAATCAAGGCAGGAGGAGAACAGGCTGTCGCGGGAATTAGATGAGCTGCTGCTGAGAGAGGAACTAATGTGGAGGCAGCGATCTCGAGCTACCTACATTAAAGAGGGTGACAAAAATACGAAATGGTTCCAATAGAGAGCTATGTGGAGAAAGAAGAAAAACACCATTGTGAAATTAAAAGATGAGAAGGGAACCTGGGTGGAGGACGCTAGCAAAGTTAAGGAAATGACCAACAGTTTCTTCAAGGAACTGTACGCAAGTGATGAGGAAGTGGACCCAAAAGAGATTCTGAACCTAGTCACCGAGAGAATAAACAGCAACATGAACGAGGCATTGACAAAACCTTTCTCTGTGGTGGAAGTCAGCGACGCCTTGTTTCAAATTGGGCCGCTAAAAGTGCCAGGGCCCGACGGCTTCCCAGCACGGTTCTTTCAAAAGAATTGGGAGGTTGTGAGGGAGGATATAGTGCTGGCAGTAAGAGAGTTTTTTGACAAGGGCATCATGCCGGAAGGGATAAACGACACGACGATAGTCCTCATCCCTAAATGAAACGACCCGCAATCCCTCAAGGACTATAGACCGATAAGCCTCTGTAACGTCATTTACAAAGTAATCTCAAAGTGTCTTGTGAACCGCCTTCGGCCTCTGCTGGATGGAATCATCTCAGAAACCCAGAGTGCGTTTATTCCCGGAAGGCTAATCACGTACAATGCCATCATTGCGTTTGAGTGCTTCCACAAGATACAACGCTGCAAGAATGCAAGGGACAATTACTGTGCGTACAAACTTGACCTTGCGAAGGCATATGATAGAGTTGATTGGGGCTGTTTGGAAGGACTTTTGAGGAAATATGTTTTTTGCGACAAATGGACCGACTGGGTTATGAAGTGTGTCAAATCTGTGAGGTACGCTGTTAGATGCAACGGAGAAACGCTTGAACCTTTCTTCCCGTCCCGGGGGCTAAGACAAGGGGACCCTCTCAGTCCGTACCTGTTCTTGTTTATTGCAGATGGACTGGTTCACCTTTCGAGGAAGGAGATGATAGAAAATAAGCTGACTCCTATCAAAATCGCAAGAAATAGTCCGGGCATATCCAACCTATTATTTGCTGACGATAGCCTAATTTTTTTCAAGGCCACTCCAGAGCAAGCCGAGGCTATAAAAAGAGTCCTAACCACTTTCCAGAAGTGCACGGGTCAACTCCTAAGTAGCAACAAATGCTCCATTCTCTTCAGTGAAGTATGCCCGTTGGAAACAAGGGAAGAGATTAAAAGCATCCTTCAAGTGACACCAAACACGTTTGAGAGCAAATACCTAGGGCTTCCCACACCAGAAGGTAGGATGAAAGACGAGCAATTCCAACCGATCATGGACAGGTTCCGGAAAAGATGCAGTGATTGGTCGGAAAAATTCATGTCATATGCTGCTAAAGAGGTACATGTGAAATCAGTGGTGCAGGCTCTTCCAACTTTCGTCATGAGTGTCTTCATGCTCTCCAAAGGTTTTTGTGAGAAGTATGAAAGGATGATTAGAGATTTCTGGTGGGGAGACGAAGAAGGACACCGAAAGGTGCACTGGATGTCATGGGAACGGATGACAAGGCCAAAGAGGGCGGGAGGGGGCATTGAATTCAAAGATATGAATTTTTTAACCAAGCGCTCCTGGCCAAGCAGGGATGGAGGCTATTACAGAATCCAAACGGCCTTTGTGCGCGGGTACTGAAGTCCAAATATTACCCAAATGGCAATCTCTTGGATACGGTGTTCGCCTCTGACGCTTCCCCAGTGTGGAGAAGCATCGAGTTTGGTCTTGAACTCTTGAAAAAAGGAATCATTTGGAGGGTTGGAGACGGGAAAGACATACAAATTCAAAGAGATCAATGGATACCCAGAAGAGAGGGCCTGAAGACATCATCTTTCATATGGAGATCGCGTATCCGATGGGTTAGCCAGCTCATGCATGCAGACAGACGTGAATGGAACGAGGGTTTGATTAGACAACTCTTCTACCCATTTGACGTGGAGGAAATTTGTAAATTAAACATACCGGGATCGGAAGTGAAGGATTGTATAGCTTGGCATTATGAGAAGAACGGAATCTTCTCGGTTAGAAGTGCGTATAAACTTGCTATAGCTAGCCCCCCGCAATTGGCTCAAACCGCCTCAAGCTCTTCTAGAGACCCTAATGATCGCAGCATATGGGACCTTATCTGGAAGTCAAATGTTCCTGGGAAGATCCGCATATTTGGATGGAGGGTGGCTACTAATACGCTAGCTACAAAGAAAAACAAGTGGAGAAGAACACTTGAAGTGGATGCCACCTGCAATATCTGTGGAAATGGTATCGAGGACGAGCATCATGCGGTGGTAATGTGCACAAAGAGTAGAGCCCTGCGAGCTGCTATGAGGGATGTTTGGAATTTACCTTCAGAGAGCAAATTCCGGTATACTGGTGATGATTGGCTTCAAAATCTGCTGGACACGGAGAGCGAGGAAGGGCGAGCCAAAATCCTGCTGCTCCTATGGCGGAGCTGGCACCTGAGAGAAGACGCCATCCGGAATAACGGGAGGGAGTCGATCGGCAGCTCTGTGCAGTTCTTGTAGAATTACGATGAGGAATTAAAAGGTGCAGCGGGGCCCGAGGAGGGATCTGGAAGCAAAGACAAGGAAGTTGGGAGGGATATCAGAGAGCAAAACACTAAAATTGTTGCCAACCAGTGGAAGCCACCAGAGCAAGGAACTATCAAAATCAATACTGATGCTGCATTCCTTGTGGGAACTGGAGAAAGTGCGGCTGGAGTGGTCGGACCGGATTCCCAAGGCCTTGTCCTCATGTCCGTCTGCAAAAAGCTTCCCAGCTGTCAGAGTGCTGAGGAGGCCGAGGCCCGTGCCGCCCTTGCTGGACTGCAGGCAGTGGCTGGAGTGTACAAGGGCCAGATAATCCTTGAAATGGATAATCAAAACATTGCAAATGAACTGAGGTCCAAAGGACAGACAAGGTCACCTAATTACGGCCTAATCATGGACATTAGGCATGCCATGGATGGCTTTGAGGCTTGCAAGATCAGCTGCGTAAAGAGACAATGCAACTCCCTGGCCCATGGACTTACAAGGAGCTCAGGCGATCATGAGATGATAGCAAATGTTCCGATTAGCCTACGCACTTTGATGATTGCTGAATGTTCTGGCCTCACTGAGTAGGAGTAGGAGTCTCCTGCTTCAGTTCTCAAAAAAATCTGTAACTAATGCAAACTTCTGGAACACTAAAAATCCTACCAAAATAGGAAGTCCTGGACAATTTGTCGATTGAACAGCAGCAAAAATAATCAACGCAAAAACACGTTCCTATGATTTAACAAAATTATATTTGTGTGTGCAAAGTTTCTGTTTTTCAGCAGAATCAAATCAACTATCATCGTAGGTTATCCTATAGGTTCTACTTGGCACAAACACTAATTAAAGATAAAAACACATCTAAACAGAAGGTAGATGCAAGATTTATTACTAAACAGGAGCAAAAACAAAAAACATAAAGAAAATTTGGTTGCCTCCCAACTAGCGCTATCGTTTAACGCCCCTAGCTAGGCACAAAAGCGAAGATAGATCTAAGTGGTGCCGTAATAATAAGATAGATCTTGAAAGCTCATCTCATATTCTCTACGTTCGGCAGCAAGTTTCCTTTGAGGCAAGCAAAAGTAATCAAAAGGGCTAAATTTAGTGGGACAAAGATCCCCAAGATCAATCACAGGAGGAACGGGTTCCTCGCTTGGCCCGTCATAGTGCACAACTATTTCATCACTAAAAGCATTCTTTTGACAAAATCTTGTGAGCCTATACTCAAGAGAGTATCCTAGCTCATTGTTTCTAAGGGAAAATCATTATTAAGCTCGTTAATGCAATCAACCAAGACATTGATAAGAACCTTATTTCTAAGGTTTTCATTAAAAGCGACATAGTCTGAAGATTGAAAACGTCTAATTTCCTCTTGATCATAGAGGATCGCCTCTAAGGGTGGACGACCGGCGTCCACCCTATAGTGCACAAAGATTTCTTTGGTCTCTCTTATGATAAATCTAAATTCATTAGCCAAAAAGATAGTAATAGCGCGCTTAACAGAAAAGTGCTCAATATTAGAGAATTCTAAGAAAATTCTTTGTATGCAAGGATGCATATGCATAAATTGCCTTTCAAGTTCAACTACAAGCAAAGCAATAGCAACCACAAGACTACTAGTTCTATAAAGAATAGAACACCCCATGGAAGGTAAAGCACCGGCACAAGTAAAGAAATCTTGAATAACACCTTTGCCAATGATGTTACCACTACCGATTCGAAACTTTTTAGTATGCCAGATATGGGGTTCATCGGCCGGAGCCTCGGGACTTTCTGTGTTATCATTATTGTCCATATCGACGATAATATCCCCAATTTCAGACATAGCGGCAAACAAAAGCAAGGTAGGAGAAAGAGAGCGAAAAGGAAAGGAGGAGATTGGGAAAGAGAGGGCGAATAAAATGGCAAGGGTGAAGTGGGGGAGACGAAAACGAGAGGCAAATGGCAAATAATGTAAATGCGAGGGAGATGGGTTTGTGATGGGTACTTGGTATGTCTTGACTTGAGCGAAGACCTCCCGGCAACGGCACAGAAATCCTTCTTGCTACGCCTTGAGCTTATGTTGGTTTTCCTCAAGAGGAGAGGGTGATGCAGCAAAGTGTAGCGTAAGTATTTCCCTCCGAGAACCAAGGTATCAATCCGAAGAGGAGGCTCCTCAAAAGTCCCACGCACCTACACAAACAACCGAGAACTCGCAACCAACGCAATAAAGGGGTTGTCAATCCCTTCACGGCCACTTGCGAAAGTGAGATCTAATAAAGATAGTATGATAAGATATATATACTTTTGGTATTTTATAAGATAGATGCAAAAAGTAAAGATGCAAATAAAGATAGATTGAAAGCAAATATGATAAGAGATAGACCCGGGGGCCATAGGTTTCACTAGAGGCTTCTCTCAAGATAGCATAAGTATTACGGTGGGTGAACAAATTACTGTCAAGCAATTGATAGAAAAGCGCATAGTTATGAGATTATCTAGGCATGATCATGTATATAGGCATCACTTCCATAACAAGTAGACCGACTCCTGCCTGCATCTACTACTATTACTCCACACATCGACCGAGTCCTGCCTGCATCTAGAGTATTGAGTTCATAAGAACAGAGTAATGCATTAAGCAAGATGACATGATGTAGAGGGATAAACACATGCAATATGATATAAACCCCATCTTGTTATCCTCGATGGCAACAATACAATACGTGTCTTGCAACCCTTTACATCCTTTGGTAAGAACACCGCAAGATTGAACCCAAAGCTAAGCACTTCTCCCATGGCAAGAAAGACCAATCTAGTAGGTCAAACCAAACTGATAATTCGAAGAGACTTGCAAAGATAACTCAATCATACATAAAAGAATTCAGAGAAGATTCAAATATTATTCATAGATAAACTTGATCATAAACTCACAATTCATCGGATCTCGACAAACACACCACAAAAATAGTTTATATCGAATAGATCTCAACAAGAGAGGGGGAGAACATTGTATTGATATCCAAAAAGAGAGAAGAAGCCATCTAGCTAATAACTATGGACCCGTAGGTCTGTGGTAAACTACTCACAGCTCATCGGAGAGGCAAGGATGTTGATGTAGAGGCCTTCCGTGGTTGATTCCCCCTCTGGCAGAGTGCCGACGAAGGCTCCAAGATGAGATCTCGCGGATATAGAAGGTTATGGCGGTGGAAATTGTGTTTCGTGGTGCTCCTGGATGTTTTCGGGATACGTAGGTATATATAGGGGGAAGAAGTACGTCGGTGGTCGCCCGAGGGGCCCACGAGACAGGGGGCGCGGCCCCCTATCTCGTGGGGCCCTCGGGAGATTCTTGACTTGCACTCCAAGCTCTCCGGATCAGATTTGTTCCAAAAATCACGCTCCCGAAGGTTTCATTCCATTTGGACTCCGTTTGATATTTTTTCTTCAACATACTGAAATAGGCAAAAAAACAGCAATATGGGCTGGGCCTCCGGTTAGTAGCTTAGTCCCAAAAATGATATAAATTTGTGAAATAAAGCCCATAAACATCCAAAAGGGGTAATATAATAGCATGGAACAATCAAAAATTATAGATACATTGTAGACGTATCAGAGATCAGCCCTGATGGCCTTCTAGAAGGTGGCCAAACTTGGCGACCAATTTTCTGACCAGAAATTTGGCAGCTCGGTGGAGTCATTTCTGGTCGACCTGGGCATGATCCATCACCTCTCCTAGACTAAACACTGCACGGTCGAGAGCGTAGACAAGGTTTGGCAGCTCCTGGGCATCGTTTTGACCATGACAGCCATGTGACCACGCGTGGACACGGTGCGTGGCATGCGTCTCGACGCGCTCTGGCTGGCGCCTTGTGCTCTGTTGCGCTCTGTTTCTCCGGCGGCGACACGTCCCCCCCTCCTACTCCGGCTATATAAAGCCACCCCGACTCGAATCCTGGCCAAGCACCACTCCACACAACCACCACGAACACGTAGAACGACCGCAGCTTGGTCGGGCAGGCCTTTGGCCGTCGCCCCGACCCGAGGACTCCGGCGATCCCTGCAGGCCAACCGCCGCTCTCCAAGGCCTCTTGAGCTCAAGCAGCTGCTTGGGCAGGGCCTTGGTGGTCTGCTGGAGCTGCCTGGACCCCGCCAAGCCCTCGAAGCTGCCTCTCGCCGTCGTCTTCTTCCTCTCCGGTGAACCTCGCCCACCACCGAGGCTTGCGAGCTCGACTGTGACCAGCTCCATCCACCTCTCGCCCAGCCACGGGTATAGGCAGGTGCACCGCGAACCCTCTAGCCTAGCCCCAAACCCCCTCGTCGCCGGCGTGAGCTCCGACAAAACGCCGCCCCTCCTCTGATCTCGATCCCCTTCTCTCTCTCCTGACTGGTGGGGCCCAGTGTCATCCTCACGACTCGCGCCCAAAGAGGTACGAGTGGAGGCGCACTCCCACTTTACGCCTTCGAAGTCACCCCCCTGGAATTTCTGTTTAATTCAAATTTATTCAGAAATTTGACCAAACTTTGACCAGCCATAACTTTCAAACCACAAGTCCAAATGAGTTGATTCTTTTTGCATTGTCTTTGTTACAGAAAGCTCTAGCAGCACACCAAAAGGTGGATTTTTTCCTTGCTTCCTAGAATTTCTGGTGATTTTCATAAGGTGTTTTGACATTTATTTTTGGGGTTTTAAAATATTTTCAGAAGGAGGATCTTGCCTTGAAGCTAACCAGGAGGAGTGTTACCCTCCTTTGCACTAAGGCAAGCCACAACATCATTTGGATGGTGTTATTTCAATATCTATGATTTTCTACTTGAATATGAGTCTTTATTTGCATTTAAAATTTGATAAATAACTTTGGTTAATTGCTAGTTACTTTACCATGCTTGATATGCTTCTTTTAGCTTCTGATTGAATGCATGAACTTGTTTGGCTAAGTAGAGTAATATTTTGCACTATGAAAATTTGCTATGGACAGTAATGATAGTTATTTTGCTAGTAATGGTTTTATTTAGATAGTGAACTAATAAAAATATTGCTTGCTTATAATAATGAGTTATAACCAGAGAAGTTTGATTCTTAGTATTGCAAGATGCATATGTTGTTAAGTTTGATCCATGATTATGAGTTGTTTGATTTGCATGACGAATAGTTGCATGATCATTTTGATTATATCATGTTAGTAATAAAAAGTTTTTCTAAAAATTAATACTTGATTAAGTTCAACTTGAATATGATGTTGATCACATCATGGTGCCACTGAATCGGGTTTCTAATTTAGTGCGACCACATTTGCCTTATGGGAAGGTCTTGATTCGGTCCTTTGTCGTGGCTCTCACCACCTCCCGTGAGGGAAGGTTATGGGCGTGCATACCCTGGCCCAGTAGGCAGATATAACCTTGTGTGCTCGTTTTGTTGTTATGGTACCTTGTCCCTGTTTGGGACCGTTTTGCCATGACGGTGGCCGTTGGTGTCTTTGGTAGACACGGGGCCACCCAAGACCTAGCCCTGAGAGGGAGTTTGTCGGAGTGGCCGGGGAGAGTGCATGACAAAGGGAGGGTTTCGTCGGAATGCTTTGGTCCACCCGAATGGGAGTGCGATGCCAGGGTTCCGTAGTGTGGGTAAAGTGCGCTACCTCTGCAGAGTGTATTTAATCTACCGATAGTCGCGCCCTCGGTTATGGGCAAGACTCGGGAGTAAGTCACACCATGGATCAACTTTTATAATTAATATTGCAAACTACCAATTGTTGTGATGCATGGTCTCAGGGTGAACCTTGAACACTCGAGGTGTTCATGAGTGATTGGTTTCAGGTGTGACCCCGGTGTGGTCACCGTTTGGTTACGAGGTAACCGTCTGGTAAGCGAGTCCATGTGACTCGGTGTGTTGTTTGGTTGCTGTGCATAGCTTTGCATTCGTAGTAAATTCTTGCATTAATTTAATTTGATTAATTATCATGACATTGTCTGTCATTGTGGTTATGTTTGTTGTGAGCTTGCAAGTACATTCACTGTACTGACCTGGCGTGTCATGCCAGCTTTCAGGCAAGTTGATTCACATCAGAGCGCACCTCGTGTCTAGGCCGTGTCCACATTGGTGTCCCTGTCCCATGGAGTTCCGCTACGTCGTTCTTCCGCTGCCGCGTAGTTTCGTGTGATCGAGGCCCCAGCCATGTTCATTAAATAATGTACATACTGTCCAGCAGCACCATGTGTGCCGCTTGGCCTCGAATCTCGATGTAATATCAGACCTTTGTACAATGCTAGTATCAATAAAGCGGTTATTTCTGTACCATGTTGTTGTGTATTGCTAGAAGACTCGATCTCTGTGCTGGCAATGCAGGGTAAACCGGTTGCTCTGAGCCAGGGTGCCACAGCGGTCTCCCTCGATTCCCCTCATGGCTCCTCCCATCTATCAGCTCAGTCATTTGCTCGATTCTCTATATGAAGGACAGCGCTGGAGCTCATCAAGTTGTCGATTTTCGACTAGATAATTGATCGTAAGAAGAGACTTTCCGTGAAAATTGATCGCGCACAACCTACCAGCTCAACTCAATAGTGATCTGAACTTCAATTTCGGCTACTTTTCCAATGTAGTACTAGTGCGTACATGATTTAAGTTGTAATTCACATGTGAGATGGGATTATTTTCCCTTTCCTTTCGAGAGAGAGAGAGAGAAAATCAGTTACAACTACATTGTCCAAAAAAGTTTTTTTAGGGATTGCACACAAAAGTTACTGGCGTCTTGTAAGCAAATTTTGTTTGGTGCTCCCCTTTGCAACAATAAAATATCAGCAACAAACTTGGCGAGATTGTGAGCTCGAAATTAAAATTCCTACGCTCATGAATGAAAGAGCAAGAATTACTTCGACAAAAGGATGGGGATGAATGCTCCAACGGCTCCTGTACGGTCTAGCGACTAGGGCGCCCCAGGCGGCGACGCCGCGTGTGCGGCGACCACGCCGCGGGCGACATCAACCGGGAGGGGGCGCGCGCCTCTCACTGGACAAAGAGCTGGTTCCTTGGCCAGAGTGTGCGGGAACTTGGTCGGGGAGCAGAATCTGGGCCCTGGCCGGTGAGAGTTCAGACGAGGAGGCGGAGGATTACGATGATGTGGCTGATGCGGAACGCGGAAGGGCTACGTGCTCTGTGGCAACTTTGTGGCGCGTGCGGAGGAGCTCGAGAGCTCCTTCAAGGCTGGGCGGCGGCGCGCATTCGTGCCCGGCGGCCGCGGCACTAGGCGGGCTAGGTCGCTGCCTCAGACAGCGCCACATGCTGCTCTGGGGGGGGCGGCCTTGAGTGGACAATTGTGTCCGGAGGCGGGCACCGGCCTTCTCCTTGCTAGTCCGGGGCAGATCTGGCCGGCAGCGGCTCGGTCCATGGTGGCGGCGACACTAGCAGAACCTCGGGTTCGTGCGCCTAGGGTTGCGGTGGAGACGACACCTGGGCCGATGGACCAGGTCGGGCAAGTGGGCCGTGGCCTTGTGCTGGGGCCTGCGATCGCCTTGCTGCAGCCGCCTACGTCTGCTACGGGCCCATCATGTGTGTATGCTCCGCAGGCCTAGCTGGCTCTGCAAGTGGCTTCCCAGCCCGGCCATGGGATTCGGTCGATCCGCTCACACCCTCTTCCCCACCCATCCCCCTCCACCCCTCATGCGCTCCTTCGCCCAGGTGGTGGCGATAGGCTCCAAGGCTGATCACCGTGCGGACAAGCGGGCCATCGGATCCCAAGAGCCGACAACGGAGAGGGCGCGGGACCGCGAGCGGCGTTAGCAATCCTCTACGTAGGGGGCGGAGCGCGCCGGCGAGGAGGGTGGCTGGGGGCCACCGCCTACTTGGTGACTCAAGGAGCAGGAGAGGAAAAAGAAGAAAGAGTAAGAGCACAAGAAGCGCAGCCTCGAGCTCAAGCGCAAGGGGCTGCCGCTTCCCCACGGTGGCGACCGCGTCGAATATCCATATGTGAAGAAGAAGAAGTTCAAGTGCACGGGGGCGGCGGCTTCCAAGCCGCCCCTCCTGCAGCAACCTTCGGCGCCTTCCTCTTCCAAGGGCACGACGGCGGAGCCGATCCCCGTCGAGGAGGCGGACGACCCGGAATGCTTCAAGTGCGCCACTTAGGCCACTTCCAAACTACCTTCTCCTTCAAGACGTTGTGTGTGGTATGCACCTAGGATGGCCACACATCAGCTCACTGCCCCACCCGCGGGAAGCCCCTACTGCTCCAAACCATGGGGCACGCCATCGCTGGGGAGGTGTTTTATTGCCTGCAGTATGCTGAAGACTCGGAGGAGGAGCCACAGGAACTGCTCAGGGCCAACGTGGTCGTTCTGTCCGCAGCCCTGATGACCCACAAATGTAGGGGATCTATCGTAGTCCTTTCGATAAGTAAGAGTGTCAAACCCAACGAGGAGCAGAAGGAAATGATAAGCGGTTTTCAGTAAGGTTTTGTCTGCAAGCACTGAAATTGTAGGTGATAGATAGTTTTTTGATAAGATAATTTGTAACAAGTGACAAGTAATAAAGTAAATAAAGTGCAGCAAGGTGGCCCAATCCTTTATGTAGCTAAGGACAAGCCTGGACAATTTCTTATAATAAGAAAGGAGCTCCCGAGGACACATGGGAATTATCGTCAAGCTAGTTTTCATCACGTTCATATGATTCGCGTTTGGTACTTTGATAATTTGATATGTGGGTGGACGAGTGCTTGGGTACTGCCCTTACTTGGACAAGCATCCCACTTATGATTAACCCCTATTGTAAGCATCCGCAACTACAAAAGAAGTATTAAGGTAAACCTAACCACAACATTAAACATATGGATCCAAGCAGCCCCTAACGAAGCAATGCATAAACTAGGGTTTAAGCTTCTGTCATTCTAGGAACCCATCATCTACTTATTACTTCCCCATGCCTTCCTCTAGGTCCAAATAATGGTGAAGTGTCATGTAGTCGACGTTCACATAACACCACTAGAGGAAAAGACAACATACATCTCATCAAAATATCGAACGAATACCAAATTCACATGACTACTAATAGCAAGACTTCACCCATGTCCTCAGGAACAAACATAACTACTCACAAAGCATATACATGTTCATAATCAGAGGAGTAATAATATGCATTAAGGATCTGAACATATGATCTTCCACCAAGTAAACCAATTAGCATCAACTACAAGGAGTAATCAACACTACTAGCAACTCACAAGTACCAATTTGTGGTTTTGATACAAGATTGGACACAAGAGATGAACTAGGGTTTTGAGAGGAGATGGTTATGTTGAAGATGTTGATGGAGATTGACCCCCTCCTAATGAGAGGATCGTTAGTGATGACATTGGTGATGATTTCCCCCTCCCGGAGGGAAGTGTCCCTGGCAGAACAGCTCCACCGGAACCCTAGATTGGTTCCGCCAAGGTTCCGCCTCGTGGCGGCGGAGTTTCATCACGTAAGGTTGCCCACGATTTTTTTCAGGGTAAAAGCCCTCATATAGCAGAAGATGGACACCGGGGGCCCAGGAGATAGGGGGCGCGTCCAGTAGGGTTAGCCGCGCCCCCCACCCTCCTAGGAAGGGTGTGGGCCCCCTGGTGTATTTCTTTCGCTCCATAATTTTTATTAATTCCAAAAATATGTTTCGTGGAGTTTTATGATTTTTGGAGTAGTGCAGAATAGGTTTCCAATGTTTGCTCCTTTTCCAGCCAGAATTCCAGCTGCCGACATTCCCCCTCTTCATGGTAAACCTTGTAAAATAAGAGAGAATAGCCATAAGTATTGAGATACGATGTGTAATAACAGCCCATAATGCAATAAATATTGATATAAAAGCATGATGCAAAATGAACATATCAATTCCCCCAAGCATAAACCTCGCTTGTCCTCAAGCGGAAGCCGATATCAAAAAATATGTCCACATATTTAGAGATAGGGGTGTCGATAAAAACAAAATACGGACATGAAGGCATCATGATCATTCTTATAACAGCAACATCTATAGATTTTATCATATGATTTCTTATACTCAAGTAATGATCAATTCACAATGTCAAGTATGGTTCAGAAACTTCATTGAGAACTAACAAACTATAATCTCAGTCATTGAAGCAATTGCAATTTATCATAACATCAGAAAGAGTCAACAATAGAGCTTTTCAGCAAGTCCACATACTCAACTATCTTGTAGTCTTCTACAATTACTAACACTCACACAGTACTTGTGGTTATGGAGTTTTAGCCGGACACTGAGAAAGAGAGGTGCTTATTGTGTTGCCTCCCAACGTATTCATCTTTGGGTGATGTCAACAATAATAGCCCATGCTAACTTACATCCAATTGGATATATATCATGATCTTTCAAACACGAGGAGCTTGCCAAAGGAAAAAATGAAAAAGGGAAAGGTGAGGATCACCTTGACTCAAGCATAAAGTAAAAACATAAAGTAAAAGATAGGCCCTTTGCAGAGGGAAGCAGAGGCTGTCATGTGCGTTTAGGGTTGGATAAACAAAATCTTAATGCAAAAGAATGTCACTTTATATTGCCCCTTGTATGTGGACCTTTATTGTGCAATCCGTCGCTTTTATTACTTCCACAACAAGAATGTATAAAGCTTATTTTCTCTGCACTAATAAGTCATACATATTTAGACAGCAATTTTTATTGCTGCAGCATGACAACTTACTTGAAGGATCTTACTCAATCCATAGGTAGGTATGGTAGACTCTCATGGAAAAACTGGGTTTAAGGATATTTGGAAGCACAAGTAGTATCTCTACTTAGTGCAAGGAATTTGGCTAGCATGAGGGGGGAAAGGCAAGCTCAACATGTTTGGAAGGTCAATGACAATATACTTTAACTGAGATGTGAGAAAACATAAACCATTACGTTGTCTTCCTTGTCCAACGTCAACTCTTTTAGCATGTCATACTTAATGAGTGCTCCCAATCATAAAAGGTTTCCAAGATAATATATTTGTATATGAGCCTCTCTTTCCTTATCACTTCCTATTAATTGCAACGATGACCAAGACTACGTTTATCAACTCTCAACAACTTTTATGCCTCATACTTTCTATGTGTGAAGTCATCACTAACCATAAGATCAATATGAACTCTTTTATTCTTTCTACTTTCTTAGGATCATAGCAACATAGCAAGCCCTAGACTCAACACTAATCTTTATTATAGATAGCTCACGGACTTGATTACAAAAAGAGATCACAAAGAAAAACTCAAACTACTTGATATCAAAACTTCAATCTGCTAGATCAAGATACTACTAAAGGGATCGAACTAAATAAAACGGTAAAGATAGGAGTGTGATGGTGATACGATACCGGGGCACCTCCCCCAAGCTTGACAGTTGCCAAGGGGAGTGCCCATACCCATGTGATTATGTCCTCGGAGGTGGTGAAGTAGGAGTTGTTGATGATGTAGGCTTGTCGTCCATCTTCCAAGGCATAGGCTCACCATCATAGAAGGATGATCGAGTCTTCGAGATCCTCAAATCTGCAGCCAAACTCATCCTCTTGAATCTATATTCATACTCACAGTTCTGGTTTTGCAGGTCATAGATCTAGGCTTGGAGGTGCTCGATTTTCTAATGAAGCTTGAAGATGGTCTCCCCAATGACTTTGGCATCTAGCTTGTGGTTGTTGGTGAACTCCGTGATCATCATGTGGTTGGCGTTGAGTCCACGCTCCACCATCCCTTGGCACTTGAAAACTTGCTACTCCACGGCTTCGAGCTTTGTCTCCACGCTTCCGGTACGCCTTGGTCCCTCCACATCGCGGATGTGTAGCACCCCGTCATGCATCTCAATGGTTTGAGGGTGTTGCAGCACCTCCGCGAGATAGGGGTTGATAACCCTCTCGAAAAAGTTGTCCTTGGGAGCGCTTGGAGACGCCATGATGCTCTAGATCTGAAACAGAAACAGCTCGAAACGAAACAGAGGATATTTACGTGATACGGTGGTCAAAACCTTCGGGAGTATATATAATGAATTTTTACCGACCAAAATACGTAACGTGCAAGAAAGCAGAGTCCGGGAGGCACACGGGGTGTCCACGAGACAGGGGGCGCGCCCAGTAAGGGTGGGCGCTGTAGCGACCAGACCTCAAATAGTCTGATCTCTGTGCTCAGTGTCATCCTGGATCAGTAATGCTGACACCACATAGTACTTGGAGGATTTATAACAGAGTAGCAATCACACACTTATTACATCGAATGTCTCAAAGGAGAACTTATTGAAGTAAATATGGCTTAAGGCCATCTAAAACGATAACAACGGAAGGCTTGGAAGATAAGCGAGTCCATCAACTTCAACGGCATCACTGAGTATAGAACCACGACCTAACAGCACCTTACTCGTCGTCTGAAAAGTCTGCAACATGAAACGTTGCCGCCCGAAAACGGGTTAGCACATGGAATATGCTGGCAATGTAACACATAGAGAAATACAATGGAGATAGGCTATACTACATGCATATTTGGCTGGTGGTAAAGCTCTATGGTTACAGTTTTTGCATAAAGCCAATTTTTCCCTACTACAAAGGAATAAAATCATTTAACTATCATTGTGGTTGTTAAACATTGAGAATGGTTGACAGCATTCTCAATCCCAATTAAAAAGTACTCATTAAAACCCAACAATATTAATTAAAGTAACGTGATGAGATTCACATGATAATCAAGTACTAGATACTCAAAACGTCCATAACCGGGGACACGGCTAACCATGATTAGTTTATACACTCTGCAGAGGTTTGCGCACTTTTCCCACAAGACTCGATCGCCTCCGTTTGATTCCTCGCACTACATGATGTTTGAGAAACGGATGACCGAGACATAGTCTTTCGGAAGCACTAGCACCTTACATGTGGGTAGACCGGTACACCTACATTCCCCTACATCTGCTAGTCTACCCGTAAGAGTTCGCAAAACTTAGTCAACTATGCCAGAGCCCATAATGGCTTGTGGCTGCACACGTAAGTTTCTAGTTTGAATAATCTCATGATCCCTTTGAGCCTGGGTGGCGGTCCAAAGAAATACAGGCAAGTCCTGCTAGAAAACAGGTGCCTCAATCCACCCAGATGTGTGTTTAAGTTGCCACCTTAAATAAACCATTAATTATCAATCTCACATCTGTCATGGATATTCACTCACCCAATCCACGTCTACTAGCATAGTATGGCATAATAAGCAAACGTAGAAGTAACTCCCAAAGGTTTGATAATAAAACAGGTAATAGGTACTACCTCATCTACTTCCCATCCCACAATTTAATTAGATCCTAATCATGCAACTGGGTAGTAGAAAGGTATGATCAAGTGTTACTTGCCTTGCTAATGATCCGCGAAACCTAGAGACTCGAAGTAACAGGCGGCGCACTCCGGGTATTCTATCGCAGACAAACAAACAAGCATACAATAAGTACTCATCTAATGCACAGGTAAAACTCGAATAAAATATCCAACCAGAATGTTCAACTTAATAACTCCGGTTTGTAAAAAGAATCAAATCAAAAGAAGCAACGAAAGTCAAACGGCGAAAGAAAACAGCTTCGTTTACCTAATCTGGATCTAAGTCAAATTTTACTGAAGCAAAAACTTGTTTAAGTAGATTATTCGGAAAGAGGGTTTCGAGACGAAACTCCAGGCGCTTGAATCGCCTGATTCCGATAAACCAGCGAAAAGTTATACTAAAACGAAAATCGGATCAGAAATCGCGATCAGAAAATAACCGCGGAAAAATCCGAGAAAAAGAAAAACGACGAACAGATTAACGAACGAACTTTCGTTAATTAAACGAATCTGACGAAAAGCGATCGCTAAAACGAACTAACGGACGAACGTCCGCTAATTAACCTAAACCAAAAAAACTGAAAACTAAAATAAAACGAATCTAAAAACGAAAAATCAGAAGAAAAACCGCCGGTTTTTAAGAAAACGCGCACGCGATTCGAGGCAGCGAACCTCGGGATGTGGGCGGCGGGCGGCGGCTTCGGCGGAGGCGGCGGCATGGCGGCGCGGCGGATCTCGTGGCGGATTAGGGTTAGGGTTTCGCGGGTGGGCCGGGGCGGCGGATCGGGCTGGCGGGCTGGGGCGCCGGGTCGGGCGCTTTATAAAGTGCCCCCCCGAGCGGGACTCCGCTCGGGCACGGCCCGGTAGGTCGGTGCGCATTTTTTTAAATCATTCCGCTCGGTAGAAGAATAAAAAGAAATACTAAACGGACTCCAAAAATCCCGAAATAAATTTTCCCCGGCTTCTAAAATCAAGCCGGACTAGATGAACATTTATTTGGGGCCTAAATGCAATTTTGAAAAACGCGCATTTTTCCTAAATTCAAATAAAAAGCGAAAAACTCCAAAATAAATCTTATTTGATTTTTTATTAAATCTTCATTATTTCTTTATTTTGGGAAAGTCATTTTATTCCCTCTCTGAATTTTTGGTACTAGAAATAATTGAAGATAAAATAAATAAAATCAATGATCCTATTTTCAAAATTTGAGAAATACTCAAATAAGAAAATAACGAAATCCCCAACTCTCTCTGTGGGTCCTTGAGTTGCGTAGAATTTCTTGGATCGAGCCAACAATGCAATAAAAATATGATATGCAAATGATGATCTATGTATAACATTCCAAATTGAAAATTTGGGATGTTACAAACCTACCCCCCTTAAGATGAATCTCGCCCTCGAGATTCGGGTTGGTTAGCAAATAGGTTAGGGTGGTCCTTGAGCAGATCTTCCTCTCGCTCCCAGGTGGCTTCCTCCTCGGTGTGGTGGCTCCACTGAACTTTGCAAAACTTGATAACCTTCTGCGGGTAACTCTCTTGGCATAATCCAAAATCTTAACAGGTTTCTCTTCATAGGTCGATCTTCTTTCAATGAATCGTTTCCAATGGCACCAGTATCTCTCGGTGGTATATCAGCCATCTCTGCGTGACACTTCTTCAGCTGTGAAACATGGAACACATCGTGAACTCCTGACAATCCCTCAGGTAATTCCAACTTGTATGCTACTTCTCCCATGCGTTCCAAAATCTTGTATGGCCCCACAAAACGTGGCGCTAACTTTCCTTTTACTCCAAAACGCTTAACTCCCCGAAGTGGAGATACTCGAAGATAAACTTTGTCTCTGACTTCGTATTCCGTCTCCTTGCATTTCGAATCTGCATAGCTCTTCTGCCTTGACTGAGCTACCTTGAGCCTGTCGCGAATCAACTTTACTTTCTGTTCAGACTCCTTAATCAAATCTGGTCCAAACAACTGGCGGTCTCCAACCTCGTCCCACAACAACGGGGTTCTGCACCTCCTTCCATACAAGGCTTCAAAAGGGGCCATCTTCAAGCTAGATTGGTAACTATTGTTGTAAGAAAACTCCGCGTATGGCAAGTTGTCATCCCAACTTGATCCATAATCCAACACACAAGCTCTAAGCATATCCTCCAAAATCTGATTGACTCTCTCGATCTGTCCATCTGTCTGTGGGTGGAAAGCTGTGCTAAACTCCATTCTGGTTCCCAATGTTTCGTGCAACTGCTTCCAGAACTTCGAGGTGAATTGGGTTCCCTTATCTGATACGATACTCCTCGGAACTCCATGCAAACATACAATCCTCATCATGTATATCTTAGCCAATTTGGCACTGCTGTAGGTAGTCTTTACTGGGATGAGATGAGCTACCTTTGTCAAACAATCGACTATGACCCAAATCGAGTCATAGCCTGAACGGGTCTTGGGTAATCCCGTGATGAAATCCATGCCTAGTTTGTCCCACTTCCATTCGGGTATAGGCAATGGCTGCAACAATCCAGCTGGCTTCTGATGTTCTACCTTCACCCTCTGACATACATCACAAACTGCTACATACTCCGCGATATCCTTCTTCATTCCGGTCCACCAGAATGTTTCCTTCAAATCCAAATACATCTTTGTATTTCCGGGGTGGATCGAATATGGTGAATCATGTGCCTCTTGCAGACTCAACTTCCTGATCTCCGGGTCATTGGGCACATAAACACGGTCCTCAAATCATAGGGTATCGTACTCATCCTCATGAAATCCTTCAGCCTTCCCCTTGCTCATCTGTTCCTTAATAGTGGCAACTTCCGTATCTACCTTTTGAGCTTCTCTGATTTTATCCATCAACGTAGACTGAATCTCCAATGCTGCTACATAGCCTCTCGGAACTATTTCCAAACATAGCTCTCGAAGGTCCTCGGCTAACTCCTTGGGTATTTCTCCCGTCATTATAGTATTGACATGGCTCTTGCGGCTCAACGCGTCTGCTACAATGTTAGCCTTCCCGGGGTGATAATGCAATCTCATATCATAATCCTTAATAAGTTCCAACCATATCCTCTGCCTGAGATTTAACTCCTTCTGCGTGAAGATGTACTTCAAACTCTTGTGATCCGTCTACACCTCACAATGATTTCCAATGAGAAAATGTCTCCATGTTTTCAGTGCATGCACTACGGCTGCTAACTCCAAATCATGAGTAGCATAGTTCAACTCATGGGGCTTAAGCTGTCGTGAAGCATACGAAACAACTCTTCCCTCCTGCATAAGCACTGCTCCAAGTCCTCTACGTGAAGCGTCGCAATACACTTCATAATCCTTAGTCTGGTCTGGCAGAGTCAACACTGGTGAGGTAACCAAACGTTTCTTCAACTCTTGGAAGCTAGCCTCACACTCCTCAGTCCAAATGAACTTAGTATCCTTCTTAAACAACTCTGTCATAGGCTTCTCAATCTTCGAGAAATTTTCAATGAATCTCCGGTAGTATCCTGCGAGTCCAAGGAAAATCCTGATCTCTCCAACTGTGGTTGGTGCTTCCCAGTTTGTCACAGTGACTACTTTAGTGGGGTCTACTGCGATACCTTCTCCGGATATAACATGTCCGAGAAATCCAACTTCCTTCAACCAAAACTCACACTTGCTGAACTTGGCATATAGCTGATGTTCTCTGAGCTTCTCGAGTACTAATCGCAAGTTCTCCTTGTGTTCCTCTTCATTCTTAGAGTAAACCAGAATATCATCAATGAACACTACGACGAACTTATCCAAAAACTCCATAAACACCTTGTTCATCATGTTCATAAAATAGGTTGGGGCGTTAGTCAGACCAAATGACATAACGGTATACTCATACAGCCCGTACCTGGTGGTAAAAGCCGTCTTTGGTATATCTTGCTCCCGAATCTTCAACTGATGGTACCACGATCGAAATCGATCTTGAAAACACCTTAGCTCCTTGCAACCGATCAAACAGATCATTGATCATTGGTAGTGGGTACTTGTTCTTGATTGTTACTTCATTCAATCCGCGATAATCAACAACCATTCTTAACGATCCATCCTTCTTCTCCACTAGAAGTACTGGCGATCCCCAAGGCGAAGAACTTGGGCGAATAAAACCTTTATCCAACATATCCTTAATCTGCTTCTTGATTTCCTCCAAATCTTGGGCTGGCATCCTGTACGGTCTCTTGGATATAGGCCCAGTGCCTGGCAGTAGCTCAATTAAGAACTCAATGTCTCTATCTGGTGGCATGCCTGGCAACTCTTCTGGAAATACATCGGGGAAATCCCTTACCACTGGTACTTCCTCCTGCACAACTTCTGATAAGGAATTTACATGTGCTCTCCTCGGCGCATGCCGTGATACATACTTGATCCTTATCCCTTCTAGTGTTGTAAGCAAAATTGTCTTACTGGCGCAATCAATGTTTCCTCCATACATCGACAGCCAATCCATACCAAGAATTACATCAAATCCTTGGGATTCCAATATAATCAAATCCGTGGGGAAAACATGCATTCCTATACTCAACGGCACCTGGAAGCATCCTTGACTGACCATAAACTCAGCTCCCGGTGAACTTACTAGCATGGGTGTCTTAAGAGTCTTAGTGGACAGGCTAAACTTATTCACAAATCCCCTTGATATGTATGAATGCGATGCACCAGTATCGAAAAGAACAACTGTAGTAAATGCCTTAACCAAAAACTTACCTATTACTGCGTCTGGCTGAGCTTCAACCTCCTCCACGGTAACGTGGTTCACTTGCCCCCTGTTGAAAGGGTTCGGCTTCTTTCCTGAGCTTCCATTGCCATTTCCATTTTGGGCTTCAGGACAATCATTTGCATAATGCCCCGTCTTGCGGCACTTATAACAAGTGATATGGCTCAGGTCTACCTTGGATGGTGTTGACGGGGTGGTGCGGCTTTGTCCATTGCTTCCTCCATTCCCGTTTCCATTCTTTGTGCCATTGTGATTGTGCGAGCTGCCTCCTCCATGAGTATGCTGAAAATGTCCCTCGACTTGGGGTAAAGCGTGGCTTCTGCTGAGCTCCAGAATTATACTTCCCCTGTGCATACTTCCTCTTACGATTATCAATCTGCTGCTGCTTCCCTTCAATCATAAGAGCACGATCTACTAACTCCTGGTAATTATTGAAAGTGGCTACCATCAACTGCATGCTCAGCTCATCATTCAGTCCTTCTAGAAACTTCTCCTGCTTAGCTGCATCCGTAGCAACGTCATCTGGGGCATAACGTGCTAGCTTACTAAAATCATCCACATACTGGCCAACTGTCCGTCCTCCTTGGCGTAAGTTGCGAAACTCACGCTTCTTCATGGCCATAGCTCCTGCTGAAACATGGGCAGTACGAAAAGCTTGTCAAACCGATTCCATGTGGCGGTGTCTCTGAGGGTAAGTGGCTGTAAAATTCTCCCACCATGCTGCTGCGAGTCCGCTGCCGATGCGTGCAAACTTCACCTTTTCTCCATCTGTGCATCCTGCAGTGGTCAACTCCTCCCTATCTTACGGAGCCAATCATACGCTACTATCGGCTCGGTGCTCTTTGGAAAACACCGGCGGATTCAACCTTAAGAAACGTGCCAGATGGTCAACAGGTGGTAGTGGTGGTGGTGGGTTGTTGTTGTTGTTGCCTTGGTTCTGTACCAATGTTTGAATCAAGGTATTCTGCTGTTGAATCAACTGGGTGATCTCTGGCAGGAAAACAAACTCGGGGTCGCATCTCGGAGGCATCTGAGGGTTTAAGGGGAAGAGTTAAGAATAGAATGAGGTCTAGTGATAATACACTACCCATATGCACATGAGACAAACACACAATATCATTCCAATCAATTCAAACAAGGGCATACAACGGTCTAACTATCGTTACAAAAGTGCTTGGACTAAAACTAGTTAAATGGTGGAAAATTCTACTACTGTTATGGTGGTCAACTAGAAAAACTGCTCCGATGCAGATTCCATGATATCTGCTCCAGCTTCATCAACATAGTCATCATCGCTGTCGTCGGGATCCGAGTCGGTGTCGTCAATGATGATATAATTATCTGGACATGTAGGTTCATCCTCTTCTCCTTTGGGTGCTGAACCTCCCATGAATACTCCAATCTTCTCCTTAAGGTCACCTTTCTGTCTTACTAGAGCGACGATTTCTTCCATATAGTCTTTACGTGTAGCCTTGAGTTCTGCTTCTAGCTCCTTGATCCTGGTCATAGCCTTCTGTAGCTCCTCCATATCTGCGCACATCTGGTTCTCGTGGCGTCGGATGTGTTGATTTAACTCCTGAATATAAGCTGCGATTGATCTGTCCCTCCTGGTGGCGATCATCTCCCAATGCTCATCTCGGCGCCCACAAATCTGGTAGATAGTATTCTTGAGATCGTTGTGGTAAATTTCTCCAATTTTCGTCCCATGGCGATGTGAGCTGCCATGCTCTTTCCTAGGCTCCATGTTGGCACATCAAAGGTAAATTCTATTGGTTCCGTGACTGGTGCAAACGTCATTCCTGGAATGTAGACTTGAATCCTCCAGCGCTCCTCTTCGGCTAAAGTGGCGTTGAAAGTCCCAGTGAAGCTTGGTACTCCTATGTTCAAGTATCTAGCGGCTTCCTTCAAGTGACATCCAAAAGGTGAATTCTCACCGGGTTGCGCGAACTTGATCCTTGCATCCGCCATCCTAAAGAATAGAAAAGATGAGGAGTCAGAAATGAGAAGAAAGAGTAGTGATCTAGGGCTTAAGCTTAGTGGTCGTGTCCTACAGTTAGCGTGTGCTCTGATACCACCTTGTAACGACCAGACCTCAAATAGTCTGATCTCTATGCTCAGTGTCATCCCTGGATCAGTAATGCTGACACCACACAATACATGGAGGATTTATAACAGAGTAGCAATCACACATTTATTACATCGAATGTCTCAAAGGATAACTTATTGAAGTAAATATGGCTTAAGGCCATCTAAAACGATAATAGCGGAAGGCTTGGAAGATAAGCGAGTCCATCAACTCCAACGGCATCACTGAGTATAGAGCCACGACCTAACAGCACCTTACTCGTCGTCTGAAAAGTGTGCAACATGAAACGTTGCAGCCCGAAAACGGGTCAGCACATGGAATATGCTGGCAATGTAACACATAGAGAAATACAATGGAGATAGACCATACTACATGCATATTTGGCTGGTGGTAAAGCTCTATGGTTACAGTTTTTGCATAAAGCCAATTTTTCCCTACTGCAAAGGAATAAATTCATTTAACTATCATGGTGGTTGTTAAACATTGAGAATGGTTGACAGCATTCTCAATCCCAATTAAAAAGTACTCATTAAAACCCAACAATATTAATTAAAGTAACATGATGAGATTCACATGATAATCAAGTACTAGATACTCAAAACGTCCATAACCGGGGACACGGCTAACCATGATTAGTTTATACACTCTGCAGAGGTTTGCGCACTTTTCCCACAAGACTCGATCGCCTCCGTTTGATTCCTCGCACTACATGATGTTCGAGAAACGGATGACCGAGACATAGTCTTTCGGAAGCACTAGCACCTTACATGTGGGTAGACCGGTACACCTACATTCCCCTACATCTGCTAGTCTACCCGTAAGAGTTCGCACAACTTAGTCAACTATGACAGAGCCCATAATGTCTTGTGGCTGCACATGTAAGTTTCTAGTTTGAATAATCTCATGATCCCTTTGAGCCTGGGTGGCGGTCCGAAGAAATACAGGCAAGTCCTGCTAGAAAACAGGTGCCTCAATCCACTCAGATGTGTGTTTAAGTTGCCACCTTAAATAAACCATTAATTATCAATCTCACATCTGTCATGGATATTCACTCACCCAATCCACGTCTACTAGCATAGCATGGCACAATAAGCAAACGTAGAAGTAACTCCCAAAGGTTTGATAATAAAACAGGTAATAGGTACTACCTCATCTACTTCCCATCCCACAATTTAATTAGATCCTAATCATGCAATGTTTGTGGATAGATCTAATGCATAAAAACTGGGTAGTAGAAAGGTATGATCAAGTGTTACTTGCCTTGCTGATGATCCGCGAAACCTAGAGACTCGAAGTAACAGGCGGCGCACTCCGGGTATTCTATCGCAGACAAACAAACAAGCATACAATAATTACTCATCTAATGCACAAGTGAAACTCGAATAAAAGATTCAACCAGAATGTTCAACTTAAGAACTCCGGTTTGTAAAAAGAATCAAATCAAAAGAAGCAACGAAAGTCAAACGGCGAAAGAAAACAGCTTCGTTTTACTAATCTGGATCTAAGTCAAATTTTACAGAAGCAAAAACTTGTTTAAGTAGAATATTCGAAAAGAGGGTTTCGAGACGAAACTCCAGGCGCTTGAATCGCCTGATCCCGATAAACGAGCGAAAAGTTATACTAAAATGAAAATCGGATCAGAAATCGCGATCAGAAAATAACCGCGGAAAAATCCGAGAAAAAGAAAAATGACAAACGGATTAACGAACAAACGTTCGTTAATTAAACGAATCTGACGAAAAGCGTTTGCTAAAACGAACTAACGGACGAACGTCCACTAATTAACCTAAACCGAAAAAAAACGAAAACTAAAATAAAATGAATCTAAAAAAACCGAAAAAAACCGTAAAGAAAAACTGCCCGGTTTTTAAGAAAACCAGCGGCACACGATTCAAGGCGGCGGCGAACCTCGGGATGCGGGCGGCGGGGCGGCGGCTCCGACGAGGCGGCATCGGGCGGCGGCGGCGGCGGATCTGCGGCGGATTAGGGTTAGGGTTTTGGTGGGCCGGGCGGCGGATCGGGCTGGCGGCGGGGTGAGTTGGCGGGCTGGGGCGCCGGGTCGGGAGCTTTATAAAGTGCCCCCCCGAGCGGAGTCCCTTCGAGCACGGCCGTGGAGTCGGTCTTGCTTGTTTTAAATCATTTCGCCGGTAAAAATTAAAAGAAATACTAAACGGACTCCAAAAATTCCGAAATGAATTTTCCCCGGCTTCTAAAATCAAGCCGGACTAGATGAACATTTATTTGGGGCCTAAATGCAATTTTGAGAAACGCGCATTTTTCCTAAATTCAAATAAAAAGCGAAAAACTCCAAAATAAATCTTATTTTTTTTTATTAAATCTTCAGTATTTCTTTATTTTGGGAAAGTCGTTTTATTCCCTCTCTGAATTTTTGGTAGTAGAAATAATTGAAGATAAAATAAATAAAATCAATGATCCTATTTTCAAAATTTGAGAAATACTCAAATAAGAAAATAACGAAATCCCCAACTCTCTCCATGGGTCCTTGAGTTGCGTAGAATTTCTAGTATCGAGCCAACAATGCAATAAAAATATGGTATGCAAATGATGATCTATGTATAACATTCCAAATTGAAAATTTGGGATGTTACAGGCGCGCCCTCCACTCTTATGGGGGCCTCGTGTCCCTTTTGGACTACTTCTTTCTTCCTAAAATTCTTAAATATTCCAAAACTGATAAAACTTGCCATTGGAGTTGTTTTGGAGTCGGTTTACTTACCGTACCACATACCTATTCCTTTTCGGAGTCTGGAACATTCTAGAAAGTGTCCCTTATGTATTCCTCCAGGGTTACGGTTTCAATAATATTAGTTTCAACATTGATAGGATTACCTGAAATATAATGTTTAATTCTTTGACCATTCACCATCCTCGGACTTGTGCCTTCGAAGTTGTTGATTTTTATGGCACCAGAACGGTAGACCTTCCCATTTAGAGAGAAGTTTTCCTGCAAAAAATCTTAAACGAGAGTTGAATAATAACACATAATCTCCTACGTTCAACTCACGCTTTTGTATCCTTTTGTCATGCCAAAGTTTGACTTTTTCTTCGAATAGCTTGGCATTCTCATAGGCTTGGGTTCTCCATTCATCAAGTGAGCTAATATCAAACAACCTCTTCTCACCGGCAATTTTGAAGTCATAGTTGAGCTCTTTAATAGCCCAATATGCTTTATGTTCAAGTTCAAGAGGTAAATGACAAGCTTTTCCATAAACCATCTTATAAGGAGACATACCCATAGGATTTTTGTACGCAGTTCTATATGCCCATAATGCATCATCAAGTTTTTTGGACCAATTCTTTCTAGATCTATTGACAGTCTTTTGCAAAATTAATTTGAGCTCTCTATTGCTCAACTCTACTTGACCACTAGACTGCGGATGATAAGGAGATGCTATTCTATGATTAACATCATACTTAGCAAGCATCTTACGGAAATCACCATGAATAAACTGTGAACCACCATCAGTCATAAGATATCTAGGGACTCCAAACCTCGGAAAAGTAACTTCTTTGAGCATTTTAATAGAAGTGTTATGATCAGCACTACTAGTTGGAATAGCTTCTACCCACTTAGTAATGTAATCAACAGCAACTAAAATATGAGTATAACCATTGTAAGCAGGAAAAGGCCCCATATAATCAAAGCCCCAAACATCAAACGGTTCAATAACAAGAGAGTAATTCATAGGCATTTCTTGACGTCTACTAATATTACCTATTCTTTGACATTCATCACAAGATAAGACAAACTTACGAGCATCTTTGAAGAGAGTAGGCCAATAAAAACCAGATTGCAGTACCTTGTGTTCAGTTCTATCTCCAGCGTGGTGTCCTCCATAGGGTTCAGAGTGACACTTGCGTAGGATCTGTTCCTGTTCATGCTCAGGCACACAACATCTAATAACACCATCTACTCCTTCTTTATAAAGGTGTGGGTCATCCCAGAAGTAATGTCTTAAATCATAAAAGAACTTTTTCTTTTGCTGGTATGTGAAACTAGGCAGTATAATTTAGCAACAATGTAATTAGCATAATCAGCATACCAAGGAGCAGTACGAGAAGCATTAATGACCGCTAATTGTTCATCAGGAAAGCTATCATCAATAGGCAGTGGGTCATGAAGAACATTCTCTAACCTAGACAAGTTATCTGCAACGGGGTTCTCAGCTCCTTTTCTATCAATAATATGCAAATCAACTTCTTGGAGCAGGAGAACCCATCTGATGAGCCTAGGCTTAGCATCTTTATTTCCCATAAGATATTTAATAGCAGCATGATTAGTGTGAATAGTAACTTTGGAATCAACAATATAAGGTCTAAACTTATCACATGCAAACACAACTGCTAAGAACTCTTTTTCAGTAGTAGCATAATTTCTTTGGGCAGTATCAAGAGTTTTACTAGCATACTGGATAACATTCAATTTCTTATCAACTCTTTACCCTAGAACAGCACCTACAGCATAATCACTAGCATCGCACATAATTTCAAAAGGTAAATTCCAATTAGGTCGCTGAACAATAGGTGCAGTGATCAAAGCTTTCTTAAGTATTTCAAATGCTTCTACACAATCATCATCAAAGAGAAAAGGAATATCTTTTTGCAATAAATTAGTCAGAGGCCTAAAGATTTTAGAAAAGTCCTTAATGAACCTCCTATAAAAACCGGCATGACCAAGGAAACTTCTTATACCTTTTATGTCCTTGGGACATGGCATCTTTTCAATAGCATCAACTTTGGCTTTGTCAACTTCAATACCTCTCTCAGAAATCTTATGTCCCAAGACAATGCCTTCATTAACCATAAAGTGACACTTTTCCCAATTCAGGACGAGACTAGTGTCTTCGCATCTCTGCAAAACTTGATCAAGGTTGCTCAAACAATCATCAAAAGAGGATCCATAAATGGAGAAGTCATCCATGAATGCCTCACAAATCTTTTCACAAAAATCAGAGAATATAGCCATCATGCATCTTTGAAAGGTAGCAGGTGCATTACATAAAACCAAAAGGCATACGTCTATAAGCAAAAGTACCAAAAGGGCAAGTAAAAGTAGTTTTTGATTGATCCCCTGCTGACACAGGTATTTGGGAGAAGCCAGAATAACCATCTAGAAAGCAAAAAATGTGTGTGTTTGGATACTGTTTCTAGCATTTGATCAATAAAAGGTAAAGGGTAATGATCTTTCTTAGTAGCTTTATTTAATTTACGGAAATCAATTACCATCCTATAACCTGTAATAATTCTTTGCAGGATCAATTCATCTTTATCATTAGGAACAACGGTAATGCCTCCCTTTTTAGGAACACAATGGACAGGGCTCACCCAATCACTATCAGCAACGGGATAAATTATACCTGCCTCAAGGAGCTTTAGTATCTCCTTTCTTACCACTTCTTTCATTTTGGGATTCAGTCGTCGTTGAGGATCTCTAACTGGTTTGGCATCTTTCTCCATTGTAATTTTGTGTTGGCATAATGTGGGACTAATACCCTTAAGATCATCCATAGTATATCCAATAGCAACTCGGTGCTTCTTCAGAGTTTTCAATAATCTTTCTTCTTCTTGCTCTGAAAGGTTAGCACTAATAATAACAGGATATATTTTCTTTTCATCAAGATAAGCATACTTAAGATTATCAGGTAATGGTTTGAGTTCAAACACGAGATCACCCTTGGGTGGAGGGGGATCCCCAAGAATTTCAACGGGAAGGTTATGTTTCAGCATAGGTTCCTGTTTAAGGAACACTTCATCTATTTCCCTTCTTTCCTTCATAAACATATCATTTTCATGGTCTAGCAAATATTGTTCTAACAGATCAGTAGGAGGCACGGCAATGGAAGCAAGACCAATAATCTCATCCTTACTAGGTGGTTCCCTATCACGAGGTTGTCTACGAAACTTAGCAAAATTAAACTCATGAGACATACCATCTAAGCCAATGGTGACAATATCTTTTTCACAATCAATTCTAGCACTAGCTGTATTTAAGAAGGGTCTACCTAAAATAATGGGACAAAAGTCATCTTGTGGGGAACCAAGAACAAGAAAATCAGCAGGATATTTAACCTTCCCACACAAGACTTCAACATCTCTAATTATCCCAACCGGTTTAATGGTATCCCTATTAGCAAGCTTAATGGTAACATCAATGTCTTCCAATTCAACGGGTGCAATGTCGTGCATAATCTCTTTATATAAGTCATACGGTATTGCACTTGCACTAGCACCCATATCACATAAGCCATGATAACAATGATCTCCTATTTTAACAGAAATAACAGGCATGCCTACTACAGGTCTATGTATCTTAGTATCTGGTCTAGCAATATTAGCAGTCTCATCACAGAAATAAATAACATGCCCATCTAAATCATCATCCAAGAGATCTTTAACCCTAGCAATACTAGGTTCAACTTTGATTTTCTCAGGAGGTGTATAAGTCCTAGTATTACTCTTACAAACAACAGTCGAAGTTTTAGCATGATCCTTTATCCTAACAGGAAAAGGAGGTTTCTCAACATAAGTAGTAGGAACAATAGGATCACTATAGGTGATAGTCTTTTCTTCAACTATAATAGGTGCAACTACTTTTACTTCAACGGGAGGATTATATTTAAACCACTTCTCTTTAGGGAGATCAACGTGAGTAGCAAGAGATTCACAGAAAGAAGCTACTATCTCAGAGTCAAGTCCATACTTAGCGCTAAATCCACAAAAAGCATCGGTATCCATAAAAGATTTAACACAATCAAATTTAGGTGTCATACCTGACTCCTTACCATGATCGGAACCCCAATCTTCAGAGTTGCGTTTAATTATTTCCAATAAGTCCCATTTGAAATCAATAGTTTTCAGCATATAAGAACCAGTGCAGGAAGTATCAGTAGGTTGCGATCATTGAGAGAAAGTCGAGCATAAAAAAATTTGAATAATCATTTCCCGGGAGAGCTCATGATTGGGGTATGAATATAACATTGACTTAAGCCTCCCCCAAGCTTGAGCGATGCTTTCTCCTTCGCGAGGCCAGAAATTATATATGTAATTACGATCACGATGAACAAGATGCATAGGATAGAACTTCTGGTGAAATTCCAACATCAATCGTTTATAATTCCAAGATCTCGTATCATCACATAGCCTATGTCAATGCATCTCCCTTCAAAGATAAAGGGAAGACCTTCCATTTGACAACATCATCGGGAATACCTGCAAGCTTAAATAATCCACAAACTTCATCCACAAAGATAAGGTGTAAATCAGGATGCAATGTTCCATCTCCTGCAAATGGATTAGCTAGCAGTTTCTCTATCATACCTGAAGGAATCTCAAAGTAAATATTTTCAAAAAGTTCAGTAGGTTGAGGAGCAAATCTTTGCTCTTCTATTCGAGGTAAAGATACCCCGAACAAGCCCCTCAAAGGATTAGTTTCCATAGTGACAAGTAACAGAGAATTTCAGCACACTATATAAATGTTTCCTTACCAAGTTCCACTCACCAAAAGCGCTACACTCCCCGGCAACGGCGCCAGAAAAGAGTCTTGATGACCCACAAGTGTAGGGGATCTATCATAGTCCTTTCGATAAGTAAGAGTGTTGAACCCAACGAGGAGCAGAAGGAAATGATAAGCGGTTTTCAGTAATGTTTTTTCTGCAAGCACTCAAATTGTAGGTGATAGATAGTTTTGTGATAAGATAAATTGTAACGAGTAACAAGTAAATAAAGTAAATAAAGTGCAGCAAAGTGGCCCAATCCTTTATGTAGCAAAGGATAAGCCTGGACAATTTCTTACAATGAGAAAGGAGCTCCCAAGGACACATGGGAATTATCGTCAAGCTAGTTTTCATCACGTTCATATGATTCGCGTTCGGTACTTTGATAATTTGATATGTGGGTGGACCGGTGCTTGGGTACTGCCCTTACTTGGACAAGCATCCCACTTATGATTAACCCCTATTGCAAGAAGCCGCAACTACAAAAGAAGTATTAAGGTAAACCTAACCATAGCATTAAACATATGGATCCAAATCAGCCCCTAATGAAGCAACGCATAAACTAGGGTTTAAGCTTCTGTCACTCTAGCAAACCATCATCTACTTATTACTTCCTCATGCCTTCCTCTAGGCCCAAATAATGGTGAAGTGTCATGTAGTCGACGTTCACATAACACCACTAGAGGAAAAGACAACATACATCTCATCAAAATATCGAACGAATAACAAATTCACATGACTACTAATAGCAAGACTTCACCCATGTCCTCGGGAACAAACGTAACTACTCACAAAGCATATTCATGTTCATAATCAGAGGAGTAATAATATGCATTAAGGATCTGAACATATGATCTTCCACCAAGTAAACCAATTAGCATCAACTACAAGGAGTAACCAACACTACTAGCAACCCACAGGTACCAATTTGTGATTTTGATACAGGATTGGATACAAGAGCTGAACTAGGGTTTGGAGAGGAGATGGTGCTGGTGAAGATGTTGATGGATATTGACCCCCTCCAGATGAGAGGATTGTTGGTGATGACGTTGGTGATGATTTCCCCCTCCCGGAGGGAAGTGGCCCCTGCAGAACAGCTCCACCGGAGCCCTAGATTGGTTCCGCCAAGGTTCCGCCTCGTGGCGGCGGAGTTTCATCCCGTAAGCTTGCTCATGATTTTTTCTAGGGTAAAAGACCTCATATAGCAGAAGATGGACACCGGGGGCCCACCAGGGGGCCCAGGAGATAGGGGCGCGCCCAGTAGGGGTGGGCACGCCCCCCACCATCCTGGGCAGGGTGTGGGCTTCCTGCTGTATTTCTTTTGCTCCATAATTCTTATTAATTCCAACAACATGTTTCGTGGAGTTTCGGGATTTTTGGAGCAGTGCAGAATAGGTTTCCAATGTTTGCTCCTTTTCCAGCCAGAATTCCAGCTGCCCGCATTCCCCCTCTTCATGGTAAACCTTGTAAAATAAGAGATAATAGCCATAAGTATTGAGATATAATGTGTAATAACAGCCCATAATGCAATAAATATTGATATAAAAGCATGATGCAAAATGGACGTATCAGGCCCCGGGCTTGCTCTCGAAGGCCATTCTAGAGGTGGAGCTGTCGCACTTGTTTGAGGGGTCCTGGGACTAGCAGGTGACCCAGCTCGACGGCAATGCTTTCTCAGTGGCATTCCCAGACCCGGCCATGCTGCAGCTGGCCACACGCAGCGGCAAGCTTTACCTTTCCCTCAACATCACGGCCGACATCCGCGACACCGTTCTCGACGAGCCAAAGGGAGAGGCTATATGCCTAAGGTTTGGGTCAAGCTGCGGGGGTGCCGCCCAAGCAGTGGCGGATGGACCGGCTCATGGCAGCAACTATGATGCTCGGCATGCCTGTCTTGGTCGACGAGGAGTCGCTGATGCGTCTGGGGCTGGTCCACATGCGCTTCGCCTGCCGCAACCCATCCAAGCTACGGGACATGGTGCAGATCTGATTCAATGGTGCAGGCTACAACATCAAAGTGGAGCCAGACTCGACCCACCTTGCTAGGGGGCTCCTGCCCTTCCCCCTCCTCCTCCAAACAATGGCAAGGGCCCAGATCAGGGTGACCAGGGGTGGGACGGGGACAATGATCAAGTTGCAAGTATGGAGGACGATTCAATGGACACGGCGGCTTGGGAAAAGCTTGGCATCACTGCCAGGGGAGCGACGGAGATCCCTCCTCTGTAGGCTGCTCACGCGATCAAGGCGGCGCAGGACGGGCTCTCCAACGGGCTGGGGGTGTCGATCCCCAACCAATACGGCTCCAACCTGGGCTCAGTGACCTCACCACCGGTGTGTGCGGTGGACAAGGGGCTCTCGGACTTGGAGGACGTGGTCGTGCTGGAGGACGCGGGCACCCCTCTGGTCCTATCCATGGACACCTCGTAGTTCCCCTCGTCACGCTCCCCGGTCCAGCGCGGGCATAGCAACAACAAGACCAGCGCGGTGAGGCAAGCCAAGAAGGCGGCGGTGCGCAAGGTGAGCACGGAGGCGGTTCGGCCTGCGGGGCCACTGGGAGCGCCTGCCACTCCTCGCTAGACGGTCATGGCATTGGCAGCCCCCACGGCCACCCTCGTCGACCCGCTCCTTCACGAGGCCACCAAGATGGCACCTATCTCCAAGGCCAGGCACTCCAAGGCCATGCCAGCGGCACCCGTGAGGACCAGCACCCGTTCCAAGCGCGACAAGGGGAACATGCCATCTTGCTACGTCTTGAGCTTGCGTTGGTTTTCCTCGAAGAGGAGAGGGTGATGCAGCAAGTGTAGCGTAAGTATTTCCCTCAGTTTTGAGAACCAAGGTATCAATCCAGTAGGAGGCTCCTCAAAAGTCCCACGCACCTACACAAACAAACTGAGAACTCGCAACCAACGCAATAAAGGGGTTGTCAATCCCTTCATGGCCACTTGCGAAAGTGAGATCTAATAAAGATAGTATGATAAGATAAATATTATTGATATTTTATAATATAGATGCAAAAAGTAAAGATGCAAATAAAGGTAGATTGAAAGCAAATATGATAAGAGATAGACCCGGGGGCCATAGGTTTCACTAGAGGCTTCTCTCGAGATAGCATAAGTATTACGGTGGGTGAACAAATTACTGTCGAGCAATTGATAGAAAAGCGCATAGTTATGAGATTATCTAGGCATGATCATGTATATAGGCATCACGTCCATAACAAGTAGACCAACTCCTGCCTGGATCTACTACTATTACTCCACACATCGACCGACTCCTGCCTGCATATAGAGTATTAAGTTCATAAGAACAGAGCAACACATTAAGCAAGATGACATGATGTAGAGTGATAAACTCATGCAATATGATATAAACCCCATCTTGTTATCCTCGATGGCAACAATACAATACGTGCCTTGCAACCCTTTTTTGTCACTGGGTAAGGACATCGCAAGATTGAACCCAAAGCTAAGCACTTCTCCCATGGCAAGAAAGACCAATCTAGTAGGCCAAACCAAACTGATAATTCGAAGAGACTTGCAAAGATAACTCAATCATACATAAAAGAATTTAGAGAAGATTCAAATATTATTCATAGATAAACTTGATCATAAAGCCACAATTCATCGGATCTCGACAAACACACCGCAAAAAGAGTTTACATCGAATAGATCTCCACAAGAGAGGGGGAGAACATTGTATTGAGATCCAAAAAGAGAGAAGAAGCCATCTAGCTAATAACTATGGACCCGTAGGTCTATGGTAAACTACTCACAACTCATCGGAGGGGCAAGGATGTTGATGTAGAAGCCCTCCGTGGTCGATTCCCCCTCCAGCAGAGTGCCGGCGAAGGCTCCAAGATGAGATCTCGCGGATACAGAAGGTTACGGTGGTGCAAATTGTGTTTCGTGGTGCTCCTGGATGTTTTCGGGGTGCGTAGGTACACATAGGAGGAAGAAGTACGTCGGTCGCCGCTCGAGGGGCCCACGAGACAGAGGGCCGACCTACAGGGGGGCGCGGCCCCCTATCTCGTGGGGCCCTCGGAAGCTTCTTGACTTGCACTCCAAGCTCTCCGGATCACGTTCGTTTCAAAAATCACGCTCCCGAAGGTTTCATTCCGTTTGGACTCCGTTTGATATTCCTTTTCTTCGAAATACTGAAACAGGCAAAAAACAGCAATATGGGATGGGCCTCAGGTTAGTAGGTTAGTCCCAAAAATGATATAAATGTGTAAAATAAAGCCCATAAACATCCAAAAGGAGGTAATATAATAGCATGGAACAATCAAAAATTATAGATGCGTTGGAGACGTATCAAGCATCCCCAAGCTTAATTCCTGCTCATCCTCGAGTAGGTAAATGATAAAAAGAGAATTTTTGATGTGGAATGCTACCTAGCATAATTCATAATGTATTTTTCTTTATTGTGGCATGAATGTTCAGATCCAAATGATTCAAAATAAAAGTTCATATTGATAAAAGAAATAGTAACACTTCAAGCATACTAATCAAAGTAATCATGTCTTCTCAAAATAACATGGTAAAAGAAAGTTCATCCCTACAAAATCATATAGTTAGGCTATGCTTCATTTTTGTCACACAAAGATGTTCCCAACTTCTATACCCCCGATGACAAGCCAAGCAATTGTTTCATACTTAAATAATCTCAAACTTTTTCAACCTTCACGCAATACATTAGCGTGAGCCATGGATATAGCACTATGGGTGGAATAGAATATGATGATGGGGATTGTGTGGAGAAGACAAAAAAGGAGAAAGCCTCACATTGACGAGGATAATCAATGGGCTATGGAGATGCCCATCAATTGATGTCAACATGAGGAGTAGGGATTGCCATGCAACGGATGCACTAGAGCTATGAATGGATGCTCAACAAAAGAAACTAGTGGGTGTGCATCCAACTTGCTTACTCACGAAGACCTAGGGCATTTGAGGAAGCCCATCGTAGGAATATACAAGCCAAGTTCTATAATGAAAAATTCCCACTAGTATGAAAAAGACAACTTATGAGACTCACTACATGAAGAACAAGGTGCCAGTCGTCCGGGAGTTTGAGTACATACATCAGTGCCAGTCATCGGGGAGTGCGTGTTGCATCCTAAAATTGGACTTTGCAAAAGCCTTCGATACCATCCAACATGAACCAATGATTGGGATCATGAAACATATGGGTTTTGATGAGAGGTGGTTGGGATGGATCAAATGCATTTTCTCTTCTGGTACTTCATCGGTTTTGCTTAATGGAACCCCCGGAAAACAGTTTGATTGCCTCTATGGGGTTCGTCAGGGCGACCCCTTGTCCCCTTTGATCTTTCTCCTCGCAGCGGACCTGCTGCAGTCGGCGATCAATGATGCTACGCGGAATGGGCTGCTCCAGCTACCTATCCCCACTTCTGACAGCAACTACCTTGTCATTCAGTATGCTGACGACACGATCGCCGTGCTCCCAGCTTCAGTCTCACAGGCGCAAGTTCTGAAGTCCATCCTAGTCGACTACGTGAAATCGGTTGGTCTCAAAATAAACTTCCACAAGTCGACCTTGGTGCCCATCAACTCTGATCCGGCGCTGGCAGGAGAGATTGCTGCAATTTTTGGTTGCTCCATCGGCAACATGCCGTTCACTTACCTGGGACTGCCCATGGGCACCACACGCCCGAGCTTGAATGATCTGATGCCAATGGTAGCCTCTGTTCAGCGTAAGATGCCTGCTGCAATCTCGCTTCTGGACTATGGTGCCAAGCTTACGCTGCTCAACTCTGTGGTCACTTCCTTGGTTGTTTATGCCATGTGCTCCATCAAGATAAACCCCCGGATCATTGAACACCTTGATAAGCTGAGGAGATCGTTTCTGTGGGTGAGAAAATCTGATGATGGCCTCAAGGGTAGCTCATTGGCAGCCTGGGATATGGTGTGCAAACCCAAGAGCAAAGGTGGCCTGGGGATCATTGACCTCAGAACACAAAACCAGGGGCTCCTGTTGAAACAACTTCACAAGTTTTATAACAAGCATGATGTCCCCTGGGTCAAACTGATCTGGGACTCATACTATGTGGACAAAGTACCTCATGCCTCTGACCCGTGTGGATCCTTCTGGTGGAAAGACCTTATGTCGATGTCTGATATATACAGAGGAATTACTAAATCTGAAGTACTTTCTGGTGATACGATCTTATTCTGGAAGGATAATTGGAGCACAGATATCCTTCAAGATAAATACCCGAGGGCATTTTCGTTTGCTCGAAACCCAGATGCGTCTGTTAGACAACTCCTGTCTTCAGAAAGACTGGGAGAGGTATTCTATATGCCGCTTTCGGTAGAAGCCAAGACTGAAGTTCTTCAGATACAATCGGAAACGCTCGAGGTGGCGTTGACTGAGGACAAGGACGTATGGTCCTGTGTTTGGGGAGGAAAAAACTTTCGATCTTCCAAATATTATGAGTACTGCTTTAGTCAGGCTCATGCAGATGAGGTGTTTGGTCTGATTTGGAAAACAAAATGCACGATGCAATGGAAGGTGTTTCTGTGGCTGTTGCTGGCTGACAGACTGAATACCAGGAATATGCTTCGACGTAGACACTTGAGAATCCGCAATGATGACTATACCTGTCTACTCTGTGTCCAGCCGCCCGCGGAAGACATTGCTCATCTCTTTTTTACTTGCCCTTTCAGTCAGAGGTGCTGGGCTGCGCTGGGGATACATTGGCAAAGTGATCCTGACTGGATTAAAATGGTGCACGAAGGCAAGAACAGGTGGACAAGGCCGATGTTCTTGGAAGTCTTCACGGTTGCTGCTTGGGGGATCTGGAAGGAGAGGAACGACAAACATTTCAAGGGGGTCCAACCTTCCTTTGATTCTTGGAGGAACAGATTCCAAAAGGATTTTGCTATGCTGGTTCATAGAGCTAAGCAGGAGTTGGCTCCTTGCATCACTTCTATTGTCAACTTGCTTTGATTTTCTTTTCGGTTGTGTTGTATAGCTAACAACCACCCCCAACCCCCCCCCCCACCTCTCTCACACAACATGTAACTTGTACAGTCCTGGACACTTTGACACCCCCCTAACCCTAATTATTTTAATATAAAAGGCAGTGAGAGTTGCTCACTGTCATCAGTTCTCAAAAAAAAGAACAAGGTGCTACTTTGAAGCACAATATATGAGACTCACTACATGAAGAACAAGGTGCTACTTTGAAGCACAAGTGTGGAAAAAGAGATAGTAACATTGCCCTTTTTATTTTTTTCTATTTTTTTCTTTTTTTTGGGCCTTTCTTTTTTTCTTTTGGCCTTTCTTCTTTTTTTTTCTTTGGGCAATGTTCTAATAATGATGATCATCACACTTCTATTGATTACAACATAAGGATTACAACTCGAAACTAGAACAAGATATGACTCTATATGAATGCCTCCGGCGGTGTACCGGGATGGTGCAATGAATCAAGAGTGACATGTATGAAAGATAATGCTTGGTGGCTTTGCCACAAATATGATGTCAACTACATGATAATGCAATGGCAATATGACAAAAGTAAAGTATTTCATGATGATGAATGGAACGGTGGAAAGTTGCATGGCAATATATCTCGGAATGGCTATGGAAATGCCATAATAGGTAGGTATGGTGGCTGTTTTGAGGAAGATAAAGGGAGGTTTATGTGTGATAGAGCGTATGTATCACGGGGTTTGGATGCACCGGCGAAGTTTGCACCAACTCTCAAGGTGAGAAAGGGCAATGCACGGTACCGAAGAGTCTAGCAAAGGCGGAAAGGTAAAAGTGCGTACAATCCATGGACTCAACATTAGTCAAAAGAACTCATATACTTATTACAAAAATTTATAAGTCATCAAAAACCAATTACTACGTGCATTCTCTTAGGGGGATAGATTGGTAGGAAAAGACCATCGCTCGTCCCCGACCGCCACTCATAAGGATGCACAAGCCAAGTACAGTTCATGTTTCAAATTTGTTACACAACTTTAACCATACGTGCATGCTATGGGACTTGCTAACTTCAACACGAGTATTCTTTGAATTCATAATCACCCAACTAGCATGACTTTAATATCACTACCTCCAAATCTCAAAACAATTATCAAGTATCAAATTGATCATAGCATCCAATTCACTTCCTATGATAGTTTTTACTATACCCAACTTGGATGCCTACCATTCTAGGACCAACTTTATGATAATAGCAAATACCATGCTGTTCTAAAAGACTCTCAAAATAATAAAAGTGAAGCATGAGATACTAGAAATTTCTTCAAAATTAAGACACCACCGTGCTCTAAAAGATATAAGTGAAGCACTAGAGCAAAAACTATAAAGCTCATAAGATATAAGTGAAGCACATAGAGTATTCTAGCAAATTATAATCAAATAGGCTTCTACCAAAAGGTGTGTACAACAAGGATGATTGTGGTAAACTAAAAAGCAAAGACTAATATAACACACGACGCTCCAAGCAAAACACATATCATGTGGCGAATAAAACTATAGCTCCAAGTAAAGTTACCAATGAACGAAGACGAAAGAGGGGATGCCTTCCTGGGGCATCCCCAAGCTTAGGTTTTGGCTATTCTTGAATATCTTGGGGTGCCTTTGGCATCCCCAATCTTAGGCTCTTGCCACCCTTTATTCCATAGTCCATAAAAGCTTTAACCAAAACTTGAAAACCTCACAACACAAAACTCAACAAGAAATCTTGTAAGCTCTGTTAGTGAAAAAAACAAAACCACCACATAAGGTACTCCAATGAACTCATTCTTTATTTAATTTGGTGTTAAACCTACTGTATTCCAACTTCTTTATGGTTTATAAACTAATTTACTAGCCATAGATGCATTGAAACAAGCAAACAACACACGAAAAACAGAATCTGTCAAAAACAGAACAGTCTGTAGCAATCTGTAACTAATGCAAACTTCTGGAACTCTAAAAATCCTACCAAAATAGGATTCCTGGAAAATTTCTTTATTGAACATCAGCAAAAAGAATCAACGCAAAATCACGTTCCTGTGATTTAACAAAATTATATTCGTGCGTGCAAAGTTTCTGTTTTTCAGCAGAATCAAATCAACTATCATCGTAGGTTATCCTATAGGTTCCACTTGGCACAAACACTAATTAAAAGATAAAAACACATCTAAACAGAAGGTAGATGCAAGATTTATTACTAAACATGAGCAAAAACAAAAAACATAAAGAAAAATTGGGTTGCCTCCCAACTAGCGCTATCGTTTAACGCCCCTATCTAGGCATAAAAGCAAGGATAGATCTAACGAGTGCCATCTTTGGCACTAAATTCATAAGTAGCACCCATTATAGATTCATAAGGTAATTTGAATCTCTTTCTTGGAAATTGCTCCATGCCTTTCTTTAATGGAAATTGGAATCTAATATTCCCTTCCTTCATATCAATAATCACACCAATCGTTCTAAGGAAAGGTCTACCAAGAGTAATAGGGCAAGAAAGATTGCAATCTATATCAAGAACGATAAAATATACGGGCACCAAATTTCTATTTGCAACAATAAGAACATAATTGATCCTTCCCATAGGCTTTTTAATGGTGGAATCCACAAGGTGCAAAATTTAAAGAGCAATCATCAAGATCATGGAAACCTAGAATATCACATAAAGTTTTCGGAATCGTGGAAACACTAGCACCCACATCACACAAAGCAAAACACTCATAATCTTTAATTCTAATCTTTATAGTAGGTTCCCACTCATCATTAAGTTTTCTAGGTATAGAAACTTCCAAATTAAGTTTTGATGGGTACTTGGTATGTCTTGACTTGAGGAAAACGAGAGGGTGAAGTGGGGGAGAGGAAAACGAGAGGCAAATGGCAAATAAAATGGCAAGGGTGAAGTGGGGGAGAGGAAAACGAGAGGCAAATGGCAAATAATGTAAATGCGAGGCAGATGGGTTTGTGATGGGTACTTGGTATGTCTTGACTTGAGCGAAGACCTCCCCGACAATGGCGCCAGGAATCCTTCTTGCTACGTCTTGAGCTTGCGTTGGTTTTCCTCCAATAGGAGAGGGTGATGCAGCAAGTGTAGCATAAGTATTTCCCTCAGTTTTGAGAACCAAGGTATCAATCCAGTAGGAGGCTCCTCAAAAGTCCTACGCACCTACACAAACAAACTGAGAACTCGCAACCAAGGCAATAAAGGGGTTGTCAATCCCTTCACGGCCACTTGCGAAAGTGAGATCTAATAAAGATAGTATGATAAGATAAATATATTTTTGGTATTTTATAATATAGATGCAAAAAGTAAAGATGCAAATAAATGTAGATTGAAAGCAAATATGATAAGAGATAGACCCGGGGGCCATAGGTTTCACTAGAGACTTCTCTCGAGATAGCATAAGTATTACGGTGGGTGAACAAATTACTGTCGATCAATTGATAGAAAAGTGCATAGTTATGAGATTATCTAGGCATGATCATGTATATAGGCATCACGTCCATAACAAGTAGACCGACTCCTGCCTGCATCTACTACTATTACTCCACACATCGACCGACTCCTGCCTGCATCTAGAGTATTAAGTTCATAAGAACAGAGCAACGCATTAAGCAAGATGACATGATGTAGAGGGATAAACTCATGCAATATGATATAAACCCCATCTTGTTATCCTCGATGGCAACAATACAATATGTGCCTTGCAACCCTCTTTGTCACTGGGTAAGGACACTACAAGATTGAACCCAAAGCTAAGCACTTCTCCCATGGCAAGAAAGACCAATCTAGTAGGCCAAACCAAACTGATAATTCGAAGAGACTTGCAAAGATAACTCAATCATACATAAAAGAATTCAGAGAAGATTCAAATATTATTCATAGATAAACTTGATCATAAACCCACAATTCATCGGATCTCGACAAACACACCGCAAAAAGAGTTTACATCGAATAGATCTCCAAAAGAGAGGGGGAGAACATTGTATTGAGATCCAAAAAGAGAGAAGAAGCCATCTAGCTAATAACTATGGACCCGTAGGTCTGTGGTAAACTACTCACGACTCATCGGAGGGGCAAGGATGTTGATGTAGAAGCCCTCAGTGGTCGATTCCCCCCAGAGAGTGCCGTGAAGGCTCCAAGATGAGATCTCATGGATCTGAAGGTTATGGCGGTGGAAATTGTGTTTCGTGGTGCTCCTGGATGTTTTCGGGGTACGTAGGTATATATAGGAGGAAGAAGTACGTCGGTGGCTGCCCGAGGGGCCCACGAGACAGGGGGCGCACCCTACAGGGGGGGGCGCGGTCCCCTCTCTCGTGGGGCCCTCAGAAGCTTCTTGAATTGCACTCCAAGCTCTCTGGATCACGTTCGTTCCAATAATCATGCTCCCGAAGGTTTCATTCCGTTTGGACTGCGTTTGATATTCCTTTTCTTCGAAATACTGAAATAGGCAAAAAACAGCAATATGGGCTAGGCCTCCGGTTAGTAGGTTAGTCCCAAAAATGATACAAATGTGTAAAATAAAGCCCATAAACATCCAAAAGGGGTAATATAATAGCATGGAACAATCAAAAATTATAGATACGTTGGAGACGTATCACATCTCTCCGGCGCACTCAAATGCTTCAAGCCCAGAAGAATATGGAGATCTCAGGTAACCCCCCCCCCTCCTCGTTTCATGGTTCCTGATTCCTTTTCTGACGATCACTTGAATGAGGTCTTGGGAGACAGTGGAGTGGACCCATTGGGAGTGGGAGGGACTAGCGATTTGATCTCGTTGATCCGTGCCAAGGAATTGGCACAGGCAGCGGCGGCTGCGGAACACGCGGACCAGTTGGCAACCCAGGCTGGGGCCTTGGATGCGCTCGCAGCCTGGCCCGATGAGGAGACGGCAACAGTGGTTGCCTCTCCTCCCTCGCCTTGCCATGGCAAAGTGAGGCCCGTGACAAGGCAATCACCTCTCGAGGTGTTCATTTGTGAAATCGTATAATCTAGATGCGGGCTATGTTCTGGAATATACGTGGCTTCGGCCATGTGGGGCACCACACCCAACTTAAGGAGTACATCAGGAAAGAGGACATCGATATTGTAGGGTTACAGGAAACGATCAAATCAGAATTTCAACACCATGAGTTACTTTCTGTTGACCCTATGGAACGTTTCGCTTGGAGCCACGTTCCTGCGATTGGGCATTCGGGTGGCATGCTTTTAGGTTTTAACTTATCCATTTACGAGGTGCTTGCTTGGGATGTTGGTTCCTTCTTCATCGCTACGAATATTCACGTTCGCGCTTCCTTAAGGGAGCTAGTGGTCATCCAAGTCTACGGACCTGCGGATCACTCCCGCTCGGCGGAGTTCTTGGGAGAACTCCAAGCCAAGGTGCTCGCGGTCACCGCAGCCCTGATCCCTATTGTAACGCCCCGGATTCAATGCGCCAGGTGTCATCCAATTATACGCCGTCGTTGCCATGTCGTTTGTTTGCGTGTTGCATTTTGCCATGTCATCATCTGTATTTCATCTGCATGTTTTTCAAACTTGCGTTCGGTCCTTTTCCTCGTTGTCCGTTTCGCGATCCGACACCCCCGCACGTGCCCGTCGCCCCTCTCAAACCTTGTTTTGTGAGTGGGAGAAAAAATTTCTCGGAATGGGCTGAGATTTGCCGAGTGGCCTTAGTATATCACCGGTAGACCGCCCATTCATATTTTGTTCCATTGGAGGTCGTTTGATACCCCAACGGTTAACCGTGTAGCCCGAAACCCTTCTCTCTTTGCAGCCCAGCACCCCTCCACCACAACCCAGTAGGCCATCCTAACCCCCTCCATGCTCTCGGTCGTTCGATCACAATCGTGTGGGCGAAAGCCGCTCCTCATTTGGACTCTCCTAGCTCCCTCTACCTTTATAAACACACCCTTCCCCGAAATTTCGGATCAAATCAACCCTAACCTAGCCTTCATCTTCCTCCGCACGCTGGACGAATCCGCGCCGCGCCGGACATGTCCGCCGCCGACTCCGCAGCCAACCGCGCCTCGCCACGTCGGCGTCCGCCGCCTCCGCCCCGTGGCCCGCCCGGCCAGCGCCGCGCGCGCCTGCGCGCCTCACGCCGCCGCGTGCCCGACCCGCCGCCCATCCGCGACCCGCGCGGCGCCCGTCGCCGTCGACCTCACCGCCCGCCGCGGCGTTACGCCGCCGATCGCCGCCCGCGGTGCCGCCTCCTCCCGCCCGGCCCGCGCCTCCTCGCCAGCGCCGCCTTAGCTCCCGAGGGAGCCGCGCCTCCAGCGTCCTCCGACTCCGCCGCCGGAGCTCGCTGCTCCGCCGCAGCCTTCCCGCGGCGCTGGCGCCTCGCGAGCCCGCTCCCGCCTCTCCAGCGCCGCCCCGGCCGCGCATCCCATTCACCGTGCCGCGTCACCTCCGGCCCGATCCGGCCAGGAGCCGCAGGATCCGATCTCCTCCGGTCTTCTCGCCCCTCACCGGCCTCCTCCGCTCGCCGGAGTTCGCCGGAGCTCTTCTCCGGCCAGATCCACGAAGGTGGAGGAGATCCACCAGTCCCTCCATCCCAACGCGCTGACCCGATCTGGATCCCTCCGTCCCGCACGACCCCGTCCAGTTTCGGAGGGTATATTTTCTCTTGTCCTGAAGTTTTCACCATTTTGTTGCCATGTTCATTGCATCATGTCTCCATGACTGTAGCTCCATTTTGTGCGTGTAATATATCAAAATGTTCATCATGTGATGATCTTCATTTTGTTCCATTGTGCCATGTTTGTTTGAGTCCATCTTGATTCCATTATCATCGTTGAAAGAGTGCTATATGGTGTTAACTCCTGCCGGTTAACAGAACTTGCTGTTTTGTCTTTTTCATTGCATTTTGTGTGTGCATCCTTTGAGCTTGATGTCTACATGAGTTTTGAGCTTCATCATGCCATATTTACTTTGGTGCAATCCATGTATTTTTGTGAGTCTTTTAGTGAGTGCATCAAGCTTGTGAAGTAGGGTACTTGCTGTTACTGTTTTGCTAGTCTGAATCTGCTATAACATGATGCTATGTAAACCTGCTGCTACAAGTCATTCTATGCATAATCTTGAGATATTCACTAAGGATGTTTTGTTATAAATGTCATGCTATATCCAGCCTTGCCCCTGGTTGCATTTATAGCCTGTCGTAGCTTGGTGTAATCTTGCTCTCAAATTGCTAAATAATGTTTGTCAGCCTGTTAACAATAAGTTCAGTTTTGCCATGTGTTTTTCTAGTGATCCATGCACCCTATAAACTTGTTCTTGCCATTCTTAGCTTCATAAATATGTCATATTACTGTTGGTGACCTTTTCATGCATGTATTGCTCTATGGTGAGTTGTACAAGCTCACCAATATGCCTACTTATTGTTGTTCCTGCCATATCTGAATCTGTCATATCATTTGCCATGTTTGCATGGATGCTACCATCTTTTCTGTTGATCTTTGGAATTAGTTCAGTAAGGGATTTTTGTTCTTTGTATTTAGTATTAGCATGTCATGCCTTTGTTTGCCATGTTAAGTTCCTGTAGCATGTTGTTTGATAGCTCTAAACATTGCAACCTGATGTTATTTCTGCCAAGTTTGTAAACTGTTATTATTTGCAATCTTGCCATGTCCTTTTGAGCATGTTCTAGTGATTTCTAGAGATAGCTCAGTGTTCATGTTTTGTCATGCCTTACCTTTACTTCATGCCCATGCCTTTTGTTCTTACGTTGAGGTGTTGTAGCATATTGTTCCGATGCTTGCTAGATGCCTAGTTGCTGTTTTGGATAGTTTGTCCTTTAAACTTTATAGTGTATGTGTTTAACCGTTGCTCCGTTTTGAGTGTGCTTTATATGAAACTTGCTTAATTTTGCATATAGTTTCATGTTACCTTGTTGCATCCATGCTTCGAATGTGTTTGCTTGATGTTTGAATGCCTTTTGCATCAATGTCACGGTTAACTTGTTTTGCTCATATCCTCTAGGCCGTAGCTCCGAACTAATTGAACTTTATATGAAACTTGACTAGAATTTTGTGTACGTCATTATGGTGCATATTAACTAGCTGTTTAACAACTTCAACTTAATGTTTGTTCAGATCTGGACCAATTTCAAAACTTGCATATGAGAACTTACCAGATTAGTTATATGTTGTTTCCGGCCTCATTTAAACTTGTTTTGATATGTTGCTTTTGTATGCATCATCTCTTGCCATGAGTAGCTTCATGTAGCCTTTGTCATACATCATGATTGGTTGTGCATCATGCCATGTTTATGCGTTGAGTGTTTATCGTGTGTGTTTGCTTCTTTCCGGTTGTGATCCTTCTCGTTAGATCATGTTTCGTTGCGATCGTGAGGATTCATTTGTCTACACTTGGTTCGTCTTCGTGGCTTCATCTTCTTCATGGACTCGTTCTTCTTCCTAGCCGGATTTTAGGCAAGATGACCGTCACCTTGGATCTCATTACTAGCATTACTATGCTAGTTGCTTCGTTCTACCGCTATGCTGCGCTTCCTATCACTTGTTCTTCAAGCCTCCCAATTCGCCATGTCAGCCTCTAACCTTTTTCACCCTTCCTAGCAAGCCGTTGCTTGGCTATGTTACCGCTTTTGCTCAGCCCCTCTTATAGCATTGTTAGTTGCAGGTGAAGTTGAAGATTGCTCCACGGTGGACAGGATTATGGTTGGGATATCACAATATCCCTTATTTAATTAATGCATCTATATACTTGGTAAAGGGTGGAAGGCTCGGCCTTATGCCTGGTGTTTTGTTCCACTCTTGCCGCCCTAGTTTCCGTCATACCAGTGTTATGTTCCTTGATTTTGCATTCCTTACGCGGTTGAGTGATTTATGGGACCCCCTTACAGTTCGTTTGGTTTTACCATTTGCCCCACCACCACCTATACTTTTCCCTTGGGTCGGCCAACCCGAGGGTCGTCTTTATTTTAGCCCCCCCCCCCAGGCCAGTGCTTCTCTAAGTGCTGGTCCGAACCGAGTAGACTGTGGGGCCACCTCGGGGAAACTTGAGGGCTGGTTTTACTCATAGGATGTCTCATCCGGTGTTGCCCTGAGAACGAGATATGTGCAGCTCCTATCGGGATTGTCGGCACATCGGGCGGCTTTGCTGGTCTTGTTTTACCATTGTCGAAATGTCTTGTAAATCGGGATTCCGAGACTGATCGGGTCTTCCTGGGAGAAGGAATATCCTTCGTTGACCGTGAGAGCTTATAATGGGCTAAGTTGGGACACCCCTGCAGGGTATAAACTTTCGAGAGCCGTGCCCACGGTTATGTGGCAGATGAGAATTTGTTAATGTCCGGTTGTAGATAACTTGACACCAGATTCGAATTAAAATGCATCAACCGTGTGTGTAGCCGTGAAGGTCTCTTTTCGGCAGAGTCCGGGAAGTGAACACGGTTTTTGGGATGTATGAACGTAAGTAGTTTCAGGATCACTTCTTGATCACTTCTAGCTTCTCCACCATTTTGTTTGCTTCTCTTCTCGCTCTCATTTGCGTATGATAGCCACCATATATGCTTAGTCACCGCTGAAACCTCACCACTTTACCCCTTACTTTCCCATTAAGCTTTGCTAGTCTTGATACCCATGGTAATGGGATTGCTGAGTCCTCGTGGCTCACAGATTACTACAACAACAGTTGCAGGTACAGGTTATGCGATGATCATGACGCGAGAGCAATGTTTGCTTGTTTTGGAGTTCTTCTTCTGCTTCTTCTTTGATCAAGGGATAGGTTCCAGGTCGGCAGCCTAGGCTAGCAGGGTGGATGTCATTTGAGTTTCTGTTTGTGTTTCATCCGTAGTCGAATGGTGCTCTGATGTAAGATGATGTTGTATTCGTGTGGCATTGTACGCCTTTTGTATGTATCCCCATCTATTACGTAATGTTGATGTAATGATATCCACCTTGCAAAGGTGTATCAATATGTGGTTCTATCCTTGGTAGGACCTTCGAGTCTCTTTAGGATAGTATTGCATATTGGGCGTGACACCTGTGATGGTAGGGGGTGACTTCAATTTGATTCATTCGGGAGCGGACAAAAACAACAATATCATCGACTGGCCTCGAGTGGCTATGTTTAACAACGCAATTGTGTCCATGGCTCTTCGGGAAGTAGCTAGGACCGGCGCAAGGTACACCTGGACGAACAAGCAACTCGTCCCGGTGTGTTCAGTGTTGGATCGGGTGTTCGTGTCACTTGACTGGGAGGTGATTTATCCTCTCTGCTCGCTCATTGCGGAAACACACATAGGGTCTGATCACGTACCCTTGATCTTGTCCTCTAGGGAGGACCAAATCCAGCGTAGCCCTCATTTCTTTTTTGAGACGACCTAGTTTGAGATACCAGAATTTGATGCCATTTTTAGGGAAAATGGCTGCGAAGCGTGCAACAAATAGTCCCACAACATGGTCCTATGTAGTTCTGGAACACGGCAGGGGGCCACCTCCATTCAAGCCTCAAGGGTTGGGGCGCGAACCAAGGGTGAGACATCAAGTTACTCAGGGCGAGGATAGTCAACGAAATCGCACGGCTCGACGCCCAGGCCGATGAGGGGTCCTTATCAGAGCAAGAATGGGCGCACCTCTACACCATGGAAGGACAAGTCGAAGCGCTGCTTCATGTAGAGGAGGAATACTGGAGGCGCCGGGGCAGCCTCAAGTGGACTATGAAAGGGGACGCCAACACCAAGTACTTCCATGCCTATGTGATACGTCTCCGTCATATCTATAATTTTTGATTGTTCCATGCCAATATTATTCAACTTTCATATACTTTTGGCAACGTTTTATATTATTTTCTGGACTAAAATATTGATCCAGTGCCCAGTGCCAGTCCTATTTGTTGCATGTTTTATTTTTCGGAGAAACCCCATATCAAACGGAGTCCAAACGGGATAAAAACGGACAGAGAATTATTTTGGAATATTTGTGATTTTTGGGACGTAAAATCAACGCGAGACGGTGCCCGAGGTGGCCACGAGACAGGAGCCCCACGCCCACTCCAGGTGGGCACCCCCCACCCTCCTGGGCCCCTCGTAAGGCGATTGATTGATGACCCGCAAGAATACGGGATAGTTGTATCCTCTTTCGATAAGTAAGAGTGTCAAACCCAACGAGGAGCTAAAGGTAGAACAAATACTCTCTCAAGTCCTATCGGCCACTGATACGACTCTACGCATGCTTGACATTTGCTTTACCTAGAACAAGTATGAAACTAGAAGTACTTTGTAGGTGTGATAGGATAGGTTTGCAAGATAATAAAGAACACATAAATGTAAACTAGGGGATGTTTAGATAAAGAAGCAATAAAGTAAATATAAGGAGTGTGGAAAAGTGGTAGTAGGAGTGGTGAAATTGTCCCTAAGCAATTGACAACGTTACTAGACCGGTAATCACTATTGCAATTCTATTTGAGGGAGAGGCATAAGCTAACATACTTTCTCTACTTGGTGTTGGGGAATGTAGTAATTTCATAAAAATTCCTACACACACGCAAGATCATGGTGATGATATAGCAACGAGAGGGGAGAGTGTTCGTCCACGTACCCTCGTAGACCGTAAGCGGAAGCGTTAGCACAACGCGGTTGATGTAGTCGTACGTCTTCACGATCCGACCGATCCAAGCACCGAACGTACGGGGCCTCCGAGTTCAGCACATGTTCAGCTCGATGATGATCTCCGGCCTCCGATCCAGCCGAGCTCCGGAGATGAGTTCCGTCAGCACGACGGCATGGTGACGATGATGATGTTCTACCGGCGCAGGTTTCGCCTAAACTCATGACGATATGACCGAGGTGGAATATGGTGGAAGGGGCACCGACACGGCTAAGGAACGATCCGTAGATCAACTTGTGTGTCTATGGGGTGCCCCCGCCCAGATATAAAGGAGCCAGGCGGAGGAGGCCGCCGCCAAGGAGGGCGCCAAGGGGGAGTCCTACTCCCACCGGGAGTAGGACTCCCTCTTTCCAAGTAGGAGTAGGAGAAGGGGAAAGAGGAGGAAGAGGGAAAGGAAAGGGGCGCCACCCCTTCCCTTGTCCTCTTCGACTAGGAAGGGGGCGCACGGCCCCTCCCGCCTCCTTCCTCTTCTCCTCGAGGCCCATGTAGGCCCAATAACCCCCCGGGGGGTTCCGGTAACCTCCCGGTACTCCGGCAAAATGCCGATTTCACCCGGAACTATTCCGATGTCCAAACATAGGCTTCCAATATATCAATCTTTATGTCTCGGCCATTTCGAGACTCCTCGTCATGTCCGTGATCACATCCGGGACTCCGAACAAACTTCGGTACATCAAAACTTATAAACTCATAATAAAACTGTCATTGAAACGTTAAGCGTGCGGACCCTACGGGTTCGAGAACTATGTAGACATGACCTAGAACCATTCTCGGTCAATAACAAATAGCGGGACATGGATGCCCATATTGGTTCCTACATATTCTACGAAGATCTTTATCGGTCAAACCGCATAACAACATACGTTGTTCCCTTTGTCATCGGTATGTTACTTGCCCGAGATTTGATCGTCGGTATCCAATACCTAGTTCAATCTCGTTACCGGCAAGTCTCTTTACTCGTTACGTAATACATCATTCCGTAACTAACTCATTAGCTACATTGCTCGCAAGGCTTATAGTGATGTGTATTACCGAGAGGGCCCAGAGATACCTCTCCGATAATCGGAGTGACAAAACCTAGTCTCGAAATATGCCAACTCAACATGTACCTTTGGAAACACCTGTAGTACTCCTTTATAATCACTCAGTTACATTGTGACGTTTGGTAGTACCCAAAGTGTTCCTCCGGTAAACGGGAGTTGCATAATTCTCATAGTTACAGGAACATGTATAAGTCATGAAGAAAGCAATAGCAGAATACTAAACGATCAAGTGCTAGGCTAACGGGATGGGTCATGTCAATCACATCATTCTTCTAATGATTGATCCCACTAATCAAATGACAACACATGTCTATGGTTAGGAAACATAACCATCTTTGATTAATGAGCTAGTCAAGTAGAGGCATACTAGTGACTATAGTTTTGTCTATGTATTCACACATGTATCATGTTTCCGGTTAATACAATTCTAGCATGAATAATAAACATTTATCATGATATGAGGAAATAAATAATAACTTTATTATTGCCTCTAGGGCATATTTCCTTCAGTCTCCCACTTGCACTAGAGTCAATAATCTAGATTACATAGTAATGATTCTAACACCCATGGAGTCTAGGTGCCAATCATGTTTTGCTCATGAGAGAGGCTTAGTCAATGGGTCTGCAACATTCAGATCCGTATGTATCTTGCAAATCTCTATGTCTCCCACTTGGACTTGGTCCCGAATGGAATTGAAGCGTCTCTTGATGTGCTTGGTCCTCTTGTGAAATCTGGATTCCTTTGCCAAGGCAATTGCTCCAGTATTGTCACAGAAGATTTTCATTGGTCCCGATGCACTAGGTATGACACCTAGATCGGAAATGAACTCCTTCATCCAGACTCCTTCATTTGCTGCTTCAGAAACAGCTATGTACTCCGCTTCACATGTAGATCCCGCCATGACGCTTTGTTTAGAACTGCACGAACTTACAGCTTCACCGTTTAATATAAACACGTATCCGGTTTGCGATTTAGAATCGTCCGGATCAGTGTCAAAGCTTGCATCGACGTAACCATTTACGACTAGCTCTTTGTCACCTCCATATACGAGAAACACATCCTTAGTCCTTTTCGGTATTTTAGGATGTTCTTGACCGCTGTCCGATGATCCACTCTGGATTACTTTGGTACCTTCTGCCAAGCTTATTGCTAAGCATACGTCGGTCTGGTACACAGCATTGCATACATGATAGAGCCTATGGCTGAAGCATAGGAACATATTTCATTTCTCTCTATCTTCATTGTGGTCGGGCATTGAGTTTGACTCAACTTCACACCTTGTAGCACGTGCAAGAATCCTTTCTTTGCTCGATCCATTTTGAACTTTTTCAAAATTTTGACAAGGTATGTGCTTTGTGAAAGCCCTATTAAGCGTCTTGATCTATCTCTATAGATCTTGATGCCCAATATGTAAGCAGCTTCACCGAGGTCTTTCATTGAAAAACTTTTATTCAAGTATCCCTTTATGCTATCCAGAAATTCTATATCATTTCCAATTAATAATATGTCATCTACATATAAAACTAGAAATGCTACAGAGATCCCACTCACTTTCTTGTAAATACAGGCTTCTCGAAAAGTCTGTATAAAACCATATGCTTTGATCACACTATCAAAACGTTTATTCCAACTCCGAGATGCTTGCACCAGTCCATAAATGGATCGCTGGAGCTTGCATACTTTGTTAGCACCTTTTGGATCAACAAAACCTTCTGGCTGCATCATATACAACTCTTCTTCTAGAAATCCATTCAAGAATGCAGTTTTGACATCCATTTGCCAAATTTCATAATCATGAAATGCAGCAATAGCTAACATGATTCGGACAGACTTAAGTATCGCTACGGGTGAGAAAGTCTCATCGTAGTCAACCCCTTGAACTTGTCGAAAACCTTTCGAAACAAGTCGAGCTTTATAGACAGTTACATTACCATCAGTGTCAGTCTTCTTCTTAAAGATCCATTTATTCTCAATGGCTTGCCGATCATCGGGCAAGTCAACCAAAGTCCATACTTTGTTTTCATACATGGATCCCATCGCAGATTTCATGGCCACTAGCCATTTTGCGGAATCTGGGCTCATCATCGCTTCCTCATAGTTCGTAGGTTCATCATGGTCAAGTAACATGACTTCCAGAATAGGATTACCGTACCACTCTAGTGCGGATCATACTCTGGTAGACCTACGAGGTTCAGTAGAAACTTGATCTGAAGTTTCATGATCAATATCATTAGCTTCCTCACTGATTGGTGTAGTTGTCACAGGAACCGGTTCTTGTGATGAACTACTTTCCAACAAGGGAGTAGATACAGTTATCTCATCAAGTTCTACTTTTCTCCCACTCACTTCTTTCGAGAGAAACTCCTTCTCTAGAAAGGATCCGATTTTAGCAACGAAAATTTTGCCCTCAGATCTGTGATAGAAGGTGTACCCAATAGTCTCCTTTGGGTATCCTATGAAGACACATTTCTCCGATTAGGGTTCGAGCTTATCTGGTTGAAGTTTCTTCACATAAGCATCGCAGCCCCAAACTATAAGAAACGACAACTTTGGTTTCTTGCCAAACCACAGTTCATAAGGCGTCATTTCAACGGATTTTGATGGTGCCCTATTTAACGTGAATGCGGCCGTATCTAAACCATAACCCCAAACGATAGCGGTAAATCGGTAAGAGACATCATAGATCGCACCATATCAAGTAAAGTACGATTACGACGTTCGGACACACCATTTCGTTGTGGTGTTCCAGGTGGCGTGAGTCGCGAGACTATCCCGCATTGTTTCAAGTGTAGACCAAACTCGTAATTCAAATATTCTCCTCCAAGATCAGATCGTAGGAACTTTATTTTCTTGTTACGATGATTTTCCACTTCACTCTGAAATTCTTTGAACTTTTCAAATGTTTCAGACTTGTGTTTCATTAAGTAGATATACCCATATCTGCTCAAATCATCTGTGAAGGTGAGAAAATAACGATATCCGCCACGAGCCTCAACATTCATCGGACCACATACATCTGTATGTATGATTTCCAACAAATCTGTTGCTCTCTCCATAGTACCGGAGAACGGCGTTTTAGTCATCTTGCCTATAAGGCACGGTTAAGTACCAAGTGATTCATAATCAAGTGATTCCAAAAGCCCATCAGTATGGAGTTTCTTCATGCGCTTTACACTGATATGACCTAAACGGCAGAGCCACAAATAAGTTGCACTATCGTTATCAACTCTGCATCTTTTGGTTTCAACAGTATGAATATGTGTATCACTACTATCGAGATTCAATAAAAACAGACCATTCTTCAAGGGTGCATGACCATAAAAGATATTACTCATATAAATAGAACAACCATTATTCTCTAATTTAAATGAATAACCGTCTCGCATTAAACAAGATCCAGATATAATGTTCATGCTCAACGCTGGCACCAAATAACAATTATTTAGGTCTAATACTAATCCCGATGGTAGATGTAGAGGTAGCGTGCCGACTGCGATCACATCGACTTTGGAACCATTTCCCACGCGCATCGTCACCTCGTCCTTAGCTAATCTTCAATTAATTCGTAGTCCCTGTTTCGAGTTGAAAATATTAGCAACAGAACCAGCATCAAATACCCAGGTGCTACTGCGAGCATTAGTAAGGTACACATCAATAACATGTATATCACATATACCTTTGTTCACTTTGTCATCCTTCTTATCCGCCAAATACTTGGGGCAGTTCCGCTTCAAAGTGTCGATCGCTTGCAGAGAAGCACTCAGTTTAGGGCTTAGGTCCGACTTGGGTTTCTTCTCTTGAGCAGCAACTTGCTTACCGCTCTTTTGAAGTTTCCTTCTTCTTCCATTTGCCCTTCTTCTTGAAACTGGTGGTTTTGTTAACCATCAACACTTGATGCTCCTTCTTGATTTCTACCTCCGCAGCTTTCAAGCATTGCGAAGAGCTCGGGAATAGTCTTGTTCATCCCTTGTATATTATAGTTCATCACGAAGCTCTTGTAGCTTGGTGGCGATGATTGGAGAATTACATCAATGACACTATCATCGGGAAGATTAACTCCCAGTTGAATCAAGTGATTATTATACCCGACATTTTGAGTATGTGTTCACCGATGAACTATTCTCCTCCATCTTGCAGCTATAGAACTTATTGGAGACTTCATATCTCTCAATCCGGGCATTTGCTTGAAATATTAACTTCAACTCTGGAACATCTCATATGCTCCATGACGCTCAAAACATCGTTGAAGACCCGGTTCTAAGCCGTAAAGCATGGCACACTGAACTATCGAGTAGTCATCAGCTTTGCATCGCGGACATTCTTAACATCGTCGGTTGCATCAGCAGCAGGTTCGGCACCCAGCGGTGCTTCCAGACGTAACTTTTCGTGCAGCAATGAGGATAATCCTCAGTTACGGACCCAATCCGTGTAATTGCTACCATCATCTTTCAACTTTGCTTTCTCAAGGAACGCATTAAAATTCAACGGAACAACAGCACGAGCCATCTATCTACAAACAAACATAGATAAGCAAAATACTATCAGGTACTAAGTTCATGATAAATTTAAGTTCAATTAATCATATTACTTAAGAACTCCCACTTAGACAGACATCTCTCTAGTCATCTAAGTGATCACGTGATCCAAATCAACTAAACCATGTCCGATCATCACGTGAGATGGAGTATTTCAATGGTGAACATCGCTATGTTGATCATATCTACTATATGATTCACGCTCGACCTTTCGGTCTCCGTGTTCCGAGGCCATATCTGTATATGCTAGGCTTGTCAAGTTTAACCTGAGTATTCCGCGTGTGCAACTATTTTGCACCCGTTGTATTTGAACGTAGAGCCTATCACACCCGATCATCACGTGGTGTCTCAGCATGAAGAACTTTCGCAACGGTGCATACTCAGGGAGAACACTTCTTGATAATTAGTGAGAGATCATCTTAAAATGCTACTGTCAATCAAAGCAAGATAAGATGCATAAAGGATAAACATCACATGCAATCAATATAAGTGATATGATATGGCCATCGTCATCTTGTGCTTGTGATCTCCATCTTCGAAGCACCGTCATGATCACCATCGTCACCGGCGCGACACCTTGATCTCCATCATAGCATCGTTGTCGTTACGCCATCTATTGCTTCTACGACTATCGCTACTGCTTAGTGATAAAGTAAAGCAATTATAGGGCGTTTGCATTTCATACAATAAAGCGACAACCATATGGCTCCTGCCAGTTGCCGATAACTTCGGTTACAAAACATGATCATCTCATACAATAAAATATAGCATCACATCTTGACCATATCACATCACAACATGCCTGCAAAAACAAGTTAGACGTCCTCTACTTTGTTGTTGCAAATTTTACGTGGCTGCTACGGGCTTAGCAAGAACCGTTCTTACCTACGCATCAAAAACCACAACGATAGTTCGTCAAGTTGGTGTTGTTTTAACCTTCGCAAGGACCGGGCGTAGCCACACTCGATTCAGCTAAAGTGAGAGAGACAGACACCTGCCAGCCACCTTTAAGCATGAGTGCTCATAACGGTGAAACCAGTCTCGCGTAAGCGTACGCGTAATGTCGGTCCGGGCCGCTTCATCTCACAATACCGCCGAACCAAAGTATGACATGCTGGTAAGCAGTATGACTTGTATCGCCCACAACTCACTTGTGTTCTACTCGTGCATATAACATCAACGCATAAAACCTAGGCTCTGATACCACTATTGGGGAACGTAGTAATTTCAAAAAAATTCCTACGCACACGCAAGATCATGGTGATGATATAGCATTGAGAGGGGAGAGTGTTCGCCCACGTACACTCGTAGACCGTAAGCGGAAGCGTTAGCACAACGCGGTTAATGTAGTCGTACGTCTTCATGATCCGACCGATCCAAGCACCGAACGTACGGGGCCTCCGAGTTCAGCACACGTTCAGCTCGATGACGATCTCCGGCCTCCGATCAAGATGAGCTCCGGAGATGAGTTCCGTCAGCACGACGGCGTGGTGACGATGATGATGTTCTGCCCCCCGCCCCCGTATATAAAGGAGCCAGGGGGGGAGGAGGCCGCCGGCCAAGGAGGGCGCGCCAAGGGGGGAGTCCTACTCCCACCGGGAGTAGGACTCCCTCTTTCCAAGTAGGAGTAGGAGAAGGGGGGAAAGAGGAGAAAGAGGGAAAGGAAAGGGGGAGGGCGCCCCCCTTCCCTTGTCCTATTCGGACTAGGAAGGGGAGGCGCGCCCCTCCCCGCCTCCTTCCTCTTCTCCCTCGAGGCCCATGTAGGCCCAATAACCCCGGGGTTCCGGTAACCTCCCGGTACTCCGGTAAAATGCCGATTTCACCCGGAACTATTCCGATGTCCAAACATAGGCTTCCAATATATCAATCTTTATGTCTCGACCATTTCGAGACTCCTCGTCATGTCCGTGATCACATCCGGACTCAACAAACTTCGTACATCAAAACTTATAAACTCATAATAAAACGTCATCAAACGTTAAGCGTGCGGACCCTACGGGTTCGAGAACTATGTAGACATGACCTAGAACCATTCTCGGTCAATAACCAATAGCGGGACCTGGATGCCCATATTGGTTCCTACATATTCTATGAAGATCTTTATCGGTCAAACCGCATAACAACATACATTGTTCTCTTTGTCATCGGTATGTTACTTGCCCGAGTTTTGATCGTCGGTATCCAATACCTAGTTCAATCTCGTTACCGGCAAGTCTCTTTACTCGTTACATAATACATCATTCCGTAACTAACTCATTAGCTACATTGCTTGCAAGGCTTATAGTGATGTGTATTACCGAGAGGGCCCAGAGATACCTCTCCGACAATCGGAGTGACAAAACCTAATCTCGAAATACGCCAACTCAACATGTACCTTTGGAAACACCTGTAGTACTCCTTTATAATCACCCAGTTACGTTGTGACGTTTGGTAGTACCCAAAGTGTTCCTCCTGTAAACGGGAGTTGCATAATTCTCATAGGTACAGGAACATGTATAAGTCATGAAGAAAGCAATAGCAGAATACTAAACGATCAAGTGCTAGGCTAACGGGATGGGTCATGTCAATCACATCATTCTTATAATGATGTGATCCCACTAATCAAATGACAACACATGTCTATGGTTAGGAAACATAACCATCTTTGATTAATGAGATAGTCAAGTAGAGGCATACTAGTGACTGTAGTTTTGTCTATGTATTCACACATGTATCATGTTTCCGGTTAATACAATTCTAGCATGAATAATAAACATTTATCATGATATGAGGAAATAAATAATAACTTTATTATTGCCTCTAGGGCATATTTCCTTCACTTGGATCATATGCACTTATGATTGGAACCCTAACAAGCATCCGCAACTACTAAAGATTCATTAAGGTAAAACCCAACCATAGCATTAAAGCATCAATTCCCCTTTATCCCATACGCAACAATCCCCTTACTCGAGTTTGTGTTTCAGTCACTCATGCAACCCACTATAAGCAAAGCATGAACGCATTGCAACACCCTACAGCAGGAATCCCTCACGCTTGTGCGACACGGAGGGCACAATAGGACAGCGCCAATAATAAAACATTCAACTCAAACCAATCATAGCAATTCATCAATCACCGATAGGACAATGAAAATCTACTCAGACATCCTAAAATGGCAACACATCATTGGATAATAATATGAAGCATAAAGCACCATGTTCAAGTAGAGGGTATAGCGGGTTGCGGGAGAGTGGACTGCTGAATATAGATGGGGGAAGGTGATGGAGATGTTGGTGGAGATGATGGACGTGTTGGTGTAGATCGCGGTGATGATGATGGCCTCGCTGCGCTCCGGCACCACCGGAAGCAAGGGGGAGAGAGTCCCCCTTCTTCTTCTTCTTCCTTGACCTCCTCCCTAGATGGGAGAAGGGTTTAACCTCTGGTCCTTGGCTCCCAAGGCTTGGGAGGGGCGAGAGACCCTACAATATTGGATCTATCTCTTTGTTTCTGCGTTCTGGAATTCTGCCCTGGCACCGTTTCCTTTATATCTGGAGATCCATAACTCCGATTGGATTGAAACCTTCGCCAAAATCGTTTTCCAAAAATTAGCTTTCTTGCGGCCAAAGAAGGGCATCAACCGCCTTACGGGTGGCCCACGAGGGTGGGGGGCACGCCCACTTTAAGTGGGCGTGGGCCCCAATCACGTGGCCACCTCGGGCATCGTCACGCGTTGATTATTCCTCCCAAAAATCACAAATATTCCAAAATAATTCTCCGTCCGTTTTTATCCCGTTTGGACTCTGTTTGATATGGGGTTTCTGCGAAACATAAAACATGCAACAGACAGGAACTGGCAGTGGGCACTGGATCAATATGTTAGTCCCAAAAAAATAGTATAAAAAGTTGCCAAAAGAATATGAAAGTTGTAGAATATTGGCATGGAACAATCAAAAATTATAGATACCACGGAGATGTATCATTGATGCTCTACTTTGGCCGCAAGAAAGCTAGTTTTTGGAAAAATATCTGGGCGAAGGTTTCAATCTAATCGGAGTTACGGAACTCCAGATATAAAAGAAACGGTGCCAGGGCAGAATTTGAGAATGCAGAAACAGGGAGAGACAGAGAGATAGATCCAATCTCGGAGGAGCTCTCGCCCCTCCCAAGCCATGGGAGCCAAGGACCAGAGGGGAAACCCTTCTCCCATCTAGGGAGGAGGTCAAGGAAGAAGAAGAAGAAGGGAGGCTCTCTCCCCCTTGCTTCCGGTGGCGCTGGGGCGCTGTCGGCGGCCATCATCATCACCGCAATCTACACCAAGACCTCCATCATCTTCACCAACATCTCCATCACCTTTCCCCATCTATATACAGCGGTCCACTCTCCCGCAATGTGGCACACCGGCCCAGAGCAACCGGTTTACCTTGCATTGCTAGCCCAGAGACCTTGTCTTCTAGCAACACACAACAACTTCGTACAGAAAAACAACCGCTTTATTTATGCTAGCGGAGCATAGTTCATATTACAACAGTTAGCGAGGCCAAGCGGCACACACGGTGCGGCTGAACAATATGTACATTATTTAGTGAACATAAAGGGGCCTCGATCATGACAACTACGCGACAGCGGAACAACGTCGTAGCGGGACTCCATAGCACAGGGACACCGATGTGGACACGATCTAGACTCGGACAGCACTCCTTTCCAACGAGACTTTCCTGAAATCTGGCATGACACGCCAGGTCAGTACATTGGATGTACTTGCAAGCTCACAACAAGCATAAACATAATGACAAACAATATCATGATACTTAACCAATGCAACAATATATCCAACATGCTGTGAATATGCTCAACTGGTACTCGTCCCATGGACTGGCTTACCGAACGTGATCATTTCTAGATCACAAACGTGATGATTTCAAAAACAAACTCGTGATCCTTACGGCGATCACAACCCGACCAATACATGGCCCGTGATCCTTACGGCGAACACAACCCGACAATTAAATGGCCCGTGATCCTTACGGCGATCACAACCCGACCAATAAATGGCACATGATCCTTACGGCAATCACAACCCGACCAATAAATGGCTCGTGATTCTTACGGCGATCACAACCCGACCAATAAATGGCCCAACTCAACACGATAGCCTTACTGCCATCCTCAGTGCAAACTTAGTGTGCAAATTTATTAAGTGTTGACCCATGATGTACCCTACTTTCGAGCGTGTCCGTAACCGTGGACTCGGCTATCGATAGATTAATACACTCTGCAGAGGTAGCGCACTGGACCCACACTACGGATCCCATGGCCTCGCACTCCCATTCGGGTGGACCAACGACATTCCGACGAAACCACTTCATTGTCATGACACTCTCCCGGCCACTCCGACTCAATCCCCATCGGGCTAGCCCTGGGTGGCCACGTTTCTACCTCAAGACACCTCGACCACCGTCATGGCCACGATCCACTTTGAGACCCGGTACCAAAAACTTAACTTGACAACGGGCTCACAAGGTTATACATGCTTACCAAGCCAGGGTACAGCACGCCCATAACCTTCCCTAGATGGAGGCACCAACCAAAGGCACAACAATGAAACGCATTAAGGCCGTCCCATACCGGCAAATGTGGTTGCACTGGGAAAAACTCGTTTCAGCGGCACCATGACCCGGTCAAAAACATATTCAAGTTGAGTTACTTATCAAGTTCAACTTAGTGTGAAAGTAACCGGTGTCATAATGCCATGCCATGCATCACTAACATATGCATCACATATCCATGAAAATATCCAAGTCAACTACGCTCCCACGGAGCCATCATCATCTCAAGATACTTCTCTGGTTAAGATCAAACCTCACTTAAACCAGAACCATTTCTAGCAACCTCATCATTTTTCATCATGCAAGAATAATAATTAAACTAATTATTAACCTCCATGACCATATCATTTTATCATTACTCATATCTAAGTGCTTGTTAGCTTATCAGCAAAATTCATTTCAAACTTTCTGTAAATCAAGCATATTTAACATGACAAGCATCTACCAGAATATAATTAAAATAATTATCTAAATGCAAGAATAATCATAAGTTCAAGTAGGAAAATCACAAATATTGAAATGGCACTATGAAAATGTTGTTGTTGCTTGCCTTAGTACTGGTGAGGTTCACAAATCTCCTGGTGATCCTCAAGACAAGCTTGCTCTTCTGAAAATAAATAAAACCACAAAAAGAAAACATCAAGAAACCTTCGGAAAATTACCAGAAAATCTAGACAGCAAGGAAAAATCCCATCTTTTGGGTGCTGTTAGATTTTTGGACAAAGAACACAATGCAAAAAGAATCAACGCATTTGGACTTATAGATAAAAAGTTATGGCTGTTTGAAGTTTCCTGGATTTAAATGAATTTGAAAATAAAAAATAAACAGACTGGGGGGTGACGTCGAAGGCGTAAATGCCCAGGGCGCCACCACTCGTACCGCTTCACGCACGTACTGAGTGGCTGACTAGCGGGCCCCGCTAGTCAGGCCAGAAGGAGGGGGAGAAGGAAACAGAGGGAGGCGGCGCTTTGCCAGAGCACATGCCGGCGACGAGGGTTCTTGGGGTCAAATGAGAGGGGGAGATCGAAGGAGAAGAAGATGGCGCACCTGCCCATACCCGTAGCATGGCTAGAAGTGACCGGGCGGCGTCGGAAATAGCCTCTCCAGCGGAGGCAGAGGGCAGAGGTCGCCGGAGACGAAGATGACGACGGCTCGGGGCAGCTCCAGGGGCTCCAGTGGGTGGAACGGCTTCACCAAAGAGTGGCGGAGGCCCTGGCAGGGTCGCCCTGGCCTGGGAGGGGTCGGAGCTGCGGGGACGATCTGAAGGGGATCGCCGGTGAGCTCGGGCTTCGGGACAGCAGCCCGCGGCCTGCCCGGCCGGGCTGCAGCTTCTACAAGTGTGTGGAGGGTGTGGGAGTAGCTGCGGGTGCTCAAGGAGGGCTGGGGTGGCGGCATTTGTAGCCGGATGGCGAGAGGGGTTCGGGCTCTGCCAGAGGACACCTATCCATGGCGCCCGGCGACGAACGGCGCCAGTGATAGAGGGGAAAGACGACAGAGGTCACGCGGGAACTATTGGCGGGCGCGGATGAGGTATGGGGGCGAGGGGGAAGATGACGAGCACAGTGCGCCGCGCACTGTGTCGTTGGCCGGACCGTGCCCGTCCTGGCTGCGGTGAGCTCCGGTGTCGGCGAGTGCCAGGGGGAGTTAAGGGAGTGGAGACGGGGATGGTGGCGAGGCTTGGCATGCTCGGGCAGGCTGAGCAGCGAGCACGCGCTCAATAGAGCGCTAGGCGGCACGTAGAGCGCTTGTTTTGCATGCCAGCATGCCCGGACCAATGCAGTCATCGCGTGAACCGTGACACTAGGCCACCCTAAGATCTAACTTGATGTCTGGTGTGTAGTCCTTGGTGGTTTGAAGTGTTACCACAGTTGCGCTTGGATCCAGGTGCAATAGAAATGGATTTGTACTGCTAGCAAGTTTCTAGACAGTAACTTTGGAGGTTTACTATGGTCAAACCACTAGGAGTTAAGGGCTGACCTTTGGAGGCTAGCTTACACTTACTAAGGTAAATAGGCACAAGAAAAACCAGCTACATTGGAGCTAGTAAAATGGTAGTCGCTGTAGAAACTACCATTTTTGTCCAGAAATGAATTTATTTTCTGTAGCCAAAATATTCCAAAGAGTGATGAAATATTTTTGCTCAGAAAGGTGCCCTAGGGTTCAAAGAATAATTGGGATTTTTCTCAGGATTTTTGATGCAAGAAAAATTAGGGTTGCTTTGGAACACAAAGGGCTAGCTAGGGTTTTGGATGGCAAAATCATTTAATAAAAATATTCCAAGCAATATTTTGAGATGATCCAGAGGTGAAGTGATGATTTTGAGGAGGAGAGGGAGCACTTGGGTGAAAGTCAAGGAGTACCCAAGTGGTTAAGTCCAAATGAAGTGATTCAAAAACTCCAAATTCAAAACCAACTCAACTGAAAACCAGGCAAAGAAAAGAGGGCAAAACTAGACTGTCACAAACCTCCCCCACTTAGAATGAATCTCGTCCCCGAGATTCGGTTGCTTGGGAAAACCATTCTGGATAACATGCCCTTAGAAATTCTTCTGATTCCCATGTTGATTCTCACTCTGTGTGATGCTTCCATTGGACTTGGTAAAACTTCTGTGCTTTACTGTGAGTGACTCTTTCCATTTGATCCAAAATTTTCACCGGCCTTTCTTCATACTTAAGTTCTTTGCCAGCTCTATTTCTGTCAAATCAGTCTTTTTCTCAGGCGGCGATATGCACCGTCATAATTGCGAAACATGGAACACGTTGTGCACATCTGACAATTCGGGGGGTAACTCCAACTGATATGCCACAGCACCCACTCGAGTCATAACGGGAAACGGACCAATAAATCTGGGTGCCAATTTTCCACGAGTTTGAAACCTCTTGATACCTTTCATAGGCGTGACTCGAAGATAGACATGTTCTCCGGGTTCAAAGCTAATCTGTCGGTGCTTTGCATCGTAATAACTTCTCTGTCGTGATTTGGCCAATTGCAATCTGTCTCAGATTTCCTTGACTTGCTTTACGGCTTCCAGCATGAGATCCGTTCTGAAAAAATATGGCTATCTCCGGTTTGGGACCAATTCAATGGAGTGCGGCACTTACGGCCATACAAAGCTTCATATGGTGACGCCTTTAAACTGATCTGGAAGCTATTGTTATACGAGAACTCGGCGTACGGCAAGCAATCTTACCATTTTGGGCCTTGGGCCAAAGCACAGGCTCGCAGCATATCTTCGAGTATTTGATTTACCCGTTCTATCTGTCCATCCGTCTGAGGATGATAAGAGGTACTGTATTTCAATTCCGTCCCTAGGGCCTGATGGATACGGGACCAAAAAACGGAGGTAAAAAGTGAACCTCGGTCAGAAGTGATGGTTCGGGGAACTCCATGCAGACTGACTATTCTGGATACATACACTTGTGCAAGCTCATCTGCTCGATATGAGGTTCTGATCGGGAGGAAGTGGGCTACCTTGGTTAATCTATCCACTATGACCCAGATCGCATCATTGCCTCGTCGGGTCTTAGGTAGTCCTGTGATGTAATCCATACAGACATCATCCCATTTCCATTGTGACACTGGCAGCGGTTGGAGAAGTCCGACTGGCTTCTGATGTTCTGCCTTCACTTTGTTGCATATGTCGCAACAGGCCATGAAATAAGCAATGTCCTTCTTCATTCCATCCCACCAGAATATTTGTCGAAGATCTTCGTACGTTTTTGTGCCTCGAGAGTGAACTGAATATGAGGATTCATGGGCTTCTGACAGGATCTTCTGCTTCAAATCTGCTTGGTTAGGCACACAAATCCATCCCCTGAATCGAAGGGTACCGCACTGATCCTTCGAGAAATCGGAAAGCTTGACACGTTTCTGCAGGTCGGCATCGCCTGGCTGGGCCTTGCGGATTTCTTCCTCAAGAGAAGGGGTAACTTTCAGAATATTGGCAAGGCCAGCCTCAACTATCACCAGGTTGAGCTGAGCAAACTCTTCTTTAAGTTCGGGAGGCAAGGATTCCAATATGACATTTAAACTGACGGGCTTTTGACTGAGCGCATCGGCAACCACGTTGGCCTTACCCGGATGGTAATTTATTCCAATGTCATAATCCTTAACCAACTCAAGCCATCTTCGTTGATGGAGATTTAAATCCGGCTGAGTAAATATATATTTGAGGCTTTTGTGATCGGTAAAAATTTGGCACCTTTTTCCTATGAGGTAGTGTCTCCAAATTTTTAGAGCATGAACCACCGTGGAAAATTCCAAATCATGAGTGGGGTAATTCCCCTCACCTATTAGTCCCGGTTCGTATGGGCCTTTAGTCCCGGTTCATGAACCGGGACTAATGGGTCGTTACTAATGCCTCCACCCATTAGTCCCGGTTCAAACACGAACCGGGACAGATGTGCTCCACGTGGCGATCCACGAGCCCGGTCTGGGGCCTTTGGTCCCGGTTGGTGGCACCAACCGGGACTAAAAGTCCATGTTTTTTTAGAAAAGTGTCTGCTTTAGGGGTTTTGTGGGTTATTTTTAGGTTGTTATTAGCTAGCTAATAGAGAGAAGTGTCCTCTCTTATATCTTCGTCCTTGGTTTATCAACGCCATGCTATGTTAATTTCACCACTGATATAACATGCTCATGCATGCTCGCATCATACATCATCATATATATATAATAACAAGTCCTTCTAATATCATGCATCATCATACAACTTCTACTCGTTATTAATAATAAGTCATACGATCATCATCCTCATAGTCATCGAACCCAACCCTACATAATTGTTCTTAGCACATGATCATCGAGATCGTAGGACCTAAACACGTAAAATAGCATAAAACAATATAGACTCGACTCTCCATTATGAAGAATGGAGATCATCCATCTCCAATTCTTGCCCTTCGCTGCTTTTTGCTTCCAAGAAGCTCCTTACGACTGTCCATACATTTTTTCCCTTCTTTGATTGTAATGTCTCCACTTCTTTTAGAAACCCGGTATGGACAGTTGAGATTCGTAGGACGACCTTGTTGTATGTTCAAAACATGAAGGCTACCATGCGTATACATCAGATGAGGCACACAATCATTCGGGATTATCTGTTGAAAAACATAAAAATAACTTCGTCGTTAGCAATGATGTACTAGTTTTAGAAGTGTGCAAAAAGATGCACGGATGTTGTAATAGTAAAAATAATCTTACCAGGTATCTCCATGGTAGTTATCAGAGTTCAACACGTGCACTAGTGGCACGTATTGACCATAATGTTGAGGAGTTTGATTGTAGATATTGTAATTCTCAAGATCAGTACAAAATGCGACCAGATGATTTTTCTCCTGATAAGTTAATTTGGAGCCTTCGGTGTAGTAGGTTACATCTACCATCTTCCGCACATTCTTTGAAGAATGAAAATAAGCTGTCAATGGAGATAATTTGTCAACTATATATTTTGAAATAAACAATATAAATTACTTAATAACTATGTTAAGCTCACATGGGGGAAGAATTGGAGGTGTATCCACAAGGACCCAAATCGAATGTCTCTCTTGCTCGATTGTAGGATCACCAAGATCCATGGTGACAAGCATACCCTCATCAAGACCATACATCTTGCAAAGTGCTTCCCAATTTTTGCAACCAAAATGGGTTACACTCTGAGCATTGTACAGCTTTACTTGAAAATCCACACCATGGTGGGTACTTAGGATAATTTTTTTGGTTTCAAAACTTTCATGGTCTTCAAAACCCATCCTCTCCAAGACATAGCGTCTTGCAAAGCATGGGATAAGCTAGTCGAATTGGAAAATATGAAAAATACACGTTAAAATAGTTGAAGTCGTGCTTAATTACAAAAAACTATTGTAAATGCTATGCATCAGTATGAACATCGCAGGTCTCCTCGAGCTTAATGCTGAAGCGCCGATCTTCGCCCACTCAATGAACTGTCATGAGATACCTCGGTCGTCGTGGCACCATCGCACTCCTTCGGCGGTTTTCGCGTCCGATGAGTACGACATTTCCGCCTATGTTCATAATTCAAATATTAAACTAGATCATTATTATTAATCACGGGTTGACTATCGATGATCGATGTACGTAGCTCCTCCTTTCATTCCCGAGTGCATTATTATACCAAATTGTCTAGCACATGGGAATGAAGGAGAACTTATCCAATATGAGCATTCAATAAGCAAAACCAAATCATAAAATAAGCAAAACCAAATCATAAAATAAAGTATAGTATTCAAATTAGCATCCATTCAATAATTATAAGCAAAAGTACATCATCTCTTGGTGTCCGTACATCCTCGAATATTATCACTTATACAACTAGAACCGTAGCACCCAACGGGTATCGACTCGGGCAGTGGACACCCAAAGATAAGGAACCATCACAGGATCATAGCTCCAGTGAGATCCCTAAAGAACCTGCCAGGTATTGTCGAACCTGCCCTCCAATGCAACCATGTAGTGACGGACGTGCTCGTCCTCCTCGCTGACACAGTGACGTACCACCTCTGCGGTGTCCGGAAGCCTCACTACCGTCACTGGCCCACGTGACCGCCACCAAACAAGGATCGGGTCAACAACGGGCTGCCTCCTCACCAACCTACGTCCCCCGGAAGGTAGCACCTCCCAATACCAGCCCGGCAGAGCCCAGTCCCGAACATGGCCCTGATCAAGCATGCCTCCACCGCCGAGTCGATGACGACGAGGATGCGGGATACGCATCGCCGACGTCGATGCGGGAACTACTTCTATATATAGTTAAATAAAGTAGTTTTATTAATCAAATCAACTATCTAGTTCAACTACTAAGCACTTACTATAAATAAATAAGTAGTACTTACTAAAAACAAACTACTTCTATATGTAGTAAAATAAATTAGTTTATTAAATCAACTAGCTAGTTCAACTATATATAAACTACTTCTTATTTTTATCCTTTTTCTAAATACTATGAACAAAAAAATCATTAAAATTCTATGAACAAAATTAATTACACAATCTAAATATCACAAAAAATCTATTAACAATAATATCGCCAAACATGCATATTCAATAATAATATCACCAAACATGCATATTCAATAATAATATCACCAAAAAATCTATTAATAGAAAAAAAAATCTAACATAATATGAACAAATTAATTACTACACATCTAATGTAACAAAAAATCTAATCTAACATAATATGAACAAATTAATTACTACACATCTAATCTAACAAAAAATATAATCTAACAAAAAAATCTACGAACTACATATCTAAATTACTACACATCTAATCTAACAAAAAAATCTATGAACTACAAAAAAATCGAAAAAATCTAAAAATAAAAAAGTTTCTCACGTCGGCGACGGCGACGGCGAGTGCGGAGCGGGCGGCGACGGCGTTGAGGCGGCTTGGGCCGGGCGGCGACGTCGATCGGGCGGCGGGCGGGTGGGCGACAGCGGCGTGGGCTGAGTGCTGGGTGGGCGGGCGGCGGGCGGCGACGGCGAGGCGTGGCGGGCGGGCGGCGGCGGGCGCTCGGGCGGGCGGGCGACGCGGCGGCGTCGGGCAGGGCGGCGACGGCGAGGTGGCGGCAGGAGACGCGGCAACGGGAGTGGAGGAGGAGAGATCAAGTCGCGCCAAGTGCTGATATATAGCAAATGCTTTGGTCCGGTTAGTGAACGAACTCGACTATGCCACTTTAGACCGGTTGGAGCCGCCAACGGGACCAATGGCCTTTTCAAGAGCCCGGAGGGCGGAAATGAAGACCTTTGGTCCCGGTTGGTGCCTCAACCAGGACTAAAGAGTGGCATTGGTCTGTTAGGGCCACTAACGGGACTAAAGGGAGGATTAGTCCCGGTTGGAGCCACCAACCGTACCAATAGACCCGATCTAATTACTTTTTATTTTCTGCAGCTGTTTTTAGTTGATTCTTTCTGCAGCTGTTTTTTTAGTCCCACCTCGCCAAGCGAGAGGCACTCGCAGCTGTTTATAAGCCCTAAGTGCAGAGACGATGAAGAAGAGGCTCAATGCTCACCTGCACGTTAGCTTCAAGCCTTGAGGAGTATGGTAGACTGCACAGAGCTATGTGCGGGCAGATTGACACTATTCAAAGGCTTGAAGCAAATTAACGAAACATTACGCCTCTTTTTATTTTTAATGACTTATTACAACTTAGAAATAAAAATAAAAAAATAAATGTAGCAGAAAAGAAAAAAAACTATATAAAAACCCACTTAGAAATAAATAGAAGAAAAAATAGTTTTGATTAACTTTACTAAAAAAATGAGCATAGTTGCTTATTTTTAATGACTTATTACAACTCAGAAATAAAAAGAAAAGAATAAATGTAGCAGAAAGAAAAAAACTATATAAAAAACCACACAGAAATAAATAGAAGAAAATAATAATTTTTATTAACTTTACTAAAAAAATGAGCATAGATGCTAATTTTTTTAATGACTTATTAAAACTCATAAATAAAAATAAAAAAATAAATAGAAGAAAAAATATTTGTGATTAACTTTACTAAAAATGAGCATAGATGCTTATTTTAATGATTTATTACAACTCGAAATAAAAAGAAAAAAAATAAATATAGCGAAAGGAAAAAACTATATAAAAACTACTCAAAAATAAATAGAAGAAAAAATAGTTGTGATTAACTTTACTAAAAAGAAAAAAAAAACTATATAAAACTACTCAGAATGAGCATAGATGCGCTTATAGAGAAAATTCAACCTAAATTCATAATAAATTTCTACTAACTTTAGAGAAATTCAAGATGAATTTAGGTTAAATTCTCATATAAGGGCATCTATTTTCATTTTGAGAGGAGCTCAATCGAGCACAGAGGAGGGGCTTATAAACTGGTGCGAGCCCCTTTGGTTGGCGAGGTGGGACTAAACTCGTCAGAATCGAGGACCAACCCTTTAGTCCCGGTTGGTAGCATGAACCGGGACTAAAGGGCAGCCTTTGGTCCCGGTTCAAGCCACCAACCGGGACCAATGGTGTTGGGCCAAGAGCGAGGCCCATTGGTCCCGGTTCGTCCGACCAACCGGGACCAATAGGTCCAGACGAACCGGGACCAATGGCCCACGTGGCCCGGCCGGCCCGGGGCTCCTGAACCGGTTCGATGCCCCCATTGGTCCCGGTTCTGGATTGAACCGGGACTAATAGGCTGGGCCGGCCTGGACCATTGGCCCGTTTTCTACTAGTCCCACCTCACCGGGTCCAATGCCCCCATTGATCCTTGCGGCGATCACAACCCGACCAATAAATGGCACATGATCCTTATGGTGATCACAGCCCGACCAATAAATGGCTCGTGATCCTTACGGCGATCACAACCCAACCAATAAATGGCCCAACTCAACACGATGGCCTTACTGCCATCCTCAGTGCAAACTGAAGGAAATATGCCCTAGAGGCAATAATAAAGTTATTATTTATTTCCTTATTTCATGATAAATGTTTATTATTCATTCTAGAATTGTACTAACCGGAAACATAATACATGTGTGAATACATAGACAAACATAGTGTCACTAGTATGCCTCTACTTGACTAGCTCGTTTATTAGAGATGGTTATGTTTCCTAGCCATGGACAAAAGAGTTGTCATTTGATTAACGGGATCACATCATTAGGAGAATGATGTGATTGACTTGACCCATTCCGTTAGCTTAGCACTTGATCGTTTAGTATGTTGCTATTGCTTTCTTCATAACTTATACATGTTCCTGTAACTATGAGATTATGCAACTCCGTTTACGGAGGAACACTTTGGTACTACCAAACGTCACAACGTAATCGGGTGATTATAAAGGAGTACTACAGGTGTCTCCGAAGGTACATGTTGAGTTGGCGTATTTGAGATTAGGTTTTGTCACTCCGATTGTCGGAGAGGTATCTCTGGGCCCCCTCAGTAATGCACATCATTATAAGCCTTGCAAGCAATGTAACCAATGAGTTGGTTACGGGATGATGCATTACAGAACGAGTAAAGAGACTTGCCGGTGACGAGATTGAACTAGGTATTTGATACCGACGATCGAATCTCGGGCAACTAACATACCGATGACAAAGGGAACAACGTATGTTGTTATGCGGTTTGACCGATAAAGATCTTCGTAGAATATGTAGGAACCAATATGGGCATCCAGGTCCCGCTATTGGTTATTGACCGAGAATAGTTCTAGGTCATGTCTACATAGTTCTCGAACCCGTAGGGTCCGCACGCTTAAGGTTTCGATGACAGTTATATTATGAGTTTATGAGTTTTGATGTACCGAAGGAGTTCGGAGTCCCGGATGAGATCGGGGACATGACGAGGAGTCTCGAAATGGTCGATACGTAAAGATCGATATATTGGATGACTATATTCGGAGTTCGGAAAGGTTCCGAGTGATTCGGGTATTTTTCGGAGTACCGGGGAGTTACGGGAATACGGGGAAGAGTATTGAGCCTTAATGGGCTTTAGTGGGAAGGAGCCAGGACGAGGCGCGCGCCCCTCCCAAGCCCAGTCCGAATTGGACAAAGGGTTTGGGGCGCGGCCCCCCTCTTCCTTCCTTCTCCTCTTCCCTTCTTTCCTCCCTTGACCTAGTTGGACTAGGAAAGAAGGAATCCTACTCCCGGTGGGAGTAGGACTCCCTTGGCGCACCCTCCTCCTAGGGCCGGCCTCCTCCTCCCTCCCTCCTTTATATACGGGGGCAGGGGGCACCCCATAGACACAAGTTGATCTACGGATCGTTCCTTAGCCGTGTCGGTGCCCCTTCCACCATATTCCACCTCGGTCATATCGTCGAAGCTTAGGCGAAGCCCTGCGCCGATAGAACATCAAGATCGTCACCACGCCGTCGTCGACGGAACTCTCCTCGACACTCGGCTGGATCGGAGTTCGAGGGGCGTCATCGAGCTGAACGTGTGCTGAACTCGGAGGCTCCGTGACGTTCGGTGCTTGGATCGGTCGAATCGTGAAGACGACGACTACATCAACGCGTTGTGCTAATGCTTCCGCCACGGTCTACGAGGGTACATGGACAAACACTCTCCCCTCTCGTTGCTATATCATCACCATGATCTTGCGTGTGCGTAGGAAATTTTTTGAAATTACTACGTTTCCCAGCAGTGGCATCCGAGCCTAGGTTTTATGCGTTGATGTTATATGCACGAGTAGAACACAAGTGAGTTGTGGACGATATAAGTCATCGCCTACCAGCATGTCATACTTTGGTTTAGCGGTATTGTGAGATGAAGCGGCCGGACCAACATTACAGCAGACGCTTACGCGAGACTGGTTTCACCGTTCTGAGCTCTCGTGCTTAAAGGTGGCTAGCGGGTGTCTGTCTCTCTCACTTTAGTTGAACCGAGTGTGGCTACGCCCGTCCTTGTGAAGGTTAAACGGAGTCTATTTGACAAACTTTCACCGTGGTTTTGATGCGAGGTAAGAACGGTTCTTGCTAAGCCCGTAGCAGCCACGTAAAATTTGCAACAACAAAGTAGAGGACGTCTAACTTGTTTTTGTAGGGCATGTTGTGATGTGATATGGTCAAGACGTGATGCTATATTTTATTGTATGAGATGATCATGTTTTGTAACCGAAGTTATCGGCAACTGGCAGGAGCCATATGGTTGTCGCTTTATTGTATGAAATGCAACGCATACTGTAATTGCTTTACTTTATCACTAAGCGGTAGCGATAGTCGTAGAAGCAATAGATGGCGTAAACGACAACGATGCTACGATGGAGATCAAGGTGTCACGCCGGTGACGATGGTGATCACGACGGTGCTTCGGAGATGAAGATCACAAGCACAAGATGATGATGGCCATATCATATCACTTATATTGATTGCATGTGATGTTTATCCTTTATGCATCTTATCTTGCATTGATTGGCGGTAGCATTTTAAGATGGTCTCTCACTAATTATCAAGAAGTGTTCTCCCTGAGTATGCACCGTTGCGAAAGTTCTTCGTGCTGAGACACCACGTGATGATCGGGTGTGATAGGCTCTACGTTCAAATACAACGGGTGCAAAACAGTTGCGCACGCGGAATACTCAGGTTATACTTGACGAGCCTAGCATATACAGATATGGCCTCGAAACACGGAGACCGAAAGGTCAAGCGTGAATCATATAGTAGATATGATCAACATAGAGATGTTCACCATTGGAACTACTCCATCTCACGTGATGATCGGACATGGTTTAGTTGATTTGGATCACGTGATCACTTAGATGACTAGAGAGATGTCTGTCTAAGTGGGAGTTCTTAAGTAATATGATTAATTGAACTTTAATTTATCATGAACTTAGTCCTAGTAGTATTTTGCAAATTATCTTGTAGATCAATAGCTCGCGTTGTTGCTTTCATATGTTTATTTTGTTATGTTCCTAGAGAAAACTGTGTTGAAAATGTTAGTAGCAATGTTGCGGATTTGATCCGTGATCTGAGGTTAATCCTCATTGGTGCACAGAAGAATTATGTCCTTGATGCACCGCTAGGTGACAGACCTATTGCAAGAGCAGATGTAGACGTTATGAACGTTTCGCTAGCTCATATGATGACTACTTGATAGTTTAGTGCACCATGCTTAACGGCTTAGAATCGGGACTTCAAAGACATTTTGAACGTCATGGACCATATGAGATGTTCTAGGAATTGAAGTTAATATTTCAAACAAATACCCGAGTTGAGAGATATGAAGTCTCCAACAAGTTCTATAGCTAAAAGATGGAGGAGAATCGCTCAACTAGTGAGCATGTGCTCGATTGTGCAGGTACTTCAATCGCTTGAATCAAGTGGGAGTTAATCTACCAGATAAGATAGTGATTGACAGAATTCTCTAGTCACCATCACTAAGTTACTAGAACTTCGTGATGAACTATAGTATGCAAGGGATGACGAAAACGATTCCCGAGCTCTTCGTGATGTTGAAATCGACGAAGGTAGAAATCAAGAAAAGACCATCAAGTGTTGATGATTGACAAGACCACTAGTTTCAAGAGAAGGGCAAAGGTAAAGAAAGGGAACTTCAAGTGGAAAGACAAGCAAGTTGTCACTCCTACGAAGAAGACCAAAACTGGACCATAGACTGAAACTGAGTGTTTACACTGCAAAGGAAATGGTCACTGGAAGCGGAAATGCCCTGAATATTTGGTGGATAAGAAGGATGGCAAAGTGAACAAGGGTATATTTGATATACAAATTATTGATGTGTGCCTTACTAGCGTTTATAGTAGCCCCTAAGTATTTGATACTTGTTAGGTTGCTAAGATTAGTAACTCAAACAGGAGTTCTGAGAATAAGCAGAGACTAGTTGAAGGAAAGTGACGATGAGTGTTGGAAGTAGTTCCAAGATTGATATGATCATCATCGCACACTCCTTATACTTTCGAGGATTAGGGTTAAACCTAAATAAATGTTATTTGGCGCTTATGCTGAGCATGAATATGATTTGATCATGTTTATTGCAATACGGTTATTCATTTAAAATCGAGAATAATTGTTGTTACATTTACATGAATAAAACCTTAAATGGTCATACACCCAATGAAAATAGTTTGTTGGATCTCGATCATAGTGATACACATATTCATAATATTGAGGCCAAAAGATGCAAAGTTAATAATGATAGTGCAACTTATTTGTGGCACTGCCGTTTGGGTCATATCGCTGTAAAGCGCATGAAGAAACTCCATAAAGATGGATTTTCGGAATCACTTGGTTATGAATCATTTGATGCTTGCGAACCGTGCCTTTTGGGCAAGATGACTAAAACTCCGTTCTTCGGAACAATGGAACGAGCTACCGACTTATTGGAAAGAATACATAATGATGTATGCAGACCAATGAGTATGAAGGCTCGTGGCAAATATCGTTATTTTCTGACCTTCACAAGATGATTTGAGCAGATATGGGTATATCTACTTGATAAAACATAAGTCTGAAATAGTTGAAAGGTTCAAAGAATTTTAGAGTGAAGTGGAAAATCATCGTAACAAGAAAATAAAGTTTCTGCGATCTGATCGCGGAGAGGAATATTTGAGTTACGAGTTTGGTCTTCAATTAAAACAATGTGGAATAGTTCCACAGCTCACGCCACCTGGAACACCACAACGTTATGGTGTGTCTGAACGTCGTAACCACACTTTATTGGATATGGTGCGATCTATGATGTCTCTTACTGATTTACCAATATTGTTTTGGGGTTATGCATTAGAGACAGCTACATTCACATTAAAAGGGCACCATCTAAATCCATTGAGACGACAACATATGAACTGTGGTTTAGCAAGAAACCCAAGTTGTCGTTTCTTAAAGTTTGGGGCTGCGATGCTTATGTGAAAAAGTTTCATCCTGATAAGCTCGAACCCAAATCGGAGAAGTGCGTCTTCATAGAATACCCAAAGGAAATAGTTGGGTACACCTTCTATCACAGATCCGAAGGCAAGATATTTGTTGCTAAAAATGGATCCTTTCTAGAGAAGGAGTTTCTCTCGAAAGAAATGAGTGGGAGGAAAGTAGAACTTGATGAGGTAACTGTACCTGTTCCCTTATTGGAAAGTAGTTCATCACAGAAATCAGTTCCTGTGACAAATACACCAATTAGTGAGGAAGCTAATGATATTGATCATGAAACTTCAGATCAAGTTACTATAGAACCTCGTAGGTCTTCCAGAGTAAGATCCGCACTAGAGTGGTGTAGTAATCATGTTCTGGAAGTCATGTTACTAGACCATGACGAACCTACGAACTATGAGGAAGCGATGATGAACCCAGATTCCGCGAAATGGCTCGAGGCCATAAAATCTGAGATATGATCCATGTATGAGAACAAAGTATGGACTTTGATTGACTTGCTCGATGATCAGCAAGCCATGTTAAATGAATGGATCTTCCAGAGGAAGACGGATACTGATAGTAGTATTACTATCTACCAAGCTCGACTTGTTGCGAAAGGTTTTCAACAAGTTCAAGGTGTTGAATACGATGAGATTTTCTCACTCGTATCGATGCTTAAGTCTGTCTGAATCATGTTAGCAATTGCCATATTTTATGAAATCGGCAAATGGATGTCAAAACTGCATTCCTTAATGGATTTATTAAAGAAGAGTTGTATATGATGCAACCGAAGGTTTTGTCAATCCTAAAGGTGCTAACAAAATGTGCAAGCTCCAATGATCCATCTATGGACTGGTGCAAGAATCTCGGAGTTGGAATATACGCTTTGATAAGTTGATCAAAGCATATAGTTTTATATGGACTTACGATGAAGCCCTGTATTTACAATAAAGTGAGTGGGAGCACTACAGCCTTTCTGATTAGTATATGTGAGTGACATATTGTTGATCAGAAATGATGTAGAATTTTTCTGCAAAGCATAAAGGAGTGTTTTAAAGGAGTTCTTTAAAACGAAAAGACCTCAGTAAAAGCTACTTACATATTGAGCATCAAGATCTATTGAGATAGATCAAGACGCTTGATAAGATTTTAAATGAGTACATACCTTGGCAAGATTTTTTCAAAATGGAACAGTCAAAGAAAGAGTTTTTTCCTGTGTTGCAAAGGTATGAAATTGAGTAAGACTCAAATCCCGACCACAGCAGAAAATAGAAAGAGAATGAAAAGTCATTCCCTATGCCTTAGTCATAGGTTCTATAAAGTATGATATGCTATGTACCAGACCTATTGTATACCTTGCTCTGAATTTGGCAAGGGAGTACAATAGTGATCTAGGAGTAGATCACTGGACATTGGTCAAGAATATCCTTAGTAAGGACTAAGGAGATGTTTCTCGATTATGGAGGTGATAAAAGAGTTTGTTGTAAAAGTTACATCAGTGCAAACTTTTACACTGATCCAGATGACTCTAAATCTCAACCTGGATACATATTGAAAGTGGGAGCAATTAGCTAGAGTAGCTCCGTGCAGAGCATTGTGGACATAAAATATTTGCAAAATACATACAACTCTGAATGTGACAAACACGTTGACTAAGCTTCTCTCATGAGCAAAACATGATCACACCTTAGTACTCTTTGGGCGTTAATCACATAGCGATGTGAACTAGGTTATTGACTCTAGTAAACCCTTTGGATGTTGGTCACATGATGATGTGAACTATGGGTGTTAATCATATCTGATATGAATATTGGTGTTAAATCACATGGCGATGTGAACTAGATTATTGACTCTAGTGCAAGTGGGAGATCAAGGAAATATGCCCTAGAGGCAATAATAAAGTTATTATTTATTTCCTTATTTCATGATAAATGTTTATTATTCATGCTAGAATTGTATTAACCGGAAACATAATACATGTGTGAATACATAGACAAACATAGTGTCACTAGTATGCCTCTACTTGACTAGCTCGTTTATCGAGATGGTTATGTTTCCTAGCCATGGACAAAAGAGTTGTCATTTGATTAACGGGATCACATCATTAGGAGAATGATGTGATTGACTTGACCCATTCCGTTAGCTTAGCACTTGATCATTTAGTATGTTGCTATTGCTTTCTTCATAACTTATACATGTTCACGTAACTATGAGATTATGCAACTCCGTTTACGGAGGAACACTTTGGTACTACCAAACGTCACAACGAATCGGGTGATTATAAAGGAGTACTACAGGTGTCTCCGAAGGTACATGTTGAGTTAGCGATTTCGAGATTAGGTTTTGTCACTCCGATTGTCGGAGAGGTATCTCTCGGCCCTCTCGGTAATGCACATCATTATAAGCCTTGCAAGCAATGTAACCAATGAGTTGGTTATGGGATGATGCATTACGAGCGAGTAAAGAGACTTGCGGTGACGAGATTGAACTAGGTATTGGATACCGACGATCGAATCTCGGGCAAGTAACATACCGATGACAAAGGGAACAACGATGTTGTTATGCGGTTTGACCGATAAAGATCTTCGTAGAATATGTAGGAACCAATATGGGCATCCAGGTCCCGCTATTGGTTATTGACCGAGAATAGTTCTAGGTCATGTCTACATAGTTCTCGAACCCGTAGGGTCCGCACGCTTAAGGTTTCGATGACAGTTATATTATGAGTTTATGAGTTTTGATGTACCGAAGGAGTTCGGAGTCCTGGATGAGATCGGGGACATGACGAGGAGTCTCGAAATGGTCGAGACGTAAAGATCGATATATTGGATGACTATATTCGGAGTTTGGAAAGGTTCCAAGTGATTCGGGTATTTTTCGGAGTACCGGGGAGTTACGGGAATACGGGGAAGAGTATTGGGCCTTAATGGGCTTTAGTGGGAAGGAGCCAGAGGAGGCGCGCCCTCCCAAGCCCAGTCCGAATTGGACAAAGGGTTTGGGCGCGCCCCTCTTCCTTCCTTCTCCACTTCCCTTCTTTCCCCCCTTGACCTAGTTGGACTAGGAAAGAAGGAATCCTACTCCCGGTGGGAGTAGGACTCCCTTGGCGCGCCCTCCTCCTCCCTCCCTCCTTTATATACGGGGGCAGGGGGCACCCCAAAGACACAAGTTGATCTACGGATCGTTCCTTAGCCGTGTGCGGTGCCCCCTTCCACCATATTCCACCTCGGTCATATCGTCACGAAGCTTAGGCGAAACCCTGCGCCTGTAGAACATCAAGATCGTCACCACGTCGTCGTGCTGATGGAACTCTCCCTCGACACTCGGCTGGATCGGAGTTCGAGGGACGTCATCGAGCTGAACGTGTGCTGAGCTCGGAGGCTCCGTACGTTCGGTGCTTGGATCGGTCGAATCATGAAGACGTACGACTACATCAACCGCGTTGTGCTAACGCTTCCACTTACGGTCTACGAGGGTACATGGACAAACACTCTCCCCTCTCGTTGCTATATCATCACCATGATCTTGCGTGTGCGTAGGAAAATTTTTGAAATTACTACGTTCCCCTACACAAACTTAGTCTGCAAATTTATTAAGTGTTGACCCATGGTGTACCCTACTATGGAGCGTGTCCGTAACCGTGGACTCGGCTATCGATAGATTAATACACTCTGCAGAGGTAGCGCACTGGACCCACACTACGGACCCCATGTCCTCGCACTCCCATTCGGGTGGACCAACGGCATTCCGACGAAACCACTTCATTGTCATGACACTCTCCCGGCCACTCCGACTCAATCCCCATCGGGCTAGCCCTGGTTGGCCGCGTGTCTACCTAAAGACACCTCGACCACCGTCGTGGCCACGATCCACTCTGGGACCGGTACGAAAAACTTAACTTGACAACGGGCTCACAAGGTTATACCTGCTTACTGGGCTAGGGTACAGCACGCCCATAACCTTCCCTAGATGGAGGCACTGACCAGAGGCACAACAATGAAACACATTAAGGCCGTCCCATACCGGCAAATGTGGTTGCACTGGGAAAAACTCGTTTCAGCGGCACCATGACCCGGTCAAAAACATATTCAAGTTGAGTTACTTATCAAGTTCAACTTAGTGTGAAAGTAACCGGTGTCATAATGCCATGCCATGCATCACTAACATATGCATCACATATCCATGAAAATATCCAAGTCAACTACGCTCCCACGGAGCCATCATCATCTCAAGATACTTCTCTGGTTAAGATCAAACCTCACTTAAACCAGAACCATTTCTAGCAATCTCATCATTTTTCATCATGCAAGAATAATAATTAAACTAATTATTAACCTCCAAGACCATATCATTTTATCATTACTCATATCTAAGTTCTTGTTAGCTTATCAGCAAAATTCATTTCAAACTTTCTGTAAATCAAGCATATTTAACATGACAAGCATCTACCAGAATATAATTAAAATAATTATTTAAATGCATGAATAATCATAAGTTCAAGTAGGAAAATCACAAACATTGAAATGGCACTATGAAAATGTTGTTGCTGCTTGCCTTAGTGCTGATGAGGTTCACAAATCTCCTGGTGATCCTCAAGACAAGCTTGCTCTTCTGAAAATAAATAAAACCACAAAAAGAAAACATCAATAAACCTTCTGAAAATTACCAGAAAATCTAGACAGCAAGGAAAAATCCCATCTTTTGGGTGTTGTTAGATTTTTGGACAAAGAACACAATGCAAAAAGAATCAATGCATTTGGACTTATAGATAAAAAGTTATGGCTGTTTGAAGTTTCCTGGATTTAAATGAATTTGAAAATAAAATAAACAATTTGGGGTGTGGACGTCAAGGCGTGAACGCCAGTGGCGCCACCACTGCACCGCTTATGCACAGTCTTGAGTGGCTGGCTAGCGGGCCCCGCTAGTCAGGCCAGAAGGAGGGGGAGAAGGAAATAGAGGGAGGCGGAGCTTCGCCAGAGCACATGCCGGCGACGAGGGTTCTTGGGGTCAAACGAGAGGGGAGATCAAAGGAGAAGACGATGGCGCACCTGCCCATACCCGTAGCATGGCTAGAAGTGACCGGACGGCGTCGGAAATAGCCTCTCCAGCGGAGGCAGAGGGCAGAGGTCGCCAGAGACGAAGACGATGACGGCTCAGGGCGGCACCAGGGGCTCCAGCGGGGCGGAACGGCTTCACCGAAGAGTGGCGGAGGCCCTGGCAGGGTCGCCCTGGCCTAGGAGGGGTCGGAGCTGCGGGGACGATCTGAAGGGGGTCGCCGGTGAGCTCGGGCTACGGGACGGCAGCCTGCGGCCTGCCCGGCCGGGCTGCAGCTTCTACAAGTTTGTGGAGGGTGTGGGAGTAGCTGCGGGTGCTCAAGGAGGGCTGGGGTGGCGGCATTTATAGGCGGGTGGCGAGAGGGGTTCGGGCTCCGCCAGAGGACACCTGTCCATGGCGCCCGGCGACAAACGGCGCCAGTGATAGAGGGGGAAGACGACGGAGGTCACGCGGGAACTATTGGCGGGCGCGGACGAGCATAGGGGCGAGGGGGAAGATGACGAGCACAGTGCGCCGCGCACTGTGTCGTTGGCCGGACCGTGCCCGTGCTCGCTGCGCCGAGCTCCGGCGTCGGCGAGTGCCAGGGGGAGTTAAGGGAGTGTCGACGGGGATGGTGGCGAGGCTTGGCATGCTCAGGCAGGCTGAGCAGCGAGCACGTGCTCAACAGAGCGCTAGGCGGCACGCAGAGCGCATGTTTTGCATGCCAGCATGCCCGGACGAACGCGGTCACCGTGTGAACCATGACATTAGGCCACCCTAAGCTCTAACTTGATGTCTGGCGTGTAGTCCTTGGTGGTTTGAAGTGTTACCACAGTTGGGCTTGGATCCAGGTGCAATAGAAATGGATTTGTACTGCTAGCAAGTTTCTAGACAGTAACTTTGGAGGTTTACTGTGGTCAAACTACTAGGAGTTAAGGGCTGAGCTTTGGAGGCTAGCTTACGCTTACTAAGGTAAATAGGCACAAGAAAAACCAGCTACATTGGAGCTAGTAAAATGGTAGTCGCTGTAGAAACTACCATTTTTGTCCAGAAATGAATTTATTTTCTGTAGACAAAATATTCCAAAGAGTGATGAAATATTTTTGCTCAGAAAGGTGCCCTAGGGTTCAAAGAATAATTGGGATTTTTCTCAGGATTTTTGATGCAAGAAAAATTAGGGTTGCTTTGGAACACAAAGGGCTAGCTAGGGTTTTGGATGGCAAAATGAATATTTTTCATTTAATAAAAATATTCCAAGCAATATTTTGAGACGATCCAGAGGTGAAGTGATGATTTTGAGGAGGAGAGGGAGCACTTGGGTGAAAGTCAAGGAGTACCCAAGTGGTTAAGTCCAAATGAAGTGATTCAAAAACTCCAAATTCAAAACCAACTCAACTGAAAACCAGGCAAAGAAAAGAGGGCAAAACTAGACTGTCACAAACCTCCCCCACTTAGAATGAATCTTGTCCCCGAGATTCGGTTGCTTGGGAAAACCATTCTGGATAACATGCCCTTAGAAATTCTTCTGATTCCCATGTTGATTCTCACTCTGTGTGATGCTTCCATTGGACTTGGTAAAACTTCTGTGCTTTACTGCGAGTGACTCTTTCCATTTGATCCAAAATTTTGACCGGCCTTTCTTCATACTTAAGTCCTTTGCCAGCTCTATTTCTGTCAAATCAGTCTTTTTCTCAAGCGGCGATATGCACCGTCGTAATTGCGAAACATGGAACACGTTGTGCACATCTGACAATTCGGGGGGTAACTCCAACTGATATGCCACAGCACCCACTCGAGTCATAACGGGAAACGGACCAATAAATCTGGGTGCCAATTTTCCATGAGTTTGAAACCTCTTGATACCTTTCATAGGCGTGACTCGAAGATAGACATGTTCTCCGGGTTCAAAGCTAATCTGTCGGTGCTTTGCATCGTAATAACTTCTCTGTCGTGATTTGGCCAATTGCAATCTGTCTCAGATTTCCTTGACTTGCTTTTCGGCTTCCAGCATGAGATTCGTTCCGAAAATATGGCTATCTCCGGTTTGAGACCAATTCAATGGAGTGCGGCACTTACGGCCATACAAAGCTTCATATGGTGACATCTTTAAACTGATCTGGAAGCTATTGTTATATGAGAAATCGGCGTACGGCAAGCAATCTTCCCATTTTGGGCCTCGGGCCAAAGCACAGGCTCGCAGCATATCTTCGAGTACTTGATTTACCCGTTCTGTCTGTCCATCCGTCTGAGGATGATAAGCAGTACTGTATTTCAATTCCGTCCCAAGGGCCTGATGGATACGGGACCAAAAAATGGAGGTAAAATGTGAACCTCGGTCAGAAGTGATGGTTCGGGGAACTCCATGCAGACTGACTATTCTAGATACATACACTTGTGCAAGCTCATCTGCTCGATATGAGGTTCTGATTGGGAGGAAGTGGGCTACCTTGGTTAATCTATCCACTATGACCCAGATCGCATCGTTGCCTCGTCGGGTCTTAGGTAGTCCTGTGATGTAATCCATACAGACATCATCCCATTTCCATTGTGACGCTGGCAGTGGTTGGAGAAGTCCAACTGGCTTCTGATGTTCTGCCTTCACTTTGTTGCATATGTCGCAACAGGCCATGAAATAAGCAATGTCCTTCTTCATTCCATCCCACCAGAATATTTGTCGAAGATCTTCGTACATTTTTGTGCGTTGAGGGTGAATTGAATACGAGGATTCATGGGCTTCTGACAGGATCTTCTGCTTCAAATCTGTTTGGTATGGCACACAAATCCTTCCCCTTAATCGAAGGGTACCGCACTGATCCTTTGAGAAATCGGAAAGCTTGACACGTTTCTGCAGGTCGGCATCGCCTGGCTGGGCCTTGCGGATTTCTTCCTCAAGAGTAGGGGTAACTTTCAGAATATTGGCAAGGCCAGCCTCAACTATCACCAGGTTGAGCTGAGCAAACTCTTCTTTAAGTTCGGGAGGCAAGGATTCCAATATGACATTTAAACCGACGGGCTTTTGACTGAGCGCATCGGCAACTACGTTGGCCTTACCCGGAAGGTAATTTATTCCAATGTCATAATCCTTAACCAACTCAAGCCATCTTCGTTGACGGAGATTTAAATCCGGCTGAGTAAATATATATTTGAGGCTTTTGTGATCGGTAAAAATTTGGCACCTTTTTCCTATGAGGTAGTGTCTCCAAATTTTTAGAGCATGAACCACCGCGGCCAATTCCAAATCATGAGTGGGGTAATTCCCCTCACCTATTAGTCCCGGTTCGTAAGGGCCTTTAGTCCCGGTTCATGAACCGGGACTAATGGGTTTACTAATGCCTCCACCCATTAGTCCCGGTTCAAACACGAACCGGGACAGATGTCTCCACGTGGCGGTCCGCCGAGCCTCGTCGAGGGCCTTTGGTCCGGTTGGTGGCACCAACCGACTAAAAGTCCATGTTTTTTTAGAAAAGTGTCTGCTTTAGGGGTTTTGTGGGTTATTTTTAGGTTGTTATTAGCTAGCTAATAGAGAGAAGTGTCCTCTCTTATATCTTCGTCCTTGGTTTATCAACGCTGCTGCTATGTTAATTTCACCCGCTGATATAACATGCTCATGCATTCTCGCATCATACATCATCATATATATATAATAACAAGTCCTTCTAATATCATGCATCATCATACAACTTCTACTCGTTATTAATAATAAGTCATACGATCATCATCCTCATAGTCATCGAACCCAACCCTACATAATTGTTCTTAGCACATGATCATCAGTATCAGGTAGGACCTAAACACGTAAAATAGCATAAAACAATATAGACTCTGACTCTCCATTATGAAGAATGGAGATCATCCTGTCTCCAATTCTTGCCCTTCGCTGCTTTTTGCTTCCAAGAAGCTCCTTACGACTGTCCATACATTTTTTCCCTTCTTTGATTGTAATGTCTCCACTTCTTTTAGAAACCCGGTATGGACAGTTGAGATTCGTAGGACGACCTGGTTGTATGTTCAAAACATGAAGGCTACCATGCGTATACATCAGATGAGGCACACAATCATTCGGGATTATCTGTTGAAAAACATAATAATAACTTCGTCGTTAGCAATGATGTACTAGTTTTAGAAGTGTGCAAAAAGATGCATGGATGTTGTAATAGTAAAAAATAATCTTACCAGGGTATCTCCATGGTAGTTACCGTAGTTCAACACGTGCACTAGTGGCACGTATTAACCATAATGTTGAGGAGTTTGATTGTAGATATTGTAATTCTCAAGATCAGTACAAAATGCGACCAGATGATTTTTCTCCTGATAAGTTAATTTGGAGCCTTCGGTGTAGTAGGTTCTGTCTACCATCTTCCGCACATTCTTTGAAGAATGAAAATAAGCTGTCAATGGAGATAATTTGTCAACTATATATTTTGAAATAAATAATATAAATTACTTAATAACTATGTTAAGCTCACATGGGGGAAGAATTGGAGGTGTATCCACAAGGACCCAAATCGAATGTCTCTCTTGCTCGATTGTAGGATCACCAAGATCCATGTTGACAAGCATACCCTCATCAAGACCATACATCTTGCAAAGTGCTTCCCAATTTTTGCAACGAAAATGGGTTACACTCTGAGCATTGTACAGCTTTACTTGAAAATCCACACCATGATGGGTACTTAGGATAATTTTTTTGGTTTCGAAACTTTCATGGTCTTCAAAACCCATCCTCTCCAAGACATAGCGTCTTGCAAAGCATGGGATAAGCTAGTCGAATTGGAAAAGATGAAAATACACGTTAAAATAGTTGAAGTCGTGCTTAATTACAAAAAACTATTGTAAATGCGTTAAGCATCAGTATGAACATCGCAGGTCTCCTCGAGCTTAATGCTGAAGCGCCGATCTTCGCCCAGCTCAATGAACTTGTCACAGATACCTCGGTCGTCGTGGCACCGATCGCACTCCCGAGGCGGTTTTCGTCGTCCGATGAGTACGACATTTCGCCTATGTTCATAATTCAAATATTAAACTAGATCATTATTATTAATCACGGGTTGACTATCGATGATCGATGTACGTAGCTCCTCCTTTCATTCCCGAGTGCATTATTATACCAAATTGTCTAGCACACGGGAATGAAGGAGAACTTATCCAATATGAGCATTCAATAAGCAAAACCAAATCATAAAATAAGCAAAACCAAATCATAAAATAAAGTATAGTATTCAGCATGCATTCAATAATTATAAGCAAAAGTACACCATCTCTTGGTGTCCGTACATCCTCGAATATTATCACTAATACAACTAGAACCGTAGCGCCCAACGGGTATCGACTCGGGCAGTGGACACCCAAAGATAAGGAACCATCACAGGATCATAGCTCCAGTGAGATCCCTAAAGAACCTGCCAGGTATTGTCGAACCTGCCCTCCAATGCAACCATCTAGTGACGGACGTGCTCGTCCTCCTCGCTGACACGGTGACGTACCACCTCTGCGGTGTCCGGAAGCCTCACCACCGTCACTGGCCCACGCGACCGCCACCAAACAAGGATCGGGTCAACAACGGGCTGCCTCCTCACCAACCTACGTCCCCCGAAAGGTAGCACCTCCCAATACCAGCCCGGCGGAGCCCAGTCCCGAACATGGCCCTGATCAAGCACGCCTCCACCGCCGAGTCGATGACGACGAGGATGCGGGATACGCATCGCCGACGTCGACGCGGGAACTACTTCTATATATAGTTAAATAAAGTAGTTTTATTAATCAAATCAACTATCTAGTTCATCTACTAAGCACTTACTATAAATAAATAAGTAGTACTTACTAAAAACAAACTACTTCTATATGTAGTAAAATAAATTAGTTTATTAAATCAACTAGCTAGTTCAACTATATATAATCTACTTCTTATTTTTATCCTTTTTCTAAATACTATGAACAAAAAAATCATTAAAATTCTATGAACAAAATTAATTACACAATCTAAATATCACAAAAAAATCTATTAACAATAATATCACCAAACATGCATATTCAATAATAATATCACCAAACATGCATATTCAATAATAATATCACCAAAAAATCTATTAATAGAAAAAAAATCTAACATAATATGAACAAATTAATTACTACACATCTAATCTAACAAAAAATCTAATCTAACAAAAAATCTAACATAATATGAACAAATTAATTACTACACATCTAATCTAACAAAAAATATAATCTAACAAAAAAATCTATGAACTACATATCTAAATTACTACACATCTAATCTAACAAAAAATCTATGAACTACAAAAAATCTAAAATATATAACAAAAATAAAAAAGTTTCTCACACGGCGACGGCGAGGCGAGGTGCGGAGCGGCGATGACGGCCGAGGCGGCGTGGTCGGGCGGCGACGCCGATCGGGCGGCGTAGTGGCGACAAAGACGTGGGCGGGCTGGGTGGGGTGGGCGGCGGGCGGCGGCGGGCGGGCGGGCGGGCGGGCGACGGCGGCAGGCAGGCGGCGACGGCGAGGTGGCGGCAGGGAGATCGGCGACGCGAGTGGAGGAGGAGAGATCGAAGTCGCGCTAAGTGCTGTATATATAGCAAAGGCTTTGGTCCCGGTTCGTGAAACGAACCGGGACTAATGCCACCCTTTAGACCCGGTTGGAGCCGCCAACCGGGACCAATGGCCTCTTTTCAGCAGCCCAGAGGGCGGGAAACGAAGACCTTTGGTCCCGGTTGGTGCCTCCAACCGGGACTAAAGAGTGGCATTGGTCCCGTTAGGGCCACTAACCGGGACTAAAGGGAGGCATTAGTCGCGGTTGGAGCCACCAACCGGTACCAATAGACCCGTCTAATTACTTTTTTATTTTCTGCAGCTGTTTTTTAGTTGATTCTTTCTGCAGCTGTTTTTTTAGTCCCACCTCGCCAAGCGAGAGGCACTCGCAGCTGTTTATAAGCCCTAAGTGCAGAGACGATGAAGAAGAGGCTCAATGCTCACCTGCACGTTGGTTAGCTTCAAGCCTTGAGGAATATGGTAGGCGCACGAGCTATGTGCGGTCGCATTGACACTATTCCGAAAGGCTTGAAGCAAATTAACGAGCATTGCACCTCTTTTTTATTTTTAATGACTTATTACAACTTAGAAATAAAAAGAAAAAAATAAATGTAGCAGAAAAGAAAAAAAAACTATATAAAAACCCACTCAGAAATAAATAGAAGAAAAAATAGTTTTGATTAACTTTACTAAAAAATGAGCATAGATGCTTATTTTAATGACTTATTACAACTCGAAATAAAAAGAAAAGAATAAATGTAGCAGAAAAGAAAAAACTATATAAAAACCACTCGAAATAAATAGAATAAAAATAATTTTATTAACTTTACTAAAAATGAGCATAGATGCTAATTTTTAATGACTTATTAAAACTCATAAATAAAAATAAAAAATAAATAGAAGAAAAATATTTGTGATTAACTTTACTAAAAATGAGCATAGATGCTTGTTTTAATGACTTATTACAACTCGAAATAAAAAGAAAAAAAATAAATATAGCGAGAAAAGAAAAAACTATATAAAAACTACTCAAAAATAAATAGAAGAAAAAATAGTTGTGATTAACTTTACTAAAAAGAAAAAACTATATAAAACTACTTAGAAATGAGCATAGATAAACATAGAAAATTCAACCTAAATTCATAATAAATTTCTACTAACTTTAGAGAAATTCAGTATGAATTTAGGTTAAATTCCCTGTATAAGGGCATCTATTTTCATTTTGAGAGGAGCTCAATCAGGCAAAGAGGGAGGGGCTTATAAACTGGTCTGAGCCCGCTTCAGTTGGCGAGGTGGGACTAAACTCTGGCCGCAACGAGGACCAACCCTTTAGTCCTAGTTGGTAGCATGAACCGGGACTAAAGGGCAGCCTTTGGTCCCGGTTCAAGCCACCAACCGGGACCAATGGTGTTGGGCCAGGAGCAAGGCCCATTGGTCCCGGTTCGTCCGATCAACCGGGACCAATAGGTCCAGACGAACCGGGACCAATGGCCCACGTGGCCCGGCCGGCCCCCGGGGCTCACGAACCGGGTCCAATGCCCCCATTGGTCCCGGTTATGGATTGAACCGGGACTAATAGGCTGGGCCGGCCTGGACCATTGGCCCGTTTTCTACTAGTCCCACCTCGCCGGGTCCAATGCCCCCATTGATCCTTACGGCGATCACAACCCGACCAATAAATGGCACATGATCCTTACGGTGATCACAACCCGACCAATAAATGGCTCGTGATCTTTACGGCGATCACAACCCGACCAATAAATGGCACAACTCAACACGATGGCCTTACTGCCATCCTCAGTGCAAACTTAGTGTGCAAATTTATTAAGTGTTGACCCATGGTGTACCCTACTTTCGAGCGTGTCTGTAACCGTGGAATCGGCTATCGATAGATTAATACACTCTGCAGAGGTAGCGCACTGGACCCACACTACGGACCCCATGGCCTTGCACTCCCATTCGGGTGGACCAACGGCATTCCGACGAAACCACTTCATTGTAATGACACTCTCCCGGCCACTCCGACTCAATCCCCATCGGGCTAGCCCTGGGTGGCCTCGTGTCTACCTAAAGACACCTCGACCACCGTCGTGGCCACAATCCACTCTGGGACCTGGTACCCAAAACTTAACTTGACAACGGGCTCACAAGGTTATACCTGCTTACCGGGCTAGGGTACAGCACGCACATAACCTTCCCTAGATGGAGGCACCGACCAGAGGCACAACAATGAAACGCATTAAGGTCGTCCCATACCGGCAAATGTGGTTGCACTGGGAAAAACTCGTTTCAGTAGCACCATGACCCGGTCAAAAACATATTCAAGTTGAGTTACTTATCAAGTTCAACTTAGTGTGAAAGTAACCGGTGTCATAATGCCATGCCATGCATCACTAACATATGCATCACATATCCATGAAAATATCCAAGTCAACTACGCTCCCACAGAGCCATCATCATCTCAAGATACTTCTCTGGTTAAGATCAAACCTCACTTAAACCAGAACCATTTCTAGCAATCTCATCATTTTTCATCATGCAAGAATAATAATTAAACTAATTATTAACCTCCATGACCATATCATTTTATCATTACTCATATCTAAGTTCTTGTTAGCTTATCAGCAAAATTCATTTCAAACTTTCTGTAAATCAAGCATATTTAACATGACAAGCATCTACCAGAATATAATTAAAATAATTACTTAAATGCATGAATAATCATAAGTTCAAGTAGGAAAATCACAAACATTGAAATGGCACTATGAAAATGTTGTTGTTGCTTGCCTTAGTGCTGATGAGGTTCACAAATCTCCTGGTGATCCTCAAGACAAGCTTACTCTTCTGAAAATAAATAAAACCACAAAAAGAGAACATCAAGAAACCTTCTGAAAATTACCAGAAAATCTAGACAGCAAGGAAAAATCCCATCTTTTCGGTGCTGTTAGATTTTTGGACAAAGAACACAATGCAAAAAGAATCAATGCATTTGGACTTATAGATAAAAAGTTATGGCTGTTTGAAGTTTCCTGGATTTAAATTAATTTGAAAATAAAAAATAAACAGACTAGGGGTGATGTCGGCGTGAACGCCAGGCGCCACCACTGCACGCTTTGCCAGCGTCTTGAGTGGCTGGCTAGCGGGCCTCGCTAGTCAGGCCAGAAGGAGGGGGAGAAGGAAATAGAGGGAGGCGGAGCTTCGCTAGAGCACATGCCGGCGACGAGGGTTCTTGGGGTCAAACGAGAGGGGGAGATCGAAGGAGAAGAAGATGGCGTACCTGCCCGTACCCGTAGCATGGCTAGAAGTGACCGGACGCGTCGGAAATAGCCTCTCCAGCGGAGGTAGAGGGCAGAGGTCGCCGGAGACGAAGACGATGACGGCTCGGGGCGGCTCCAGGGGCTCCAGCGGGGCGGAACGGCTTCACCGAAGAGTGGCGGAGGCCCTAGCAGGGTCGCCCTGGCCTGAGAGCGGTCGGGCTACGGGACGGCAGCCCGCGGCCTGCCCGGCCGGGCTGTAGCTTCTACAAGTTTGTGGAGAGTGTGGGAGTAGCTGCGGGTGCTCAAGGAGGGCTGGGGTGGCAGCATTTATAGGCGGGTGGCGAGAGGGGTTCGGGCTCCGCCAGAGGACACCTGTCCATGGCGCCCGGCGACAAGCAGCGCCCGATGATAGAGGGGAAGACAGCGGAGGTCACGCGGGAACTATTGGCGAGCGTGGACGAGCATAGGGGCGAGGGGGAAGATGACGAGCACAGTGCGCCGCGCACTGTGTCGTTGGCCGGACCATGCCCGTGCTCGCTGCAGCAAGCTCCGGCGTCGGCGAGTGCCAGGGGGAGTTAAGGGAGTGTAGACAGGGATGGTGGCGAGGCTTGGCATGCTCAGGCAGGCTGAGCAGCGAGCACGCGCTCAACAGAGCGCTAGGCGGCACGCAGAGCGCATGTTTTGCATGCCAGCATGCCCGGACGAACGCGGTCACCGTCTGAACCATGACATCAGGCCACCCTAAGCTCTAACTTGATGTCTGGCGTGTAGTCCTTGGTGGTTTGAAGTGTTACCACAGTTGGGCTTGGATCCAGGTGCAATAGAAATGGATTTGTACTGCTAGCAAGTTTCTAGACAGTAACTTTGGAGGTTTACTGTGGTCAAACTACTAGGAGTTAAGGGCTAAGCTTTGGAGGCTAGCTTACACTTACTAAGGTAAACAGGCACAAGAAAAACCAGCTACGTTGGAGCTAGTAAAATGGTAGTCGCTGTAGAAACTACCATTTTTGTCCAGAAATGAATTTATTTTCTGTAGCCAAAATATTCCAAAGAGTGATGAAATATTTTTGCTCAGAAAGGTGCCCTAGGGTTCAAAGAATAATTGGGATTTTTCTCAGGATTTTTGATGCAAGAAAAATTAGGGTTGCTTTGGAACACAAAGGGCTAGCTAGGGTTTTGGATGGCAAAATGAATATTTTTCATTTAATAAAAATATTCCAAGCAATATTTTGAGATGATCCAAGGGTGAAGTGATGATTTTGAGGAGGAGAGGGAGCACTTGGGTGAAAGTCAAGGAGTACCCAAGTGGTTAAGTCCAAATGAAGTGATTCAAAAACTCCAAATTCAAAACCAACTCAACTGAAAACCAGGCAAAGAAAAGAGGGCAAAACTAGACTGTCACAAACCTCCCCCACTTAGAATGAATCTTGTCCCCGAGATTCGGTTGCTTGGGAAAACCATTCTGGATAAATTGCCCTTATAAATTCTTCTGATTCCCATGTTGATTCTCACTCTGTGTGATGCTTCCATTGGACTTGGTAAAACTTCTGTGCTATACTGCGAGTGACTCTTTCCATTTGATCCAAAATTTTGACCGGCCTTTCTTCATACTTAAGTCCTTTGCCAGCTCTATTTCTGTCAAATCAGTCTTTTTCTCAGGCGGCGATATGCACCATCGTAATTGCGAAACATGGAACACGTTGTGCACATCTGACAATTCGGGGGGTAACTCCAACTGATATGCCACAGCACCCACTCGAGTCATAAGGGGAAACGGACCAATAAATCTTGGTGCCAATTTTCCATGAGTTTGAAACCTCTTGATACCTTTCATAGGTGTGACTCGAAGATAGACATGTTCTCCGGGTTCAAAGCTAATATGTCGGTGCTTTGCATCGTAATAACTTCTCTGTCGTGATTTGGCCAATTGCAATCTGTCTCAGATTTCCTTGACTTGCTTTTCAGCTTCCAGCATGAGATTCATTCCGAAAATATGGCTATCTCCGGTTTGAGACCAATTCAATGGAGTGCGGCACTTACGGCCATACAAAGCTTCATATGGTGACATCTTTAAACTGGTCTGGAAGCTATTGTTATATGAGAACTCGGCGTACGGCAAGCAATCTTCCCATTTTGGGCCTTGGGCCAAAGCACGTGCTCATGACATATCTTGAGTATTTGATTTACCGTTCATCATCCATCCGTCTGAGGATGATAAGCGTTACTGTATTTCAATTCCGTCCCTAGGGCCTGATGGATACGGGACCAAAAACAGAGGTAAAAAGTGAACCTCGGTCAGAAGTGATGGTTCGGGGAACTCCATGCAGACTGACTATTCTGGATACATACAGTTGTGCAAGCTCATCTGCTCGATATGAGGTTCTGATCGGGAGGAAGTGGGCTACCTTGGTTAATGTATCCACTATGACCCAGATCGCATCGTTGCCTCATCGGGTCTTAGGTAGTCCTGTGATGTAATCCATACAGACATCATCCCATTTCCATTATGACACTGGCAGCGGTTGGAGAAGTCCGGCTGGCTTCTGATGTTCTGCCTTCACTTTGTTGCATATGTCGCAACAGGCCATGAAATAAGCAATGTCCTTCTTCATTCCATCCCACCAGAATATTTGTCGAAGATCTTCGTACATTTTTGTGCCTTGAGGGTGAATTGAATACGAGGATTCATGGGCTTCTGACAGGATCTTCTGCTTCAAATCTGTTTGGTATGGCACACAAATCCTTCCCCTGAATCGAAGGGTACCGCACTGATCCTTTGAGAAATCGGAAAGCTTGACACGTTTCTGCAGGTCGGCATCACCTGGCTGGGCCTTGCGAATTTCTTCCTCAAGAGTAGGGGGTAACTTTCAGAATATTGGCAAGGCCAGCCTCAACTATCATCAGGTTGTGCTGAGCAAACTCTTCTTTAAGTTCGGGAGGCAAGGATTCCAATATGACATTTAAACTGACGGGCTTTTGACTGAGCGCATCGGCAACCACGTTGGCCTTACCCGGATGGTAATTTATTCCAATGTCATAATCCTTAACCAACTCAAGCCATCTTTGTTGACGGAGATTTAAATCCGGCTGAGTAAATATATATTTGAGGCTTTTGTGATCGGTAAAAATTTGGCACCTTTTTCCGATGAGGTAGTGTCTCCAAATTTTTAGAGCATGAACCACCGCGGCCAATTCCAAATCATGAGTGGGGTAATTCCCCTCGTGGGGTCGTAGCTGCCGTGAGGCATAAGCCACTACCTTTCCATCTTGCATAAGTACGCATCCCAGTCCTTGCCTGGAAGTGTCGTAGTACACATCAAAGCTGCGGTAGATATCTGGAAGTGTTAATACTGGTGCAGCTGTCAGGCATTTCTTTAACTTAGTGAAACTTTTCTCACAGTCCTCAGTCCATTCAAACTTCTTATCCTTTTTGAGCAGCTCTATCATGGGTTTAGCAATTTTGGAAAACCCTTTAATGAAACGGCGGTAATATCCGGCTAATCGAAGAAAACTCCGGATCTAAGATACGGTTGCGGGTGGTAACCAATCGAGTACATCCTTTACTTTGCTTGGGTCCACGGCTATACCTTCGGCGGATAGCACATGCCCGAGGAATCCAACTTGCTTGAGCCAGAACTCACATTTACTGAATTTGGCGTATAACTGATGCTCAAAGAGTCATTGTAACACTGCTTGGAGCTGTTCCTTATGCTCTTATTCACTTCTTGAGTAAATGAGTATATCATCGATGAAGACTACCACGAACTTATCAAGGAAGTCCATGAAACTTTATTCATCATGTGCATGAAGAAGGCAGGGGCATTGGTGAGACCGTAGTGAGTGGTGAACGCGGTCTTGGGAATATCCTCCTTTTTAATTTTGAGCTGATAATATCCTGTCCGTAAATCAATCTTGGAGAACACCTTGGCTCCACTGAGCTGGTCGAACAAATCATCAATTCTTGGCAGAGGGTATTTGTTTTTGATTGTGACGTCATTCAGCTGACGGTAATCCACACACATCCAGAGGCTACCATCTTTCTTGTCCAAGAAGATAGCAGTTGATCCCCATGGTGAGGAGCTGGGGCGAATATACCCTTTTTGGAGCATTTCATCAAGCTGTTTCTTTAGCTCCACTAATTCTGATGACGGCATTCGATAATACTTCTTGTGTATTGGTGTGGTTCTGGGCACAAGATCTATTGCAAACTCAAGCTCTCGATCAGGTGGCAAGCCTGGCAGTTCTTCTGGGAATACATCAGGAAACTCGCTGACCACCGGAATTAACTCCATTTCAGCCATTGCTGTAAAGAGCATCTCCTTAGAGGGTATGCTTCTATGAGTAATAAATTTTGTAGTTTGTCCCTCTTGGCCGGTCAAGTTGACTTCTCGGGTCGCACAATTTATGCACACTTGATACTGAGTCGGCCAATTCATACCATACATAACATCCAACTTATCAGACTCAATAAGTATCAAAGAAGTTGGAAAACGGACTCCGTTGATATTGACTTCCAGATTGTGGCAGACTAGATTGCTTCTGATTAGAGATCCCGGGGTTTGTACCAGCATATTCTTGCCCAAAAGCGAACAAGGAAATTTGTTTTGGGCAACAAAACTCCGAGAAATAAAAGAGTGGGAAGCCGAGAGTCAAATAAAATTACTGTGGGTATGTTATTTACAGGAACATACCAATGACGACTTCAGGGTTCTCCTGGGCTTCATCGGCGGAGATGTGATGAACGTATCCCATGATGTCATGCTGATTTGGGCATGCCTCCAGATAATGGACTTGTGGCTTGAATGTAGCATCTGTCCGGTTGTTCTTGGGACACTGTTTGGCATAATGTCCGGTTTGTCCACAACTGTAACAAGAATTGATGCGCAGACGATTCTCTAGAACTGGGTTGAGTACGTCATTCTTGACTTGGGTGGTGGCCTTGTTAACATTTTGTTGCCAATTGGGCTTGTATGCTACCTGAGTCGGCTGCTAGGTACGAGCCTTCTGCACTAGCTGCATTTCCTTTCTTGGCTCAAACTTGCGCTTGTGATCGTTGTTGGTAGGCTTATTATCTGATACAAGCTTGTGTTCCCTTTGAGCAATGAAAGCCTTGTTTACTAGGATTTGGAAGTCTGGGAAATCGAACATGCTGAGAGTACACCGGGTTGCGGGTTTAACCCACCCAGAAACCTGTCAATCTTCCTTTCTTAAGTGGCCATGTCATATTGAGAGTAACATGACAGATGATTGAATTTTTGCAAATATTCTCCCACAAACTGACTTCCTTCGAGGAGCGCGAGAAATTCACGCTGCTTAGTCTTCATAACTCCCGCAGGGATGTGATATTTCCAGAATCGTTCCTTGAATCTTGACCAGGTAATTTCTTCATCAGCAAACCACATGGCTTTTTCATTTTCCCACCGTATGGCAGCAGCACCTTCAAGATAATGTGTTACATATGGAACCTTATGCCCTTCATCAGTTCGAGCAACCTCAAGCTTCTTTTCCATAGTTCTCAACCAATCATCTGCATCCAAGGGATCAATGGCCTGACTGAAACTGGGAGGCTTAGTCCTTTGGAAATCTGATAGCTTGGAGTGAGGACCGGGCTGATTTCCATTCTGTCCAACCACATCTTGAATACTTCTTAGTATTTCCACCAGATCATTATTTTGTCTCTCCTCAAACATACGCAGAATTCTCTCGGTGGAGGGCGGATTTGGCGGTGGAGGCGGTGGTGGAACGTACGGCTCGGGTGATTGTCCTGCCTGTCGTGCGGAACAACGAACAGGAGAACCCTCGCGAACGTTGCTACTGCAGCCTCCCCGCGTCATCCTAATATGATTTTTCCCAAGTCAACGCAACCGAGATGAGAAGCATTCAAAATAAACTGGGGAGAAGCCAGCAACAAAAATCCGAGTAAAACCGAAATGACGAAGAAAATACGGCGAATAAAATAAAGTCCCAACATAATTATACATAGACTCATACATGAAAGGTAACAACATGCCAGGTCCAACTACCCTCATACATGAAACGAAACATCATGACTTGTACGACTACATCCATACTCCATCCTAACGACTGCGAATACTCGGAAGCTCTACTGCTCTGCTGGTGCTGCGGGGTCCTCTCCTGAAGCGGACTCGGATCCTGAATTGACGGGGTTAACTGAGACCTCCGGGTTAAAAGTGACACGGCGATGCTGCCTCGAGGGCTCTCCCTCTGGGGCAGGTGGAGGGTGAATCATCGGTGCTACAGGAGTGGCGAGGAGTGAAACCCACTCAGCAGGAGCACTAAGTGGACTCACAGTCACGATGCCCGAGCTACTCGGAGGAGTAACCGGGGAAACAGGGGATCTAAAACTGGCAGGAATATAGGGAGTAAATCCTACAGATGGTGGAGTAGTGGTTGAGCTAGCAGATACTAAAGCAAAGGCTAAAGCAGTACAGGCATGACTCAGCTCACGAGCCAGCTCGTAGATCAGAAGATAGCTGGCAGTGATATAGCGAGAAAGGTGGCTAGCTACACTATCAGACTCCGGATCAATGACAGGGAAACAGACACAACCATTATCGTGAAGAGAAGGATAGTAGTGGAAACCTGGGTGGTTCTACATCCGGACCTCGTTGTAGCGGAGCTCAACAAGTACCTCGAATGCAGCAAACTGGACAACCTGAGAAGCGGTAGAAGCGTAGCCGCTTCGAGAAGTACGAGTGTAAGTGCTGGAATCAGAACTGGTGCGCAGAGTAACCACGGCGTGATACTCATACACTGAGTCAGCTAGACGCTCCCGGTACACACGATAGACTGGATCGTCACCGTGAGGGTACAGCCGATGTCACACGTTACGAAGGAGATGCGGCAACATGTACGGCATCAGCTGCAACTGGCACGGATACAGCACCGGAGCCATCTACACTCACAACCATTAGTATGTTAGCATAAAAATAAAAACCAGTGCATGCAATGCAACAACCAGTTACAATAGGCTACCGGCACTCAACTACAACTCGTAACTAATGTCCAGTTAACTCGGCGTAGTCTAGCGTGGCCTACAGTCAGCGCGGCTCTGATACCAAGCTTTGTGGCACCCGGGCTCAGAGCAACTGGTTTACCTTGCATTGCCAGCCCAGAGACCTTGTCTTCTGGCAACACACAACAACTTGATACAAAAAACAACCGCTTTATTTATGCTAGTGGAGCATAGTTCATATTACCAGTTAGCGAGGCCAAGCGGCACACACGGTGCGGCTGAACAATATGTACATTATTTAGTGAACATAAAGGGGCCTGGATCATGACAACTACGCTGCAGCAGAACAACGTCGTAGCGGGACTCCATAGCACTGGGACACCGATGTGGACACGATCTAGACTCGGACAGCACTCCTTTCCAATGAGACTTTCCTGAAATCTGGCATGACATGCCAGGTCAGTACATTGAATGTACTTGCAAGCTCACAACAAGCATAAACAAAATGACAAACAATATCATGATACTTAACCAATGCAAGAATATATCCAACATGTTGTGAATAGGCTCAACTGGTACTCGTCCCATGGACTGGCTTACCGAACGTGATCATTTCCAGTTCACAAACGTGATGATCTCAAAAACAAACTCGTGATCCTTACGGCGATCACAACCCGACCAATACATGGCCCGTGATCCTTACGGCGATCACAACCTGACCAATAAATGGCCCGTGATCCTTACGGCGATCACAACCTGACCAATAAATGGCTCGTGATCCTTACAGGGATCACAACCCGACCAATAAATGGTCCATGATCCTTACGGCGATCACAACCCGACCAATAAATGGCCCAACTCAACACGATGGCCTTACTGCCATCCTCAGTGCAAACTTAGTGTGCAAATTTATTAAGTGTTGACCCATGGTGTACCCTACTTTCGAGCGTGTCCGTAACCGTGGACTCGGCAATTGATAGATTAATTCACTCTACAGAGGTAGCACACTGGACCCACACTACGGACCCCATGGCCTCGCACTCCCATTCGGGTGGACCAACAGCATTCCGACGAAACCACTTCATTGTCATGACACTCTCCCGGCCACTCCGACTCAATCCCCATTGGGCTAGCCCTGGGTGGCCTCGTGTCTACCTCAAGACACCTCGACCACCATCATGGCCACAATCCACTCTGGGACCCAGTACCAAAAACTTAACTTGGCAACGGGCTCACAAGGTTATGCCTGCTTACCGGGCCAGGGTACAGCATGCCCATAACCTTCCCTAGATGTATGTACCGACCAGAGGCACGATAATGAAATGCGTTAAGGCCGTCCCATACCGGCAAATGTGGTTGCACTGGGAAAAACTCGTTTCGGCGGCACCATGACCCGGTCAACAACATATTCAAGTTGAGTTACTTATCAAGTTCAACTTAGGGTGAAAGTAACCAGTGTCATAATGCCATGCCATGCATCACTAACATATGCATCACATATCCATGAAAATATCCAAGTCAACTATGCTCCCATGGAGCCATCATCATCTCAAGATACTTCTCTGGTTAAGATCAAACCTCACTTAAACAAGAACCATTTCTAGAAATCTCATCATTTTTCATCATGCAAGAATAGTAATTAAACTAATTATTAACCTCCATGACCATATCATTTTATCATTACTCATATCTAAGTTCTTGTTAGCTTATTAGCAAAATTTATTTCAAACTTTTTGTAAATCAAGCATCTTTAACATGACAAGCATCTAATAGAATATAATTGTAATAATTATTTAAATGCTTGAATAATCATAAGTTCAAGTAGGAAAATCACAAATATTGAAATGGCACTATGAAAATGTTGTTGTGGCTTGCCTTAGTGCTGATGAGGTTCACAAATCTCCTGGTGATCCTCAAGACAAGCTTGCTCTTTTGAAAATAAATAAAACCGCAAAAAGAAAACATCAAGAAACCTTCTGAATATTACCAGAAAATCTAGACAGCAAGAAAAAATCCCATCTTTTGGGTGCTGTTAGGTTTTTGGACAAAGAACACAATGCGAAAAGAATCAATGCATTTGGACTTATAGATAAAAAGTTATGGCTATTTGAAGTTTCCTGGATTTAAATGAATTTGAAAATAAAAAATAAACAGACTGGGGGGTGATGTCGAAGGCGTAAACGCCCAGGGCGCCACCACTCGTACCGCTTCACGTGCGTACTGAGTGGCTGACTAGCGGGACCCGCTAGTCAGGCTAGAAGGAGGGGGAAAGGAAACAGAGGGAGGCGGAGCTTCGCCGGAGCACACGTCAGCGACGAGGGTTCTTGGGGTCAAACGAGAGGCACTACAAGAAATATGTCAACTTGTGACCACCACTATTCATCATTGAAAGGTCATGGTTTTTCATTTGCGACCTTTTTGTGACCAAAAACAGAAGGTCAAAAGCTGGCAGTCGTAAACTGACTATAGCGACCTTTCTTTTGGAATGGTCGTAGACGTTTATGACCAAAATATGTCCACTGTGGTGTTTTGGTCACTAGAAACCTCCCCAGGCCACGTAGGCATCCGGCGTGGCAAGCTGATGTGGCACAAGATTCAGCCCGGTCCGATTCGGCGTTTTACATTGGCCGAGCCCAACAATTCGGCCTTTTTATATATTTTTTCTGTCAATTTTTTATCGGCTTCATGAGCCAAGCCTAACAATTCAGCCTTGTTTGTTTTTGAGGCCCTCGAGCTTTTTACAGTCCATTTCTTTTTTCTGTAAGACTTTTCATTTCATTTTTGAAATTGTTCGATGCTTGTTGGTATGTGGCCTGTTTCAGCCCAATTATTTGTCCAGTTTGACCCAAGCAGACTTTAGCCCAATCACACACATACATCCAACATTATTTCATTCAAATTAGGAAAACTCCCAGCTTTACATAACACAAAAAGAAAATATCTACCAGGTTTACATAACACAAAAAATCATCTCAGGAATACATTTCCTTACACAGGAATATACAATAAGAAAATGATGGCACATCTGCTACTATCATAACAGCACAATTAATGTACTTTTTTTAATGGAACAGTACAATGGATTTCATTGCTCTCTCTTATGCGACATGCTCCAGCTGCCACAACTTGCCATCCTACAATGAGAGAGATATAACATTAGTGGAGCAAACTGTTGTCCAGGCACATTAGTTTTATGAGAAAACTGATCCATGAAGCAAGACCAGAACACATTCTGCGCAACTTTTGATAACATAATTTGGATTAAACAACAGATTATGCTTAGCTAACTTAGAAACAAGTACTGCATATGATGCACGTCTATCTATGTGCATTGCATTTTAATTTGTTCAAAAGTAGAAGCTACATGTCCATTTTTTCAGGTTTGAAGCTACAAATCTAAAAGATAAAGTATAAGTTAACTGAATTGTGTTTTTTTAGATAATAACTGAATAGTGTGCAGTAGAATGAATGTTTCATAATAAACAACTAGTGTTTGTGATGAAAACTTAATGTTACAATAAAACCACTGCAAGGCTTTTTTTTGAGCCTAAATAAAGGATACTGCCTATTGAATTCTACAACAAACAGGTCAACTTCTCCAATTCTAGAATTGCCACGAAATATGTTCTAGTATGCCTAAATATTCATCAAGTCTTGTCATCATATGAAAATAAAACTAGTGAACAGCACACCGTATTTGGATGCTATCTATACTAGTATTGAATGATGCCAGGTAAGACGATCTCAGCAAGGTGCACAGTTGTTTAGAAAGGAAAGCACATTTGACTGAAGTACCAATTTTCAGAGTTTTCATAGCACCATGAACATTCAGAAATGAAAAAACAGTAAACGTTTTACCCACAGTATTATCTGTCCAACATGATGATGTGAGTACATTCTAAGTAGCATCAGCACAAGATAGACAGAAATGAACTCCAAAAGCAAAAAAGAGGCAGAGTATGTACATTACAAGCAAATTTTGTCTGCACTGACAACAGAAGCTATGCTCACAAATTCATATTGTTGGTACAGGAAATATGCCGGACATCATATAAGCATACACAATTACACTCATGATACTTAGATCACAACTGATTTCCAAAGCTAATTAACAAAGGAAGTCACATTTCTACTGTAGCAATCGCCAAAGGTGACTGATTTATCCATGCTCGCTAAAATTCCTTTTAGATTTGCATCCACAAGAGAAAGCAGTAGCATTTCAGTTTTCAGCACTAGAGATCTCTCAGAATGGGAACCACAAACCGTACATAACAAGGGCAACTGACAAACAAGTCACAGCCCACAATCTCTAAAACAACAAAGACCAAAGGATGGCATTACCAACCTCTGAAATTAAACTCGCAGGCGCACAAGTAAGCACGATTTCCGCACAAGGCCCCTAACAGCTACCATGGCGGAGGTTCAAGGAGGCTAGGCCTCGCCTGCTTCTCCGCGAAAAAACAGAGGGTGCACAGAGAGTTGGACAAACACACAGCAAGTACCCTCAGGCTGGCCACAGCACAGCTCTCCGACCAAAGTCATGCGACCTAGGCGACATCGACGGACGAGATCTAGCGCCCTAGCACCACAACCGCAACAGAACGCGCCGATCCGAGGCCCGAGCAAGCATGAGGGGAGAAGAAATTTTCTGTCGATACGGCACCAAATCGGGGAGGACTCAGGGGAGGGGGTCGGAATGGGGGATCACCTCGATGTCATGCTCCTCAAGCTAGGCGCGGAGCAGCTCCGAGGCACGCACCGTGGTGCTCCTGCCATGGGCCGGGCGCGCGAGGACAGTCAGGCTCCTCCCGCTTCTCCTCTAGAGGCCTCCGCCGTGCGTTGCTCCCACGCGAGCCCTGCATGTCACCTAAGGAGAGGAGAGGAGCGCATATGTTAGGAACCACGGGAGAGGGAGGGGAGGCGCGGAGTGTCGTGCGCATACGTGGTCGTGGCTGGGCACGCCGCCATCCTGGCCGTGGACTGCCTGCCTGTGGTCGTCGGGCCAGCGAGACGAGGCGCCGCGCGACAAAATCCGAAGGATGGAGTGGTTGGTTGGCTCGGAGTGGATAAGGGTAGGGGAGAACGGGAGGGAGGGAGGAGCTCGATCTCGTCTATGGTGATGGTCGTCGATGGTGGGCGGCGGCGGATCGAGGTCTAAGGGAGGGAGGGAGGGAGATGGGGATCTGGGATCGAGGGGCGCGGGAGAGGGTGGAGCAGCGGCGCATGGGGGTGGGGGTCGAGCTCCGCCGGAGGGAGGTGGCCGACGCGCGTAGGAATGGAGATGGAGGCCGGGGGCTCTGACTTGGATTGGATCTGGGCGGCAGCGGCGATTGGGAGAAGGGGGCTAGGGTTTCGTGGGTGGACGAGGATGAGAGGGATATGGGGTGATTCAGGAGGGGGTGAGAGCGACGAGGGGGTTGTGGGCTGCCGTTGGATCCGGGCGCATCCGACGGTGCTTAAGCCATGATCCGCGTGAGATGATTTTAGACCAATCAGAATAGAGTATCCCCTTTGATGATGTTAAGACCATTTAAATTGGTCATAATCGATTGAAAATAAGATTTTGAATCATGTCTGTTATTTGACTACCTAAGAAATTTATAAAAATATGGAAATAAAAAACCTTCGCATTGTGTCACCAAGTGTGAACTACTTTTCAGTAAAAATAACAAACTTTGAATATTGTTAATATCATTAAAAAAAAGTGTTCTAAGATATGAGTTTTTTGTAAGAGAATCATTTTTCAAGTGTCCAAAATGATATTTTTATAAATAACCTAGCAAATATTTGTTGCAAATTTGGAGCACATCAATTTTATAACTCACAATCATAGCACATGTGGAGCACATCAAATACTTTTTCAAGCTTATGTAGTTGTGTTTTTCTATTTGTTGGTCTTGTGTTTTTTGCACAAGGGTGCATTTTGGAATGGCATAGTTCGTTCAAATTATCTCATATTGTGCACAAGGGTGCATATTGGAATGACAAACAATGTTGCCTAAGTAAGTTTTCATTTTCTTTGGACGAAAAATCAATTTTCCATTTTTCGAGTGCCCAAAAGGAGGTCCTTTGTGAAGGACCTCCCAAATAATTGTTGCAATATTGTACCAAATCATTTTTATAAAATACTAGGCCATATTTAATGCACAATTGACAAAATGATTGGGTGTAAAAAATTTTGATCCACCTCTCGTGAAAAAGAGAAATTTCCGCCGATTCAGCTGGAAGCGGGTCAAATTTGAATTGTAGCTGCCTTGTAGTTTGCTCTTTATTTTTTCCAAAAATCATTTCTAGGTACAAAAGTATCTATTTAATAAGAGAAACACTAAAAAAATTCCAAGATTCAACCACTAGCTAGGAACGGTCATTCCCGCCGTTTTGACCGCATTTTGAAACGGGCATAAAAAATTCAAAAAAATCAAAAAATTGGGAAACATTCGCATTGCGTCATTATATGTGGCCAAGTTCCCAGGAAAAATAACAAACTTGTAATACGGCAATTATTTTAAAAAAGTGTTCTCAGAAACGAGTTATCACGTGTGGAGATCAAATGCTTTCAAGCCAAATGATCAATCTTATGGCCACATTCATGGCATATTTTGTTCAAATGATCTCATATTGTGCAAAAGGGTGCATATTGGAATGACAAACAATGTTGCTTAAGGGAGTTTTCATTTTCTTTGGACGAAAAATTCATTTTTGATTTTTCAAGTGCCCGAAATGAGGTTTTTTTGTGAAGGAACTACCATATAATTGTTGTAAAATTGTACCAAGTCAATTTTATAAAATATTAGGCCATATTTAATATACAATTGATCAAATGGTTGGGTGTAAAAAAATTTGATCCACCTCTCGTGAAAAAGACAAATTCCCGCCGATTTAGCTAGAAGCGGGTCAAATTTGAACTGTAGCTACCTTGTAGTTTGCTCTTTATTTTTTCCAAAAATCATTTATAGGTACATAAGTATCTATTTAATCAGATAAACATAAAAAAATCCAAGATTCAACCACTAGCTAGGAACGGCCATTCCCGCCGTTTTGACCGCATTTTGAAACGGGCATAAAAAATTCAAAAAAATCAAAAAATTGGAAAACCTTCGCATTGCGTCATTATATGTGACCAAGTTACCAGCAAAAATAATAAACTTGTAATATGGCAATTATTTTAAAAAAGTGTTCTCAGAAACGAGCTATCAAGCGTGAAGATTCATGGCTTTCAAGCCAAATGATCAATCTTATGGCCACATTCATGGCATAGTTTGTTCAAATGATTTCATATTGTGCAAAAGGGTGCATATTGGAATGACAAAAAATGTTTCTAAAGGGATTTTTCATTTTCTTTGGACAAAAAATTCATTTTCCATTTTTCGAGTGCCCGAAATGAGGTTTTTTTTGTGAAGGAACTACCATATATTTGTTGCAAAATTGGACCTAATCAATTTTATAAATTACTAGGACATATTTAATGCACACTTGAAAAAATAGTTGGGTGTCAAAAGTTTTGATCCACCTCTGGTGAAAAAGACAAATTCCCGCCGATCTAGGAGGAAGCGGGTCAAATTTGAACTGCGGCTGCCTCATAGTTTGATCTTTATTTTTTTCAAAAATCATTTCTAGTTACATAAGTACCTATTTAATCATAAATACATGGTTTGGTGGCGATACTTCGAGGTTTGGATGGTGGCCGAGGGCCCCAACTCTAGAGCGCGTAAACTCGCATGCCCGCCGCATGGTCACCGCGTGACCGTGGCGTTGCCATGTGTTATGTGTGTCCTAGGCATGTCTAATGGGTTGGGAACTCCCTAGGTAGGTGCTAGGAAGAAAATCACGACATAAGATTCTCACGAGGAGACCGATCAATGCTCAAACATGAATAAGCAGCCAAGTGTTTGATTAGTGGTACAGGAAATGCACATGGATAATGGGAGTGAGTTTTGGCTGAGGATGATCATTTACTAAGAAGACCGTCTTCACAAATTTTCAGCTCAAAAGAAGGAGCCTAGGTGGTACTTGCTTTGCAAAGTACCACACTGGACATAAATACAAATGTTGAAGCTGGGCTCAAAATAATAAATGTATTGAGCTGGCATTTGGTGGAGGATGGTTATTTGGGTAGAGGAAAGCACTGTAGAAAATGGATACCATTTAGACATGCCAAAATGGTACTTCCTTCACAAAGTGCTACTCTAAACAGAATAGGAAAATGAATATTGTTGAGTTATTTTTGAACTAGGCAAGGAAGGTTTTTGACATATTTGATGAAGATATGATCCAAACAATTTATGAGAATTTTTTGGGAATTTTTGGAATAACAGAAATATAGGTTGCTTCACAACCTAGGGCAAAAATTGACACATGGACATGACACATAAGCAAAACTGATGAGATGGCGCCTAGTCATCACAACCCACCATAATCTACAAGGCTATGATCATCTATATTGGTCGTTAACAACTAGAAATAAGGTAGCGGACCAGCACTGTTTGCTTTATGACCATTTCGTGTAAGGAAACTGTGACCTTTCTGACCAAAATGGTCGCAATGGTTTAGGGTTTGGAGCCCCTCGAACAGCTTTTGACCAATTGGTCTCAAATGGTCATAGATCTATGACCAATTCTTCCAGGGTCACTGACAGAAGGTCACTAGTTGACATATTTCTTGTAGTGAGGGGGAGATCGAAGGAGAAGAAGATGGCGCACCTGCCCGTACCCGTAGCATGGCTAGAGGTGACCGGACGACGTTGGAAACGGCCTCTCCAGCGGAGGCAGAGGGCAGAGGTCGCCGAAGATGAAGACGACGACGGCTCGGGGCGGCTCCAGGGGCTCCGGCGGGGCGGAACGGCTTCACCGAAGAGTGGCGGAGGCCCTGGCAGGGTCGCCCTGGCCTGGGAGAGGTCGGAGCTGCGGGGACGATCCGAAGGGGATCGCCGGCAAGCTCGGGCTTCGGGACGGCAGCCCGCGGCCTGCCCGGCCGGGCTGCGGCTTCTACAAGTTTGTGGAGGGTGTGGGAGTAGCTGTGGGTGCTCAAGGAGGGCTGGGGTGGCGGCATTTATAGGCGGGCGGCGAGAAGGGTTCGGGTTCCGCCGGAGGACACCTGTCCACGGTGCCCGGCGACGAACGGCTCCAGTGAGAGAGGGGGAAGACGATGGAGGTCACGCGGGAACTATTGGCGGGCGCGGACGAGCACAGGGGCGAGGGGGAAGACGACGAGCACAGTGTGCCGCGCACTGTGTCGTTGGCCGGACCGTGCCCGTGCCCGCTGCGGCGAGCTCCGTCGTCGAAGAGTGCCAGGGGGAGTTAAGGGAGTGGAGACGGGGATGCTGGCGAGGCTTGGCATGCTTGGGCAGGCTGAGCAGCGAGCACGTGCTCAACAGAGCGCTGGGCGGCACGCAGAGCGCGTGTTTTGCATGCCAGCACGCCCGGATGAACGCGGTCACCGCGTGAACCATGACATCAGGCCACCCTAAGCGCTAACTTGATGTCTGGCATGTAGTCCTTGGTGGTTTGGAGTGTTACCATGGTTGGGCTTGGATCCAGGTGAAGTGGAAATGGATTTGTACTGCTAGCAAGTTTCTAGACAGTAACTTTGGAGGTTTACTGTGGTCAAACCACTGGGAGTTAAGGGCTGAGCTTTGGAGGCTAGCTTACACTTACTAAGGTAAATAGGCACAAGAAAAACCAGCTACATTGGAGCTAGTAAAATGGTAGTTGTTGTAGAAACTACCATTTCTGTCCAGAAATGAATTTATTTTCTGTAGCCAAAATATTCCAAAGAGTGATGAAATATTTTTGCTCAGAAAGGTGCCCTAGGGTTCAAAGAATAATTGGGATTTTTCTCTGGATTTTTGGGGCAAGAAAAATTAGGGTTGCTTTGGAACACAAAGGGCTAGCTAGGGTTTTGGATGGCAAAATGAATATTTTTCATTTAAGAAAAATATTCCAAGCAATAATTGGAGATGATCCAGAGGTGAAGTGATGATTTTGAGGAGGATAGGGAGCACTTGGGTGAAAGTCAAGGAGTACCCAAGTGGTTAAGTCCAAATGAAGTGATTCAAAAACTCCAAATTCAAAACCAACTCAACTGAAAACCAGGCAAAGAAAAGAGGGCAAAACCAGACTGTCACACGCAACCAGCTGTACCCTGTACTTGAACATGGTGTTTTATGCTTCATATTATTATCCAATGATTTGTTGCCATCCTATGATGGCTGAGTAGATTTTCGTTGTCCTATCGGTGATTGATGAATTGCTATGATTGGTTTGAGTTGCATGTTTTATTATTGGTGTTGTCCTATGGTGCTCTCCGTGTTGCACAAGTGTGAGGGATCCCCGCTGTAGGGTTTGCAATATGTTCATGATTTGCTTATGGTGGGTGGCGTGAGTGACAGAAGCACAAACCCGAGTAAGTAGGTTGTTTGCGTATGGGATAAAGGGGACTTGATACTTTAATGCTATGGTTAGGTTTTACCTTAATGATCTTTAGTAGTTGCGGATGCTTGCTAGAGTTCAAATCATAAGTGCATATGATCCAAGAAGATAAAGTATGTTAGCTTATGCCTCTCCCTCAAATAGAATTGCAATAGTGATTACCGGACTAGTAACGTAGTGAATTGCTTAGGGACAATTTCACAACTCCTACCACCACTTTTCCACACTCGCTATATTTTCTTTATTGTTTCTTTATCTAAACAGCCCCTACTTTTTATTTATGTGTTCTTTATTATCTTGCAAAACTATCCAACAACACCTACAAAGTCCTTCGGTTTCATACTTGTTTTAGGTAAAACGAACGTCAAGCGTCGTGAGAGTTGTATCGATGGTCGATAGAACTTGAGGAATATTTGTTCTACCTTTAGCTCCTCGTTGGGTTTGACACTCTTACTTATCGAAAGATGCTACAATTTATCCCCTATACTTGTGGGTTATCAAGACCTTTTTCTGGCGCCGTTGCCAGGGAGTCATAGTGTGGGGTGAATATTCTCGTGTGTGCTTGTTTGCTTTATCACTAAGTAATTTTTATTTTTTGCTCTTAGTTGTTTTCTATCTTTAGTTATGGGTAGGAAACGCAAAATGCCAAAAAAATTAGTTGTACCTACTACACCAATGGTTGAAGAACCACTCAAAATCTATCACACTCCTGAAGCTTTTTACTTGGATCATCTTCAATCCCTTTGTGCTCATGCTGAAACGCCAACTAGCATAGTTGAGGGAAAATCTTTAGATGAGCATGCTTGTTATGTGCGACGTCGTATATCTGAAAAAGGGAAACTTTTACTGGATCAAATTCATCATTTGCAATGCTATGCTTGGACTTTATGTGAAATATATGATGTTACTTGTTGTTCTAAAAGCCCTAAGAAACACCTTCCCTACCAATGTGAGTTTATTGATAATGGGATCGTATCTTCGTATGCTAAGGGTGTTTATAATTACTATGATGTTCAACAAATTGAAGAATTTGTTTCTTTTAAGGGTGCTTATGAAATTGCTTCTCTGATTGAAAAGTACGATGCTACTCTCTACAAATCTAAAAAAAATCCATACTTGAATATTGTTATGATAATTATGCTTCTAATGCCTATGTTAAACTATATATTGAGAAATTCTCCGCTGTCCAAGAAGAGAATAATATTTTGCAGGACGCTATGGAAGAAGAAATTGGTGAAGCTGTGAGCTCATTGGATGAAAAAGATGATGAGCAGAGCGAAGAACAAAAGGAGGAAGAGCGGATTAGCTACCCGTGCCCACCTTCTAATGAGAGTAACTCTTCAACTCATACATTGTTTAATTTCCCTTTGTGCTTACCGAAGGATGATTACTATGATGATTGTTATGATCCCGTTGATTCTCTTGAAATATCCCTTTTGATGTTGCTTGCTATGCTGTGGCCAAGATGCCAATATGAATGATGCTATGGAGATGAACTTTCTATAGTTCCTTATGTTAAACATAAAATTGTTGCTATTGCACCCACGCATGATAGTCCTATTATCTTTTTGAATTCTCCAAACCACAATATATTGGAGAAGTTTGTGCTTATTAAGGATTATGTTGATGGTTTGCCTTTTACCATTGCACATAATGATTTTGATAGATATAATATGCATGTGCTTGCTGCTCCTACTTGCAATTATTATGAGAGAGGAACTATATCTTCACCTCTCTATGTTTCCAATATGATAGAATTGCAAGAAACTACTTATACTATGCATTGGCCTTTACTTGGTGTGCATGAATTGTTCTTTTATGACATGCCGATGCATAGGAAGAGAGTTAGACTTCGTTATTGCATGATATATGTTACTTTGTGCTCACTACTAAATTACAAATCATTGTTAATAAATATTGGCTTTGATATACCTTGGGATCTGGGTGGATTCATTACTTGAGCACTATATGCCTAGCTTAATGGCTTTAAAGAAAGCGATGCCAGGGAGACAACCCAGAAGTTTTAGAGAGTCATTTATTTCTGTTGTGTGCTTTCATATAGTCTAAAAACAAAAAAAATAAAGAGGGGAACCGAAAAAATTTCAAAAAGGAAAGTGAAAGTGAGAGAGACAAGCATTGTTGAAGTGGGAGAGCTCCTTGAACTTTGTTCATGCTCACGGAAACTTTGTGAATCTTGATTACAGAAACTTTTCATCAAAAATAAGTATCCCATTGTACAATTCCATTGTATTATAAAAATAATGTGCCAAGGTTTGCCTTTAGGATGTTTACAATGCTTATTGGTTAGTACGGGGCAGGACAGAATCTTTGGCTGTAGTGCGTGATTTTACATTTTCAACTGGAAAGTCAAACGGTTCTGATTCTTTTTTTACTGTCTTTCTGTACAAATTTTTTATTTTATTAATTTTGGTATAATGTTTGGGGTAACATAAGTAAGGCGAATGTTCAGATTGCTACAGACTGTTCTGTTTTTGACAGATTCTGTTTTTTGATGCATAATTTGCTTGTTTTGATGAAACTATCAATTTCTATCAGCGGATTAAGCCATGAAAAAGTTATATTACAGTAGACACAATGCAAAAACAAAATATGAATTGGTTTGCAACAGTAATTAGAGTAGTGATTTGCTTTATTATACTAACAGATCTTACCGAAGTTTTACATTGAAGTATTGTGTGGATGAAGTGTTTGATCGAGGAGGTCTCCATATGAGGAAAAGGAAGAGAGGCAAGAGCTCAAGCTTGGGGATGACCAAGGCACCCCAAGTAAATATTCAAGGAGACTCAAGCTTCTAAGCTTGGGGATGCCCCGGAAGGCATCCCCTCTTTCTTCAACAAGTATCGGTATGTTTGCGTATGGGATAAAGGGGACTTGATACGTTAATGCTATGGTTGGGTTTTACCTTAATGATCTTTAGTAGTTGCGGATGCTTGCTAGAGTTCCAATCATAAGTGCATATGATCCAAGAAGATAAAGTATGTTAGCTTATGCCTCTCCCTCAAATAGAATTGCAATAGTGATTACCGGTCTAGTAACGTAGTGAATTGCTTAGGGACAATTTCACAACTCCTACCACCACTTTTCCACACTCGCTATATTTTCTTTATTGTTTCTTTATCTAAACAGCCCCTACTTTTTATTTATGTGTTCTTTATTATCTTGCAAACCTATCCAACAACACCTACAAAGTCCTTCGGTTTCATACTTGTTTTAGGTAAAACGAACGTCAAGCGTGCGTAGAGTTGTATCAGTGGTCGATAGAACTTGAGGGAATATTTGTTCTACCTTTAGCTCCTCGTTGGGTTTGACACTCTTACTTATCGAAAGATGCTACAATTTATCCCCTATACTTGTGGGTTATCAAGACCTTTTTCTGGCGCCGTTGCCGGGGAGTCATAGTGTGGGGTGAATATTCTCGTGTGTGCTTGTTTGCTTTATCACTAAGTAATTTTTATTTTTTGCTCTTAGTTGTTTTCTATCTTTAGTTATGGGTAGGAAACGCAAAATGCCAAAAAAATTAGTTGTACCTACTACACCAATGGTTGAAGAACCACTCAAAATCTATCACACTCCTAAAGCTTTTTACTTGGATCATCTTCAATCCCTTTGTGCTCGTCTTTGAAAGCCAACTAGCATAGTTGAGGGAAAATCTTTAGATGAGCATGCTTGTTATGTGCGACGTCGTATATCTGAAAAAGGGAAACTTTTACTGGATCAAATTCATCGTTTGTAATGCTATGCTTGGACTTTATGTGAAATATATGATGTTACTTGTTGTTCTAAAAGCCCTAAGAAACACCTTCCCTACCAATGTGAGTTTATTGATAATGGGATCGTATCTTCGTATGCTAAGGGTGTTTATAATTACTATGATGTTCAACAAATTGAAGAATTTGTTTCTTTTAAGGGTGCTTATGAAATTGCTTCTCGATTGAAAAGTACGATGCTACTCTCTACAAATCTAAAAAAAATCCATACTTGAATATTGTTATGATAATTATGCTTCTAATGCCTATGTTAAACTATATATTGAGAAATTCTCCGCTGTCCAAGAAGAGAATAATATTTTGCAGGACGCTATGGAAGAAGAAATTGGTGAAGCTGTGAGCTCATTGGATGAAAAAGATGATGAGCAGAGCGAAGAACAAAAGGAGGAAGAGCGGATTAGCTACCCGTGCCCACCTTCTAATGAGAGTAACTCTTCAACTCATACATTGTTTAATTTCCCTTTGTGCTTACCGAAGGATGATTACTATGATGATTGTTATGATCCCGTTGATTCTCTTGAAATATCCCCTTTTGATGTTGCTTGCTATGCCTGTGGCCAAGATGCCAATATGAATGATGCTATGGAGATGAACTTTCTATAGTTCCTTATGTTAAACATAAAATTGTTGCTATTGCACCCACGCATGATAGTCCTATTATCTTTTTGAATTCTCCAAACCACAATATATTGGAGAAGTTTGTGCTTATTAAGGATTATGTTGATGGTTTGCCTTTTACCATTGCACATAATGATTTTGATAGATATAATATGCATGTGCTTGCTGCTCCTACTTGCAATTATTATGAGAGAGGAACTATATCTTCACCTCTCTATGTTTCCAATATGATAGAATTGCAAGAAACTGCTTATACTATGCATTGGCCTTTACTTGGTGTGCATGAATTGTTCTTTTATGACATGCCGATGCATAGGAAGAGAGTTAGACTTCGTTATTGCATGATATATGTTACTTTGTGCTCACTACTAAATTACAAATCATTGTTAATAAATATTGGCTTTGATATACCTTGGGATCTGGGTGGATTCATTACTTGAGCACTATATGCCTAGCTTAATGGCTTTAAAGAAAGCGATGCCAGGGAGACAACCCAGAAGTTTTAGAGAGTCATTTATTTCTGTTGTGTGCTTTCATATAGTCTAAAAACAAAAAAATAAAGAGGGGAACCGAAAAAATTTCAAAAAGGAAAGTGAAAGTGAGAGAGACAAGCATTGTTGAAGTGGGAGAGCTCCTTGAACTTTGTTCATGCTCACGGAAACTTTGTGAATCTTGATTACAGAAACTTTTCATCAAAAATAAGTATCCCATTGTACAATTCCATTTTATTATAAAAATAATGTGCCAAGGTTTGCCTTTAGGATGTTTACAATGCTTATTGGTTAGTACGGGGCAGGACAGAATCTTTGGCTGTAGTGCGTGATTTTACATTTTCAACTGGAAAGTCAAACGGTTCTGATTCTTTTTTTACTGTCTTTCTGTACAAATTTTTTATTTTATTAATTTTGGTATAATGTTTGGGGTAACATAAGTAAGGCGAATGTTCAGATTGCTACAGACTGTTCTGTTTTTGACAGATTCTGTTTTTTGATGCATAATTTGCTTGTTTTGATGAAACTATCAATTTCTATCAGCGGATTAAGCCATGAAAAAGTTATATTACAGTAGACACAATGCAAAAACAAAATATGAATTGGTTTGCAACAGTAATTAGAGTAGTGATTTGCTTTATTATACTAACAGATCTTACCGAGTTTTCTGTTGAAGTATTGTGTGGATGAAGTGTTTGATCGAGGAGGTCTCCATATGAGGAAAAGGAAGAGAGGCAAGAGCTCAAGCTTGGGGATGACCAAGGCACCCCAAGTAAATATTCAAGGAGACTCAAGCTTCTAAGCTTGGGGATGCCCCGGAAGGCATCCCCTCTTTCTTCAACAAGTATCGGTATGTTTGCGTATGGGATAAAGGGGACTTGATACGTTAATGCTATGGTTGGGTTTTACCTTAATGATCTTTAGTAGTTGCGGATGCTTGCTAGAGTTCCAATCATAAGTGCATATGATCCAAGAAGATAAAGTATGTTAGCTTATGCCTCTCCCTCAAATAGAATTGCAATAGTGATTACCGGTCTAGTAACGTAGTGAATTGCTTAGGGACAATTTCACAACTCCTACCACCACTTTTCCACACTCGCTATATTTTCTTTATTGTTTCTTTATCTAAACAGCCCCTACTTTTTATTTATGTGTTCTTTATTATCTTGCAAACCTATCCAACAACACCTACAAAGTCCTTCGGTTTCATACTTGTTTTAGGTAAAACGAGCGTCAAGCGTCGTGAGAGTTGTATCGATGGTCGATAGAACTTGAGGAATATTTGTTCTACCTTTAGCTCCTCGTTGGGTTTGACACTCTTACTTATCGAAAGATGCTACAATTTATCCCCTATACTTGTGGGTTATCAAGACCTTTTTCTGGCGCCGTTGCCGGGGAGTCATAGTGTGGGGTGAATATTCTCGTGTGTGCTTGTTTGCTTTATCACTAAGTAATTTTTATTTTTTGCTCTTAGTTGTTTTCTATCTTTAGTTATGGGTAGGAAACGCAAAATGCCAAAAAAATTAGTTGTACCTACTACACCAATGGTTGAAGAACCACTCAAAATCTATCACACTCCTAAAGCTTTTTACTTGGATCATCTTCAATCCCTTTGTGCTCGTGCTGAAACGCCAACTAGCATAGTTGAGGGAAAATCTTTAGATGAGCATGCTTGTTATGTGCGACGTCGTATATCTGAAAAAGGGAAACTTTTACTGGATCAAATTCATCGTTTGTAATGCTATGCTTGGACTTTATGTGAAATATATGATGTTACTTGTTGTTCTAAAAGCCCTAAGAAACACCTTCCCTACCAATGTGAGTTTATTGATAATGGGATCGTATCTTCGTATGCTAAGGGTGTTTATAATTACTATGATGTTCAACAAATTGAAGAATTTGTTTCTTTTAAGGGTGCTTATGAAATTGCTTCTCTGATTGAAAAGTACGATGCTACTCTCTACAAATCTAAAAAAAATCCATACTTGAATATTGTTATGATAATTATGCTTCTAATGCCTATGTTAAACTATATATTGAGAAATTCTCCGCTGTCCAAGAAGAGAATAATATTTTGCAGGACGCTATGGAAGAAGAAATTGGTGAAACTGTGAGCTCATTGGATGAAAAAGATGATGAGGAGAGCGAAGAACAAAAGGAGGAAGAGCGGATTAGCTACCCGTGCCCACCTTCTAATGAGAGTAACTCTTCAACTCATACATTGTTTAATTTCCCTTTGTGCTTACCGAAGGATGATTACTATGATGATTGTTATGATCCCGTTGATTCTCTTGAAATATCCCCTTTTGATGTTGCTTGCTATGCCTGTGGCCAAGATGCCAATATGAATGATGCTATGGATATGAACTTTCTATAGTTCCTTATGTTAAACATAAAATTGTTGCTATTGCACCCACGCATGATAGTCCTATTATCTTTTTGAATTCTCCAAACCACAATATATTGGAGAAGTTTGTGCTTATTAAGGATTATGTTGATGGTTTGCCTTTTACCATTGCACATAATGATTTTGATAGATATAATATGCATGTGCTTGCTGCTCCTACTTGCAATTATTATGAGAGAGGAACTATATCTTCACCTCTCTATGTTTCCAATATGATAGAATTGCAAGAAACTGCTTATACTATGCATTGGCCTTTACTTGGTGTGCATGAATTGTTCTTTTATGACATGCCGATGCATAGGAAGAGAGTTAGACTTTGTTATTGCATGATATATGTTACTTTGTGCTCACTACTAAATTACAAATCATTGTTAATAAATATTGGCTTTGATATACCTTGGGATCTGGGTGGATTCATTACTTGAGCACTATATGCCTAGCTTAATGGCTTTAAAGAAAGCGATGCCAAGGAGACAACCCGGAAGTTTTAGAGAGTCATTTATTTCTGTTGTGTGCTTTCATATAGTCTAAAAACAAAAAAAATAAAGAGGGGAACCGAAAAAATTTCAAAAAGGAAAGTGAAAGTGAGAGAGACAAGCATTGTTGAAGTGGGAGAGCTCCTTGAACTTTGTTCATGCTCACGGAAACTTTGTGAATCTTGATTACAGAAACTTTTCATCAAAAATAAGTATCCCATTGTACAATTCCATTGTATTATAAAAATAATGTGCCAAGGTTTGCCTTTAGGATGTTTACAATGCTTATTGGTTAGTACAGGCGGGATGAAACTTTGGCTGTAGTCGTGATTTTACATTTTCAACTGGAAAGTCAAACGGTTCTGATTCTTTTTTACTGTCTTTCTGTACAAATTTTTATTTTATTAATTTGGTATAATGTTTGGGGTAACATAAGTAAGGCGAATGTTCAGATTACTACTGACTATTACTGTTTTTGACAGATTCTGTTTTTGATGCATAATTTGCTTGTTTTGATGAAACTATCAATTTCTATCAGCGGATTAAGCCATGAAAAGTTATATTACAGTAGACACAATGCAAAAACAAAATATGAATTGGTTTGCAACAGTAATTAGAGTAGTGATTTGCTTTATTATACTAACAGATCTTACCGAGTTTTCTGTTGAAGTATTGTGTGGATGAAGTGTTTTATCGAGGAGGTCTCCATATGAGGAAAAGGAAGAGAGGCAAGAGCTCAAGCTTGGGGATGACCAAGGCACCCCAAGTAAATATTCAAGGAGACTCAAGCTTCTAAGCTTGGGGATGCCCCGGAAGGCATCCCCTCTTTCTTCAACAAGTATCGGTATGTTTGCGTATGGGATAAAGGGGACTTGATACGTTAATGCTATGGTTGGGTTTTACCTTAATGATCTTTAGTAGTTGCGGATGCTTGCTAGAGTTCCAATCATAAGTGCATATGATCCAAGAAGATAAAGTATGTTAGCTTATGCCTCTCCCTCAAATAGAATTGCAATAGTGATTACCGGTCTAGTAACGTAGTGAATTGCTTAGGGACAATTTCACAACTCCTACCACCACTTTTCCACACTCGCTATATTTTCTTTATTGTTTCTTTATCTAAACAGCCCCTACTTTTTATTTATGTGTTCTTTATTATCTTGCAAACCTATCCAACAACACCTACAAAGTCCTTCGGTTTCATACTTGTTTTAGGTAAAAGCGAGCGTCAAGCGTGCGTGAGAGTTGTATCGATGGTCGATAGAACTTGAGGAATATTTGTTCTACCTTTAGCTCCTCGTTGGGTTTGACACTCTTACTTATCGAAAGATGCTACAATTTATCCCCTATACTTGTGGGTTATCAAGACCTTTTTACGGCGCCGTTCTCGGGAGTCATAGTGTGGGGTGAATATTCTCGTGTGTGCTTGTTTGCTTTATCACTAAGTAATTTTTATTTTTGCTCTTAGTTGTTTTCTATCTTTAGTTATGGGTAGGAAGCATAAAATGCCAAAAAATTAGTTGTACCTACTACACCAATGGTTGAAGAACCACTCAAAATCTATCACACTCCTAAAGCTTTTACTTGGATCATCTTCAATCCCTTTGTGCTCGTGCTGAAACGCCAACTAGCATAGTTGAGGGAAAATCTTTAGATGAGCATGCTTGTTATGTGCGACGTCAGTATATCTGAAAAAGGGAAACTTTTACTGGATCAAATTCATCGTTTGTAATGCTATGCTTGGACTTTATGTGAAATATATGATGTTACTTGTTGTTCTAAAAGCCCTAAGAAACACCTTCCCTACCAATGTGAGTTTATTGATAATGGGATCGTATCTTCGTATGCTAAGGGTGTTTATAATTACTATGATGTTCAACAAATTGAAGAATTTGTTTCTTTTAAGGGTGCTTATGAAATTGCTTCTCTGATTGAAAAGTACGATGCTACTCTCTACAAATCTAAAAAAAATCCATACTTGAATATTGTTATGATAATTATGCTTATAATGCCTATGTTAAACTATATATTGAGAAATTCTCCGCTGTCCAAGAAGAGAATAATATTTTGCAGGACGCTATGGAAGAAGAAATTGGTGAAACTGTGAGCTCATTGGATGAAAAAGATGATGAGGAGAGCGAAGAACAAAAGGAGGAAGAGCGGATTAGCTACCCGTGCCCACCTTCTAATGAGAGTAACTCTTCAACTCATACATTGTTTAATTTCCCTTTGTGCTTACCGAAGGATGATTACTATGATGATTGTTATGATCCCGTTGATTCTCTTGAAATATCCCCTTTTGATGTTGCTTGCTATGCCTGTGGCCAAGATGCCAATATGAATGATGCTATGGATATGAACTTTCTATAGTTCCTTATGTTAAACATAAAATTGTTGCTATTGCACCCACGCATGATAGTCCTATTATCTTTTTGAATTCTCCAAACCACAATATATTGGAGAAGTTTGTGCTTATTAAGGATTATGTTGATGGTTTGCCTTTTACCATTGCACATAATGATTTTGATAGATATAATATGCATGTGCTTGCTGCTCCTACTTGCAATTATTATGAGAGAGGAACTATATCTTCACCTCTCTATGTTTCCAATATGATAGAATTGCAAGAAACTGCTTATACTATGCATTGGCCTTTACTTGGTGTGCATGAATTGTTCTTTTATGACATGCCGATGCATAGGAAGAGAGTTAGACTTCGTTATTGCATGATATATGTTACTTTGTGCTCACTACTAAATTACAAATCATTGTTAATAAATATTGGCTTTGATATACCTTGGGATCTGGGTGGATTCATTACTTGAGCATTATATGCCTAGCTTAATGGTTTAAAGAAAACGATGCCAAGGAGACAACCCGGAAGTTTTAGAGAGTCATTTATTTCTGTTGTGTGCTTTCATATAGTCTAAAAACAAAAAAAATAAAGAGGGGAACCGAAAAAATTTCAAAAAGGAAAGTGAAAGTGAGAGAGACAAGCATTGTTGAAGTGGGAGAGCTCCTTGAACTTTGTTCATGCTCACGGAAACTTTGTGAATCTTGATTACAGAAACTTTTCATCAAAAATAAGTATCCCATTGTACAATTCCATTGTATTATAAAAATAATGTGCCAAGGTTTGCCTTTAGGATGTTTACAATGCTTATTGGTTAGTACGGGGCAGGACAGAAACTTTGGCTGTAGTGCGTGATTTTACATTTTCAACTGGAAAGTCAAACGGTTCTGATTCTTTTTTTACTGTCTTTCTGTACAAATTTCTTATTTTATTAATTTTGGTATAATGTTTGGGGTAACATAAGTAAGGCGAATGTTCAGATTGCTACAGACTGTTCTGTTTTTGACAGATTCTGTTTTTTGATGCATAATTTGCTTGTTTTGATGAAACTATCAATTTCTATCAGCGGATTAAGCCATGAAAAAGTTATATTACAGTAGACACAATGCAAAAACAAAATATGAATTGGTTTGCAACAGTAATTAGAGTATTGATTTGCTTTATTATACTAACAGATCTTACCGAGTTTTCTGTTGAAGTATTGTGTGGATGAAGTGTTTGATCGAGGAGGTCTCCATATGAGGAAAAGGAAGAGAGGCAAGAGCTCAAGCTTGGGGATGACCAAGGCACCCCAAGTAAATATTCAAGGAGACTCAAGCTTCTAAGCTTGGGGATGCCCCGGAAGGCATCCCCTCTTTCTTCAACAAGTATCGGTATGTTTTCTTATTCGTTTTGTTCATGCGATATGTGCAAGTCTTGGAGCATCTTTTGCATTTAGTTTTCACTTTTCTTTTATGCACCATGTTGGTATGAGATAGTCCTTGGTTGATTTATAGAATTCTCATTGCACTTCACTTAAATCTTTTGAGTATGGCTTTATAGAATGCTTCATGTGCTTCACTTATATCATTTGAAGTTTGGATTGCCTGTTTCTCTTCAGATAGAAAACTGTCATTTGTAGAATGCTCGTTTGCTTCACTTATATTTGTTAGAGCGTGGACACATATTTTGTAGAAAGAATTAAACTCTCTTGCTTCACTTATATCTATTTAGAGAGATGACAGGAATTGGTCATTCACATGGTTAGTCATAAAATTCTACATAAACTTGTGGATCACTGAATATGATATTGATTCCTTGCAATAGTTTTGCGATATAGAGATGATAATATGTGGGAGGTACTAGTAGATGGTTGTGTTCAGTAAGGATGTTGGTATTAAGGTTTGTGATTCCCGAAGCATGCACGTATGGTCTACTAACTATGTAACCAAATTGGCGCGCATTGTATTTTGATTGTTTATCTTTGCGTGAAGGTCGGGGGCACGCGATGGTTAACTCCTACCAACCACCCCCCTAGGAGCATGCGCGTAGTACTTTGTTTCAATGGCTAATAAATTTTTGCAATAAGTATTTGAGTTCGTTATGACTAATGGTTAGTCCATGGATTATACGCACTTTTACCTTTCCATCATTGCTAGCCTCTTCGGTACCGTGCATTGCCCTTTCTCAACTTGAGAGTTGGTGCAAACTTTGCCAGTGCATCCAAACCCCGTGATACGATACGATGTATCACACATAAGCCTCCCTATATCTTCCTCAAAACAGCCACCATACCTACCTATCATGGCATTTCCATAGCCATTCCGAAATATATTGCCATGCAACTTTCATCATCATCATATACATGACTTGAGCATTCATTGTCATATTGCTTTGCATGATCGTAAGATAGCTAGCATGATGTTTTCATGGCTTGTCCGTTTTTTGATGTCATTGCTACGCTAGATCATTGCACATCCCGGTACACCGCCGGAAGCATTCATATACAGTCATATCTTTGTTCTAGTATCGAGTTGTAATATTGACTTGTAAGTAAATAAAAGTGTGATGATCATCATTATAGAGCATTACCCCATGAAAAAAAAGAAAAAAAGAGAGGCCAAATAAGCCTAAAAAGGGGGGCCAAAGAAGCCCACCCAAAAAAGAAAAAAAAAGAAAAAAAAAGAAGAAGAAAAGAAAAGGGGCAATGTTACTATCCTTTTTCCACACGTGTGCTTCAAAGTAGCACCATGTTCTTCATATAGAGAGTCTCCTATATTGTCGCTTTCTTATACTAGTGGGAATTTTCATTATAGAACTTGGCTTGTATATTCCAACGATGGGCTTCCTCAAATGCCCTAGGTCTTCATGAGCAAGCAAGTTGGATGCACACCCACTTAGTTTTTAGTTTGAGCTTTCATACACTTATAGCTCTTAGTGCATCCGTTGCATGGCAATCCCTACTCCTCGCATTGACATCAATTGATGGGCATCTCCATAGCCCGTTGATTAGCCGTGTCGATGTGAGACTTTCTTCCTTTTTGTCTTCTCCACATAACCTCCACCATCATATTCTATTCCACCCATAGTGCTATATCCATGGCTCACGCTCATGTATTGCGTGAAGGTTGAAAAAGTTTGAGAATACTAAAGTATGAAACAATTGCTTGGCTGACACCGGGATAGGCATGAGGGGTACCTTGTGTTAAGAAAAGGGAGCATACAAGACTATATGATTTTGTAGGGATAACTTTCTGAAGCATTGATATTTTGAAAGACATGATTGTTTGTTGGGATGCCCTAAGTATTATTGCTTTTATGTAAAATGATAGACTATTGCTTTGAATCACTCGTGTCTTAATATTCATGCCATGATTAGACATATGATCAAGATTATGCTAGGTAGCATTCCACATCAAAAATTATCTTTTTTATCATTTACCTACTCGAGGACGAGCAGGAAATAAGCTTGGGGATGCTGATACGTCTCCGTCGTATCTATAATTTTTTATTGTTCATGCCAATATTATTCAACTTTCATATACTTTTGGCAACTTTTTATATTATTTTTGGGACTAACATATTGTATCCAGTGCCTAGTGCTAGGTCCTGTCTGTTGCATGTTTTATGTTTCGGAGAAACCCCATATCAAACGGAGTCCAAACAGGATAAAAACGGACGGAGAATTATTTTGGAATATTTGTGATTTTTGGGAAGTAAAATCAACGCGAGACGGTTCCTGAGGTGGCCACGAGACAGGGGCCCACGCCCACTCTAGGTGGGCATGCCCCCCACCCTCTTGGGCCCCTCGTAAGGCGGTTGATGCTCTACTTTGGCCGCAAGAAAGCTAACTTTTGGAAAAAGATCTGGGCGAAGGTTTCAATCCAATCGGAGTTACGGATCTCCAGATATAAAAGAAATGGTGCCAGGGCAGAATTCGAGAACGCAGAAACAGAGAAAGACAGAGAGATAGATCCAATCTCGGAGGGGCTCTCGCCCCTCCCAAGCCATGGGAGCCAAGGACCAGAGGGGAAACCCTTCTCCCATCTAGGGAGGAGGTCAAGGAAGAAGACGAAGAAGGGGGGCTCTCTCCCCCTTGCTTCCGGTGGTGTCGGAGCGTTGTCGGGGGCCATCATCATCACCGCGATCTACACCAACACCTCCATCATCTTCACCAACGTCTCCATCACCTTCCCCCATCTATATACAGCTGTCCACTCTCCCGCAACCCGATGTACCCTCTACTTGAACATGGTGCTTTATGCTTCATATTATTATCCAATGATGTGTTGCCATCCTATGATGTCTGGGTAGATTTTCATTGTCCTATCGGTGATTGATGAATTTCTATGATTGGTTTGAGTTGCATGTTTTATTATTGGTGTTGTCCTATGGTGCTCTCCGTGTCGCGCAAGCGTGAGGGATCCCCGCTGTAGGGTTTGCAATATGTTCATGATTTGCTTATGGTGGGTGGTGTGAGTGACAGAAGCACAGACCCGAGTAAGTAGGTTGTTTGCGTATGGGATAAAGGGGACTTGATACGTTAATGCTATGGTTGGGTTTTACCTTAATGATCTTTAGTAGTTGCGGATGCTTGCTAGAGTTCCAATCATAAGTGCATATGATCCAAGAAGATAAAGTATGTTAGCTTATGCCTCTCCCTCAAATAGACTTGCAATAGTGATTACCGGTGTAGTAACGTAGTCAATTGCTTAGGGACAATTTCACAATTCCTACCACCACTTTTCCACACTCGCTATATTTACTTTATTGTTTCTTTATCTAAACAGCCCCTACTTTTTATTTATGTGTTCTTTATTATCTTGCAAACCTATCCAACAACACCTACAAAGTCCTTCTAGTTTCATACTTGTTTTAGGTAAAGCGAATATCAAGCGTGCGTAGAGTTGTATCGGTGGTCGATAGAACTTGAGGGAATATTTGTTCTACCTTTAGCTCCTCGTTGGGTTCGACACTCTTACTTATCGAAAGAGGCTACAATTCATCCCCTATACTTGTGGGTTATCACTATGAAAATGGAAGACGTCGGAAATGCACGATCCTGAGGCTGCAATAAGAACAGGGGTTGCTGTTGCGCCAAGCGGATATCATGAACCACGTCTACGACCTCTATATCCAACTGATAGGGGCAAGCGAGGACCAGAGGGCTGGTTTGTGCATGGACGTCTGGACGCCCTCTCAGATAGTCCTTGACAGTGAGAACGTGGAGCTGGGACTTGCATTTCTCCCAAAGGAGATCGATGATGCGCTCATGAGCATGAGTCGGACATGGCACCGGGCCCGGACGGGTGGCCGGTTGCAATGTTCAAACAGTTTTGGCCACTGCTCCGTGGACCCCTCTTTGAGGTGTGTAATGGCTTTATGCGCAGAACAGTAGACATCGCTAGACACAACTACGGCGTTCTATCGCTTATCCCCAGAGTGGCGGGGGATGACAACATTTGCCAGCATAGACCCATCACGCTAATTGATGACCCACAAGTATATGGGTTCAATTGTAGCCTTTTCGATAAGTAAGAGTGTCGAACCCAATGAGGAGCAGAAGGAAATGACAAGTGATTTTCAGCAAGGTAATGTCTGCAAGTACTGAAATTTTAAGTAACAGAGTAGTTTGATAGCAAGATACTTTGTAACGAGCCAGTAATGGTAGTAGTAACAAAAGTGCAGCAAGGTAGCCAATCCTTTTGAGGCAAAGGACAGGCCAAAACGGTCTCTTATGATAAGCAAAGTGTTCTTGAGGGTACACGGGAATTTCATCTAGTCACTTTCATCATGTTGGTTCGATTCATGTTCGCTACTTTGATAATTTGGTATGTGGGTGGACCGGTGCTTAGGTGTTGTTCTTACTTGAACAAACCTCCTACTTATGATTAACCCCCTCGCAAGCATCCTCAACTACGAGAAAAGTATTAAGAATAAATTCTAACCATAGCATTAAACTTTTGGATCCAATCGGTCCCTTACGGAATATCGCATAAACTAGGGTTTAAGCTTCTATCACTCTCGCAACCCATCATATAATAACTACTCCACAATGCATTCCCTTAGGCCCAAATATGGTGAAGTGCCATGTATTCGACATTCACATGACACCACTTAGGGAATCATAACATACATATCATCAAAATATCAAACACATATCAAGTTCACATGATTACTTGCAACATGATTTCTCCCGTGACCTCAAGAACAAAAGTAAGTAATCACAAATGATAATCATGCTCAAGATCAGAGGGGTATTAAATAGCATAATGGATCTGAACATATAATCTTCCACCAAATAAACCATATAGTAATCAACTACGAGATGTAATCAACACTACTAGTCACACAAACGCACCAATCTATAGTTCCGGTACAAAGATTGAACACAAGAGATGAACTAGGGTTTGAGAGGAGTTGGTGTTGTTGAAGATGTTGATGGAGATAGCCCTCCCCAAGATGGGAGAGTTGGTGGTGATGATGATGATGATGATTTCCCCCTCCGGGAGGGAAGTTCCCCAGTGAATTGCTCTCTGGGAGGCAAAATCTCCTGCCCAAGTTTCGCCTCGAGACGGCGGCGCTACATCCCGAAATTCCTCTCTTTATTTTTTTTCTAGGTCAAAATGACTTATGTACCAGAAGAGGGGCACCAGAGGTGGGCCTGGGTGAGCACAACCCACCAGGGCGCGCCTGGACTCCATGGCACGCCCAGGTGGGTTGTGCCCACCTGGTGGCCCTCTTTGGTACTTATTGATTCCAAAAATTCTTATTTATTCCATAAAAAATCCTCGTAAAGTTTCAGCTCATTTTGAGGTGCAGAATAGGTAGTCTGACGTAGCTTTTTCAGGTCCAGATTTTTAGCTGCCAGAATTGTCCCCTTTTGTGTATACCTTGCATATTATAAGAGAAAAGGCATTAGAATTACTCCAAAAGGCATTCTTATGCAATAAAACAACATAAATAACAGTAGGTAAACATGATGCAAAATGGACGTATCACTAATTAATGTTCCTTTCAAGATCTGTGCCAAAGGGTGCACGGCGCATCTCATCCCGATCGCTCAACGCATGATTAGTCATTCGCAATCGGCTTTCATTCGTGGCTGTCCCATCCTAGAGGGCCCTTTGGCACTACAGGAAATTGTTCACGAGCTCAAACGTATGAATGAACCAGCCATCTTGCTAACATTGGACTTTGAAAAGGCTTACGACCGGCTTAATTGGAATTTCCTACGTCAAGTTCTCCTTAGCCGTGGCTTTTCGGCTGTTTGGGTTCATCGAGTGATGCAGCTGGTCTCGGGGGGCCAGACATCGATCTTGGTCAATGGAGAAGTAGGGCACTTCTTCCGGAACAGGCGCAGACTCCGTCAGGGCGACCCAATGTCCCCGATCCTGTTCAACTTCGTGGTCGACGCGCTGGCGGCTATGCTGCGGAAAGCCACTGAGGCCGGCCACATCAAAGGTGTGGTAAGTCACCGCATCCCAGGGGGATCTCCCACCTTCAGTATGCCGACGACACGCTGCTGCTGTTCCACCCGGACCTCCACAGCGTGGCCATGGTCAAAGCCCTCCTCCTTAGCTTCGAGCTCATGACCGGGCTGAAGATCAACTTCCACAAGTGTGAAGTTCTGTCCATGGGATTGGACCCGGAGGAGGGCAGGCGCATCGCGGATTTGCTCAACTGTAAAGTTGGCAAGTTCTCCTTTATGTATTTAGGCCTTCCTTTAGATACTAAACGCCCAACGATCGATAATCGGGCTCCGCTCTACGCCAAGATTGGGGGCAAGGTGTGCCCTTGGCGTGGCAAATTCCTCTCCTCCGCAGCAAGGCTTGTGCTCGCGAACTCAATCCCATCCTCCCTACATATGTTTGTGATGGGCCTCTTTCTTCTGGCTGAAGGAGTCCACGCCAAAATGGACACACCACAGTCGCGTTTCTTTTGGGAAGGAACGGACCCTAAGCGCAAGTACCACATGGTTAAGTGGGCGACGGTCTGCCGGCAAAAGGCCTTGGGGAGCCTCGGGATCACCAACACCAGAATTCTAAACATTGCACTCATGTGCAAGTGGATTTGGAAGATATCACAAGGGGCGACGGGCATGTGGGTGGATCTCCTCCGTGCAAAGTACTTTCCGAATGGGAATTTTTTTCGAAGGTGTAGCAAGGGGCTCACCTTTCTGGAATGACATCCAAACCATCAAACCGGCCTTTGCCATGGGGGCACAATATGCTATTAGAGATGGCCGATCGGACCGGTTCTGGCTAGACTTTTGGGTTGGCTCCCAACCGCTCTGGTCAGAATACCAAGACCTGTACGCTATCGTTGTAGACCCGGACATGACCGTGGCCTGGGCTTTAGCCTCGTCCCCCTGGCGATCCACTTTCGTCGTGAGCTCAATGACCAAGAGCAGGCGAATTTTGTGGCGTTGCTTGTCCTTATTAGCTCATCCTCGCTGTCTGCAGCACCCGACTCGTTACTTGGGTGCTCACCGCGCCCGGCAAGTTTACGGTCAAATCGCTTTACCACAAGCTATGCCAAGGGTTGGCCCAGCCGGTGGTTAAGGGCCTCTTGAAGGCGCGTCTCCCACTCAAAATCAAAGTGTTTATGTGGCAACTGTTTCGCAACAGATTGCCCACGTCTGAAAATGTGGCAAAACGGCATGGGCGGCTACAGGCACATGTGCGGTCTGCGGTGTAATCGAGGACGCAAACCACGTCTTTTTTTTTATGCCCGCTGGCTAGGTTCGCTTGGAGCGCTGTTCAGACCGTAGCGGGAGTGCAATGGGATCCGCGGTCCACCAGCGATTTAGTGGCCATTCTAGACTCGGTCCAGGGGAGCGGAAAGCGCCTTTTTATGGAGCTGTGTTGGGGCACCTTTCTGGGCTCTCTGGTTGACTAGGAACAAACTAGCTATTGAGGGGATCTTCCTGTCTCACCCGGCTAATGTTATCTATAAATGCAATCTTTTTGTACAGCAGTGGAGTCCGTTGGCGAGATGCAAGGATGCTGAGAGGATGCAACACGCTCAAGACCGTCTTCGCCAGGTGTACGTGATGGCTAGGGAGTTAGTTGCCACTTCTTAAAGGAGTGGCCCTTTTGTTCGATTGCGAGCCCGCGTGCTTAGTATTTGGCCTTCGTGCCATGTAACTCTTGCTCACGGTCTTTTGGCCTTGAACCCTATGACTTCCCTCGTGCGTGGCCTGAGGCCGTTTGTGTGTGTAAGGTTTGGATCTTTGGTACGTTGCCTATGTTGTGGGCTTTATTAATTTATAAAGCCGGACACGTCTAGCATCTTCGTTCTAAAAAAAGAGCAAGAATTGTAAAAAAAATCTACGATCTACTATTTCTTGGATGATAGCTGCATTGGGACCTCCTGCCCCCTCGTTGATGTCATTAACAACTCGGCAGTCAGAGGCCACAATCATATTCTGGATATGAAGATTGTCCGCTAGGGCAAAACCCTCCTACACTTCTTTTTTGAGTGGTTCTTGTTTTTTTTTGGGTGGTTCTTGTTACTTGCACTTTAGCAATCTGTGGCCCAACAGCCTCTTGTGCAAGGACAAGGCCTTCCAAGCAAAACCCATTGCCTCCGGAACTTCAGTCACAGAACGGGATCATGCGTATGGTAGCCCATTTACTGACGCACCGACGGCCCATTCACTATGGCAAGAAATGAAAATTGCCAGTCCCGTCCGGGAGCTCCTATATAGCGCGTGACGCGCTGGCGAACATGCCAGCTCGCATCCGTCCGCTCCCGTGCGCCCCTACTAGGCCGGCCCACGAGCGGGGTTGAACGCCCCAGTTTTTTTAATTCGTTTTTTTACTATTTTTGCTTTTTCGTTATTCTTCAAAATAATTCTTAATTTAGAAAAGTGAATTTTGTAAAAAAGAAATCGTGATTCCAAAATAATGAACTTTTTTTGAATTTTCATGAAATATTATTTATTTTGACGACCAAATTATATGAGCATTTTTCTAGTAGTTATGAACATTTTTTTATATTTGATGAACAAATTTTGAATACGATGAACATTTTTTTAACTTGATGAACAAAATTTGTATTTAAGATATTTTTTTGAAAGATGGATGAAAAAAATTTGAATTCATTGAACAAAATTAGAAATCACCGGACAAATTTCGAAATTGGTGGAGAATTTTTGAAATCGATGACGAACAAATTTTGAATTTGCTGAACAATTTTTGAAATCAATGAACAAATTTTGAATTTGATGAACAGTTTTTGAATTTGATGAACAAATTTTGAATTTTGACGTACATTTTTTCAATCCGATGAACAAAAACGAATTTTACGAACATACAAATTATGTAAGAAAAAAAAAGAAAATGAACAAATTTTTAATTTGATGAACAAATTTTGAAAACGATGAACAAATTTTATATTTGGGAACAAACTTTGAAATTGATGAAAAAATTTGAATTTGGTGAACATTTTTTCAATTCGATGAACAAATTTTGAATTTTGATGAACATTTTTTCAATTCGATGAACAAAAAAGGAAGTTTATGAACATTTTTTGAAATGTTGAGCATTTTTACACATTGCGAACATTTTTTGAACTTGATACAAAAAAATCACGAATTTGGAAAGAAAAGAAAAAATAAAAAAGCGGAAAAGGGAAACAGAAAATAAAAAAGAAAAAAGAGAGATAAAGAAAAAACGAAAAGAAAAATAAATAGGATATGGGCCGGCCTATACGAGCGCTCAGCGCGCCAGGGGGGTTCGCGCCTGGTCCAACAGCCGTAGGTTTCGTTACTCAAAAAAAAGCCGTAGGTTTCGTTCCCCTCCCTCCTCGCTCGATGGCGCCGACGCCGCCGCCGCCCGCCATGTCCATCCCCGCGGATTGCTCTCGCCTGCATGAGGAAGGCCGCGCTTCAATCCCCGACCGGTACAGGCAGCACCATGACCATCCACCCCTCTTCCTCCACTGATACTCTGACCACTCATCCATTTGCGTTTCTACAGGTCTGCCTCTTCCCCCGAAGGCGGCGGCAGGATGGCAATCGAGAGACTCACCGACGACCTCCTCATCGAGATCCTCTCGCGCGTCCCCGCCAAGTCGCTCTGCCGCTTCAAGTGCGTCTCCAACCACTGGCTCAGCCTCGTCGACCACCCAGACCACCGCAAAAAGCTTCCCCAACCTCTGGCCGGCTTCTTGTACAGCAGCACCTCCAGTGGTCGCTTCTTGGACTCACCTGTCCACTCTACAAGTCTCCCATGGAGCCGCTGCCCTCTGATGATCACCTCCTTCGCCTTCCTGCCTAACCACCGGCGCATCGATGTCAGAGCATCTCCAACAGGCGCCGAACGCGCCGCGCGCTAAAAACTGATTTGGCGCGCTAACGCTGGTTTGGCGGCGGCGCGGCGTTTGCTCGGCTGACCCATGGCTGTAAAAGCAGCAGCAAGACACTCAGCGGTATTTGGCGCCGGATAATTAAGCCACAGTAACCCTCCGTTAATGATGCCACGTCACCTCGATTTCTATTACTAATCTCACGTTAGTTCAAAACCAATTCGAATTCAAATTCAAAATCAAGTCGACAATAAAAGTTTTCAAAATTTAAACAAAAATGTTCGGTGGACGCCAAATATTTCAAAGGTAATTATGGTGCAGCAAACCCCTTTTTGTAAAATGCCTAATTACTTTTAGATGATTTTAAACAGAAAAGAAATAATAAAAAGAAAAGGAAAAACAAAAGAAAAACAGAAAACTAAAAACTAAAAAAAAAGGAAAAGGAGCCCCCCCCTCCCACTGGGCCGCACCAGCCCAGCCGGTCACCAGGCCGACTAGGCCGGCCCAGCCGCGCCCCACCCCCACTCCCTTATCCTCACACCCACTCCCGAACCCTAGCCCACGCCCCCGCTCGCCGCGTCTCCTCTCGTTCCTCCCCACTCCCTCGTTGGATCTGGATCGGGAGGCCCGATCCGTCCCGACACATTGCCGGATCGAACCCTACCGCCGCCCCCGAGCTTCCCGCGGACTGCCTCCTCCTCCTCCTCACCGTCGCCTCCTCTCCGACCTCGTCGCCTTCCTCGTCCTCCTCGCCGCGGCCGCCAAGCAAGACTCGACGCCCTCTCCCATCAGCCTGGTGAGGCCACAGGCCTCTCCCCTTCTCTGCCTCTGCCGCTTCATGATCACGCGCTGTTCACAGCAGCCGCTCTCGCCACCGTAACCCGCCCGCGCCGGCGTGCCCCAGCACGCAGCGGCGGCGTGCGATGTCTCGCCCGCCCTCTGGCGCTCACCCGTGGCGCGCCGAAAACGCCGCCGCGCTTTTTGCCGCCGGGCGTGGCCTCACCGCGCTCGTCCCCCCCGGCGACCGCCCGTCTCGCCACGCCTCGCCCTCTCTGCGGGCTCCGTCGCCCTGCTCCCCGCTCCGCCGCGCTGCCATACTGCGACCTTGATCCGCCGTCTGCGTCGTCGCCGCCCGCCGCGCAGCGTCGCCCGGCTTCGCCATCCCGTTAGCACGCTGAGCGTGGACAGGCGCCCATTGCGCCGATTCGGGTAGCGCCCGATCCACTAGGCCCCCAGACCATCGACTAGAGGCCCGCCTGAGCGTTTTTTTAAAAAAGAGTTTTAAAAATAATAATAATAATAATTAAATAAATAAAAATAATTGAATTAATTAATTAATTAAGGAATTAATTAAGTTAATTAATCATGATTAGGTTAACCTAATTAAACTAATTAGTTTAGTTAAACAATAATTAGATTAGTTAAATCTTAATTAGCATAATCGAGTATGACATGCGGGTCCCACTGTCAGTTGACCGGTCGGCGGTCAATGTTGATTCGCGACGTCATCTTGACATCGGCAAACACTATTCGGATAATGTTAATTTAATTAATAATTAATAAATTAGAAAATGATTAAATCCTTTTAAAATCAATATAAAATAAACCGTAGCTCGGATGGAAAAACTTTGTACATGAAAGTTGCTCGAGCAGCGAGGCGATTCGGATCGCAGCCGTTAAATCGCCACACATTTCTAACATATCAAACTCGCAACTTTTCCCCCTCCGGCTCCTCTGCTCGAAAACATGAAACACCGGGAAAACTTTCCCGGATGTTTCCCCCCTTCGCCGGTATCACCTACCACTACGTTAGGTCACCCCTAGCACCGCTTATTGCCGCGTCTTGCTTTATGTTACATTTGATTGCTCTGTTATTTATTGTGTTCCCCCTTCGTTACTTCTTTCCGGTAGACTCTGAGACCGGTGCCGATGTCCGTGTGTTCGACTACACCGAAGATGGCCCCTCCTTCTTGTCAGAGCAACCAGGCAAGCCCCCCCTTTGATCACCAGATATCGCCTATTCTTCTCTATACTGCTTGCATTAGAGTAGTGTAGCATATTCTTTGATTGATCCTATTACGATGCATAGCCCGACATTGTTGCTACATCTGTTGATACCTTACCGCAATCCTAAATGCTTAGTATAGGATGCTAGTTTATCATCATTGGCCCTACATTCTTGTCAGTCTGCCTTGCTATACTATCGGGCCGTGATCACTTGGGAGGTGATCACGGGTATATACTACATACATACATTCTATACAGATGGTGACTAAAGTCGGGTCATTTCGTTGAGTACCCGCAAGTGATTACGATGAAATTTGAAAGGACGGTGGCTCCATCCGGTAGAGGTGGGCTGGGTTCCCGACGGCCCCGATTGTTACTTTGTTGCGGAGGCGGCAGGCAGGTTGAGACCACCTAGGAGGCAGTGGGCTGGCCTGTTCGGCGTTCGCGAATACTTAACACGCTTAACGAGATCTTGGTATTTGATCCGAGTCGGCCATTTGGTCTATCGCACTAACCATCTCGTGGGAGTAGTTATGGGTATCCCGGCGTCGTGGTATCACCGAAGCCTTCTTGGCGTCGGCGACGGGCGGCGCGGCCGGGTTGGACTGCGTTAACGCAAGCGCCTTTGTAATGGAGGTTGCTAGGTGCGCTCACCGGCAGCGCCGCATAGCGTGCGAGGTGTGCTCAAGGCGATGGGCCCTGACCCTGCGGCGCTTAGGTTTAGACCGGCGTGTTTGACCTCTCTGTTGTGCCTAGGTGGGGCTGCGGCGTGTTGATCTTCCGAGGCGGGCATGACCGAGAAAGTGTGTCCGCCAAATGGGATCAAGCGTGTTGGGTTATGTGGTGCACCCTGCAGGAAGATTAATCTATTGAATAGCCGTGTCCCTCGGTAAAAGGACGACCCGGAGTTGTACCTCGACCTTATGACAACTAGAACTGGATACTTAATAAAACACACCCTTCCAAGTTCCACAGACAACCCGGTGATCGCTTTTCCACGGGGCGACGAGGGGAGGATCGCCGGGTAGGATTATGCTATGCGATGCTACTGGAGATGCTACTTGGTGATGCTACTTGGAGATGCTACTTGAAGGACTTCAATCTGCTCTCTTCTACATCTTTGCGAGGCGGAGGCTGCGAGCGTAGTCTTGACGGGATTAGCTATCCCCTCTTATTACGGCATTCTGCGATTCGGTCCAGCGATATGGCCTCCTTACACATATACCCATGCATATGTAGTGTAGCTCCTTGCTTGCGAGTACTTTGGATGAGTACTCACGGTTGCTTTCTCCCCTTTTTCCCCTTTCCTTTCTTTACGGTTGTCGCAACCGGATGTTGGGAACCAGGGCAGACGCCACCGTCGGCGGCGACTACTACTGGAGGTGCCTACTACTACGTGCGGGCGGCGGCGGCGACCGGGAGTAGTTTAGGAGGATCGAGGCGGGAGGCTGCGCCTCTTCGATCTGTATTCGGTTTGTGCTAGCCTTCTTAAGGCAAACTTGTTTGACCTATGTGCGTACTCGAGATATTGTTGCTTCCGTGACTTCGTCTATGATCGAGCACTTGTATTCGAGCCCTCGAGGCCCCTGGCTTGTATTATGATGCTTGTATGACTTATTTATGTTTTAGAGTTGTGTTGTGATATCTTCCGTGAGTCCACGATCTTGATCGTACACGTTTGTGTGCATGATTAGTGTCTGATTAAATCGGGGCGTCACAAGTTGGTATCGAGCCATTGCTGTAGAATCCCTTTCCAACTCCTTGGCGAAGTTGAGTCTAGACATTGCAAAAACTTTTACTAACTTGGCTGTGTGCCTTACGGGCCCACGTCGCCATTGGGTGGTATTAGGATCTTTTACTCCTCGATCTTTACTCGGGACTCGAGCTCTCTTCTATTCGGGTTAAATGATTTTGCTAAAACAAAACTAACTTTAGGTTCTCGCAAGTACTTTCTCCGGAGAGCCCCTTGCTACCGATGACCTTTCTTTGCACGGAAGATTCGAAGATACTCTCGATGTGCTCTCGAGACTATGAGCCATCGCTTTTGCAATTCACTTCCATCGATAAATCCCTCGGATAACTACTTACACCTATCGTTCTTATTGTCATCCCGGTTGCTCTTGTTATTACAAGATGTCCTAAAGTACTCTTGATATTCCGAGAATTATTTATGCTTCGCCTGCGGTTCCTTGCTGCATGAATACCCCTATGGATGATTACTCGCGCTTGCGAGTATCCATTTATACAAAGTTGTTCATGTGTTTCACAAAATACATTCAAATACTACCCGATCTTGAAAATCTGAGCAGCCTATTGCTCTTGGAATTCTTGCTTACTTGCATTATGGTTAATCCCATAAGTCTCGTAATCTTAATGACATCCCTTGTCATTATCATTTTGAGTCTGTTGACTCAATATGTGTCGAATGCACACAATCATCTATCAACCCTTCTAAATTATCTTTCCGGCTCGAGCGTCATTTTGAACATGGGCTGGTTCTCGACCAAACTATTTGTCGTTAATTGTGCCTCTGGTCTATCCAACTTATCCCTCTTTAATCGAGCATTACTTGATCCTTGATTTGGATTCATAATTCCTTTGCATTTATGCTTGAATTAGTCGAGATGATTCTATAACTTTGATGCCTTTGCATTCTTCCCTTTTACGGTTGAGTAGCGATACTCACATCAGATTCGTTGTGGACCGTCAAGTCCTTTGTTGGATTATTATCCGGCGGTGTCCTTCATATTCAAATAACCTTGTGAGCCTTTCCACGGATATATAAAGCCTTTGGTAATTTGTATCCTCTGTTTTCTCAACCATGCTCTGCTTTCGAGCTGGTGATATTTACTCTTGAAGCTTGTGGTATATGTTCCTAAGAAGCCCCGATGGGTTGAACCAGTGCCTTCCCTAATATGTGCAAACCGAAAGATTTCACGGGTCATACTTATTTGGTATTGCACCAGGTAAAACTTTCCACAACTAATGTTATTTTCGAAATACGAGAGGTCAATGTAAGGTTATGCATTGAGGAAGTGGGAGTCGACCTTGAACCTTTGTGTTCATGCCCATGGAAACAATGTAGATCGTATCATTAAAGCTTCTCTTCAAATAAATATTTCATTGGTATAAGTTTATCTTATATCTGGGATCTGGTATTTTGCAATCGTGGTTCCGACCATGTTCTCCCTTAAATACCATTTCTCGTGCAAGTTTAAGCACTTGTCTTCTACAGAGTAATACCCCAGTCCAACCTCTACTTTGATTTGTCGTTGAGTATTACCCCCTGGTATCTCAAGATTGTCACGGAACTGCATAACTTCTTATGAGTTCTCCATCAAGTACTACATTCTCATTGATTCCAATGTTTCACGTGCTTCGAGTTATTAAACACTCAAGGACATCGATAACTGAATCGAGTCTGCATCGCGATTAAACAACTCTTAGTAATCTTCTTTGCTTACGAGTTTGTACTCGATCACGTCATCCCTAGCCTGATCGGCTATATCATTACCTTGCTAAATTTTAAGCTGTGCTACTGGTCCTTTCTTCACGGAGCACAATTTTTGACGATGAGCTAAGCTTACGTTGATTTTCCTCGTCATATCATTTCACCTTGAACAACAAGCTTGATTTCAAGTTTGTGTCGTACCCATGGTTCCAATAACCTTTTGCTTCATAATTCCTTTAACTTGATGTCATCGCCGATGGATTACATCTTCGTGGAGCCTCTCGACAAAATTTGTCGTGATCATCATCAACATCTTGACTCCTTCACGGATATCAATTGAATTCATGATGAGAAATACCATCCTTGCCCTCGATGATTTGTGTTGTCATCGACCACTTTAATGCCTCCCCTCCAACACAAACTTGTTCGTGTTTTGTGTTGTACCTTGAGATCCTTGCTACCCAACTTATGTTATGTTCTACCTTGCAGTATTGCTATCTTCTATGTCAAAAATGTCATGGGAAATTCACCACCCTTAAGAATTCTTGATACCAGTGATACTTATTAACATCACCATTCTTTTCTTGGTCCCCGTGATATTTCCAACGAATCTTGGCGGATAGTGCGTGATGTGTAAATTCTAAACTTGAGCAACCCTCTTGCTTTGAAGTTATTGGTCTCTGATTTCATTCTCGACTATGGCTTATTGAATCACCATTCGACATTGGTCGTGCAACCCAACCATATTTTGGGCGCACCTTTCAGCCAACGTTTAATTGTGTATGTTTTCCTCGAGCATACTTCCTTATATCATTTGATCGACAAATGTTATCTCCTTGTTCATAATTGTGGAAATCCATCCTTTGGGAATCTCGATGAATTGCCGTTGAGTTCACCAGACACCTCCTTGTCCTCTCCTTGGGTTAATGATGAACTCTTGTTAATGGAAATCACTTCATAGTTCATTTCCCGAGAATCTTACATTGTCATCTCGTCAATTGTGTTGCACCTTTTCTTCTCAGGCATACTAAGTCTGAGGTATCATGACACCAATAGGATCTGAATCTTGGTCAGGTATGATGGTTGGTACAACTTTCCATGAGATATGATGTTGGTCCTTTGATGACCCGGTAATATGATGTCATGCCTAGCACCCCCCCCCCCGGCTGGAGGACCTATCATTATAATTTCTTTTGCAAGGATAACCATTCTTCCTGGAGGAAACTGTAAGACTTATTCTGCAAGTTGTTCTTGATGAATCCTTTGTCTATCCAAGTCTGACCTTTGCTTAAAGACCATGGCAATGCTATCTCGAAGCATGTCTGTGGTACTCTGATCATCGATAAGAACATTTGAAGCACCATGCTAAATTTCCTTTATCAATTTTTCAAACACCATTGTTTCAGTGATGTCATAAGGTTCCTCTCCCCTAACCTAAATGGTTTTCTACGTTATATCCTGTTATGGATATCATGCTCTACTTGTCATTGGGAAAGGATATACCCCTGAATTATGTGTTTAAACACACTATTCTTTCCATTGTTCTGATTAAATCTGATAGACACTTTTCCCCTTCCATTGGTTTGTTTAAACCCTTTCTATGGTCTATATGATATAAGCAGTAATAATTCCCTGCTTGTGATAACACAGCGGTGTACAACTCTTTCAGTAAGATCCTATTACTATAATTAATGACATTCCGGTAACCACCGATGGGCGATAACTTTGCCAATTGGTTCGCCTCGTTCAACAAGCAGGAAAATTGCTCTCTTCGTTCCCCGTCCTTGGTACCAAGATTTTTGCCGGCATACCTGACAAACTATTCAGCGACATGCCTCCTGTCGGCGGTGTGCAAGATGTCACCACCCTTCCTACTTTCGACCCACATGGTGGGCCCATAACCCAGGTCCCGGGATCGAAACCCGACTCTCTGTACACCCTCTATTCCCAAGGTTGTTCCTCGTGGCGTGGCCTCATATGTAATTCATGAGCCACCTTGGTCGATATCGGACACAATACTTATTCTCGTTGTTTTGACCCTTTCACGCCCTATAACAAGCATTGAGCGATTGCTGCCGCTCGAAACTTCCGGGATACCTCCTTACTTTGCTCTCGATATTTTCTTAAGTTTCGATTCGAGAGTTACTTTCCGCCACCTTCCTTGATGTTGTCGACACGATAGTCGACCTTGCCGAGGTCCGTTCTCCCGAATGCCCACCTTTATTCTTTCATAAGTACGATGGAGTTCTTGAAGAAAATCGCTGACTTCATCATGATGACTGAAGCGGAAGGCGAAGACATCAATGTAATGGGTCGACCTCTTGAGAAAAGCAACCAAAGACGAGAAGATTCGTTAGGATTTACGTAACGGACCTTTCCCTAGTCCCCTCTTAAATCTGGGGCGAGATTTCTTGTAATCAGTGGAGAATTGTGGCCTTGGATAATTAAGCCACAGTAACCCTCCGCTAATGATGCCACGTCACCTCGATTTCTGTTACTAATCTCACGTTAGTTCAAAACCAATTCGAATTCAAATTCAAAATCAAATCGACAATAAAAGTTTTCAAAATTTAAACAAAAATGTTAAATTGGGCGCCAAATATTTCAAAAGGTAATTATGGTGCAGCAAACCCCTTTTGTAAAATGCCTAATTACTTTTAGATGATTTTAAATAGAAAAGAAATAATAAAAAGAAAAGGAAAAACAAAAGAAAAACAGAAAACAGAAAACTAAAAAAAAAGGAAAAGGAGCCCCCCCTCCCACTGGGCCGCACCAGCCCAGCCGGTCACCAGGCCGACTAGGCCGGCCCAGCCGCCCCCCCCACTCCTTATCCTCACACCCACTCCCCCGAACCCTAGCCCGCTGCCCACTCGCCCCACGTCTCCCTCTCGTTCCCCTCCCCACTCCCTCGTTGGATCTGGATCGGGAGGGCCCGATCCCGTCCCCGACACCGCTGCCCGGATCGAACCCTACCGCCGCCGCCGCCCGGAGCTTCCCCGCCGGACTGCCTCCTCCTCCTCACCGGTCTGCCTCCTCTCCGACCTCGTCGCCCGCTTCCTCGTCCTCCTCCCCGCCGGCCGCCAGCAAGACTCGACGCCCCCTCTCCCCATCAACGCTGGTGAGGCCCTGGGCCTCTCCCCTTCTCTGCCTCTGCCCGCTTCGATCATCGCGCTTCGTTCACGGCGCCTACAGCCGCGCTCACCGTGGCCGCCCGCCCGGCGTGCCCACAGACCACGCGCCCGGCGTGCCGCCGTCTCGCCCGCCTCTGGCGCTTCGCCGTGGCGCGCCCCCAACGCCGCCGCACTTGTTGCCGCGGGGCGTGGCCTCACGCTTCCCACCGGCGACCGCCCGTCTCGCCACGGCCTCGCCCTCCTCTGCGGCTCCGTCGCCCTGCTCCCCACTCCGCCACGCGCCGCCACTGTGGCCTTGATCCCCACCGTCTGCGTCGTCGCCGCCGAAGCGAAGCGTCTTGCCGGCTCGCCATCCCCGTTAGCCACGCTGAGGCGTGGACAGGCGCCCATTGCGCCGATTCGGGTAGCGCCCGACGCCCGCTAGCGCCCGATCCACTAGGCCCCCAGACCATCGACTAGGGGCCCCGCCGAAGCGTTTTTTTTAAAAAGAGTTTTTAAAAATAATAATAAAAATAATTAAATAAATAATAATAATTGAATTAATTAATTAATTAAGGAATTAATTAAGTTAATTAATCATGATTAGGTTAACCTAATTAAACTAATTAGTTTAGTTAAACAATAATTAGATTAGTTAAATCTTAATTAGCATAATCGAGTATGACATGCGGGTCCCACTGTCAGTTGACCGGTCGGCAGTCGATGTTGATTCTTGACGTCATCTTGACATCGGCAAACACTATTCGGATAATGTTAATTTAATTAATAATTAATAAATTAGAAAATGATTAAATCCTTTTAAAATCAATATAAAATAAACCGTAGCTCGGATGGAAAAACTTTGTACATGAAAGTTGCTCGAGCGGCGAGGCGATTCGGATCATGCCCGTTAAATCGCCACACATTTCTAACATATCAAACTCGCAACTTTTCCCCTCGGCTCCTGCGCTCGAAAACATGAAACAGGAAAACTTTCCGGATGTTTCCCTTCGCCGCATGATATCACCTACCACTACGTTAGGTCACCCCTAGCACCGCTTATTGCCGCGTCTTGCTTTATGTTACATTTGATTGCTCTGTTATTTATTGTGTTCCCCCTTCGTTACTTCTTTCCGGTAGACTCTGAGACCGGTGCCGATGTCCGTGTGTTCGACTACACCGAAGATGGCCCCTCCTTCTTGTCAGAGCAACCAGGCAAGCCCCCCCTTTGATCACCAGATATCGCCTATTCTTCTCTATACTGCTTGCATTAGAGTAGTGTAGCATGTTACTGCTTGATTGATCCTATTCTGATGCATAGCCTGACATTGTTGCTACATCTGTTGATACCTTACCTGCAATCCTAAATGCTTAGTATAGGATGCTAGTTTATCATCATTGGCCCTACATTCTTGTTAGTCTGCCTTGCTATACTATCGGGCCGTGATCACTTGGGAGGTGATCACGGGTATATACTACATACATACATTCTATACATATGGTGACTAAAGTCGGGTCAGCTCGTTGAGTACCCGCAAGTGATTCGATGAGGGGCTGAAAGGACGGTGGCTCCATCCGGTAGAGGTGGGCTGGGTTCCCACGGCCCCATTGTTACTTTGTTGCGGAGCGGCAGGCAGGTTGAGACCACCTAGGAGGCAGTGGGCTGGCCCTCGGCGTTCAGCGGATACTTAACACGCTTAACGAGATCTTGGTATTTGATCCGAGTCGGCCATTTGGTCTATCGCACTAACCATCTACGTGGGAGTAGTTATGGGTATCCGGCGTCGTGGTATCGGCGAAGCCTTCTTGGCGTCGGCGGCGGCGCGGCCGGGTTGGGCTGCGTTAACGCAAGCGCCTTTGTAATGGAGGTTGCTAGGTACGCTCACCGGCGCGCCGCATAGCGTGCGAGTGTGCTTTCGAGGCGATGGGCCCGGACCTGCTGGCGCTTAGGTTTAGACCGGCGTGTTTGACCTCTGTTGTGCCTAGGTGGGGCTGCGGCGTGTTGATCTTCGAGGCGGGCATGACCGAGAAAGTGTGTCCGCCAAATGGGATCAGCGTGTTGGGTTATGTGGTGCACCCTGCAGGAAGATTAATCTATTGAATAGCCGTGTCCCTCGGTAAAGGGCGACCGGAGTTGTACCTCGACCTTATGACAACTAGAATGGATACTTAATAAAACACACCCTTCCAAGTTCCACGAACAACCCGGTGATCGCTTTTCCACAGGCGACGAGGGAGGATCGCCGGGTAGGATTATGCTATGCGATGCTCTTGGAGATGCTACTTGGTGATGCTACTTGGAGATGCTACTTGAAGGACTTCAATCTGCTCTCTTCTACATCTTTGCGAGGCGGAGGCTGCGAGCGTAGTCTTGACGAGATTAGCTATCCCCTCTTATTACGGCATTCTGCAGATTCGGTCCATGATATGGCCTCCTTACACATATACCCATGCATATGTAGTGTAGCTCCTTGCTTGCAGTACTTTGGATGAGTACTCACGGTTGCTTTCTCCCCTTTTTCCCCTTTCCTTTCTTTACGGTTGTCGCAACCAGATGTTGGAACCAGGGCAGGCGCCACCGTCGGCGGCGACTACTACTGGAGGTGCCTACTACTACGTGCAGGCGGCGGCGACGACCGGGAGTAGTTTAGGAGGATCGAGCGGGAGGCTGCGCCTCTTCGATCGTATTCCGTTTGTGCTAGCCTTCTTAAGGCAAACTTGTTTGACCTATGTGCGTACTCAGATATTGTTGCTTCCGCTGACTTCGTCTATGATCGAGCACTTGTATTCGAGCCCTCGAGGCCCCGGCTTGTATTATGATGCTTGTATGACTTATTTATGTTTTAGAGTTGTGTTGTGATATCTTCCGTGAGTCCCGATCTTGATCGTACGTTTGTGTGCATGATTAGTGTACGATTAAATCGGGCGTCCACAGCGCTGATAAAAATACAGCGCGCGACAACGGCGTTCGCCAATGCCTTCGGCGGCGCGGTCAGCCGCTCCGCACGGCGCCTTGCCGTCCTCTCCGCCCGAGGGCGTGCTCGTCGGCGGCGTCCTCCGGTGGCGGCGGCGCCACTCCGCCATGGCTCGCTTCGTCCTCGGCGGCGGCGAGGCGGCGCGCCGCCGAGCATGGTCGAGTCGGTGATGAGGCGCGGCGGATGGGCGGCAGCTGCGCGCTTTCGCGCGTGAAGCGTCCGGAAGTTCATCTGCGACGAGGCCTGTCAAGCGCCCACGCCGCGCGTCGTATCGCGCGGGCCGCCTCGTCGCGCTCCGGAATGTCGAGGCCGAGCCGCACGTCGCCGGACCGTATCTCGGCGGAGAACCAGCCGTTAGGCGTAGCGTGGGCGCCGCGATAGCCCGGCACCCGGCGGGCGGCGGCATGGTGGCGCTGTGGTGGCGCTAAAAGCGGCGGCGGCGAGCTTGCGAGGAGGGCGTGGCTGTGTGCGGTGCGGCGTGGCTGTGTCGCGGTGCGCGTGGCGGGCGCGGCAATTTATAAGCGCTTGATGGCGGCGCGCCAAATCTGCCGCGCCAGCGTGCGCTTTCTCCGCAGCAGAAGCGCTTCCAGCAGTAAGTTCCGCCACCGCTGGAGCGCGCGGAATCAGCCGGCGCGCGCTAAAACGCAATTTTACCGCGCGAGCTCGCCTTTTGCCGCGCCTGTTGGAGATGCTCTCGTGGACTGCTGCAACGGCCTCCTTCTCTGCCGCTGGTATGGCGTCTCCGCCCAGGATGATCACTTCCGTTATGTTGTGTGCAGTCCCGCCACCGAGCAGTGGGTCGACTTTCCAAACTCGGGCCGGGTAACGGAGCATGTGGCCGTCTCACGCCTGGGCTTCGATCTGGCCCGGTCGTCGCATTTCCATGTGTTTGAGTTGCTGGAGCAGGAGGAGAACTGGACCACCGAGCTTGTCGGAGTGGCAGTGTATTCATCTGAAACAGGAGGATGGGTATACAAGGAAAAGAGACAGAGTGGACACATCATTCGACGCTCGGAACAAACTGTCTTTCTTAACGGCCATCTGTATTTCCAAGCCTTTGACCGTGACTTTTGTGTGGCTACGGTGGACACCAAGGGTGAGACATGGATGAAATTCGCTCTCCCTCGTCATGGTCGTGGTCTGGTTGATGGTTTTATTCAGTGTTCTCAGGGCCGCTTACATTATGCCAATTTTGATCGCGACGACTACAACAATGTGATTCGACTAGCAGTTTATGTTCTGGAGGACTATGAAAGCAAAGAGTGGAAAGTAAAGCACACTGTTGAAGCTTCGGAATTGTTTGGAGGGATAGATGTTTGCTACGTTCAAGATGACTTTGAATGGGTTGGAATCCATCCGGAATGTAACGTGATATTCTTTACTGTTGGTTGGTATGAAACATTCATGTGCTATAATATGGATCGTCGGCAAGTAGAAGTGATCCGCGAACTTGAAGATGGCAGGCCACCATATCTGCCATACGCGCCGCTGTATGCAGAGCTACAATCGTTGCACATGTGAGATCGAATATCAGGTAGCCGTTTCCTTTGTTGGAAGTGGATCTTCGATAGCAGTCAATTGTTCGTGCTAGTATGGAGCAGTGGGCTTGGTATGTATGCTTGAATTTGAGTCTCGTATTATGTGACTGATGTATCCATGCTTTTAAGTTTCGAGGCAACCTGATTGATTTCCCTGTCAAGTGATTAACTATGCGAAATTTCAGTGAACTTCTGTTTTGTGTATCAGTGGTTCTGGACACTGCCACCTCCATGTGTATGGTTATTAGCCTTGTGTAGTAGTGGTATGTGTGTTAAGCTCTGTTTGTAGGTTGCATTTGCTGTTGGGGAGTATCTTATCGACAGAGCTTCAGTGAATGTTTACTCGTCCTCTAACGATACAATGCGTGAGAATCGAATACATGTCTTCTGATGGTAAAACTATTAATTTGGTTGAATACAGTGTCGCTTCCTTTGATACTAGTAGTTGCTTATGGCATGGCCTAATTAATTAGGAAGTGTTGCTAGCAGAACATCAGCAGGCCGTGTATGTACCATGGTGTGTTGAATCTTTTGTTAGACGGAAGCAAATCTTTTTCTGGACACAAAATTGGGCGGAGACATGCTGTTTGTCTGTGGTGTTCGTTCGGGCATTTAGGTTAACAGGGTATGAAATTGCCAATGCCGTGTCTTGCTTCTGTAAGTTCTACTAGTAGTAGTTACCTGATTCTGATATAACCTTGCACATATGCTCCATTCCATTTTTCACAGCCTATTTGCACCGACACAACAGGTGGCTGCCATGGCACAGGTCTCATCTCCGACCCTCGAAAACCAACTGAAACTGTCCTTGAGCTCCTCTGTCGGTACCGGGATTTGCCGACACCGAACGGTGTTTAGGAAGGAGGCTGTGTCTTTTTTCTTTGCATTGATTACACGGTAAAAGTTCGTGTATTAAAAAAATTCATGATTTTTCAAAAGTTCGTGTATTAAAAAATGTTAATAAAATTGAACAAAATTTCGTCAATTCAAACATTGTTCATGAATGGAAAAATATCCTAAAAATTTAAAAACTTTTCGTGATTTACAACTTTTTTTATTCATTCATAAAATGTTTGCTAATTTAAAAAATGATCATGCATTTCAATTCGTTAAATCAAAACAATGTTCACGAATTTCAAAAATTGTTCCACCAATTTCCAAAAATTATTTGTCGATTCTAGAAATATTCGTCGACTCAAGAAAATTGTTTAATAAAATGTTCACAATTTTTAAAAAATGTTTGCAAATAGTATAAAATGTTCATGAATTCAAAAATGTTCGAAAATTTTTAAAATTGTTCATGAATCTGAAAAAATATTCACAATTTCAAATATGTGCATGAGTTTAAAAATTATTCATGATGTAAAAAATTGTTCATGATTTCACGAAATTGAGAGTAATAGTGTACATCGGAGATGTAGCAAAATGTGGTCATGACTATTGAAGTTTACGATATTTTCTCCATTGCGACGCACGGGCGCTTCTCCTTAATATCACCAAAACAATCATCATGTTTTTGTTTTTGAGACAAAAACAAGAATCACCTTTCTTTTAAGAAACAAATAAGAATCACGTGATTCGCTCGAGCAGAGCCAAGGCCTTCCGGAACTTAAAGAACTCGTACACAGCCCAATCGCCGAGAATATAGTTAGCCCATTATTGACGCACCGACGAACCACTCGCCGGATATGCGAAAGTGCCAGTCCTATCCAGCCATTGTTCTAAGAAAAAAAGGCCCCGTCCTGCCATAGGTTTTCATGCCTCCTCCCTCGACGACGTCGCCGCCGTTTTCTTCTGCCGCCATGTCCGTCCCGACGGATGGCTCTCGCCCATCGGAGGATGGCCGCGCTTCAGTTTGTGCCCGGTCTGCGCAGCGTTATCACCATCGACTTCTCTTCCTTCACTGATCCCCTCACATCTCATGTATCTCTGTTTGTGTAGGCATTCCTCTGCTTTCCCCAGCGGAACGGCGGTGGGCGATACGCTCACCGACGATGTCCTCATAGAGATCCTCTCGCGGGTCCCCGCCAAGTCACTCTACCGCTTCAAGTGCGTCTCCAGCCACTGACTCGCCCTCATTGACCACCCGGACCACCGGAATAAGCTCCCCCAAACCCTGGACGGCTTCTTCTACACCAGCAGCAAAAGCAGCGTCGAACAGCTCTTCTTGGAGTCACCTGTCCACTTCACAAGTGTCCCAGGGGCAGTGAGCAGGATCTGCCGCCGTCTGATCGACACCTCTTTTGCCTTCCTGCCTAACCACCGGTGCATTTATATCTTGGACGGTTGGACTGCTGCAATGGCCTCCTCTACCGCTGGCACGATGTTTCCGGCAAGGTTGGCCAGTTCCATTAGATTGTGTGCAATCCCGCCACGAAGGAGTGAGTCATCGTGCCAGACTCTGGCCAGGCCACTAACAAGTAGGCACTACACGTTTGGGCTTCGACCCGGCTCTTTCCTTGCAGCATTTCCATGTGTTTTAATACATGCTGAACATTTTGTGAAATACAAAATTTTCATCATGTATTAAAAAAATATTCACCATAATAATCTTGAAACTCACCGTGTATTAATAAAATGTCACCATAAATTACAAAAATTACCGCGAATTAAGTAAAATGTTCCTTATCTTAAGAAAATTGAACAACCTATAGTACAAAAATGTTCAATTTGCATTTCAAATATATTCAATGGATATTACCAAAGTTTATTATATTAAGAAAATGTTCACCGTTTGTAAAGAAAAGTCCATCATGCATTGAAAAATGTTCACTACAAGCAGAAAAGGTGCTCAGCGTATATTAAAAATATGTTCATGTGTATTTGAAAGCATAAGAGAATTATTTTTTTTAACACAGTATAGACGCAAGCGCTCATATACACGCGCATACACTCACCTCTATAAATGCAGACACGTACACCCCCCTATGAGCACCTCCGAAAGACTGAGCCGACATATCATCTTGAAATTTGAAGTCACTGTAGGCACCTCGTCATCGACGGGAACATCTCCTCCCACTGAATGCGCATCGCTGGAAATCCTAAAATAAATCCAGAAATAAATGCGAGCACCAGGATTTGAACCCTAGAAACCGGGGCAAAGAACGAGCCCAGCACGCGCGCCAGTTAAGTGCGAAACGAAAAAGAATGCAGGCCACGATGGGCCGGCCCAGCGATTCAGGCACAGTATAAGAAAAGGAACGCCTGTATCCAAACGCGAGGTGTGCTGTCGCGTGGTGGTTAGCGTGTGGCGCCTATGGACTGCATGTCGCAGGACCGATTCCCATAGCTACTGGTTTTCCTTTCTTTTATTTATTTTTTCAAGTGGTGGAAAATTTCAAACCAGTCCAGATTCGGTGGTGGAAATAGCGAAGAAAAAGAAAGCCTCTCATGGAACCTTTTTCCCGCAAAAAAATTGGGCATTTTTGTGATTACATACAAAGTAAGGGGGTTTCTGCACAAAACGTGCCAAATCGGCACCTGGCAGGCAGGTCCCACCGGTCAGATACACCGTCAATACATGTTTATACGTGGTTTAGACCTTCTTGTAACCGCTAACCGCAAACTTGATACTGACATGTAAAAATTAGTAAAACTGGTATCAATCTGCACGTAATGTCTCAATTGTGGTATTTCTGTGCAATTAACTCTTTTGTATGTCAGTACCAAGTCTACGGCTAATAGTTACAAAAAGGTTTAATCCGTATATTGATGATGTATGACCGGCCAGGCCCGCCCATCAGGTGCCGACGTGGCATTTTTTTTGCAGAAAACCCCCTTGCTTTGTATGTAATCACATGAATATCCAATTTTTTTTTCTGGGAAAAAGGTTTCTGAGAGGCTTTTTTTTCGTTCGCAATTTCCACCACTGAATTGGACTGGTTTGGAAATTTCCATCCACTTGAATAAACAAATAAAAGAAGACCAATAGGCCACCGCGGAGCTCGCGTTCTACTACAGGCGTCCTTTCTTTTATACTCCTGCATTTTTTTTCGTTTCGCACTTAACCGGCGCACATGTTGGGCTCGTTCGTTGCTCCGGTTTCTATTCCTTTCATTTCTCTTATGCTTTCATAACGCGCGGTGAACTTTTTGTAATTTATAGTGAACATTTTCTTAATACAAGATGAGTTTCAAGAATATTATCATAACATTATTTTATAATTTATAGTGAATATTAAGTTGAATAGTTTCTTAATACATGGTGAAATTTTTGTATTTCAAAAAATTTTGAGCATGTATTAAAAACTTTATTTTGTAAAATCATTCTTGCATTTCCAGAAACACATCAATTTTTTAATAATAGTTGAACAGTTTTAATGCATTTCTAAAATTTATTATGATTACACAATTATTTTTAATACAGGTTGTCAACTATTTCTTTACAAATGGTTAACGGTTTTTCCATTGCAAAGAACGTTGAAAAAAATTTAAATGCAAATTGGGCATTCTTGTAATATAGGTTGATCAATTTTCTTAAGATAGGATGAACATTTTACTTAATGTGTGGTGATTTTTTTTGTAATCTATGGTGAACATTTTCTTAATACACGATGAGTTTCAAGAATATTATGGTGAATATTTTCTTAATACATGGTGAAATTGTTGTATTTCAAAAAATGTTCAGCATGTATTAGAAACTTATTTTGTAAGATCATTCTTGCATTTCCAGAAACACGTTGATTTTTTTAATAAAAGTTGAACTATTCTAATGCATTTCTAAAATTTATTATGATTACAAAATTATTTTTAAGGGATCTAGTTAATTAATTAATTAGTTTGGGTACGATGAACGTGTGTTTATTAATTATGTTTACTATCTGTTGCATCTATTTGCTAACCCTTTCTTTTTATGTTGCTCAAGTATATTATCTTGCATATTTATTGTTGCTTCCCTTGATGAAGATGCATCTTGAACAGGTACGTAGATCCTTGATGGCGAAGAAGTGCTATGTCGTGTACATAGGGAAAATTCTGGGAGTGTACGACGAGTGGTCCGAGTGTCAGGCCCAAGTGGAGTGGTTCTCAGGCGCGAGCCATAAAGGGTTGGATAGCAGACAAGAAGCAGAAGCGAGTTACTTGAGATACATGCTAGCGCGAGAGACGAATCAAAACAGCCGCCTCATGTACTGCATAATTCCGCTCTCAGTCATAGTGATAGCTCTTCTCTTCTATATCATTGTTTAGATGGATGACGATGTAGTTGCAATATTCGAGACATGTCAAAACTTGTATCGCTATTTCGAGATGATGACGAGAGACATCATTTGTGTTCAATGACGAGTATGATGATGACATGATTTGATGAGACTATTTATATGTGTATGATATGATTACATTTGTATAAAACCTGTAAATATACAAAACAAACATGCAGCAGAGAAAATAATAATAATAACAGTAGCAAGGGGTTCGTGTGTAGCAGCAACGAGCTTTTAGCAGTAGCGCGCTTTATGATGACGCCCTGCAACGCGCTACTGCTACATATGATAACAATAGTGCGGGAGAAAGCACGCTACTGCTAAAAGTTAGCTGTAGGGCCATAGTGCGCACGTCCATGCTACTTATAGGCCTTTTACCCACGCTGCTGATAGGCTTTTCCCTAGTAGTGCGAGCGTGCCTTTGGGGTTCTGCAATATCGATGGGGCATCGTTCGGTATTCTGCTAGGACTTGAAGCACCAAGAAGTTGTGGGACGTGATGACTGCTTGTGTGATCATGCATAATATGATCGTAGAGGATAAGTGCCCGGAACATATCTACGATCAGGTGATCGTAGATACGTTCCGGGCACTTATCCTGTACGATTTCATCATGAAATGCGTGATTGAGAAACTCACATGCAACTGCAAAATGATTTAGTTGAGCATATTTGGGCTCATGTGGGCAATCAACAGATGTATATTTTTTTCACATGTATTCGAGACAAATTAATTTCTATTCGGTTTGTAAAACTATGCTAAATTTATTTGGTTGTGAAACTATGCTTTTTGATTGTGAAACTATGCTATTTTTTGTAGTGAAACTATGCAAAATGTATGCATATTTGTTAAAAACAGTGGTCAGCCGGCCACATCGGCAAATATGAGTCGCAGGCGTTGGGCGCTCTGCCGACCCAAATGATAAACTAGGCGGATGTCGAGCGGGCAGCCGACCCAAACGAATAAAAAAGAACAAAATTATCATATATTTAGGTCTGCACGTTAGAGTTGCTCATAGAAGGTCATTTTTGCACGTGTCCGTGTGTGACAAAGGAAGGCAACAACCTGCTAATACGGACATGAGAAGGCCTTTGGATGCAGCATAGTGATGATGAATTGTCCAGAGAGCTTCATTGTTCGATAGGATTGCGACCGTTGAGTCTGTTACTACCGCCAGAATTAAAAGTGAGGTAGCCCTCTGGATGTTGGCCAGGCAGCGGGGAGCGGTGGCAATTGAGGGAGATTAGGATTACGAGCAGGTCGTTTTAGGCCTATGGTGGATGCTCCCAGTAGCCTGTTGTTTCTCTTCTAACATATGTACAGAACTAGTATTGTGTTCTATAGAAAATATGGAGAACCTGGGTACCAGCGCATCCTATATGTAAAAATAAATTAGTAATTCAAAAAAGTTCAAAAAATTCTAAATCTTTTTTGGTATTAAACATGATCAAGTATTGCAGCCGTATAAAAAGATTAGTCAGAGTACGACTTTCGTTGCATCCTGGGTCGAAGATTCAGCAAAAAACGCTATATACAAGTACTATACACACTATATTGTCGTCATAAACTTGTCTCTTTTGCCGTGAAGTCAATATGAATCATTTTTTGTCCAAACTTCTTATACGAGTACAATACCTGATCATGTTTGATTCCAAAAAAGATTTGGAATTTTTGAACTTTTTTTGGATTACTAAATTTTTTTTCCACATATAAGGTGCGCGGGTACCCGAGAGCGGGGAAATATCTGGTGCACCGGAGCTTGTGGTGCTACCGGTGCACCGAGCTCACATTGTATTTTTAAAATGTTTAAAAAATTCTGGAAAAAAATTAGCACACTCACACAACATCAATGTAAGTTGTCACAAAATTTCAAGTCAAAATTCAAAACCTAACTCAAAAAACAAAAATGACAAATTCAACACTGAATAGTACATAACATAACTTGGGCTTTAGATTTGGCCCATTATCACACCGAAGTCAAATTTGTCATTTTTGTATCTCAAAAAATATTTCAGATTTTTATACGAAATTTTGTGATATCATACATTGATGTTGCGTCAACGTGCTAGATTTTTTTTTCAGATTTTTTGAAACATTTTATGGCATCCGGTGCACCGGTAGCACCACAAGTGCGGGTGCACTAGATACATTCCCACCCGAGAGCACCAAGTTCCCGGCCTGTGTTCTATCCCCTTTCTTAATACAGAAGACGCACAGCTTGTTTTTTTTTACGCACAGCTTGTGTGTTCTTGAAAAAAGCTTCATTGTTTTAGCCCATTGGGCGAACCACTGACGGCCATTGTTTTATTCCCCTTCCTCCTCGCTCGACGGCACCACCCATCTTCCGCCGCCATGTCCATGCCGGCGGATCGCTCTCGTCCACGGGAGTAAGTCCATTGTTGGAAATAATCCAAACCTAGTCTCGTACTAGTATGCTACAGTAGTCAATTAAGACTATAGCTATTAGACGTGTCGTGTCCTGGTAGTACAAGTTGTAATCAGGTCAGATCTTGTTTGTTCCAGGAGTGAGTAGCTCGTCTAGGTTATGTCTAGTCCGAGGTCTGTATATAAAGCACACCTGGGCTGTTGTTTTCTATGTATCAACCATCGCAAACTCATCTGTCTTTGTTTGTGCAGATCTTCCTCTCCTCCCCACGGCGGCATGGCAGCCGAGAGACTCGCCGATGATCTGCTCGTCGAGATCCTCGCGCGCGTCCCCGCAAGATCAGTGTGCCGCTTCAAGTGCGTCTCCAAGGACTGGCTCAGCCTCATCGACCACCCCGATTACCGCAGGAAGCTCCCTCAAACCCTAGCAGGCTTTTTTTACACTAGGAGCGACAACGGGGAGTTGCCTCTGGAAACAGAAGTCCGCTTCGCCGGTGTCTCGGGGAAACGCTGCCCTCCGGTCGACACCTCTTTTGCCTTCCTGCCCAGCCACCGGCGCGTCGATCTACTAGACTGCTGCAATGGCCTCCTCCTCTGTCGCTGGTATGGCGTTTCCGCTCTTGGTGATGAGTTTTGTTACATCGTGTGCAATCCTGCCACGAAGGAGTGGGTTTCGTTGCCCGACCGTAGCCATGAAAACAAGGTGGGCATAGAGCGTTTGGGTTTCGATCCGACCATGTCTTCCCACTTCTATGTGTTTGTGTTGCTAGAGAATGTCAACTTTAACGCCTACCTTGCTGAAGTGGAAGTGTATTCGTCGGAAACCAAGAGATGGGTTTACAAGGAAATTGGATGGAACAAAAGAATTGTGCTTCCTGCTGAGCAGTCTAGCGCTGTCTTCCTCAACGGCTGTTTGCATTTTTACTCCTTCGGCAAAAGGTCACCCTTTTTTATAGGTGTGGTAGACACGGCGGGGGAAGCATCAATGAACTTCCATATCCCTGATAATTTGAATAATGGTTTTATTCAGCACTCACAGGACTGTCTGCATTATGCCAAGTTCAAGAGAGGTGATGGTAATGTGGTTCGACTAGTAGTCTATGTTCTCGAGGACTATGACCGCAAAAAGTGGAAACTGAAGCATAGTGTTAAAACTTCAGACATATTTGGAGGGACACATGTTACAGATTCCGATTCGTTTGCAATTCATCCGGTCGATTCCCGTTGGATTGCGATTCATCCGGAATGTAACTTAATCTTCTTCACTGTGGGGTCAGCTTCCACATTAATGTGCTATGATATGGACCGTCGACAAGTCAAAGTGATCTGCAGTCTTGATGGTTATCTGCCACGCCTGCCATATGTGCCATTGTATGCAGAGTTGCAATCACTGCATACATGACGTCAATACGAAATTCACTTCATGCATGATATCAATATGAAACCACCGCTGTCTTTATAGAAACATCTATGATAGGAGTCATTATTTCATGCTATGGAGAAGTATCTTATATGTCTGCTCGGATTTGGTTCTCGTTTTCTTGACTGATGTATGCACGTTTTTAGCAAAAGTCATGATCAGTAAACTTGTATCTTCTATTTTAAGTCAGGGAAAAGCATAAGCATTTTATTGAGAAAGAACTAGCCAATGATCGCTTGTCTGCTACTGGCACATGTGTGAAACATGTTACCTTTGCTCTGTTATAATCCCTCTATTCCGTTATGTAAGGTGTATTATTTTCGGCACAGTGACCAAGGCACATGATTATAGACAATTAGGACAAAACTACCCTTGTCAAATTCATTGATTAGCGGCAAGTAAATCACTTAGGCTAGGAAAGGAAGAGATATACGCAATCGGGAGAGAGATGGTTTCCTTTTTTCTCTACAAGGAGAGATACATGCAATCAGGTGAGAGATACTTTCCTTTTTCCAGAGGGTCAAGAACGGAATTACGAGGAATTAGCACAAATGCACCTTATATTGCGGAATTTTATCAAAAAACAAATGCACCTAATACAAACACATAGTGAAATTGATGAATATGGTGTCACGTCAGTTGAGGCCAATTACTTCCAGTGAAGTTTTATAATAGATCCGAGCATATATTGTCGAAAGTGTAAATCCTTAATATCATCAAAACAATCATCATCTTGTTTTTATACAAAAATAAGCATCACCTTATTTTATTTTGAGGGGTTAAAAAACAAGCATCACCTGATTCGCTCAAGCAGAGCCAAGGCCTTCCAGAACTTAATGAACATGTACACAGCCCAATCCGCGAGGATATAGTTAGCCCATTATTTACGCGCCGACGACCCATTCATTAAAGTAGGAAATGCGAAAGTGCCAGTCATGTCCGGAAAAACCTATTTGACGCATTTTAGGTCAAACAGTCGACGAATCGCACAGGGAGGCAAGCTAGCGAGCGATTTGGGCTAGCCTAACTAGAAACGTACGTACTGTTTTGAGGTTCCGGTTTTAGGAAGCTTCTAGAGGATTCCCAGCCGGTTTTCCTGGTTTTGGAACCTTCTAGAAGTTCCTGAACTGGTTTTTCTTTTTTCCTTCCTATTTTTCATTTTATTTTTTTCTGCCCTATTTACTTTTTATTTCTTTTTTCGTTTTCATTACTTTTCTTCTTAATTTTCTTTCAGTTTCCCTTTCGCATTTATTTCTTTTTAAAAAAAAATTCTGGACTTAAAAAATGTTTGTATTTCTTAAATTTCGTTCATTTTCCAGATTTTGTTCCTGTTTTCAAATTTACTTGACAAATTGCAGAAAAGATTAGTACTTACAAATTTGTTCACTTCTTCTCAAAAAATGTTAAAAATTTTTAAAAAAATACAATTTAAGATTTTTAGCAATTTCTAAAACTTTCAATAATTCAAAAAATGTTCACAGACTTCAGAAAATGTTCCTGTTTTCAAAGCAGTTTGGAAATCTGAAAAATGTTCATATATCCAAAAAAAATTGTAAATTCAAAAAAATGTTTGGGAAAATAAGTAAAATTTTGGAAAACAGTTCGCGTCATGCAAAAATTGTTCATTTAAAAAATGTTTCTGTTTCAAAATATGTTCACGAAATCAAGAAAACATAATTATGCTTTCATAATTTTCGGAAATTGAAAAAATGTTAGGGAGAATTTCATAAAATACTTCTCTGTATTTTAATATATGTTCTCAAATTCAGAAAATGTTAGTGTTTTTTCTGAAAATGTTTCTACTTTCCGATTTTTTTCACAAATTCAAAAAATGTTCATGTTCTGAAAGTTTCTTTGCTATCTCAAGAAATTTACGCATTTTTTATTTTTGTTTACGGCTTCGGAAAATGTTTCCGCTTTCCAAAATTATTCAAAATTAAAAGGAAACGAAATTTCAAAAAAATTCCAACTTTCCAAATTTGTTTGCAAATTCAAAAAATGTTCATGTTTTTAAATTTCTCTCACATAGAAAAATGTTCGGGAATTTTAGAAAAGGTTCACATTTATTAACTTTTAATCACCAATTCAAAAAAATGGGAATTTCCAGAAATGTTCCTGCTTTCCAAATTTGTTCACATCGTCAAAATGTTCATGTTTTCAAATTTGACGCCGAATTCCAAAAATGTTCGTCGGAGTTCAAAGAATATTCATGTCTTGAAAATATTGTTCGTAATTTGGAAAAATGTTCGTGCCTTTAGCTTTTTGTTCCGTTTTTTGGAAATCGATTTGCATTTTCAAGAAATTCCTCATAATTTTGAAAACAATCTCGTTTTCATTTTGTTCATTTTTCTGGAAACGTGTTTGAGATTGCCAAAAATGTTTTCAGTTTTACATTTTTTGCTATGAAATATGATAACGTTTGCTATGAAATGTGAATTTTTTTTGCAATGAAATATGAAATAGTTTTACTGTTTTGGCTTATGTTTTTATAAGGCGGATTGCCATTTTGTCTCCTAAATCCTAGGAATTCTGGTAGCTGATGCTTACTTGCAGTAGGTCATCCCTAGATCCCTGCCACTGTTGTGTGGTTCTTTAAGTTTGGCGTTGCAATCCCAACATAGGAAGCTGACAGTCGCAGCGCTAGCACCGCGCTCCAGCTACTGCGAAGTCATAGAATCGATCCCTAGTTTTTTTTTTTTTGCTTTTTTTCATACTGCGATCGTGCCACCGAAAATGGGCCTGCCCAGGTTAGTTGCGCCCTGTGCCAAAAGTAGGTATTTTGCCGCGGGAGGTCCTATGCGCCGCATTATGCGTCAAAAATGTTGGGCGTTTGCACAGGAGACAGCGCGAGTCGGCCGGTCCATCGAGCTTTACCGCGAGACAAAAAAAAAGGTAGAAAACAAAGCGACAGTGTGAAGCCAGGATTCAAACACAAGACCACCGGGTTGTCATCGTGACCGCACAGCCACTCGACCACACATATTTTGACGTTTTAAACCCAGTGCATCTAAAGAACTAGTTTTAGCGTAGAACTGGCTGCTCTACTGCAGCGAATTTCAATCAGTTAATGTCGCAAACTGGAATTTGCAGTGATAGTTTTTTTAAGCATACTTCTTTAAAGTGTATACTTTGAAAATGTGCAAACATTTTTTGAATTTCTGAACAATTTGAGGCAAAAGGAACATTTTTTCAATATATATACATATTATGAAAATCTGAACAAATTTTGAAACGTCAAACATTTTTTGAATTTTTCATGAAATTTGAACAAAAAATTATAACTACGAACATTTTTAGAATTTATTAACAAAAAGTGCAAAAATGGAACTTTTCATCAAATTCCGAACAAAAAATTGGAACCACGAACTTTCAAAAATTTCAGACCAGATTTTGAGATCATGAACATTTTCTGAATTTTCAACAAATTTAAACAGAACGTGAACTTCTTGTGGAATTTGTGAAGAAATTTATAAAAATAGGAACATTTCCGGAATTCCTGTATATTTTTTGAATTTGTGAACAATTTATAACAGGAAGATATTTTTGAAATTCCTGCACATTTTTTGAAACATGAACATTTTTAAAATTCTGAACAAATTTTTTTAAGAGGAACATTTTTTGAAAGTCTGAAGAAAATTTGAATTTGTGAACAATTTATAACAGGAAGTTTTTTTTTGAAATTCCTGCACATTATTTGAAACATGAACATTTTTTAAAATTCTGAACAAAATTTGAATTTGTGAAAAAATTATAACAGGATTTAAAAAAAAATTCCTGCACATTTTTTGAAATGTGAACATTTTTGAAATTCTGAAAAAATAAGAGGAACATTTTTTAAATCTGAATAAAATTTGAAATTTTCGAAAAAATAAACAAAAAGGAAGAAAGAAACATAAAAGATAAAAACAAAAACGAAAATAAAAAAAGAAACAGAAAGAAAAAATGAAATGAAAACTAGCAACAAAAAACAACAGGAAAAAAGAAAAACCGATTCAGGGAACCTTCTAGAAGGTTCCAAAAACTGGTGAAAATTGTTGCTAGGCTAACCGCTAATGGGCCGGCCCAGATCGCGTCTTTCCCTGCAGAATCCTGTGCGAACCCTCGACATCTTGACGCAATATGCGGCATATAGGATTTTCCTTTTAACGCAACGAGCGGCACATTGGATGTCTCGTCACGTCCAGCCATTGTTCTACCAAAAAAAAGGCCTCGTCCTGCCATAGGTTTTCATTCGTCCTTGCTCGATGGCGCCGCCGCCGTTTTCTTCCGACGCCAGTCCGTCCCGGCAGATCGCACTCGCCCACCGGAGGATGGGCGCGCTTCAGTTCGTGCCTGGTCTGCGCAGCGCCATCACCATCGACTTCTCTCCCTTCACTGATCCCCTCGCATCTCATCCATCTCTGTTTGTGCAGGTCCTCCTCTGCTTTCCCCAGCGGAACGGCGGCTGACGATACGCTCACCAACGACCTCCTCGTGGAGATCCTCTCGCGGGTCCCCGCCAAGTCGCTATGCCGCTTCAAGTGCGTCTCCAACCACTGGCTCGCCCTCATCGACCACCCGGACCATAGCAAGAAGCTCCCCCAAACCCTGGCCGGCTTCTTCTACACCAGCAGCAAAAGCAGCGTCGAAGAGCTCTTCTTGGAGTCACCTGTCCACTTCACAAGTGTTCCAGGGGCAGTGAGCAGGATCTGTCACCGTCTGATCGACACCTCTTTCGCCTTCCTGCCTAACCACCGGCGCATTGATGTCTTGGACAGTTGGACTGCTGCAATGGCCTCCTCCTCTACTGTTGGCACGATGTTTCCGGCAAGGTTGGCCAGTTCCATTATATTACACGCAATCCCGCCACGAAGGAGTGGGTCGTAATGCCAGACTCTGGCCAGGCCACTAACAGGTGGGCACTACACGTTTGGGCTTCGACCCGGCTCTTTCCTTGCAGCATTTCCATGTGTTTGAATGGGTAAAGGAGCAGAAGTAATATGGTGTCGAGGACCAGTGGGATCAGTGGAACACCGACCTTGCCGGAGTGGCAGTGTATTCTTCTGAAACTGGACGATGGGTTAATAAGGAGAAGAGATGGAACGGGCACACCTTCATCGCTAGTCGTCACTCCTCAGCGACTGTCTTTCTTAATGGATATATCCCCTCTGAGTGTCAAAAAACGTCTTACATTATGGGATGGAGGGAGTATCTTTTTTCATGCCTTCGACCACGAGACATACAATTAATTGTTTGGCTGTTGTCGACACGAAGGGGGAAACATGGATGCGGTTCGGTGTCCCTGGTGGTCTGTTTGATGGTTTTGTTCAGCAGTCACAGGGCTATTTGCATTAAGCCAATTTTCAAAATGATGGCCATAGTGATGTGGTTCGACTGGTAGTCTATGTTCTCGAGGACTATGACAGCCAAGAATGGATATTGAAGCACAACATTAAGAAATGTCATACATCTTTGGAGGAATAAATAGTCTCCTTAATGGCGACTTTATTTGGATTGCGATTCATCCGGAATGCAACTTGGTGTTCTTCACTGTGCGGCGGGACACCACATTGATTTGCTATAATATGGATCGTCGGCAGGTGGTATGTATCAATGTATGCTTGAATCTGATCCTCATTTTCTCTCACTGTTGTATGCATGGTTTTAAGTTTTGAGCTATGGTGGTTCATTATGGAGGCAACCTGGCTGATTTCCCTGTCAAATGATTAGCTATGCAAAATTTCACTGAACTTCCTGTCGTGTGTACCAGTAGTGTTTTGGACACTGCTACCTGCATGGGTTTGGTTAGCTTTGTGTAGCAGTGTTTGAGTGAAGGTACTATGATCATTTCGTAGAAAACATTACCAATGATTGTCATGCATGTTAAGGTTTCGTATGTTAAATTTGCACTTGGGGAGTATAAGCATATCGTATTGACAGAGTTTTCGTGATTGTGTGAGAATCGCATATGTATCTTCTGATGAAAGCAGAACATCAGCGAGCTGTGCCTTCTGATTGGCAAGGTAATGAACACTTGGTGTGGAGTTTGTGATGGATAACAGGAAGAAGAGTGTATCGGTTAATTAGCTGACAGGAGCTATAGGTAGGTTAAAATGCGAACAAAGTTGATGTTCTTGTTCTGGCAGAGCTGCTTGCAGCTGTTGAGATGCATGCATCTCGACCGGATGTGGTTCTGCTAATGCAGACACACGAGCACGATGTGACCTGCGATCCACCATTTCATCGATGGCCATGTCACTATGTCAGCATGCATGAGTGAGTGGTGCCTGCATGCCTTGTTAACCCTCGGCCACAAGATCGGCCGGGTAGGTAGCTAGAGCTGGTTTGCTGACGCGCTCAGTGCGTCTTTCGTTTTGCCCGTACGCAGCAGTGCCGTTCTTACGTGGAAGCATAACACTCCTACCTATAGATGTTAACCTTTTTACGCTCATATGCAGAATCAAACAAGGGCAAACACGGATCAAAAGTCGCCACGCTCATTTTCCGCCTCTGTTTGCCCTTGATTCTGCGACGCTCGGTTCTGGCCATCTCATCTCAGTTTACTGATGGGCGAGTGGCTCACAATATATCACCGGGGCCAGGGCGGAGTCCAACTCCAACACGCCCACCGCAGCGCACGGCACGACGTCGACACGCACCATGGTCGACCGCCCCCACCGTAGTTGGAGTTGGGCAGCCGCCGGATTCCAGATTCCGCCCTGCTCGGATCGAGCGCGACCGCACTGGCCACTGACTGGCTGGCGTATCCTCCCTGCGCCCGCCGCCATGGATTATAAATTTATCTCCTTCCTTTCAATTCCCCATCTTTCTTTACATATTTTTTCTTTCCGAAAGACCTTTATTTCTTTCTCGGCCTCAGCCGTAGTAGCATTCTAGTGTCCGACTGGCCGTCGCACTCCCTCTCCTTTTGCGCATGAATGCATGCGTGCAGGCAGTGCACTTGCCTCAATCCGTTGTGGGCTTGTGGCTGCGGCATGCCGCAAGCGGCCAGCAATACCACGTACCCTTCCTCGATCCAAGGCCAGCTCCAACGCGCCCACCCAAGTAAACCTGGGTTTCATTCGTTTGGGCCAGTAGATGCAACGTCCCTTCTTTGTCTGTGCATTTCTGGGTAGTTCGTCCAACCAGCTGACTCAATTGGTTTGTTTCGGCCACGTTTTTCTACGAAACATACTTTCATCATCAAATGCAGCAATTAGATAGTAAAATAAAAGCAATAAACTGTTGCATGGTATCAGCGCCGAATCTTGAAAAGAAAATGGAGGGAGGCTCAAAGTTAACGGTGTGAAGAAAAAATCATTAACTCTCAATTTAGTTCAAATAAGGATAAAATTTTGATACGAGGTTGGGCTGAATACTAGTGAAAAAAAAAACCATTTTTTTGGAAGGGGGGATCGAGCCTGTTGAAGCAACCCCCCCCCCACCCTAAATTCGCCACTGCATAGTACCATATGTCATGCCGGGATACAACATTGCATCAAATAATCGCATCTCGGAAGTGTTGTGTCCGTGAATACTCGTATGCCGCGGTGGCGATGTTGACATGCACGACGACTAGGCGGGCAGGCCGCCGTAGTGGCGACGACGAGAAGGGCCGGCTTGCGATCCTATTGCACGGCTCTGGCGACGAGGGCCTCACTCTCCACAGCGGAGGTGACAATATCTTTTTTTTTGTCCTTCTCCTTCTTCCTCCAGTTGGCCCGCTTCATCGTCTCGACCCGCTCTCTGCTCCGGGGTAAGCTCCTTCTTCGGCTTCTTCGGGGCCACGGCGCGAGCAGCCACATCGGGGGCGGGGACGGCGGCGTGGCAGGTTCGTCGGCCATGGTTGTACCGAAGGAGGGTGGGAGGGAATCAAAATGATGTGCCAACGACAAGGGGGCCGAAGGAAGGCGTTGCGGGCGTCCGTTGCGCGTACGCGCAGGTCCAAATCCGGACCAAATTTGGGCTGAAAATTTGTCAAAACGAACATAAAAATGGACAAATGTCCATTTCTTTAGGGGTCACCATCACACTTTATTTCAAAACATCAATAACATCTGGTACAAACAAAATATCCGGAGTACGTGGATAACCAAATATATATATAACGTCCCCCGGCTAAAGAAACCGAGGCCCTAGCTAGCAAGATCATTTGATTTGAAGTTTAGATTCTCTTGCTTCATGGACTACTCCCTCCGCCCGGAAATACTTGTCATCAAAATGGATAAAAGTGAATGTATCTAGATGTATTTTAATTCTAGATACATCTCTTTTTATCCATTTTGATGACAAGTATTCTCGGACGGGGACGGAGGGAGTACTTATGAAACTTGAAACTGCAGCATTCTGGACCACCGTTCATTTGCGTCGACACACACACCGGTTGTGGGGCATCCAGGAAGATCGCTCTCTCGAAAACCCGTGATCGGCTTGAGTTCTGCTGCGAGACGTAACCCGCTTCCACGTTCCTTCGCTGATCCCAAGCCTCTAGCTAGCTTTTCTCCAGAAACCAACAGAAAAACAGAGACTGCTCACTTTTCATTTCACGGACGTGGAAGCAGAGGTGAGCTCGCGGCTCGGGCGATTGCGCGAGTGACCGTGCCCTGGCCGAGCGGCGGGGCCACGAAAGCGGGCGCCTGGCGGTCACTCGACGCTACCCCGGCGCCGGCGGGGCCGCGGGTTCCTCCTAGTTGGAGGCTCGCTGGATCCCAGATTCTTTCAGCGCGCCACTAGCCTGCCTGCCGGCGCGACCAATGCCTCATTTTTAACCACGAGATTCTCTGGACAGCAGCTTTTATCCATCTCGGATCCTTTTTTAAGCCAAAAGATTAGGTATGGCTACTGGCCGACTGGCCCGTCGCTTTCCCGATTTGTCCCGTCCGTGCATGCACCATGCAGTCACGCTAGCTGCAGATGCGCCTGCCCTGAATCTGCCTGTGCGAGCAGCCAACCGCCCGATCTGACGGCGTGGTGGAGGCGGTGAATCCAGGAGGATCGCCCGCACTGCTTGGATGGATTTTCATCATGGAACCCGTGGTCCGCTGGAGTTGTGTTGCGAGACGGAAGGTGGTTGCCTGCCACGTTCCGCCCGCCGCTGAGGCTGATTCCAGCCTCCTCTCGCCTCTGCTCTGCTTTTGTCCGGAAGCCAACAAAAAGAGAGCGCCCGCTTTCGTTTCGTTTCGTGGAAGCTGAGCGTGCATGCAGTGGGGTGCAGCGCGGGGTGCCCACAGCCTGGAGCGATCGATCACGCAGAGTGGATGCCACGGGCCAGCGAGAGCCCGAGCGGCGGGGCTACAAAGGCGGGAGCCTCGCGCCACAGCCACACCCCCTGTGGGAGGAAAGGGACGAGCCGCCAAGCCACCCCCAACCCACAGAGGCCAGCCACACACGCAGCAGCGGCGGTCAGGGCGGGCGGCTCATCATGGCTCCCTCCACCTCCTCCTCGCTCCCCTCCGCCGTCGTCCTCATCCTCCTGCTCTCCGCCGTCCCGGCCCACCTCGCCTCCGGTGCGTCCCATTTCACACACGCGGAGCAGGCCAGACGCCGGTTCTCGGGATAAATTTGTTTCTAACTGGCTCTTCTTTAATTCAGAGGGGCTGGAGCAACTGGGAGGAGACGGCCTGCACAGGGAGATTCTCAGGGATGAGACGGTGCTCAGGCTCAAGGAACTCGGCAAGGTCAGATTCCCTCTCTGCCCATCCACTAAGACTATGCCGCCGGCTCTTGGTCTTGGCCGGGTTGGGAATATCCAGAGTCCGTTCCTGATCCGCTTTTCCAGCTCCACATATTCAGAGCTCCTTGATCCACTTTTCTAGCCCCAGATACGAGAATCTTGTTTCATTCATTATTACTGCACTTTGATTGTTCTAAGATCTTCAACCACCACTCGTTATCTCCTCCTAAGCTCCTACTCGCTCCCTTTCAAAATAGATGACCCAACTTTATACTAACTTTAGTACAAGGTTAAGATAAAGTTGAGTCATCTATTTTGGAACGGATGGAGTAGATGCAAAGAGGACCATCTGGGTTTCTTTGGCTACGGTTATATCATCCGTCCCTGGCTGAATTCGGAGATTGTGCAGTACGCAGCAGTGATAAACTGTGCCTATTGCACAAGTCATTTTCTAAGCAAGATGACTTCTCTTCGCACCGGAGACCATCTCTTACAACAAAACTACCAAAACTAGTTCAATTGATAACACTGGTTATGTACTTTTTTAGCAACCAATTGCTAGTTAGGTGTCTGTTGACGCGACCTTTTCTTTTTCACGTTTCGATCTTTTTGTTCGATTGTGCTTCCTAGTTGTTTTGGGGGAGATAACCTGAAGCAATGAAGGTTGCTCAGTTTCCATCTTTTGTAGCCGGATTATAATATCCAGTATATGAGCAATTTCCGGCTTCCAAGATGTGTGCTGTTAGGCACCATAGCAGTTCAGCAAAGCAGGAGGCGCGTAACTCTAACACGGCGTTGATTGCATGATTCAGATATCTGATGGCGAAGGCTTCCTAGAAAGGACATTCCTGAGTCCTGCTTCCTTCAGAGCCACTGATGTCATTATCAGCTGGATGAAAGATGCCGGACTTACGACGTATGTCTGTTTGCACTTACAGTCATTTTCTCGCGCTTTCTACCTGACTGACCTATTTATGCTGCTTTTTAAAGGTGGGTTGATCAAATGGGTAACATTCATGGTCGATTTGAGCCCTCCAATTCGACGGATAAGGCCTTGTTGATTGGATCTCACATGGTGAGAACTATCAAATTTCTTGTTTCATGCTGTGATTATTTTAGTGATCAAACAGCTACCACTGACTAAAGATGTCTTATATTTGAAATTAAAAACAGGATACTGTCATTGATGCTGGCATGTACGACGGAGCTTTGGGTATTATATGCGCAATCTCTGCTCTGAAGGTCTTGAGAGTCACTGGAAAACTTCAAAAGCTCACTAAACCAGTAGAGGTTAGATAATTTTCTAGTGTTTCCAGTTTAATATTGCTGTTTTTTCAACTGAATTTTAATATTGATGTTACTATGCTATCAGCATAGTGTGCTTGTCTCTCACTGCAATCAGTGAGCTGTTTACGCGAGCCATTATCTTATTGCTCACAGGTGCACGATGACTCACATGCGTCTCACAAATACGACACCAATCTGCACTGAACTTGTCCTTGTCTTGTGTATTTAATTTCACTACTTCAGAGTGCTTTAATATTTATTGTTCACTAGTTGCTTCCAGTCAGCATAATACATCAGGATCTTTTTTTTCTTTATTTTACTAAATGACGTAGTAAATTTTTAACTTTTAGCAGTGTCTATTGCCTAATTGTTTCAGATCTAACTTTTGCGGTGCTGATTAGATAAGCAGGTGTGAGGTCTGCTGCTATTTTATTCAGATAACCAGACAAGCTACAAAGATAGATGTAGGCCAGAAGGAATCTAGTTTTATAGTGTTTCTCTAATCGCTTGTCCCTTTCCATGCTAACCTTGAAGATAATATGTACCGTTGTACATGTACATGGCTAATGTCTTGGCTTTCGTTATTCTAGCGGTTTTGTTATTCAGGATTCATAGCCTATTAGATTTCATGTGTTTTGACTCATCATGGCATATGCTATTGCATTGTCTTTAGATCACAGATATGCATCATGAATGTCTGAACATGTCACCATGACGGAGCATGGTGCTCATTTCCTGCCTGGTTTTACCGCAGGTTATCGCATTCAGCGACGAGGAGGGCGTTAGATTTCAGACAACATTTCTGGGAAGCGCCGCTGTAGCTGGTATTCTACCTGAATCAATTTTGCAAGTATCTGACAAGAGGTTGCCCTTTCTGCATAAACCAACCGGAACACTTTTTGAAAACGGTTCGCTGATGCAGTCTATATGTTGCATTCAACTTCTTCAGTGGCACTACCGTTCAAGAGGCTCTTCGGTTGAACTCCTTCGAGGCTAGTGCTGCTGCTCTTGGTCAAGTCAAGTACAGCCCGGAGTCCGTGGGGAGCTATGTTGAGGTATACAGGATTTGCATATCGCTTTCGTGTAGTTGCACACTAAACATTAAGAAGTTCAGTACTTAGAGTCTCTGTTTATCTGTTTATGTATGGCAGGTTCACCTGGAACAAGGGCCTGTCCTGGAAGCCCTCCGATATCCCCTTGGCGTCGTAAAAGGGATCGCGGGGCAGACGCGATTGAAGGTGCATTCTAGTTCTCTGCTATTTTTGTTTCGCTGGAAAGTAAACATCAACACTATCTTAAGACCAAAACATAATCAAATCAAAGCAAACTAAAATATGACCAAGTAGCATAGCAAACTATGTAAAGGCTAGCTTTTGCAAAACAATCAAGACGCTATTTTAATAGAAATTATTTCAAAATCATCAGCCAGCACCGCCTGTTATTAACGAGTAAACAATCATCAGCCGTCCTTTTTTTGAATTGATCAGCAGTCCTCTTGTTTGAGCAAAGAATGTGAGCAGTCAACATGAGGCATTTAACTAATCCCTTGCTAGTTCGCTACGACGGTATGAGCGTGTGCTATGTTTATCGGATTAAGAATCACTCCTTGTGAACCGCTGAGATGACACGAGTATCGCCATCACCAAAGTTGCTATGTTTGATAAGAATTATTCTGCCCTCCTGCTCTCAGTGTGATTTTAGTACGACCAGTGCTCTGTACTGAAAGCTCATAGGATGCCCAGTCTCAGATTCCTACAGCAACCAGTGGCCCAAATCGATCCCTAGCTCTGTGGCTTTTGCTTCCCAAGTTCGAAATGCTTAGAATTTTTTGGCTGTTTGATTAGGTAATAGTAGACGGTTCCCAAGGGCATGCTGGGACGGTTCCAATGAAATTGCGCCGTGATCCGATGGTTGCAGCTGCAGAGCTGGTGGTGACACTGGAGGGCCTGTGCAAAGACCCGAGCAGGTTCCTGACCTACGACGAGGAGTGCGGCTGCTTCACCGAGGAGTCCCTCGCCGGCCTCGTCTGCACCGTCGGCGAGCTGCTCACGTGGCCCAGCGCCAGCAACGTCATCCCAGGCCAGGTAAGCTCATCACCAGGTGCTTGTCATTGCCCATGTCCAGCATCGATCGAGTCGCCTCACCTGCCGACGCCGATCGCCAGGTGAACTTTACGGTGGACATCCGCGCCATGGACGACCTGGTGCGGGAGACGATCGTGGCCAGCTTCTCGCGGATCGTCATGCAGCGGTGCGACCACCGGCTGGTCGACTGCGCTGTCGAGCACAAGGTAGCGTGAACTGCTGCTGAGGCATTTTGACGGCGGTGCGTGGACTGAATCATTTGACGGTGGTGTGTGTTTTTGCGCTTGCAGCACTCGGCGGCGGCCACGCCGTGCGACCCGGAGCTGACGTCCCAGCTGAAGCGCGCGACGCGGTCGGCGGTGTCGGCGATGGCGCCCGGTGCTAACCGCCACGGCCATGCCGTGGGAGCTGGGGAGTCGACGACGGCGACGCCGGTGCTGATGAGCGGCGCGGGGCACGACGCGATGGTGATGGCGCGGCTGACGCGGGTGGGGATGCTGTTCGTGCGGTGCCGCGGCGGCGTGAGCCACTCGCCGGAGGAGCACGTGGCGGAGGACGACGTGTGGGCCGCCGGGCTCGCGCTGCTCCGCTTCGTCGACCAGCACGCGGTCGCCGAGCTGTGAAATGTGAACGTTGATCGGTCGGTTCGTGCCTCCGGATGTGTACATATGGATTGGACTGGGCCGGGCTGCCGTCCCATTGGGCCTCCCAGAAATAAACGGGTCTCTTCGCTGAACGGTCGTCGGTTTGGATGGAGAGCGCACGGTCCTTTGTCGACTGCATCGAAGCACTTTGTAAGCTCGCAAACGTAGAAACGGCTTCAATAGTCTCAGAACTTAGAATATCATCTCAACACAGTCCTCAACCATTTTTTTTAAAGGAAAGGTAAATCATGTTTTACCTTATGCGATCATACCAGCACTAAAGCACCGGATTCCATCAGAACTCCGAAGTTAAGCGAGGGCCGGTGGTCTCCTTCTAGCTCACCGCTGCCTAGCTCCACCTAGCTCACCGTTGTAGCTCACTCCGAGCCCGGCGGCCACCGCATCCCGCCGGCGCTCGCTCCCAGCCCGGCGGTCACCTCCCGCCGCTGCTCTCCCTGCGCCCGGCGGCCACGCTGACGCTCGCTCCAAGCCCGGCGGACACCCACAAACCATAGGCCACTGCCTGCTGGCGATCTTCTGACTCATAGGCAGACTTGCACTACGTGAAACTAACAGGTTGAGCTCCTTGACTCTTTCTGCTTTGTCTGATTTCACCAAGTCCATGCTAGCTTTGTTCCATCTGCCCTGCGGCATATAATTGCATTAGGTCCTCTGTGCATCCGCTCCCAACGTGTTCTTTTGCATCCTCTTCTTCGCTTCCCTCTCCACATAAAGTCTTTGAGCTGTCCTACTTGGCCTGCCAAGCAAGCATCTCCTTAGGAGGTGCTGCTTCGCCGTCCTCTTGCCTTCTCTTGGTAGCATGCTTGCATTTCGGCAATCCAAGATCGCGCGCGCCTAGAGGTTTCTAGTGACGTGTGTCCGCTGGGCGCTGGGTAAGCCATGCGGCCACCCGATGTCGTAGGTGTTCGTTTCGAGGACCGAATGCTAGAACGATATGGTTCTGCTACGGTTGCGCCAGTGTCCGGATCCCGCCAGGCCTCCTTTCTCGACGGCCACCTCCTCACTCCGGGCGTTTTCTGCTCGCCGGAGTTCTTCGCCAGCCTGCTGCACCACTGGTTCGGGGGCTCTCCGGCCGGTTTCCGCGTCCGCCCGCTGACCGTTGGCAATTTCAAATTCGAAGTTGCCCATGCTGGGGTTGCATGGGAGATTGTGCGACGTGGTGCATGGCACTGGGGCGCTCTGGCGGTTCGTTTCTCCATGCGTCCACGGCCCATTCCCTACCGCTCGCGTTCGCAGCATAGCGCTGCCTCACACGCTGCACGCTCAGGCCTCCCGTCTATACTAGGGCCGCACCCTAGCGCGAATGCGTTCCCACCCCACCCTCGCCGAGTGTGCGTGATCGATGCGCTCCGGATTTCCTGCGATCTGCCGTGAGCGAGTCCGCCGGGTTGCATGCCCCATGCAACCGTAATCATGGCCCGCATGCCTTAAATCCTACTTCCACGCTGGCGACCGAGCTCCTCGACCAATCGGATCACCTAGCAAGGGGGCACGCCGAAGCTGACCGTTCATCTGGACGACTAGACGCTGACAATTGTTGCGGTTACCAACCTAATGGCACTGTGGTGCATCGCAATAATTCCTATCTACGGGCTCTTCTGTCTAACCTCGTCCCTGGGCAGCGCACCTACACTACGCCTAGCTCCACTCCTAATGCTGCAATGCATTTCACAAAGCCAAAAGATCTGCATCTAAGATGCTTTAGATGCCTTTCATACGATCACCGTAGGATAGACTGCCGTGATCCCATTGTGTGTTGGTCTTGCCGTCGGGTGGGCCACACTTCCTCCCAATGCCATGCTCTACGCCGGGGTAAGCTACGTGCCCTCCCACCTTCTCGAGCCGTCGTCTCGGCTACTTATAGCGGCCCGCACCACGGCTCACCCCACTGCTATCCTCAAGCATTAGAGCCCTCCTTCCTAGCGCCCCAGTCCCCTTGCCTCTCTGAGCTCTCTTCCTGCCTCGCAATGGAGCCTGTTGTGCGCGGCCGCCCCACCTCCCTCGACGTTCACTACCTGCTCCTGCCCGACCAAAATGCCCTAGTGTGCCTAGTCAACATCACTCCACCCTTGCCCGGATACCTCCCATGGCTCAAACGCCTTTTCCGTGAGAGCCTACACATCACTGATGTGTGCTACGCTGGCTGCACCATGGGCACCGTCTATGTCGTCTTCCTTAGGGAGGCGGAGCAGGCGGCTGCCATGTCTGTCAGTATCGAGACTGGCACACGCCGTGTAGACATCCTCCCCCACAATGCCGGAGACAACGCCTTCACCTTCTCCTTCCGCCACATAGTTAGTCTTTCCCCTGAGAAAATTCCTCTTGAGCTATGGGATCGCAAAGGGGTCTCGACCAGCGTAGCTGGCTTTGCGAGTCTCCTTGGTGTTAACCACCTCTGCCTCCACGGGAATGATTTCTCATGTTTCTAGTGTTGGTCAAGGTTGAAGCCCTACAGCACATCCCGCACCACCTAGCTTTCCATCGCATGGACGGGTCCGGCATCTATGCCGATGTCCTTCTCAATGAGATATGGGACGTGGCGCGCATGCTGGGCTCCCCTTCCTCGCCGCCTCTCCCACCTAGCTCTTTCCCACCACCGGAGGATGACTATACACTGCCCCGCAGCTACCGTCGTGGCCATGCCAACCCACGAGCCACGCGTGCTACGAACGAGAGCATGTCTGACCGCGCTTTTCGCACCAATACCCACACTTCGCCACCTTTGGCGACTCCATTGCCATGCTCAAGGTTTCTGCCAAACCCACACTCCGCAAGCACAACACCTTTGCTATCCCCACCATACAGGAGGTTGCTCACGAGGACAAGGACCGCCTCTACCTCAAGACCGTTCTGCTTGCTGCAGAAGTAAGGTAGCCTCATGCCTTAGCAGCCTTCGATGCGGATACCCTAACTTATACCTTCTCTGTCCGGCTGAGCAACTGCCGCACGACGTCAGGGGTAGTCATGGTTGGGCAGTCCACTACTGATCACGGGCACTTCCCTCGTTTCAATCTCAACATTGAGTGCACTGAGCACCACAGTTGCCGCTCCATCCTCTTCAAGCTGTGGCCTAAAACCCTCTCAGGCGAATTCTGCTGTCGCACGCTGCCCTTGCTACCTGCTATCGAGTGTAAGCACCCACCAAAATCCTTCGTCCTGAACTCCCTGGTGCCGGATGTTGGGCTACTTCTTTCCCTTGCTCCTGAACAATCCTTCCCCAAGCTCAACCTGCCGTTGGCTCAGATTAGGGTCCAGGCCCACCAGGTCCTCATTTCCCGGCCCATCTACACGCGGCCCATCACGCCGATTCCAGGGCCCTTTGTTGGGCTACTACCCACCGCTTTCCTATCCCCTGTTGCCTGCACTGATATGGAGCATGGGGCTTGCGCCATCCTGCCTCCGCAAGTGGCATCTAGGTTCTGCCACTGCCGCACGCCGCCACCCGAGCCCGTCGCCGCGGACAAGCGCTCCTCCCCAGCCACCATACAGTTCCTCGACCCACCTGCCTCCAAGCGCAAGGCCTCCTCCAGCCCCTCTGACAACGGGGCTGCCCGTCGCCGCCCCCCCAAATCAAAGGAGGCACAAGATTCAGTGAGCGGCGGATCTCATCGAGCTGCCGCTCCAAGGCACCCCAAGGCCGCTAACCAGACACAAGCCCAGGCTGCTTGCGCGATGCTACGATCTGAACGCGGATATGGTCCTCTCTGACGCATCCCACTCGAACGACGAGGGTGGAGCTTCTGCTTCCTCTGAGTCCAGCAAGTCCGCTCATGTTTAGGCACCTATACAACGTCGTTCGATTGAAGGATTACCATGTCAGCATGCTAGATCAATCTACCGCTTTCTGTAGCATCTCTGTTTTCACTCCGCACCATCATGTTTGGCCTTCTGAGGCCCTGTATCTGCATTGTACTGCATGTTTCCCTTTATGTCAGATTTTTCTTTTCTTCTTAGTTCATGTAAGCTCTAACGAGCACCCCAACTTCTATATCAATGCAATGAGATGCTTTCCGTTCGAATATGCGCATTACTAGTTGGAATGTTAGAGGACTTGGTGATTCTGACAGATGCTCCCTAGTCAAGGACGCTCTCTTGGCTAGTAGATCGAGTGTGTTTTGCTTGCAGGAGTCCAAGCTGCAGGCAGTGGACAGGAGGAAGGCCACTACCTTCCTCCCTCGCAACTTGAAGAACTTTGCTTATATTGTTGGGGAACGTAGTAATTTCAAAAACTTTCCTACGCACACGCAAGATCATGGTGATGCATAGCAACGAGAGGGGAGAGTGTTGTCTACGTACCCTCGTGAGACCAAGCGAAGCGATCTGGCGTAGAGGAAGTAGTCGACGTTCTCCTCGCGATCCGACCGATCCGGCGCCGTTACTCGGCGCCCGAGTTCTTGACACACGTACAGCTCGATGGCGTCCCTCGTACTCCGATCCAGCCGAGTGTCGAGGAGAGTTCCGTCAACCGACGGCGTGGTGGCGATCTTGATGTTTCACCGGCGCGAGGCTTCGCCTAAGCTTTGCGACAGTATAACCGAGGTGGAATATGGTGGAGGGGGCACGCACACGGCTAAGGAACGATCCGTAGATCAATACTTGTGTGTCTATGTGGGTGCCCCCTGCCCCGTATATAAAGGAACAAGGGGGAGGGCTGGCGGCCAAGCCCTTTGGCGCCAAGGGGAGTCCTACTCCCTCGGGAGTAGGATTCCTCCCCAATCCTAGTTGGACTAGGACTTGTCAAGGGAAAGAGGGGGGAAGAGGGAGAGGGGCGGCACCCTCCTAGTCCTAATAGGACTAGGGAAGAGGGGGCTGTGCGGCCAGCCCTAGGGCAGCCCCTTTCTCCTTTTTCCTAAGGCCCACTATGGCCCATTAAGTTCCGGGGGTTCCGTAACCTCCGGTACTTGAAAAATACCCGATTTCACTCGGAACCATTCCGAACTCCAAATATAGGCTTCAATATATCAATCTTTATGTCTCAACCATTTCGAGACTCCTCGTCATGTCCGTGATCACATCCGGGACTCGAACTTCTTGGTACATCAAAATACATAAACTCATAATATAAATGTCATCGAAACCTTAAGCGTGCGGACCCTACGGTTCGAGAACAATGTAGACATGACCGAGACATGTCTCCGGTCAATAACCAACAGCGGGACCTGGATGCCCATATTGGTTCCTACATATTCTACGAAGATCTTTATCGGTCGACCGCATAACAACATCGTTGTTCCCTTTGTCATCGGTATGTTACTTGCCGAGATTCGATCGTCGGTATCCAATACCTAGTTCAATCTCGTTACCGCAAGTCTCTTTACTCGTTCGTAATACATCATCTCACAGCTAACTTATTGGTTGTAATGCTTGCAAGGCTTCTTGATGATGTGATTACCGAGAGGGCCAGAGATACCTCTCCGACAATCGGAGTGACAAAACCTAATCTCGAAATCGCCAACCCAACATCGCCTTTGGAGACACTGTAGTACTCCTTTATAATCACCCGATTCGTTGTGGCGTTTGGTAGCACCAAAGTGTTCCTCCGGTAAATGGGAGTTGCATAATCTCATAGTTACAGGAACATGTATATGTCATGGATAGAAGCGGTAGCAACATACTAAGCGATCGTGTGCTAAGCTAATGGAATGGGTCATGTCAATCAGATCATTCAACTAATGATGTGACCTTGTTAATCAAATAACAACTCCTTGTTCATGGTTAGGAAACATAACCATCTTTGATTAACAAGCTAGTCAAGTAGAGGCATACTAGTGACACTCTGTTTGTCTATATATTCACACATGTATTATGTTTCGGTTAATACAATTCTAGCATGAATGATAAACATTTATCATGAAATAAGGAAATAAATAATAACTTTATTATTGCCTCTAGGGCATATTTCCTTGATCTCCCACTTGCACTAGAGTCAATAATCTAGATCACATCACCATGTGATTAACATCGATAGTTCACATCATCATGTGATTAACACCCATAGTTCACATCGCCATGTGACCAACACCCAAAGGGTTTACTAGATTCAGTAATCTAGTTCACATCGCTATGTGATTAACACCCAAAGAGTACTAAGGTGTGATCATGTTTTGCTTGTGAGAGAGTCTTAGTCAACGGGTCTTTCACATTCAGATCCGTTATGTATTTTGCAATTTTCTATGTCTACAATGCTCTGTACGAAGCTACTCTAGCTAATTGCTCCCACTTTCAATATGTATCTAGATCGAGACTTAGAGTCATCCGGATCAGCGTCAAAACTTGCATCGGCGTAACCCTTTACGACGAACCTTTTTCACTTCCATAATCGAGAAACATATCCTTATTCCACTAAGGATAATTTTGACCGCTGTCTAGTGATCTACTCCTAGATCACTATTGTACTCCTTGCCAAACTCGGTCAGGGTATACAATAGATTTGGTACACTGACATGGCATACTTTATAGAACCTATGGCCAAGGCATAGGGAATGACTTTCATTTTCTTTCTATCTTCTGCCGTGGTCGGGTTTTGAGTCTTACTCAATTTCACACCTTGTAATACATGCAAGAACTCTTTCTTTGACTGTTCCATTTTGAACTACTTCAAAATCTTGTCAAGGTATGTACTCATTGAAAAAAAACTTATCAAGCATCTTGATCTATCTCTATAGATCTTGATGCTCAATATGTAAGCAGCTTCACCGAGGTCTTTCTTTGAAAAACTTCTTTCAAACACTCCTTTGTGCTTTACAGAATAATTCTACATTATTTCTGATCCACATTATGTCATACATATGCTTATCAGAAATGCTGTAGTGCTCCCACTCACTTTCTTGTAAATCTGAGGCTTCTCCAAAAGTGCAGTACAAACCCAAATGCTTTGATCACACTATCAAAGCGCTTATTCCAACTCGAGATGCTTGCACCAGTCCATAGATGGATCATTGGAGCTTGCACACTTTGTTAGCTCCTTTGGATCGATAAAACCTTCTAGTTGCATCATATACAACTCTTCTTCCAGAAATCCATTCAGGAATGCAGTCTTTACATCCATTTGCCAAATTTCATAATCATAAAATGCGGCAATTGCTAACATGATTCGGACGGACTTAAGCATCGCTACGGGTGAGAAGGTCTCATCGTAGTCAATCCCTTGAACTTGTCGAAAACCCTTTGCAACAAGTCGAGCTTTGTAGACGATAATATTACCGTCGTCGTCGGTCTTCTTCTTGAAGATCCACTTGTTTTCTATTGCTTGCCGACCCTCGGGCAAGTCAACCAAAGTCCATACTTTGTTTTCATACATGGATCCCATCTCAGATTTCATGGCCTCAAGCCATTTTGCGGAATCTGGGCTCACCATCGCTTCTTCATAGTTCGTAAGTTCATCATGGTCTAGTAACATGACTTCCAGAACAGGATTACCGTACTACTCTGGTGCGGATCTCACTCTGGTTTACCTACGAGGTTCGGTAGTAACTTGATCTGAAGTTACATGATCATCATCATTAGCTTCCTCACTAATTGGTGTAGTAGTCACAAGAACAGATTTCTGTGATGAACTACTTTTCAATAAGGGAGAAAGTACAATTACCTTATCAAGTTTTCTACTTTCCTCCCACTCACTTCTTTCAAGAGAAACTCCTTCTCTAGAAAGGATCCATCTTAAACAACGAATATCTTGCCTTAGGATCTGTGATAGAAGGTGTACCCAACAATTTCCTTTGGGTATTCTATGAAGACGCACTTCTCCGATTTGGGTTTGAGCTTATCAGGATGAAACTTTTCACATAAGCATCGCAACTCCAAACTTTAAGAAAGCGACAACTTGGGTTTCTTGCTAAACCACAGTTCATATAGTGTCGTCTCAAGCGGATTTAGATGGTGCCCAATTTAACGTGAATGCAGCTGTCTCTAATGCATGATCCCAAAAGCGATATTGGTAAATCGGTAAGAAACATCATAGATTGTACTATATCCAATAAAGTACGGTTATGACGTTCGGACACACCATTATGATGTGGTGTTCGGTGGCATGAATTTGTGAAACTATTCCATATTGTTTTAATTGAAGACCAAACTCGTAACTCAAATATTTGTCTCCACGATCGGATCGTAGAAACCTTATTTTCTTGTCACGATGATTTTCCACTTCACTCTGAAATTCTTTGAACCTTTCAACTATTTCAGACTTATGTTTCATCAAGTAGATATACCCATATGTGCTCAAATCATCTTGTGAAGGTCGAAAATAACGATACTTGTCACGAGCCTTAATATTCATTGGACGACATACATCGGTATGTATGATTTCCAATAAATCTGTTGCTTGCTTCATTGTTCCGGAGAAGCGGAGTTTTAGTCATCTTGCCCAAAAGGCACGGTTCGCAAGCATCAAGTGATTCATAATCAAGTGATTCCAAAATCCCATCAGCATGGAGTTTCTTCATGCGCTTTACACCAATATGACCTAAGCGGCGATTGCCACAAATAAGTTGCACTATCATTATTAACTTTGCATCTTTTGGTTTCAATATTATGAATATGTGTATCACTACGATCGAGATCCAATGAACCATTTTCATTGGGTGTGTAACCATATAAGGTTTTATTCATGTAAGCAGAACAACAGTTTATTCTCTTACTTAAATGAATAATCGTATTGCAATAAACACGATCAAATCATATTCATGCTCAGCGCAAACACCAAATAACATTTATTTAGGTTCAACACTAATCCCGAAAGTATAGGGAGTGTGCGATGATGATCATATCAATCTTGAAACTACTTTCAACACACATCGTCACTACCCTTAACTAGTTTACATTTATACGCAACTCCGTTTGAGTTACTACTCTTAATGGCGAACCAGTACCAAATACCGAGGGGTTGCTATAAACACTAGTAAAGCACACATCAAACACTGTATATCAAATATACCCTTTTCACTTTGCCATCCTTCTTATCCACCAAATATTTAGGGCAGTTCCGCTTCGGTGACCATTTCCTTTGCGATTGTAAGCACTTTCGGTTTAGAGCTTTGGTTCAGCTTTGGGCTTCTTCGTGGGAGTGACAACTTGCTTGTCAATCTACTTGAAGTTCCCCTTTCTTTCCCTTTGCCCTTTTTCTTGAAACTAGTGATCTTGTCAACCATCAACACTTGATGTTCTTTCTTGATTTCTACCTTCATCGATTTCATCATCATGAAAAAACTCGGGAATCATTTTCATCATCCCTTGCATATTATAGTTCATCATGAAGTTCTACTAACTTGGTGATGGTGACTAGAGAATTCTGTCAATCACTATCTTATCTGGAAGATTAACTCCCACTTGATTCAAGCGATTGTAGTATCCAGACAATCTGAGCACATGCTCACTAGTTGAGCGATTCTCCTCCATCTTTTAGCTATAGAACTTGTTGGAGACTTCATATCTCTCAACTCGGGTATTTGCTTGAAATATTAACTTCAATTCCTGGAACATCTCATATGGTCCATGATGTTTAAAACATCTTTGAAGTCCCGATTCTAAGCCATAAAGCATGGTGCACAAAACTATCAAGTAGTCATCATCTTGAGCTAGCCAAGCGTTCATAACGTCGCATACGCTCTGCAATAGGTCATCACCTAGCGGTGCATTAAGGACATAATTCTTACGTGCAGCAATGAGGATAAACCTCGGATCACGGATCCAATCCGCATCATTGCTACTAACATTTTTCAACACAGTTTTCTCTAGGAACATATCAAAATAAACATATGAAAGCAACAACGCAAGCTATTGATCTTACATAATTTGCAAAATACTACCAGGACTAAGTTCATGATAAATTTAAGTTCAATTAATCATATTACTTAAGAACTCCCACTTAGACAGACATCTCTCTAGTCATCTAAGTGATCACGTGATCCAAATCAACTAAACCATAACCGATCATCACGTGAAATGGAGTAGTTTTCAATGGTGAACATCTTATGTTGATCATATCTACTATATGATTCACGCTCGACCTTTCGGTCTCCGTGTTCCGAGGCCATATCTGCATATGCTAGGCTCGTCAAGTATAACCCGAGTATTCTGCGTGTGCAAAACTGGCTTGCACCCGTTGTAGATGGACGAGAGCTTATCACACCCGATCATCACGTGGTGTGCAGGCACGACGAACTTTGGCAGCGGTGCATACTCGGGAGAACACTTCTTGATAATTTAGTGAGAGATCATCTTATAATGCTACCGTCAATCAAAGCAAGATAAGATGCATAAAGGATAAACATCACATGCAAATCAATATAAGTGATATGATATGGTCATCATCATCTTGTGCTTCATGATCTCCATCTTGCAGCACCACCATGATCACCATCGTCACCGGCGCGACACCTTGATCTCCATCGTAGCATCGTTGTCGTCTCGCCAAACTTATGCTTCTCGACTATCGCTACCGCTTAGTGATAAAGTAAAGCATTACTGAAGCGATTGCATTGCATACAATAAGCGACAACCATATGGCTCCTGCCGATTGCCGATAACCGGTTACAAAACATGATCATCTCATACAATAAAATATAGCATCACGTCTTGACCATATCACATCACAACATGCCCTGCAAAAACAAGTTAGGCGTCCTCTACTTTGTTGTTGCAAATTTTACGTGGCTGCTACGGGCTTAAGCAAGAACCAATCTCACCCACGCATCAAAACCACAGCGATACTTCGTCAAATAGACTCCGTTTAACCTTCTCAAGGACGGGCGTAGCCACACTCAGTTCAACTAAAGTGAGAGAGCAGACACCCACCGGTCACCTTTAAGCAGCGAGTGCTCGTGGCGGTGAAACCAGTCTCGCGTAAGCGTCTGGCGTAATGTCGGTCGGGCGCTTCATCTCACAATACCGCTGAACCAAAGTATGACATCTTTGGTAGGTAGTATGACTTGTATCGCCCACAACTCACTTGTGTTCTACTCGTGCAAAACATCAAACCATAAAAACCTAGGCTCGGATGCCCTTTGTTGGGGAGCGTAGTAATTTCAAAATTTTCCCACGCACACGCAAGATCATGGTGATGCATAGCAACGAGAGGGAGAGTGTTGTCTACGTACCCTCGTAGAACCAAGCGAAGCGATCTGGCGTAGAGGAAGTAGTCGACGTTCTCCTCGCGATCCGACCGATCCGGCGCCGTTACTCCGGCGCCCCGAGTTCTTGACACACGTACAGCTCGATGGCGTCCCTCGTACTCGATCCAGCCGAGTGTCGAGGAGAGTTCCGTCGACGACGGCGTGGTGGCGATCTTGATGTTTCACGGCGCAGAGGCTTCGCCTAAGCTTTGCGACGGTATAACCGAGGTGGAATATGGTGGAGGGGGCACCGACACGGCTAAGGAACGATCCGTAGATCAACTTGTGTACTTGTGTGTCTAGGGGTGCCCCCTGCCTTGTATATAAAGGAACAAGGGGAGGGCTGGCCGGCCAAGCCCTTGGCGCCAAGGGGAGTCCTACTCCTCAGGGAGTAGGATTCCCCCAATCCTAGTTGGACTAGGACTTGTCAAGGGGAAGAGGGGAAGAGGAGGAAGGGGGGGGCTGCTCTCCTAGTCCTAATAGGACTAGGGAAGAGGGCTGCGCGGCCTTCCTAGGGCCCCTTTCTCCTTTTTCCTAAGGCCCACTATGGCCCATTAAGTTCCCGGGGTTCCGTAACCTCCGGTACTCGAAAAATACCGATTTCACTCGGAACCATTCCGAACTCAAATATAGGCTTCCAATATATCAATCTTTATGTCTCGACCATTTGAGACTCCTCGTCATGTCCGTGATCACATCCGGGACTCCGAACTTCTTCGGTACATCAAAATACATAAACTCATAATATAAATGTCATCGAAACCTTAAGCGTGCGGACCCTACGGTTCGAGAACAATGTAGACATGACCGAGACATGTCTCCGGTCAATAACCAACAGCGGGACCTGGATGCCCATATTGGTTCCTACATATTCTACGAAGATCTTTATCGGTCAGACCGCATAACAACATACGTTGTTCCCTTTGTCATCGGTATGTTACTTGCCCGAGATTCGATCGTCGGTATCCAATACCTAGTTCAATCTCGTTACCGGCAAGTCTCTTTACTCGTTCCGTAATACATCATCTCACAACTAACTCATTGGTTGTAATGCTTGCAAGGCTTGATGATGTGTATTACCGAGAGGGCCCAGAGATACCTCTCCGACAATCGGAGTGACAAAACCTAATCTCGAAATCGCCAACCCAACATCGCCTTTGGAGACACCTGTAGTACTCCTTTATAATCACCCGATTCACGTTGTGACGTTTGGTAGCACCAAAGTGTTCCTCCGCAAGCGGAGTTGCATAATCTCATAGTTACAGGAACATGTATAAGTCATGGATAGAAGCGGTAGCAACATACTAAACGATCGTGTGCTAAGCTAATGGAATGGGTCATGTCAATCAGATCATTCAACTAATGATGTGACCTTGTTAATCAAATAACAACTCCTTGTTCATGGTTAGGAAACATAACCATCTTTGATTAACAAGCTAGTCAAGTAGAGGCATACTAGTGACACTCTGTTTGTCTATATATTCACACATGTATTATGTTTCCGGTTAATACAATTCTAGCATGAATGATAAACATTTATCATGAAATAAGGAAATAAATAATAACTTTATTATTGCCTCTAGGGCATATTTCCTTCATATATGCCTACATCAGGATCCTTGGGGGGTTATCATGGCATGGAACGATGACCTACAGGGTGTTGAAATGGCTAAAAACAGGTTTTGTGTTACTATGAAGTTCCAGTCAAGCAGTAATATCGACAGTTTTGTACTCTCTGCTGTATATGCCCCATGTGAAGATGGTGCAAGGACATAGTTTTTTGAAGCCATGAACCGAAATGGCTGTTTTCATGAGTGGATGTGAGTTCTTGATTTTATCTTGCAAGTTTGAACATAAAGTCACCTATTATGTGTTATGCACTCATGGACACCTTCAACTCCTGGATCCGAGAGCATGCGCTGGATGATTTCGAGATCACTAATCACACGTTCACTTGGTCTTCAAAAAGTGCTAACACTTGTAAAGTTCTCTAGTTCTTGTAAGGCCTTAAATGGAACTTAGTTTCCATTAGGACCCGCGACCACGGGAGGGTAGGACATAAGATCACATTCTCATTGGGGTTCATATCCCTAAGCACATATGACTATTTTCAGGTTTGAGAACCATACATTACATTGATGAACTGAAGCACGAGACACTACTAGGGAAAACCTTATACACGTAAATTTAGCAACAGCGGGTCAAAAAGGCGCTAGTGCTAGGTAGCGATAGCGATTGAGAAAAAACAGCGCTCTGAGATACAACCTTAGCGAAGAGCGTGTAGTGGCAAAAGCGCTACTACTAATATTCCCATTGCTAGAATGATATATAGCGAAGCGGGCTTGGAAGAAAGCGCTACCGCTACGGCATAAGTAGTAGTAGCGTTTCCTAAGAAGAGGCTACTACTAATAGAAATAAAATAAGATGAAAAACAAATAGAAAAGTAAATGAAAATGAAATAAATAGAAATAGGAAAAGGAAAAATAAAATGTAAAGCAAAATAAATGAAAAAGCAAAAATCGGAGGAAGGCATAGCGATGGCGTGTGTTAAAAGAGGCGCTATAGCTAACGTAGCTACAGTAGCGTGTCCTAGACCCCGCTATAGAAGCAGTAAAAGGAAATTAAAAATGGAAGAAAATTACATAGCTATAGCAGCAGCGCGTTTTGTAAAAACCGCTATAGCTATCTTAGCTATAGCGCGTTTTACCAAACGCGCTACTCCTAAGTTTGACTTAACCAAAAAACCGTTTCCCCCCGGCCACCACTTCTCCCCCAAATCCCTCAACGCACCCCGCGTGCCGCCGTCTCCCCGATTCGCCGTCGCCCCACTTCGCCGTCGTCGCCTACCGACGTCGACGCCACCAGAGTCATGCGCCATCGACGCCACCGGCCGCCCCAGCGCGCCCCAGCGCTGGCCTCGTCAGCGCCACGGGGCGTCGTCGACGCCACCGGATCCGCCATCCTCGCCATCGGATCCTTCCTCACCACAACTGCCTCCCTCGCCGTCACCGGAGACGCCCCTGCCTCCCTCGCCACCACTGCCTCCCTCGCCACCACCGGAGCCATCCTCTGTAAGCCCCCCCCCTCCTCTCTCTCTCATGCATAGGTTAGCTAGTTTAATTAGGTTAATTATCTAGGTTAGGGCAAAAATTTAGTTAGGGCTGTGACAGAGAAGTAGTTAGGTTAACTAGTTTAATTAGGTTAATTATCTAGGTTACTACAAAAATTTAGTTAGGGCTTTGATAGAGAACTAGTCAGGTTAACTAGTTTAATTAGGTTAATTATCTCGGTTAATTAGTGCAAAAAATTATTTTGGGCTTTGACAGAGAACTAGCTGCGTTAACTAGTTTAATTAGGGTTAATTATCTAGGTAAACTAGATTAACTAACTAGGTTAAATAGGTAGGTTAGTTAGGTTCGTTGGATTAACAAGCTAGGTTAAGTAGGTTGGCTAGGTTAGAGGAAAATTTTATTTTAGAGCATTAGGTCGGAAGGGTTAGAGAAATGGAGTTCTTTGCAATTTAATTTTGCAATTTAATGTGTGTTTGTATGAGAGAGAGGAATAGCTAGATCAACATAATTTGGGCGAGAAGTATTTAGTGAGGTCATTTTGCAAAGGTTTTGATTTTTGAAAACACCACTATTTTTCAAGGAAAAGAATTTAGGCAAATTTTATTTTAAAGTTGATTTCCTCATTGATTATATCTTTTCATTAAGTGGTCATGTTATATCTTTTCATTGAAGTTGTTCGATTGTGCCCAAGTGGCTTTGTTGTTTCGAGGGAATGATGTTGAGTGGCATATGTTTTTTGGAATGTTGATTCATTCTTAAGCAAATTTCAGGTTCTCGATTTGTCCACTTTTTAGCAAAGGTCATGCCAACATTTTCCGTGAATTTTGACATGACTTGTGCTACAAACTAGGACATATCGAGTGCCCGGATTTGTCGCACTGGAAGGAGTCAACATTCCTGCAAAACAATAGTCCTTTTTATGTCATTATTCATTTTATTAGGTCTAGAATTAATTGACTAGATTTAATCATAGGAAACATGGCTAGCAACAATGAAGGACGGGGTTACGGTGATTGCGGACGGCGTCTACCGGGCGGCGGCGAATTTTTAGCCTTACCGACGATCAACCGATGTTGTTCTTTGGGCCCACCGGTGGCATCGAAGATTGAAACCGACACGCAAACCGGTCTTGAGGCGAGACCGGCGTTGAGATTCAGACCGCATCATCGAGATGGCGAGGCCGAGACCGGTGCTGCCTCGGGGAGCGGAGCCGGTGTAGAACCGAAAGCAAAGAGGCAACGGGTTCCTAAAAAACTCAGGCCTACTAGACTGGTGGTCACGGAGGTGGACGACGGCAATTTTGAGCCAAAGGCACCCGAGGAAGCGCGCGCATGCTACGGCAATCAAATAGGCTACATCGTATGGACAACCGCCACCATCAATGATGAGAAACTATAGAAGATAGAAAATATGAGGAGCTCCCTCCTAAATAAGTTTCACTAGATATTCTTGTTCCTGGGCCGGAATGAGAAGGATTATGAAGATCGAGACGAGGACCCGACAATGAAGAAGATAAACAAACACGCCATGACCAAGTTTAGCGACGCGCCGCCAAGAAAAATCGAGTGAAAGCAAAGATCAATGACAAGAAGGAACCCTACTCCGAGATTGTAAAGGATAATCCGACAATCACAGAAGAGCAGTTTGAAATATTCAAGGAGGCTTGCGAGGCCGAAGCTGCCAAAAAAAAGTCTAAGTACATGAAGGGGATTCAAGAGATGAACATTGGGAGCCACCACCTCGGAAGCCGTGGTTACGGCGGAAAGAGGTCCAAATGGGCCAAGGTGGACGCGGAAGCCGCGAGTCTGGGCATCCCAGACCCCTTGGCTGATTTCACCGTCCCGCAGGAGCGTGACGTCCTGAGGGCCCGACACTGTTGGGACCCAGTGAAGAAGGTTTACAAGACAACACCGGTCATTACGGAGTTCATGAGACTGCTGGTAATTTTATTTCGATCAATTTGACTACACACGTTAGTCATATTTGTAAATGATCCTTGTGCCTTTTGCGAGAGAGCAGCACCGGATTGCGGCGAAAGCGACTCATTGTCGAGGCATTGGCGAGGCCAAGTGGGACACTCCATTCAACCGGGCGTTGAACATATTGAAACAACAACCGGTGGATACTTGACCGTCGTATGGAAGCGTGCATGGTGTCGGAGACGGCGCCACGTGGAAGAAGTACTACCGTGAGACCACGGAGGAGAGAAAGTAAAGACGGAGGTTAACTGAAGAAAACATCGACAAGAAGGTTGAGATTGAGGTTGAGAAGAAATCATCTCAGACAGTCGCAACAGCGGTAGCTGCCGCAGAATAGGTGGTTGCAGATTTGTCTACTTCCTTGGTGACGGGCATTTTCACTTGGACAAGGCAAAATCCAGAAAAAAAATGCAGAGGACTTTCCCCTTGCTGACTTCTTGGGAGCACATGCTCCTGCACCTGCTCCCGCACCGGCTCCGTACCTGCTCTGCACGGCTCCCCCTGCTCACGGGGCGTGCGTGCTCGGTGGTGCCTCCTCTTTGGCTGAGCTCGGCGCCCTCACGGTATCTGTCTGCTGGCCCCTTCAATATAAATGTATAATCTCCCAATTTCATTGCCTTTCGGATGTCTCACGTCGCAGACTTTTCTTTGCAGGCCGACGAAACCCCGTGCACCATATTGTACACCATCGGCGAATAGAAGGTGGACGTGGGGAAGGCGACAATAATGGAGCCGAAGGAACCATTGTTCCACGGTCGGCTGATCCCCCCGAACGTCTTCAAGGTTTCCGTGGCCAGTGTCAAACCGGGCCACGAGAATTTGCCTCCTCTAATACTAGTGGGGATGACGAGAGACCCATGGCGGCTTGGTGATTTGCAATGGGTGGGTCTGTTGTGGCCAAAAAGTGCGCTTCGTGCGAGGCGGCGGGAGCACACCCACGAGCACGCATCCTCGGCAAGGTATGAACATCAACACCCCACCTACCAAATTAGCGTCGGGTGTCGGGTTGGGTGATAGCGGACGGGGTAAGGAGGATGCTCCATTAGTCGCTGATGACATCGCCATGGATGAGGATGGGGATGATGATGGCGCTGAACAGTATGTCTATACTGGCGCCTCCTCAGGGTTTGAGCGTCATGAGTCGGTGCTGAATTACCGTCTCAACGTATTATGGATGACCTTCGGTAGTAAAGAAGTCTAGGAAGAGCGAGGAAAGGCAAAAAGCTGATTCTATGATCCGGCCGCCTCGGCAGCCTCGGCCAGGACCGTATAGATATCCCGATGCGGATAAATGGCATATCCCCGGTCAACCAATCCTACCTGCAACAGCGCTACAGGCCAGATTCGGCGATCTAAGGAGACTTCATGCCGATGTGCTGCGGGTAGAGAAAGGCCTCATCGCCTCGAAAGATCCAGGATACCCACTCTACGTGGTTAATGTTCCGCGGCAAATGTCGTACATCGACCCCACGGATAAGTTCTTCCTCCGATTCGATTACATATTCGACATGTTTCACGTGAAGAAGCTTGATTTTACGTTTGTCCGCCTTTATGCCTTGCACATGAACTACATCATTGGGGTTGAGCAAATCGTCATATATCGTGTCGTTGACCCGTACTACATGCACGAGGGCTTCTTGGGAGTCTATGCAGAGCAGCGTGAATATGCGAGGGATTACATCGTCAGTTTCATGCTCGCCAATAAGGACAAGGTGGCGATTCTCGTGCCTTATCATCCGTGTAAGTCATCCGCGCTGCTATCCTTCCTTCGATTTCAATAATTCATTTGCACGATGGAGGCTAATTAATTTGAGGTGTACTTATTTTTGTGCGGCGGGCGCGCCGTCCTCATCATCCTCTACCCCGATTCTCCCACACTCTTTACTTGGACTCGTCGAAGAACATTCACAAAAGGATTACACCCACATCAAATATGTTCTCGGCGATGCTATGTTTTACTACCAAGCAAGGGGTGGAGAGGTTAGGGACAAGAAGAAGAAGGCGGCGGGGCCGCCTTCATCCATAAGACCGACTTCTGCTGCATCCAGCAACCGAATGATTCTCTTAATGATGGATTCTATGTCCTACACCACATCTTTGGAGTACTGACGGGATCACGGAACCTTCACATGTCACCTAGATCTGGCGATGCCCATTTTACGCAATGGGCAAAGGACATAGGAGATATCGAGGATCATCGACTTGAGCTGAGTTCTATAACATCCGGTAGCGAACTTGCCCAAATCATCATGAATGAGGTCGTCGGAAAAACAGGGATGTTCTACGGAGAAGGACAAATGTCGCGGGAAGACGTCCGAACATGGATAGCCTCTCAGCGTCTCAACATGAAGCCTTTCACTAAGCTTGAGGACTATCTCCCTAACATGGATGGATGGCACGACATGGTGGAGTGATTGTCGATATATGACAATGTGTCCGTTTAGTCCATACTTTCTGTATGACAAAACTTTGAGTTATGCACGGTGAAACTTTATTTGTGATGTAATTAAACCGTCCTCCTCCTCGACTAGCGAAAATCACTCTAGTTAGGGCATTTTGGATACGATGAACTTTGTTATTTATGCTTATGATATGTTGTTTCTATTTTTGCCAAGCCTGTCTCTTTCTGTTGCTCAACTATATATGTTGCATATCATCGACTCATGTGACAATGTAGGTGCATAGATCATAGATGGCGAAGAAGTGCTACACCAGAGTATATATATGATAAGTGGCGGAGTGTCGGGGCCAGTGTACCGGTTTTGGTTTCGGCGACAGGCAGTAGTTAGTTTAGGTTCACGCTAATGCGAGAGAGGATCTGAACTCATGTACTCAAAGTGATAGCTATTCTCGCGTATATCATTGTTTAGATGGATGACGATGTATTTGCAAGTAATCGAGACTTGTATCGCTATTTTCCAGATTGATGACGAGAGACCACTTTGTGTTGGATGATGATTATGATGATGACATGATTTGATGAGACTAATTGTATGTATATGCTATGATTACATTTGTATGTGTATGATATGCTAAAGATTATTGTATAAAGCCTATTCAAATACAAAACAAATACAAAACAAATATGCAGGAAAAAAACTAATAAAACTAGTAGTAGCAAGGGGGAAAATTTAGCAGTAGCGCCGCCTTACGATGGCGCTTCCTGTAAACAACGCTGCAGATAATATCGATGGCGCCCTTTTCTAAAGAGCGCAACATCTATTCATGTATAGCGATGGCGTGGGACAACAGCGCCATTGCTATCGTTAACTATAGCGCCTTATTAGTAGCGCCGATCCCCGCGCTACTGAGAGGCCCAAAACCTGCGCTGCTGCTAGGCTTTTCCCTAGTAGTGAGAGTTGATCAACGAGAGCTGGCAAAGGGGCAGCCGGGTTTTTGTTTTAATGGCAACTCTTCTTAACTTCAAGCTAAGAAGGGTCCGGGCTGCTGTGAGGAAATGGGACAGGGCCAAAAAACCGTTGCAGCTAACTCTGGATAATTGTAAGCATGTGGTTCAGTTTTTGGATACAGTGGAGGAGCGACGGCAATTATCAAGGCTGGAGGTCTCTTTAAGGAAGCATGTGAACGCAAAACCACAACAACTCATCCTCTGGCAAACTTTGGCATGGAGGCGCCGCGCGAAGATTTGAGGTTGTACATTCGGGGATGAGAACACAAGTTTTTTTCATGCTGTGGCCAATCAACACCACAAGTAGAATAAAGTGAGGCTCTTGATCAAGGACGGGGTCCAGTTTTTTGGGGAGAATGACAAGCTACAGATTGCAACAGGGTACTACAGGGACCTGCTAGGACAATCATCCCCCTCTCTGCCAATGGTTGATTTATCCCAGCTATTGAAGGAAATATGCCCTAGAGGCAATAATAAAGTTATTATTTATTTCCTTATTTCATGATAAATGTTTATCATTCATGCTAGAATTGTATTAACCGGAAACATCATACATGTGTGAATGCATAGACAAAACAATATGTCACTAGTATGCCTCTACTAGACTAGCTTGTTAATCAAAGATGGTTATGTTTCCTAACCATGAACAAAGAGTTGTTATTTGATTAACAAGGTCACATCATTAGTAGAATGATCGATTGACATGACCCATTCCATTAGCTTAGCACACGATCGTTTAGTATGTTGCTACTGCTTTTATCCATGACTTATACATGTTTCGTAACTATGAGATTATGCAACTCCGTTTACGGAGGAACACTTTGGGTGCTACCAAACATCACAGCGAATCGGGTAATTATAAAGGAGTACTACAGGTGTCTCCAAAGGCAGATGTTGGGTTGGCGTATTTCGAGATTAGGTTTTGTCACTCCGATTGCGGAGAGGTATTCTGGGCCCTCTCGGTAATGCACATCATGAAGCCTTGCAAGCATTACAACTAATGAGTTAGTTGTGAGATGATGTATTACGGAACGAGTAAAGAGACTTGCGTAAGCGAGATTGAACTAGGTATTGGATACCGACGATCGAATCTTGGGCAAGTAACATACCGATGACAAAGGGAACAACGTATGTTGTTATGCGGTCTGACCGACAAAGATCTTCGTAGAATATGTAGGAGCCAATATGGGCATCCAGGTCCGCTATTGGTTATTGACCGAGAATAGTTCTAGGTCATGTCTACATTGTTCTCGAACCGTAGGGTCCGCATGCTTAAGGTTTCGATGGCGAGTTATTATGAGTTTATGTATTTTGATGTACCGAAGAAGTTGAGTCCGGATGTGATCACGGACATGACGAGGAGTCTCGAAATGGTCGAGACATAAAGATTGATATATTGGAAGCCTATATTTGGAGTTGAATGGTTCGGGTGAAAACAGAATTTCTCGAGTCCGGAGGTTACGGAACCCCGGGAGGTAAATGGGCCTTAGTGGGCCTCGAAGGAGAAGAGGAGGGCCGGCCGGGGGGTGGCGCCCTCCCCCAGTCCGAATAGGACAAGGAGGAGGCGGCGCCCCTTTCCTCTTCCCCTCCCCAATCCTATTCCAACTAGGAAGGGGGAGTCCTACTCGGTGGGAGTAGGACTCTCCGGCCGCCCCTTGGGCCGGCCGCACCTCCCCCTCCCTCCTTTATATCTACGGGGCAGGGGGCACCCTAGGACACACAAGTTTGATCTAGGATCGTTCCTTAGCCGCAGCGGTGCCCCTTCACCATATTCCACCTCGGTCATACCGTCGCAAGCTTAAGCGAAGCCCTGCGCCGTGAAACATCAAGATCGTCCCACGCCGTCGTCTTGTGAAACTCTCCTCGACACTCGGCTGGATCGAGTCTGAGGGACGTCATCGAGCTGTACGTGTGTCAAGAACTCGGGCGCCGGAGTAACGGCGCGGGATCGGTCGGATCGCGAGGAGAACGTCGACTACTTCCTCTACGTTGTGATCGCTTCGCTCGGGTCTACGAGGGTGCGTGGACAACACTCTCCCTCTCGTTGCTGTTCATCACCATGATCTTGCGTGTGCGTAGGAAATTTTTGAAATTACTCGTTCCCCAACAGTGGCATCGAGCCTAGTTTTTATGGTTTGATGTTTTGCACGAGTAGAACACAAGTGAGTTGTGGGCGATACAAGTCATACTACCTACCAGCATGTCATACTTTGGTTCAGCAGTATTGTGAGATGAAGCGGCCCGGACCGACATTACGCCAGACGCTTACGCGAGACTGGTTTCACCGCCACGAGCACTCGTTGCTTAAAGGTGACTGGTGGGTGCTGTCTCTCTCACTTTAGTTGAACCGAGTGTGCTACGCCGGTCCTTGAGAAGGTTAAAACGAGTCTATTTGACGAAGTATCGTTGTGGTTTTGATGCGAGGTGAGACTGGTTCTTGCTTAAGCCCGTAGCAGCCACGTAAAATTTGCAACAACAAAGTAGAGGACGTCTAACTTGTTTTTGCAGGGCATGTTGTGATGTGATATGGTCAAGGCGTGATGCTATATTTTATTGTATGAGATGATCATGTTTTGTAACGAAGTTATTGGCAATGGCTGGAGCCATATGGTTGTCGCTTTATTGTATGCAATGCATCGCATACTGTAATGCTTTACTTTATCACTAAGCGGTAGAGATAGTCGTAGAAGCATAAGATTGGCGAGACGACAACGATGCTACGATGGAGATCAAGGTGTCGCTACCGGTGGCGATGGTGATCATGGTGGTGCTGCAAGATGGAGATCATGAAGCACAAGATGATAATGACCATATCATATCACTTATATTGATTTGCATGTGATGTTTATCCGTTTATGCATCTTATCTTGCTTTGATTGACGGTAGCATTATAAGATGATCTCTCACTAAATTATCAAGAAGTGTTCTCCCCGAGTATGCACCGTTGCCAAAGTTCGTCGTGCCCGGACACCACGTGATGATCGGGTGTGATAAGCTCTCGTCCATCTACAACGGGTGCAAGCCAGTTTTGCACGCACAATGCTTAGGTTATACTTGACGAGCCTAGCATATGCAGATATGGCCTCGGAACACGGAGACCGAAAGGTCGGCGTGAATCATATAGTAGATATGATCAACATAAAATGTTCACCATTGAAAACTACTCCATTTCACGTGATGATCGGTTATGGTTTAGTTGATTTGGATCACGTGATCACTTAGATGACTAGAGATGTCTTTCTAAGTGGGAGTTCTTAAGTAATATGATTAATTGAACTTAAATTTACCATGAACTTAGTACCGATAGTATCTTGCTTGTTTATGTTTGATTGTAGATAGATGGCTCGTCTTTGTTGTTCCATTGAATTTTAATGCGTTCCTTGAGAAAGCAAAGTTGAAAGATGATGGTAGCAATTACACGGACTGGGTTAAATAACTCGAGGATTATCCTCATTCTGCACGTAAGAGTTACGCCTGGATGCACCGTTGGGTGCCGAACTCTTCTTGATGCAAGCGACGACGTTAAGAACGTCTGGCGAGCAAAGCTGATGACTACTCTATAGTTCGATGTGCCATGCTTTACGGCTTAGAACCGGGACTTCAACGACGTTTTGAGCGTCATGGAGCATATGAGATGTTCCAGAGTTGAAGTTGATATTCCAAATGAATGCCCGGATTGAGAGATATGAAGTCTCCAATAAGTTCTATAGCTGCAAGATGGAGGAGAACAGATTACATTAGTGAGCACATACTCGTAATGTCCGGGTACTACAATCACTTGACACAATTGGGAGTTAATCTTCCGGATGATTGTGTCATTGATGAATTCTTCAATCACGCCACCAAGCTACAAAGGCTTCGTGATGAACTATAATATGCAAGGGTTAGTAAAGACTATGCCGAGCTCTTCGCAATGCTAAAGGCTGCGGAGGTAGAAATCAAGAAGGAGCATCAAGTGTTGATGGTCAATAAGACCACTAGTTTCAAGAAGAAAGGCAAAGGGAAGAAGAAGGAACTTCAAGAAGAACAGCAAGCAAGTTGTTGCTCGGAGAAGAAACCCAAGTCCGGACCTAAGCACAAATCGAGTGCTTCTCCGCAAGCGATGGTCTTCGGAAGCGGAACTGCCCCAAGTATTTGGCGGATAAGAAGGATGGCAAGGTGAACAAAGGTATATGTGATATACATGTTATTGATGTGTACCTTACTAGAGCTCGCAGTAGCACTGGTATTTGATCTGGTTACATTGCTAATATTTGCAACTCAAAGCAGGGACTACGGATTAGCGAACACGGCAAAGGACGAGGTGACGATCGGCGTGGGAAATGGTTCCAAAAGTCGATGTGATCGCGGTCGGCACGCTACCTCTACATCTACCTTCGGATTAGTTTTAGACCTAAATAATTGTTATTTGGTGCTGCGTTGAGCATGAACATTATATCTGGATCTTGTTTGATGCGAGACGGTTATTCATTTAAATCGAGAGAATAATGGTTGTTCTATTTATATGAGTAATATCTTTTATGGTCATGCACCCTTGAGGAGTGGTCTATTTTGATGAATCTCGATAGTAGTGATACACATACTCATAATGTTGAAACCAAAAGATGCAGAGTTGATAATGATAGTGCAACTTATTTGTGGCACTTGCCGTTTAGGTCATATCGATGTAAAGCGCATGAAGAAACTCCATCTTGATGGACTTTTGGAGTCACTTGATTATGAATCACTTGGCACTTGCGAACCGTGCCTCATGGGCAAGATGACTAGAACCCGTTCTCGGTACTATGGAGAGAGCAACAGATTTGTTGGAAATCATACATCTGGATGTATGTGGTCCGATGAATGTTGAGGCTCGTGGCGGATATTGTTATTTTCTCACCTTCACAGATGACTTAAGCAGATATGGGTATATCTACTTAATGAAACATAAGTCTGAAACATTTGAAAAGTTCAAAGAATTTCAGAGTGAAGTTGAAAATCATCGTAACAAGAAAATTAAATTTCTACGATCGATCGTGGAGGTGAATATTTGAGTTACGAGTTTGGTCTACATTTGAAACAATGCGGAATAGTTTCGCAACTCACGCCACCGGAACACCACAACGTAATGGTGTGTCGAACGTCGAATCGCACTTTACTAGATATGGTGCGATCTATGATGTCTCTTCTGATTTACCGCTATCGTTTTGGGGTTATGCTCTAGAGACGGCCGCATTCACCTGAATAGAACACCGTCGAAATCCGTTGAGACGACACCTTATGAACTGTGGTTTAGCAAGAAACCAAAGTTGTCGTTTCTTAAAGTTTGGGGATGCGATGCTTATGTGAAAAACTTCAACCCGATAAGCTCGAACCCAAATCGAGAAATGTGTCTTCATAGGATACCCAAAGGAGCAGTTGGTACGCCTTCTATCACAGATCTGAAGGCAAGACATTCGTTGCTAAGAATGGATCCTTTCTAGAGAAGGAGTTTCTCTCGAAAGAAGTGAGTGGGAGGAAAGTAGAACTTGATGAGGTAATAGTACCTTCTCCCTTACTTGAAAGTAGTTAAATCGCAGAAACCGGTTTCGAGACATCTACACCAAGTAGTGAGAAAGTTGATGATGTTGATCATGAAACTTCAGATCAAGTTACTACGAACCTCGTAGATCAACCATAGTAAGATCCGCACTGAGTGGTACGGTAATCCTGTTCGGAAATCATGCTACTAGATCATGATGAACCTACGAACTATGAAGAAGCGATGGTGAGCCCAGATTCCATAAAATGGCTTGAGGCCATGAAATCTGAGATGGGATCCATGTATGAAAACAAAGTATGGACTTTGGTTGACTTGCCCGAGGGTAGGCAAGCAATAGAAAACAAGTGGATCTTCAAGAAGAAGACCGATGTCGACGGTAATATTACTGTCTACAAAGCTCGACTTGTCGCAAAGGGTTTTCGACAAGTTCAAGGAGTTGACTACGATGAGACCTTCTCACCCGTAGCGATGCTTAAGTCCGTCCGAATCATGTTAGCAATTGCCGCATTTTATGATTATGAAATTTGGCAAATGGATGTAAAGACTGCATTCTGAATGGATTTACGGAAGAAGAGTTGTATATGATGCAACCGAAGGTTTTGTCGATCCAAAAGGAGCTAACAAAGTATGCAAGCTCCAAGCGATCCATCTATGGACTGGTGCAAGCATCTCGAGTTGGAATAAACGCTTTGATAGTGTGATCAAAGCATTTGGGTTTGTACAGACTTTTGGAGAAGCCTGTATTTACAAGAAAGTGAGTGGGAGCTCTGTAGCATTTCTGATATTATATGTAGATGACATATTGCTGATCGGAAATGATATAGAATTTCTGGATTGCATAAAGGGATACTTGAATAAGAGTTTTTCAATGAAAGACCTCGGTGAAGCTGCTTACATATTAGGCATTAAGATCTATAGAGATAGATCAAGACGCTTGATTGGACTTTCACAAAGCACATACCTTGACAAAATTTTGAAGAAGTTCAAAATGGATCAAGCAAAGAAAGGGTTCTTGCACGTGTTACAAGGTGTGAAGTTGAGTAAGACTCAATGCCCGACCACCGCAGAAGATAGAGAGAAAATGAAAGATGTTCCTATGCTTCACCATAGGCTCTATCATGTATGCAATGTCTGTGTACTGACTGATGTGTGCCTTGCTATAAGTTTAGCAGGAGGTACCAAAGTAATCCAGAGTGGATCATCGGACAGCGGTCAAGAACATCCTGAAATACGAAGAGGACTAAGGATATGTTTCTCGATATGGAGGTGACAAAGAGCTCATAAAACAGTTACGTTGATGCAAGTTTTGACACCGATCCGGACGATTCTAAATCGCAGACCGGATACGTATTTACACTAAACGGAGGAGCTGTCCGTTGGTGCAGTTCTAAACAAAGCGTCGTAGCGGGATCTACATGTGAAGCGGAGTACATAGCAGCTTCGGAAGCAGCTAATGAAGGAGTCGGATGAAGGAGTTCATATCCGATCTAGGTGTCATACCTAGTGCATCGGGTCCAATGAAAATCTTCGTGACAATCTTCGAGCAATTGCCTTAGCGAAGGAATCCAGATTTCACAAGAGGACCAAGCACATCAAGAGACGCTTCAATTCCATCGGGACTTAGTCGGTGGGAGACATAGAGATTTGCAAGATACATACGGATCTGAATGTTGCAACCGTTGACTAAGCCTCTTCCACGAGCAAAACATGATCAGCACCAAGACTCCATGGGTGTTAGAATCATTACTATGTAATCTAGATTATTGACTCTAGTGCAAGTGGGAGGCTGAAGGAAATATGCCCTAGAGGCAATAATAAAGTTATTATTTATTTCCTTATTTCATGATAAATGTTTATCATTCATGCTAGAATTGTATTAACCGGAAACATGATACATGTGTGAATGCATAGACAAAACAATATGTCACTAGTATGCCTCTACTAGACTAGCTTGTTAATCAAAGATGGTTATGTTTCCTAACCATGAACAAAGAGTTGTTATTTGATTAACAAGGTCACATCATTAGTAGAATGATCGATTGACATGACCCATTCCATTAGCTTAGCACATGATCGTTTAGTATGTTGCTACTGCTTTTATCCATGACTTATACATGTTCCCGTAACTATGAGATTATGCAACTCCGTTTACGGAGGAACACTTTGGGTGCTACCAAACATCACAACGTAATCGGGTAGTTATAAAGGAGTACTACAGTGTCTCCAAAGGCGATGTTGGGTTGGCGTATTCGAGATTAGGTTTTGTCACTCCGATTGTCGGAGAGGTATCTCTGGGCCCTCTCGGTAATGCACATCATCAAGCCTTGCAAGCATTACAACTAATGAGTTAGTTGTGAGATGATGTATTACGGAACGAGTAAAGAGACTTGCGGTAACGAGATTGAACTAGGTATTGGATACCGACGATCGAATCTTGGGCAAGTAACATACCGATGACAAAGGGAACAACGTATGTTGTTATGCGGATCGACCGACAAAGATCTTCGTAGAATATGTAGGAGCCAATATGGGCATCCAGGTCCCGCTATTGGTTATTGACGAGAATAGTTCTAGGTCATGTCTACATTGTTCTCGAACCGTAGGGTCCGCACGCTTAAGGTTTCGATGGATGTTATTATGAGTTTATGTATTTTGATGTACCGAAGAAGTTCGAGTCCCGGATGTGATCACGGACATGACGAGGAGTCTCGAAATGGTCGAGACATAAAGATTGATATATTGGAAGCCTATATTTGGAGTTCGAATGGTTCGGGTGAAAACATGAATTTCTGGAGTACCGGAGGTTACGGAACCCCGGGAGGTAAATGGGCCTTAGTGGGCCTCGAGGGAGAAGAGGAGGGGCCGGCCGGGTGGGGCGCGCCCCCCCCCAGTCCGAATAGGACAAGGAGGGGGCGCCCCTTCCTCTTCCCTCCCCAATCCTATTCCAACTAGGGGGAGTCCTACTCGGTGGGAGTAGGACTCCTCCAGCGCCCCTTGGGCGGCCGCACCTCCCCCTCCCTCCTTTATATACGGGGCAGGGGGCACCCTAGGACACACAAGTTTGATCTACGGATCGTTCCTTAGCCGTGCGGTGCCCCTCCACCATATTCCACCTCGGTCATACCGTTGCGAAGCTTAAGCGAAGCCCTGCGCCGGTGAAACATCAAGATCATCCCACGCCGTCGTCTTGACGAAACTCTCCCTCGACACTCGGCTGGATCGGAGTACGAGGGACGTCATCGAGCTGTACGTGTGTCAAGAACTCGGGGGCGCCGGAGTAACGGCACCGGGATCGGTCGGATCGCGAGGAGAACGTACGATTACTTCCTCTACGTTGTGATCGCTTCCGCTTCGGGTCTACGAGGGTACGTGGACAACACTCTCCCCTCTCGTTGCTGTTCATCACCATGATCTTGCGTGTGCGTAGGAAATTTTTTGAAATTACTACGTTCCCCAACAGCTATATTATAGTGTTGACCTTGGGGAACTGGAAGAACCGTTCACCTGGGCGGAGATTGCTACGGCCATCAAGAAGAGCCCCAACAATAGAAGCCCAGGACCTGATGGCTTTACAAATGAATTCTACAAGTGCTTCAAGGAGGTTTTGAGGGAGGATCTGATGCGGCTCTTTCAGGAATTTTATGAAATGGACAACAACCATAACGGCATCAATGTAGCAAACATTGTGCTCATACCTAAGAAAGAAGCGCCAGCGGATATTAGGGATTTCCGTCCCATCTCCCTGGTACACAGTTTGCCCAAACTGATAACAAAAGTACTTGTTGCACAACTGCAACGCCGCATCTCAGCCATGATCCATCCGCTGCAGTCAGGCTTTCTACCTGGGCGATGCATCGTCGAGAACTTTATATTAGCAGCTGAATTGGTACAGCAAGCAGCCAAGAGAAAGAAACCTATGATCGTGTTGAAACTCGATTTTCGGAAGGCCTTCGACAGTGTCAGTTGGGATGCCGTTCTACAAATTTTTCAGGCAAGGGGTTTTGGGAGCCGTTAGCACCACTGGAGTTCTACCATTTTCACGTCAAGCTCCTCCCAAATCCTTCTTAATGGTCAACTTGGAGAAAAGATACAATCCAAATGTGGCCTCAGACAGGGGGATGCACTGTCACCTTATCTTTTCATCATAGTTGCTGATGTTCTACAAAGGTGCTGTCATAGAGAACATCAAGCTGGCCGGCTCAAACATCCGCTAGGAGGGGAGGGACCTTTTCCCGTCCTACAGTACGCGGACGACACCCTCCTACTGATACAAGGGGATACACAGCAAGTTGGCATCATCAAGAGGGTTCTTGATGCTTTTTCAAGCTTCACTGGCCTATCAATTAACTTCCAGAAGAGTTCCTTTGTCCCTATTTGCGTTGACCCAACAGTATGTCAACAGATTGCTCAAATCTTACAGTGTCAGCCGTCTGCCTTTCCATGCACCTATCTTAGGCTGCCCCTATCAATGCACAAGATTACGCATGGACTGCTAATGCCTGTTATTCACAAAGTGGACAAACGACTCTCAAGTTGGCTAGCCACGTTCCTTTCTTGGGGAGGAAGGCTAACCTTGATTAATGCTGTTCTGGCAGCCCCAGCTACTTCATGGGCTGCTTCATCTGGCCGAAGCAGTCATTACAGCAGCTAGAGCAGATTATGCGGGGCTTTTTGTGGCAGGGGAAGAACCAAGCTAAAGGTGGACAATGTCTGGTGGCATGGGATTTTGTTACCATGCCGTAGCAGAATGGAGGCTTGGGCGTACGTGACCTCGCTGCACATAACTTGGCTATGATAAGCAAGGTCATGACAAGGATCCTGCAGCCCGGTGATGTCCCATGCTACCAATGGCTTGCAGCAACATACTGTCGTAAAGAGATACCACTTACGGTGCGCAGTACGGACACTACCATCTGGCGCTGCATCAAATCTTCTATTCAGTTTGTCATACAGCCCGCAAGGTGTGAGCTTGGAGATGGCACAACTATATCATTCTGGCATGATCTTTGGACAGAAAATGGTCGGCTATCCCACTCTTTTCCGACCCTTTTCACCTTTGCCAGCTGCAAGTCTTGCACGGTCGCCTCACAGTACGTATCTGGACAATGGATGCTGCAACTACACCCTAATCTATATTACACAGCGCTCCGGGAGTTCGAGACACTTACTCGGGTACTAAGTTGCATCTCACCACCAACTGCTAGAACAGACATCAGGAGGCTGCTGGCGTTTGATAGCAAGCTTTCTACGACTTTCTTTTTACAAGCTGCTTACGTTCAGGGGCAGGGACTGCCGTTGGCCCGTTATATTTGGGATCGAATCATACCGAAACGACACCACGTCTTTCTATGGTTGGCCCTAAAGGACAGGCACAATACCAGGGATAACATGTTAAGGAAGCACTAGACAAGGCTTGTCAAGCATAACAGGTGTGATCTATGCCCCGCAGCCGAAACTATGCATCATATTCTGCTTAGATGCAAACTCGCACAAGCTGTTTGGGCCAAGGCCGGCCTACTGGACTTGGCAGTGTCATGTGAATCCGCAACACATTTCAAACACAAACAAAAATTTCAAACCAGGATTTTTTAAAAAAATGATAACTAGTACAAAATATTTAACGCTGTTTTAATAATGTGTCGCTAAGTTTCAAAAAAAAGTTCATTGCAATAAAAAAAGTTCGCATGTTTTAAAAAATGCATGCAAATTAATAAAAAAAGGCAGACATTATTAAAAATATTCTTGCATAATACAAAAAAAATATTTGGCATCATTTAAGAAAATGTACATGGCATTTTCAACAAATATTACCGCATTTCAATTAAAATGTTTGTGACATGTAAAAAATGATAAATATAATATGAAAAAATGCCTGCGTAGGTCGAACAAAAAGTTATTTACAATTAGAAAAATGTACAAGACATTTTAAGAAAATAATCATGTGTTCCAAAAAATGTCTGTGAAATCTTTGAAAATGTTTATACAATACAAAAATTTTTTGCACAAGTTAGAGAAATATTTATTGCCATAGAAAATGTACATGATGTATTTGGAAAAATGTTACCATGTATTCAGAAATATATATTTTAAACATATATTTTAAAAAATGAATGACTTGTATTTTAAAAATATCCAATGTTTATCATTAAAATGTTTCACTTGTGCTCTAAAAATCTGCACACAAAACGTACACAATGTATTAAAAAATCGCTGAAAAAAAATGAAACCCGAAGAAAACCAAGAAAGAAAATAAAAGAAAATCAAAGTATAACAAAGAAAGAAAACAAAAAAAAAGAATGAGAAAACAAGGAAAATCAAAGAAAATGAAAAAAAAACTTTGAAAAAACATATAAAACCAAAGAAAAAATATTAGAAATATACAAACCAGAGCTGAACGGACCTACAACATGCGAGCGAACAAACCATGCTACTAGGCCAGCCCGCTAGACTTCGGCCTTAGGCAAATCTTATTAGGAATCTGTACGGGCGGCATATAGCCTTGGTGGTAGCGATCTTGGAACCTACCGGTTGTGGGTTGCATAGCCACACAAACAATCCACCACGGCAAAGACTGCTTAGGAAAGATTCATGAGCCAGAAAGGTACCTCTTCGACCTCTTTTTTTATTTTTATATATGGAGCTGCTATAGGCCGGCACACTTTTTTTTTTAATTTATTTTCAAGTTCACGTATATTTGTATTTTAATTTTTTTTCATTTGATAGATGAAATGTAAGAAAAAAATTAGTTGTCATAAAACTGAAAGAAAGTGTTAGTGCATTTGAAAAAAAAGTTCAACATGTTTTTGAAAAATGTTTCACGTGTACTAAAATTGTAAACGTGATTTTGGAAAATGTTTGTCATGCATTCAAAAAATTGACAACGTGTATTTCAAAAAATGTTCACCGTGTTGATGTTCAACATTCTTGTAGAAATGTAAGACTAATTTTACACTAAAATCTTTTAAAAAATGTTGTAAAGAGTATTGCCTAAACTTATCATTACATTTCTACAAGAACGTCTAACATGGCTTAATAAATTTCTAGAATTTATTATCATCACACGAAATTTTTAATACATGTTGAACAAATTTCGAAATATAATGTTGTCAATTTTTGAATTATTGTATATCTTGGGAATAGAACGAAGATACACAATAATTGTGTTTTTTAACGCAATACAGGCCCAGACGCTCATACATACGCACATACACCCATCCATATGAACGCACGCACGCACACCTTACCCCGAAGAGATCATCTGAGAGACTGAGCCGGCACATCATCTTGAGATTGAAGAAGTTGTCATAGACGCCTTCGTAGACGAGGGAATGTCTCCTCCCACTAAATGCACACCAACGCATTGCCACAAATAAATTAAGAAAAATGCGAGCGCCAATGTCAAGTTTAGGACTTAAACCCTGGTTCTGGCGGGGTTGGGGATACCACTTTCCACCTAAGCATCCAACCACAGGTTGATTCACCAATAATTGTGTGTGGTTGTGGGTTTGAATGAAGATACATATATTTACACAATAATTTTACACGTTGAACTGTATTATAGAAATATTAATACATTTATATTTTTATATGGGAAAATTTACATATCATGGACTTGGGAGAAAATAAAAAATAAAATAGGTAGGATTTTACGATACATGGAATCTGTTTTCCATGTTCTATTTCTTTTTAGTATACTGGCGGGTGGGTCCAACGGTTAAATGAGATATGAGGGAGTATTTTGTAAGGAAAACTTACAGCAAACCACCCAGCACCTCCCTCCTCCCACACACTGACCAACGGCCGATGCCACGTGAGCAACACATTCGCGCGAGCCTTTCTCTCGAATAGGCCCTCTGCCGATGGGTTGGGTGCGGCGTACACGAAACATATGTTTTTTTTAGAAAAAACCATCATGGCTTAGCTTTATTAAGATGGAAAAAAAAATGAATACATTACCTACAAGCGAATTCACCAGATTGTCTGGTGGTTCGTCAAGCCAACTTCTAGAAGTCTCATCACAAAAACTGAAATTAGCTAGCAAATGCGCTGCTTGATTACCCGGCCGAAAACAATGGATACATGATCTTTCCAATCGATACTCCAATGTCAACACATTCCACAAAAGTTGCAGCCGTAGGATCCCACCATGTATTCTGTCCCGTACAGAAATTGATAAACTCCTGTGAGTCTGATTCAGCCTCGACCCTGTATGCTAAACGTACATTGAGACGGTATTCTTTCAAGTTTCAGGGCTTGATTGGATTGTCGTTTTGCACACTTCTACACCTGTAAAAGATACAGACCTCAATCGGTCGTTTTCATTTCCGGTTGAAAATCATACATGGCTGGTGAAATACACTTGTAAAAGTAATACGGGTGTATAAATTTACCCCTATTCCAAGCGGGGCCTCAGGATCATAGTGACACTGTTTTTGAATTTGGGGATCGTTTTGGGGTTTACCAGCAAGTGCATTTTAGTCCGGGCGACTCGGGTGGATGTGGATCGGAGGGAGAGGGAGAGACGGACCTCCAGAGGCACACGGACGCACGCTGCGCGTGGTTGTACAGCGGGCAACGCGGAGCAGGATGGGTGGATGGATGCTCTGCACTGCCCTGCCGTGCCGCCTGGCCGCCGGGCTCCCGCGCGGAGATACGGAGAGGTTGGCGTGCGGTCAGGGGTGACCGGGTCGGAAGCCAAACTCGTCTGCTCTGTCGTCGGTCGCCCGGCTGATTGAGCGACGTTGTTGCATCTCTCTCTCTCTATCATCACAACTCACATGCCTACCTACCTCCGTACCAATTGTATCTTTCTCCCTCGTTTTTATCTTCTCAAGCTACGGCTCGCGCACGCCCTTCCGATGGCGCAGCACGTCCCAACGAACACAAAATCTAGCCGGACCTAGCTAGAGGAGAGTAGAGATCACACGGATAAAGCCAGGATTATTCATCTATACATGCGTGCTTGCTAAAAACATCAGGTAAATGAACATATATTTTTCCTACCAGAGAAGGCAGCGTGGTGTGGAACTCCCAGATCGAGACGGGGCGACGAGGCCTCGCCGACGAGGCCTCGCCAGGACCTGGCCGGAGATGGGGATGTCGCGGCTTCGCCGTCGGAAGGAGATGCTTTAATGTGAAATGACATGTGTGGTCTTAAAAACCCACTCCCTTCAGCTATGTTTGTTCACCGTAAATGATGAAAATGTAGAAGAAAAATGTTGTTCACCCAACGATTGAACGGTTCGATCGGTCACTCATGCAGCGCTGCAACGAAGCTTCTGATAGTGTCACCCTAGTCGTCATAGCGCCCCGCTCCCACCATGCTCGGCTCTATTGCCGTTGCCGCCTTCCTTTGCCCGCATCTCCCACTCCTCTACCACTATTGCTTTTCCTCACCCGTGTTGGTTGACGGACACCTAGCTGGCATGGTGGGGCGCGAGTACGAGCCAAAAAATAGAGCGACCAGAGTTGCCGACTCGAAGAAGACGAAGGCCGGGAGCGGATGGGTGCAGGAATGACGGCGATGATCCGGCGCGCATACGTCCCTGATGAGCCCGAGACTGCAAAGTGGGTGCTCAAAATGAAGGTTACTGATTTAGGGATTTTTTGATATGTTGCATATGTTTGTTTGACATATTGCAATCTTGTTTTTAATTTGCTGCAATCACACATACGACTTGTTGTGATGATTCTTGTTGTCTATTGTAAGCGTTGCTTCTTTTTTTATCGTGGGTGTATGTTTACGTCGTTGCATGTGTTGGCTTCTATATGGCACTTGTGATGATTTTTCTTGGTAATTTGCTGCGACCATTGGATATTCATTCTATGCAGATGTAAAAAATGTTACAGCATGTATTTTAGTATTTACATTTTTTTTCAACATGCTATGTGAAATACGATGTAACTTAATAAACATCAAATAAAATATAATAAATGGGTATTTCATCAAGTGAGATCGGATGGGGGCGACGACCGATCGGGAGCTACCTCCTCCTCGTGTGATGCCTAAGCATCCGATCAAGTGAGATTGGATGGGGGCGACGACCGATCGGGAGCTGCCTTTCTCGCGACATCACTCGCAGGACGTGGCTTGCCATGGAGGGTGCCTCGAGCTCAAGCGCCACACCGGCAACGTCAACGGACTTTGATGGTTCTCCATTTTCATGTTCATGTGCATTGTCGAGTACTCCCTTCATTTTTATTACTCCGCATATTAGCTTTGACCTAAGTCAAACTGTATAAAGTCTGACACAGTTTGTCGAAAATAATATAAACTTTCATGATAACATATATATATATATATATATATATATATATATATATATATATATATATATATATATATGGTATAAAAATATATTAAATGATGATTCTGTTGGTATTAATTTAGTAGTGTGGATGTTAATTTTTTGTATAACTTTAGTCAAAGTCTAGAAATTTTGATTGAAAAGAAATCTAATATGCAAAGTAAAATTAAAGCATAGAGAGTAGCTCTCCTGGAGCGAGGGCACGCGGAAGGTTCTGCCGTTGTGCATGCATCGATCATGCGTGCCTCCAGCCCCCACGGCGAAGCCCCGTCCGATCCCACAGCTACGTCCCACAGCTACGAAGCCAGTGAAGTACATGGTGAGCTGTACTGGTGTAGCCTGCAGGGACGGCATGGTCAAGAGACGCAAGGATGGCACGCGCAGGCAGGGTAGCCTTTCAAGCACAGGCCCGAATCATAGGGATGTGTGACCAAAAACAAGTGCCAGGATTCTCCCTCTTTTGCATGTAAACCCAAGGAAAGGTTCGCTCCTTCCTGCCGCCCTGCATGCATGCATGCAAGTTGCTGTGATGGCTTGCAGCAACGGGATAGTATTAAAACGTCTGCTAGGGCGCAAGGGAACAAAGCAAAAGATATCATGATCCACCTGGGAGGGAAGTACGTGCAAGCATCCTTCTCCCCTACCTCCGCTGAGCCACGCACGAGACCCCTACGTACTCCGTAGAGAGCCGGTAGGCAATACGTGAGCTCTGGTGCTAAAGGCTAAACCAATGCCATTGCGTCGTCGTAAAAGCTACGTACTACTCCTATAATGTAGCCTGACGGAGAACTACTGGTGGTGACATCGAACATGTGTAGTTTGCCCTGTGACATCACATGTTTTTGGGTCTGTTTTAGTGCAAAACTATGAGGGCATGCATCTCCAACGTGAACCAACAAACCGCCAGTAATCGGGTGAGCTGTCCAAACGCCGCAAGCCATCCAACTCTGTCGTGCATTTGTTCATGGACGCTATGGAAGCCACACTTTAACTTGCTCTAATATTGCTATGCATTTGAAATGAAAATGGCTGGACCTGGACAGAGGTTTAGGAAATGTGGTCGAATGGCCAACTTTCACACCCGTGTCCGTGGACTGATCCAAACCAGTAGCACGAGCGGACAAACTCGTACTAAGGAGAAACATCATGTACAATTTTTATTTACATAGAAACATGGCAGTTGGCTGCCGGCTCCGATTTCAATGATTCGTTGTGATTCATGCAACACCATCATGCCATCAGGAGAAGGAAGACGAGCCATTCGGAAGAGTCGTCCAACCCGTGGCTCGCAGAGGACGAATTTTGCCTACTTTCTCGACTTCTTCTTCGGATGCGCTCGGCGAGCCTTCAAAATTTTACTTTTACAAATCATCTATCCTAGGCTCTAGCTAGCTCATAGACATCATCTAGTGGCATGAAGTCATCATGAACCACGTAAAAAGAGGAAGAAGAAAGAAGATGAAGAGAGCCTTCGATGTGGGGGTCAAACCATTAAGTTTTTAGGGCATCTGCTAGATGAAGAAAAAAAATAATTTTCTAAAAAGTTGCCTTGGTATAAGGTATACGTTAGTATAGGGAATCTACAAGAGATGCTCTTAGTTGAGTCTTTTATTTCTGAGAGAACTCATAGTCGAGTCCATTAGTCAACTACTCCCTTCGTCTCTAAATATAAGCCTTTTTAGAGATTTCAATAGGCACTACATACAAAGCAAAATGAGTGAATTTATACTCTAAAATATGTCTATATACATCCGTATGTAGTTTATATTGAAATCTCTAAAAAGGCTTATATTTAAAAACGGAGGGAGTAATACAAAATCACAAAGACGGATCACACATGTCATTGGCTACAGGAGTGGTCAGCTCATTTTTTGGCTTGAACCGATAGCTGAGCTCGACACAGTAAGTTCTTGATGTTTTCCTCTACTATTTTAAATTTAATAAATCAAAATGCAAACTTCCGAAAATATATTACTTACCTGTAAAAAAATCAGATTTTTTAGCAACGTAATATACCCTCCCGAGTACTCTCGAAAAGTTCGAGCATATTTTGATGTATGATTTGATTTTTTTGGGGGTTTTAAATCTACTTTTTGGCAAAATTTGAAGTTTAAACTTCAAATTGCTAGACAACAATGTGCTCAAACTTACCCAAAATATTCAACGTAGGCATGTTGAATTACCCGAACCGTTCAAATTTTTAAAAAATGGACCTTGACTTCAAATTTGATTGAAAAGTACATAAAATCTCCAGACTTTCAAATGACTGGAAAAGTTTTTTATTTGCATGAAACTGACAGGAAAAGTTGTGTTCAAAATTTTCCAAAACTTATGGAATATAGATTGTACAGGTAGATTTTTTGGCCCATTTGTCTTGAAACTTTGTCCAATTTTGGCAAAAAAATTAAGATAACAATAGTTTTTTCAGAACTTTGTGACCTGGGTCTGCTCGAGCTCACTATCGGTCCGAGCTGAAAATGAGCCACACAGTGATTTAGAAATTTAGTCAATGACATGTGGGCCCTATTGTCATATTTTGCTTTAGTTGATTAATTAATCGACTCGGTCATGTGATTTTTGTTACTCCGAGCCGGTCGTTGTTGTAGTCAGACATCATAGTGGAGGTATCATAGGTAGTATCATACAGTCTTATGCAATACCAACTAAGCATATTAACGATGTGGCATAATATTAATAAAAAAAGAATATGTTAGTATCATATCATGATACCGCATCATAATAAATGTTGTACTAGTATGTGTCATGTATAATAATAAATGAGGTTAGTCTAAAATACTACTCCCTCTCTCTCAGTTTACAGGGCGTGCGCGTACCCCCAGGTCGTCAATTTGACCAACCTAATACAAGTCATATATTACAAAAAAATATACCAATATAAACTTCAGATGTTCTATTTTCAAAAGGTATAATTTTTGCGTTATATAGTTTATATTAGGGTGATAAAATTGACAACCTAGGTATACGCGTAGGACTTGTAAACTGAGACGGAGGGAGTAACCTATGATACGATGCACTATGAAGATGACATTAGTATTATATACATGATGCTACTGTACTATGACTCCATGAGCAGCCTCAGTGAAATGTGAGCCCCCTCTGTTAAATTATGTTTTAATTGACTAATCGACTTTATTGTTATGATTGAGAGGGCGAGGGGGCTAATTTGTTCTCGTTTGGCCTTCCTCTCACACGACTAAAATGTTGAACTCAACAATTTTTTTAGTTTGTAAACGGTAATATTAGGTGTTTCTAAAAATACTTACAAAGCCGTTTGGTTCTAAGCCTTGCTATGTCATATTTTATCACATTTTTTTTGCCAAACGTGTGTAAGATTAGTTCAATATAAATTGAAAGCCAGAACTTGACAGGCCTAAGAGAATTTTGGCACACTTACTAAGCGTGAGGCTCTAGTGCGGAAAAAATATCTCGCCTAAGATAAGGCTTAAACCAAATATTCTCTTAAGGTGGTCAAATTTGTCTAAGATTAGATGTGGCAGTCCAAGGCAATCACAAATCAAACATACTTTGAGTGTGAGGTGTATCAACTATACATGCATGGATGGTGCTGCAGGTTGGTTACTGGCATTAGCTTGAGCATTGCGTCCTTGTTACTCATCTTTAACTCTTACACGACAGCTTGACAAGTACCCATCGATTAGCTTGCTATCGTGTCAGGTGTCATCCTTGCGAGCAGATTGAACCGTGGGCAGACAGAGACTTGTGCTGTTAGGACTTGGGGGTATTTTAGAAAGGGAGAATCACTGTGCAAAAATGGAAATGGAGTAACACGAAAATGCCGGGAGAAGACGGGAGGGACAGCGACAGTAGAGCGCAAATGGTAACAAGCAAACCGGATGGTGCTCCGCGGTGGGGGTGACGGTGTATGGGCATGGGGCATGCATGCAGGTCTCACTCTCTCTGCATCTCACCGTGACAGCCTTTTGGAAGAGAAAGCCTGATGGCCCTGTGATAGGCTTCGAGTTGGCTACTTCATGCATGTCAATTCGTTGGAGCTAGAGCTCAGCAGCTAGGAAGTGCCCTAGGTAGCTGGCTAGGTTTAGCCACAGCCGTAGCCACTACTCCTGCACTGCACTGTACTGTCCAAAGTACTAGTGTGGTTGTCCTCGACGGAAGCAACAAATTCCTCCCACCAAGCAACGAGATGCACGGCTCTAGGTTAGAGCGAATGGCCAGATCCTAGGGATTTCTTTCGTGTTTCTTCGTAATGATAATACAATCCGGAACCCGAGCTTAGGTGCATCCAGTGAACAGTAAAATGAAAAAGAAAAAGAAAAAAACAATTTCAAAAAATTGCGAGTTTTTTGTGATGAAAGATGCATGGGTGTGTGATGTTCGTGCCAAATTTCAGAGTATTTAGGTATTTGAGCAGCTCTCAACGAAAAAGACAAAATCAAGCCTCCCAATTTTGTCATTTTTGCTGAGAGCTTCTCAGATGTCCAAATATTCTCTAATTTGGCACAAACTCACACGCTTTCAATCATCTTTCACCAAAAAAGAAAAACTTCGGATTTTTTTAGTATTTTAAATGATTTTACTGTTCATGACCGGGCTCATCTAAGCCGGGGAGCCAAATCGCTGCTTCCACTAACTAAGAAGGGCTTTTCTAGCTCTAACTAAAAAAGAGCTTTTCTAGCTCTTAAATTCAACTCCTCAAATAAACATTATTTCAAATCTATTCGAAACCAACTTGAGGAGTAAAAAATGCACGACATTCTCTTAAATTAACTCCCTAAATTCTTTTTTTGCCAATTGTGCATTCTTTTGCACAAAAAGTTCATTCAAATATATTTCTACATTATATTATAGAAACGCCTAACGAAAAAAAATTATCCTTCCTTCGAACACCTCACATGCGTCGGCAACGAGAGACCATGATGGTTGTCAGAGCTTGGGAGGTGACGATATGCAGCGGCGCAGCCAGGACTAGAGAGCAAGGCATCACACGTTGGGTCTACGACCGCACACGGCAGAGCGGGAAACCTGGCATCCCAAGGCAAGAAAAATGGTCACACAGAGAAAACTAAAACGATCGATATGGTTGACTAGAGGGTGGGGGGGGGGGGGTGAATAGACAACTACGAATTTTTAGCTTTTCTTAACAAATTAGGTTTACCAACAAATAGGTTGTCTAGGTATGCAACTAGGTGAACAACCTATATGATGCTAACAACAATAACCACACAAGCAAGCAAAGGATACAACACAATACAAGTTTGCGCAAAGTAAGGTTAAGAGATAACCACAAGTGGGGCTGGTCAAGACGAGAAAGTGTTACCGAAGTTCCTTCCTTTGAGGGGTAAGTACGTCTCCATTGGAGCGGTGTGGAGGCACAATGCTCCCCAAGAAGTCAGTAGGGCCACCGTATTCTGCTCACGTCCTCACACAATGCGAGAGTCATGATTCCACTAGTGGTGCCCTTTAAGTGGCGACCGAACCTTTACAACATGGTTGGGGCAATCTCCACAACTTAATTGGAGGCTCCCAACACCACCACGAAGCCTCACCACAATGGGTTGTGTCCGAGGTGACATCTTCCGTCTAGGGTGCCCAAACACTTAAGAGTAACAAGATCCGCAATGGATTAGTGGGGGAAATCAAATATCTCTTGATGGAAGTGTAGATCGGGGCCCTCTCAAGCAAACCCTAGAGAATCAATATGTTTTGATGGCTAGGGAGAGAGATTGGGCGAAAATGAGATTTGGGGCAACAATGAAGCTTGTGGGGATAAGAGGTAAATCTTCTCGGGGAAGAAGACCCCCTTTATATAGTGGGTAAAAATCCAATCGTTTTCTGCCCTCTGCCCACAACTAAGCGGTACTACCACTTAGGCTGTATATTACACACAAGCCAGGAGTACAACAGTCCACGAGCGGCAATGCCGCCAAAGCGGTACTACCGCGTAGGAGTCCTCGAGTCAATGAACCACTAGTAGTTGAGGAAACTAGGGCGGCAGTACCGCGCCAAGCGGTACTACCGTGCTAGTCACTCTCTACTACCGCTAAAGGGGAAATGGAAACAGAGAATTGCATAGGGGAGAAACCGCAAGCGGTACTGGCAATGGTAGTAGGAGTAGCAGTATCGCTTAAGTGGTACTACCATGAATTAGAAGCTGGCAACAGAGAGTTGCACGCACAAGAACCCCCTAAGCGGTACACACGTGGTAGTGCCAAGCGGTAATACTGATGTGGTCACCTATTATAGGTAGGGTCAAGGACCCATCATTTGGACCCATATAGGGCCCATCACCATTATAAGTAGGTCCCTGGACCATGCCAGCATTCGGATGCATACAACAAGAGGTTCACTCGGACGGCTCTACTGCACTCGGACGATCACATGTAACTCGGCTGATGGACCACCACTCGGACATAGAGGACAAAAGGGCGTCGCAAGAGCTACAACGGTCGAGGAATCCTAAGTCATCCACTAAATAGAGTTATAGCTACTATTACCTGTAACTCCTGTAGTAGAGGATCATTACATTAGTAATTGTCTCATTCAATGACATGGGCTGCAGCACACTTTATATAAGCCGCACCCCTCTCCATAGCCGGGCATGTTGAACATCTATAACTATACCCATCAAATCAAAGCAAGCCTCAGGGCACGAGACGTAGTGCTTTTACCTCCACCGAGTGAGGGGCCTGAACTCATTAAACATCGAGTGTTACAACTGCGATATAGCTAGTCTCTGCCCCTTATTCGTACCCCTAGTACTAATTGTCAGGATCATAACCCCGACAGTTGGCGCCCACCCTGGGGCTATAGTAAAATTTCACGGTGTAGGTGGATTTCTTCATCATCATCATGTCAGTCGGCAGCGAAATTCACTTTGGAACGGTCTCCTTCATCGCCGATGACTCAGCGTGGCTACGTGAGGCCCCGCTGGATGCATTGGAGTTGCCCGTCCATGGAGCGACGCACTTCCGTGCTTCCTCCTATGGGGTCGTCCTCCAACAGCCCTCAGCCCCATATCGAGTGGTTTTCCATCCCACCGTTGCGCGCCATCGCAAGTGCTCCGGGCGTTCGCGGCTGCAGCACTGGATCAAGCACGTTGTTGCCACCCAGGCAGCGGCGGAACAAGTGGCGGATATCGAGTTCGACGAGCCCACCCTCGACCTCTCCAACGGATCACTCGATGATTCCTTAGGGGAGTCCGAGTTCGAAAGTGTTGAGTCAACCGCCGAGATTCTTATGGCGGATAACTGTTACTTCTTGAGTTTGCGTTGGTTTTTCCCTTGAAGAGGAAAGGGTGATGCAGCAAAGTAGAGATAAGTATTTACCTCAGTTAGAGAACCAAGGTATCAATCCAGTAGGAGGTACAAGCAAGTCTCCAATCTATGCACCTACACAAACAATCAAACACTTGCACCCAACGCGATAAAGGGGTTGCCAATCCCTTCGTCGTCAATTGCAATGGTGAGATCTGATAGAGATAGATATAAAAAATTAGTAAAACATAAAACAAAATAAAAACAAATAAATTGCAGCAAGTTATTTTGGGATTTTTTGGTTTATAGATCTGAAATATATGATGGAAAATAGACCTGGGGCCCATAGGTTTCACTAGAGGCTTCTCTCCTGAAAGCAAATAATACGGTGGATGAACAAATTACTGTTGAGCAATTGATAGAAAAACACAAAGTTATGACGATATCCAAGCAATGATTATGAATATAGGCATCACGTTCATGTCAAGTAGACCGACTCCTGCCTGTATCTACTACTATTAGTCCACATATCGTCCGACTCCTGCCTGCATCTAGTGTTCAAGAGACAGAGTAATGCATTAAGTAAGATGACATGATGTAGAGGGATAAACTCAAGCAATATCATGAAAACCCCACCTCTCTATCCTTGATGGCAAAAATACAATACATGTCCTGCTACCCCTACTTCGTCACTGGGTGAGATCACGCAAGATTGAACCCAAAACTAAGAACCTCTCTCATTCCAAGAAAAACCAATCTTGTTGGCTAAACCAACCCGATAATTCAAAGAGAAATACATAGATATCAAATCATGTATATAAGAATTCAGAGAAGATTCAAATAATATTCATAGACAATCTGATCATAAACCCACAATTCATCAGATCTCGACAAACACACCGCAAAGCAAGATTACATAGGACAGAAATCCAAGAACATCAAGGAGAACTTTGTATTGAAGATCAAAGAGAGAGAAGACATCTAGCTACTAGCTATGGACCTGCAGGTCTGTGGTAAACTACTCACGCATCATCGAGGGGCAATAGGTTTGATGTAGATGCCCTCTGTGATCGAATCCCCCTCCAACAGATCGCTGGAAAAGGCCCTGAGGGAGTCCTGGACTAGGGGGTGTCCGGACAGCCGGACTATCATCGTCCGCCGGACTCCAAGACTACGAAGATACAAGATTGAAGACTCCGTCCCATGTCCGGATGGGACTTTCCTTGGCGTGGAAGGCAAGCTCGGCGATACGGATATATAGATCTCCTACCATTGTAACAGACTCTGTGTAACCCTAGCCTCCTCCGGTGTCTATATAAACCGGAGGGCTTTAGTCCGTAGGACACAACATACATTACAACAATCATACCATAGGCTAGCTTTAGGGTTTAGCCTCCTTGATCTCGTGGTAGATCCACTCTTGTACTACCCATATCATCAATATTAATCAAGCAGGACATAGGGTTTTACCTCCATCGAGAGGGCCCGAACCTGGGTAAAACATCGTGTCCCTCGTCTCCTGTTACCATCCGCCTAGACGCACAGTTCGGGACCCCTACCCGAGATCTGCGGTTTTGACACGACATTGGTGCTTTCATTGAGAGTTCCTCGTGTCGCCACCGATAGGCTCGATGGCATCTCCAACCAACAACGTTGTCCGAGGTGAGACTTTTCTCCCGGACAGATCTTCGATTTGGCGGCCGCGCTGCTGGCTAATTCGCAGCCATCCGGAGCAGATCGAAGCTACGCCCCGCCATCAGTCGATTCGAAGTCTCAACTTCATGGCCGACGCCCGCGGAGACTTGATCTTCGACGGACTCGAGCCACAGCCAAGCACGCCGCACTGTTACGATGGGCATGATCTAGCTCTGCCACCGAACAGTGCCTTGGTGGCCGCACACGAATCCGCTTCGGCCATTAGTCTCGAGCCGATCGCCCGGATCGAGGATCGGTGGATGGACACCGCCTTGGGGCTTTAACTTCCACGGCGATGGAGCGAACACTAATCTTGTCCTCGCGAACTTCGTGATTCCGAGGTGCCGGACTCCTTGCGGACTCTGGACCTCCCACGCCCTTACCAATCGAATCGGATTGGGCGCCGGTTATGGAATTCACCGCCGCGGACATCTTCCAATACTCGCCTTTTGGCGACATCCTGAATTCGCTAAAGCATCTCTCGTTATCGGGAGAGCCTGGCGAACTATGGCGAGGATGGTTGGGATACGGACGACGAAGAAATTCAGAACCCACCCACCACCCACTTTGTAGCCATTGCCGGCGATCTAACCGACATGCTAGACTATGACCAAGACATCGACGCTATGGATGACGATGCCGGAGATTTAACAGAACCAGCGCCTCTGAGGCAGGAAGACCACCTCGTCATACGACATATACATGGTGGACACCCCAAAAGACAGGATGGCGAAGAAACAAGGAGGTAGATTCTTGAAAGAAACAGCCCAAGCGCCGCGTCGTGGCGCCGCTCTAAATCCCGCCACAAAGAGGAATGGAGATTCCGCACAGAGATAATAATACCCCGTAAAGTGCCGAAGACAACCCCCTCCAAAGAGGTCTCAAAGACAGAGGATGCGAAGCAAGCCCTCACGAGAGGCGGCGCATTTAAGAGGTTGAGGATTATAACTATATGCCTCCTCCAAGACGAGGCAAGCCTCAACGATGACGAATTAAATGCCGTGCCCGAGGATCCCGTCGAACAAGAGCGTTTTAAACGCAGGCTTATCGCCACGTCAAATAGCCTAAAGAAAAAGCAACAACAGCTTCAAGCTGATCAGGATCTGCTGGCCGATCGATGGACCGAGGTCCTCGCGGCCGAAGAGTATAAACTCGAACGCCCCTCCAAAAGCTACCCAAGACGAAAGCTGCTCCCCCGATTAGAGGAGGAAGCATACATACCTCCATCACCGGCAAGACGATCTGGTGACCGACCACCCGTGGTCGCGACAGAGAGGCATCCAGGCCCCCAACCAAGACCGTACCCCGACATCGCTCCAAAAGTACGAAGCCAAGAGGGAACGCGCCGGACTTGCGAGATATATTGGAGGACAAAGCAAGGCAATCCAGATCCATCTACGGATCACGTGGGCGCCCCACGACCCATGACGAATACCGTCGCGTCGGATACAACAACCCCAGCCGGGCAGAACACAGCAGACAACGCTCTCTTGAGCTGCGTCGTGATATTGCTCAATACAGAGGCGCCGCACACCCGCTATGCTTCACTGACGAAGTAATGGATCATCAAATCCCTGAAGGGTTTAAGCCCGTAAACATTGAATCCTACGATGGCACAATAGACCCCGCGGTTTGGATCAAAGATTATCTTCTCCACATCCATATGGCCCACGGCGACGATCTCCACGCCATCAAGTATCTCCCACTCAAGCTTAAAGGACCAGCTCGGCATTGGCTTAACAACTTGCCCGCAGAGTCAATTGGGTGTTGGGAAGACATGGAAGCCGCATTCTCGACAACTTCGAGGCACGTGTAATGCGACCACCGACGCCGATGACCTAAGCCACATCATTGAGAGCAGACGAATCGGCCGGACAATTACGACACGGTTCTTGACAAAGAAAAATCAAATCGTCGACTGTCCGGATGCAGAGGCCCTTGCAGCCTTCAAACATAACATCCGCAACGAATGGCTAGCCCGGCACCTGGGACAGGAAAAGCCGAAATCCATGGCAGCCCTCACATCATTAATGACCCGCTTTTGCGCGGGAGAGGATAGCTGGCTAGCTCGCAGCAACAATCTCCGTAAAAATTCTGGCAGTCCGGACACCAAGGACAACAACGGCAGGTCACGTCGAAACAAAAACAAACGCCGCATTAACGGCGAGGATAAGGAGGATACGGTGGTCAACACCGGATTCTGAGGCTCTAAACCCGGTCAACGGAAGAAGCCATTCAAAAGAACCACTCCGGGTCCGTCCAATTTGGACCGAATACTCCACCGCTTATGCCAGATACATGGCACCCCTGAAAAGCCAGCTAATCACACCAATAGAGATTGCTGGGTGTTAAAGCAGGCAGGTAAGTTAATTGCCGAAAACAATGACAAGGGGCTAAACAGCGACGACGAGGAGGAGACCCGACCGCCGAACAATAGAGGACAGAAGGGTTTTCCCCCACAAGTGTGGACGGTGAATATGATTTACGTAACCCATATATCCAAGAGGGAGAGGAAGCGCGCACTAAGGGACGTCTATGCGATGGAGCCAGTCGCCCCGAAGTTCAATCCATGGTCCTCTTGTCCGATCACTTTCGATCGCAGAGACCATCCGACTAGCATATGCCATGGCGGATTCGCCGCATTGGTTCTAGACCCAATCGTCGATGGATTTCACCTCATGAGAGTCTTGATGGACGGCGGTAGTAGCCTGAACCTGCTTTATCAGGATATAGTGCGCAAGATGGGCATAGACCCCTCAAGGATTAAACCTACAAAGACAACCTTTAAAGGTGTCATACCAGGTGTGGAAGCCAAGCATGCAGGCTCACCACACTATAAGTGGTCTTGGATCCCGGACAATTTCCGAGCGAGAGTTAATCTTCGACATAGTCCTGTTTCGCAGCGGCTATCACGCTCTGCTTGGACGAACCGCGTTTGCAAAGTTCAACGCGGTGCCGCATTATGCATACCTAAAGCTCAAGATGCCAGGCCCCCGCGGAGTCATCACGATCAACGGGAATACGGAACGCTCCCTCCGAACGGAGGAACATACAGCGGCTCTCGCGGCAGAAGTACATAGCAGCCTTTTAAGGCAATTCTCGAGTCCGGCCGTTAAACGGCCGGATACAGCAAAACGCGCCCGAAGCAATTCCAACCAAGACCATCTGGCGCGATCAGAGCACGCGTAGCAATGCAGCCCCAACCCCCGCCCTCACATGATTGCAAGAACAACCCTCCGCGTACATCATTACGCCTTGGAGATACCATGGGCGCAGGGGAAGGGGCACGATCACAATGGACCCAGAGTGCGGCTCAACCACACAAGGGGCTCGCAAGTGTGCCCCCCTCTTTTTTATTCTCATTTTCCTTCTTTGTGTACACAGGACTCCATTAACCAGAGGCCCTGTCCGGCAGTGAACCTGCCGAACTCATGATACAACAGTCAGGGAAGAAAGAAGGCTGCAACGAACACTCAGGTGGTCTCAATTACGAGCATTAAATTCAATTATATACACCAAGTCCGCAGCTCACCCCTGGAGGGGGACATGTTTAATCAGTCCAAATCCCTTGCTTACCGCACTATTTGTATCAGTCCGCATTCATAGCAGACCTTCTTTTATAAATAACGCATCACCTTTTTGACTGCAATCACATTACCTTTTATATATATGTTCATTACATGACATCTTGCACCCGTATATTTTGGTACGGCCTAATACACCAGGGGCTTATGCTCCCCACATTATGGCGTGATAAGTCCGAACACTTTCATAAGTGCGGCACCCCGAACTTATAGCATTATATGAATCGGCTCCGAATCATGTCTTGGGTCAATAGTTGGGTTTGCCCGGCTCCCATGTTTTGGTGCCTTATGTTCCGTTCCGTCGGCTAAGGTGGCACTGGGAGAACCACTGCGATTGCGCCCCGGTTGAGCCGGGCGAGCGCCTCAGTGGAGAAAGCTAAAACTGACCGGCATGATAAGGCGAGAGACTGGTCGCTGTTCGAGAGGTTTTTTTCGGGTCCTTAAAGACTCACGCCGCTTCGAGCGAAGTTCCGGACCATGTCCGACGACGGCGTGGATAGCGCCCCGGATTCAGCCTTCCGAATACCAGGGGCTTCGCCAAAATTTAAAATTATAGAATTCTATGGCTAAGTGAGAGTGTTCAAGCATTATAAGTCCGGTCGCCTTGTTCGTTGTGTTGAGCGCCTCCCTAGATGGACCCAAAAATGGGAACAAGAGTGCTCAAGTTTATCCCGAACACCCCAGCACTCGTGGCTCGGGGGCTGAAGCCAACGACTTGCCATCTCTCAGATTTTATAAACAGCCGCACAGAAGGTAATATTTTAAATTAAAACAAGCGTTGCTTAAAGCGCATATGAACGAAGTTTTCAGCGCACAGGATAATACATGGCGAGTTTACTCAAAGATTACATTTCTGGGGCACTCATCCGCAATATCGCGGGCTCCCTTCAGGACAGTTTTATAATACATTTCGGGTGTACGATACTCCTTGCCCGGTGGCGGTGGGTCCGTGAGAAGCTTCTCCGCATCCAACTTGCCCCAATGCACCTTTGTGCGGGCAAGCGCCCGACGAGCACCCTCAATACAGGCGGAGCGCTTGATGACCTCCACCGTGGGCACGCATCCACCAGCCGCCCGACGAGGCAAGTAGCTCCCGTGCATGGCCTGTCCGTGCCACACCGGACTATAAGGCCCTTCATGGCCTCCTCGGCTACCTTGTGGAGTTCGACCAGCTGCTTGGTGGTCGCTGGGGGCACGGATGGCCGGCCTCGGCGCATCGAGACCGAAGACCTTCTCCGTCGAGCTCCCCTCCTCGCCACGATAGAATGCGGCGGCATCGGACGCACTACGCGGCAGATCTGCAAACGCCCCTGGAGAGCTCCGAATGCGGGTAAGTGTCGGGTAGTTTACATTAACATGCCTGCTTTGCATGAAAAATGCCTTACCCGCCGCTATCTTCTTTACATCTTCAACCTCCTGAAGGGCCTTACAGGCCTCGGCCTTGGCGGACTTGGCACTTTCAAGAGCCGAGGCAAGCTCGGACTCTCGAGTCTTGGAGTCACGCTCCAAACTCTCATGCTTTTCCATGAGAGCCTGGAGCTCTTGCCGTACTTCCGCCACCCGTGCCTCCTGGTTTTCTCGCTCTGCCCGTTCCGCGGCCGCACTGCGTTAGGCCACGGACACAGCCTCCTTCAGGGCTGCCACCTCGTTCGTGGCCCCTTCAATACCCATATTATCCTTGTTAATTTTATTGCAACCAAAATCCTTTTATGTAAGGTAACTATTCAAAGTGGTGTCACTCACCTTCTTTGTCCTCGAGCTGCTTCTTGGCATGGCCGAGCTCCTGCTCGGACCGCTCGAGATCCTGCTTTAGCACACTGACCTCCACAGTCAGTGCGGCAGAGGTCAGCAGCGTAGCCTGCAAACCCATATTGACATATTTTAAGCAACCCTGCGTACATCTTGTTAGATCCTCAGTCCGGCTTTTCTTTCCGAACACCGAACTGAGCATCAGGGGCTACTATCTATGCTGCATTACATTACATAATTTTAACTTCTTACCTCAAAGCCTGTTAGAAGGCTGCTGCAGGCTTCGGTCAGCCCGCTCTTGGCGAGCTGAACCTTCTGAATCACCGCACTCATGATGGTGCGGTGTTCTTCCTCGATGGAAGCACCTTTAAGTGCCTCCAACAAGTTATCCGGCGCCTCCAGTTGGACGGAGGCCGCCGGTGTCACGGTCTTGCCCTTCTTTCGAGGGGGCCGCCTGCCGGACTCTGGAACCACTACGGGTTCCGATGTAGAGTCCGGCACAAAGTCCGGGAGGCTGCCTGACGGTGCCTCCAGAGCCTCCTCCTGATGGGTCCCTCTTTGGGATCCCACCTCGGCGTCCTCGTCGGCGTGGGGGGTAGAGGCAGTCGGAAGTGAATCCACATCCGACGGGGCCAACGACCCGCTCGATGAAGCGGGGAGATCATCATCGGCCGGACTATGGACAAAATGCGGCATTAGAAGGACATTACGCGACATGAAAGAAATTGCATATCAGGGATCCGGATACTTACGATCTTGCCGGACGCCTGGCCCTTGAAGGCCACTCCTCCTCGCCAACGATGGTGTTGGCGAACCGTCCGGGAATAGATCTCCCCTCTTGGACCCTTTGCCTCCCTATCGGGACGCCTTCCTCTTCTTCTCTCCTCCTCCGGAGAGAGTCCTCTTCCTCCTCCTCGTCTCGGGAGGAGTCCGCCCATCATCACATGCACGACACGGAACTCTTTCGAGTCCCCGCGCCACCTTCTTGGCCTTCTTCTCCTGCACCACGTGCGGTGCCGGAACCAGCAGCCACGCTAAAGCAGGCGCCCACTGGTCTTCGGCATGGGAGCCGGGCTGATGAGCTGCTTGGCCTTCCCCATCCATTCTGTCAAAGGAAAAGAGAGATTGAAACCCTCTTAGAATCAGTTTAATTACTACAAGTGTCCCGTGAACGGGTTGAATCACTTACCTCGTCAGCCGGATGCTGCGAGCGAAATCCGCGATCTTCCATCGCGGATGCGGGGCTTGGCGCCCTTAAACAGCACCCTCCAAGCGCCTTCAGATGTCATATCGAAGAGCCCGCTTAGCGCTGGTGCTGTTCGATTGAACTCCCACGATTGAATGCCCGTTTGGCATGGGAGAATCCGGCGGATGAGCATGACTTGGACCACGCCAACGAGCTCGAGCTTATTGCTCACCAGCTTCGGATGCAGGCTCGAGTCCCGTCGCCTTCGGATTGCCCCACAGCAAGCCCTTCTCTTTCCAGAGGTGAGCTGCGTGGGACGCCAGATCTAAACTCGGGGCCACCACCCATGTGGGCTTGCGCTGCTCGGTGATATAGAACCACCCGATTGCCACCCCTTGACGGAGTCCACGAAGGCCCCTTCGAGCCAAAGGACGTTGGGCAACTTGCCCAACATGGCGCCTCCAAGATTCCGCTTATGCGCCCTTCACAACCTTTGGCTTGACGTTGAAGGTCTTGAGCCACAGGCGAAGTGGGGCGGATGTAGAGGAAGGCCTCGCACGCGACGATAAACACCGAGATGTTGAGGATGAAGTTGGCGCCAGATCGGGAAATCCGGGCCGTAGTAAAACATGAGCCCCGGACGAATGGGTGGAGGGAAAGCCCACTCCGCGGAGGAAGTGGGGAAGGAAGATGACCCTCTCATGGGGCCCGGGGTAGGGATGAGCTGCCCTCGTCGGGCAGCCGATCTGTGATATCGCCGAAAGGTATCCGGCGCTGCGCAGCTTGGTGATATGCTCCTCCTTAAAGGTGGAGGCCAACCATTTGCCCCCCGCTCCGGACATATTCGGAGAAGGTCGGGGCGAGATGCGCGAGCTTGGGCGTTGGAGCTTGAGTGCGCGGAGATGGATAAGCAAAGGAGGAAGAAGGCGTAGGTGAGAAGGTAAATCCTTATCCCTTATATATAGGTGGACGAAAACTATGCGTCCCCCACCAGCCTGGTAGAACTCGCTTATCTCCCAAGCGCCACCATCAATGGCGCGGTTGGGTTACCCACGTCCGTATTGATGAGAATCCCGGAATAAGGGGAACACAATCTCTGCTTCGACAAGACATGCCAAGGAAACCGCTTCGCTAAACGTGCTGAGGTGGTATAATAAAAAACGATTCAAACAAGGGCTTGGTAGCGGTGTGATGTCACGCCGCATAATACGTCAGCAGATTGCACTGGTGTACATTTTATTCTCTCTACGGTGGAATGTGGAATTTATTTTGCAGAGCCGGACACTATCCTGGTGTTCATGATCTTCTCTGGATTATTCAAGGGAGGAACCCGCCTTGCAATGCCGAACATTATGCGCGCCGGACTTATCGTCATTGAAGCCTGGTTCAGGGGCTACTGAGGGAGTCCTAGACTAGGGGGTGTCCGGACAGCCGGACTATCATCGTCCGCCGGACTCCAAGACTACGAAGTTACAAGATTGAAGACTCCGTCCCGTGTCCGGATGGGACTTTCCTTGGCGTGGAAGGCAAGCTCGGCGATACGGATATATAGATCTCCTACCATTGTAACCGACTCTGTGTAACCCTAGCCTCCTCAGGTGTCTATATAAACCGGAGGGCTTTAGTCCGTAGGACACAACATACATTACAACAATCATACCATAGGCTAGCTTTAGGGTTTAGCCTCCTTGATCTCGTGGTAGATCCACTCTTGTACTACCCATATCATCAATATTAATCAAGCAGGACGTAGGGTTTTACCTCCATCGAGAGGGCCCGAACCTGGGTAAAACATCGTGTCCCTCGTCTCCTGTTACCATCCTTCTAGACGCACAGTTCGGGACCCCCTACCCGAGATCCGCCGGTTTTGACACCGACAGGCCCCAAGATGGGATCTCACGAGAACAGAGGCTTGCGACGGTGGAAAAGTATTTTCGTGGATGCCTCTGATGGTTTGGGAATATTTGGGAATATATAGGCCAAGGATTAGGGTTAGGAGACCTCCAAGGGGGCGACAAGCCAGGGGCACCCTCCTAGGGCGCGCCCCTACGACTTGTAGTCGCGTCGCGAGTCTTCAGACTTCATCTCCAAGTCTCGTAGGTGTCTTCTAGTCCAACAGAAATCATCGCGAAAGTTTTATTCTGTTTGGACTCCATTTGATATTCCTCTGTAAAACTCAAAAACAAGGAAAAAACAGAAACTGGCACTGGGCTCTAGGTTAATAGGCTAGTCCCAAAAATAATATAAAATAGCATATTAATGCATATAAAACATTCAAAACATATAATATAATAGCATGGAATAATCATAATTATAGATACGTTGGAGATGTATCAATAACTCCGAGCACCGCGTACCCCCGGGTTACACAGAGAACAAAGTTGGCCGTGCCGGTACGTCTCACGTCAACACCGACGGTGGATTCCCGGGCCACGAGCCATATGTACCTCAGGCTCTCACTCGGGAACAACGGGACGAGCTTCGTCGCCGGAATGACCAGCTCCTGAACACTCCCATCATCGGGACAACTCCCGAGGCGTTAGCCATGGAGTCGAGTCGCCTAGCCACTCTGGCTGAGTGCGGTCGCCTCGAACGTCTTCAAAGGGAGCTGGACGAATGCGAGCGCCGTCAACCCAGTTCCAGTCGGCACAAACGCCGGCTCTACTCGAGTGACCAACCTTGTAAGTATCAAGTCCTTAGTACTCCGTTGCAAAACCTAGCAGCCGCTACTCCGATCGCGGATTCCATTCAGCCCTCTGGCTCTTCGGCCGTAGAAGGGATTCGTCAGATCGAGGCGCTCCTCAAGAAAGCGCTGTCGCAGAATGCAGTGGTATCCCAATCCAGGGACCGGATCCATAGCGCATCCGTGCGTGCGGAGACCGTCCAGTCAGCACATAGTCCACTCGGCTCGGGCAGTCGCTGATCCACTTCTTCCTCTAGAGACCGTCACAAAAATCAAAGGCGCGATCGAGTAGAATCGCCCTGGCATGACGACGCCTATGATGTTGCTCTGATGCCTCCACCACGGGATGTCACGTACGGGCGCCTGCCCTACGACGACAGATGGACGCACGGCGGCAAACGCAGGCCGAGTCCTACTCGTTCATCGAGAGACACTTGAGACCCGCTGTTCAACGCGAGATCTGTTCTCGCTCAGAACCTGGTCGACAAAGGCCGAGTGATTCGTACCCTCAGGTCCCGAGTGCTTCAGCCGTTACATACGAGCGGCTAAGATTCTCAATAACTTCAGGTTGGCTGCGGCGACTAGCAAGTTTAACGTCGGATCCTAGCCCGAGATTTGGCTAGAAGATTACCAAGTGGCAGTCCAGATCGGCGGCGGCAACGATAATGTAGCCATGAAGCATTTTCCGCTGATGTTAGAGGGCTCCGCTCGGGCTTGACTAACACAGCTGCCGCCGGGCAGTGTTTCTGTTGGGATGATCTTGTGAAGGTGTTCGTCAAGACCTTTGAAGGCACATACAAGAGAGCATGAGGTTTGATCGAGTTGCAACACTGTGTATAGAGACAGAATGAGACTCTCCTAGGGTATATCCAGCGGTGGACCACTCTACACAATACGGTGGAGAACGTCACCGAGCACCAGGCAATCTGCGCCTTCAAGGCCGGAGTTAGATATCGGGAGCTAAACATGAAGTTCGGCCAAACCGAGACCCCTACTCTCAGTCAGGCTATGGAGATAGCCAACCGGTATGCCAACGGTGAAGATGAAGACCGACTGAGGAGTGGTAAGAGTCGAGCAGGCGACGCTCATCGGTCGGAGAACAAGGGCAAGAAGCACAAGCGGAAAGCGGATATCAGAGGGAATGCCGGGGCCGCGGCTCTCGCCAGCCAAGGCAAAAAGAGCTCCCAAAAGCAGAAAAAGGAATGGAAGGGGAAGAAGCAAGCCACCTTGAAGAGCGACCTCCTCAACCAACCTTGTAAGATCCACACAAAGAAAGATGAAGAGGGCAATTTGATTTTGCCCAAACACACCACTCGGGAGTGTCGACTCCTAAAGCAAGAGATGCGGCAAGATTCCTCTGGAGACAGGGATGACAATGACGACGACGGAGGCAAGAATACTTCCGGGTACCCAAACATCGAGAACGTCCTCATGATTTTCACTGATGTCAAAAGCAAGATTCACCTCAAAGTCATCAACCGAGAAGTCAACATGGCAGTTCCGACTATCACCAAATTTCTCGACTGGGCCAAGACACCAGTAAACTTTGATCAGTAAGATCACCTGGCTCACATACCGACCCTAGGCGGCAGGCCTTTGTGGTAGATCCAGTCGTGTGAGGGGTCTGACTGTGCAAAGTCCTATTGGACGGCGGCAGCGGGCTTAATATCATTTACGCCGATACATTAGAGGTGATGGGTACCCCGATGACCCAACTCAGCAAGAGCAACATGCAGTTCCACGGGGTAATCCCTGGGAAGAAGGCTAAATCTCTCGGCTAGATTGCCCTTAATGTCGTATTCAGTGAGGAGAAGAACTTCCAAAAGAAATAGCCGACTTTCAAGGTGGTGGACTTCCTAAGTACATACCACACCATCCTGGGTAGGCTTGCCTACGCACGTTTTTGTAACGCCTTCGATGCGGCTATATCTCCCACGTGTCGAAGCACGACTTAGAGGCATAACCGCATTGAAAGCAATGTCGCAAGTGAGGTAATCTTCACACAACCCATGTAATACATAAGGGAAAAAGATACATAGTTGGCTTACAATCGCCACTTCACACAATTACATGAATAAAAGCATTACATCATCCAGATACAATCAAGGTCCGACTACGGAACCAAAATAAAAGAAGAACCCCAAATGATAAAGGTCCCCGATCGACCCCAAACGGGCTCCACTCTTGATCAACTAGAACGAAACAACACAAAGGGCAAGATCTTCATCGAGCTCCTCCTTGAGCTTGGTTGCGCCACCTTTCGGTAACATAGGCACCGCAAACTGGTTTTGAAGTATCTGGTGAGCCACGGGACTCAGCAATCTCGCACCGCGAGATCAAGACTATTTAAGCTTATGGGTAAGGTAAAGGCATGAGGTGGAGCTGCAGCAAGCGACTAGCATATATGGTGGCCAACATACGCAAATGAGAGCGAGAAGAGAAGGCAAAGCACGGTCGATAAAAGTATGATCAAGAAGTGATCCTATAGCAACCACGTCAAGCATAACTCCAACATCATGTTCACTTCCCGGACTCCGCCGGAAAGAGACCATCACGGTAACACACGCGGTTGATGTATTTTAATTAAGGTCAACTTCAGGTTTTCTACAACCGGACATTAACAAATTCCCATCTGCCACATAACCGCGGGCACGGCTCTCGAAAGTTTATACCCTGCAGGGGTGTCCCAACTTAGCTCATGACAAGCTCTCGCGATCAACGAAGGAATAGACCTTCACCCAAGACACTCCGATCAGACTCGGTATCCCGGTACATCAAGACATTCCGACAATGGTAAAACAAGACCAGCAAAGCCGCCCGAATGTGCCGACAAATCCTGATAGGAGCTGCACATATCTCGTTCTCAGGGCACACCGGATGAGCAAGACGTCGGGTTGGCATAGACCCTGGTTGCCCAGGGGGCGCCGGACATCGCTCAGGTTGGACCAACACTCGAAGGAGCACTGGCCCGGGGGGGCTAAAATAAAGATGACCCTCGGGCTCCGGAAACCCAAGGGAAAAAAAGGGCTAGGTGAGGCAAATGGTAAAACCAAGGTTGGGCCTTGCTGGACAAGTTTTATTCAAAGCGAACTGTCAAGGGGGTCCCATAAATCACCCGACCGCGTAAGGAACGCAAAATCCGGGAACATAACACCGGTATGACGGAAACTATGGCGGCAAGAGTGGAACAAAACACCAGGCATAAGGCCGAGCCTTCCACCCTTTACCAAATATATAGATGCATTAATAATATAAGAGATATTGTGATATCCCAACAAGTAAACATGTTCCAACAAGGAACAACAACTCCATGTTCCAACGAGGAACAAACTTCCTCTTCACCTGCAACTAACAACGCTATAAGAGGGGCTGAGCAAAGCGGTAACATAGCCAAACAACGGTTTGCTAGGAATGGTGTCAAAGGTTAGAGGTTCATGGAATTTTGGGAGGCTGACAAGCAAATGGTAGGTATCGTAGCATTGGCATGGCAAAAGAGCGAGCAAACTAGCATAGCAAAGATAGAAGTGATTTCGAGGGTATGATCATCTTGCCTTAAATCCCGCAAGGAAGAAGAACGAGTCCATGAAGAAGACAAACGGACGAAGTCGAACGGATCCTCACAACTCCGGAACGAAAACCGAAGCTAACGAGAGAAGCAACCCGGAAAGAAGCAAACAACATAGTAAACAACCATCACATAAACATGGCATGATGCACAAACAAGTATGATGCATGTCCGGTTTAAATAGCATGGCATGGCAAAGTGCACAAAACTATCTTACAAATTAAGTGGAGCTCAATATGCAACGAGTTGCATATTGACGAAACACCACATCAATTATTTAGTTCTCTCTCGGTTATGCTACTCATCAATATTAAATGTTGTTAAACATGGCAAAGAGGTGAAGCACAATTAAACTAGCTATTTAGGCAAGTTTAAATGAGGCCGGAAACAACAAACGATAATTCCGGAAAATCCTCATGTTATTTAGCAATTTAATGCAACAACAATTTTAATCATTTAAATGTTGTTATTATCATGATGCGGATGACAATGCAAGTTTTAAGCAATTTTTATGAAAATGTTGGCATAAATATGTTATGAAGCATTTGCCATCGTGGCGGAAAGAAAGTGGTGCCACGGCAACGAAACGAAAAGGGTGCCACGGCGGCGAAAAGGAAATGGTGCCACGGCAACATATCCGAAAATGATGCCACGGCAACATATCGGTGATCCGACAACTCCTCGAGATGTCGGTGCAAAAGAAAGGTGACGGGAGCGTGCGGAACATGCGAAAGATGGTGGAATGATCCCGGCAACCGGGTTCCCACGGATTAGTGGCAAGGAAACGCGTGACAAATCGGACACGGTGCAAGCAGTGCATATCATACAACACATGCATTCGTTCACGGACGGTCGTCTCGGGGTTATGCCTTCGAAGCGTTCAAACGGGACGGTTCGCGTTTCGTAGAGGGAAGTAGTCATTCTCGTGATGTCGTAGTGGAGGTAGTCGTTCACGGGTCGTCGTGCGAAGTAGTCGTACATGTCGTCGTGGAACTTGGCGATCCGAAGGGGTACTTGGTACAATCCTCGTAGTCGTGCACTTGTCGTCGACGGACTTGATGGTCTTGACAAAACGAAGGGGTACTCGGCAAAACCCTGTTCTTCGGAGGTCGATGGTAGTGGTTCCCGTATCTACATGGTGTGGTTGTCCTTGACGGGTCTGGTCTTGGCGACGGCGTATAGCAAAGAACGGAGAGGTGCTCGGGGAAACCGGAGTAGAGCAAGGTCCGAGGTGAGGCGGCTGTCAAGGAGGATTTGGGCGGAGCAGAACCAAGGCAGCAGCGGAGCTCTAAGGCTCGGTCCATGGCGGCAGCAGAGCAGCGGCAGAGCTTCGGGCGTGAGGGAGAAGGAGCCGGCGCGAGTGCCAGCGCGCACGGGCGCTCGTGCAGAGGGGGCAGGGGACTCCGGGCTCCTGGTGGTCGCCACCAACGGAGGAGGCGGCAAGGGCAAGGGGAACCGGGCGCAGGGAGCACCACTCCCTGGCTCGATGCAGGGGAGGCGACGGCGCGGACCTGCGGGGCCTGGCTGCGGCGGAGGGACTGCGCGGCGTGTGGAGGCGAGGACGGGCGTCGTGTGAGGCTCCGGTGGCGGCTGGGGGCGCCAGTGTGAGGAGACGCGGGCGGCGGGAGGAGCGCAGAGAGGAAGGGATCAGCGCTTGGCCGGGCGAGAGGTGCAGCAGCAGCTGCTGCTACCGGCGGCGGCGAGGTCGAGGCGGGAGGTCGCGGCAGGAGGTGGCGACGGGGTAGGGCGACGGGAGGAGGACGGGACGCGAGGAGAGGAGGGGGATCGATGGCTGCGCAGTGAGAGAGCAGGGAGTGATCGAGAGAAGAGCGAGAGAGATGGGGATCAGGGCTGCGGCGCTGAGGAACGACGAGGGAGAGGGAGATCGATGGGAGAGAGCGGGCTAGGGTTAGATCGGTGGGGCGCCGGCTGGGCCTAGGAGGCCGGCCCAGTGGAGAGAAAAATGGCCAGAGGCCTGGCTGGGATCTCTTCTCTCTCTCTTTTAATCTAAAAAGACAGATAAATAAAAGAGAGAAAAGTAAAAAGGAAGAGGGGTTTAGGGAACGAATTTGAACGGAAGGACAATTTTCCTGGACTCATAAAAATATGAGGAATTAAATAAAATGGGAAGAGGATTTTTTAGAGGAAGTAAAATCCACACGCGTTGGATTTAACTTGGCAGGTTTGAAATTCGAAACCCATTCAAAAGAACTTCAAATGGGTCGAAATTATAGGAGGTGACCCTACACATTAGATGTGATTTATGGGCAGATTTGGAACATTAATGGGTAGAGTAAAATTGCAACTCAATTTTACTAAAAGGCCCCAAAGGAAGAAAAGAAGTTGAGTAGGATAAAAGGAAATTTGAAGAACGGTGCATATGTGTTATGGGTGATTCCGAAAATGGAATATTTATAATATAGCTCCCTAATATCGGGAGGATATATTATAAAGAGAAATCACCATCGTGAATTCCCTCGATTTAAATAGATCAAAAGATCTATGCAATTTATTTAGTTGAGGTGCAAAAGATTTATGAGATGATGGCATGATGACATGATGCAATGCAAATGACGCAATGATGAAAACAACAAACAAAACAAATCACATGACGAAACTCGGAGTAGCTGGAAGGAATCTGAAGCTCCGGTCTTGGGGCGTTACAGTTTTATGGCCCATACATGTTACGTGTATCTTAAGCTTAAGATGCCAGGGTCGAAAGGCGCGATCACCATCACAGGCAATCAAAAGTTGGCCAAAGAGTGCCTCCAGAAGGGCTCCTAGATTGCTAATGAGCAGATGGCGATGGCCGAGCTGGACGAATACAAGAAGGCGGTGGACGCAAGCGAGTTCTTGAAGTCTAAGAAGCCGACTGTGGAATCTTCTTTCCAGTCGGCTAGGGAAACAAAGCCGATGCACATCCATCCCGAAGACCCGAACGCTGCCCCGACCAACATCTCCACCACCCTCGACAGCAAATAGGAAGTCAAGCTCGTCCAGTTCCTCTGTGAGAACTGGGACATCTTCGCATGGAAGCCTTCTGACATGCCGGGTGTTCCCAGGAAACTGGCCGAGCACAGGCTCCCTGTCGATTCGAGGATGAAGCCTGTCAAGGAGCATCTTCAGAGATCTTCCACCGAGAAGTGCAAGGCGATCGGCGAGGAGATAGCGCGGCTCTTAGCCGCCGAGTTCATCCGGGAGGTGTACCACTCCGAGTGGCTCGCCAACGTCGTTCTGGTGCCGAAGAAAGACAAGTCTCTCTGAATGTGTGTGTGGATTTTAGGCACATCAATCGATCCTGCTCGAAGGATCATTTTCCTCTCCCTCGCATAGATCAGACAGTAGATTCTACTGCCAGATGTGACTAGTTGTTGTTTCTGGATGCGTACTTCGGGAACCACCAGATCCGACTGTACATCCCCGAGGAAATGAAAGCAGCATTCATCACCCCATTCGGGTGTTTCTGTTATATCACGATGCCATTTGGGTTGAAAAATGCTGGGGCCACATTCCAGCGCATGATCCAGAAGAGCTTATGGAAGCAGATCAGTCAGACCTTCGAAGCTTATATGGATGACATCGTGGTTAAGTCTAGGAAAGGTTCCGACCTCCTGATCGACCTTGCTGAGACTTTTGCGAACTTACGCGCTTTCGGCATCAAGCTCAACCCAACCAAGTGTACGTTCGGTGTACCAGCAGGCAAGTTACTCGGTTTCCTCGTTTCCGAATGAGGGATTGATAACCCACAAGTGTAGGGGATAATTGTAGCCTCTTTCGATAAGTAAGAGTGTCGAACCCAACGAGGCGCTAAAGGTAGAACAAATATTCTCTCAAGTCCTATCTGCCACTGATACGACTCTACGCACGCTTGACGTTCGCTTTACCTAGAACAAGTATGAAACTAGAAGGACTTTGTAGGTATGATAGGGTAGGTTTGCAAGATAATAAAGAACACGTAAATATAAACTAGGGGCTGTTTAGATAAATAAGCAATAAAGTAAATATAGGGAGTGCGGAAAAGTGGTGGTAGGAGTTATGAAATTGTCCCTAAGCAATTGACTACTTTACTAGACCGATATCAAGTTTTATGTGGGAGAGGCATAAGCTAACATACTTTCTCTTCTTGGATCATATGCACTTATGATTGGAACTCTAGCAAGCATCCACAACTACTAAAGATCATTAAGGTAAAACCCAACCATAGCATTAAAGCATCAAGTCCCCTTTATCCCATACGCCACAACCCCCTTACTCGGGTTTATGCTTCTGTCACTCAAGCCAAAGAAGAGCATCAACCGCCTTACGAGGGGCCACGAGGGTCAAGGGCGCGCCCAGTATGGGCAGGCACGCCCCCTGCCTCATGGCCACCTCAGACACCGTCTCACGTTGATTTTAGTTCCCAAAAATCATAAATATTCCCAAAATAAGCTCTGTCCGTTTTTATCCCGCTTGGACTCTGTTTGATATTTGGTTTCTGCGAAACATAAAACATGCAACAAATAGGAACTGGCACTAGGCACTAGATCAATATGTTAGTCCCAAAAAATAGTATGAAAAGTTGCCAAAAGTATATGAAAGTTGAATAATATTGGCATGGAACAATAAAATTATAGATATGACGGATACGTATCAGCATCCCCAAGCTTAATTCCTGCTCGTCCTTGAGTAGGTAAATGATAAAAAATAATAATTTTTGATGTGGAATGCCACCTAGCATAATCTTGATCATATATCTAATCATAGCATGAATATTAAGACATGAGTGATCCAAAGCAATAGTCTATCATTTGACATAAACACAATAATACTTCGAGCGTACTAATAAAGCAATCATGTCTTTTCAAAACAACATGGCCAAAGAAAGTTATCCCTACACAATCATATAGTCTGGCTATGCTCCATCTTCATCACACAAAACATTCAAATCATGCACAACCCCGATGACAAGCCAAGCAATTGTTTCATACTTTTGACGTTCTCAAACCTTTTGAACTTTCACGCAATACATGAGCGTGAGCCATGGACATAGCACTATAGGTGGAATAGAGTATGATGGTGGAGGTTGTGTGGAGAAGACAAAAAAGGAGAAAGTCTCACATTGACACGGCTAATCAACGGGCTATGGAGATGCCCATCAATTGATGTCAATGCAAGGAGTAGGGATTGCCATGTAACGGATGCACTAAGAGCTATAAGTGTATGAAAGCTCAAACTGAAACTAAGTGGGTGTGCATCCAACTTGCTTTCTCACGAAGACCTAGGGCGTTTTGAGGAAGCCCATCATCGGAATATACAAGCCAAGTTCTATAATGAAAATTCCCACTAGTATATGAAAGTGACAACATAAGAGACTCTCTATATGAAGAACATGGTGCTACTTTGAAGCACAAGTGTGGTAAAAGGATAGTAACATTGCCCCTTTTCTTTTTTCTTTCTTTTCTTTTTTCTTTTTTGGGGTGGGCTTCTTTGGCCCCCTTTTTTATTTAGGCTTCTTTGGCCTCTCTTTTTTTATTTTTTATGGGGCAGTGCTCTATAATGATGATCATCACACTTTTATTTACTTACAACTCAGTATTACAACTCGATACTAGAACAAGGATATGACTCTATATGAATGCTTCCGGCGGTGTACCGGGATGTGCAATGATCTACGTAGAATGACATCAAAAAACGGACAAGCCATGAAAACATCATGCTAGCTATCTTATGATCATGCAAGGCAATATGACAATGAATGCTTAAGTCATGTATATGATGATGATGGAAGTTGCATGGCAATATATCTCGGAATGGATATGGAAATGCCATGATAGGTAGGTATGGTGGCTGTTTTGAGGAAGATATAAGAAGGCTTATGTGTGATAGAGCGTATCATATCATGGGGTTTGGATGCACCGGCGAAGTTTGCACCAACTCTTGAGGTGAGAAAGGGCAATGCACGGTACCGAAGAGGCTAGCAATGATGGAAGGGTGAGAGTGCGTATAATCCATAGACTCAACATTAGTCATAAAGAACTCACATACTTATTGCAAAAATCTATTAGTAATTGAAACAAAGTACTACGCGCATGCTCCTAGGGGGATATATTGGCAGGAAAAGACCATCGCTCGTTCCCAACCGCCACTCATAAGGAAGACAATCAATAAATACCTCATGCTCCAACTTTGTTACACAACGGTTCACCATACGTGCATGCTACGGGAATCACAAACTTCAACACAAGTATTTCTACAATCCACAACTACCCACTAGCATGACTCTAACATCACCATCTTTATATCACAAAACTATTGCAAGGAATCAAACATATCATATTTAGCGATCTACAAGTTTATGTAGGATTTTATGACTAACCATGTAAATGACCAATTCCTTTCATCTCTCTAAATAGATATAAGTGAAGCAAGAGAGTTTAATTCTTTCTACAAAAGATATGCCCACGCTCTAACAAATATAAGTGAAGAAAAAGAGCACTCTACAAATGGCGCTTTTTTTATGTGAAGAGAAACATACAATCCAAACTTCAAATGATATAAGTGAAGCACATGAAGCATTCTATAAAGCCATACTCAAAAGATTTAAGTGAATTGTAATGAGCATTCTATAAATCAACCAAGGACTATCTCATACCAGCATGGTGCATAAAATAAAAATTAAAACTAAATGCAAAAGACGCTCCAAGACGTGCACATATTGCATGAACAAAACGAATCCGTAAGCATACCGATACTTGTTGAAGAAAGAGGGGATGCCTTCCGGGGCATCCCCAAGCTTAGACGCTTGAGTCTCCTTGAATATTTACTTGGGGTGCCTTGGGCATCCCCAAGCTTGAGCTCTTGCCTCGCTTCCTTTTCCTCATATCGAGACCTCCTCGATTAAACACTTCATCCACACAAAACTTCAACAGAAAACTCGGTAAGATTCGTTAGTATAATAAAGCAAATCACTACTCTAAGTACTATTGCAAACAAATACATATTTTGTTTTTGCATTGTGTCTACTGTAATATAATTTTTTCATGGATTAATCCACTGATAGAAATTGATAGTTTCATCAAAACAAGCAAACTATGCATCAAAAACAGAATCTGTCAAAAACAGAACAGTCTGTTGAAATCTGAACATTCACCATACTTATGGTACCCCAACAATTCTACCAAAATTAGGAACAATAAAAAATTTGTATAGCAAGACAGTGCAAAAAAAAATCAGAACCGTTTGACGTTCCAGTAAAAAATGTAAAATCGCGCACTACAGCCAAAGTTTCTGTCCTGCACCGTACAAACGAACAAGCATTGAAAACATCCTAAAGGCAAACCTTGGCACATTATTTTTATAATACAATGGAATTGTACAAGGGGATAATTATTTTTGATGAAAAGTTTCTGTAATTAAGATTCACAAAGTTTCTGCGAGCATGAGTTCAAGGAGCTCTCCCACTTCAACAATGCTTGTCTTTCTCACTTTCACTTTCCTTTTTGAAAAGTTTTGGGTTCCCCTCTTTATTTTTTGTTTTTAGACTATATAAAGCACTCAACAGAAATAAATGACTCTCTAAAACTTCCGGGTTGTCTCCCTGGCAGCGCTTTCTTTAAAGCCATTAAGCTAGGCATAAAGTGCCCAAGTAATGGATCCACCCGGATCCCAAGGTATATCAAAGCCAATTTTAATTAACAATGATTTGTAATTTAGTAGTGAGCACAAAGTAACATATATCATGCAACAACGAAGTCTAACTCTCTTCCTATGCATCGGCATGTCATAAAAGAATAATTCATGGACACCAAGTAAAGGCCAATGCATAGTATAAGCAGTTTCTTGCAATTCTATCATATTGGAAACACAGAGAGGTGGAGATATAGTTCCTCTCTCATAATAATTGCAAGTAGGAGCAGCACGCACATACATATTACATTCATCAAAATTATCATGTGCAACGGTAAAAGGCAACCCATCTATATAATCCTTAATAAGCACAAACTTCTCCGACATAGTGTAGTTGGGAGAATTCAAAAAGATAATAGGACTATCATGCGTGGGTGCAATAGCAAAAATTTCATGTTTAACATAAGGAACTATAGCAAGTTCATCTCCATAAGCATAATTCATATTGGCATCTTGGCCACAAGCATCATCAAAAAGGGATATTTCAAGAGAATCAAGGAGATCATAACAATCATCATAGCACTCATCCTTCGGTAAGCATGAAGGGGAATTAAACAATGTATGAGTTGAAGAGTTACTCTCATTAGAAGGTTGGCACAGGTAGCTAATCCGCTCTTCCTCCTTTTGTTCTTCGCTCTCCTCATCATCTTTTTCATCCAATGAGCTCACAGTTTCATCAATTCCTTCTTCCATAGACTCCTGCAAAATATTAATCTCTTCTTGGACAGTGGAGAAGTCCTCAATATATGGTTTAACATAGGTATTAGAAGCATAGTTATCATAACAATATTCAAGTATGGCAAAATTTTCAGATTTGTAGAGAGTAGCATCATTCTTTTCAATCAAAGAAGCAATTTCATAAGCACCCTTAAAAGCAACAAATTCTTCAATTTGTTGAACATCATAGTAATTATAAACACCCTTAGCATACGAAGATACGATTACATTATCACTAAACTCACATTGGTAGGGAAGGTGTTTCTTAGGGTTTTCAGAACAACAAGTAAAATCATATATTTCACATAAATTCCAAGCATAGCATTGCAAACGATTAATTTGATCCAGTAAAACTTTCCCTTTTTCAGATATACGGTGTCGCACATAACAAGCATGCTCATCTAAAGATTTGACACCAACTAAGCTAGTGGGGGTTTCAGCACGAGCACAAAGGGATCGAAGATAATCCAAGTAAAAAGCTTCAGGAGTGTGATATATTTTGAGTGGTTCTTCAACCATTGGTTCAGTAGGTACAACTAAATTTTTTGGTACAACTAAAAGGTCTTGATAACCCACAAGTGTAGGGGATAATTGTAGCCTCTTTCGATAAGTAAGAGTGTCAAACCCAACGAGGAGCTAAAGGTAGAACAAATATTCTCTCAAGTCCTATCTGCCACTGATACGACTCTACGCATGCTTGACGCTTGCTTTACCTAGAACAAGTATGAAATTAGAAGGACTTTGTAGGTGTGATAGGATAGGTTTGCAAGATAATAAAGAACACGTAAATATAAACTAGGGGCTGTTTAGATAAAGAAGCAATAAAGTAAATATAGCGAGTGTGTTAAAGTGGTGGTAGGAGTTGTGAAATTGTCCCTAAGCAATTGACTACTTTACTAGACCGATATCAAGTTTTATGTGGGAGAGGCATAAGCTAACATACTTTCTCTTCTTGGATCATATGCACTTATGATTGGAACTCTAGCAAGCATCCACAACTACTAAAGATCATTAAGGTAAAACCCAACCATAGCATTAAAGCATCAAGTCCCCTTTATCCCATACGCCACAACCCCTTACTCGGGTTTATGCTTCTGTCACTCAAGCAACCCACTATAAGTGAATCATGAACATATTGCAACACCCTACAGCGGGAATCCCTCACGCTTGCGCAACACGGAGGGCACAATAGGACAGCAACATAACCACAAGCAAATTAAACCAATCATAGCAATTCATCAATCACCGATAGGACAACAAAAATCTACTCAGGCATCATGGGATGGCAACACATCATTGGATAATAATATGAAGCATAAAGCACCGTTTCCAGTAGAGGTTACAGTGGGTTGTGGGAGAGTGGACCGTTGAATATAGATGGGGGAAGGTGATGGAGATGTTGGTGAAGATGTCGGAGGTGTTGGTGTAGATCATGGTGATGACGATGGCCCCCAGCAGCGTTCCGGCGCCACCGGAAGCAAGGGGGAGAGAGCCCCCCTTCTTCTTCTTCTTCCTTGACCTTCTCCCTAGATGGGAGAAGGGTTTCCCCCTGGTCCTTAGCTCCCATGGCGTGGGAGGGGCGAGAGCCCCTCCGAGATTGGATCTGTCTCTCTGTCTCTCTCTGTTTCTGCGCTCCTGGATTCTGCCCTGGCACCGTTTCTTTTATATCTGGAGATCCATAACTCCGCTTGGATTGAAACCTTCGCCCAGATATTTTTCCAAAAAATAGCTTTCTTGCGGCCAAAGAAGAGCATCAACCGCCTTACGAGGGGCCCACGAGGTCGGGGCACACCAGTATGGGCGGTAGCGCCCCGCCTGTGGCCACCTCGTGACAAATCTCGCGTTGATTTTACTTCCCAAAAATCATAAATATTCCCAAAATAAGCTTCCTTCCGTTTTTATCCCGTTTGGACTCCGTTTGATATTGGGTTTCTGCGAAATATAAAACATGCAACAAATAGGAACTGGGACTGGGCACTGGATCAATATGTTAGTCCCCAAAAATAGTATGAAAAGTTGCCAAAAGTATATGAAAGTTGAATAATATTGGCATGGAACAATAAAAAATTGTAGATACGACAGAGACGTATCAGGGATTGATGCCAATCCTGAGAAGATAGGAGCAATCGTTTGAATGAAACAATCATAATGTCTACACGACGTATAGCGACTCACAGGCTGCATAGCGGCCCTGAGTAGGTTCATCTCACGACTAGGTGAAAAGGCTCTGCCTCTTTACAGATTGATGAAGAAGTCTGACAGGTTCGAGTGGACTTCCGAAGCGCAGGCTGCATTCCAGGAACTTAAAGCCTTGCTTTCCACCCAGCCGGTGCTAGCTGCTCCGAGCAGTAAGGAGCCCTTGCTCTTATACATCGCGGCCACGAGCCAAGTTGTTAGCACAGTCCTCACTATCGAACGGGAAGAACAAGGAAAAGCCTTCAAGATCCAATGACCAGTCTACTACATCCCTGAAGTCCTTACGCCTTCCAAGCAAAGGTATCCGCATTATCAGAAGCTAGTATACGGAATCTATCTAACAGCAAAGAAGGTGGTGCATTATTTTCAAGAACACTCAGTCATAGTGACAAGTGACACTCCTCTATCCGAGATCATGAACAATAGAGATGCCACTGGCCGAGTGGCCAAATGGGCCATTGAGCTCCTCCCGCTGGACATCAGGTTTGAAGCCAAGAAGGCCATCAAGTCGCAAGCCCTGGTAGATTTCCTGGCCGAATGGATTGAGCAAGTGCAGCCTGTCCCGAGTGTTCCCGAACATTGGACGATGTTCTCCGACGGCTCCAAAATGCTCCATAGCTCCGAGGCCGGAGTGGTTGATACGTCTTCAACGTATCTACTTTCCCAAACACTTTTGCCCTTGTTTTGGACTCTAACTTGCATGATTTGAATGAAACTAACCCGGACTGACGCTGTTTTCAGCAGAACTGCCATGATGTTTTTTATTGTGCAGAAAACAGAAGTTCTCGGAATGACCTGAAAATCCACAGAGATAAGTTTTGGAAAATATATAAAATACTGGCAAAAGAATCAAGGCCAGGGGGCCCACACCCTGTCCACGAGGGTGGGGGGCGCGCCTGTCGGTGTCAAAACCGGCGGATCTCGGGTAGGGGGTCCCGAACTGTGCGTCTAGGCGGATGGTAACAGGAGACGAGAGACACAATATTTTTACCCAGGTTCGGGCCCTCTCGATGGAGGTAAAACCCTACGTCCTGCTTGATTAATATTGATGATATGGGTAGTACAAGAGTGGATCTACCACGAGATCAAGGAGGCTAAACCCTAAAGCTAGCCTATGGTATGATTGTTGTAATGTATGTTGTGTCCTACGGACTAAAGCCCTCCGGTTTATATAGACACCGGAGGAGGCTAGGGTTACACAGAGTCGGTTACAATGGTAGGAGATCTACATATCCGTATCGCCAATCTTGCCTTCCACGCCAAGGAAAGTCCCATCCGGACACGGGACGGAGGCTTCAATCTTGTATCTTCGTAGTCTTGGAGTCCGGCGGACGATGATAGTCCGGCTGTCCGGACACCCCCTAGTCCAGGACTCCCTTAGTAGCCCCCGAACCAGGCTTCAATGACGATAAGTCCAGCGCGTATATAGTCTTCGGCGTTGCAAGGCGGGTTCTCCCTTCAAGTTCCATGTACCTGCCGAACAGTGTCCGGCTTCATCATAAATACTGTGTTTCTCGGCTTCTACGCCCAATAATGGCCTTTTTCCACGCGTCGCACGAATGCGAAAAGCCAGGGTGTCTTTTACGTTTCACCCCCTAGTCATGTGAGTCGTCCGCCTACAAAAGAGGCAAAAATCCAGATCCAAACCACACCATATTCCTCCCGCGAATACTTCATCGGAGCGCCTTTGACCTAAAAATCCATTCTATCATGGACCGTCGACGCAGCTCCTCTTCTCGCGCTCCCAGCCCACCGCCAGGGGATTGGGGGAGGTGCTCTCTTCCGCACAACGAGCTAGTGAAGCTCCAAGTGGGGGGATATCTCCCTACGGCCTTCATGGTCCCGGTTCGAGCCGGGCTGGTCACTTATCAAGGTGGGAGGCAAGCGGAGGCTACCCCAAGCCCCAATAAAGGGGAGCGAGTGTGCTTCGTCCCTTATTTGATAAGGGGACTCGGATTCCCGATACATCCGTTCCTCTGCGGGCTCCTGGAGTTCTATGGACTCCAGCTCCACCACCTCACGCCCGCCTCTGTCCTGCATATCGCGGGCTACGTAGCTCTTTGCGAGCTATTCCTAGGCATTGAGCCCCATTTTGCATTGTGGAAGAGGCTGTTCTGCCTCGTACCCCGTTCTCACGAGGGGTCCATATATCAAGTGGGCGGCGCCGAAATATGGCGTATCGCCGGGACCGGATACCCATCCGGTACTCCCAAGAAGGCATCTCAAGACTGGCCTTGAGTGGTTTTACATAGGAGACGCTCCGCTGCCGGACCCAGTCCGGATTGGCCTCCCGGAGTTAGTGCTGCTCCTCTAAAGAAACGCCTCAGCTGGCGCCCACGGAGCCCCCGATTGGAGGAAGACAAGAGCGTTCATTACTTGATGGGCCGAATAAGATTACTGGCCCATTCCGGGTTGACCATGATTGGAGTCATGGCGATATGCATCATGCGGGGGGTACAGCCATTGCAATACAGAGGCCACCCCATGTGGGATTTCAACGGGGAAGACGATGCTACCCGTCATGGCTGCAAAGGGCCGGATTCGACCGAGGATCTGGTGAAGGTCCTGTCCAGCCTGTACAAGGGGGAGAAGGAGGACTTCCTTCAAACGAACCCTTTGAATGGGTTTTCCATGAACAACCCTAGAGGCTGGAGTAGCGAACACTTTTAAGGGCTCAATCCATGCTTTGAAGTTTAGGCTTCTTACATTATGTCTTGGCGCAGGATCTCGCGGCCGGATCAGAGGACATGGTAAGTCCGCTCCGCAACCCGAGGATCCGGGAAGATCCTGGATCCGGCCTCGAAGAGGATCCGGACATCAAGGTGGAGCTAATCGGCGGGTGTTTCACCAGCTCAGCATGGATAATGCTTTGGTCGCCATTCGGCGGACTACCCGGATCTGTATCCGGTTTCCCGGTGTTGTGACCGAGGTCGGACACCATTATCTCTTCCTTGCCCATTTTGACCTTCGCGAACGATGGTGTTTACAGAAGCGCCTTGAGGCGGGAAGCCGAGCCAGCGCGGGTGACCAACAGAGGTCGATCCGGACCAAAGCGGAAAAGGAGCGATGACGGATCAAGCGTCGCCGCAAAGGTATAGCTTCGTATTTGTATTTTCGAACAACGTTCCTAGGAAGCGTCGAGTGCTCATGATCTTTATAGGAGAAAAAGCGCCGCCGGACTGCGGGCGCGAAGTTGCCGATCCAACCTATACGGCCAGGCTCAGCGCCCGACACGGAGGGGGAGGCAAGCGCAAGGCAGGTCGATCCTTCTCCAACGGAGGACACCGACAGCACTGTCCGCCACCAAGTCTCGAGGTGGAGAGCGCCATGAACCATAGGCGCCGCCGGACAAGATTTCGTGAAGCATGCTTCTCCCCTGAGGCATTGGATGCCTTTAACGCAGGGGACGCGCATCTCCGTGCCGCTCAAGATGGTTTTACCAGAGCCACGGAGCAGTATGTGAAAGACATACGGGTAAGGGAATTTTAATGGTTGTATATACCAGTAGCCCCCGAGACTTAAAGTAGTTATGTTAACTGATTTAAGGATCATTTGAAACACAGGCCCTTACCGAGAAGAATGCCCAGCTGTCTCAGGAGCTGAAAGAATGCAAGGCCCAACTTGAGCCGCACTTGCAGCCGCAGGAGGAGACGCAGAGACCCCTCCTGGTAACACATTTTTATTAATAAATATAAGCGCTGTGCGGCATGAGCGCAAGTCTGATAGCGACATTGCAGGTGCCGCCGGACAAGATCCGGACAGGCAAGAATTACTGCGCCAACTAAAGGCCGGCGAGAGGGTGCTGAATAGGGTGCAGCAAGAAAGGAACAAGCTCCAAGATGCCAACGCCAAGCTCGGAGAAGAGCTGAAAGGCGCTCAAGCCGGGCTGTCCAGCTCCGTTAAGGAGAATCAGCGGCTTCGTCGCGGCATTTATAGTAAGTGCTTGAGCGGACTCTTTTGAAAAGAAGAGTTCGGCGAGGAAGTAAATTGACATAATATGTCTTGTAGGTATACTCACAGGTCGCCCTGCGGAGGAGATGCCCATATCAACGGGTGATCAACTTCCCGAGCTGTTGCGACTGCTCGAACGAGTTCGGCAGGCAATGAGCGGCGTCGTCCAGGCTCTATGGCCAGCCCTCTCCCGACCCGAGGGCCTTGGGGAGCTTGCGGAGAAGCTTCAGGGAGTGCGGCATCGCTTCCGTTTGTGGAAGATTTCGGCTTGCCGTCAAGGTGCCAGGGAGGCTTGGGCTATGGTGAAGACGCGTTACAAGAAGGCGGATCCCAACCACATGGCCGAAGTTGGACCGGTGGGGCCCGATGGGAAGGAGATCCATGTGAGTTTAGTATACAGCCAAGTAGAGTTGGCTGCTAAATTTTCCCAACGGGACTGTAAGTTAGACAGCCTGTTAGACGGGATTGAGGAGGAATACAATCAGTAAATTTGACAATGTATGTTTTCCTTTAAGGTGACATGTGAAATGCCTTCTAGCCGGATTGTAGATCGTTTGTCTTTGCCGACCTTTTCGCTTCAACCTCGGGACCCTAGAGTCCGGAGTGTGTCCGAATACCTTTTTGGTTAAGAAACAACCATGGTATGCATGGAGACCAGGCGTAGGGGTCATTAGTGCTTTATCAGACAAGTGCCCAACTAGTTATGTTATATTACATGGTTAGTAAGAAACATCTTCCAGGGAGAATAGCTCCGTTAAGGGTTCCTTTCCCTGGGAGGCATGCCCTAAAGTGCATGTCCGGACTGCGAAAAAAGGAGAAAAACATCTGGGGGCGGATAAATGAGTAGGTAAAAAAAATCATCTTTTAAGTCACCGACCGAATATTCCCTTAAGAACGCTAGCTTTAGGCTTCACCCAGTCTGAGGTACACATCTGGCTGGCCCGGCAGTAACAATCGCAGAGGTGCTCCCTTTACCTCCTAGCCGAACAATCGGGAACGTAGGGGTAAGCACAGGAGCCAGGCAACCCAGCTTGGCCAAAACTTAAGTCATATCGATGCATATAACGGTGAGTAAAAGGTACATGTGGAAGCTTGACACATGTCTTTGGGCATGAAACCCTTATACTTGAGCTTCGTAAAAAAGCCCCGGTATAATGAGTGCGGATGGCACATCAAGTGTATGCGAGAGATGCAAAAGTAGGCCCTTAGGGGCTTTTTAACAAAAAGGTTATGAAAATAGAAACAAAAGACAGCCGAAGTATAAAAATTTGGACGGAGGAAGGGGACGAACTCTTAGTCCGGCGCTAGGCATAGAATCTTCGGGGGCGGGCTGCGTTCCATGGGTTCGGCTCGAGTCGGTTATCCGACGCATTTCGTAGATGGTATGCTCCGCCGGTCAGGACTTGATCGATAATGAAAGGGCCCTCTCATTTGGGCTTGAGCTTGTCCTTTTTCTTGTCCGGCAGGCGTAGAACTAGTTCACCAACGTTGTAAGTCTTGACCTATATTTCTCTGCTTTGATATCTTCGGGCCTGCTGCTGATAGAATGCGGAATGAGCCTTGGCGACGTCGCGTTCTTCCTCCAATGTGTCCAAGCAGTCCTGCCGATCCAGCTCGGCCTCTCTTTCTTCATACATGCGCACTCGAGGTGAGTCATGAATAATGTCCGAGGCAGGACTGCCCTCGCCGTAGACCATAAAAATGGTGTTAATCCGGTAGTGCGGTTAGGCGTTGTCCGCAGCCCCAGTCTGGTCGAGCTCCTCGACCCATTGCGTGTCGATTTAGTAAGTGACCGCACTAGTGCAGGTTTGATGCGCTCATTATTAGACCATTTGCTTGTTCCACTTGACCGTTGGTTTGAGGGTGATAGACTGAGGCGTAGTCGAGCTTTATGCCCATATTTTTGCACCATGACTTAACCTCGTCGGCTGTGAAGTTCGTGCCGTTGTCAGTGATGATGCTGTGGGGGACTCCGTAACGGTGTACTACCCCATATATAAAGCCTATCACTGGTCCGGACTCTGCCGTTTTGACCGATTTGGCCTCTATCCATTTGGTGAATTTATCCACCATGACCAATAGGTACCTTTGCTTGTGGGTTCCCCCTTTAAGGGGTCCAACCATATCAAGCCCCGGACCATGACGGCCAGGTAATGGGTATAGTTTTGAGGGCGGTGGGCGGCATATGGCTCTGATTAGCAAAGAGCTGACAACCAACGCATCTCTGGACTAAGTCCTGGGCATCTGCCCGGGCCGTCGGCCAATAAAATCATGTATGGAATGCCTTTCCTACAAGGGCCCGGGCTGCTGCGTGGTGTCCGCCTAGTCCGGCATGAATTTCAGCCAGAAGGTTTCGCCCTTCCTCTTTGGAGATACACCTTTGAAGGACTCCGGTTGTACTTTTCTTATAAAGTTCTCCCTCATGGACCTTGTAGGCTTTCGATCGCCGGACTATGCAGCGGGCCTCGTTTTGGTCTTCGGGAAGTTCCTGCCTAAGCAAGTAGGCTAAGAATGGTTCTGTCCATGGGGCGATTACTGCCATTATGTCGTGGGCTGAAGGTGTTATGTCATCGGCTGAATCGCCGATTGGCGCGGTTTTTTCCGGTTTGTCACTTCCGGGCTCCTCTTCCCATAGTACGGATGGCCTGAAGAGCCGTTCCAGGAAGATATTTGGAGGGACAACATCAGGTTTCGCACCGATGCGTGCCAGCACGTCGGCCGCTTGGTTATTATCTTGGGCTATGTGATGGAATTCGAGTCCTTCAAACCGAGCTGACATCTTTAGGACAACGTTGCGATATGCTGCCATTTTCGGATCCTTGGCGTCAAAGTCTCCATTTATTTGGAATATTGCAAGGTTTGAATCCCCGCGCACCTCTAGGCGTTGAATGCCCATGGAGACTGCCATCCGAAGACCATGTAACAGGGCCTCGTATTCGGCTGCGTTGTTGGAGTCCGTGTACGTTATTTGAAGTACGTACTGGACTGTGTCCCCGGTTGGGGACGTCAAGACGACGCCAGCTCCCAGTCCGGCCAACATTTTAGAGCCGTCAAAATGCATAACCCAATTGGAGTATGCGCCGTACTCTTTAGGGAGTTCGGCTTCGGTCCATTCAGCGACGAAGTCAGCCAAAACTTGTGACTTTATAGCTCGCCGAGGTTTGTAAGTTATATCGAATGGTAAGAGCTCGATGGCCCATTTTGCAATCCTGCCCGTTGCATCACGGTTATTTATGATGTCATTGAGTGGTACTTCGGAGGCCACTGTTATCGAACACTCTTGAAAGTAGTGTTGGAGCTTCCGGGATGCCATGAACACCGCATATGCTATCTTCTGATAGTGTGGATAACGCGATTTGCAGGGGGTTAACACGGTGGATACATAATACACTGGTTTTTGAAGAGGGAATTTATGCCCTTTTGTCTCTCGTTCGACGACGAGTACCGCGCTTACGACTTGATGCGTTGCTGCGATGTATAACAACATTGGTTCGCCTAGATTGGGCGCAACCAGGACCGGATTTGTTGCCAGTATGGCCTTTATTTCATCGAGTCCGGCAGTGGCGGCATCCGTCCACTCGAAGTGTTCGGTGCGCCTGAGGAGGCGATAGAGGGGCAATGCCTTTTCTCCTAGACGGGAGATAAAGCGGCTTAAAGCTGCCACGCATCCTGTTAATTTTTGTATCTGTTTGAGGTCTTTTGGAATATCCAAGCTGTGTGAGCTCGGATTTTAGCGGGTTTGCTTCAATTCCTCTACCGGATACAATGAAGCCCAGCAGCTTTCCGGCTGGTACGCCGAAAACACATTTTTTCGAATTCAGCTTGATGTCATATGCTCTGAGTTGTCGAATGTGAGCCGCAAATTGTCTACTAGAGTTTCGACGTGTTTTGTTTTGACGACTACGTCGTCTACGTATGCCTCGACTGTTTTGCCGATCTGGGTAGCCAGACATGTTTGAATCATGTGCTGATATGTTGCGCCGGCATTTTTAAGTCCGAAGGGCATTGTGTTGAAGCAGAATGGTCCGTATGGAGTGATGAATGCCGTTGCGGCTTGATCTGCCTCCGCCATCTTGATTTGATGGTAGCGAGTATCGTCGAGAAAGCACAACGAATCGTGTTTCACGGTAGCATCGATAATTTGGTCGATGCGGGGAGAGGAAGGATCCTTTGGGCAAGCCTTATTGAGGTCTTTAAAATCGACACGAGGCACCAGGATTTGTCCTTCTTTGGTACCATTACCAGATTTGCTAGCCAATCCGGATGTTTGATATCTCTCGATGAATCGGCTTCCAATAGTTTGGCTAGCTCTTCTCCCATTGCCTGTCTTTTGGGTTGGAAAATCGTCGAAGAGCCTGTTTGGTGGCTTAAATCCTTTAGGATGTTTAGGCTGTGTTACGCCAACTGCGTGGGATTCGGGCATATCTGAAGGGTGCCAGGCAAAAATGACCCAATTTTCCCGAAGGAATTCGCGCAGTGCGGTGTCTACTTCGGGGTTCAATTGTGCCCCGATAGAGGCCGTCTTTGTTGGGTTCGTTGGGTGGACCTGGAATTTTATTATTTCATCTGCTGGTTTGAAGGAGGTGGACTTGGATCTTTTATCGAGTATCACATCGTCCCTATTCACCGTAGAGCGCAGCGCGGTGAGTTCTTCTGCTGCTAAGGCTTGGATAGTGCCTCCGGGGCTAGTCGGCTGTCTTGTTTTTGTAGCTGAGTGCTATGTCCGGATCACTAGCGAGTGATTATTCGCTGGGCCCGGGCATTTTGAGCTTCATGTACCCGTAATGAGGTACTACTTGAAAAATTGTGAATGCCTCTCGTCCTAATATAGCGTGATATCCGCTGTTGAGCAGGGCCACTTGGGCGTGACTTCTTCGGATCTGTAATTGTCCGTGAGCGAACACCACATCGAGTGTGATTTTTCGGTGCAGCGCGCTTCGGCTAGGGATTATTCCTCTGAAGGTTGTGCTGCTTCGCTCAATACGGCTCCAGTCTATTTCCATTTTTTAAAGAGTTTCCTCGTAGATGAGGTTTAATCCGCTGCCGCCATCCATGAGGACCTTTGTAAGTCGAAAGCCATCCACTATGGGGCTAAGCACCAATGCGGCTGGTGCTCAGGCTGTTCGGAATTTAGGTTCGTCGCTGGCATTGAAGGTAATAGCTGTGTCGCTCCATGGATTTGCTGTTGCTACTTGGTAGACTTCGGCGAGGCCGCGCATTGTTCGTTTTCACATATTATTTGATGCAAAGGTCTCGAAGACTGTTGATACCGTACCGGTATTGTTTGAGTGGTTTTCCGGGGCTAGAAGCTCCTCGCCACTTTTGGCCACCTGCCGTAGTATCCAACATGCTCGAAGGCTATGAGTTGGGACGGCGCCCTCTGTACTATGAAGCTTACAGGGTCCATTGAGCCATCCTTCCAGTACGGTTCCATGCCCTTTAAGGGGTTTTTGTTTTTTGGTTTTTACATCTGGTGCCTCAGTACGATGCACCCTTTTGTTGCGGACTAGGGTTGTATTTGGAGTCGGATTGTCCCAAAACTTATTTTCGGTTTTCCGGAAACTTTCCATCACACAGTATTTTCGTACTATGTATGCCAGATCGGTGAAGCGTGTAATCTTACGACGGCCGATGGCGTTCGATATTCCCTTGTCCGTGCAATTATTGCAAAAGATTGAGATTGCGTTTTCCTCTCGGCAGTCCTTTATCCTGTCCATAACCAAGAGGAATCTGGCCCGAGAGTGATGTCTTGTTTGGTGGGCTCTTGCCGTATTAGAGATAGATCACATATGTCTGGGCGGGTGGGTGGACTAAAATCCGGATCCCTGCCCGTTTTGGGGCTTAAAGGCCGAGGGGTTTCCAAATTCGGAAGCTTGGGTTGCTGGACACGATCCAGCGAATCCGGAACGATGCATGATTTTAAGTTCAATGCTCGATCGAAGTCCGTCCCTCCGCGGAAATCCGGCATGGAGGGTTCGGGAATCCGGATGTGACTAGTTTTCAATATGGGCGAAGAGTCGCCGCATTGTTCCTCTACCACTGCAACGTGGTGGGTGGCCTGGGGAGAGTTAATCTATCTCAGATCGGTTTTAAGCCCAATCTGATTGTAGTCTATAGCGACTCCCAGGGCTGCGATGCGGTCCAAGAGCTCGTTGATAGACGAGAGCTCCATTGGATCCAGCCGCTCGGCAAATTCCGAGCTGACGCGGAGATTGCTTTCGACAACTTGGGAAGTCATTGTCGAGCGGTGGCGGATGGCGGTTATAAGAAAACCGCCTAGCCGGATAGTTTGGCCGGTGGCCAAGGCCCCTTTGGCGAAAATACCGTCTTTGAAGACGGGTGGAGGCATCCTTCCTTTTGGTGATGACATAGAGGAACTCTCAATGAAAGCACCAATGTCGGTGTCAAAACCGGCGGATCTCGGGTAGGGGGTCCCGAACTGTGCGTCTAGGCTGATGGTAACAGGAGGCGAGGACACGATGTTTTACCCAGTTGGGCCCTCTCGATGGAGGTAAAACCCTCGTCCTGCTTGATTAATATTGATGATATGGGTAGTACAAGAGTGGATCTACCACGAGATCAAGGAGGCTAAACCCTAAAGCTAGCCTATGGTATGATTGTTGTAATGTTTGTTGTGTCCTCACGGACTAAAGCCCTCCGGTTTATATAGACACCGGAGGAGGCTAGGGTTACAGTCGGTTACAATGGTAGGAGATCTACATATCCGTATCGCCAAGCTTGCCTTCCACGCCAAGGAAAGTCCCATCCGGACACGGGACGGAGTCTTCAATCTTGTATCTTCGTAGTCTTGGAGTCCGGCGGACGATGATAGTCCGGCTGTCCGGACACCCCCTAGTCCAGGACTCCCTCAGCGCCCTTCCCCCTGGGCACGCCCCCTGTCTCCTGGGCCCCCTGATGCTCCACCGACCTCAACTCCAACTCCATATATTCCGTTTCGCGGAGAAAAAAACCAGAGAGAAAGTTTCATCGCGTTTTACGATACGGAGCCGCCGCCAAGCCCTAATCTCTCTCGGGAGGGCTGATCTGGAGTCTGTTCGGGGCTCCGGAGAGGGGGATTCGTCGCTGTCGTCATCATCAACCATCCTCCATTACCAATTTCATGATGCTCACCGCCGAGTGTGAGTAGTTCCATCGTAGGCTTGCTGGACGGTGATGGGTTGGATGAGATTTACCATGTAATCAAGTTAGTTTTTTTAGGGTTTGATCCCTACTATCCACTATGTTCTGAGATTGATGTTGGTATGACTTTGCTATGCTTAATGCTTGTCATTAGGGCCCGAGTGCCATGATTTCAGATCTGAACCTATTATGTTTTCATGAATATATGTGAGTTCTTGATCCTATCTTGCAAGTCTATAGTCACCTATTATGTGTTATGATCCGACAACCCCGAAGTGACAATAATCGGGATACTTCTCGGTGATGACCATAGTTTGAGGCGTTCATGTATTCACTATGTGCTAATGCTTTGTTCCAGTTCTCTATTAAAAGGAGGCCTTCATATCCCTTAGTTTCCACTAGGACCCCGCTGCCACGGGAGGGTAGGACAAAAGATGTCATGCAAGTTCTTTTCCATAAGCACGTATGACTATATTCGGAATACATACCTACATTACATTGATGAACTGGAGCTAGTTCTGTGTCACCCTATGTTATAGCTATTACATGAGGAATCGCATCCGACATAATTATCCATCACGATCCAATGCCTACGAGCTTTTCACATATTGTGCTTTGCTTATTTACTTTTCGTTACTCTTGTTACAATTACTACAAAACTATTATCTTTACTTTTGCCATTTATTACCATTACCATCATACTACTTTGCTACTAAATACTTTGCTGCAGATACTAAGTTATCCGGTGTGGTTGAATTGACAACTCAACTGCTAATACTTAAGAATATTCTTTGGCTCCCCTTGTGTCGAATCAATAAATTTGGGTTGAATACTCTACCCTCGAAAGCTGTTGCGATCCCCTACACTTGTGGGTTATCAAGACTAATTTGGTAGCCGTTCTTGGGAGCATAGCTCTATTCTTTGAGTCTTTGAGGATTTATATCTGCTGGTCGCTATGAGGAACTTGAAAGGCGAAAGAACTAAGATTTTCCCTCAACCACGAGGGAGGTAAGGAAGCGCCATCTAGCTCGCACTAGATTCTCCTTCCGTTATTAGTAAGCTTGCGACACCTAAACCTGCTCTGCTTTGAATTACGATATGTGCATGTTATTGATGATGGCAGTTACGCTATGCATGATACTTATGATGAAACTACTTACATGCGTGATACTCTTTGTGCCATTAGGTGAATTTCTTGATGAACAACTTGCTAGGGTTAGAGAGAATGAAATTATTGAAGATGCTATTATTGATGATAGTGATGATGAAAGTTCTCCCCCTGATTATGAATTACCTGTTGTTCCTGAGGGTTATGTTATGAATGAGGAAGCTGCTAGAGCTATTTTTGCTTGCAAAGATAGACATGATCTTAAGAAGTTATTAGCTAAATGGAAGCAGCAAACCCTTAATGCTAGAATGAAACCTGAACCCGCTTTTGCTACTTCACCTATCTATGTTACTGATAAGGATTATGAATTCCCTGTTGATCCTGAAATAATTACTTTGGTTGAATCTGATCCTTTTTATGGCCTTGAATCTAAAACTGTTGTGGCACATCTTACCAAGTTGAATGATATACCCACCCTGTTTACTAATGATGAGAAGTCTCGCTATTATTATATCCTTAAGATATTTCTGTTCTCATTAAAGGGTGATGCTAAGACTTGGTTTAATTCTCTTGATCCTGGTTGTGTGCGTAGGCCCCAGGATATGATTTATTACTTCTCTGCTAAATATTTTCCTGCTCATAAGAAACAAGCTGCCTTACGGGAAATATATAATTTTGTGCAAATCAAAGAAGAGAGTCTCCCACAAGCTTGGGGGAGGCTTCTCTGATTACTTAATGCTTTGCCTGATCATCCTCTTAGAAAAATGAAATACTTGATATCTTTTATAATGGACAAACGGATGTTTCCAAGGACTACTTGGATAGTTGTGCCGGTTGTGTTTTCAGGGAAAGAACAGTCGACCAAGCCGAATTGCTATTTAATAATATGTTGACTAATGAAAATAATTGGACTCTCCCTGAGCCAATTCCTAAGGCAATTCCTGAACCAATTGAGCCAACTCCTGAGTCTATTCCTAAACCTACTCCGAAGAAGAGGGGTGTTCTATTTCTCAGTCCTGAAGATATGCAAGAGGCAAAGAAATCAATGAAAGAAAAAGGCATTAAAGCTGAAGATGTTAAGAATTTACCACCTATTGAAGAAATACATGGTCTTAATATTCTGCCTGTTGCAGAAACACATTGTCTTGATAGCCCGATACAGGTAGTAAAGGTAAATTGTCTCTATAGATATGATAAATTTGAAATCCCATCTACTTAATTTCATAGCCCATGCTTAGATGAATTTGATGACATTATGGCTAAACAAGAAAGTTTTAATGCTTATGTTGGTAGAGAATTAAAGAATAATGCTTTCGAAATAGGACGCTTGAGTGATTATTGATACGTCTCCAACGTATTTATAATTTTTGATTGTTCCATGCTATTATATTACCCTTTTTGGATGTTTATGGGCTTTATTTTACACATTTATATCATTTTTGGTACTAACCTACTAACCGGAGGCCCAACCCGTATTGCTGTTTTTTTGCCTATTTCAGTATTTCGAAGAAAAGGAATATCAAACGGAGTCCAAACGGAATGAAACCTTTGGGAGCGTGATTTTTGGAACAAACGTGATCCAGAGGACTTGGACTGCAAGCCAAGAAGCAGTCGAGGCGGCCACGAGGGTGGAGGGCGCGCCCCCTATCTCGTGGACCCCTTAGGCGGCCACCGACCTACTTCTTCCTCCTATATATACCCACGTACCCTGAAAACATCCAGGGAGCCAACGAAAAACAATTTCCACCACCGTAACCTTCTGTATCCGCGAGATCCCATCTTGGAGCCTTCGTTGGCGCTCCGCCGGAGGGGAAATCGACCATGGAGGGCTTCTACATCAACACCATAGCCCCTCCAATGAGTTGTGAGTAGTTTACCACAGACCTTCGGGTCCATATTTATTAGCTAGATGGCTTCTTCTCTCTTTTTGGATCTCAATACCATGTTCTCCCCCTCTCTTGTGGAGATCTATTTGATGTAACTCTTTTTGCGGTGTGTTTGTCGAGATCCGATGAATTGTGGGTTTATGATCAAGTTTATCTATGAGAAATATTTGAATCTCCTCTGAATTCTTTTATGTATGATTGAGTTATCTTTGCAAGTCTCTTTGAATTATCGGTTTGGTTTGGCCTACTAGATTGATCTTTCTTGCCATGGGAGAAGTACTTAGCTTTGGGTTCAATCTTGCGGTGTCCTTACCCAGTGACAATAGGGGTTGTAAGGCACGTATTGTATTGTTGCCATCGAGGATAAAAAGATGGGGTTTATATCATATTGCATTAGTTTATCCCTCTACATCATGTCATCTTTCTTAATGTGTTACTCTGTTGTTATGAACTTAATACTCTAGATGCATGCTGGATGGCGGTCGATGTGTGGAGTAATAGTAGTAGATGCAGGCAGGAGTCGGTCTACTTGTTGCGGACGTGATGCCTATATACATGATCATACCTAGATAATCTCATAATTATTCGCTTTTCTATCAATTGCTCGACAGTAATTTGTTCACCCACCGTAATACTTATGCTATCTTGAGAGAAGCCACTAGTTAAACTTATGGCCCCGGGTCTATCTTTTATCATATAAGCTTTCAATCTACTTTTATTTGCATCTTTACTTTTCCAATCTATATCATAAAATACTAAAAATGTATTTATCTTATCATACTATCTCTATCAGATCTCACTTTCGCAAGTGGACGTGAAGGGACTGACAACCCCTTTATTGTGTTGCTTGCGAGTTCTTTGTTTGTTTGTGTAGGTGCGTGGGACTTTTGAGGAGCCTCCTACTGGATTGATACCTTGGTTCTCAAAAACTGAGGGAAATACTTACGCTACTATTGCTGCATCACCCTTTCCTCTTCAAGGAAAACCAACGCAAGCTCAAGACGTAGCAATTATATGTCTAGAGTTAAAGATGAACTTAAACTCATTAGCAAATATGCTTCTATGGTTACCACTCAAGCTGAGCAAGTACTTAAAGTTCAAAGTGATTTGCTCGATGAATTAAATAATAAACATGACTTTGTTGTTAGAGTGGCTACTAGAACTGGTAGAATGATCCAGGAACCTTTGTATCCTTAAGGCCACCCTAAGAGAATCGAGCAAGATTCTTAGAGAAATAATTTAGAGGCATCTAGTTCTTCCAAAAAGAAGAAAAAAAATGATAGGTCTTTGCATGCTTCTAGTGAACCTGTTGTAGACACACCTGAGAATCCCAATGATATTTCTATTTCTGATGCTGAAACACAATCATGTGATGAACATGAACCTAGTGATAATGTTGATGATAATGTTCATGTTGATGATCAACCTAGCAATCATAATGAAGTAGAGGTTGAACCTGCTGTTGATCTTGATAACCCACAATCAAAGAATCAATGTTATGATAAGAGAGATTTTGTTGCTAGGAAGCACGGTAGAGAAAGGGAACCATGGGTTCAAAAACCAATGCCCTTTCCCCCTAAACCATCCAAGACAAAGGATGATGAGGATTTTGAGCGCTTTGCTGAAATGATTAGACCTATCTTCTTACGTATGCGCTTAACTGATATGCTTAAAGTAAATCCGTATGCTAAGTATATGAAGGATATCATTACAAATAAAACAAAGATACCGGAAGCTGAAATTTCCACCATGCTTGCTAATTATACTTTTAAGGGTGGAATACCAAAGAAACTTGGAGACCCCGGGGTACCAACTATACCATGCTCCATTAAAAGAAACTATGTTAAAACTGCTTTGTGTGATCTTGGAGCCGGTGTTAGTGTTATGCCTCTCTCTTTATATCATAGACTTGAATTGAATAAGTTGACACCTACTGAAATATCTTTGCAAATGGCCGATAAATCAACTGCTATACTGCCGGTATTTGTGAGGATGTGCTGTTGTGGTTGCAAATGTCACTATCTTAACAGACTTTGTTATTCTTGATATTCCGAGGGCGATAGTATGTCTATTATCCTTGGTAGACCCTTTTGAATCTGCGGGGGCTATTATTGATTGCAACAAAGGCAATGTCACTTTTCATGTTAATCGTAATGAGCATACGGTACACTTTCCGAGGAAACAATCTCAAGTTCATAGCATCAATTCTATTGGGAAAGTTCCAACTATCATTATTAGAGGTTTTGAATTTCCTCTTCCTACAGTCAAGAAAAAGTATGATATTCTTATTGTTGGGGATGTTCATAACTTAGTGTTATTCGAAATTTCTCCGGTTCCGTGTTATTCGGAATGAGTTTGTTAACAAGACTTGATCAACCTTGTTAGTGGATTCATTTTGATGATCATGAGATGGATGAAACTAGAAGGCACAACCTTCTTTACCCTCTTTTTACTTTCTGTTATTTAAAATAAATAAAGCAAAAATAGTATTATCTATCTGTTTTCTGAATTATCCATGCAATAAAAAATATCCCAAAAATAAAAGTGCTCCAAATGCCCTGCAAATTTAGTATGTTTTTATAGAATATTTGAGGATTTTAGGCACTGAAAACACTGCAAGAGGGGCAAGCACCAGGCCACGAGGGTGGAGGGCGCGCCCACACCCCCTGGGCGCGCCACCCTGTCTTGTGGGCCCACGGTGGCCCCCTCCACTTATTCCTGCACCCACACACTCCATCTTCTTCCTAAAAAAATCCCCATCCAACTCAAGCACGAGTTCTAGCTCATTTTGCTGCGATTTTCGATCTCCTTGCGCAAAGCTCCATTCACAAAACTGCTTTGGGAGATTGTTGCTTGGTATGTGACTCCTCCATTGATCCAATTAGTTTTTGTTCTAGTGCTTTATTCATTACAAATTTTTGCTGCATAGGTGACCCTGTTCTTGAGCTTGCATGTGAAATTTATGAGGTCCCAAGTAATTCTAATGCATGATATAGGCTCTAGGCACTTGTAGGAGTAGTTGCTACCAATCTTGTTTAGTTTTATTCACTTTTATTTTGAAATTACTAAAATTTTAGAAACTTTCAGAAAATGATAAGGAGATTTTTGAGGGGCTCTTCTAGCCAAGGCTCCCAGGAAAAACAAGCTAAAGAGAAGGAAAAGGCCAATTATAATCTTCCTCGCGTAGCGGAAGTACGGCCGTGTGAATGGCCATGTGATAATTTCTTGAGAGAAGCCAGGATTTATGAAGACTTTTATTCTTTGATTGAAAATGCAGGCCTTACTGACTTCCTCCACGACCGGATCGATCAGTATCACTTACTCACCAATACTTTCGTACAAATATTTTATTACTATCCTAAGAAATCACCTCCTTCAGTATCGTTCTATTTATATGATGAATTCAAGGAAATGTCTTTACGTAATTTTTGCGTGGTATGTAGAATACCCTTTGAGGGTAAACTAGATGAACCACATCGTAAAGATGTGGATGGCTTTGTTAACACCATTACTGTAGGGGATCCAAAGAAGGGTTCCGATGCGAGAATCTCTAGCATACACTTTCCTGTTTTACGCTACTTTGCCATATTTGCTAGTCGATGCTTAATTGGTCGTGGAAACAGTGGAAACTTCAGTGTCCCTGATATTATTATTCTGTTCCATGCCTTGTTTGGTGATAACAGTTTTAGTATGGGTGTCGTTATTGCTAAACGGCTAAGCCTGAACCGTACAAAAGGCCCCATCTTTGGAGGTATCTATGCTGCATGTCTTGCTAAACATTTTGAGATACCTATTAGGCACCATGAGAAAGAGGAGACAATATTGCTTCCTTACCTTTTAGATTACAGAGCATGGTAGTGCATGAGTTTATTGTTCACAATGATGATAAGATGCTCCTGTATAACTTGAGATTTAATAAGAAACACAATGAGACTATTATCTTGCCTGCACCTCTGTTGTTTGATTTGACTGCAGTTAATTATCTTGTCACGCCGGAAGCGGTGTACGCTCATCGAGGACAGGCATCCGCTCCAGAGCCTGAGCCGGAACCTCCACTGGACCCTTATCGTTCATCATCTTACCAGTGGGATCCGGAGGAGATGGCCAGCCAGTGGTATCCGGATTACACCCCTCAGTACACCGGGGAGAGTAGCCGCGGTCCTTGGCAGTAGACCAACTTAGGTCAAAAGCCTAAGCTTGGGGGAGTACATATTTCTCACTGACTTTACATTCATGTTCACACACTATTCTAGCTGTAGGTACTCATACTCTTTCATTGTATTATTCATGCTAGTTTAATTTTCTTTTTCTCGCTTTCTTCTTGTGTGTTTGATAAGCCTTAAGAAAAACCAAAAAAAATAGTTAGTTTAATTTCCATGCTTGTAGTAGAAATTAAAATGAAAACCCAAAAAGATTTCTTGTTCTTCTTCTTGCTTGTTGGGAGCTTTCCCGTGTAAATAGTTTTATTTTCTTTTCTTTCCTTTGGGGGTCGAGAGTAGAAGACCATATTGAAAATGTTTAGTGGCTCTCATATGCATGATTGTTTATTTAACATAGAGCCCATATTACTTTGTCTTCTCTCTTGAGTTGAATGCTTGCGATTCAGCTTAGTCAATGCCGTGCACTATTATTATTATACACACCATTCGGTCGTGCAAGCGAAAGGCAATAATGACGATATATGATGGATTGATTGAGATGAGAAAAGATGGTATGAACTCGACCTCTTTTGTTTTTGTAAATATGATGAGTTCATCGTTCCTGATTCACCTTATTATGAAGAAAACATATTTGCAATGACATTTAGAGATTATAATTGCTTGTGCCTTGCTTAATTAGCTATGAGTTATAATGGTTTACCATGCGTGCCAACATGCTATTAAAATGATTGTGATGTGGTATGATGGGATGGTATCCTCCTCTGAATGAATTGAGTGACTCGACTTGGCACATGTTCACGCATGTAGTTGAAACAAATCAAATAGCCTTAACGATATTTATGTTCATGGTAGATTATATCCTACTCATGCTTGTACTCGGTGTAAATTAATTTTAATGCATGTTCATGACTGTTGTCGCTCTCTCAGTTGGTCGCTTCCCTGTCTTTTGCTAGCCTTCACTTGTACTAAGCGGGAATACTTCTTGTGCATCCAAACTCCATAAACCCCAAACTTATTCCATATGAGTCCACCATACCTTCCTATATGCGGTATCTACCTGCCGTTCCAAGTAAATTTGTATGTGCCAAACTCCAAACCTTCAAATGAAATTCTGTTTTGTATGCTCGAGCAGCTCATGTTTCAACTAGGGATGTCTGTATCTTCCATGCTAGGTGGGTTATTCTCAAGAGGAGTGGACTCCACTCCTCGTTCACGAGAAAATGGCGGTAACCGGGATGCCCAATCCCATGATAAAAAAGATCAAAGCAAGTCAAATTAATTAAACAAAACTCCCCCAGGGCTGTTGTTAGTTGGAGGCACTCGTTGTTTCGAGCAAGCCAAGGATTGATGCTTGTTGGTGGTGGGGAGTATAAACTTTTACCATTCTGTTTGGGAACTGCCTATAATGCATGTAGTATGGAAGATATCGCCATCTCATAGCTGTTGCGTTGACAGTGAAAGTATACCGCTCAAAATGTTATTCATCTCTATTTTAAAATCGAGCTCTGGCACCTCTACAAATCCTTGCTTCCCTCTGCGAAGGGCCTATCTATTTACTTTTATCTTGAGTCATCACTTTCTTATTAAAAAGCACCCGCTGGAGAGCACACTGTCAATTGCATTCATTACTATTAGTTTATATTGGGTATGACTTGACTGGATCTCTGTTACCATGAATTACAATATCTAGTCAGTCCTTGATCTTTAAAGGTGCTCTGCATTTATGTTTTGCGATCTCAGAAAGGGCTAGTGAGATACCATATTGTTATGTCATATTATGATTGTTTTGAGAAAGTGTTGTCATTCGAGTTTTATTATTATTGCTCGCTAGCTGATTATGCCATTGATATGAGTAAATGTGAGACCTAAGTGTTATTGTGAGTATGGTTAGTTCATAATACTTGCTGAAAACTTGAATGCTGGCTTTACATATTTACAACAACAAGAGCAAACAGAGTTTGTAAAAGTTTTTCTTTATCACTTTCAGTTTGGGGGAGTTGATACGTCTCCAACGTATCTACTTTTCCAAACACTTTTGCCCTTGTTTTGGACTCTAACTTGCATGATTTGAATGAAACTAACCCGGACTGACGTTGTTTTCAGCAGAACTGCCATGATGTTGTTTATTGTGCAGAAAACAAAAGTTCTCGGAATGACCTGAAAATCCACGGAGATAAGTTTTGGAAAATATAAAAAATACTGGAGAAAGAATCAAGGCCAGGGGGCCCACACCTTGTCCACGAGGGTGGGGGCGCGCCCTTCCCCCCTGGGCGCGCCCCCTGTCTCCTGGGCCCCCTGATGCTCCACCGACCTCAACTCCAACTTCATATATTCCGTTTCGCCGAGAAAAAAACAAAGAGAAAGCTTCGTCGCGTTTTACGATATAGAGCCGCCTCCAAGCCCTAATCTCTCTTGGGAGGGCTGATCTGGAGTCCGTTCGGGGCTCCGGAGAGGGGGATTAGTCGCCGTCGTCATCATCAACCATCCTCCATCACCAATTTCATGATGCTCACCGCCGTGCGTGAGTAATTCCATTGTAGGCTTGCTGGACGGTGATGGGTTGGATGAGATTTACCATGTAATCAAGTTAGTTTTGTTAGGGTTTGATCCTAGTATCCACTATGTTACGAGATTGATGTTGCTATGACTTTGCTATGCTTAATGCTTGTCACTAGGGCCCGAGTGCCATGATTTCAGATCTGAACCTATTATGTTTTCATGAATATATGTGAGTTCTTGATCCTATCTTGCAGGTCTATAGTCACCTATTATGTGTTATGATCCGACAACCCCGAAGTGACAATAATCGGGATACTTCTCGTTGATGACCATAGTTTGAGGAGTTCATGTATTCACTATGTGCTAATGCTTTGTTCCGGCTCTCTATTAAAAGGAGGCCTTAATATCCCTTAGTTTCCACTAGGACCCCGCTGCCACGGGAGGGTAGGACAAAAGATGCCATGCAAGTTCTTTTCCATAAGCATGTATGACTATATTCGGAATACATGCCTACATTACATTGATGAACTGGAGCTAGTTCTGTGTCACCCTATGTTATAGCTATTACATGAGGAATCGCATCCGACATAATTATCCATCACTGATCCAATGCCTACGAGCTTTTCACATGTTGTGCCTTGCTTATTTACTTTTCCGTTGCTACTGTTACAATTACTACAAAACTATTATCTTTACATTTGCCACTGTTACCATTACCATCATACTACTTTGCTACTAAATACTTTGCTGCAGATACTAAGTTATCCAGGTGTGGTTGAATTGACAACTCAACTGCTAATACTTAAGAATATTCTTTGTCTCCCCTTGTGTCGAATCAATAAATTTGGGTTGAATACTCTACCCTCGAAAGCTGTTGCGATCCCCTACACTTGTGGGTTATCAGTGGTGTTGGTGTCTCCTAAAGGCGATTGACTCAGCTGCGTACTTCAGATCCACTTCGACTCCTCCAACAATGAAGCTGAGTACGAGGCTCTCTTGTATGGACTGAGAATGGCAATTTCTCTGGGAATTCGCCGACTGATGGTCTACGGTGATTGAGACCTAGTGGTGAATCAAGTCATGAAGGAATGGGATATCTGTAGCTCTGCGATAACCGGTTATTGCAACGCCATCAGCAAACTGGAAAAACACTTTGAAGGGTTGGTACTCCATCATGTGCCGTGACTCAAAAACCAAGCGGCTGACGACCTGGCCAAGATGTGCTCCACTCGGAAGGCAGTACCCAAGAATGTGTTCCCGGAACACTTGCACTCGCCCACGATCAAGGAAGATCCTTTAGTGGAAGAGTCCCCGCAAATAGTCAGACCATCTAATCTGACTGAAGTAGACATCCCCGCAGTAATTGATCTGGTCCAAGAAATGTTGATCATCACTCCCAAGTGGACCGAGCCATACTTACATACTTGCTATGATAGGATCTCCTAGAGGATGAAGATGAAGCCCGCCAGATCGTCTTTCGATCCAAGGCCTTACGATCAAAGAGACAACCCTAAGGCTCCTATCGGTTGTCAATATTACAAAACATGATCATCTCATACAACAATGTATATCACATCATGTCTTGACCATATCACATCACAACATGCCCTGCAAAAACAAGTTAGACATCCTCTACTTTGTTGTTGCAAGTTTTACGTGGCTGCTACAGGCTTCTAGCAAGAACCATTCTTACCTACGCAAAAACCACAACAGTGATATATCAAGTTGATGTTTTAACCTTCTTCAAGGAACGACCGCAGTTAAATTCGATTCAACTAAAGTAGGAGAAACAGACACCTGCCAGCCACCTTTATGCAAAACTAGTTGCATGTATGTCAGTGGAACCGGTCTCATGTACGTGGACATGTAAGGTTGGTCCGGGCCGCTTCATCCCACAACTGTCGAATCAAAAATAAGATGTTGGTGGTAAGCAGTATGACTATCACCGCCCACAACTCTTTGTGTTCTACTCGTGCATATCATCTACACATAGACCTAGCTATGATGCCACTAAAGGGAAACGTTGCATGGAAAGCAAAAAAAAATTATATGCACACGGAAGATCTATCCATGGAGATGCATAGCAACGAGAGGGGAGATCATCTTCATACCCTTGAAGATCGCTAAGCAAATGCGTTTATCGACGCGGCTGATGTAGTCGTAAAATTTCACGATCCGTCCCGATCAAGTACCGAACGTACGACACCTTCCCATTCAGCACACGTTCAGCTCGATGACGTCCTCGCTTCTCGATCCAGCAAGAGAGGCGAAGTAGCAGATGAGTTCCGGCAGCACGATGGCGTGATGACGGTAGTGGTGAAGAACAATCTTCGCAGGGCTTTGCCAAGCACAACGGAAACTATGACGTAGGATAAACAAGAGGGGACAGGGTTGCTGGCACAAAGCTTGGTGAATCTTGATGTGTCTTGGGTGCTATCCCTACCCCTCTATTTATATGTTGAGTCCTGAGGTCGAAACTTAGAGTAAAAGCCTTCTCAAAGTCGGTTTTTCCCGAAAGGCAAGAGTCCTTCTCGGACTCCAGGGCCAGGCGCCAGGGTTCCCGGCGTCTACCCAGATGCCAAGGACCTGGTCTCCGCAAAATTGCCTTTTGCACTTTCCAAAAACCTTGTGAGCTTTACCCCTTGGGCCAAATAAAGTGTTCTCGCACCAGAACTTTCCGGGAAACATTCGAAACCCCTTCCGATGAATTCCGGAACCCTTCCGGAGACCAAACACTATTATCCCATAAATCAATATTTACCTCCGGACCATTCCGGAGCTCCTCGTCATGTCTGTGATCTCATCCGGGACTCTGAACAACATTCAGTCACCATCATACATAACTCATATAATACTATATCGTCAATGGACGTTAAGCGTGCGGACCCTACGGGTTCGAGAACTATGTAGACATGACCGAGACACCTCTCCGGTCAATAACCAATAGCGGAACCTGGATGTCCATATTGGCTCCTACATATTCTACGTAGATCTTTATCGGTCAAACCGTTATGACAACATACGTAATTCCCTTTGTCCATCGGTATGTTACTTTTCCCGAGATTCGATCGTCGGTTTCTTTATACCTAGTTCAATCTCGTTACCGGCAAGTCTCTTTACTTGTTCTGTAATACATCACCTCGTAACTAACCCCTTAGTCATTTTCTTGCAAGCTTATGATGTGTATTACCGAGAGGGCCCAGATATACCTCTTCGATACTCGAAGTGATAAATCATAATCTTGATCTATGCCAGCTCAAAAAACACCTTCAAAGATACCTGTAGAGCCTCTTTGTGATGACCCAGCTACGCTGTGACGTTTGATGGCACACAAGGCATTCCTCCGGTATTCGGGAGTTGCATAATCTCATAGTCGAAGGAATATGTATTTGACATGAAGAAAGCAATAGCAATAAACTGAACGATCATTATGCTAAGTTAACAGATGAGTCTTGTCCATCACATCATTCTCCTAATGATGCGATCTCGTTATCAAATGACAACTCATATCTATGGTTAGGAAACCTTAACCATTTTTGATCAACGAGTTAGTCTAGTAGAGGATTATTAGGAACACAGTATTAGTTTATGTATTCACACATGTATTTAAGTTTCCGATCAATACAATTCTAGCATGAATAATAAACCTTTATGATGAATAAGAAAATATAAATAACAAATTTATTATTGCCTCTAGGGCATATTTCCTTCAGAATGTGGGACTGATATTCTCGTTAACTTTAAGGCCATGTTGTTTTTTGCCCATACGTTACTCCCTCCCTTCCGGTCTGTAAGGTCCGTGCGTAATTCAAGACCGATAATTCGGCCAGTGTAATATAATATGAGTTATATATCATAAAAAAGTTATACTATTACAAATTTCTTTAGGATACGAATTCAATAGTACATTTTGTGTGTCATAAAACCAATATTTTATTGGTCCAACTAAGAGTGTAATTTTATTGATAGTACACGTAATTCAACTAAGAGTAGTATCTAGGGACACATTCTCACACATTGTTAACCTGAAGGGAGGGAGTATTGCATAGTAATGAGTCTAGACTTGCACTATAAAGATGTTTAAACATTTTTGGACCATTTTGTACGTGTCTGGTATTTAAGACATCATACAATGTAGAAATAAACAATCCTATAAGAAAGTGTTAGATCCCGGCAAACTCCTTTCAAATGCAGAAGAGTAGCGGAGAGCCGGAGACCGATGTACAAGGTTCATTAACTGAACCATTTAGCTAGCTAGCTAGCTAGGCTCCTCAATGCAAGTGGAGTATTTCTTGTGCCCTCTTCTCCTCCCGGTTCCCCCCTCTTCACACCTGCAGCTCAGCTCACTCACTCTCCCTCACACTCCGGGCCAGCTGCCTCCCACTCTCCAGCACTCCGCTCACGATGAACCCACAGCCTCACCGCCACCTGTCCCTGCCGTCCGGGCCTGGCCGCCACCACTCCTCTGCGGCGGAGGCGGTGGAGATGGACCCGCGCGTGTGGCGCCGGCTGCCGCAGCCGCTGCTGGACCGCGTGCTGGCGTGCCTCCCGACGCCGTCCTTCCTCCGCGCCCGCGCCGTCTGCCGCCGCTTCTACCACCTCCTCTTCTCCTCCCCGTTCCTTCACTCTCACCTCCTGCACTCCCCGCACCTCCCCTTCTTCGCCTTCGCCGTCCCCTCCGCCGGCCACCTCCTCCTCCTGGACCCCACCTCCCAACCGCAGGGATCGTCCTGGTTCCTGCTCCCGCTCCCGATCCCGGGTCCCGCCGCGGGGTTCTCGCCGGCTGCCGCGTCCGCCGGCCTGCTGGCCTTCCTCTCCGACGCATCTGGCCATAAGACGCTGCTCCTCGCCAACCCCATCACGCGCCTCCTCGCCGCGCTGCCGCTCGGCCCCACGCAGCGCCTCTCCCCCACCGTCGGCCTGGCCGCGGGGTCGACGTCCATCATCGCCGTCGTGGCTGGCGACGACCTCGTGTCCCCTTTCGCCGTCAAGAATATCTCCGTCGACACCTTCGTCGCCGACGCCGCCTCCGTCCCCTCCTCCGGCTTCTGGGCCCCCAGCTCCCTCCTGCCACGCCTGTCCTCCCTCGATCCTCGCGCCGGCATGGCCTTCGCCTCCGGAAGGTACTCCCGCTCTCCATGTCCCTCACACATACGCATAAATGGAAAGGGGTTCTTGTACATAACTTTTTTTCCCGATACGATCCTAGAATGGATCTGGTTCTTGTACATCATTATAACTGGGACGTGCAAATTTCTGATTATGGGCGGCTGATCTGTGTCCTTTGAAGGTTCTACTGCATGAGCTCGTCGCCGTTCGCGGTTCTCGTTTTCGACGTGGCGGCGAACGTCTGGAGCAAGGTGCAGCCGCCGATGAGGCGATTCCTGCGGTCGCCGGCGCTGGTGGAGCTCGGTGGCGGCAGGGAGGGCTCGGGCACCGCAAGGGTGGGGCTCGTCGCGTCCGTGGAGAAGAGCCGTCTCAGCGTGCCGCGGAGCGTGCGCGTCTGGACACTGCGCGGCAGAGGAGCCTCCGGCGGCGGCGGCGGCGCGTGGAGCGAGGTGGCGCGGATGCCGCAGGACGTGCACGCGCAGTTCGCGGCCGCGGAGGGCGGGCGAGGGTTCGAGTGCGCCGCGCACGGCGACTTCGTCGTGCTCGCGCCCCGCGGCGGGCCGGCAGCCGTGCCGGTGCCGACGACCGTGCTGGTGTTCGACTCGCGCCACGACGAGTGGCGGTGGGCGCCACCTTGCCCATACGTCGGGCACGGCATGGCCGCAGTGGTCAACGGCGGAGGCGGGGGGTTCCGGGTCCTCGCGTACGAGCCACGCCTGGCGACGCCGGCCATCGGCCTCCTGGACGCCACGACGCCGGTAGCTTTGCATGGCATGCATGGTTAGATTGTGTCACTGGTAATTGCGCTTGTTCCTAGTAGTATCGAATTTGCTAGTATATGTGCTAGTAGTAGTACTCAAGATCCAGGAGTCTTACTTTCTTATTAGTTGTACTAAGTGTGCTATTTCATAATTTCTTGTTGAGAATTTAGCTATGCAGGGTATGCATGCATATTTGTTTGATTTACTAGAAAAGCTATTTGCCATGTGAAATTTGTAGCATGCAAAGAATGACAGGCTTTCAAGTAGTAGTAGTATCAGTGTCTAACCAGAATACTACTCATGAGTCATGAGTAGTACTATACTACTTGTCCAAAACCCCATTGCAATTGGTCGTTGCTTTTCTGTGTTTGTTCTGTTATTGACATGGGATCTGATGAAGTTAAGCATGTGTTCTGAAGAGAACTAACTTATGTCGTTTCATGATCACATGGAGGCATATGGCTGTTGTTTTACCTGGGAGATATGATATCGATCATATAGCTATTGTTTCTAATATATAGCACCAATGGCTGGAAATGCAAGAAAAAATAATCTCGATGTACAAGGGATTGGATTTTTTTTTAAAGAGGACATTGCATTTTTTTTTTCGAAGACATGATTTTACTATGAGCTCAGTGATTTTACTCTGTCTTAAAAGGTAGGATTGGCTTTGGAATTGCCTACAAATCCTTCATATTTCAAGAGAATCTAGATTTTTGCTCAAATCTCATGTTTTCATTTGCTTTATAAATTTCTTTTCTCTATCTCCTAGATCTGCTATATATGTAACCGAAATCTTGCTGCGGGATGGAAATAACACTGTTATACTATCCTATTTTTCTAATTTGAGTAAAATTGTACTGTGCATGATATCCAATTCTTGTGTATTTTCCCTCAAGTAACTTTGCCTTCAAGCATTCTTAATTAACTTTGTGTGAATGAAGTTAACAGTCACAAAGTAAACGATGTGAGCACTCACCCAATAGTAACACCAGAAATTGTATTTCATGGAAAACACAGTTATTGTTTTCCTGGCCATTATATTATTTGCTGTTTGAATTATTATCAAAAACTTCATTGCCAAAAAATGTACAGTTACTAGCAATAAACCTGCAAGGGCTACCGATGATAGACCTTCGATGTCATTGTATTTATGATCTAGTAATTCTTTTCCTGGAAACCATCTGAACAAATTCAAAAGAAAAAAGACTCGTGGTTTGGAACTATGGATTTCCCTCTCTTGAGATGTGCAATGAATTATTAATCAAAAAAATTTGTAGAAGGAAAAAGAGACCAATTGAGTCCAAATTGAGAAGGAACATCCACAAATCTATATGTTGTAACGCAGCAAATTTGTCTACTAATAAATAACCTAGAAGGCCAACTATATACATTTTGGTGCATGTATGATTTGTTAACATCGAAAAACAGGAAATGATCCGATGTTTCTTGGACAAGCACATTTTAAATTTCTACAAGTAAATATATTATTTCAATACACAGCTGTCAAATTTCTTGAAGAAATAAATGTATGGGCTATGCAACACAAAAAAGTGGGTCTATAAATCTTTTGAGTACCACACAAATGAACACATTTTTTAACAAAAAATAACGGTATGTAAAACACATCTTAACGTATATGTGGGATTTAAAAAATGCTTTAATAAGTACATTTTCATCCTCTCCCTTTTGGATTAATCATATATTTAGTCCTGTAAATTTTACATGTGAAGGGAAGATGTACAGTAGGACTATATTTGGCAATGTACAGTAGAACGGAGGAATCTTATATGGGGAATGCACATGAGTTCAGTGCAGTACACCAAGGTACCGGATCGACCTGCAACGCCCACGGAGAAAGCTCTCGTGGTTGGGTGCTGCCGGATTCTCACCTCATCTTCTCTCTGCCACACCAAGAAAAATCAATGCGCTAGTACAGACTCACCTGCCATGCCAAGACAAAAAAAAACCAAGCCCTAGCTAGACTTGCTATTTTTCTAAGGAGAAAATATATGTGTGGATGGACAGGTAGCTGCGTGTGCGCAAAGTGATGAACTTTGGTCACTCGGGCATATATTCTCTGCTAATACTGCAATGCATGGCGATAGGACTTAAGAGCAGATTGGATGATTGACTACACGCTCATGTGTCGGGTAGCAAAATATAATAAGTATATTAAGAAATGGGACTTTCATTTGCCTCCTTCCACTAGTATGGAACATGGTTTTATAGCCGATTTTGTGACAAATCCTGGCTTCTGACTCCGAATGAATTGGAGCTAAAAGGACCTCTAAGAGAGTGGTTATATTTTTTTTTTTGAAAAATAAATATATTAATACTTTCTTCATTTCATAATGTAGTCCGCCCACACTTTTCGAGATTCAAGTTTGACCGTAAATTTAACCAACGAGACCGATTGCGGTGGGGACCAAAAATTATATCACTAAATTCATATCGAAAATACGAATTCGGTAGTATAAATTTTGTTCCTGCCGCAGCCTATCTCGTTGGTTAAATTTACGATCAAACTTGAATCTTAGAAGCGCGAGCGCACTACATTGTGGAATGGAGGGAGTATCGCGAAGATACCAATTACACCCAGTCTCTGCATCAACAAGAAGTCACAAAGACATCCGGGATGCACACAACCCAAAAAGAAAACGAAAAAGAAAGAAAAAATGGCTTCGCCACGGTGATCAACTCCTCTCAGCAGCAACACATAAACCACCACCAAGGACAGCACCCAAAAAACATAAAAGGTTTCCAAAAGCTGACACCTTCAAGAAAGTGCACAAGCGCCATTGTCGCCCGATCCAAGATCATAGTTCTTCGCCCTGGAGAAAGATCAAGTTCTCAAAACAATACCTTCAACAAGGCAGTTGTCAAGGAAAATTTATGAAAGTCAGACCTTAGGTTTTCACCCTCAAAGTTACGACTCGGCACCCGAGGAGCAACACCAAAAATGAAATCCACCTATGCTGCCGCCCCCACTGACACTGCTGCTACGGAAATTTATCAAAAACCCGGCTGACTCCATTGCCTTCAAGGCCCCCTCTGCCTTATTGATCCTCCGATCTTAAGCATCAAGAATTTCTCTACCGCTGTCTTTGCCATGGAAAACGAGATGTCGACATGTCCGATCATGTCAACAAACAAAAGAGCTTCGCATCGCACCCTCTCGGAGCCACGCAGGCTGTTATGGACGCGCACGGCTGGATACTATCAGATCTAGATATCCTTGGGCGGCAAGATCTCCAGCAGTAGTTCCGGAACATGTCGGCGGCCAGATCGAGGAGGTCCGATCATGAAGAGCGTTGTCGTGATGCGACAAGAGCACAAGGACAGCCACCACACCGACGTCGCTGCCGCCACGGCAGAGGACACTGGCCCTCGCCGCCCACGGCCGGCGACAACAGGCGCCAGATCTGACGGAACAGGCACCAGCCGCGCCGCCCCGCCCGCCAGCTTTGCCATGCAGCTGTCGCCGCCACGTCCATGCACCGTGGCATCCAAGGCCCGGCCGCCTGTGACGCCGCCGCAACGCCCACGCGAGAGCGCTGTGCTCCCCGCCCGCTCGCCACGCCCCGCACCATCACTACTAGGGAAAACGCTATACACAGAGGTATAGCAGTAGCGTTGGTCAAAACTCGGTGCTAGCGCTACTTAGTAGTAGCGCTTGTTGCAAAACCACGCTACAACCATTGTTTTAGCAGTAGCGCGTCTTCACAGAAAAGCGCTACTACTAAAATTCCCTCACTACTGCCGGTAGGCTAGGAATAATAGTAGTGGTTCTCCCAGAAGCACGCTACTGCTAAAAACATTGTAGCAGCGCGTTTTTGCTGTAGAGCACTACTGCTATGTAAAAGAAAATAATTAGAAAAATAAGTAGAAAATTAAATGAAAATGAAAGAATTAGAAAAAGAAGAAATGAAAAAAAGAAAATGTAAAGAAAACAAAAGAAAAAGAAAAAGAAAACAGAAAGGGATAGATGTAGCGCGTTTCTCTGGAACACGCTATAGCTATCTTAGCTATAGCGCGTTTCGGCAAAACGCGCTACTGCTAGTTTGACTCAAATCCCGGCAGCCCGGGCTCAAAATTTCGCTAAGTCCTTTCCCCCCTGTCCCCCAACTACTCCATCGTCGCCGTTGCCCTGCCGCCTTCGACCACACCGCCACCGCCGAGGCCGCCTTCGACCACATCGCCGCCGCCCGCCGCCTTCGACCACACCGCCGCCGCCCGAGGCCGCCCCCTCGACCTAACAGTCGCCGCCCGAGGCCGTCGTTGAACTCACTGTCGCCTCCCTCGAGCTCACCGCCGCCGCCCTCGACCTCACCGCCGCTGCCCGAGCCAGAGCCTGCCCTCGCCGCCGACCGTAAGGCTATGCCTCTCCTGTCCCCTACCCTCCTCTTTCTCTATGCTAGGGCAATTATATATATGTTGATACTGTGTTGATGTTCATATGAACCCTAGGTGTTCATATGAACCCTAGATTTTTTTAGGGCAGTAGACATTTTATAGCATTTAGGAAAAATGATTAGCAATTTTTTTAGGAAATTAGCTAGGGCAATTTTTATGAAAATTCCTAAACAGCAATTCCATTTAGCTTTAAACTAATATAGGGTATATAAATAATAGTAGCATTTAGATTTAAATTAACAGAGGGTATAAACAAAAAACACTTAGCTATAAAACAATATTTTGACTACGGACCTGAATTTGTTCCAAATTTCATTCAAATGAAATTTGAATTATTTGGACTATGGACCTGAATATTTTTGAAGAAATTGGGTGTAGGTACTAAGGTCTTGCTGTGGAAATTTTGGTGAGGTCAAAAGGGTTAGAAAAAATGTAGTTCCTAGACTTTTAGCTTTAGACAAAAAACAAAAGTATTTAGCTATAAATAAAAAAAGTAGCGATAGCATTTAGCTATAAACAAAAAACAGAATTGTTGTTCTTTTCAAAAACTTGGTCAAACCAATTGTTGCTATGTAAACAAAAAGCAAGATTGTTTTTATATGATATATGTCATTGATGTTCATTTGCATATTCCATTATTGTTGATTATATCTTTTCATTGAAGTGGCCATGTTATATGCAAATTCCTCAATAGTGTTTGCTCATGTTATATCTTTTCATTGAAGTTGTTCGATTGTGCCCAAGTGGCTTTGTTGTTTCCAGGGAATGATGCTAAGTGGCCTATGTTTTGCCAGAATGTTGATTCATTTCTGTTCCGGCAAATTTCAGGTTCTCGATTTGTCCACTTTTTAGCAAAGGTCATGCCGAAATTCTCCGTGAATTTCGGCATGACTTGTGCTACAAACTAGGACATATCGAGTGCCCGGGATTTGCCGCACCAGGAAGGAGTCAACATTCCTGCAAAACAATAGTCCTTTTTTATGTCATTATTCATTTTATTAGGTCTAGAATTAATTGACTAGATTTAATCATAGGAAACATGGCTAGCAACGATGAAGGACAGGGTTCTGGTGATTGCGACGACGTCTACCGGGCGGCAGACGAATTTTTTAGACTTACCGACGATCAACCAATGTTGTTGCTAGGCCCACCGATGGCATCGGGGACTGAGACCGACACGCAGACCGGTGCTGAGACTGAGACCGGCGCTGAGATTCAGACCGGCATCGAGACCTACACCACATGATGGAGTACAGACGGGATCACCAGAGCCTTCACATGTCACCTAGATCTGGCAATGCCCATATTCTGCAATGGGCAAAGGACATAGGAGATATCGAGGATCATCGACTTCGAGCTGAGTTCTATAACATCCAGCGCGAACTTGCCCAAATCATCATGAAGGAGGTTGTCGAAAATATAGGGATGTTCTACGGAGAAGGACAAATGTCGCGGGAAGACATCCGAACATGGATAGCCTCTCAGCGTCTCGACATGAAGCCTTTCACTAAGCTCGAAGACTATCTCCCTGACATGGATGGATGGCACGACATGGTGGAGTGATTGTCGATATATGACAATGTGTCCGTTTAGTCCATACTTTCTGTATGACAAAACTTTGAGTTATGCACGGTGAAACTTTATTTGTGATGTAATTAAACTGTCCTCCTCCTCGACTAGCGAAAACCACTCTAGTTAGGGCATTTTGGGTACGATGAACTTTGTTATTTATCCTTATGATATGTTGTTTCTATTTTTGCCAAGTCTGTCTCTTTCAGTTGCTCAACTATATATGTTGCATATCATCGACTCATGTGACGATGCAGGTGCATAGATCATAGATGGCGAAGAAGTGCTACGCCAGGAGTATATATACGACAAGTGGCCGGAGTGTCAGGCCCAGGTGTACCGGTTACCGGTTTCCGAGCGATAGGCAGTAGTTAGTTTAGGTTCACGCTAATGCGAGAGAGGGATACAAACTCATGTACTCAAAGTGATAGCTCTTCTCGCGTATATCATTGTTTAGATGGATGACGTTGTATTTGCAAGTAATTGAGACTTGTCTCGCTATTTTCGAGATTGATGACGAGAGACCACTTTGTGTTGGATGATGATTATGATGATGACATGATTTGATGAGACTAATTTTATGTATATGCTATGATTACATTTGTATGTGTATGATATGCTAAAGATTATTGTATAAATCCTATTCAAATACAAAACAAATATGCAGGAAAAATAATAATAAAACTAGTAGTAGCGAGGGGGGAAATTTAGCGATGGCGCGCCTTACGATGGCGCTTCCTGTAAACAATGCTGCAGAAAATATCGATGGCGCCCTTTTCTAAAGAGCGCTACAGCTATTCATGTATAGCGATGGCGTGGGACAACAGTGCTACTGCTATACGTTAGCTGTAGCACCTTATTAGTAGCGCCGGTACCCGCGCTACTGAGAGGCCCAAAACCCGCGCTGCTGCTAGGCTTTTCCCTAGTAGTGCATAGCCACCAGGGGAGGAGGGAGAATGGGCCCCACCGCCGCGGACTCCAGCTGGGCTTCATCCGGCAGCACCCTTCGATGGAGGTGAGCGGAGGGGGAGGCGTGGAGGAGGTGCGGGTGACGACAGTGAAAGGATCGAGAAGAGGGGTCTAGAGGGGGGTGATTAGACCCTTAACAAGTAAAAGTGGCAGTTTTTATTTCTTCAAGTTAAGGTGGAGTTTAGCACATATTAAAGGGCACCCAATACATCTCAAGCAAGCATGACAAGAGTATAGCCCATAGAAAGGGTAAAGCATGCAATTTGCAAGAAAGTAAAGCATGGGATTGGAGTGTGCAAACGAAATGGAGACGCGGAGTATTTTTGGCATGGTTCCGATAGGGTGGTGCTATCATACATCCACGTTGATAGAGACTTCAACCCACGAAGGGTAACGGTTGCGTGACTCCACGAAGGGCTCCATCCACGAAGGGTCCACAAAGAAGAAACCTTCACTACTAGGGAAAACCCTAGCAGTAGCGTGTGTTTAAAGCCTATCAGTAGCGCGGGGCACCGCGCTACTAGTAAGGCGCTACAGCTAAAGGTTAGCAGTAGCGTGGGCTGGACCGCGCTACTGCTATATCGACTTAGTAGCAGCGCTTTCTAAAACAAGCGCTACTGGTAATTAGTAGTAGCGCTTCTCCTAGCACGCACTACTACTATTATTCCGTATTTCTTTTTTATTTCATGTTGTATTCATACACCTCTATACAAGTTTCCGCAGAAATTTAGAGAATGATTTTACATCATAATGAGTTATTACATCAGTGGGAGAAAGAACCGTGGACTAGTTTCAAGTGGATGGACATCCACTTGAAACTAATCCACAGTTCTTTCACCCAATGATATAATAAATATCATCATCATCATCATCATCATATCATTAACAACTTATCATCATAATACATCATTATCATAAAACACCTCCTCATGATCATCGTTTTCATCAATGAGACATCACATACAAGTTGTTCACTAGACATAATCACAACTACTCATAATCATCAACTTCATAAACATATTGTACCTCATAGGACCTACTACATTCTCTTAGGACCTACTATATTATCTTGGGTAAAATTGCATAAAATAAGATAGCCGCTGACTCTCCATTATGGAGAATGAAGATTATCCTGTCTCCAATTCTTGCCTTTCACGCAATGTTGCTTCCAAGAACCTCCTTACGAATGTCCATACATTTCTTCCATTCTTTGATTATCATGCGTTCACAGTTTTTAGAAATTCGCTATGCACAGCTGAGATTCGTAGGACGACCTAGCTGTATGTTCAAAACATCCAGGCGACCATTCTGATACATCAAATGAGGCACACAATCCATCGGGATTTTCTATTGAAAAACATAGTAATAACTTTGTAGTTAGCAATGTAGTTCAGTTTAAGAAGTATGCAAAAGATGCATGGATGCACTACTAGGGAAAAGGCTATACACAGAATCTTAGCAGCAGCGAGGGTTAAAAACCCTCGCTACTGCTACTTACTAGCAGCGCAGGTTTTTAAACCTCGCTACTACTAAGTTGATAGCAGCAGCGCGGGTTTGTAACCCTCGCTACTACTAAGCAGTTTCTACCGTGCCCCCCGGGATATGCCATAGTAGTAGCGCGGGTTTTTAACCCTTGCTACTACTAAGTTGATAGCAGTAGCGCGGGTTTTTAACCCTCGCTACTACTAAGTGGCCCCAGGACCATGCCATAGTAGTAGCGATGGTTATAAACCCGCCATCGCTGTCAACTTAGTAGTAGCGAGGTTAAAACCCGCCATCGCTAATCGTCTGCCATAGTAGTAGCGCTGGTATTGCCTATTTGTCAAAGTCTACCCCCGTGGACCGCCTTTTCAGTTTTAAAAAATAAAAGAAAATGATAAAAATGTCAAAAATAAAAGAAAATAAGTTTCCCATGTGATATGTGGTCTAGTTGTTGGGAAAATTTACAAATATGAATTTCGACTTTATTTGCAAAATCTCTCTGGAAATTTGTAAAATGGCCATAACTTTTGCATACGAACTCGAAAAGTTACATCCTCAAAAAAAATTTTAAAATCAGTTAAACATTTTTAAAATCCTCAAAAACCTAACAGAAAAAAAGTTACGGGGCTTTTAAGATCTGGAGGCAAAAAAATTCAAAAAAAATCAGTTTTTTTAAATTTTTGTTAAATCTGGTAAAACTATGGTCAAACTAATTATTCAAGAATATTAGTGTTACTAAATAATTATTTTAGTTTTTTTGAATTTTGGTCAAATCTGGTCAAACTATGGTCAAACTGTGGTCAAACTAATTATTCAAGAATTATTAGTGTTACTAATTTTTTAGGACAATAGTTTCAAACTCAAAGAGTGAAATGTGTGACTTCATGCTCAAGCTAAATTCCTGAGGTTAATAGGATTGACATCTTAATATTGTCAGGAAAACAACAAGTGCAGACTTGGAAATGAGAGAGAATAGAACCCGGAAGTTAAGCGTGCTCAGGCTGGAGTAGTGAGAGGATGGGTGATCGTCTGGGAAGTTAGATGATTTGGAATGATGAGGGGTGATTAGAGATTAAATTGAGCAGCGATGAGGGGTGATTAGAGATTTGAGGTTAAAATAATTCAGAAATTTGAAAATTAGGGAAAAAATCAAAAAAAAAATTGAAAAAATTCAATTTTTTTTCAGAGATTACAGATTAGTAGTAGCGCGGGTTTTTACCCACGCTACTGCTATACGTTAGCTGTAGCGCGGGTTGCACCCACGCTACTGCTATAAGTTAGCTATAGCGCCTTATTAGTAGCGCCGGCCCCCGCGCTACTAATAGGCCCAAAACCCGCGCTGCTGCTAGGCTTTTCCCTAGTAGTGATGTCGTAATAGTAAAAAATCTTACCAAGAAATCTCCATGGAAGTTATCGTTGTTCAACACGTGCACTAGTGCACTACTAGGGAAAACCCTAGTAGTAGCGCGCGTTTTGAGGCTATCAGCAGCGTGGGCAGCCGCGCTACCAATAAGGCGCTACAGCTAACTGTTAGTAGTAGCGCGGTCTGTACCCGCGCTACTACTATGTACTATATCAGTAGCGCGTTTCCTTAGCGCGCTACTATTAATTAGCTGTAGCGATTTCCTGGCCCCGCGCTACTACTATATCGTCCATATTTACCCCATTTCAGCTTCAATAAACTGCAATTTCCAGATACTAGGTACTACTAGATATCAATTTCATATGCATTATAGGTACTAGGTAGTACTCCCTCGGTTCCAAATTACTCGTCGTGGTTTTAGTTCAAATATACTGAACATGCATCCTCAAGCAGTACAAGATGATCATCATATGTAGTTCTAGATGATATAGCCACACACACATACGTAGTTCTAGATGATATCGACGACGATCATCATCCTCAAGCCTGGGCGGTGGGTGTTCCTGATAGTAATTAGGATGGCATGTCTAACACGAAGATTCTTGCCAACGAGGAATCTCTTCCACCCAACCGACTTTAAGTGTGTGCGACCGTCTGTGTCCATGCGGTAAGTACAGGTGGTGACGGAGCCCCTTGCAGTAAGGCGTAGTCCAGCTGAGCCTTCTTCATCAAGCTCGATACCACAACTCACACATAGGTTCTTTGGCAATTTCTAAATAAGAAAAACATATCAATTAATAAATAGCCTCGCACATACTCTTGCAAATATATTTCTATTAAGTCTAGATTTCTACACTACCAAAAGACACAGTACTATGCAGTTGTACTCCCTCCGTTTCTTTTTAGTCCGCATATAAGATTTGGTCAAAGTCAAGCTTTATAGTGTTTGACTAACTTTATATTAGAAAATATAAACATTCACAATATGAAATCAATATATTCAGATGCACCATGAAACATATTTTCATTCTATATAGTTTTAGTATTGTAGATGTTCATAATTTTTTATATAAATTTGGTCAAACTTTGTGTAGTTTGACTTTGACCAAATCTTATATGCGGAGTAAAAAGAAACGGAGGGAGTACTAACTAATCATGAATTCTACTAATAATTATATATATGGATTATCTACACTATTAATAGTTCCTTGGATTCTACACTAATAAGCATGTGATCAGACTCTACACTAAAGCATATCATCGACTAGATTCCACAAAGTATTTGTAAGTATACCAATGAAGCATATATATATCATCAAATTACTACAGTCAGTACGTATAATATACCATTTCATGCCGATCGACCATGGTACTTGTCAGGCGGGTCACGAATGGCACCCCGACAAAGTCATCACGTGGCGGAATTATGTCCCATAGGTTGCACACCTCCTCCTCGCTCAGCCTCATTCTTTGAGCTACGATAGCTTCATGAAGTGGGTTCTCATCATCTTCATCGAGTGGGTCCTCATTATCTTCATCATCTTCATCATCTTCGTCATCTTCATCATCTTCCACCAGGTTGAGATAAATGACAGCCAGCTTGGGTCTTTCTGCTCTGAAGGAGAAGCTGATCAACTCACCACCAGTAAGACACATACGGGCAAGGAAACGGGGCCATCCATCTCCTTCAATCTGCGACATATTGCGTCCTTTCTCGACCTCCATAGTGTACGGCCCCCAAGAGCCTCAAATGTCACAATGTCTCCTGTTAGCTTGTTGAATTTCAACCTCACATTGCATGGGATGATCTGTGTAAAAAAAAGCAAAATGACACAATGCAGTAATGCCAACACTAAAAATAAAATAGTTGTTATATTTCATCTATTCTTACCGCCGCATGACAAAAACTCGGCTGGAAGTAGATGTTGAACAGCTTTGCCAGTTGCAAGGCTGCTGGTGCACCTTGACTTGCACAGTTCACATAGTGGTGGTGGTGGTGGCGCCATTTTCCTAAAAAAACAAGTGACAAATTTAACTAAATTGGCACCTACATTTTGCCAAAAAATAACTTATTACAAAAAAAGCATCTACCTATCCATGTACAGAAAAAATAACAATAAAATCTGCATACTAAATCAACTAAATCAACTAGCCTACTAAATCCACTAGCATACTAAATCAACTAAATCAAAATTTTCTAAATCAACTAAATCAACTAGCCTACTAAATCAACTAAATCAAAATGTTCTAAATCAACTAAATCAACTAGCATACTAAATCAACTAAATCAAAATGTTCTAAATCAACTAACCTACTAAATCAACTAGCCTACTAAATCAAAATGTAACAGGGATGAGGGGTTGTGGATGGAGGAGGGAGGAGGGAGAAGGAGAGGCAACTCGAGGAGGGAGAAGAGAGTAGGACGAAGGAGGAAGACGGAGTGAGGAGGGGCCGACCGGCGGCGAGTGGAGGGATGACGAAGGAGGAAGGCGGAGCGAGGAGGGGTCGGCCAGCGGAGACACTGGAGGGAGGACGGAGGAGGATGCCGGTATCAGGTCCAGCGAGGAGGAGGAGGTAACGGCTACGCAGATCAGAGGAGGGGCGACGAGGGAGGACCGGCATGGCTGAGGGGGAGATCGAGTGAGTGTGGATCGGATAGATCTAGAGGAGGGGGGAGATGGAATGGCTTAGCAGTAGCGCGCTATAGCAAAAGGCGCAACTGCTAAACGACCTAGCAGTAGCGCCTTTCAAAAAGAACGTGCTACTACTATGTGTCAGCATGTAAAAATAGACATCAAAAATACATTGATCATAAAAGATCTTTTTATGTACAATCTGATTTGTCAATATGAGTCCTCGCAAGATTAGGAACTATTGAAGACTCATATTGCGGCTACAAATTCTACACATAGAGTTCAATGAAGCCCAAGTGCTTGTGAAAGTTTGAGAAGTAACATATTTAAGGTGGTACAAACTCCCTTCACGGAGTGAGGCGGTACTAATTTTTTAGTAAACTTAGCAGTAGCGGTTATTGTGCAAACGCGCTTCTGCTATGATCCGTAGCAGCAGCGCTCTTAATATTAACGCGGTGCTTCTAGAACTAGCCTCGCGACGGCGTCGTGGCAATTATAGCAGTAGCGCGCCTTAGACCGGGTGCGCTACAGATACATTTATTTCAGCAGCGTGTATTGCGCGCACGCGCTATTGCTAGTTAGCAGCAACGCCTTATTTTAAAGCGCGTTGCTGGTAAGATTCTGTGTATAGGCTTTTCCCTAATAATGGTGGCACGTATTCATCATAATTTGGATGAGTTTGATAAAAGGCATTGTAATTCTCAATATCAGTACAATATGCAACCAGATGATTTTTCTCTTGATAAGTTAACTCAGAGCCATCGGTGTAGTTGGTTCTGTCTACCATCTTCCGCACACTCTTTGAAGCATGAAAATAAGCTATCAATGGAAATACGCTGTCAACTATTTTGAAATAAACAATATAAATTACTTAAATAACTATGTTTGAGGAACTCACATAGCGGTAGAATTGGAAGCGTATCAAGAAGAACCCAAATGTCCAAATTATCTTGGTCGATGTCAGGATCTCCAAGATCCATGGTGACAAACATACCCTCTTGAAAAGAATACATCTTGCAAAGTGCTTCCCAACCCGGGCAACCAGAATTGGATACGCTATCAGAATTGTATAGATTTACCTCAAAATCCATACCATGATGGGTCCTTAGGTTAATTTTCTTTGTTTCATTCCTCTCATGATCTTCGAAACCAATCCTCTCCAAGACATAGCGTCTTGCATGGCATGGGATAAGCTCGTCGAATTGTAAAAGACGAAAATTACACGTTGAAGTAGTGAAAGTGCAACTATCCCTAGGTGGTTTTGGTAATTCCTCCTAACAACATATAGCTCATTGAGCTAACATCATTCCAAGATGAATATTTCAGGAAAAGCTCAATGGATGGCTTGGCATGGATGAGAAAAGTGGATCCCTAAAAAATGCTAAGGATAAAAGGATTGGCTCAAGCTCAAAAACTCAAGACTCTACATTTTATATTTTAGTGATTCAAGATCACATTGAGTCTATAGGGAAAGCCAATACTATCAAGGAGGGATGAGGTGTTGCTTAATGAGTTTCTTGCTCTAGAGTGCTTAGTTATATGCTCCAAAACCCTCAACTACTTTCTCACATCCACATATGACCTAAACCAAAAATCAAACTCGGCCCCACCGATTCTTTCTACTCGGCGCCACCGAGTTCAGATGTCATAGCCACTGCCACAAACCCTAGGCAAATCGATCTCACCGATAGGAATCTCGGTCTCACCGAGATGGGGTTGTAATCTCTCTGTTTCCCTTCGTAACATTTCGGTACAACCGAGATGAGTGATCGGTCTCACCGATATTGAAAAGTAAACACCCTGTTTCCTTTTCGTAACATTTCGGTCTCACCGAAATGAGCGAATCGGTCCCACCGAGTTTACCTGGCCAACTCTCTGGTTAGCTTATTGCCAAAATCGATCTCACAGAGTTTGTGTAATCGGTCTCACCGAGATTACGTTAGGCCCTAGCCCTAACCATATCGGTCCTACCGAGTTGCATGTCGGTCCCACCGAAAATCCTAAGGGTCACTAGATTTGCTGAATCGGTCTGATCGAGTTTACAATTTGGTCCCACCGAGTTTGGCAAGTTGTGTGTAACGGTTAGATTTTGTGTGGAGGCTATCAATACCCCTCCACCTCCTCTTCATTCGTGGAGAGAGCCATCAGAACAAACCTACACTTCCAACTTGCTGTTTCTGAGAAGGAACCACCTAGTCATGTGTTGAGGCCAAGATATTCCATTCCTACCATATGAATCTTGATCTCTAGCCTTCCCCAAGTTGCTTTCCACTCAAATCTTCTTTCCACCAAATACAAATCCTATGAGAGAGAGTTGAGTATTGGGGAGACTATCATTTGAAGCACAAGAGCAAGGAGTTCATCATCAACACACCATTTGTTACTTCTTGGTGAGTGGTGTCTCCTAGATTGGCTAGGTGTCACTTGGGAGCCTCCGACAAGATTGTGGAGTTGAACCAAGGAGTTTGTAAGGGCAAGGAGATTGCCAACTTCGTGAAGATCTACCGCTAGTGAGGCAAGTCCTTCGTGGGCGACGGCCATCGTGGGATAGACAAGGTTGCTTCTTCGTGGACCCTTCATGGGTGGAGCCCTCCGTGGACTCGCGCAACCGTTACCCTTCATGGGTTGAAGTCTCCATCAACGTGGATGTACGATAGCACCACCTATCGGAACCACGCTCAAAAATCACTGTGTCTCCAAATTGCGTTTGAATCCTCCAAACCCTTCCCTTTGTATTCTTGCAAGTTGCATGCTTTACTTTACACTGCTCATATACTCTTTGCATGCTTGCTTGAATTGTGTTAAGATTGCTTGACTTGTGCTAAGATAGCTAAAATCTGCCAAAGACTAAAATTGGGAAAAAGATAAGTTTTATTTGGTCAAGTAGTCTAATCACCCCCCCCTCTAGACATACTTTCGATCCTACAAGTGGTATCAGAGCTTTGGTCTCCATTTGTTTTGATTTCCATAGCTTTTGGTGGTCATAGCCTTGGTTTCACAACCTAGGAGAGTATGGCATCTAGCGAGGGAAATTATGATCGTAGAGGTCCTTACTTTGATGGTACTAATTTTGCTAGTTGGAAGCATAAGATGAAAATGCATATTTAACCCCGCCGTTTGGGCTATTGTGTGTATTGGCTTGCAAGGTGAATTCTTTGATGGGAGAGAACCAAACCCTGAAGCTAGTGCGGAAGAGTTGAAGATGCTGCAATACAACGCTCAAGCTCGTGATATCCTCTTCAACGGATTGAGCCCCGAAGAATTCAACAAAATCAGCCATCTTGAGAATGTAAAGGAAATTTGGGACACTTTGATTGATATGCATGAAGGTACCTACTCCGTCAAGGAATCCAAGTTGGATGTGCTCCAAAGTCAACTTGACAAGTTCAAATTGAAGGATGGTGAAGGTGTCACTGAAATGTACTCTAGGCTTGCTCTTATCACAAACGAGATTGCGGCTTAGGAAGTGAAGAAATGACCAGCAAATTCATCATCAAGAAGATCCTAAGAGCTTTGGACGGAAAATATGATACCATGTGCACATTGATCCAAATGATGCCCAATTACAAAGATCTCAAGCCAACAGAAGTCATTGGAAGAATTGTTGCTCATGAGATGTCACTCAAGGATAAGGAGGAACTTCACAACAAGTCAAGTGGTGCTTACAAAGCCTCATGTGAAGCCCCCACATCATCAAGTGAGAAACAATCCTTCAATGAAGAATTGAGCTTAATGGTGAAGAACTTCAACAAATTCTACAAGAGTAGAAGCAAAGAGAGAAGCTCCAAGTCAAAGTCCTACAATGACAAAAGATCTTCTAGTCGAGAGCGAAATTGCTACAATTGTGAGAGACCCGGACACTATTCCAATGAGTGTACGGCACCCCACAAAAGAAGAGAAGAATCACCCAAGAGGAGAAGTAGAAGAGAGGAATCACCACCAAGAGAGAGGAGGAGTAGAGATGATCGTTATGAACGAAGAAAATCCCAGAGGAGCAAGGATTCGGAAAGGAGGGACAAGTCATCAAGGAGCTACACAAAACGAAGACATCAAGCTCATGTTGGTGAATGGGTGTCCGGCTCTGACTCTGACAATCACTCCGAGAGAAGCTATCACTCCGACTCCGAATATACTCAAGATGAAGGTGTTGCCGGTCTAGCACTTGTGTCAACCAACTCCCACTAGTAGAAAAAGGGTCAAACGTGAAGCACATTAGTGCCGCTTTGTATTAGAGCCGGCACAAATGTATACATTAGTGCCGGTTCCAACGGCTAGTCGGGCTGCTCTCATTAGTACCGGTTCGTGGCTAACCTTTAGCACCGGTTTGTGCCACGAACCGGTACTAATGAGGGTGGTGGCAGGATGTTGTCAGTCTGGGCCCCCTCCAGCACCTTTAGTACCGGTTCGTGCCACGAACCGGTACTATAGGTCCTCCTGCATATAAACCCTTCATCCAGCTCGCTCTGTTCTTCCCCCTTTCCCCTCTCCTCTCCTCTCTGTTCTTCCTCTTCCCCTCGAGCTCATCACACATTTTGCCCAAAATTTGTCAAGATTTGAAGGCCCCCATCCATTCAAGTGATCACAAAGGTTAGCAACTTTGTCCTTTCATCTCTCATTGCTATATTAGCTCTTGCAATGCTTTATATAGTTATTAATTTGTGAGTTTAGTAATTTGGGAGGAAATATATATATATGTGCTAGTATTTGATTTATATGCAATTTGAGGTCAAAAATAACACTTAGTTTGCATATGTAGGTGTGGTTTACTTAGTGCCTTCTAAATCTCCGTCGTAACCACCGCCGATCGCAAGACCGTCTCTGTCGCCGGCACCACCTTGTGGTGAGCCTCTTGTTCATGAAATTTTATATAAAAAATTGATGTTTGTGTGATTTGGATATATAGTTACTCGTATAATTATCTTACCCGTATGTTGTTTGTTATACATAGTGCCATGGTTTTGATATCCGTCCCCGTCGGCCCTCGTCCTTGTTATGATTCGAATGTGGTATATTCTCTTTTAAAACTATTCGTTGCATTTCGTGTTTATGACAAATTATGCCCATCAAGTTGACATAGATATTTTTATCTAGGAGGTATGTGAACTGTAAATTCCAACCGACCCTATTGTCGAGAGGTTAAATTTAGTTGAAAGAGAAAACGAGTACTTGAAAGAAAAATTGAAAAGAATTGAGGGGGAGAAGATGGAATTGGAGTTGCATGTTGCCGATGTAAATCGATGATCACAAGATCAAGATGGAGAAAATGCGCTTGAAGATTAGAAAGATTAGAAAATATGCCATCGATAGTGAGGCTTGGTATCGTTATGCTGTTGGATCAATTGTTACCTTAGTTGGGATTTTGATCGCATTTGTTGTTGCATTTAAATGCTTTAGCTAGAGAGTTATTTGTTTGTTGCATTTAAGTGTTGTATGAACTTTATGTATGAACTTGTATTAATTTGGTCTATTCGGTGTTGTGTAATGAAGATGAGCCGGCAATGGATGTACGATGACCGATGCTCTCCCCAGTTCGTTGAGGGTGTGCATTCTTTTCTTCTTGCGGCTGAGGCAAACAAGCGGGCGGATGGTTTTATGTCTTGTCCATGTGCTGGCTGTAAGAATGGTCACGATTACTCTACGTCAAGAACCATTCACATCCACCTGTTTGAGTCCGGTTTCGTGCCCCACTATAATGTTTGGACCAAGCACGGAGAAAGAGGGGTTATGATTAGACAATGAAGAAGAAGAGGACGACGACAGCTATCCTGGCCATGGGTACCCTGAATACGATGATACAACAATGGGGGAAGAAGGTGAGCCGGTAATGCGGGAAGAAGCTGAGCCGGCAATGCGGGAAGAAGCTGAAGAAGAGGCATCAGATGAGCCCGTTGATGATCTAGGTCGGGCCATTACCGATGCAAAGAGAAACTGCGCAAGTGATTTGGAGAAGAAGAAGTTGCAGCACATGTTAGAGGATCACAAAAAAAATTTGTACCCGAATTGCGTAGGTGACAAGAAAAAGCTGGGCACCACACTGGAATTTCTGCAATGGAAGGCGGAGAATGGTGTATCTGACAAGGGATTTGGAAAGTTGCTGGTAATGATAAAGGATATGCTTCCAAAGGACAACGAATTGCCCGAGAGTACTGAAGCAAAGAAGGCTGTCTGCCCTCTAGGGTTAGAGGTGCAGAAGATACATGCATGCCCTAATGATTGCATCCTCTACCGCGGTGAGTACGAGGATTTGAACGCTTGCCCGGTATGTGGTGCATTGCGCTATAAGATCAGCCGCGATGAGCCTGGTGATGTCGAGGGCGAGCGCCCAAGGAAGAAGATTGCTGCCAAGGTGATGTGGTATTCTCCTATAATACCACGGTTGATACGTTTGTTCCAAAACAAAGAGCATGCCAAGGCGATGCGATGGCACAGAGAAGACCGTAAGAAAGATGGAAAGTTTAGAGTACCCACTGACGGGTCGCAGTGGAGAAAAATCGAAAGAAAGTACGGGAAGGAGTTTGCAGATGATGCAAGGAGCGCATGGTTTGGTCTAAGCGCAGATGGCATTAATCCTTTTGGGGAGCAGAGCAGCAACCATAGCACCTGGCCTATGACTCTATGTTTGTATAACCTTCCTCCTTGGTTGTGCATGAAGCGGAAGTTCATTATGATGCGGTGCTCATCCAAGGCCCTAAGCAACCCGCAACGACATTGATGTGTACCTAAGGCCATTAGTTGGAGAACTCTTACAACTGTGGAATGGAACAGTGTGCGTGCATGGGATGAGCACATGGGGAAGAATTTGACCTAAAGGCGTTGCTGTTCGTGACCATCAATGATTGGCCTGCTCTCGGAACCTTCGTGACGGACAAACAAGGGATACCGCGGATGCACGCACTGTTTGGATGATACCGATAGTATATATTTGAATAGTTGTAAGAAGAATGTGTACAGGACATCGCCGATTTCTTCCGAGCAGGCATCCGTAAGAAAGAAAGGCAAGCATTTCAAAGGTGAGGCGGATCACCGGACGAAGCCTTGCCACCGACCGGTGCTGATGTACATGATATGGTCAAGGATTTGAAGGTGATATTTGGAAAAGGTCTGGCGGACAACCTGTTCCGAAGGACGTGGACGGACGCGCACCCATGTGGAAGAAGAAATCTATATTTTGGGACCTGCCATATTGGAAAGACCTAGAGGTCCGCTCTGCAATCGACGTGATGCGTGACGAAGAATCTTTGCGTGACCTGCTTGGCTTCTTGGGCGTGTATGGGAAGACAAAAGATACACCGAGGCACGGAGGACCAGCAACGATGCACGGAGAAGACGGCATACATCGGGGTCATGCAAGCTACGCTCTTACCAAAGAAGAGAAGGAAATCTTCTTTGAATGCCCGCCGAGATTAAGGTACCGTCGGCTTCGTCGAATATAAAGGGAATAATAAACATGGCAGAGAAAAAGTTCCGAACCTAAAGTCTCATGACGCCACGTGATTATGACGCAAGCGCTTCCGGTTGCATTGAGGGGCTTCTACCGAAAACGCTCGATTAGCCATTGTGAAGCTATGTGCATTTCTCAATGCAACCTCTCGAAGGTAATCGATCCAGAAATCATACCAAGGTTACGTAATGATTTGGTGCAATGTCTTGTCGATTTCGAGTTGGTGTTCCCACCATCCTTCTTCAACATCATGACGCACGCCCTAGTTCACCTATGCGAAGAGATTAACGTTTTGGGTCCAAGATTTCTACACAATATGTTCCCCTTTGAGAGGTTCATGGGAGTCTTAAAGAAATATGTTCATAACCGTGCTAGGCCGAAGGAAGCATCTCCAAGGGCTATCAAAATGAGGAGGTCATTGAGTTTTGTATTGACTTTATTCGACCTTAAGCCGATTGGTGTTCTGAATCGCGGCATAAGGGCATCGATGGAAAAGGCATGCTAGGAGGGGAACAAATAATATGTATGGACGGACATTCTCTCACTGAAGCACACTACATAGTTCTCTGAATTCCACCTTGGTGGCTCCGATATGGATGAACACAAGAATTTGCTACACTCCAAACACCCGAGCGGTCGATGGTGGATTACACGTGAACAAACCAGGAGTTTCGCCAGCTGGTTGCAGACACGTACCATGCATGACACCTCTATTGAAGATGATCTGTACTTGCTGTCCCAGTTACCATCTTTGAATATAATGACTTTCAAAGGGTACGAGATAAATGGTAATACATTTTACACGACCGCCCAAGATAAGAAGAGCACCAACCAAAACAGTGGTGTCCGCTTTGATGCAGAAACCAAGATGGGAAAGGAAACCTATTATGGTTATATACAGGACATATGGGAACTTGACTATCGACGTGGTTTAAAGGTCCCTTTGTTTCGGTGCAAATGGGTCAATATGACACGAGGCGGGGTAATGGAAGACCCGCAATACGGAATGACAACAGTGGATCTCAACAATCTTGCGCATGCAGACGAACCATTCGTCCTAGCCAATGATGTGTCACAGGTTTTCTATGTGAAGGACATGTCTACCAAGCCAAGAAAAAGAAAAGATAAGGAAGCGAATGCATCGTACGATGAGCCAAAGCGGCACATAGTTCTTTCTGGGAAGAGAAACATCGTGGGAGTGGATGACAAGATGACAAGTCGAAGATTATGAAAAGTTTGATGAAATTGCTCCATTCACAAAGTGAATATTGACCCGAGCATCCCGTTAAATGATGAAGATTTTCCATGGTTACGGCGCAAAGGACACACCTTGAAGAAAAAGTTTCACACCCAAAGATCGGGATGTGATCGGCTTCACTATCATCACTTTCTTACGTGTTTCACACCCAGGAGGGAATGTCTGTAATAGTTGGGGTAGTTATGTGTTTTGGCATTTGAAACGCGAAGAAATTTTATGTGCAAACAAATTCTTTTCATGCATTTACTGATTTTTTTTCCAGCTAAATGACCCTGAAATTGAAAAGCAATTCAAATGAACTCAGAAAAGGTTGAAAGTTGGCATGGTATCATAATTTCATACAAATAGCATGTGCAAGAAAGTAGATAGGGTTACGGCAAAAACTGGATGCACTTCGTGTACAAAATGGACAATCTCTTTCGAAGTATCAGGGTTTCCGATGAAAACTGAACTGTTACAAAGGCATTTCATTTTTTAAATAACCTAAGCATTACTAAATTAAATATAATGATAAAACACACTAATATTAAACATAAGAAAAAAGAATCACTGAAAAAACTTTTTTCAAAGTTAAGTTATTCACAAACTAGTGATTCACACAAATTTCAAATAATTCAAAATTTAAACTATTCAAATTTGAAATTTACCGGCACTAACAGAAAGTTTGTAATTTTTTGTACCTAAAGCAAAAATATTCACAAAGAAACTCTAAATACAGCAAAAATAAATAAAACAAAAAGAAGCAAAAAAAATTAAGAAAAAAAAAGCCCGCCTACTGGGCCAAAGCGGCCTGCATACGACTAGCGACACAACCTTTCGTTGGGCCAGGATGCAGGCCCGCAAAGGCCCAGTAGGCCCACTAGGCGAAGAGGACAGGTAGGCCCAGTAGGCCTGGTTAGGAGAGGAGCTCGAGAGAGCTACCGCACTGGGCTTATAAACCAGTGCGGTAGCCCCTCGACTAGCGAGGTGGGACTAAACTTGCCGCACCGCACTGCTGCTAATAAGACTTCTTTAGTACCGGGTCGTGGCACAAACCGGTACTAAAGGGGCTTTTAGTACCGGTTTGTGCCACCACCGGTACTAAAGGGGTCGCTTCCGCCGCTTGGCCAGGCAAAATAGGTTTTAGTACCGGTTGGTGGCTCCAACCGTACTAAAGGTGCCTCTATATATACTAGAGTGTGAAAATATCGTTTCCCTCTCTGTTCTTTCCTCTGTTTCCGTCTCGCTTCCGCCGCCGCCGCCTCGATCTCTCAAATCGCCGCCGCTCGCCTCCGCCGCCTCCTCGTCCTCGTCGCCGCCCTCGTCTCCGTCGCTGCACAGGCCCGTCCCGTCGCCGCGCCGTCCCGTCCCGTCGCTGCCGTCCCGCCGTCGCCGCCCGACCATTGCCTCGCCGTCGCCTTTGTTGCCGCCTCGCTGTCTGCCGCCCGCTGTGAGCCCTCCCCCAGCCCGTACACACACACACACACAAGCATGTTTAATTAGTTTAGATAATTAGTCTTTAATTAGTTTAGATTATTTAGATTATTATTTTGTATGTTTAATTATTTTAGATAATTAGTGTTTAATTAGTACACACACACACGTATTTTGTATGTTTAATTAGTTTAGATTATTTAGATTATTATTTTTCACTATTATATATGTATGAATGCATGTTAGATGGATATAATTAGTGTTTAATCAGTTAGAAATTAGTGTTATATAGAAATGTTAGAAATTAGTGTTATATAGAAATGTTAGAAATGTTAGAAATTTTAGTGTTATTTAGATTATTTGGATTAGCATAATTAGTGTTATATAGAAATGTTAGAAATTTTAGTTATCAAAATCCAATCATTAAAAAATGTTACTTTTTATGGGCATATAGCTAATATTTGTTCTCGACGATGCCGCCCGCATCCTCGCCGTCGACCCGTCATGACGACGCCCAGCCGACCCATGTCCGGATTGGGCTCGCTGGCTGGCACTGGAGGGTGCTGCCTAGAGGCGCGCCGCTTGATGAGGAACCCGCCCCGGTCCCGTCGTCGACCTCGATCTCATTTGGTGGCGTTCGCGTGGGCGATTTGGTGCGGAGGGACCTGCCCTGCCGGAGGTGGTACGTCGCCGTGTCGTGGAGGAGGACGAGCACGCCCATCGCTACATGGTTGCATTAGAGGGCGGCAGGTTCTCCAATACTGGCAGTTTCTTGGGATCTCACTTCAGCTATGATCTGTGAGGGTTCCTTCTCTTTGGGTGTCCACCGCCTGGCACGGAGGAACCGCGAGTGTCCTAGATTCTTCAGTAGTATTCGATCTTTATTAGCTAATAGCCGTGATGTACTATTCAATATTATATATTATTCGAGACGATGTATTCGAGATTATATCTATTATTCTAGACGATGTATTCGAGATTATATCTATTATTTGAGACGATGTAATTTGAATACTAAATTGTTTTATATTTCTTTTGGATTAGTTAAATAAAAGCTATGGCAGACAATACCAACAGAGAGGGAGAACAGACCATGTTCGGTATGATACGCAGGCCAGATGATAATCAGAATGAAGAAGATTACGATGGCTCCGAATTTTTAAACAACACCGGAGAGGGTGATATGGTATTCGATCGCGACGACCAAATTGATGAAATCATGAACTACAATTATGACGATGACGAAGAACATGTTGATCCTGAAACAACAAAGACCGGCGAGGTATATATATTTATATAAGCAGGCATCTGGTGATCATCACATGTTTTAAATGACTTGAAGATATATTAACGAATCGATCTTTGTTCTTTCAGCCATCCGGATCGAGCAAATCTTCAGGCAAAATGACGAAACGAGGCCCGAACAAAAAGTTGAAGCAGGGCGTAAAGAACAATATCGAGGCATGCAGCCCTACTGGCAAACCATTAGCGCCTAAGAAGATTGCGGACAAGTTCGTTTGTCAGTGCGGAGTTCTTGTGAAGGACCAACTCCCGATCAAACTTCAAGAATGGAGAGAGCAGCAAAGCCACGTCCAGATGTTACTTTTGTCGACAAGAATCAAAAAGATCTGCTTTGGGATACTCTCATGGAACATTTCACCCTACCAGATCATTTCACGTATGATGTGCGAGAAAGTCAAGGAGGCTGCTCTTAGGATGATGGCGATTGCATTCAAGAACCACAAGAATCGTGAATGGAAGAAGTACGTCAAGGGAGGAAGGAAGACTCCAGTATTCAAGGGAACACTAGAGAACCAACATGATCATTGGGACGATTTCGTGAAATTCAAGGATTCGGAATTAGCTAAGGAACGGTCGAGAATAAACAAGAAGAATGCCGAAAAAAAGGATAAGTTCCATAAGCTGGGGCCAGGTGGCTATGCGGTGGCAATGCCTAAGTGGGATAAGTCTGAGAAAGAGATGGAGGATGCAGGTGTCACTCCGGCTACTAAGAGCTGGCCCCGCAGGGTCAGGACTTGGTTCTATGCGCATGGGGGGAGTTGGACCCGGAGACATGCAATGTTTCGACGAGGGCAAGTCTGAAGGGAGCCGATGATGCGATACTTGTTGCAATACAAGAGGCACGATTGGGGGTGTTCCAGCCCAACAGAGAGAACAACGAGCTTACGCGTGCCCTGGGAAATCCTGAACACCCGGGAAGAACACGAGGCAAGGGCGCTATTCCGTGGTATGAGGGGTTTTCAGAATGGAACACCGACTACAAAACCCGTGCGAGAAAGAAGATTGCGGAGGAGAAGAAGAGGAAGATGGAGGAGGAGCAGAGGAAGCGGGACTATGAACGCCTTCAAGGCCTAGAAGCAAGTCAAGCGGAATTGGCAGTCAAATTCCAGCGGCAGCAGGAGCAGATCGACTCAGTTACCCATCAAAGGGGGTCTCAGCAGCTGCAGTAGCTAGCGGATGATCCAGCATTGGATAGCACCGGCCCATCCATGCCAAGAAGCAGCGTGGGTTCTGTCCCGGACGACGCAATGCTGGGTAGATACGCCGTGGATGACATCACGGAGAACACTAACTGCGAGCTACACGTCAAAACGAAGAACATATCCATGAAGGTGGCGGACGGCTTTGCTTTTACAAATCCCCCCGAGGCAACCTTCCATTGCAACCCGATTCCAGCGGGCTATGCTCATGTCTTGGTTGATGAGGTGGTGGACCCACCATATTCGGAGCTACAGACTTGACATTGCCGGAGGTGAGGTGGCGGCGCTTTCTGAGAGGCCAAACATCGATCATCCTGTGGAAAAGGATTGCATCATCTTCAAGGCCACCGACACCGCGTCGGCCGAGTCCTGTCGAAGTCCGCCACCGAGTCAGCAGACTCCCGCTCCCGCAAGTCCACCAAGTCCGCAAAGTGTCAGCCACCTCCTCCTCCAAGTCCGCAAAGTGTCGGGACAATCCTCCTCCTCCAAGTCCGCCACAAAGATCGACGTCCTCCTCCTCCATGTCGGCACAACCTCAGCCACTCCTCCTCGTACAACTCAGCCCCGTCATCCGTCTCCGCCGCCTCAGCAATCGTAGAAGAGACACCCCGCAGCTATGGTGCGTAGCGGTATGAGTCGAGGTAGTACAGGAAGTACAGGCAGAGGCAAGTGATATAAATATGGTCCAATCCTCACGCCTCTTCCGCGGAGGTCTTATGACAGGTCCAAGGAGGAAATCACAGCCATATCGAAGGCCGAGGTGGAAGCCCATTTTGCACCGAAACCGCCACCGCCGCCAAGGGAGAAAGTGCCTGAGGAAACGATTGACCACTTCATTCGTATGGCTCAACCACCAGCTCCCAAGCCTGTTGAGACAGACTATGAGCACGAAATCAGGAAGTTAAATCGAGCACGTCTACAAAGGGAGGCGAGCACGTCTACATCGGGATCGAGCAAACAAGAAGCAGCTGCCAAAAATGCGGAAAACCATTCCCCGCTGGGAGAACAGCGGCGAATCGATCCCTCGCTTGTTGTGCCAACAACGTGTGAAGACTGGCCCAATTATTATTGTGGGCAAACAGTGCATGTTCCCAAGGTGGGCAATGTGGTAATAACGGAGGAGCATAAAATGCAGGCTGAAGTTCTCAACATCACTGTTGGACAACTCCTCGAGATCGAGCCCATGCCTTTGCTTAGAGAGGATGAAATAAAACGGAAATATGTCCGGGGCCAACCTTTGGTCGAGCCAGACAAGGTCAAGAACATCCCAACGAGAATGTATGAATTGCATCAATGGTACATGAACATTACCAAGATTTCAGATCAATTGTCCCTCATGGTGAATGTCAAGGAGGAGCATTACTTCCATGAGAAAGCTGTGTCCGTTGAGTATTTAGAACTGTTTCAGTTATACAATCAAGACGCACTCGACAAATCTATATCGATTGCTATTGTGCGTAAGTGATTTCTTTCTATAATTTAAGTCTCAAGCTAGCTGTAGTGATCCTTTTGATCAATCATTACCTGTAATTATCCTCACTATATTCTTTTCTGTGGTATTATGCAGAATGAAGATGTATGAAATGAGAAAAGGTGGACCCTTTGGCATTGGGTTCATTGACCCAAACACCGTTAATGAATACACATGGAAGATAAATCAACGTCAGCAAAAGAACGTAGAGGACAGCATGCTAGATTTCTTGAAGCGCCTCAAATACAATGAAGATATACTACTTCCTTACAACTTCTAGTGAGTCACACTGTCTTGTACTACAAATTCTCTGTTTTTGCCTACTAGCTAGCTACATGTTTTTGCTTACATATGCCCGCTTAATTAAGACATGCAAACGTGTGTGCATGCAGATTTCACTGGGTCTTGTGTATCATTAAAGTTGACGCCGAACAGTTGAAATAATGGACTCACTAATCTCGAAAAAACTGACTATAACATCTTGTTTGGGATAGTCAACAGGTAATTTCAATCATTATTAACTATATATCTCGGCCTATTTAGTTCGTCATTTCATGATATGAACTATTTAATAACCCCTTTATTCATTTTCTTTGTCGGCGGGCAGGGCTTCGGCAAGGTTCATCAGCGTCATGCCCAGCGAATGGAAACAAAAGCTTAAATGATTTCGACCCAAGGTAAGTAATTAAGTAGTACTAGCTAGCTAGCTAGCTGCCATCTCTTTAATTATCATGCTTGATTAATTTTTATCTAATCAAATTCCATTCTCGTACAGGCCCTGGAGCAGGCGCAGGGGACTGATCTGTGTGCATTCTGCGTTTGCGAGAACATTCGCATGATGGCGTCCGAAAGGAGTAGATCTCAAAGACAGGAATGGGTACGCTTGTCAGAACACTATTCACAATTTTTACACCATTATCGATATCTAGTCACACAACTAATACACATGCATATTGATCTCCTTCTTAACAGTTCAAAGAGGTGCGGGAGAAGCTCCTAGAAACGGAGCGCGTAGAAGCACTTCAAGAGGAAATAACGGGATTTTTGCTCGACCAGGTCATAAATCCGAAGGGAGAATTCTATTACCCGCTACCGCCCCCATGAAAACCACTTCCAATTGTCATCGTGCTCCGAAGGCACCAATTACGCTAATGCCACTGGCTCCGAAGGCAACATCCATATGTAGGAGAAATTGTATATAGCTATACATGTGTGTATGTGTGAATTAATTAATATGGTGGTTTGTGAGACATTTTATATATGCATGATTGGTTTTACTAGAAATTCTATATATATATATATATATATATATATATATATGCATAACGTGTACAATGTGTAGTATCGTAAAATACCAGCAAACGAAAAAGAATTAAAATGGAAACACAAAATTAAATGAAAAAGAAATCATAAAACTAAAAACCCCCCAAACCTTATAGTACCGGTTGGTCTTACCAACCGGTACTAAAGGGCTCCAGGCCCCCGGAGCTGGCTCGTGCCACGTGGTTGCCCTTTAGCACTGGTTCGTGCTGAACCGGTACTAAAGGGGGGGGGGGCCTTTAGTGACCACAATTTAGTTCCAGTTATGTAACCGGCACTACAGGGCCTTACGAACCGGTGCTATTGCCCGGTTCTGCACTAGTGTCCTATGACATATTTGATTCACCCAATGAAGGAATTGGAAGATGCTTCATGGCTAAAGGCCCAAATGTAACACACCCCGAGTATGTTGATTTTAATAGTGATGAAGATGACTTGCTAGGTGATGATGATTTACTTGTTGACAACTCTAGTGATGAATACTATGATGAAACGTCAATTAATCATGCTAATCAAGATAAAACGAATGACAATGATAAGGAGAAGATTGAGCTTCTAACTAAAGAATTAAAAACTCTTAAGTTAGCTCATGAAACTATCTTAGAAGATCATCGAGAACTTTTAAGGACTCATGAGAAGTTACGCTTAGAAAAGCTCAATCTTGAGCAAGAGCATAAGTTCTTAAAGGCAATCAATGATGATCTTCGTAAGAAAAGTTCTTCTTACATTGCCAAGCGTTTACTCTTATCTACTTACATGCCTCAAGTCAAGTCCATTAACAAGAACAATAAGGATTCTTCCTCTAGTAGTAACAATAATCATGCTAAATCAAATGTTGTTGCTTCTAGTAGTTCTCTTGATTCCACTAATGATTCTCTTAGCCAAGTTACACTTGAGCAAGAAAATAGCTTACTGAAGGGAATTATAGAGAAAGGTGTTTACAAGAGCCTTGCCGGGAGTAAGCAATTTGAGGAAATTGTACACAAGCAAGGAAGGCACCGGAAGAACCAAGGTGTTGGTTTTGAACGAAAGTTCAATGCCATTGGAGTTGAGTGGGAAGAAGATCAATATCCCAAGACGAAGTTTGTTCCTCAACAAGAGAAGTATGATCCTACTTCCTTGAAGGGGACACAAGCTCAAGATGATCTTCCACCACAAGACCACAAGCAAAATGGCAAGGACAAGCTTCAAGAGGAGATTGATGCATTTGAAGAAGCTCCTAAGGCCTTGGTCAAGTGGATTCCCAAGACTATGACAAGTTCTACTTCATCAAGTACGACTACAACTCTAAGGATTCCCATCAATATGATGTGGATCCCGAATAAGAAGAACTAGGGAGTTCTTGAGGGTGACTCTGCCAACATATTTCACTCATATCATTTTGGCAACAACAAGTGCAATCAACTTCCACATCTTGCACTAGTTCAAGGAGTCACAAACCCTCTTGTTGGTAAGACAAGGGACAAGGTAATCTAATGCTTTCATAGACATCATCTTGTGTGTGCATCACTCTATGTCTATGGATATCCTTGTTTGTTCCTTGTGGGACTAACCCGTGTCGGTATTGAAAGTGCAACTCACTCCAAAGGATTGCTCCAAATGATCTACATCAACATCGAGCATCCACATCTTCAACACCTACATGAAGTCATCATCGACAAAACCCAAGGTTAGTTCATCCCTCTAAGGGGGGATCTCACATCTAGGGGGAGCTTAACTCTAAGAATTGAGTCAAAGCAACTCTAATGGTGTGAACACATCAACGCACTATGTAAAAGTGGTAACCCCACTTGATCTTAAATAAACGATGAGTATGACCTATGATCAAATGTTCTCATTTGACTCCTAAGTCAATATACTCATATATAGATGACCTAGTCATCGCAATTGTTTGATAGATGCTAGAATGGTTTGTGCATGCCTTGTCACATATTTCATTTGCTATTTTATTTTGTGAGCATGTTGGTTGCATATTTTACTGATTCGAGGACATCCACTTATTGTTTGATTGATTGGTTTCTTTTTATTTTGCCACGTGGATGGACAAGAATGCCTAAGAACCTTCTCTAGCTATCTATGCTTTTCTTGTCTCAAACTCTATTCATGCTACATCACAAAATTTGATCAAGTCAGATTCGAACCACTCTGTGTGAGGAGCACTCGAAGTCCCCGATTCGTCATAGACTTAAACTTCCAAAACTTATTTGTGCATTTCGGTCTGACCCATTCCTCCATTTCGGTCATACCGAGATCACTAAGTCGATCTAGGTTTTCAATCTCGGTGTAACCGATTTGAACTTTTCGGTCACACCGAGTTGTTGTAACTGTCAACAATTATGCATCTCGGTGCCACCGAGTTGTTCCACTCGGTCACACCGACAGGGTTGGGCTATATATACTCACGGGCAAAAATTTGGAAACTTTCTCCAAATCCCTTCGCCCGCGCATAGCTCGCTCTGCCTCCAGGGTCTCCGGATCGTCCTCCTCGTCGCCAGCCACCTCCAATCGCTAGTATCCGCCGCCGTCAACGGAATTCACCCCCGCTGTTGCCGTCGTAGCAAGTTCATCGCCAAACTAGGGCATGGACTCGATCACAGTGCTATCCCCGTCCGATTCCTAGCACATTATGTTCATCATGATTCTTGCCACGATTGAAACTATTCTATCCAGTCAAAACAATCCATAGTTTAGAAGTGAATTAAAAATTTAGGGTTAGGTTTCCGCTGAAACCATCTCGGACCCACCGAGTTGCAGAACTCGGTTCCGCCGATTCGGCTAAGGCCATTGCACAAGTGATTCTCGGTCTGACCGAGAATTGCAAATTGGTGTGACCGAGTTCAGGACTTTGTGAAACCCTAGCAGTCTCGGTGCCACCAAACTGTGACTCGGTCTGACCGAGTTCACTTGTTTAGGTTCCAAAAGCTGCTTCGGTAGCATCGAGTTTGCAAATCGGTTGATCCGAAATGCTTTTTGTGGAAAACTAAAACTAAGTTTTTGAATCATTCTTTTGCAAAACCCTCTGTATTTTGTGATGCTCATCCACTCTATCTCATCTATATCTATTCACAGGGTCTGCGGTCAGTGTGTGCAACATGTCTGATCAAAGTGACAGCCAGAAAAGGGAAGAGGAGCAAATTCAGATGAGTGAGAGCACTAGTCCCTCTAGTACCACAGATGATGGTAGCAGGAGCACCCCAAGCAACTTGCCCAAAGCTGCCACCAGGGCCAGAAAGAAGAAAACTTCAGAATCTGAGGATGAAGATTATGTGGCAGTTGAGGATGAAGCCACTTCCAAGAAGATGGTGGTCAAGAAAGAATATGGTTCAGCTGCAGCCACTAAGCCAGTAGTTTAGAAGAAGGCACCTGCAAGAAGGATTCCAACTTCCAAACCTAGGAAGGTTGCCACTGGAGAAACCATGAAGTTTACTATTGAGGCAGAAGATGAAGCTGCTGGTCAAGACAAAAAGAAAAAGAGAGTCAGAACCACTACTGCCAAAGTTCTTGGCAATCCCTCTATGAGGAGAGACTCTGAGGAAGAAGAAGAAGAGATTGCTGCACCAGCACCCAAGGCTCAGAAGTTTACGGGTGATGCTATTAGGTCAGGGGCTGCATCATCAAAGCCCAAAGAAGCACCCAAAGTTGTCTCCAAACCAAAGATTGCACGAAAGAGGAATACCAGAAACATATCTGCTGCTGAAAAGAACAAGGCCCCAGTGCCTGAAACTGCTGCTGAAGAAGAAGAAGATGAAGAGCATGTCCTGAGAAAGTTGAAGCCAAAGATTCCAGACCACAATGATGCTCATCTTGTGGCTGAGAACATGAAGCTGAGGAAGGATGCAGGACTCAGACAGTGGAGGTTGTCTGATCTTTATGCTATAAGTAGAAGGACTGCTGTTGACTACAGGTTCCATACTAAGGAACAGCAGGATTTCTATGAGACGATGTTCTTTGGACAAGAAGCCTATAGTTTGTGACATGAGGTGGGTGGACTGGACCTACATGAAGGAGAATGAGGAACACTATCCTGGTGTGTATGACAGTTTTAGTGCTTGTGGAGTTGCAGACTTTGTTGGGCAGAAGCTCACAAAGTGGAATGATGAGCTCATTATGCAATTCTACTCCACAGCACACTTCTATCCAGATGGCAGGATAGTATGGATGCCTGAAGGTAAAAGGTACCAATCAACTATTGAGGAATGGGAAAATCTGATCAATGCACCTAAGGAGAAAGAAGATGACTTAGATGTCTATGCCAAGAAGAAGATGGATCACAACACTATGGCACATATGTACAAGGAGATCCCAGATGCTGCAGTTGAGACACATAAGTTTGGATCTGTACATTATCTTCTGTCAGGACTGCCAACCATCAACTGGATCCTCAGGCATACTCTCTTGCCCAACTCAGGTGACCACAACATGATCAGAGGCCATGAAATAAACTTGCTACGCCTATTTGATGTGCCACAGAAATTCAAGGTCATGAGCCTCATAGTTGAGACTATCAAGAGGACAACAGCTGACCAGAAGAGAAGCTGTGGGTGTGCTTCACAGATACAGGAGCTGATTAACCCCAAGATGGGCACAGGCACATACTTGCTGGACAAGGAAAATTTTGCTATCTATCCAGACTTTGAGGATAACCAAGTGGTTATGGATGAAGATGAACCATCTTCTGTGCATGCTCAAGCAAAGAAGGAGAAGGCAAGGACAGAGAAGGCTACCATGATGCCAACAATGGAAGAGGCATCTCAGTATTTTCTGAAGAGCAAACAAGATCAGCTAGGCTACTTGATTGCATCCACTCTGAGGATCGAGAAGGGGCTGGCCACCTTGACTCAAAACCAGGAGAGCCTGGAGAGGATCATGGAGCAAAAGTTCTATAACTTGGATGTGAAGGTAACTGAGATCCAGTATGTTGTTGAGTAGCTTTAGGATGATATGCAGGAGAGGCAGGGCAAGACTACCACTGATGCATTTGCCAGAGTGCCTAGAGCTCAGAGATCAGCTGCAGTGCCAGTGACAGACACCAGAGCCACTTCATCTGCACCAGCTACAGCCCCTATAGCTCCAGTGCAACCAGCTTCAACACCTACACCTCCAGCTCCATCCACAGCAACTGCAGTCTTCATCCAAGGAGCCATCTCTACAACACCACCAGAAGATCAAGCCTGAGAGTCGATCTAGTGCTATGCATTTTCTATGATCTTTTTGGTAACTTGTTGGCAAAGGGGGAGAAAAATGTATAGATCATAGGCTTCGAGAGAGTGTTGCTTTTTGTTCTCTCTTGCTTTGGTGGTTGAACTTTATTTGCTTGTTTGAGATACTTTATGTTTGTGTGATACTTGGATGATCATGTGTTTGATCATATGCTACATTTATGCCTGTTGGATGATATTATCCCATTTAGCTCTATATGATCATTCACTTTGCTTGGTGATGAGTGCATGTATTCAATCATTATCATTTTGGGCGCTCCACCAAGATGTATGTGACATGGAAGAGTTACCCATGAGCCTAACTCCTTGTGCATTTGCAGTCCAAAGCAAATCTTAAACTATGCACAAATTTGGGCGGGGGGCTCTTGCTTATTACATACTTCTCAAAGCGAAAATGTTTTTCACTCTTATTATCATTTGTCGAAGCTTCGATCTATATGATGTCATCAATTACCAAAAAGGGGGAGATTGAAAGTTCAACTATTCCTAGGTGGTTTTGGTAATTCCTAACAACATATAGCTCATTGAGCTAACATCATTCCAAGATGAATATTTCAGGAAAAGCTCAATGGATGGCATGGCATGGATGAGAAAAGTGGATCCCTCAAAAATGCTAAGGATAAAAGGATTGGCTCAAGCTCAAAAACTCAAGACTCTACATTTTATATTTTAGTGATCCAAGATCACATTGAGTATATAGGGAAAGCCAATACTATCAAGGAGGGATGAGGTGTTGCTTAATGAGTTTCTTGCTCTACAGTGCTTAGTGATATGCTCCAAAACCCTCAACTACTTTCTCACATCCACATATGACCTAAACCAAAAATCAAACTCGGCCCCACCGATTCTTTCTACCCGACGCCACCGAGTTCAGATGTCATAGCCACTACCACAAACCCTAGGCAAATCGGTATCATCGATAGGGATCTCGATCTCACCGAGATGGGGTTGTAATCTCTCTGTTTCCCTTCGTAACGTTTCGGTACAACCGAGATGAGCGATCCGTCCCACCGAGATTGCAATTTAAACTCCCTATTTTCTTTTTGTAACATTTCGGTCTCACCGAAATGAGCGAATCGGTCCCACCGAGTTTACCTGACCAACTCTCTGGTTAGCTTATTGCCAAAATCGGTCTCACCGAGTTTGTGTAATCGTTCTTACCGAGATTATATTATGCCCTAACCCTAACCATGTCGGTCCTACCGAGTTGCATGTCGGTCCCATCGAGTTTGGCAAGTTGTGTGTAACGGTCACTAGATTTGCTGAATCGGTCTGACCAAGTTTACCAATTTGGTCCCACCGAGTTTGGCAAGTTGTGTGTAATGGTTAGATTTTGTGTGGAGGCTATAAATACCCCTCCACCTCCTCTTCATTCGTGGAGAGAGCCATCAGAACAAACCTACACTTCCAACTTGCTGTTTCTGAGAAGGAACCACCTAGTCATGTGTTGAGGCCAAGATATTCCATTCCTACCATATGAATCTTGATCTCTAGCCTTCCCCAAGTTGCTTTCCACTCAAATCTTCTTTCCACCAAATACAAATCCTATGAGAGAGAGTTGAGTGTTGGGGAGACTATCATTTTAAGCACAAGAGCAAGGAGTTCATCATCAACACACCATTTGTTACTTCTTGGTGAGTGGTGTCTCCTAGATTGGCTAGGTGTCACTTGGGAGCCTCCGACAAGATTGTGGAGTTGAACCAAGGAGTTTGTAAGGGCAAGGAGATCGCCTACTTCGTGAAGATCTACCGCTAGTGAGGCAAGTCCTTCGTGGGCGACGGCCATGGTGGGATAGACAAGGTTGCTTCTTCGTGGACCCTTCGTTGGTGGAGCCCTCCGTGGACTCACGCAACCGTTACCCTTCGTGGGTTGAAGTCTCCATCAATGTGGATGTACGATAGCACCACCTATCGGAACCACGGCTCAAAAATCACCGTGTCTCCAAATTGCGTTTGAATCTTCCAAACCCTTCCCTTTATATTCTTGCAAGCTGCATGCTTTACTTTCCACTGCTCATATACTCTTTGCATGCTTGCTTGAATTGTGTTAAGATTGCTTGACTTGTGCTAAGATAGCTAAAATCTGCCAAAGACTAAAATTGGGAAAAAGATAAGTTTTATTTGGTCATGTAGTCTAATCACCCCCCCCCCTCTAGACATACTTTCGATCCTACAAGTAGTAGAAGTGGAGCTTAATTACGAAAAAAACACTTAGCGTCGTAGCATACCGTTTCACAATCGAAGGCCTCCTCGAGCTTAATGCTGAAGTTTCGATCGTCGTCCAGGTGAGGCCCATCGCAGAAACTCCGGTTGTCGCCGCACCAGGAGCACTCCCCAGGACCTTCTTCGTCGGACGACATTTCCTATGTTCATAATTCAAAGGTTAAACTTTTACAATTAAATATATGTACTACAAAAACAAAATTAGATCATTATTCATCACGGGTTGACTATGGATCTGTCGAGTCTTTTCTTGAAAACTCTCAGCTCACTGGTGTATATATTCGACTGTCGGTGATGGTAGCTCCTCCATTCATTCCCGAGTGCATTACACCAAACTGTCTAGCACATGGGAATGAAGGAGAAGCTACCCCCACGACAACAGCCGGGATTCTTCGTCCTCTCATATATGGTGGTACTCTCCCTCACTGATTCCTCTCTGACATTTGCGACCGTCGGTGATGGTCGTTACTCCTCCTTCCCCTAGTGCATAACAAAGGTCTAGCACCCGGAGCAGAAGGAAAAACGACCCCCACGACAACAGTCGGGATTCTTCGGCCTCGACAGTCTTAAAGTCAACCCGAAATATCATTTAATTATCTTTCTAGAAAATCCAGGCCACTCGATATTTCCTACATATTCTAGCACAAGTCATGCCAAAATTCATGAAAAATTCTGGCATGACCTTTGCTAAAATAGGACATATCGAGCACCTGAAATTTGCCGGAACGGAAATTGATCAACACTACGGGAAAACATAGGGCCACTCGGATATACATGTTTTTCTCTACATAGTCCTATTTGAGCAACACAAGATATACATGTTTTTATCTACATCATATCTTATAGCACTAATATTGACATGGAGATTTGGCTGGTCTCACCTCGAGGTCGGAGGGGGTCGGTGACGGAGACGACGACGGGGATGATGGAGGGGCTCCTTGATTTCTTCAAAAACAAAAACCCTATAAGTTATCACTAATACATCTCGAATAGTATCATACATATAACATCACCAATACAACTAAAACCCTAGCGGACGGATGTGACATGTTCAACTAGTTCTATTAATTCAACTAGTTCTTACTAAAAATAAACTTACTACAATAGAAGTAACCTAGTTCTTTCTAAAAATAAACTAGTTCAACTAGTTATATTAATTTTCTTACTAAAAATACATTAGTTCTATTTATTCAACTAGTTCTTACTAAAACCAAACTAGTTCAACTAGTTTGTTAATTTACTTACTAACTATTTTAAACACTTACTAAAAACAGTAAAAAAACTACATTATACAATAGTAAAAAACAGAAGAAAAAAAGATGGACGGAGGAGGAAGAAGGAGAGAGGAGGTCGGTGGGATCGGAGGAGGGAGGGGCGGGGGGAGGAGGGGGAGGGGGCGGCCGGAGGAGGAGGAGGAGGTAGGGGCGGGGGGTGGAGGGGAGGGGCGGCTGGAGGAGGAGGAGGGGGGAGCTGGGGGTGGAGGAGGAGGGGCGGCCGGAGGAGGAGGAGGGAGGGGGCGGACAGAGAAGGAGGAGGGAGAGGCGGTGGGAGGAGGGTGGCCGGAGAAGGAGGGGGAAGGAGGGAGTACGTCGTCGTGGAGAAGCGCGGCGGCAGCGGACGACGGGTTCGGCGCGGCCGGGCGAGAGTGAGTGAGAGGGAGAGAATGAGTGAGAGGGTATCGGTGCAGTGAACCGCTTTATAATAAGGTGAGTAAGTAGTAGCGCGTTTCAGATAAACGTGCTACTACTGAAGAACGTAGCAGTAGCGCTGGTCGGGAATACGCTCTACTACTAAGTGGGGCTAGCCATCTGCACCCAGTACAAGTATAGCAACAACGGTCTTTAACAGAACGCGCTACTGCTAAAGTAGTAGCAGTAGCGCGGTTTTATTTAAACCTGCTACTACTAAGTGGCAGTAGCACCCTGTTGTGTATAAGGTTTTCCCTAGTAGTGCTTGTCTATCCCATCATGGCCAACGCCCACGAAGGACTTGCCTCAGTCGAGTAGATCTTCATGAAGTAGGCGATCTCCTTGCCCTTACAAACTTCTTGGTTCAACTCCACATCATGTCGGAGGCTCCCAAGCGACACCTAACCAATCTATGAGACACTACTCTCCATAAGGTAGTAGACGGTGTGTTGATGATAAACTCCTTGCTCTTGTGCTTCAAATGATAGTCTCCCCAACACTCAACTCTCTCTCACAGATTTGGCTATGGTGAAAGAAGGATTTGAGTGGAAAGCAACTTGGGGAAGGCTAGAAATCAAGGTTCAAATGGTATAAATGGAATCTCTTGATCTCAACACATAAGTATGTGGTTCTCTTTCAGAAAATGAATGGTGGAAGTGAATGCATGTTTTGATCTCTCTCTCTCTCTCTCTCTCTCTCTCTTGGCAAGAGGAGGGTGGAGGGATATATATAGCCTCCACACAAAATCCAACCGTTACACGCTTTTGACCCATCTCGGTGGCACCAATTAGTAAACTCAGTAGCACGGATCTGTGCAAAAAAATGAACGTTAGGAATCTCGGTGGGACTGACTGGGACAATTCGATGGGACCGATGTGCTAGGGCTTAGGGCAAACCTCAACTCGGTCGATTCGATTGCATCATCTCAGTGAGATTGAAGTGAAGCAATAAGGCAACAGAGAATCAGTCAAGCCAACTCGGTGGGACCGACTGCAACATCTCAGTGAGACCGGAGTGAATGCAACAATTCATAGAGCGCTGGCAAAGCCATCTCGGTGGGACCGAGATCCGTATCGATGGGACCGAGCCGAATTGGAGTTTAGGTTTTGGACATATGTGGATGGAGAAAGTGGCTGAGGGTTTGGGAGCAATATCACTAAGCACATGAGCAACAAGATCATTAAGCAACACCTCATCCCCTTTTAATAGTATTGACTTTCCTATGGACTCAATGTGATCTGGGATCACTTAAATAAAAATAGAGTCTTGAACTTTTGCCAATCATTTTCCTTATCATTTTGAAAGGGTTCCACATCCTCTTGTCCTTGCCACACCACCATTGAACTTATCTGAAATATACTAGATAGAATTGTTTGTCCAACAAAAGATATGTTGACATTACTTACCAAAATCATCCGGGGAGAACTTGTGCTTTCAGGCGGCTAGGGTTTCTCCCTGCGGCCCCAGAGAGCGACTTGGACGATCCAATTTGTATCATCAAGTATCTCAAAAGAGTTTTCATGTTTGATTGATCGGCATAATAACTATTGATATGATGATTTTGGCCCAAAATGACATTCTAGGCTAGCAAAGTCGTCATATGCCATCAAATCTCCATGGGTCATGAAGCTTTGTCCATATCATAAACGCGAGCCTTCATATTTTGAGTCGCGGGGGCTCTTGATATGAAGAGGCCTTCATTGGTAATGGCTAGCCACTACTAGGGAAAACCCTAGCAGTAGTGCGTGTTTAAAGCCTATTAGTAGCGCGGGGAACCGCGCTACTAGTAAGGCGCTACAGCTAAAGGTTAGCAGTAGCGTGGGTTGGACCACTCTACTACTATATCGACTTAGTAGCAGCGCTTTCTACTATGAGCGCTACTGGTAATTAGTAGTAGCGCTTCTCCTAGCACGCGCTACTACTATTATTCCATATTTCTTTTTTTATGTTGTATTCATGCACCTATATACAAGTTTTCACACCGCAGAAATTTAGAGAATGATTTTACATCATAATGAGTTATTACATCAGTGGGAGAAAGAACCGTGGACTAGTTTCAAGTGGATGGACATCCACTTGAAACTAATCCGCGGTTCTTTCACCCAGTGATATAATAAATATCATCATCATTATCATCATCATCATATCATTAACAACTTATCATCATAATACATCATTGTCATATAACACCTCCTCATGCTCATCGTTTTCATCAATGAGACATCACATCCAAGTTGGTCACTAGACATAATCACAACTACTCATCATCATCAACTCTCATAAACATATGGTACCTCATAGGACCTACTACATTCTCTTAGGACCTACTATATTATGTTAGGTAAAATAGCATAAAATGAGATAGCCCCTGACTCTCCATTATGGAGAATGGAGATTATCCTGTCTCCAATTCTTGCCTTTCGCACAATGTTGCTTTCAAGAACCTCCTTATGACTGTCCATACATTTCTTCCATTCTTTGATTATCATGTGTTCACCGTTTTTAGAAATACGGTATGGACAGGTGAGATTCGTAGGACGACCTGGCTGTATGTTCAAAACATCAAGGCGACCATTCTGATACATCAAATGAGGCACACAATCCATCGGGATTTTCTGTTGAAAAACATAGTAATAACTTCGCAGTTAGCAATGTAGTTCAGTTTTAGAACTATGCAAAAGATGCATGGATGTCGTAATAGTAAAAAATCTTACCAGGATATCTCCATGGAAGTTAACGTGGTTCAACACGTGCACTAGTGGCACATATTGACCATAATTTGGAGTTTGATAAAAGGCATTGTAATTCTCAATTTCAGTACAATATGCGACCAGATGATTTTTCTCTTGATAAGTTAACTCAGAGCCATCGGTGTAGTTAGTTCTGTCTACCATCTTCCGCACTCTTTGAAGAATGAAAATAAGCTATCAATGTAAATAAGTTGTCAACTATTTTGAAATAAACAATATGAATTATTTAATAACTATGTTTGAGGAACTCGCCGTTAGAATTAGAAGCGTATCAACAAGAACCCAAATGTCCAAATTGTCTTGGTCGATGTTAGGATCACCAAGATCCATGGTGACGAACATACCCTCTTGAAAATCATACATCTTGCAAAGTGCTTCCCAACCCGGGCAACCAAAATGGGATAGGCTCTCATAATTGTATAGATTTGCCTCAAAATCCATCCCATGATGGGTCCTTAGGTTAATTTTCTTTGTTTGATTCCTCTCATGATCTTCAAAACCCATCCTCTCCAAGACATAGCTTCTTACATGGCATGGGATAAGCTAGTCGAATTGTAAAAGACGAAAATTACACATTGAAGTAGTAAAAGTCGAGCTTAATTACAAAAAGACACTTAGCATTGTAGCATGCCTTTTCACAATCGACGAGCTCCTCGAGCTTAATGCTGAAGCGCCGACCATCGTCCAGGTGAGGCCTGTCGCAGAAATCCCGGTTGTCGCCGCACCAGGAGCACTCCCCGGGACCTTCTTCGTCCGACGACATTTCCTATGTTCATAATTCGAAGATTAAACTTGTACAATTAAATATATGTACTACAAAAACAAAAATAGATCATTATTATTCATCACGGGTTGACTATGTGTCTCTCAAGTCTTTTCTTGAAAACTCTCAGCTCACGTGGTGTATATATTCGACTGTCGGTGATGGTAGCTTCTCCTTTCGTTCCTGAGTGCATTACACCAAATTGTCTAGCACATGGGAACGAAGGAGAAGCTACCCCCACAACAACGGTCGGGATTCTTCGTCCTCTCATATATGGTGGATACTCTCCCTCACCGATTCCTCTCTAACATTTGCGACCGTCGGTGATGGTCATTACTCCTCCTTCCCCTAGTGCATAACAAAGGTCTAGCACCCGGAGAAGAAGGAGAAACGACCCCCATGACAATAGTCGGGATTCTTCGGCCTCGACAGTCTTAAAGTCGACCCAAAATATCGTTTAATTATCTTTCTAGAAAATCCAGGCCACTCGATATTTCCTACATATTCTAGCACAAGTCATGCCAAAATTCACGGAAAATTCCGGCATGACCTTTGCTAATAGGACATATCGAGCGCCTGAAATTTGCCAGAACGGAAATTAATCAACACTCCGGCAAAACATAGGCCACTCGGAGGTGTAACCCGCAAGCATGACCGGCCACTTGGGCAACCACATATCCGATTTGAGCAACACAAGATATACATGTTTTTATCTACATCATATCTTATAGGACTCGTATTGACATGGAGATTTGGTTGGTCTCACCTCGAGGTCGGAGGGGTCGGTGACGGGGACGACGGTGGGGATGATGGAGGGGCTCCTTGATTTCTGCAAAAACAAAAACCCTATAAGTTATCACTAATAAATCCCTAATAGTATCATACATATAACATCACTAATACAACTAAAACCCTAACGAACGACGGGTATCGACGACGAGCATGCGGGATAGGCATGGTCGACGTCGATGTGGGAATAATTGCTTAAACTAAAAAATAACAACAAACGTGACATGTTCAACTAGTTCTATTAATTCAACTAGTTCTTACTAAAAATAAAATTACTATAAATAGAAATAAACTAGTTCTTTCTAAAAATAAACTAGTTCAACTAGTTATATTAATTTTCTTACTAAAAATACATTAGTTCTATTAATTCAACTAGTTCTTACTAAAACTAAACTAGTTGAACTAGTTTATTAATTTACTTACTAATTATTTTAAACAGTTACTAAAAATAGTAAAATAAACTGCATTATACAATAGTAAACCGCTCGAGAAGGGGTGGGGGTGGAGGAGGGGCACGGAGGAGGAGGAGGAGGGGCGGCGAAGGAGGAGGAGGAGGGGGTGTGAGGAGGAGGGGGAGGCCGGAGGAGGAGGAGGGGCGATCGGAGGAGGGAGAGGGAGGCGGGGTGGAGTGGGAGGGGGCGGTCGGAGGAGGAGGGAGGGGGCGATCGGAGGAGGGAGAGGGAGGGGCGGGGTGGAGGGGGAGGGGGCGGCCGGAGGAGGAGGAGGGAGGGGCGGCCGAAGGAGGAGGAGGGAGGGGCGATGGGAGGAGGGCGGCCGGAGGAGGAGGGGGAAGGAGGGAGTACCTCGGCGAGGAGAAGCGCGGCGGCGGCGGACGGCAGGTTCGGCGCGGGCGAGAGCGAGTGAGAGGGAGAGTGAGTGAGAAGGTGCAGTGAACTGCTCCAGGATAAGGTAAGTAATTAGTAGCACGTTTCATAGCTACGCGCTACTGCTAAGGGACGTAGCAGTAGCGCTGGTCAGGCATACGCACTACTGCTAAGTTGGGCTAGCCATGTGCGCCCAGTACAAATATAGCAGCGCTGCGCTTTAGCAGAATGCCCTGCTGCTAAAGTAGTAGCAGTAGCACGGTCCAATTAAAAACGCTACTACTAAGTAGCAGTAGCGCCCTGTTTTGTCCAGCGCTACTGCTAAGATGTTGTGTATAAGGTTTTCCCTAGTAGTGAGCGCGGGAGGGAAGTTATGTGCGCATCCTGGTCAATGGTGCAATCATCTGTATGGTTGCCGCTTCCTCGCCTACCATCCAGTAACCGCATTTTCACCGCCAAGAGGGGATTAATTGTTGTTGCCTTGTTTCGCACTCGTTTCTCACCCGCACACGCCAAATCAGCCCCCATTTCCCGCGGGAGTGCGCCCCTTTGCGGGTATATAAAACCCCCATCACCCCATCGCTGTCGCCACCACACTCACCCCCTGAGCTAGCCGCCACTCAATCCCCTCTCTTCGCTATTCCTTGTTGCTGCCACTTGTAAACGGGTCCCCCATGTAAGGAAATTATGGAGCACTTTTATGGCGATTTTGTGTTTACCCTTTTATTCATATCCATATGAAGGGTCCTCCATGTGCGATATGGGTGTTGCTCATATGTAACTCTGCTAGAATTGCTCTAATACTCATATGTCCCTGGACCATTATGAAACCGGCTGGAGAAACACTAAGAGCAACTCCACTCCTTCGGCCCCCAGTGAAGCGGCCATCGCTATTTCACCCCATCGGCGGGCGCTTTTTAGGCCCTTGGGGCGATCGAGGTCTCAGCCATTGTCAGGACCGGATTTTTGGGATATTAATTTCTAGAAAATGGCCCTTGTGGTCACCAGCCCCAGGATTACTGTTAGCTGATGGGGCACCAAATTGATACAGAAATTCCAAGCAAAATACAAAATATGTAGTACAAGACCATTCTGGCCTGTGAGTACAACAAATGGTTTCTAGTGGTTGATCGCGGAAGCGGCTTGTGGGTCATCAGCGTCTATGGGACTCCATTTCTCACAAGAACAGCTGACTTGGATAACTCCTATCTTCGCGAGGCTACTATCACCGTTGCTTAGGTTCCGGGGCTGACATCACAACGCTCCTCTCCAAGCAAGAAATCTGGCCAAGACAATAGCCAGGGACAAGCCAGTGAGTACTTTGAATGTACTCGCAAACATTATGAACACGGGTATAATATAACAAACGATAATCATGCTCTGGAATATTCTATGATCACAACATCAGTCATAAAATAAGATCCCCGATGCATGCAAGCAGGTTATTTATATACAACATGAATATGCAATAACAGAGTAGTAATAAAATGCACCGACCAGGTGTCTGAAGTGACGCGTCGAAAGGATAGTAAATAACGAGCATGCCTCAGTCGGGCGTCTGAGCGACACCGCGTAAAGGGCTCATAAAGTAAATAAATAATAGCATGCCACAGTCGGGCGTCTGAGCGACAACACATAAAGGGCTTATATAGTAAATAGTTAACAAGCAGGCCACAGTCGGGCGTCTCAGCGACACCACAAAAACGGCTTATAAATAATACAAATAACAAGCAGGCCACAGTCGGGCGTCTCAGCGACACCACAAAAAGGGCTTATAAGTAATACAAATAACAAGCATGCCACAGTCGAGCGTCTCAGCGACACCACATAAAGGGCTTATAAGAAAACAATCACAGTGAATATCCAGGAGGTAGAACTGTCCCAGAGATACTCAATACTCTATATAATATAAGGGGTTAATCCATAATAATAATAATCATAATCATCATAAGTCACACGTCATGATCCATGTTCTGGTTTAGCAGTTTCTCCTCCGAAGACCAACACTTGACCCAACCCAGACTGTATTCCTTGACCATGGACACGGCTATTCGAATAGATATAATCTCTGCAGAGGGTGTATTCTTTACCCACGAGTAACGGGTTCCTTTAGTCCATCGGGACTAATTCCGTCTATGGTCTTTTAATTGAAAACACACCTGACCCGCACACACCAGCTTAACTTACCGGTGTCTGGAATCACCCATGACACCTGTCAAGCAAAACTCTAAGTGGGGAGGCTACAACCTCGCGTAGCATGGGATCAAATTTATATCGTGCTCTCTAAGGGGTGCCCCCCTCTCGGTACCAACTGGAAACACCCATGCCCCCGGACCAGGTGGCATGCCTATCGGATGCATCCGGTATCTTCCACCATGGCCTCTCTGTACGGTGTGTGCTAGGACGGGGTTGACAACTTACTAAACCGTACCCTACCTGCGGCAGGGACAAGTGGTAGTACGAAAACAAGTATGGGGGTTATTGGAACAAGACTCGATCTACGGTCGACTCAGGAGGTTTAAAAATTCCCTGCATGATATGCATGACAAAAATATTTCAACCAACAGAATCACCACTCATTATACCTTACTATGTCACACCGGACATAACCGTCCCGACGAAGACCGGAGACAATCTCACGCCTACCCAAGGCAGAGGCTTTCCCTGATTTATTTCCGGCATGCATGCAAGGCATACGAGGACGATTACCAACACAAGTATATCCATTTCCAACAGCAAGGAAATCTCCAATATGCATTCATGCAAATGATCGTATCACCACATAAAATAACGAGTTCCCGTATTAAGGTGCTGTTATAATCGTGTCAACCAACACACAAAAAAAATATCATGCCAGGGTTCAGAATGCTTTCCTTAAAGAGTATGAAAGTGGGGTGTGCCTTTTGAAAGTTGACTTCTTCTTCAAAAACCTATTTTTGAAATTATTCAAATTAACACATAGTTTCAAAACAGCACAAAAAAGTTGTCTGGAAAATTTTCAAATAAATCTGAAAATAAACTAGACAATATTTGACAGAGGTGGGAAAAAGAATCAACTCATTTGGAGTTATATTTAAAACGTTATAGCCAGTCAAAGTTTTGGTCAAATTCTGTTTTTAAAATAAAACAGAAAAAAAGAAAAATGTTTCGAAAACTGAACACGTCGAAGGCGTACTCTGGGTTTCCGTCTCCACTTAGCCAGCATGGACCGGCTCGGGGTCGCTGACAGTGGGTCCAGGGGGCCCACTGGTCAGGTTTGACCAGTCATCCCCCGCCTTCCCTCTCCTTTGGCTGAAAGGAGGCGGAGCTCCGGCGATCTTTGCCGTCGGGCGACGGCTCCATGAGGGAATCCGAGGGAAGGGATGGATCCGCCAGTCCAAGGCGGTCCTCCCGGTAGTCGGTCGGTTGGTGGGGGTGGAGGGGGTCGCCGGCGGCAAGCTTCGCGGCGGAGATGGCTTCGGGCACGATTGGGGATTTGGGCTATGGTGGCTTCCGATCATGGATTAGAGTTTGGGCGGCTCCGCACGATCCAGGGGAGTCGAGTGGTGGCGTCGGACGGGTAGGGAAGGCCCTGGTTGCGACGCATGGCACTGGGGCGTGGCGGCGGCCGAACCGGCCGGAGACGGGGAAGACGGCTTCCCCCCGACGATTACTGGCTGTGGAGGTGCTATGGGGTGGCCTGAGGTCGCCTGAGTGCTCGGATGAGCCCGAGGGTCTCCTTTTATAGCACAACGATGTCGGTTCACAGCGGCCGTGGATAGGATCGTTGGCGACCGCCGTTCTGTAGCTTGCAGGGCATCGTGGCGGCGACGGGCGCTTGCGGACAAGCTTAAGAATGAGCTCGATCTGCTCCGAGGGCGGTGGCGCTTGGGTAACTCGGGCGGCGCCGCTCGGGCGAGAGCCATGTGGCGGCCGCTAGCCGTTGTGGCCGACCTGACGGCGGCGTTGTGCAGCCCCAGGGACGAGCTGGCGTGTTCTGGTGAGTGGATGAGGTCGGGGTGTGGCTCTGCAGGCGAGCAAAGGCCAGGGGCGCGGGGCGAGCGAACGCGGCGGCTCGGGTGCACGCACGTGCAAAACGTCCGCTCTGGTCGCGTCCAGAGCACGCCCACTAGGTGTTCGGCGAAATGCCAGGGCTTGCTAGGAGGCTAGGGTGGAGGTGGGGTTTAACAGGATTAGGTTAGGGCAGTCTAGAGGCTTAGTGGACATGGTGGTTAGGCAAAGCAAGTAGGTCCAGTGTGCAAACTAAAACTCATGTCAAAACTGATCATGCCCATAAGGTGTTTGACAAAATGCCAAGGGCACTTAGGCATTTCTTGGGGTGGCCAAACTCTCCAGGCTAGTGTCTCTTTAGAAGTAGTTGGTGATGGCAAGGTCATTTGGGAAAAACCAGAAACTTGCTAGTGCAAGTTTCGCAAATCTTCTGTTCTGGACAGAAGGTAAATGGCATCATTGCTTGCACTAAAAATCCTCCAATGGGTCCACTCTCCTGGACTTAAGGGTTTGGTAGGGTGCTCTACAAGCAGGAGAAAGAATCAAGGGAAAAAGGGCAAGCAAAAATATGGTTGCAATACAAATCATCAAGTTGAACCAGAATGATGATGAGGATGATTTACTCAAATTTTTCAAAGAACATCAATGGGTTTTTGCATAAAGATGAATAATATACTCCTACTGACATCCCCTAATTTTGGTGGAAGTTTTAAAGAAATATTTAACTAGGTTGTAGTGCAAAAGTGAAATTGGACCAGATTTGAAAACTTGTGGTAAAACTCAAAATCTCCAAATGACTAAGGAATATTTTTGCACAAAAGTGATTTATGGACATCACATGACATCTCCAAATTTCGGTTGGAATTTTAAATAAATTTATCAAATGGTTGTAGTTCAAATAGAGCTCCAAAACTAATGAAAAATCACTTTAAGGAATAAAGCTCAGAGAGCAATAATTATGCAAATAAATCCACTGATAATAGAAATGTTTTTCTTGAGAGGGTAAACAAGTCCCATAATATAATTGGAAAGTTTTCACTTGGGGTAAAAACTCCATAAAAATAAAGAAAGAATGGTTCTGAAATCAAAAGAAAATCCAGAAAATAAAAGTTTAAGTTTCCTGGCAAAATTTTAATTAATAAAAGAAGGTTAAAATTTTGGGGTGTCACAGCCTTGCCCCCAGCCCCCCCCCCCCAAGACGACTAAATTCAAACATACACTTCCTGCCTACCAAAAAAAGGCGATCAATGCCACAAGTCAGGCGATCAGCATGCCACAAATCCGGCGATCACCATGCCACAGTTTGGCGGTCAATAAATTTGAAAGTTCAGCATTCAAAAGAAAGGACGGCATGCACGGGCTAGTCGGCGTACTGCATCAAACGGTGGTGACGTCCAACGGTGTCGGACTGGCGGGAGTCTGCGTGCGCGGGCTGGTCGGCGTCGGTGCGGCCTGTGTGCTGGGCGTCGTGGAGGCGTCGCTCGGGCTTGGCGTGGTTGGTGTGGGAGGTGGCGCAGCCGTCGATGGGATCTGGTTCAGGATGAGGCCGCGCTCCACCATGAACCACGCCTTGACCTCCTCATCCATCGCCGCCATGCCCCCCTGTAGCAACGCCAGGTCGGTGTTCCTCTTCTTAGCGGCAACATTGGTCCGGAGCAGGTCGAGCTTGAGCTTGCTATTCGCCCTCAACGCCGACCATCGAGCCGCGGTTTTCTCTTCCCTATGGGCGGCGCGGGTTGTGGCGTCAGCGATGCAGTGTTTGATGGACTCTTGCAGGCGCGTTGTAGCCTTTGTCGTGGCCTTCGCCGCCTTGGCTCCTTTGTTGCCGTCTGGGCGCCCTTCTGCTGCGTCGGGCGTGGGCGCTGTCGGATTCCGGGTTCCGGCAGACCCTTGAGGTTCGAACTCTGGGGTGCACACGAAGATCTCTCCTCCCACCAGCTCACGTCTCCAAGCCTCGCAAGGGATTTAATCTAGGAAGAAGAACACACAAGGGACATGAGGTTTATACTGGTTCAGGCCACCATTGTGGTGTAATACCCTACTCCAGTGTGTGGTGTGGTGGATTGCCTCAGGGGCTGATGATGAACAATACAAAGGGAGAACAGCCTCGCGAGGGGCTGTTCTTGAGCTGGTGCAATGAACTGCTTGGGTGAGTTCAGTCGCCTCTCTCTCTCTAGTCTACCCGAAATCTCGCCCCCTTTGCCCTGTGGTGGCTAGCTCTATTTATAGAGGGAAGCCTTGGGCCTCTTCCCAAATAATGAGCGGGAAGGGTGCAAACAATTGACCATTTTGAAGGGGAACATCTAGTACACTTATCCTGACTAAAGTTGGTCTTCGACTGCCAAAGACTCTGATGGTGATGCCGTCCTGAGCTCCATGGTGACCTCCATCCTGCCATCCCACTGGTCTTGGTCTTGTTGCACCGAAACGGTAACCTTTGCCTGATGCCTTGGCCTGTGATTGCCCACTTTGCACCAAAGGGGAAACAAGGACACTGCGCAGGCCGGCACCTGCCTGGCGCCCGCCTGGTCTCGATCGTCATGGCTTGCGTCACGGGCACCTCGCGAGGTACCCTGCCTTGATCTCTCCGCCTCCTCGCGAGCCCGCCTGATGAGGCTGCTCCTTAGGAAGCTTCATGTCGTCCTCCCCGTGATTCTTGGCCCCTAGCGAGGGTCTTGAGCTTGAGCTGATGAAGCTGGGCCGCACTGGGCCCCCGCTTGAGCCAGGCCGCAGGCAGGCAAGTCTGGGGACCCCCGTTCCCAGGACGCCGACAGTAGCCCGGGCCCAAAGCGCGCCGGACAGCTTAGCAGAGAAGCGAAGGGGCAAGTCTGGCGCCCTTGAGCCCCAATAGCATGCGGCCTTGGGCGCTGCGTGGCGATTGATTGGATGTGGGCGTCTCCGCTTCCCGACGACGCCTCGGCAACCGCACGACTTGACAAGTCCCTGCATGCAAAAATGGGTCATGATTACCTGCAATCGTGGAGGCCGACGGTTGGCCTCATCCAGCTATAAGTACAGAATGGCACGAGCCCTTCCAGTCCACTTCTCCCTGCTTCGCCTCTTCTTCTTCACCTCGCCTTTGCTCCACATTACGCCGATGGCACCGATCCGCCGGTTTTTTGCAGAAGAGAAGGGAAAGGCCCCTCGAGAGGGTCCCGACCCGCTTCCGCCGAAGAAACGGCCAGTCCCTTGCCGCCGAGATGAGGGCTCTTGGCAGGAGGCGTCGAGGCACTGGTACGAGCGGCCGCCGCCTGGGTTTCCGCTGCCCTTGTACGCCCGAATCGAGGGCCCTGGAGAGGAAGGCGCCGAGCGACACCGACGGTGCCGCTGTCGATGCCGCAGGTTACGGCGGTGTGCGTCGTCCCCCCTGGAGTCCATGCCGAGGGCTCTTCTCGCGAGCTTGTGCTTCACGCCGCCATGCCTCCTCGATCTTAGATTCGCCTTCCTCCCTCCATAGCCTTTGAGATTCCGCCGAGGGGGCCACGGGAGCTCTGGCTGCAGCACGCCGACTGCAACACCCCTGCGACTGAAGCGGAGGTCGAAGTTGTCACCCCGGGCAAGGTCTTCCTGACCCGTGGCTGGGGCGAGATCGCCCGGGTCTGCCGGACAGGGGGCGCCCTCGTAATCCATCTCGAATACGATGGCGCCTCCTTGATGTTCTTCAAGGTCTTGACGGAAGGGCGCCGTGCGAATCTGCCCCAAGGGAGGCGGCCGGGGCATCAGAGTGGCGAGGACCAGGCCTGCCAACCGCTTCCCCAGCAGCCCCTCAGGCGGCAGCGGAGGAGCCGGAGGGTCCAGCGGCTCCGCCGAGCTTCGCGCGACTCCGGAGACGAGCGATGACAGCTACGAGCCTCCAAGCTCGCGTCGCGCCTGGAGCAGGGCGGCTGCATCAGGCCGTCCGGGCTGCTGAACTAGATGGGGTTGGCGTTGGCGCCTGATGACCCACTGTTGATGACGGCGTCTCCTGCGGAGGCGCGTGTAGTTATCGCTCCTTAGCACCTTTTGTTCCCTGCGAGGAATCGAAATGACACCCCATGGGGGTATGTAAGGCGCATGTCATGTCTTTTGTTAATTGTACATCCTTATGATGAAACGGTGCGAGAGGCGTGTTCTGCCCCATCTCAGCTCCCCCTTTCTTTCCTCGCGAGGGCTTGGTGCTCTACGCCGACAGGTCCCGGTCCCCAGGCAGGCTTCAGCCGTCGCTGGTATGCCAGGTCGCGATGTCGTGGTCAAGGCCAGGAGATGAGCGGCCCAGGGTCCAGTAAGAGCCCCTGAGTCGCGATGCTCAGGAGGTCCCCTTTAGCGCTCAAGCAGCCTCCGTTAGGCAAGAAAGGCAGGCAATGTTGCCGTGACAGAGCTGCAGTAGGCAAGGGTTTAGCGCTGAGTCGGTCCAGCTTTTGCGTGACTTATCTCGTAGGTTTGGCGTAGTTTTTGACGAGGTGCCGGGCCTGCGTGGCGGCAGCTGGGGTGTTGCTGGGTCAGGTCCTCGTGAGCTTCTTCCCTCTTCCCCGCACTTTCCTTAACGCTCTACGTCCTCAGGTCCCGACCCTCGAGCAAGCTCAGCCGCCGCTGGTATGACAGGTCGCGATGCCGTGGGTCAAGGCCAAGGGGTGAGGGCTGGAGAGCCAGTAAGAGCCCATGAGTCGCGATGCTTAGGCGCCCCCCTTTTAACGCGCGAGAGGACCATGCCGGAGAGAGGGAGAGAAAGCTCGCGACGCCCCCAACGTTACTCCTGGAGCGGGTCCTGCATACCAATCACGAAGGAAAACAAGGTTTGTCGTTACGGTTGCCAGCCAACCATTGGTCACTCCGAGGGAGTGATTGGGGCACTGAGGGCCTGGTGAGGTGGCGCCTTGCGGGGCTGCCGCGGCCAGCACTCGGCCACTCAGATTTATCGGTGTTGCAGGGACGGACCCGCAAGCGCTGTGCTAGAGCGAGTGGCCCCAAAGGTAGGTGTCAATCGAGCAGGCGATTAAGTCAAGCAGGTTAAGCATGAAGGAGCAAATCCATTTAGATAGATGCGGAGAAATCAAACGCCACTGGGTCAGGCCCGAGCAGCCTGGGGATAATGCAGCCTGAAGGGCGCCCTCAACAAGGTAAGCAGAGAGCATAAGCAAAATGGATACATGCCGTAGGGACGGACCCACGCGACCTGGGAATGATGCAGCCCTGTGGGCGCTCCCAGCTGAAAATGGAACTTTGGAAGATGTCACCTGATACCATTGGAGATGAAGGGATGCTGAAGTAGCGGACGACGCATGGTGAGGAGGCTGACCCTTACGAGCTCCCGGGACCAGGAGCCTCGGGAGGCTCTGGGGGCACAGGTGGATCTTCGAGGACCATCTCCATCTCCGCCAAGACCGTGCAGTGCCTGACCTCCTGAGCCTCCAGGATGCCCCTCAGCAGGCGCTGATGGGCAGCGGCCGCGTTCGGCAGGCCGAGAGGCATGCGAACGTAGTTGTGAGGTGGACCCTCGCAACATCCCACGCGCGAAGGCCAGAGGTGCTCGTGAGACGCGGCTCGGTTGAGCCCTGGTACGTCGATGCAGACACGCAGCCCACCATCCTCGCCTGGATGGGGGGCTACGGCGGGCAAGCGGCGGTTGCCGTGCATGACTCTTGACTCCTGCAGCTCCTGAGTGTTTATCGCGATGAACTCCTGAGGGTTTGGCCCTCCTTGCCTCATACATTCCTGAGGGAAACCTGCTTTGAAGCACGCCTCCAGGTGGTGCCCGAGCGCCTCCCTCGCGACCTTGGCAAAGTCAGTGGCCCTCCAGGTGAGAGCCCCCGAGCCTTGCCTGAGGAGGGCGCCGGGCGCGCCTTCCTATGTGACAGAGGGTGGCGCCCCTTGAACGGGCACGGATCGTGACGCAATGCCTCCGGAGGTGCCCGCCTCCTGATGGTTTGGTCCAGGTGAAGTCTTCTTCTTCTTGGGGACTGCCTCGGGAAGGCTCCTGCTCTTGTGATCTGGGTCTTCGATTGCCGCGGCCTAGAAGGCACACTCAAGAGAACACACTACATCCTTTTCTTCACAGGGGACTATGATGACTCCACCGCTTGCTAGTATCTTTAGGACATTGTAGCCATGGTGAGTCACTGCCATGAACTTGGCCAGGGCTGGGTACCCGAGGATGGCATTGTATGGCGGGCAAAAGTGGGCGACGTCGAAGTTGATGAGCTCGGTGTGGTAGTTGTTGCGCTGCCCGAAGGTGACAGGAAGGCGAACTTGCCCTATCAGAACAGTGGAACCGTCAGTGACTCCTGAGAAAGGCTTGGTCGGCTGAAGCTGATCGTATGGCACTTGGAGATTGTTGAACGTCTTGACGGACATGACATTTAGTCCTGCTCCGCCATCAAAGAGGGTCCTGGTGACTTGCACATTGCTGATGACTGGGGAACAAAGCATTGGGAGGACACCGGCCGTTGCCGCACACTTGAGCTGATCCACTAAGCTGAACGTGATAGCGCATGCAGACCACCTGAGAGGGCGCGTGGCCTCAAGCTTGGGGAGGACTGCATTCACCTTGTGAGCAAACTGCTTGAAGATGCGCTGTGAGGCTGGGGCCTGGGCGCCGCCCAGGATGCAAGCGATTGCACGAGGCTCCTGGAAGCCCCCAGCCCCCTCGTCTTGATGATGGTCTTCATTCCTCCTCGGTGGGGGTGGCAGAGGAGGGAGGCCTGCGTTGCCTTGCGGGCGATCCTCACGGGGCTGATCCCTCCATCCCCCCTCGCGAGGCTGGTCATGCCAGCGGTCCTCGCGAGGTCGGTCACGCCATCCTTGGTGAGGGCCACGGTCTTCCCATCGTCCTCCACCTCTTCCTCCTCGGCCGTAGCCCCGATCATTGCGCTCGGGGCGACGGCCGATACGCCCATCTCGCACAGCCCTGAGCTCTTGGCATTCGTTGGTGTTGTGGGTGTGGAGGTCGTGGTACACACAGTACCGGCTGCCCTTGGATGACTCCGGCTGATCCCTGCCTCGCTTGGTGTCTGGCTCCGCTGCGAGCACAGCAACTCCTTTGCGCTTCACGTCCTTGACCTTGGGCTTCTTCTCTTCCGGATCAGTAGCTGGAAGCTCGAGGAGGAAGAGGCGCCCTTCCTCAGCCCTGGCACACTTGGTCGCTAAGTTGAACAGCTCCAGAGACATGCACAGGTCTTCATGGATCGCTAGCTCCTCTTTCATCTTGATGTCACGCACGTCATCGGAGAAGTCTGAGATGATGGCTTCCTCAGTCATCCTGGGGATCTTGAGGCGGGCGTTGTTGAAGCGCTGGATGTACTTCTGCAGGGTCTCTCCTGGCTGTTGCTTGATGCAGCGCAGGTCACTCATGGCCGGGGGCCGGTCGCGAGTGCCTTGGAAGTTGGTGATGAAGCGAGTGTGCATCTTGTCCCAAGAGGAGATCATGCCAGGAGGCAGGTTTAGGAGCCAGGTGCGGGCGCCATCCTTGAGCACCATGGGAAACCAGTTCACCATGACCTTTTCATCCCCATTGGCCGCCACGATGCCCAGCTCGTAGAGCTGGAGGAACTCCGCGGGGTCAGCACTACTGTCGTAGCAAGGAGGCAGGTCTGGCTTGAACTTGCCGGGCCATGCGACACTACGCAGCTCGGCGGTGAAGGCGCGACAGCCTGTGGTGGCCACCAGAGCTCTCTGCTGATGCGGGGCTTGCTCCTGGGGATTCCCGCGCATCGCTGCCTGGAGCAGCGCGGGGTCTTGATGTGGTGGTGCAGGGATGCGGTCATGGCACACCGGTGCCGGAAGCACATGAGCACCTTCTTGGGGATGAGGGATTTCTTGGCAGCTCCTTTCTTGTCGCACGGGCGTCGGACACGGTGGGTCTCGTCCTGGGGTCGCGCGCCTTGGAGTCATGGCGCCTTCTTGGGGAGGAGATGGCAGAGGCACCTCCTGTTCTGCGCCTCCTGCGCAGGACGGAGGGCGAGGCAGCGAGAGGGACGGTGCAGGGGAGCCCCCTGCGGCGCTGACGAGCTCAGTGATGTGAGCGAGCCACTCGTCGTAGAGGTCGTCAACGGGACGGTAGTGCAGGAGCTCACGTGCCAGGAGCAACGCGGCATGCGCGTCCGTGGGGGCGCGACGGGCGTGGGACAACGAACCGGCTGGAGTCAGCGACGGGGTGGCGGTGCGGCCTTCCCGCTGCACCGAGGGATGTAGCAACGACGCCTGCTGCTCGTTCCCCACCGGGCCGGTGGCGGCAGGCGACGGGGAACGACGGGGGCACCCACCGATGGGAGCCATCTGGGCGACTCGGGCGGCGAGAGCAGCCCGACGCTCGGCACGGGCTCGGCGAGCGTCAGACATGGGCGCGATGGACGACGAACGCAAGGCGGTGGAAGAAGGATTACGGCGCACCCCTACCTGGCGCGCCAAATGTCGGATTCCAGGTTCCGGCAGACCCTTGAGGTTCGAACTCTAGGGTGCGCACGAAGATCTCTCCTCCCACCAGCTCACGTCTCGAAGCCTCGCAAGGGATTTAATCTAGGAAGAAGAACAGACAAGGGACACGAGGTTTATACTGGTTCAGGCCATCATTGTGGTGTAATACCCTACTCCAGTGTGTGGTGTGGTGGATTGCCTCAGGGGCTGATGATGAACAATACAAAGGGAGAACAGCCTCACGAGGGGTTGTTCTTGAGCTGGTGCGATGAACTGCTTGGGTGAGTTCAGTCGCCTCTCTCTCTCTAGTCTACCCGAAATCTCGCCCCCTTTGCCCTATGGTGGCTAGCTCTATTTATAGAGGGAAGCCTTGGGCCTCTTCCCGAATAATGAGTGGGAAGAGCGCCAACAATTGGCCATTTTGAATGGGAACATCTAGTACACTTATCATGACTAAATTTGGTCTTCGACTGCCAAAGACTCTGACGGTGACCTCCATCCTGTCATCCCGTTGGTCTTGGTCTTGTTGCACCAAAACGGTAACCTTTGCCTGATGCCTTGGCCTGTGCTTGCCCCCTTTGCACCGAAGGGGAAACAAGGATACTGCACACCATGGTGACCTCCATACTGTGCAATGGTTGTTGTCCCCCTCCTGATTTCCCCCCAGCCACCTCCTAGCGCTCCCCCTCCTAGCGCCGGTGGCCACTCCAGCCCCGGCGGCCACCCACCTCCTACCAGTGGCCACTCCGGCCCTGGTTGCCACCCACCCTACCCAAGATGGCGCCGTTTGATCTCAACTTTAACCATGGGAAGAGATTCCAGATGGAGATGAGAATCGAGTTTGGCCACCCGGTGGTGTTCTCTCCTGGCTTTCACCAAAAGGAGTTCACAATGGTGGTCTTGTTCTGCCGTGCATCTTTCAAACTTGATGTGCACACGGTTAGTATCTCCCTCCTTGCCATGTTTGGTGGTTATGCACAAGGCTTTCATGTTCGTCTTCTTCGGGATAGATCTTTCAAGTTTTCAGTAGCTTCAAAGTCGGTGGATTTTGAGATCTATAATGCGGGTAGAATCAAGGAAAAAGATTTTGAGGTTGTTTTTAACCTGTGGAATTTTTGTGGCCCAAACTGGTGCCGAGATGAAGCGCTTTACTATGAAGAGCTAGATAAAGAATGGACTTTGGTTGGAAGGGCTGGCAGGGCCATCATTCCTCATTCCGGTGATCACTGGAGTTACTCCGACGTGGTTAGAACGGGTAAATCGGTTTTTGAGAGATTATCGGGTCTCAATCAGGAGGACAATTCACTCACCATTAATCAAAATTCATCTCAGCTTAATTCCGCGCAGGTTAGGCCTACGGCAAGACAATGAAGTGCTGGCGTTACGTTGCACGCCATAATGTGGTTTGCCATGCATGCAGGGCCAACGGCCACATTGCTCGTTTTTGCACAACTCCAAATTTGACTGGGCTTTGGCCTTTTATTCCGTTTAGTTCTTTCCCAAGCCCTCCGGATGCTGCTTGGGCCGAGGGCCAAGTAGAGTCCTGGTTTCACTGTATTGGGCCGGCGGCACATATTAAGCAAGTCACATCATGTAAGGAGCTGGTCAAGGATTTATTCCAAAACTTTCAGCCGAGACCCACGCTTGCCTCCTTGCATTCCACTCCACCTGCCAACTCTGTCTTCTCCACCGCTGCCACCCCCAACACCGCTCGCACATCGACAAGCTCGCCGGTGCTGCCATTGCAACTAGAGAGGGCTCTGGTCGCCTCCTTGCCAGAGCCACGAGCGATGGCCAACATCCCAATCGATCCTCAGCCTTTCGTTCCGCATGGTTTTCAAGTTCAGGTGATTCCAGGAAGAACAAGGGTTTCTCGAGCCATAGTACCTCACCGCCCCAGGCGCGACGAGGATTGGGCGATTTCCAGCATCCATCCCCACCCGAATGAGGTATTTTTTTCCGAATGTTCGTGATGTTCTGCAAGAGTTTCTTCAAGAAGAGGCCCAAGTTGGATTCAGAGAAATTTAGCCTTGCCCGTTCGGGGAGGCGTATGTGCAGTTTCGGCATGTTAGAGATCGAGACAGGCTTGTTCAACAAGGACCACATGCATTCGGTGATGTTTTTATCTCCTTTACTAAGCACGATGAAGGTAGAAATTGGCGCAGGGTGCATTTCAATAGGGTCTGTTGGTTGCTTTTTGTGGGAGTACCATTTGATTTTGTAACACCGAGGATATTAGTCCGCCATCTCTAAATGGGGCAAAATCATTAGTTGGGAGAAAGAGGATGCGCTCAAGGGTAAAATTCTTGTTAAGGCAGAGTGTGAGCTTGATGAAGTTCCTAAAAGCATAAGATGGTCTGAAGGAGAGAGATTTGAGGAAGATTCTTGGACTTGCTCTGTTGAGGTTCTCCTTGAGGAAATGCTAGGTGGTGGACCTGCAGATGAAGACCAAATCCCACCTGATGGTGTGGACCCACACCCCATCCCTCAACATGCAAATGATTTCCCAGGCTTCCAGCCTATCCCAAATCACAATATACATGCCCAGAATGAGGACTGGGATGCTTGGGAAGAACATGAGGAACAGGAGCAGCACTGGGCTTTCCCCCAACCAGAGCCTCCACAGCAGCAGCAGCAGCAAGTGGTCATTCCTGTGCTGCCAGATGAGGGTGCACCAAATAGCAGCATTACAACAACCGTTTCCCTCTCTGATGGTCTGCTGTCTCTGACACACTCTACCAGTGAGGAAGTTAATCAGGGATTTCATGCCCCTCAAGTTGGTCAAGGGCTGTTAAACATTGCTCTGGCTTATAATGCAGTTGATGAAGATGAGGACCAGGCACTTCCGAACAATTTAGAAATTGAGCAACAGCAAATTCCTGTTTTGGAGCATGTTCTGATACCTCAGGTTCTTGCTCCTGAGGCCCAAGAGGACCCACAGGTGAATCAATTGAATGGGGAGGAAGTTAATGCTGCTGAAGCTCCTATTTCTGTCAGAAGCCTAGTCAACCAGAGTGAGACAAGAGATGATCTTTCTGTCCACAACTTGCTTCCTGATGAGAAGGGCAAGGAAGATGTTCCAATTCCGTATGTGGGTACATCTACAGACAAAAACAATTCAGGTAATTATGGTGCTTTCTCTCTGCCCAGCTCCCCCTCTAGGATTGATTTACATGAGCTGGCTCAGAATCATGCATTGGATATTATTGATGGTTCTCATTTAATGCCTGAAGAAGGTCTTGGATTGTGGATCAAACACTTTGCACCTGCAACCCAAGGAGCAGAGAACTCTTTCAAAATTGAAATACCAGTAAGTTGGTTCAACTTCATCATACATTTGCTGTTAACACCTGATAAATTTAGTTGGACAATGCACTTACTAAAGTCTGATGTATGGAAAATATTGACTTCCAACTGTACACAAGAGGAAACTATGCTATTTCATATACCTGATGGATCCTCTACTACCCACGCACCAGCCTGCAAGGATTTCATGCTAGGGCTGGGAAAAGAAAATGAAGGTGTTAGTCCAGCAGCACACTCTTCCAGTGGAGCAGGCAGCCCACTGCAGCAAGTCTCTCCCAATAAATTACTACCACTTGGGGAGGCTGTCTCAAGGAAGAGAAGGGACAAGGAGCCTCTGGTTGAGACTGAGGTAAGAAGAAGTGACAGGATTAGGAAAGATAACATGGGCTATAGAAGGAAAACTTGTGACACTAAAGCATGTTTGCCATGTAATGCTATTCCACCTGCTATTGAGAATCTTGTGGTGAAAAATCTAACTAAATCTTTACTGTAAGGTTCTTTGAGGAAGAACTGCATGGAAAGCTATCCAAGAAACCAAAAAAGAAGGGACAGGAGGAGGTGGCCAAGGTGTCCAAGGTCACTGGGCAGGATGGCACATCCAACTTAATTTGATGATGATAGTGTCATACAATATGATCTGGAATAGCAGAGTATCTTGCTATTCTCTTTTGGAATGTACTCTCTTAATGACTGAAAATTCCATAATTCTAGTTTACCCATAGAAAGATACTTTGTACCCTGGATGTAATGGATTGATGTGCAACCTCTGCTGCTCTCATATGGAGATGTTGTTTGATATTCCTACTGCTGCTATCCTTTTGTTTGTGAATTACTCCTTGTTAGGGCAAGGTAGTATCAACATCTCTGTGAAATGTTTGTATGATGGGTTTGCTTGTTTGCCAACTGTTTCAGTGGTGAATCACTTGAAATTATCTTGGGATAGACATCTAGGGCTGGACCTGGGTGTTCAAGGGCACAAAAGTCTGGTTTTAAATGAATAACAACAGAACCTGGAATATACTGAACTGGAATGTCAGGGGTATTAATTCTCCAGAAAAGTGGTTAGCTATTAAGCAAAAAGTGGAAGAAAGTGCAGCTGGTATAGTGTGTCTTCAAGAAACAAAAAGAGAGATATTTGATTTAACATATATTCATAAAGTTTGCCCTCAGAGATTCAATAAATTTGAATATTTACCCTCCATTGGGGCTTCAGGTGGCATCCTCACTGCTTGGAATGGTGCTTTATTTACTGGGGAGTTGATGTTTCAAAATAAATTTTCACTATCCTTGCAGTTCACCTGCAAAACATCCTCCAAGTCTTGGATTCTCACAAATATTTATGGCCCCTGCAATCATGAAGATAAGATTGAGTTCATTGATTGGTTTGAAAATATACAAATGCCTAGTGATGTGGACTAGATTATCATGGGTTATTTTAATTTCATTAGAAAACCTGAGGATAGAAATAAACCTGGAGGTGATGTAAATGAAATGCTTATGTTCAATGCAGCCATAAGTGAATTGGGATTAATTGAACTACCCCTCCAAGGAAGGCAATTTAGCTGGAGTAACATGCAAGACAACCCTCTATTAGAAAAACTAGATTGGTTTTTCACTTCTGCTGCCTGGATGACCAGCTACCCAGACACTACTGCTCTGCCCATGGCTAAACCTATATCTGATCATCTTCCATGCATGATAAAGATTGGTACATCAATTCCAAAATCCAGAGTGTTCAGGTTTGAAAATTACTGGCTCAGCCACAGCTCTTTCAAACAAGTGGTACATGATGCTTGGAACATCCCAGTGGGCCACACTGATTGTGCAAAAAAGATTAATGCTAAGTTCAAGAATGTTAGAAGAGCTCTCAAACTTTGGGCTAAATCTTTATCTTGTCACAAAAAGCAGATAGCAGAGTTGAATGATATTATTTTCCTCTGGGACTTCATTGAGGAATACAGGGCTTTGTCATTGTTTGAAACCAACTGCAGAAACATAATGAAGGACTTATTACTCACAGTACTCAACAATCAAAAAGTATACTGGAAGCAAAGAGGGAAAATTAAAGGGGTCAAATTTGGGGATGAGAATACCAAATTCTTTCACACAAAAGCTTCTATCAATCACAGACATAACCAAATTGCTATGCTGGTAAACAAGGACCAAGTTGAAATTACTGACCATGAAGGAAAGGCAGCAATTCTATGGGAAGCTTTCAAGAACAGATTGAGTCAGACCATGGCCATTCTATGCACTTCAATCTTGAGGAATTGTATGAACATACAGTGGACCCACTACTTTTCATTGACTTGGAAAAACCTTTTACTGTAGAGGAAATTGAGGATGTGGTCAAGAATTTGCCTAATGATAAATCACCTGGTCCTGATGGTTTCAATAATGAGTTTCTCAAGAATTGCTGGGATATAATAAAATTAGATGTCATTGAACTTATAATGGCCTTTCATGCTGGAAATGTCAATCTTGATAGCATTAACTCATCTTTCATCACACTTATTCCTAAAAAAGAAGTACCACTTACTCCAAATGATTTCAGACCCATTTCTCTGCTTAATGGAGTTCTGAAGATAATTACAAATATTCTGGCAAACAGGTTACAAGGAGTAATTCTGCAGATGGTACATATCAATCATTGTGGCTTCCTTAAAGACAGAGTGATTCAGGACTGGCTAGGATGGGCTTATGAATATATCCACCAATGTCATAAATCCAGGGAGGAAATCTTAGTTATTAAATTGGACTTTGAAAAAGCTTTTGACACAATTGAGCATGATGCAATATTGGACATTTTTAAAGCCAAAGGTTTTGGTGACAGGTGGATCTCTTGGATGCAAAGTCTATTTTCAATAGCAACATCTTCTGTACTTCTAAATGGAGTACCAGGGAAAAAATTCTACATCAAAAGGGGAGTAAGACAGGGAGATCCTTATTCCCCACTAATTTTTGTGCTGGCAGCAGATCTGTGACAATCTATCTTAAACAGAGCAATGAGGTTAAACTTAGTATCTGCACCACTGCAAGTGAACTCCTGCCCACACTTCCCAATTGTGCAATATGCAGATGACACTCTGGTGATTATGCAGGCAGATACTAGGCAACTGTTCTGTCTGAAAGCTTTACTGAACACTTTTGCCTCAGCTACAGGACTCAAAGTGAATTATGGGAAGTCTTTTCTGGTTCCTCTAAACATTAATGAACATAGGGTTGATCTATTCACGAACACACTCCAATGTGCAAGAGGACACTTCCCTTTCAATTACCTTGGGCTTCCATTAGGAATCTACAAGCCCACTATGGAACAATGTTTGCCTCTAGTCAACAGGAATGCAAAAAGGCTGGCAGGAATATCCATCTTCATGACACAGGCTGGAAAATTGATGCTGGTAAAGTCAGTGCTAACTTCTTTGGTTGTGTTCTTCATGACATGTCTGGACATCCCAATCACTATAAAAAAGCAGATTGTAAAATACCTACGGCACTGTCTTTGGAGAGGCCCAGATATGGAGGACCGCAGGCCTGCTCTAGTTGCTTGGACTACTGTGTGCTGACCAAAAGATCAGGGAGGTCTAGGAGTATTGGATATATATACTCACAACAAAACACTGCTAATGAAGAACTTGCATAAATTTTTCAACAGGCATGATATACCATGGGTCAACTTAATATGGGAAACCTACTACAATGATGGACAGTTACCAGGAGACAACATGGTAGGTTCCTTTTGGTGGAAATCAAACTTGGCACTTCTGGATCACTACAAAGCTATTGCTAGATGCAATGTGGGAGATGGGATCAGTGCTTATTTTTGGGATGATCTTTGGCACCAGGCTGTACTCAAACACAAATTCCACCACCTGTACTCTTCTGTGAGAAACCCACAGATGAGCATACAACAGGTATTGCAGACAGAGTATCTTCAGGACCTCTTCTTCTTACAATTGACAACAGAGGCATATGAGGAGTTCATTGAAATGGAGGACATTTGCATCTCTATGAGACAATCTGAATTTCTGGAATCTCTAGATACTTGGAGTTATATCTGGGGGTAAGGAAACATACTCTTCCATCAAAGCATATAAGGTATTAATAGGTCATAAGCAAACACCTCCCCATTTCAGTTGGATCTGGCAAAGCTCATGTCAGCCAAAACATAAAGTTTTCTTCTGGCAACTACTCCATGACAGAGTTAACACTAGAAACTTGCTTAGAAGGAAGAATTTTGTGCTGGAAGCATACAACTGTGCAGTGAATGATTGTCAACAGAAGAAACACTTCATCACCTTTTCTGGGGATGCCCATTTGTGCAACAATGCTGGGACTACATTTGTCCAACTAGAACACAAAATCTGTCAGTTTTGGAAGCATTCCAGGATCTAAAGGACAAACTGCAATACCCTTTTTACATGGAGATCATCATTCTAGGAGCATGGGCCATATGGATAAGCAGAAATAACAAAATATTCGAAAACATTACACCATCTTTTCAAGGTTGGAGGTTCATTTTCCTGGAGGAGCTAAAACTTTTAAGGTTCAGAATGAAGAGGAAACATTTGAATCATTTCAACCAATGGCTGGAAGACTTGCTGTAATTTTCTATTTTTGCTTAGTCATAGCTTTTTTCCTTTTCTTTTTCTTTTCCTTTTATTTCCTTTATTAGTCTTTTATTTTTTTTCTTAGTCTTTTATTTTTTTCTTTTTTCTGTGGGCTTACCTCAAGCCTACAAGACTACTTGTTTACTTGTTCAATAATATAAAAATTGCAGTGGGGTTTTACCCTACTGTTTATAGTCAAAAAAAAGGATACTGCGCAGGCCGGCGCCCGCCTGGTCTCGATCGTCATGGCTTGTCTCACGGGCACCTCGCGACGTATCCTGCCTTGATCTCTCCGCCTCCTCGCGAGCCCGCCTGATGAGGCTGCTCCTAAGGAAGCTTCCTGTCGTCCGCCCCGCGAGGCTTGGCCCCTCGCGAGGGTCTTGAGCTTGAGCTGATGAAGCTGGGCCGCACTGGGGCCCCGCTTGAGCCACGCCGCAGGCCACAGGCAGGCAAGTCTGGGGACCCCCGTTCCCAGGACGCCGACAGGCGCGTCCGGCTTGTATGTCTCCTTGGCCTTGGCGAGGGTGCGCTGCACATCCGCCCACTTCTCGCACTTCTCGATCCGGGAGAACACGTGGAGGTACTTGAAATCTTGGTCGAAGCCATGGCTGTGGCCGCCGGGCGGATTCATCATCCCCGCGCAAGACGCCTCTGCTTGGTCCATCGCGCGTTCTGCCTGCTCTGCCGCCGTCATAGTCGCCACCGCAGTTGCCTTGTCGCGAGCCTTCTTGGCGTTGAGCCTGTTCCGACGGTCTGTGGTGACAGCCTCCCGGCGCTGAACCTCGGCCCTCCTATTGGTGTTTGTCATGCCCGGGGGCTTGGACGGTGGCGCCCTCGCCTTCCTCTGCTTCGGCTGGGTGGTGTCGGGATCGGTAGCTCGGCGAGGGGCGGCATACTTCTTCAGTGGCATGGCGGTCGGATGGAGGGGAGATGGAGGAGAATGGAGGGAGAAGGGGGGAATGGAGGAAAATAGAGGGGAAAAGAATGGGATCGGCGGGAAAAAAGGGCCTTCTCTCGCCGACAGAGCGGTCCCACGCGCCTTTTCGCTTCGGCCGGCGCCCCCAGGCGATCCCCAGGGGCTTGGGTTCGGCTCGGGTTAGCCAGGCTATTATTTCGGCCCAAACTGGTGAAAAACTAGACCCTGGGGGCGCAGCTGGGCCATTTTTTGGGTGTCGGCGCCGAAAAGTCGCCTTGGGGGGGGCTGTTGGGGGCACGGCTGGAGATGCTCTAATCTCATAAGGTAACGATGGAGCAACCAACAAGATTATTATATGTCATGAGCTGGTTCAAAATTAAAAAAACCGACTAGAATATCATATTGCCTCACTAGATTGTACTCCCTTCGTTCCAAAATAGATGACTCAACTTTGTACTAACTTTTGTATAAAGGTATTACAATGTTGAGTCATCTATTTTAAAACGGAGGGATTACTAATGAAACTGACTACAATATTGTGGTCCATATCAGACTCGGGTGCAAAACTGGTTGTTAATTTAAATATTAGTTGTATGTTCAATTTAAAAAAATTGCATTTGCATGAAAAAAGAGCACAGATAGCACCAACATAGATTGTGTTCCATTCCATCAGAATGCACATTGCACTAATAGATATTAAATTACTTCGTATTCCACTCCATTGCATTGTTAGACCATATTTCAAGGTAAGAGATTGCTAACCAGGCCTGCTGCGCCTCTAGCCCCTCCGCGCCTCTAGCCCCGCCGCTGGCCACTCCGTCCACGGCGGCCACCGCCTAGCTCTTCCGCCGTTGGACACTCCGGCCACGGTGGCCACCGCCTAGTCAGCACATCGCTGGTCACTCCGGCTGCGATGACCACCGTTCCTTTTGGCCGCCATGTCTCTGTCTGATCTCCGTTTTGAACGGGGCATGCCTTCGAAGATCGCATTCGATCCACCCTGAATCTTCCGATCAACTTCACCGTAGAGCAACGGCAAAGGGAATTCTTCTTGGTGGCGGAATTCACCAGATCAAAGATTAGGCTCACTGAGGAGTCGGTAGGTACTATCCTTCTCTCATGTTTTGGTGGGTGTGCTTCGCTTTTCAAAGTTTGCAAGCCACGGGATCATCTCTACAAGTTCTCGGTTTCTTCGATCAATGTTGGATTTGCAATCTACAATGGAGGAAACATCTCCCTGCCTGAATTCAATCTTGGGTTTCTGCTTTGGGGCTCCAATGGACCGAAATTTTGTACCCTTTCTGATCCGGATCAAGATAATGGTTGGACTCTAGTCTCAAGATCTAGAAATGGGAATTCTTTTGCTGATGCAGTTCGAACGCTGAGATTTTCCCAGCAAGCATCAGTTCCTGTTCAGACCCAACGATCACGCCCCCCTCAATCTACTGTAGCAGTTACTACGGTCTTTGATTGTATTCAATTTCCTGCTGAGGGAAATAATGAGGTGGCAAATCAGCAAATTCAATCTGGCCCAAGGGTTATTGCTGGTTCTAGGCCGGCCCATTCAGGCGTCTTGGCCCAAACCAAGCTCTTCTGTGTCTGTTGCCTGCTCTCGGGCCACAAGCGTTCGGGATGCAAAAATAAAATTCGATGTCATGATTGCAAAAGGTGGGGCCATATTGCCAGTGACTGTCGTTCGGCCTTCCGCTCCCTCACGTTGTCAAATCAATTGACTACCCTAGTATCTGCTCCTGCCTCTGCTGCTCCCGTTAATGGTGCGATTCAGGGGCAACAATCGAGGCCTGCTTTAGAGCCACCCGGCAATCAAGCTCCTATCAGCCTCTCACCTACCAATCCACCTGCCATAGAGTTGCTCCCTGCCCGTTCTCCGCCTCTTCCAACGCCGCCCCCACTCATAGTCAGCAGGCTCTTGCAATCTTCAGAGCAAGGAGGAGAGCTAGTTCCTAGCGCCATGGCCAACTTCCCGTTCGACCCGACCCCTTTTCTTCCACCGCATCTTCAGGCAGTCCAGGTGGAGGGCAGACCAGCGAGAGTCAAGGTTATCTCAGGCCCTGCTTTGCCGCGGCATGAGGATTGGGCAATCGCCACCATTGTGCCAATGCCCAATCAGCAGGTACACTTCCCCAATGTTCGGCAGATCATCGGTGAGTTCATTACCCAAGTTAAGCATCTAGGGTTCCAGGAGATTTTCCATTGCCCTTTCGGTCAGGCCTACGTCAGATTGAATTCGCCTTTTGATCGTGATGCTCTGGTTTTGCAAAGCCCGCACGTTCATGAAGATGTGCATATCATATTTCAGAGGCACAACCAGGGTCTTAATTGGAGAAACTTGGCTCTTGATAGAGATATCTGGGCTTTGTTAGTTGGTTTCCCTTTTGATAAGCGAGAGATGCGTGAGCTGGCTGATGCAGTTAGAAGTTTTGGTAAGCTGTTGCTCTGGGACAGGGCTAGAAGTACTAAGGCTGCTCTCATGGTTAAACTAAGGGTTGAAAATTTAAGAGATGTTCCTGTCGGTATTGTGGTTGGAGAATCAGATGATCCAAATGCAGAGTCTTGGTCTGTGCTAGTGGTTATTCTTCAGCAGGAACCGCTGGGTGTTGGTCCTCCAGATGAAGACCATGTACCTGTCGATGGAAATCATCATCCACAGCCAGCAAATAACTTCTTTCATCCAAACCAGCTTAATCATTTTGTTGGGCCCATACAGCAGCACCAATCTCAAGATGTTATGGGGGGTGATCCTCAAAATTTTCATCACCAGGCAATGCAGATTCAGGCAGCTGAGGAGGAGCTTGAAGATGAGGATGTTGATCTCCCTGGATGGGGGCATTGGGCAATGCCAGCTGTTGATGATGATCTCATTGATCATGAGATTGAAGAGGGAGAGTTTATGGAGCTGGCTGATTTGTTTCAGCCTTTGGATGAGCAGCTGCAAGTGAATCTTCCTGATATGGACATGCAGAGTGAACTAACTCTTAAGTGGGGTCAAATGGGGTGGAGATTGATATGCAAGCTGCCATTGCTCAGCCAGTCTTGGAGGGAAATGGGATTTTAAATTTATTGGGCCAGGCCCATGTGGATCTACCTGACCTCAACTTGGCCTTGGGCCAATGCAGGTGGGCCAGCAGGAAGTTATTCAACCCCAGGAGCAACCTGATCTTGCTCATCCCATTATTGCTGCCCCTTTGGAATTCTTTCACATTTTGCCACCTGTGGAGCCATCTGTCAGTGCTGGTTTTGATTTAAATCAAGTTCAATCTCCTTCACCTTCCTTCAATCAAGCTCAGGTGATCACTTCTTTGGAGATTAACTAGGTGGAGGGCAACTTGTTCTTTGAGGAGGATGATGGATCTTTTTTCAACCTGAATCTTGTTAAAGGAGAGGACCCAGTTATCCAGTTAGCTTCCCCTGCTGAAATCTTGGCAGCTCAAAACAGGGAAGATGACCAAAGCTCCTTTGTTGATGAGGAAATTGAAATCCTGGATTGCTCTTCAGGCACATCTTCCAAACCTAACTCTGCAAGTAGGGTTGTTACATGCTCTTCCACCTCAAATTCTTCAGCACCACCAGGGTTTACTGTTAAAGGGAGATTTTTGCCTACTTACCCCCATGATGACTCTGTTGCAGATTCTGGCAGTCAAGTTCTGGCTTGTTTTTATGCTTGGGAGAAGCATTTCTCTATTGGTTCTGAAGGCCACACAGATGTTCAGGTACCTTATGACTGGGTGGATTTTATTTGCTGTGCTCTTTTGACCCCTGATAAATTTGAGTGGGCCAAGGTGTTCTTGTTGTCTCCTATGTGGTCTATTATTTCTGAAGGGTTTCAGAAATCTCAGCATCTTGTTTTCTCCATTCCACCTACTTGTCCTGTAACAGTGGCCCCCTCTTGCTCTAAGTTGCAGGCTCCTAGTTTGGAGGAAATGCAATCTATCCCTGCTGCTGAGGAGGACAGCTTCTGCAGTCCTGTTGCTGTCAAGGGCAAAAGAAAAGACAGGGTGCCTATAGTGGAATCTGAGGTAAGAAGAAGTGAGAGAGTGCAGCATTTAAATAAGGGCTATAGGAATAAAACATGTCATGACAGTAGCTGTATGGCATGTTCTGCTAAACCTCCTGTCTGCAACTCAAAAAAATAAGAATTTGAACTCTTCTTATTGCAAGATGATCCCAAGCTCTATTCTGAAGAAATCTTCTTGCAGAAGAAAGTCAAAAGAGGAGGGAAGCCACCAGCTTGGAAAGATTGATGTCTTTGATGGCAGTGTTAGGAACCTTTGTAGTTGCCCTTCTTTTGGTCATGAATAGCTCCTTTTGTTTAAGACTCATGCTCCTGGAAATGCACCTGAACTTTATTGTAATGAACTCTCTCTATGTTCTCTTGACTTCTCAAAGAATCTTCATATTGTGGGACTGTAACTGGATTGAGTAGATGTCCTATCTTAAGGGTTTCTGTTCAGATTATGTTCTTGCTTTGTGTCTATTTGTTCTGCAATGAATAGATCCTGGAATATTTTGAACTGGAATGTGAGAGGTATAAACTCAAGTGACAAGTGGCCTGCTATATCTAATAAAATTGAAGAATCACAGTGCTTAGTTATCTGTCTGCAAGAAACCAAGAGAGAGACTTTTGATAGTTCATATTTGAGAAAAATTGCCCCAAAAAGAATAAATAAATTTGACTTTTCTCCTTCTATTGGGGCATTTGGGGGTTTGCTTGTGGCATGGAATGATGCTATGTTTCAAGGAGAATGCTTGTTTAAAAATGATTTCTCCATTTCCATTAGGTTTATTTCAATTCACACAGGGGATTCTTGGATCTTGACAAACATTTATGGTCCATGTGATGATGAAGGGAGACAAATTTTCTTGGAATGGTTCAAAAACATACAGATGCCTACTGAAACTGATTGGATCATTACAGGGCATTTTAATTACATTAGATACCCCTCCAGTAGAAATGATGGAGCTGGAAACATAAATAATATGATGGATTTCAATAGTGTTATCTTGATGTGGGATTACTTTGAGGAATTCAGAATGCTCTCAGATGTGGAACAAAATGGAAGGGATATGTTGAAAGAAGATCTACTCAAGTTGTTGTCTTTTCAGAGTATTTATTGGAGGCAAAGAGCAACAATTAGATGGGTGAAATTTGGAGATGAAAACTCAAAGTTCTTTCAGGCAAAGGCTACAATTAAATACAGACACAACTTCATCCAGACACTTTTCAGTGATCAGGGGGTTGAAATGACAAAGCATCATGCAAAGGTTGCAGTTCTTTGGTCAGCTTTTAAGGAAAGATTGGGTCAGACTAGTGAGATTTCAGATCCTCTAAATCTGATAAACCTTATTCACAGAATTGAGGGATTAGAGGATTTAGAAGTTCCTTTCTCAAAGCAGGAAATTGACTCTGTGGTCAAAGATCTTCCTTCTGATAAGGCACCTGGACCTGATGGATTTAGTGGTGACTTCATTAAAGCTTGTTGGAGCATCATTGCTGAAGATTTCTACAGGATGATTAATGATTTCTATCATGGAAATATTTCTCTGCAGAGTATAAATGCTTCTTTCATCACTCTCATTCCTAAGAAAGACAACCCTGTCATGGCTAATGATTTCAGACCAATCTCTCTTCTCAACTGCTCCATCAAGATCATAACCAAGTTGCTTGCCAGTAGACTTCAGATTGTTATTCTAAAAATGGTGCACATCAACCAATATGGTTTTATTAAGAGTGGAACCATTAATGAATGTTTAGGGTGGGCTTATGAGTACTTACATCAATGTCAAGAATCTAAGCAGCCTATTGTGCTCCTCAAGCTAGATTTTGAAAAAGCCTTTGATCTTCTTAATCATCAAGCTATTCTTGCAATTCTTCAAGCAAGAGGTTTTGGAGAAATATGGATGAACTGGATCTCAATGCTCCTTTCTTCAGGCACTTCTTATGTATTGCTAAATGGGGTGCCTGGGAAATTTTTTCATTGTAATCAAGGGGTCAGACAAGGAGACCCAGTTTCCCCTTTGCTTTTTGTGCTGGCAGCTGATCTCCTTTTTTTCGCAATCCATACTCAATGAAGCCATGCATAATCAGCTATATCTTCCTCCTATAGTAAGCCAAGCTTGCCCTGACTATCCTGTGATCCAATATGATGATGATACAATCCTAGTCCTGCCAGCTGTTGTTAGACAAATTGAGCAAGTCAAGAATCTCATCTTACATTATTCTGCTTTCACTGGCCTGAGAGTTAATTATGAGAAATCTTTCATGGTGCCTCTAAATGTTCCTGACTCACAAATCAACTCTTTGCTTCATGTCTTGGGTTGTCAGCAAGGTCATTTCCCTTTCACTTATTTGGGTCTTCCTCTTGGCACAACAAAACCAAAAATTGAAGATTTCAGCCCAATGATGCAAAGAATTGAAAGAAGGCTTTCTGGCTGCTCCACTATGTTATCTTATGATGGAAGACTTCTGCTTATCAAATCGGTATTTACTTCACTTCCAATCTTCTTCATGAGCTCTCTAGCTCTCCCAGTTGGAGTCTTGCAGCAAGTCACCAAATATTTGAGGAATTTCCTCTGGAGGAAGTTTGGCATGGAGGACAGAGGAACAACACTTATTGCTTGGTCCAAGATTTGTAGGCCAAAGAAGCAAGGTGGCCTTCGAATCCTAGATATCTCCCTGCACAATAAGGCTCTTCTAATGAAAAACCTCTTAAAATTTCTCAATAAGGAGGATACACCATGGATTAATCTGATCTGGGAGAAATACTATCATTCTGAACCGCCAAGAGGAAAAGTTTGGCTTACTATAGGATTGTATCATCCAATGGCTCTTTCTGGTGGAAATCTCATATTGCCATCCTTGAGAGATTCATACAAATCAGCAGATGCTCCATTGGGTCTGGACAATCTATTCTTTGTTGGACAGACAGTTGGATGGAACAGAGTCTTCAATCTGTGCTCCCACATCTTCACTCCTTTGCACCGCATGAGGAACAATCGGTTCTAAGTTTCTTCCAGGAGGAAAATTGGATTGATCAGTTCCGCTTACCTCTCTCTGTTGAAGCTTTTGGTGAATTCAACCAGCTTCCCACTTTGGCTCCAACCTTACATCCACATGTCAATGATAAATGGAGCATAACTGGGGCTACAGGCAGGCCTTTTGCTATACATATTTATAATTTGCTTCTGGAAAAGTATGAGGAACATCCTTTTTTCAACCTCATTTGGGATAGCTCCAGCAGGCTTAAGCACAAAATTTTCTTTTGGCTGGTAGCTCACTGTAGAATCAACACCAGGGCTCTTCTTCTAACAAAAGGCATGCACCTTGATGATATTTATTGCCCAAATTGTAATCAACAGGCAGAAGAGACCCCTTTGCACTCATTATGGGATTGCAGTTTTGCTCAAGATTGCTGGAATTCTTTGATTCCAAACAGAAGTAGATGCACATCAGTTTAATAGGACACCATCTTGGCCACTCAGCTCCTGCGAAAACAATTTGTTGTTGAAATCATCATTTTGGGTTGTTGGAATATTTGGATACAGAGGAACAATATAGTTTTCAGAGCACTCCCACATTCGGTTCAGTCTTGGAGATTCCACCTCAAAAAAGACGTAAAGCTCCTTCGACATAAGATCAAGCAATAGTTTGCTACTCGCTTTGCCCAGTGGATAGATCTTAATATGTAAACATGGGTTTCATTCCTAGAGCAGGCATTGGTTAGCTTTCTAAGCTCTATTACTTCTTTCCCTCGGGGAATTGTAACATATTTGTACATTATTTTCTTTAATTGATTTACCGTAGAACATTTTGTTCTACGGTGTTGGGTCAAAAAAAAAATGTTGTTCATGGTACGTTTTGCTGACTAATACGACCTCTCAGAAATCCCTCCAAGGTTGAAGTAAACAAGTACAACTTTAGTGGTCTATAGGTGCAGGCACTTAAGTGTGATATATGACGAAAAAAACAGATAAGAAGTCCTCAAGCACATCGACATCATCGACAAAGACATACTTTAGCACCCCAAACTCTATTTAAGGGATTCTAGAAATTATTTAGTGCACTTGTACTAAAACTAATATAGTACCTACACATGTTACATATTTTTGTTAAAAATAGCACCCCGTTTGACTTTAATCCAATATATTTCTCTTTTTATACAACATTTTATCACATGCTTCATATACTTTATTGTTTTCAAAATATATCCCAAAAGCGTTCTTAAATTTGTTTTGGCAATAGTTTTAGTTTTCTAGCTAGCATCTATTTATGCGTATGTTTTACCCATGTTCACGCAACAACAACACGTTATCCTAGTGGGTTGGAGTGTAAGAACCGCCCAAGGATAGGCTACAGTCAGTTCATATTTTTTTATGAACTGACAACCATGGAGTCGGTTGTCGCACATAGTAACTAATTAATCCAGTCAATCTCTTTTGCAAAAATAATGTACTATTACTCCTGCTGATTTTGGTACTGTAAAAGATCTCCACAAAGTATTACATGATGCAAACATGACACATACATACACAATAATGTCTGAGCTAAATTTCCCATCTCGTGGTGTTGTCAGCTCGCTGTGATTGACAAGACACGGCTTTTCTCTAGCCCTAGCTACTTACTAGTATAATATGGATGCATTCATACATGACAAATCAAACAAAATGGAGTAGCAGGCTTGAGGCCTTGAGTGGAACCAAAGCAACGAAAAAAAAAAACACTAATAAATACACCTGCTGTTCTGCCCTTTATTTTCTTTCGATTTTGTTCCCTGCATTTCTCTCTGGCCAAGCAAGCACATGTGCCAAAACTGCAGCTAGAGAAAAGAAGCAAACATGCATGGCCCTTGAGTTGAAATGTTTTCATAGAATATTTGTAGCATTTTAATCCATAATATCTTTTAATGGATGCCCGGGGTCAAAGAAAATGAACCAAAACTCCTTCATGGATGGCATAGCATAAAACTTCCGCCTCTTTGAATTTCAGCGATTTTCCGTCAAATATCCAAAGAATCCATAATTAGTCGTGACTACGAATTGCTATGTTCTCATGAGTACAAATTTAAATGCTTTGGTTTCTGGATTCAGGAAGGCAAGACATCTCTAATCTTTCATTTTATTTATACGTTTTCTCAAACTTAATTGGGAAGGCTCTTAGGTTTAAGTAACATATCAGTCCATGCAACTTTATGAAAACTTGAAAAGAGACTTGCTGGCTGGCTAGCTAGCTAGCATCCAGCTGGTGAATTCTTGTCGCTGCCTCCCCTTTATCTGCCCACTTGAGACTTGGGTACTACGTACTCCCCATATTCCTTTCTAGCGCTACAACAATCTCATTCCCACGCATCATATATAAATGCAATTTGCCTCATGTCTTGATCACAAACCATGGAGCTAATGATGATCAAGATGCACCACATCCACATGGTCCTCCTAGCTCTCGTCATGTCCATTCAACATGGTAATTACAGTGAGCATCCCTGCGCTAAAAGACTTTCACTACACGTGCACATACATTATTTACTTCACCATCTTGTGGAAGTACTCTTGTGATCTTGTCCTCCTGGTTGTTTTTGCCTTGGTGCATGTATATATCCATCGTTTGCCATTTGATTTTTGTTTGCATGCATCATGAATGTGAAGCAGATTGGGCGGATGGCGCCTCAAGAACAAGAGAATGGCGCAACCTTGTCAACTCGCCGGCATTGCCACCATACCAAGACGTGGTAGGAGGAGGCGAGCCTCCAATTCCATCACACGACGTTCAGCCGTCTCCTCCGTACTGCGCGTACCCTCCCCCCGCCAATCCCACCTCACCGGCGGCGCCATCGATGCCCCCTCCAGCCGGTGCGCCGCCACCGTCCACGGCACCGGTCGGCAGCCCCAGCCCGCCAGCCAACGCACCGGCGAGCCCCCGCGTGGCCCCACCAGCTGGTGCTCCCCGGGCGGGAGGCCCGGCAGCCATCGGTGCGCCGCAGGGGCTGTGGTGTGTGGCGAACCCGACGGTGGAGAGCGTGGACGTGCAGGCGGCGATGGACTACGCGTGCGGGTCGGGCGCCGACTGCGGCATGGCGGCGCCCGGCGGGCCGTGCTACCTTCCGAACACGCTGATGGCGCACGCCTCCTTCGCCTTTAACAGCTACTGGCAGCGTAACAAGGCCGCCGGCGGCACCTGCGACTTCGCCGGCTCCGCCATGCTCATCACCAAAGACCCCAGTAAGTCACGATCTGCGACGTTGCTTCAGGCCACCAAGGCCTGCGAGCTATATCAGCCCATAATACTTACTGGCCCAGGACTACTTATGAATTTTAAATGTAAGGGTTCACAATCTGGCCCATCTAAATAGGAGGAGGGAATTATCGGTCTTGCCTTCGAATTTGGGTTGTGCTTTCGAAATTTTGACATGCTTTTATTGCATATTTTATTAATTTTAGATTTTCATTTTTCTTGCAGGTTATGACGAGTGCCGGTACGTGTCCATGTGATTGGAACGGAGCTCCTCCGAGAAGTGCAAATGATTTCCAAGATTACTGTGCAACAAAATTAATTGACAACCACATGTGTTCTGCATGATGTATTGATGTAAATGCATCGTTTTTATTTTTGCATGGTTGCACACCCTGGAATGTCGTGGTTACATGAAAATTTCAACTTTTTTTCTTCAAAAAAGTATCTTTTATTGTTTAAGTAATGCACACAATTTATTGGTCTCACATGCATTTGAATAAAAACTGTAGCCATTAATTTGAGCTATCAAACAATAGTTATATTTCACAAAAAGAAATATATCATTAGATTCACATTCAAGTGAAGTTCTAACCCGTATTTTCTTGACCTAAATGATCAAAAAAATTGTTGAAATGCATGTGATACTTATAAACCAACATAAACCCGAACGGATAAAATGTCATGTCTTTACCGTATGATCCACCTCAAGGAACACCAATTTAGTCTCGTTTGTTTTTTCTAAATGATAACATGATTTTAGTATTATTAAAAAAATGAAGTTATAATGATCAAATACATGCAATTTTCTCAAAATTGATAGATTTAATTTTGAAATTTAAAATAACTATCGATATCAAAATAAAATTAATTGTGTTGACATATTAGTAATAACTTTTGCTATTCGTATTGTTAATATAAGCTCACTAATAGGGAATAATTGTGTTGACATATTAGTAATAACTTTTGGTTATGTGATGCCACATGCGCAAAATTATGTTTTTGATGAAAATATTATTAACTTCATGTGTTGTAATTAAATTTTCGGCAAGGAAGAAAAATAATGTATACATATATAACTTCTTTTATAGTGTCATTACTTTAGGAAATTTTTAGTTTTAAAAGAAATCTTTTAATTACATGGAAAATCAAATGAATAACCTACAATCTCAATCGGGCATATATTTAGACCTAGTTTTATTGTTTGTAAATGATATTCATCTATTTATACTAAATATTTTGACTTCCTCGTAACTCATTTTCATTGAATCTTAACTCTACTTATACAACAATACAAATATTGTGACACAATAAATGTTACCAAGAAAAATGTGTTACATATATAGCAACATAAAGCACACAAGTGCGCTAGTAATATTAACACTCAAAGTTATTTATACAACTCAAAACTTTATCATTACGACATATGTTAAAGCATAACTCTATTTTGTCGTGGAGGTTTAGTTTTGTCAAATTTTTTTGTTTCGGACATTTTTACCAAATTTAATTCGTCTAGATCTAAAAGAGGCGCATGCTACTATTTATATATTTTGTCATTTAGATTTTTATACTTGTCTGTCTATTTTAATATTTGTAAAAATCTTTATAGGCGGTTCAATGCATAAGTTTAAATCTTACTACACGATTTTTTTTAGTTTCATTTTAGCTAATAGAACATTCTCGAATGTATGAGGTGTCAACATCTAGTTGTCCTTGGATTTGCTCTTGTCGACATCTCTATTTTTTTCACGAGAACATCTCTATTTTATCATTGTTTGTCAATTATTGACAACTTTACTTGTTCAATTTTGGTATTACTAGTGTAGCATGTCTAGTCTATAGTATGTTATTGCGTGTTACCTTTGGATCCATCTCGGGCAACTTAGTCGTGCCTTAATATAATGCACCTACAGTACATGTGCCCGTACTTCTTTCCAAAAATAGGGTAACTTGATACTTAAATTATGCAAAGTTATCTCAATTAAGAGATAATCTAGGCACAATCTTAGTTTTCTTTTTTGGCAAAACAGTCTTAGTTGAACCGTGTCCCCATAAAACTGAATATAAGGTTGGTAGTAAAACAATGAATTAAATCAGAATTAGACAAAACGAAATTATAGTAATCATGCAATGGACTCCACGGTATGTGAAGGAGTTGTACGGGAAATAGACGAGAAATTAATAACATTCTGGCATAGAAAATAGATGCTAACTAATCGTGTGATGGTTAGCCTCAACTAATGTAGACTCTTCTTCTATCGCAGAACGTCCGTCCCCTCAATCTGGCTCTGATCAACAATTGACAGTTCAATTCTAACGAATAGCTACCTTTTTTTCACCTCTGGTGAACAAATTGACAGTTTAATTTGGATAAATAGTTATCAATTTTTCCCCATCAATCTTTTGGCGAAACTGCAGGCACAAGGAGAATATACGGACCGCAAAACGTCATTGAGAAAGCTCACCATTTGCAGATGAAAACGTATTTGAAAGTAAGTCATTGAAATCGTGTCGCCTACATAGTTTATGTGTGGCTACATGCAAGCACCATGAGGCCATTTGCTGCTATAGGCCCACTACCAACCATGTGTGATGTGGAGCATCCTACGGGCATCACCATCTCAACAGTCCGTTTGACAAGTGACACGTGTGACATCTACTTCACATACATAAAGGTGAATCATCTCCTTTACACACGTTCACTTGACCCTTTTGAGGATGGTATATTAGTTGACACTCCTCTCATGTGCATACATAGGTATTGTCAGAGCTTCCGGATGATGAGGAGGAGTATAAGCACAGGAGTACATCTACACCATCCGCGAGGGAAGCATAGAAGAGAAGGAAGAAGAGGAATGTGTCAGCCCAGAAATACCGGTACAACCGGTCCGAACACCATTACAACCGGCCGCTACCGCCCAACTACCGGTCCATGTTCTGTAATGAAGCGGCGCAAGACTGGTACCGCCCCGGTTGTTCCCATAGCTGTAGCCGAACCGGTACGACCGGTCCTCCCACTGGTACAACCGGTCCCTACTTCCGCGAACACCTCCAGGAAAGTGGTACAATCACGCCAAGCAGTACAACTGCTTGTGTGATCGGTACAACTGGCCTACCTGCACAATGAAAGGGGCCACGACCCATGTAACCCTAACTTACCCCTTGGACTATAAGTACTCGTCTCCTAGCTTTGAATTAGGGTTAATATGATAGCTCATCTTAGTTGAGCTTTGCCCCTTACCTTCTCCTCTTGAGAGAGAAAGATACCACTCCCATGGAGTTCAAGACCTCCATGTGAGCATGTGAGAAGATCCCGAGGGATTCAAGACCCCCTTTGTGGGAAGGATCTATCTATCAAGACCCCATCTCCTTTGGATTTGGGATGAACTCTACCTTGTATTTTTTCCTTTGATTGTTCATATATCTTGTGGATCCATATGTTTGTTAGTCTAGTCGATATGTGATTGGACCTGTTCTTGAGTGTTCTTCTTGTGATTTCTCGGTGTTCTTCGAGGAATCCCCCTCCAGTTCATGAAAGATCGGCCATTAGGGTTCAACCCTACATCACTGTGGGACTGGGCTGGCAGGTCTGCCAAAATTAGAGGATAATTGGTTTGATGCCAACTTTTGACATTGTCAATACTTGGCAAGCCAAAAATTGGAAATATCAAAAGTTGCCAAAAAAATGGCAACTTTTTGTGAGATTGGCAAGTAAACATGGCAACCAACCAAGCACTAGCCAATATTTGGCATCAAACCAATCATAATCTTAGTGTCGCTACTTGGTGCACCTATTTCCTGGCCAGCTGAGTGTTTCTTTTTTGTGAATGGCTAGTCGGCGTTTAATCCCAACGACATTCATGCATGGTCACTTCCCAGCAACAAACGATGGGTAAAATGTCGGTATGCCGATATCATTTAGAGTCAGTTTGGTTCGATACCTGGGCTTCATGCCTGGATAAAATTAAAGCCTAGCGTCTGCCTGGTGAGGCTAGCTTGGGTTTGAGGTGTTTGATAAGCGTCCTAGCCTGGCTAGCTATTATATGCCCATAAAATAATTGATGGCACAGGCTTTCATTAGACGACATGCAAGGAAACATTTAGTTAATACCCGGGCATGATCCATGCCTTTTCCCAATGCCTAGGCAAGGATAATGCTTGTGCCTGGTGCTTCAGCGGGCTAATAACGCTCCAAGCTAGGCTATTGTCCATTTTCTTAGGATACCAACCAAACATCTTCCAGGCATGTCTCAGGCAACTTCTAGGCGAGGCAATTTTTTACCATGCCTTCAACCAAACAAGTCCTTGGCCTTTTAATAATTCCAAAAAAGAGAAACAATATCCATCGATGACGAATAAAACAAGGCGACCCCAGGTGTGCCAAACACAGTTGTATCGGGCAAGTTATACACAATCATGGCTTTAGACCCTGAGAGGGGCTTGCATGCCTATAAACCAATCACCCTTCTCCCACATCTATCCCCTCTCCCACCCTTCTCCCACCATCAACAATGGTTCTAGCTCAGATCCTCTACCATGGATGGTCTTCTGCATTGGGATTTCAACCCTGGCCTTGCGATCGCGGATCAGGTGTGTTATCATTTTGGAGAAACGGTCGATTTCTCCCCCTCTCGCCATACCAAGGAATTTTTCTTGGTTGTCTCCTTTTCTTCGGCTTCATTTCCCCTCTCAGAGGAATTTGTGGGTATTGCTTTGCAATGTTGCATTGGTGGCCATCCAAACAGCTTTAAGGTTACTCAAATCAGTGATAGATCATTTCATTTTTTGGTGGCTCGCAACAAAGTGGGTCATTACATTCATGGTCTCAAGGATCGCATCTGGCCGGATGTCATTTGTCATTCTCATTTTTTCAATGCCTGCTTCAATGGTTTTAAACATTATGTTCTCAATGGCATGCAGATGAAGTGATTGAAACTATTGTTGCACGTAGTCTGATGGCCATTTGGATTAACATGTCCCTTCTAGCTAAGAATATTGTCCAAGATTTAGCTTCTGCCAAAGAATTATGCGGATTTGGTTTGATTTCTCTGGACTCCATGGAATTTCAAAATAAAAACAACAATGAAGCTTGTTGTTCTTCTTCGGGTTCTTTGGACATGCAAGATCCGATAACCGCTGCGGTTTCTCTGGCCAAGCCACTGGGGTCTAGGGCCATTCAATACCACCTTCCTAATCTGGGGGCATAGATGGATTGGATTGAGAATTCAATTATGATTGGTAATTTTCGGTTTCCTTCTAACGCTAATTATCCAACAATGCCACAATGTTTCCTTACCTGAACCTTGAGGTATGCCCCAAATCACCAGTCGTGGCCACCCTCACTCTCCAAATCTCGACAAGCTAATTTATCGCGTGTGGGATACGATCAATTGGAATTTTTTTATATTGTCAAATACTGGGGCACTCTTTGTGCTAAATGCCTGTAGTGGGGTCACCACAAAATTAATTAACATGCAAGGATTATTTGCCTAAACGGCTCTGCTCGGGGCACAAAAGTTTTAATTGTCCTTCGTGCTTAAGGTCTATAGCTTCTGGTAAGTCCATTATGGCCACTGATTCCCATTGCATGGTTAGTTCTCCCTCTGATAGGCATTAAATCAACACTTCCAAATTAAATGACAACACTTTCCCCTCCGAGCGAGCCTGTGTGGCCGTCCATCCCCGGTTGTTCGATGCAATGTTTGTGGTCACTATGGACACCTGGTGAACTTGTTAGAGGAATCGATGGGCCCAGCGGTGGCAATGCAGACCAAAATCCCACCCCACCACCATTGACGCACCGCATTCGCCCCCCCTTGCTTCCTAGAGCATAGAGAACTATGGTCCAGTCCCATCCACCACCACCATGGCCAACTATCTGATGAACCCCGTCCCCTTCCTACCTATGGGCTGGGCTAGCGAGGCGGGACCGCCTGGTCGGAAGGTTCGAGCGGATATGGCGGTCAACCCAATCCCTCTGCTCAACAACAGCTTCCTCGCCATTGCCGAGGCGAGCTGATTTGTACCACTGCATCTCAGGGAAGGGCTTCGCAAGACCATTGAAGGACTGTTGCATGAAGCTGGTTTGCACACGACGGGAGCATCAGATCATCTGTTGGGTATTGGTATGTTTGCCTTCGCTAACTCATTCGTCCACAACACTGCGATTAATACCACCTTTCAGTTAGATGATGAGGGCATGGTGATTTCATTTGTGCGCCATAATGTTGCTTTGAACATGAGGAAAACCACTTATGATCCAGAAGTCTAGTTATATACATTGCATTTCTAGATGATTATCAAACTGATTTCTATCTTTTGCACTCTGTTCATGATTATGGTAGGATTATTTCCAGAAATAATCCGATTCTGGATCGTATAGTGGTTTTGGTTAAGGTACGAGTTATTCACATGCGCCTTATTCCCAAAAGTATTGTGGTTCGTCAACTGTGAGGGGATAGGGATTGTTGGAGTGTTTCTATGAACATCTTAAGGGGTGTGGATTGTAATGCGCATGATCCTAAGGTTCCGATGGCGGATGAAGAACCACCGCGGGCCAATGGTGTTCCCCATCCCATGTTCGGAGAAGCCTCATAGCCGAGCAACTGTATCGACAGTAACTTCAGAACTGGCTTGTTCAGAATGGGATTGGCAATGACCCAGCTCCTCAAAATGCATAGCAGCAAGATGAGCATCAGCCGGCCTAATGGGGTGCGTGGCCCGAGCCGCCTGCTCGATAGATGCATGTTGCCTTGGTCAATTTCCAAGCCTGGCTGACGACGCAAGGGCTTCGGGTGCAAGATGGTATTCTGCCATAGGATAATTCAACAAACAGTCTCGACTCGACATGGAATGACTCGAGCTAGCAGCTAGCACACATGGTTCCTCCAATTCTGATCATGATCTTCAAGTAAGTACCATGCTTGTGGTTCTACCAATTAGGCGTAGTACTATCAATGTGGATGTTGTTGTCTCTGCAGTTACAGTGCAAGTGAGTATCTCTGTCCAAGGCAATGATCTTGCCAATGTACTGGTCAGCGATTTTGCGCCCCGAAACACCTTCACTGCTTACCTGTCCAGATCAATCATGAATATTGTTGCTGCATATGGTCCCTGGGGCACTGTATATGGATTGCCTCCCATCTCAGTCCAAGGTGCATGCCTGCTATCGGTTTTGAGGTCACAGAGGATGATGTTGATGTAGTCGTCTACTTTTCACCTCGGATCCATGATTATCCAACTGCACAGTCTTCACTCCAAATAGCTAAACTCATGAATGAGGACTCTGAAGATGTGGAGATGCTTGATGAGGCTCTGGAACCTAGAGAGATTCATGAGGGGAATTTGGCCCCTGCTTCCATAAATGGTACTAACAGCTCTGCTCCTGTTGATACTGAAATCAGTGATGTGGAGTTAGATTTGGCGCCAACTGTTCCTTGAAATGATGGGCTACAACCTGTGCGGCTGGATATCACTGCAACTCCTTTTGATATAGGCCTAGCTAGACCAACTTCTCACTGAAACCAATGGGCCCCCTTCTGCTCGTGGTCACTGCTCCAAGGCCCAAGTTCCTGTGCTGACCACTAAGGTTCGCCGTAGCACCAGATCAACAAGATATGATGGTTTCAAAGTTCCATAGATCACTGACACACGTGCCACTACATCCAAAGTCAAGCCACAGGTGGCTCCTTCGGCGGTTCATAGCTCCTCCTCTGTTGTGGCGACGAACACGGCCAATAGGACTCCCCCACCCCCGACTCCTCTCCTAACCATGCAGGATATTGGGATCAACCATTGTGCCGTCCCTCCACATGAAATGATAGATGCTGCTCTGCTTGCATCTGCAACTGAAGCTGCTCATTCTGAAGCTGCTCAAGTTACCCGCACTGGGTCAGAGGCGGGGTGTTCCTCTTCGGTGTAATTGGCACTTGCTTCATGCCCCTTTTGCATAGCTAGGACGTCCTATATTGGAACGTTCGTGTTCTTAATTCGGATAAAAAAACATTTAGCTTTATCCAATGCGATCTTTGTTAGTGGTAGTGCTATCATTTGTCTTCAGGAAACAAAGAAACTTGATATCGATCTTGCTTTTATTAAAACTTGTTGTCCTAAGAGATTTGATTAGTTTGCTAGTGTTCCCTCGCAGGGTGCATCTGGGGGGCTCCTCACTATTTGGAATAGCTCCATTTTTTGGGTAATGTGGTTGTTTCTAAGGACTTTGCTCTCGCCATCTGTTTCACCAGCTCAATCTCGGCCCAATCATGGATGCTCTTTAATATCTGTGCCCCTTGCACTAGAGCTGAACGAGACACTTTCACGCATTGGTTATATAATCTTGATATCCATATAGATGAAGAATAATGTTTGCTTCTTGGGGATTTCAATTACATACATGGTCCAGAGAATTGTAACAAACCATATTAATGACCTGTCCACATTCAATGACATCATCCAAAAACACAATTTGATTGAACTGCCAATTAAAGGGAGGGCTTATACATGGAGAAATTGATAGGTAATGTTGCACGGAAAACAAAACATTTCCATGCACACTCAAGATCTATCCATGGAGATGCATAGCTACGAGAGGGGGAGAGCATCTTCATACCCTTGAAGATCGCTAAGCGAAAGCGTTTATCAACGCGGTTGATGTAGTCGTACAGCTTCACGATCCGTCCCGATCAAGTACCGAACGTACGGCACCTCCGCGTTCAGCACATATTCAGCTCAATGACGTCCTCGCCTTCTTGATCCAGCAAGAGAGGCGAAGTAGTAGATGAGTTCCGGCAGCACGACGGCGTGGTGACGGTGATGGTGAATCTATCCACAGGGCTTCACCAAGCACAACAGACATGGACGAAGGAGGAACTAGAACTAGAGGGATACGAGGCACCGTACACGGCTTGGGGAGCGTGGTGTGTTTGTTGCCCCTCTCCCTCCTCACATATATATAGGTGGGGAGGAGGAGGCAGCCAGGGTGCGCCGCAAGGGTGGCTGCAGGCCTCCTTGGGCGCCTGCCCTATGGTGTGCCCCACCCCCTTTCCTTTTCTGTGCCTAGGAGAAGGCAGGAGGGGTGCGCCCCTTCCTTTTTCTCTTGTGGGAGAAAAGGTAAGAGGGGGCTACGTGACAACCTAGATTTGCCTTCTCTCTTTTTTCGGACTTTCTGTTGCCTTGCTTTGGATTTCGAGTTTTGATTCGAATCAAATGGACTTGAACACTTGGGCCTACCCTTGATTTTCACCCAAGTGACCCATCCACCCCTAGCTCAACTTTCTTTCTCTGAAAAACTCCAAAAATAACCCAAGGAATATTTTTCCTAAAAGAAAAATATTCATTTTCTTCCCTGAAAATCCCTTAAGAGAAGTATCCACCAAAGCAACCCTCATTTTTATTCCTCCTAAAATCCTAAGAAAATTCACAAATATTCTTTGGACCCTAGGGCACCTCCCTGAGCAAAAATATTGCATAACTTTTTGGAATATTTTTTCTACAGAAAATCATTTCTGTTCTGGACAGATTAGCCACTTTACACAGCAAGTATATTTGTCCTTGATCCTTTGGGGCTGATCTTTTCTGAGCTTCATTACCTTCCTAAGAGAATGCTAAACCCCAAAGCACAGCCCTTAATTTTTGCTAGATCTCTCACAGCTAACCTCACAAGTTTCTATCCAGAAACTTGCCAGGAAGAAGCCCACTCGCACAGCTCACCTGTGACCCATCCAAACACACAGAACAACCAAATTCACTAAGGACTACACGCCAGACATGAAGTTTGCGCATAGCTCAGCCTGAGGTCAAAGTTCATGCGGTGACCGTGTTCGTCCAGGGGCGTTGGCATGCATCCAGCGCGCTCTGTGACGCGCCCGCGTCTCTATTGAGCGCGTGCTCGCTTCCCCGACCTCTGCACCTTGCCAAACTGTGCCACCATCCTCGGCATCAACCCCTTAACTCCGCCCTGGCGCTCGCCGATGTTGGAGCTCGCCGCAGCAAGCACGGGCACATCATGGCCAAGCCAACAGTGTGCCCGTGCCCTTGTGCTCGTCGCGTACCTCGCTCATGTGCTCGGCTCAGCTTGTCCACAGTTCCCGCGTAAGCCACGGCGTCTTCTCCCCCTCCCATTGATGCCATTCATCGCCGGGCGCCCTTCCAGAGAACTCCGGCGAGCCCTCGATCCCTGCCTCAGCCTCGCCTATAAATAGACCCCTCCCGAGCTCATTTCTCCTCACCACTACTCTCACACAACCACCACAACACCGTAGGTAGACGCGACCTGGCCGGGCAGGCCTCTGGCCGCCGTCCCCGACGCCGAGCTCGCCGGTGATCCCCTTCCTCTGCCCCTCCATCTCCAGAGCCGCTCGAGATCAACTGACTCCTCCGGCGCGTCTCTGGTGAATCCCTGGTGTGTGCTGGTGTTGTTGGAGTTGCTGGACCGGCCCTGCCTCCCCGGAATCGCCAACTCTGACGAGCTCCGCCCGCTGCAGCCGCTGGAGACGACCATGCCGACCTCTCCGACCACCGTCAGCCAAGCCGTGGGTACGTGCAGGTGCGCAAGAACCTCCGCTACCCATTCCCACCTCTCAAATCGGTAGTCGATCCCTCCTCACCGGAGAGAGCTCCGGCGACTCGCCGCCCTCCCTGTTTCTCTCTCTCTCTCCCTTCAAAACTGACAGCGGGGGGCCACTGTCAGCCACTCAGCCGCGCCCGAAGCGGTATAAGTGGTGGCTCCCCGCGGATTTACGCCTCACCCCCCTGGTTTTTCTTTTAAATCAAATTTTGACCAGAACTTTGACTAGTTGTAACTCCTAAACCACAAGTCCAAATGAGTTGGTCCTTTTTGCATTGTGTTCTTACTGGAAAACCCTAGCAGCACACCCAAGATGAGATTTTTCTCTGCTGTCTAGATTTTCTGGTAATTTTCAGAAGTGTTTTTGATATTTTCTTTTTGTTATTTGAATTTTTTTTAGAAGGTGAAGCTTGTCTTGAAGACTTCCAGGAGGAGTGTGAAGCTCCTCTGAACTAAGGCAAGCCACACAACCATTTCATGGTGTCTTTGCAATATTCATGAATTTCCAACTTGATTATATGATGTTTCTTGCATATAGTTATTAAATGAGTAATGCTTATGTTAGTTATTTTGTCATGAGCAAGATGCTTAGTTTACAGAAGTTAGTGCTTGAACTATGTGAGGTATAGTATAAGTAGATTGACTATGTGATCTTGTTATAACTATGGTATGATGAGCATCGGTATTATTTTCATTTATGCATGATGAGTTTTATATGGCAAATAAGAAACTAAAAATGATGATTACAAAAAACCGGTGAAAAAGGCTCGGCAAAGTTTAGTGATGATTTGTGCAAGTAGAACTGTTTGATGAGTTGATTTGTTATTTCCAAGTGATATGAGATGCATGGCATATGGTTGCATGAGCATGGCATATGTTGACTCAAGCATTTTATTTCAAGTTAAACCTGATGATAATTTAACTTGAACATAAAGTTGATCGGGTCATGGTGCCACTGAATCGGGCTGACAAGTGCAACCACATTTGCCTTGGTATGGGAAGGTCGTTAGTCTGTCTGTTTCATGCCTCTTGTCGATGCCTCCAACGAGGGAAGGTTATGGTCGTGAGTTACCCTGGCCCGGTAAGCAGACATAACCTTATGTGCTCGTTGTTGTTATGGTACCTTGTCCTTGTTTGGGACCGTTTATTTGCCACGACGGTGGCCGTTTTGCCTTTGGTAGGCACAGGGCCACCCATGACTTAGCCCAGTGGGGAGTTGGTCGGAGTGGCCGAAAGAGTGTCATGGCAATGGGGGAGTTCCGTCAGAATGTCGTTGGTCCACCCGAATGGGAGTGCGAGGCCATGGTGTAAGTGCATCTAGTGCCACCCCTAGTTGGTTTTGGAGTATTGACGACAAAGTTGGTTGAGGGACTAATGCGTTTGTGAGAATTGCAGGATAACGCAGGTAGTGTCCCTCATTGATTCGGTTTACCTACCGGAGATGACCCCTAAAAATGTATGAAGATATTGAAGACAATGGTGGAATGTGAAGATATTCATATTGAAGACTATGACATGAGAAGACATTGAGTGAAGACTATGGGCCTTGACTGTGTGTTTCATTGTTTCCTTTTCTTCTTTGTTGAGTCATAGGAACCACCATCTTTGTTAAGTGGGGTCCAAGTGAACTAAGTCGAGTGGTCAAGTGATGCTCAACCCAAATCCTATGTCTTGGCGAAGACAATGAGAGCAAATCTTATCCAGAGCTGGATGAGCCAGCTTTACTTGTAGCCCAAGTAAAGTTGCCGTGTGTGTTTGAAATCTGACCGTTGGAACACGTGTCACTTCCTTAGTGACCCAGGGTCATTTCGGACATATCAGGTCGGGTTGTCCAGTGGCTATAAATAGCCCACCCCCTACACCATAAATTGGTGGCTGCTCAGAGTTAGTGCACGGCTTTTGTTGTTTGAGAGCAACCCACCTCGAAGCCTTTGAGAGAGAGAAATCCTTGCGAGGACAAAGCCCAAACACCCGAGCCAAAGAGTGTTAGGCATCATGAAGTCTTTACATGCATGTGACACGAAGACTTATTACACTTGAGGACTGTGAATCCTCCATCCGGTTAGGCGTCGGGTTACGAGCATCCAAGAGTCATTGTGGATTGCGGTGAGCGAAGTCTGTGAAGGTTCGAAAGTCTACCTTGAAGACTTACAGAGTGATTAGGCGAGGACTGGGTGTCCTTAGCTCAAGGGAATAAGGTGAAGACACGGTCTTCGAGTTGAATCTCAGCCTCCCTAACCGGACGTCATAGTTGTCACAAAGAATGGAACTGGTCCAACAAATCTGTGTCTTCAACAAGTGGTGGTTCCATCCTTCCCATCCTTTACTTAGAGTTTGTCTTCGTGAAGTCATTGCCTATCTGTCGTACTGTTTGACTTCATTGCTTGACTACTATCGTTGATTGGCTTCATACTATCTTCCATCCTGATCCTTACTACTTAGCTGCTATTAGTCCTGTACTTTCACATCATTGCATACTTGACTATGGTTTGCTTATAGTAGTTTATCTTCCGCTGCATATCAATTAGGTCATTTCTATCGTCTGTCTTCGAAACTTCCAAGTTTTGAAGACTTTCATAAAAATCGCCTATTCACCCCCCCTTCTAGTCGGTAACTAGCACTTTCAATTGGTATCAGAGCAAGGTACTCCCTTGTTCTGTGTGATTAGGTTTAACCACCTGGAGTTTTAGCTATGTCAACTGCAGGATTGAGGAACATATCTTGCCCCACCTTTGACGGTCCTGAGTATCCCCGGTGGAAGGCCATGATGAAGAAGCAACTCATGGCTATGGATAGCGAACTATGGACCGTCAGTGAGATTGGCCTTACTGATGTATGCAAGATGGCTGAGGCCGATGACATTCGCAAGTACACTCTACTGAACCTTACGGCGAAGGATGTCATCTGCTCCCATCTGTCCCGAAATCAGTTCAGGAATGTTATGCCCCTCAATCACGTGAAGCTAATCTGGGACCAGATTTCTGAGGTCTATGAAGGTCATCGTACTCGTCATGATCCTTGGTTTGAGGACTATAAGGAGTCTCTTAAAGAGATGACTTTTGCACCTGAATCGCCATCATCTTCACCATGCCTCATGGCAAGGGGTGATAAGGTAACTGAATGCTACCTCCCTGAAACTAGTGATGATGAATCAGGTGATGAATTTGGCCCCAGTTATGTCAAGCTTGCTTCCCTTGCCACTAAACAACATAGAGTCTTGGAAAGGGTTCAAGACATGCTTAGTAAGAGCGATGATATGTTGGGTGAAGAAATGGATCAGTCGAAAGCATTGGCTGAGAGTCTTTAGAGACTTCATTCCAAGTTTGACGCCCTTCAAGATCAACATAATGCTCTCTTGTCTGATCATGAGAAGCTTTCTTCTGAATGTCTTCAAAGAATGGAAGACCTTGAAAAGATAAGAGTGGATTATGAAGATCTTTAGAAGGAGCGCGATTCATTACTTGCTCAACAAATCAGCATTACACAGAAAGAATTTGAACCACCATGTCTAAAATGCATTGAGCGTGATAACGCTACATCATCATTGAATGTTCCCTTCTGCTCATTGTTACATTGTCTTCACTTACTGATGTGGTTACTAACCCCTCTGCAGAGGATACCACTACTATTGCTGATGAAAATGCTAGGTTGAAGACATTGCTTGAAACAGGGATGTATAAAAGTCTGAAAGGACATCAGACACTCTGCGATGTCCTCAAAAAGTAGATTCTGAACCGAAACCCTAGGAAAGAGGGTGTTGGGTTCAAGAGGAAAATGAATGTCGATGGCTCCTACTGGAAGCCTGAGCAGTATCCCAACACCACATGGGTTGCTGCAAAGGAACCTTCAATGGATCCATCCACCTTATCTGGCTTTACCTGTGCTAATCCTATTATCATTGATGAATCCTTTGATGCAAACTATAAGCTGTTCAAGAATCAGAATGGTGAAGTGTTTGCCAGGTATATTGGTACTAACTGCAGGAATGGACCACCTATGAAGAAGATCTGGGTACCTAAGCAGTGCATCGAAAGTCTTCCTGTGAATGTCGTCATGACACCACCAAGGAAGAAGACAAAGCCCAGACCTATGGCTTCATATGTCCCAAAGGCTTCATACAGATACAGGACTCACCTGAGTCACCCTAACGCCAATGTTTTGCAGGGAAATCATACTCAGACTTATGAATATGAGCGTGTGTCTCCAAACCGCTATGTTCATAGAACTAAGAACTTTTCTGCTTATTCATATGAGTATCATTCATCTCCTGCAAGGCTATTTGCTAGGGTTCCAAAGCCAAAATTCTCAGATGCTGCACTTAGACTCATTGCTTCTAAGCCACCCCTGAAAATGTGGGTGGTGAAGAAGAATTAACTTTCTTTTGCAGAGAAAGGTCTCCAGCCTGCAATCGAAGGCATCCGATGCTATTGATGGGGACCTAAAACACATTATGGACGCATGATAAAATGTCTTACTATATATTTCACATCTGAATCGCTTACCAGTCATACTATAAGTCCTAACCTTGATCTAAGCTGTGACAGTCCTTGTGTGTGTCAAATGCTTATGCTTCACAACACTCTTTGTGAAGCCTATCCTCCTAACTGCACTGTAGGGTATGTCACCAAAAGCTTCAGAATGGATTATGGACAGCGGATGCACAAATCATATGACTGGTGATCGAAGTCTTCTCATGGACTCAACCTTACGTCCATCCGACAAGAGTCACATCACATTTGCTGACACTGGTAAAAGCAAGGTATTGGGTCTAGGTAGAGTTCCAATCTCAAAGGATCAACACATGGATAAAGTGATGCTTGTTGAATCCCTTGGTTTCAACTTAATGTCCGTCTCAATGCTTTGTGAGTTGAACATGATTGTGCTATTCAGAAAATATCGTTGCCTTGTACTAATGGAATCTGACAAGTCTCTAGTCTTTGAAGGGTATCGAAAAGATGATCTATACATGGTAGATTTCTCAGCAGGTCCACAGCTTGCCGTATGTCTTCTCACAAAAGCTTCAGAATGCTGGCTCTGGCATCGAAGGTTGGGGCATGCTGGCATGAGGAACTTACACTCTCTCGTCAAGAAGAAGCATGTCATAGGCATCGAGGGTGTCAAGTTCAAGAAGGATCATTTGTGTGGTGCCTGCGAAGCTAGAAAGATGACTAGGGCAAAGCACCCCTCGAAGACAATCATGACGACTTCTCAACCTTTTGAGCTGTTACACATGGACTTATTTGGACCTACTCACTACTCCACCCTCACAACAACTGCATGTCTCTATGGCTTCGTCATTTTAGATGACTACTCAAGATACACATGGGTGCACATAATTCTCTACAAGACTGAAGTGCAAGATGTCTTCAGACGCTTCGCCAATCGAGCAATGAACAATTATGGCGTGAAGATTAAGCATATCAAAAGAGACAATGGCACTGAATTCAAGAACACCGGACTTGATCTCTATCTGGATACAATGGGAATCACTCATGAGTTCTCTGCTCCATACACATCTCAGCAAAATGGCATCGTTGAGCGCAAGAATAGAACCCTCATTGAGATGGCTCGGACAATGCTCGACGAATACAAGACACCAAGAAAGTTCTGGCCTGAAGCTATTGATACAGCATGTCACATCATCAACCGTGTCTACACCCATAAGCTTCTGAAAAAACATCCTATGAGCTCCTTACTGGCAAGAAGCCAAATGTCAGTTACTTCAGAGTATTTGGAGCTAGGTGCTGGATCAAGGATCCCCATCACAAGTCAAAATTTGCACCTAAAGCTCACGAAGGCTTCATGCTTGGCTATGGAAAGGACTCGCACTCCTACAGTGTCTTCAACCTCTATCTCTACAAAATCGTCGAAACTGTGAACGTGCGATTCGATGAAACAAATGGTTCACAAAGAGAACTACTGCCAAGTACACTAGAAGAAGCTCCGCCCAGCGAATCTATCAAGTTGATGGGAACTGGTGAAATCATGCCTTCTGAAGGACAGCCTGAAGAGGAACTTATCATTTCTGCACCTAACAAACCTGAAGACAATGCTCAGACCGAAGACAATCCTCCCAATGATGACAATGATCAGCAAGAGCAAAGTCTTCGTCCAGTTCATCCTCGTGTTGCAAATGAAGTACAAATTGAGAAGATAATTGACAGCATCAATGCACCTGGTCCACTCACTCGCTCAAGAGCAACACAGTTAGCAAATTTCTGTGGGCATTTTTCATTCGTGTCAATATCAGAACCCAAGAAAGTTGCTGAAGCCTTTATGGAACCTGAATGGATTCAAGCTATGCAAGAAGAACTTCAACAATTCAAGCTGAACAATGTTTGGGAACTTGTCAAGCGACCTGACCCTCGCAAGCATAACATTATTGGTACAAAATGGATATATCGAAACAAGCAAGATGAGCATGGTCAAGTCGTCAGAAACAAAGCACGTCTTGTGGCTCAAGGATATACTCAAGTTGAAGGAATTGACTTCGATGAAACATTTGCTCCTGTTGCTAGGCTTGAAGCTATTCGCATACTGCTAGCCTATGCTAACCACCACAACATCTTGCTATATCAAATGGATGTGAAGAGTGCATTTCTCAACGGCAAGATTGAAGAAGAAGTATATGTCGCTCAACCACCTGGCTTTGAAGATCCAAAACATTCTGATATGGTGTACAAGCTAAACAATGCACTCTATGGCCTCAAACAAGCACCCCGCGCTTGGTATGATACGATCAAAGACTTCTTGAAGAGCAAAGGCCTCAAACCTGGATCCCTCGATCCCACACTCTTCACGAAGACATATGATGGTGAACTGTTTGTGTGCCAAATATATGTGGATGACATTATCTTCGGCTGCACCAACCAGAAGTATAGTGATGAGTTTGGATACATGATGCAAGAGCAATATCGGATGTCCATCTTTGGGTGAGCTGAAATTCTTCCTTGGTCTTCAAATTAAATCGACAAAGGAATGTCATCTTCATATCTCAAGAAAAATACCTCAAAGATTGCCTGAAGAAGTTTGGAATGGAAGATTGCAAAGGTTACACGACGCCAATGCCAGCCAAACACCATCTTGGTCCCAACGACAATGGTAAAGAGTTCGATCAAAAGGTATACAGCTCCAATTGGTTCTTTACTTTATCTATGTGCATCTAGGCCAGATATTATGCTTAGTGTTTGCATGTGTGCTCGATTCCAAGCGGCACCAAAGGAATCGCATCACTTAGCTGTGAAGCGAATTCTTCGATATTTGGCTTACACCCCAACACTCGGATTATGGTATCCAAAGGGCTAAAATTTGATTTGGTTGGATTCTCGGATCTGATTATTTGGTGACAAGGTGGATCGCAAGTCTACATCAGGCACATGTCACTTTCTGGGTCGATCACTTGTCTGTTGGTCTTCAAAGAAGTAGAACTGTGTATCACTCTCAACTGCTGAATCTGAATACATTGCTGCTGGATCTTGTTGCGCTTAGCTTCTATGGATGAAGCAAACTCTCAAGGACTATGGCATCAATCTGAAACAAGTACCTCTCTTCTGCGACAACGAAAGTGCCATTAAGATAGCCAACAATCCAGTCCAACACTCGAAGACAAAGCACATTGAAATTCGTCATCACATTCTTAGAGATCATGTCATGAAGAAAGATATTGACATCATTCACGTCAACACTGAAGAGCAATTGGTAGATATCTTCACAAAGCCCTTGGATGAGAAAAGGTTTTGCAAGTTACGGTGTGAGCTAAATATCTTGGAATCCTCAAATGTCTTGTGATCAGGCACACATCCTAACACTTATGCATGTTGATGACTTAGATGTGCAACACACGAAGTAATGTATATCTTCAATCAATGAAGACTTACACTCTGAGTGTGAATACATTAACATGGAATATGACTTCGGAGCGCCACGATAACTGTGCGCCGTGTCTGGGTCTAATACTTCCTATACGGTGGGTAACACCACCACCAAATCTCTTAGTTTGAAGTGTTTCACTCATGGCGTTATTTTTGCAATGACTTCGAATTTGGTTTGTCTTCAGTTTCAATTTATATTCATGATTTTCTTCACTATGATGATTTGATTGCTTTCTGATATATACATATACTAGTGTTCTGTCCTCTACAGCATTCACTTATAGCTATGTCTTCCTATTTGAATCTTTTGAACTAAGTGAATGTGATCGGACCCTAATCTCTCTATGCTTACTATCTCAAACTCTATCTGTCCAAATCATATGCATTCTATTGAAACTGTCGAATGTCTTCTCTGCGTCCTAGTCAGCAGAAGACATAGAGACAAACATTAAGTCTGTTTTAAATGACTCATCTTTATTTTCTATATCCGGAGAAGCCGGAACAACCATCTGACATGCCTGGCGGGCGTGGGAACGTGGGACAACTCTGAGTATGTTGCATGCTTGCCATGTGCCTCTCGGATGTGAACCGCCAGGGGCACCTGCGTAATTGCGCTGTGCCGCACACCTCCTTATAAATACACGTCCCCAGCGGTAAAGAAAACCTTCTTCCACCTCTCCGCCTCGTCAAAACCCTAGCGCCACTGCTAGCTCTCGACGACGCCGACGACGAAGCGCTTAGCTGCCGCGACTTCTCCGACGCCGTCCTCACGCCGGCTGCGGACATCATCCTCTCCACCGTCGCCGTAGGTGTCCTCCGTCGCCAAGTTAGGGCACGGTGGACTGAACTGCTCGGTCTCCTGTTCATCCCATCTAGCAGTTCTTCGTGTGGTAAATATAACTCTATTTTTACTGTCTTTTTGATCTTCAAAGATTCGTCCTATCTACCAAAAGTAGTTTCTGCCTACACAATGTTAGATCTATTATGTCTGCATCTTCTACTGCCTAGTCTATTCACTTAAACTTCATAACTAGTTTGATTCCTCACTTGTACTTATTCACGGATTCGTACAAATCTGGAACCAACTCTCAACATATAAGTGAACTAGCGAAGTGTCCCGCGCATTTGCGCGGCTAGATTGTCATTTTACGTTATTATTTTTTTGTTAGCCCTTTTACATAAATTCCATTTAAGATATATGACGCTACATGAATTGACCTTAGTTGAAAAAATAAGCATATTAATTATTTTGAGTGGGACAACAAATGATAGAGAGAGGCACTTGTCCGCCACATAAAGTTGTAGAGTTTTAGTATGAAAAATTATATTAACTTTCTATATATATTACATTCTTGTCATCCTCTATGACTTATCTTTTTGTGCATAACTATTTTGGACATTTTCACCCAAAACTGAGAAAAATAATAATGGCATGTACTTAATTCTTCTGTTACCTTCATCTACCCACCTCGTCAGTCGTTGTAAATTTCAGGTGTACAATTTGCTCATGGGCTTGGTGCATTTGAGTTGTTTGTAGCATTCTTCTTAACTGTTAGGATACATTGATAAAAGATATGTATGTTCTTCCCCGCAAAAAATAAATAAAGATATGTATGTTCTTCAGCACTTCTCTAATTGTTAACTACATGCTATGTGTGTCTTGATGGATTTTTTTTTGTGGTTAGTGTCCTGATAAATCCTTGTATGCGATGCGGTGCACTGAAGATGCACCTATATTTTTTCTTTTTCCGTAGTCATCTTAGCATGCCTTTATTTATTTTTCCATTTTCCTTGAATGTTAGTCCGGATGTGATTAGCTCTTTTCCACTATTATTTGTTTCCACATCGTGTGCCTTGATGAATTCTTTTTACCCACGGGTGTATCCTTGATAAATCATAATTTTATGCGGTGCGGTGGACTGAACATGCCTCTATTTTTTACCCAATATAGTAGTCCGGTCATCTTACTCTGTTTGTATTTTTTTTCCTCTTTTCCTTATAACAGTAGTTCCGATATTACTTCCTTTGCCAAAATCAGCACACGTCTTCCTTTTCTACATCGGACTCTTCTTAAGTAGTTCTTTGCATATGGGCTGCAAGGTGTCCAGGACCCGTACGAAGCAACGTTAATTTTTTCAGCTTTTTCCACGCACCTTGTACGTGTCAGTTCAATATGTAATCTTATAACTTTTTTGATGTAACGTAATATCTTCAAATCTCAACCGTAAATATTACTGATCAACGATGTATATTATTTTAGATTATGTGGAAGAACGTGATGTCTTATTTGACTTCTATTTTAAGTATATAATAGATGTCTTCGCATTATGAGGTCAATGTCTTCAAACTGATTTATCTTCTAAACCTTCTGAGAATGCATATGACCTCTTCCCCTTCCCTCGCATCTCTAATGCTGTCACAGGTACATGTCCGTGGGAGAATCCCTTGGTTCTCATAGTCTGCATTCGTTTGCAGAATTCTTACAGCATCACATTAACTCTCCCGAAGCCAGTTCCTGTTTGACCAGCAAGCGAAAGTGTTTGAAGCCTTTGAATGTATTGAAGCCATTCAGTTTGAAGTTCATGGCTGTAGAGAAATCTGTAAGGAATGGTGGTAGACAGCATCGTGGAGGAACATCAAAAGATCTGCCTGATGACCTAGCAGAGCTCTACAAGACAGATCCTGAAGAGAATTATCATCAGGACAAGACACGAATCCAATGGATTCGACGCTATTGGACTGAAGAATGGTTCAAGTACAAGTTCGTGACCAAGGAATATGCAGAGAAGAATGCTATCAAAAGTCCTTGGGGTGATATTCTCTATCGAGGCCTTCAACCCAAGAACAGAGCTGAAGCTATTGCACAGGGCTTCTATCCCTGCATGGTCCCTCAACCTGAGAATGCCGACCCATCATCATTGCTGTGGTGTCGTGACGATACTCTCTTCAAGCGCAACTTCCAGCACGCAAAGGCATCGGCCAAGGAAAACAAGAAGTCATTGGGATTATACTTCAACCCTGGTCCCTCTGCTCCCCGTGCTGACGGCTCACGTGATGCTGATCCAAATGTCATCGGCCCCTTCTCCAACCTTGATGGCCTCATCCACTACAAGAAATATGTCAACTTATGACCTTCTGTCAGTGACCCTGGAAGAATTGGTCATAGATTTATGACCATTTGAGACCAATTGGTCAAAAGCTGTTCGAGGGGCTCCAAACCCTAAACCATTGCGACCATTTTGGTCAGAAAGGTCATAATTTCCTTACATGAAATGGTCATAAAGCTAACAGCGCTAGTCCGCTGCCTTATTTCTAGTTGTTAACGACCAATATAGATGGTCATAGCCTTGTAAATTGTGGTGGGTTGCTATGACTAGGCGCCACCTCATCAGTTTTGCCTATGTGTCATGTCCATGTGGCGTTTTGCCCCTAGGTTGTGAAGCAACCTATATTTCATCATTCCCAAAATTCCCAAAAATCTCATAAATTCTTTGGGTCATATCTTCGTCAAATATGTAAAAACCTTCCTTGCCTAGTTCAAAATAATTCAAAAATATTCATTTTCCTATTACATTCAGAGTAACAGTTTGTGAAGGAAGTACCACTTTAGCATGTCCAAATAGTATCCATTTTCTCTGTAGCTTTCCTATGCCCAAATAACCATCCTCCACCAAATGCCACTCAATCCATTCATTATTTTGAGCCGAGCTTCAACATTCGTATTTATGTCCGGTGTGGTGGTTTGCAAAGCAAGTACCACCTAGGCTCCTCCTTTTGAGCTAAAATTTGTGAAAGCGGTCTTCTTAGTAACTAATCATCCTCACCAAAACTCCGCCCATTAGCCATGTACATTTCCCGCATCGCTAATCAAACACTTGGCTGCTAATTCATGTTTGAGCATCGATTGGTCTCCTCGTGAGAATCTTATGTTGTAATTTTCTTCCTAGCACCAACCAGGGAGTTCCCAACCCACTAGACATGCCTAGGCCACCCAGAACACATGGTAACGCCACGGTCACGCAGATGACCACTTGGCCGGCATCTTGAGTTCTGGCAGCTCTAGAGTTGGGGCCCTCGGCCACCGCCCAAACCTCGACATATCACCAGCAAACCATGTATTTATGATTAAATAGGTCCTTATGTAACTAGAAATGATTTTTGGAAAAAATAAATAACAAACTATGAGGCAGCTGCAGTTCAAATTTGACCCGCTTCCAACTGAATCGGCAGAAATTTGTCTTTTTCACGAGAGGTGGATCAAAACTTTTTACACCAGACCATTTTGTCAATTGTGCAATAAATATGGACTATTATTTTATAAAAATGATTTGGTCCAATTTTGCAAGAATTATTTGGTAGTTCCTTCACAAAAAAACCTCCTTTCGGGCACTCGAAAAATGGGAAATGGTTTTTTCGTCCAATGAAAATGAAAACTTCCTTAGGCAACATTGTTTGCTATTCCAATATGCACCCTTGTGCACAATATGAGATCATTTGAACAAACTATGCCATGAATGTGGCCATAAGATTGATCATTTGGCTTGAAAGCCATTGATCTCCACACTTGATAGCTCGTTTCTGAGAACACTTTTTTAAAATAATTGCCGTATTACAAGTTAGTTATTTTTGCTGGAAACTCGTCCACATATAATGACACAATGCGAAGGTTTTCCAATTTTTTGATTTTTTTTGAATTTTTTATGCCCGTTTCAAAATGCGGTCAAAACGGCGGGAATGACCGTTCCTAGCTAGTGGTTGAATCCTGGAATTCTTTTGGTGTTTCTATGATAAAATAGATACTTATGTAACTAGAAATGATTTTTGGAAAAAATAAATAGCAAACTATGAGGCAGCTGCAGTTCAAATTTGACCCGCTTCCAGCTGAATCGGCGACAATTTGTCTTTTTCACGAGAGGTGGATAAAAACTTTTGACACCCAACCATTTGGTCATTTGTGCATTAAATATGGCCTAGTATTTTAGAAAAATGATTTGATACAATTTTGCAACAATTATTTGGTAGTTCCTTCACAAAAAACCCTCCTTTCGGGCACTCGGAAAATGAAAAATGTTTTTTTCGTCCAAAGAAAATGAAAACTTCCTTAGTCAACATTGTTTTCCATTCCAATATGCACCCTTGTGCACAATATGAGATCATTTGAACAAACTATGCCATGAATGTGGCCATAAGATTGATCATTTGGCTTGAAAGCCATTGATTTTCAGAGATGATAGCTCGTTTCTGCGAACACTTTTTTAAAATAATTGTCGTATTACAAGTTTGTTATTTTTCCCGGGAACTTGGCCACATATAATGACACAATGCGAAGGTTTTCCAATTTTTTATTTTTTGAATTTTTTATGCCCGTTTCAAAATGCGATCAAAACGGCGGGCTTGACCGTTCCTAGCTAGTGGTTGAATCTTGGAAAACTTTTGGTGTTTCTCTGATTAAATAGATACTTATGTAACTAGAAATGATTTTTGGAAAAAATAAATAGCAAACTATGAGGCAGCTGCAGTTCAAATTTGACCCGCTTCCAGCTGAATCGGCGGAAATTTGTCTTTTTCACGAGAGGTGGATAAAAACTTTTTGCACCCAACCATTTTGTCAATTGTGCATTAAATATGTCCTAGTATTTTAGAAAATTGATTTGGTCCAATTTTGCAATGATTATTTGGTAGTTCCTTCACAAAAAAACCTCCTTTCGGGCACTCGGAAAATGAAAAATGGTTTTTTCGTCCAAAGAAAATGAAAACTTCCTTAGGCAACATTGTTTGCCATTCCAATATGCACCCTTGTGCACAATATGAGATCATTTGAACAAACTATGCCACGAATGTGGCCATAAGATTGATCATTTGGCTTGAAAGCCATGAATCTTCAGAGATGATAGCTCATTTCTGAGAACACTTTTTAAAAATAATTGTCGCATTACAAGTTTATTATTTTTCCTGGGAACTTGGTCACATTTAATGACACAATGCGAAGGTTTTCCAATTTTTTGATTTTTTTTGAATTTTTTATGCCTGTTTCAAAATGCGGTCAAAACGGCGGGCTTCACCGTTCCAGCTGAATCGGCAGAAATTTGTCTTTTTCACCAAAGGTGGATCGAATCTTTTGACACCCAACCATTTGGTCAACTGTGCATTAAATATGTTCTAGTATTTTAGAAAATTGATTTGGTCCAATTTTGCAATAAATATATTATAGGTCCTTCACAAAAAAAATCTCATTTTGGACACTCAAAAAATGAAAAAATGATTTAAGAGAACTCATTTCTCATAACTCTTTTAATAAATATTTGTCTTATTTCATTTTGTGATTATTCCTGAAAACTATAGTCAAATTTGCTGACACAATGAGAAGTTATTTTTTTTCATATTTTCAGGTTATAATAAAATAGCTAACATGATTTAGCACCTTACTTTTAGTCAATTATGACCAATTTAAATGGTCAAAATATCATACTACGTTCTGATTGGTCCAAAGGCCTCTCACGCGGATCATGGATAAACCACCGTCGGATCCTCCTGGATCCAACGACCCTCACCTCACCCACCGCGAGCTACCCCTCAAAAAAAACCACCGGACACCATTCCACTCTCTCCCCGTGCAGCGAACCCTAGCGCTTTCACCCAACCTCACTCCCTCCCTCTGGATCCACCGCCGCTGCCCCCAACCGCCCCCAACCTCACTCCCTCCTTCTGGATCCACCGCCGCCACCCCCAACCTCACTCCCTCCCTCTGGATCTCGACGCGCCGCCGCCCCCACCCCACTCCTCCGGCGTTCCCCCCCACCGCGCTCGGCCCTCCCCATCGCGCTCCCGATCCAGATCCCTCCCCTCCCCACTCTCAGATCCAACTGGCCCGAGACGGAGGCCGTCGTGGACATGGTCGCCACCATCGACCGCGAGTGGGGGTCCTGGTCCTCTCCCACGTCGTCCTCGGCGGCGGCATCTGGGTGAGCCACCGGACGCGACGCCGGCTCATCTTCATCGTCTTCTCCTTCGTCGTCACCAACCGTGACGCCGGCTCTGTCGTCTCTGGCCGCGGGTACTCCAGCTAGAGCAGCCACCAGCGATGGTGACGGTGAGGCTAGAGGCCGCCGGATCCGGGATCAGGGAGGCACATAGCCCCTCCTCCCGTGAGATCCGGGACACAAACGCCCATCTGGATCGAGTAGCTCCTCTCCCCATCTGGATCGAGCAGTTCCACCGGGCTCTCCTCTGGCCGCTGCACCGTCTAAACCGAGATTTGGTGCTCCTCACCCGACCCACCCCGCACCGTCTCGGGTTCAGTTCTCCAAGGATTCGGCCTAGATCTGGCCGTTAGGTTCGATGCAGATGCGGATTTTGATCTCCGCCATCTATGCAGGCATTTCGCGATCGGGATGCGTGAATCTGGCCAGTTTCCGCTTCTTCGTATTGTTAGTTTTGGTTCCCCGTATGGTTTTTGTTGGCGCAGATGTGCTTGCTGTGCTTTGTTAGGAATTGGTGACTACCAGTACACGCTCGCGGTTGAGTGGATTGCAGTTCCAGTAGATACATTTCATTGCTTGCTAAGCACAGATTAGCCCAGTTAATTAGTCTATTCATGTGTTTTTCTCATCGGAGCGGTACAAATTATGTTGATGAATGTGTAATTCTTAGGCTTTTACTTGGTTCAGTATTGTAGTACTACAAATTATGTCTCTTGGCCTTGGTCACCTTAATATTGTCATGTCCATGCTATTTGGCTTTAGTTATTGTAGCATCAAACACCTTCTCTAAAACTTTATCATTAGCATAACAAATTCATGATGTTTGGTTTCAAAGTCAATGTGCCAAGTCAACTCACTAGTGTTTTGCATCAATCTGATGCTGACAGAGATAACTACTACAGCTCTGTATATATGTTATTATGTCTCCTTCAGTTATATTTGTGTTGTGTACTGCTCTCCATATTCTGGTGTCTTGAATCGATCGTCGATCTCCCGATTCTGCAGCAGTGTGTGCAATGGATTGATAACCCACTCCTAGAGATTTGAATCACTTGTGGCTGCCAACTTAACTCTGTTTCAACACTTTATATTTTCAGACGAGGACCAAGAAGAAGCTGAAACCTAGGGACCCATGAAGCACTGCACTGGCCAGCAAGAGAAAGGGATACCCAAGTGAAATGCACCAGCTGAATATACCCTGTTGTCTCCTTATATTAGCTTCTTGATTGATACCATAGTATCTTATTGTTACCAGTAGTACCTTTTAAGTTCCTGCTGCTGCTGGATTTAAACACCCTAAATCGTACTCTAGCTGAATAGTACTATGGATTCTGTTGCATCATGGGTTACGTTGATGAGCCCCTAAATACTCTTGATGGTGCTTAAGGGATGCTAGTTACAAATTCTGCTGTTATCATCACATGGGTTACTGTTACATTGGAATAGATGAATGGATGCTTGTTTACATGGCGAGCAGCTTGGTTCGATAGTTTGATAGTTTTATAACAGCAGCGATAGCACAAATTTAATTGCATGCTTATGATCCTGTTAACACATGCTGATGCTCATTTTACTCATGCACATGCTCATGATCTTCTTAGTTAAGACTGTAACTACTCCATTTGATTGCATGATCTCTATTTGATCTAATGGTAGCTTTATGTTCACTCTTTTACAACAAACCTTTTTAGCTCTTTCTCATGATCCTTGTGGGCATTTATTTTAGTCCATGGAGCTGTTGCTCTAGCAGATGTTGCTCTGCTTGACATCTCACAGTCCACTGGATCGGCTATGACATCTCATAGTCCATAGTTTATAATCAGGTTTCTGTTTGATAGCTTCACAGTCAACAGTTACATGATAATTCTATAATTTGAAGCTATATCCCTATCGCTCCATGATTCTGAGATAATTCTATAATGCTGAAGCTATATTCCTGTCTGCTCAACAGTTACATGATAATTTCGTAATGCGGAAGCTATATTTGCTGCATGTGTCTTAATTTTTTTATTCTGTAATGATGATATGAAATGTCACGCAGGTCATTATTGGTGTTGTTGCTGTGGTTGTCGGAGGTGTTGCTGCTGCATCTGGCGGAGCTGTAGTCCGAGAAGTTCAAGGATGAGATCGTCCTTGATGGCAATGACATCAAGCTCGTCTCCCGCTCAGCCGCCCTCATCAACTAGGTGAATCAAGCAGGACCCAGAATCTGTCTTTGTTCATGTGCATATTGTGCTCCCTGAATAATTTGGTTGATGTGATGCAATTGATATGGTATCATGCTTGCTTATGCTCTTTGCGGAAACTAGTATGCTAGATGTGCTTAGAAATCATTGCAATGTCTTCAGATGTTGGATGTCGAGTTTTCTTTCTTTGCGGAAACTAGTATGCTAGATGCTAGTGTTCATATTGTGCTCAATACACTCTACTTGTTTTCCTGTATAGTTTTCTTACTTGTTTTCCTTTATGCGTTCACTCTTTTTCAGGAGCTCCAAGCCTAATTTTTTTTCCTTTATGTTCACTCTTTCACAGGAACTCCAGTCCTAATTTTCCTGAGTGTGAAGCCGTGAAGCCAAGTGCGAAGCAGTGAAGCCGTTCATTTGGCTCTGTAGTAGACTGTAAAGTGTAATATTGTAACGGATTGTAAAAGGCTATGTAGTGTTATTTGATGAACTGTGTTTGTTCTGTCCTGTTTGAAATAGCAGTTATGTATGTTGAGAAGATATGGAAACTTCACCAGTGGGACCCACTTATGAATATAATCTGAGCAATTTTGAAATTTCTGACATGTGGGACTCATGTATGGCATTATGACTTGTGGGACCCTTCTGACTAGTGGGACCAGCTCCAAAATATAATAATTGAAAATAGAAAATCAATTGATTGTAAGAAGGCCAAGGCCCAAAAACAAAGAAGCTGAAATACTAGGCTTGGCCCAAGTAGCCCACAAGAATTGACAGAAAAATAATAATATAAAAGGCTGAATTGTTGGGCTCGGCCCATATAGAAAATCGAATTGGACCGGGCTGAATCTTGTGCCACATCACTTGCCACATTTGGATGCCTCCGTGGCTGGGGAGGTTGCTAGTGACCAAAACGCCACAGTAGGAATATTTTGGTCATAGCGTCTTTGACCATTCGGAAGAAAGGTCGCTATAGTCGATTCTGACGGCCAGCTTTTGACCTTACTTTTTGGTCACAAAAGGTCATAAATGGAAATTTGTGTCCTTTCAGTGACCAATAGTGGTGGTCATAAGTTGACATATTTCTTGTAGTGATCACTTACATCTTGGTCCAAGGTGCCAGAGTAGATCATTTAGATAATGATGCTGACACTGATGAAGCCCCAGCTCCTCCGAAGCCGCAGAAGCTAAAGAAGCCTAAGGCTTCAAGATCAGTTGCACCTCCAAAAGCTTCACGTGTGAAGCCACTGGCCACTGCACCTCCTGAAGACAGTGTGCTGTCTGAAGATCAATCACGTATGTCCAAGAGGACGGAGAAGAAAAAGCAAATCGTCAAGCATACTGATCAAACCTTGACCCCTGCTACCATTCTGCGTGAAGAACCCATTGATCTGTCCAGCGATGAAGATCTTGCAGATGATGCCCTTGAGCAACTGATCAAGAGCAAGGAAGAAGCAGAGATCTTCAACAACTTGCCTCTCTTCAATGTGGCAATCATCCATAACTTCATTGATGGGTGGTTTGACACTCCAAATCTCAGCTTTGAAGATCTACAGCTTCCCATTGGCCTCAACGTCTCTTTCAATGGCGCCATTGCTTCTGAGCTAGCTCTCGCTCAGCGCATTGTTGAGCTGAAGAACAAGATTGATTATGAGAAAGCTCAGTTCAACAAGCATGTGGCAAAGCTCAGCGTGCAAGATGTCAGAAACTTCAAGGTCATGCTGCACGAGCTTAAAGAAGCCTTTCTCAAGAAGCGTGAAGAAGCTCAAGGCTCTCGTGAGCGTATGAAGAGTTTGGCTGACAATTGTGTGCTAGCCTACAATGAGGCTGAGAAGCGCAAGTCTCTTGGCCATCCTGGCATTGACCCCAGAATGGCTACAAAGAAGAAGAAGCTATCAACTGCTCAATCTGCACCTTCAGGGCAGGAAGCACCTCGCGTTATCTTCCCAAGCAGCATGACTAGCTCGAAGCCAAAGGTCATGTCAATCGCTTCAGAACAGAAGAAGACGAGGGCTGCTGAGGCTGAAGCCAGAAAAAGGAAGAATACTGAAGCCTCTGATGTTGCTCCCTCCAAGAAGAAGCGCAAAACCAAGAAGAATCGGGCTGCTCCCACAGATCCCTTAGTTGTTGAACCTATCTCAGTGGTTCGCCCTGCATCTGAACACCAAGAACGACGGATGATAGTCCATGAGCCTGCTTCCACAGAGGCTCATGAAGCTGAAGACATTCCAGCAGTTGAACCCACCGCTGCTAAAGACATTGGTCACCATGACAATGTTGAAGATGATGAAGTTCTTCCTCAGATCGAACACAACCTGGTATCATCGCCTGTTCCTACGAATAGCGAACTCATCAGCATTGGTCATCCTCTGACGCCAATTGCTCAGGATGCATCGTGGGCTGATCACCCACAGCAACAAGACTCCCCAAGTACTCCCCAACAACAACCACAAGTCACACCACCTGTGCAAGAAGAAGAAGAAGACTTTGAGGCCCAGCCAACTCCATCTCCAAAGGCGTTGCCAGCATTCCGCAGGCTTCGCAAAGGACAAAGGCCTCAAGTCCATCTCTCGAGCGTTCCAGAAGGAGAATTGCATCACCAACCTGTTGCACGTCAAGTGTTTCCTGAAGCCACTCCAACTGTGAACGTCTCCGTGTCTGAAGCCAAGCTGCTGAAGACAATCCGGCTGCATCAGCTGATGAAAGACAAGAAGAAGTACGTGTTCCTACTCCCCCCAATACTGAAGAAGCTGTTCCTGATGTGAACGTGCCAGTGCCCGACCCTCCAACTCGTCAAGTGGAGGTTGAAAATCTTTAAGCTGCCACCACCAACGCAAATGAAGCCGATGACGTAGTCATGGCTGAAGCTAATGTGGAGCTTGCACCAACCAGTGTGCGAAGCGGCTGAGGCAATCGCTCCCAAGCACTGTTGTGCAGCTGAAGCCTCGATTGTTTCCCTTTGCTCTGTTCCGCCACCAAGGCCCTATACAATTGAGAAAGCATACAATCATGGTCAGCTAACCACTGTCTGATGGCCCATTCTGGTTCCTCCACCTACTGCCTCTGGTCCTCAATTTGATTATCATGTTGAGCATAGGCCTCAGGTCCAGAAACCAAAGCCAAGACTGCCAAGGTTCCCAGGCACTGCAAACTCTACAGGGTCCTTCAATGCAAATGGCTTCAAAAGCCACAACACCTTCTTTGACAGCGCAAAGAACCCCTACACAAAGCCAAGAATATCATCTGATCGGTTCTGGAGCTATCAGCAGAGAAGCTATTACTCCTGCGTTCTGTATGATCAAGGGCACATTTTCCCTCATATGCGCCTCGACACTGAAGCCATTGCTGGACTGCCATGCTTAGAAGAAGCTCTTGACTGCTTTCATGATGCAGGTCTGCTCTGCTTTGTGACAGACAAAGAACATTGGAATGAGGAACTTTTGCTTCAATTCTATGCTACCCTCCACATTCGCGGCTACAACAGGGATATCAAGACATGGGCTCTCGAGTGGATGACAGGAAATGTTCATCATGAAGACAAAGCTCTTGATGTCATTGAGCTTACAGGCCCACCCACTCCCAGAGAACTATATGAACCTGATTGTCAACTACACCGCAATGCACTGGAGAGCATCTTCCATAAGCCAGAACCCAACATGAGCCAGATGCTGAGCATGATGAAGCCCTTGCCATCTGACGCTGAATACCCAACGGAGTTCTTTGTTGATGACCTTGAGTATCTGCCTCGCACAATACATCATATCATCAGGCGAACTCTATGGCCTATCAAAGGACATTCATCAGCGGCCAAACTTGAAGGAGCCATGAAGACATTGGTGTTTTACATCCTCAATGGCATCAGCTTCAATTCCCAGGAATTCTTCATCCGGCAACTTGCTGCGTCTGGATCTGACCTTTTTGGCCTGAAATTCTATGCTCCATGAGTCATGCGCCTTATCAGGTGACACTCCTCTGTCAACTATCAGGCCTCTGCTCGCAATCACCTGATCTTTCTACCAGAGGTTGATATGTCAGTTGAAGCCATATACTCCGAGCCTGCCAAGAAGCCTCTTTGTCTTCAAAATGTCGAGCACCAAAGCTTCACTCAACCCATTGAAGGCGTCCAAGCTGTAACACGAATCTATCCAATGGCTGGGAACACTCGTCTGCCTCATCATGCGCAAACTGAAGCTACTGAAAGCACCATTGCCCAAAGGCCTCAGAAGCGTTCTCGCGTTCTCAATGTTGGGGAACGTAGTAATTTCAAAAAATTTCCTACGCACACGCAAGATCATGGTGATGCATAGCAACGAGAGGGGAGAGTGTTGTCTACGCCCTCGAGACCCGGCGAAGCGATCAACGTAGAGGAAGTAGTCGACGTTCTCCTCGCGATCCGACCGATCCGGCGCCGTTACTCGGCGCCCGAAGTTCTTGACACACGTACAGACGATGGCGTCCCTCGTACTCGATCCAGCCGAGTGTCGAGGGAGAGTTCCGTCAAGACGACGGCGTGGTTACGATCTTGATGTTCTATCGCGCAGAGCCGCCTAAGCTTCATGACGCTATGACCGAGGTGGAATATGGTGGAGGGGGCACCGACACGGCTAAGGAACGATCCGTAGATCAAACTTGTGTGTTCTAGGGTGCCTCCCTACCCCGTATATAAAGGAGCAAGGGGAGGGGCCGGCCGGCCAAGGAGGCGATCAGGAGTCCTACTCCCTCTGGGAGTAGGATTCCCCTCAATCCTAGTTGGAATAGGATTCACCGGAGGGGAAAGATAGAGAGGGGCGGCCCACCTTTCCTAGTCCTAGTAGGACTAGGGAAGGGGTAGGCGTGACCACCTAGGGCTGGCCCTTTCTCCTTTCCACCAAGGCCCACTATGGCCCATTTAGTTCTGGGGGTTCGGTAACCTCCGGTACTCGATAAATTCGATTTCACCCGGAACCATTCCGAACTCCAAATATAGGCTTCCAATATATCAATCTTTATGTCTCGACCATTTCGAGACTCCTCGTCATGTCCGTGATCACATCCGGGACTCGAACTTCTTCGGTACATCAAAATACATAAACTCATAATAAGCATCATCGAAACCTTAAGCGTGCGGACCCTACGGTTCGAGAACAATGTAGACATGACCGAGACACGTCTCCGGTCAATAACCAACAGTGGGACCTGGATGCCCATATTGGTTCCTACATATTCTACAAAGATCTTAATCGGTCAGACCGCATAACAACATACGTTGTTCCCTTTGTCATCGGTATGTTACTTGCCCGAGATTCGATCGTCGGTATCCAATACCTAGTTCAATCTCGTTACCGGCAAGTCTCTTTACTCGTTCCGTAATACATCATCTCACAGCTAACTCATTAGCTGTAATGCTTGCAAGGCTTCGGTGATGTGTATTACCGAGAGGGCCCAGAGATACCTCTCCGACAATCGGAGTGACAAAACCTAATCTCGAAATCGCCAACCCAACATCGCCTTTGGAGACACCGTAGTACTCCTTTATAATCACCCGATTCACGTTGTGACGTTTGGTAGCACCAAAGTGTTCCTCCGTAAACGGAGTTGCATAATCTCATAGTTACAGAACATGTATATGTCATGGATAAAAGCAAGAGCAACATACTAAGCGATCGTGTGCTAAGCTAATGGAATGGGTCATGTCAATCAGATCATTCTACTAATGATGTGACCTTGTTAATCAAATAACAACTCCTTGTTCATGGTTAGGAAACATAACCATCTTTGATTAACAAGCTAGTCTAGTAGAGGCATACTAGTGACATTCTGTTTGTCTATATATTCACACATGTATTATGTTTCCGGTTAATACAATTCTAGCATGAATAATAAACATTTATCATGAAATAAGGAAATAAATAACAACTTTATTATTGCCTCTAGGGCATATTTCCTTCACTCAATGACCGAGAACTTCTTGTGGCACTTCATCAGAAACAAGATAAGCATCACTATTGGCTCAAGAGACAGATGCAAAGCCTCTTGGTGGACGTCAATCGCATTTGAAATCTTGCCACCAAGAATGCATTTGTTGCTCACGAGACCTGTCGGCGATCATGGAAGAGTTTGATGCTGCTTAGTGCTGAAGTAGATCTTCAAGACGATGGCTTCACTGAAAGATTCAAGTTTGACTCCACTCCTCCACGGACTGTTGTCCTACGTCGAACTCCATCCCTTGAAGACTCTGACTATTCTTCCTCCGCGGCAACTGTGAATGCCAAAGTGATCGATGATGAAGATGATGCTACTTCACCGCCCCCTCCTTCTACACGCATCGACACTGCACCAAGTACGTCTGCACCGCCAAACAACAACGACAACCCTGCTGCTTCACCTACTCATGAGGACGAGTAGATGCTCTGTGTCTTCAAACCTTTTTGGTCCTTACTGACAAAAGGGGGAGAAGCATATGAGTTTGATAGTCTTCAAGCGGGTTCATATGGGCAGTTGCTTTATATTGTGCCTCGTGTTTACAACTCTCGCTTTTGAAACATTTGGTTCTTTGAGTTGTAACACTTAAACTCGATGGTCGTCTGCTACTTATTTGCTTTACTGTGATGCGATGATAAATTCTGCATGTGTGATGATAACTTCCGCACTTAGATCATTCTGCAGACGTCCATTTTTCATTATGCATGTCATTATATTTGCTATATCATTTCATGCATGATGAATTATCTTCATAAGTTGAAGAGGATCTCCACAAGTACAACCTGCCATGTGCATTTGCATTCCAAAAGCAAATTACTTATATGCACAACTTCAGGGGGAGCCCTTGCTACTTATGAAGACAATACCTTATCCTTTACAATTTCACATACTTTATCCCCGTTGAAAACTTCAACCAGTTTGTCATCAATCACCAAAAAGGGGGAGATTGTAAGTGCATCTAGTGCCACCCCTAGTTGGTTTTGGAGTATTGACGACAAAGTTGGTTGAGGGACTAATGCGTTTGTGAGAATTGCAGGATAACGTAGGTAGTGTCCCTCATTGATTCGGTTTACCTACCGGAGATGAGCCCTAAAAATGTATGAAGACATTGAAGACAATGGTGGAATGTGAAGATATTCATATTGAAGACTATGACATGAGAAGACACTGAGTGAAGACTATGGAGCCTTGAAGACCGTGTGTTTATTGTTTCCTTTTCTTCTTTATTGAGTCATAGGAACCACCGTACTGTTAAGTGGGGTCCAAGTGAACTAAGTCAGAGTGATTGAAGTGATGCTCAACCCAAATCCTATGTCTTCGAGCGAAGACAATGAGAGCAAATCTTATCCAGAGCTGGATGAGTCAGGTTTGCTTGTAGCCCAAGTAAAGTTGTCGTGTGTGTTTGAAATCTGACCGTTGGAACACGTGTCAGTTCCTTCGTGACCCAGGGTCATTCCGAACATATCAGGTCGGGTTGCCCAGTGTCTATAAATAGCCCACCCCCTACAACATAAATTGGTGGCTACTTAGAGTTAGTGCACGGCTTTTGTCGTTTGAGAGCAACCCACCTCGAAGCCTTTGAGATAGAGAAATCCTTGCGAGGATAAAGCCCAAACACCTAGAGCCAAAGAGTGTTAGGCATCACTGAAGTCTTTCTATCTGTGTGACCTGAAGACTTATTACACTTGAGGACTGTGAATCCTCTAGCCGGTTAGGCGTCGCGTTCTGAGCATCCAAGAGTCGTTGTGGATTGCCGGTGAACGAAGTCTGTGAAGGTTCGGAAGTCTACCTTGAAGACTTACCAGAGTGATTGGGCGAGGACTGGGTGTCCTTAGCTCAAGGGGAATAAGGTGAAGACACGATCTTCTAAGTTGAATCTCAACCTTCCTAACCAGACGTACAGTTGTCACAGCAACTGGAACTAGTCCAACAAATCCTATGTCTTCAACAAGTGACTGGTTCCATCCCTTCCCATCCTTTACTTAGAGTTTGTCTTCGTGAAGTCATTGCCTATCTGTCATACCTGTTTGACTTCATTGCTTGACTACTATCGTTGATTGGCTTCATACTATCTTCCATCCTGATCCTTATTACTTAGCTGCTATTAGTCCTGTACTTTCACATCATTGCATACTTGACTATGGTTTGCTTATAGTAGTTTATCTTCTGCTGCATATCAATTAGGTCGTTTCTATCGTCTGTCTTCGAAACTTCCAAGTTTTGAAGACTTTCATAAAAATCGCCTATTCACCCCCCCTCTAGTAGATAACTAGCTCTTTCACATGGGTTCCATGGTGTGGGTACAGTGCGCTACCTCTGCAGAGTGTATTAAATCTATTGATAGCCGCGCCCGCAGATAAGAGCCCAGTTCGTAAGTAAGTCACAACATGGATCAACTTTTATAAAGAAATCTTGCACACTAAGTTATTTGCATTGCACTGGTTGAATCATGATGATGTCGGTGAGACTGACCGTTGTGGTTCCGTTTGTGATCCGTGAATGGTCACCGTTTGGTTACAAGGTGACCCGTTGAACCGAGTATGGTTCCCTTTGTGATCCGTAGTGATCACCATTTGGTTGCGAGGCAACCCGTTGGCAAGAGAGTCTGAGAGACTCGGTGCACAAGATTGGATGCATGGCATGAGAAGCATGTTGTTGTTTGCATTTAACTTGATTAAGTGTCATGATATTGTTTGTCATTTTGTTTATGCTTGTTGTGAGCTTGCAAGTACATTCAATGTACTGACCTGGCATTTTATGCCAGATTTCAAGAAAGACTAAATGGATCAGAGTGTTGTCGTGTCTAGATCGTATCCACATTGGTGTCCGTGTGTTATGGAGTCCCGCTTCGTCGTCGTTCCGCTGTCGCGTAGTTTTTGTGATCGAAACCCATTTACGTTCAGTAAATAATGTACATATTGTGCAGCCGCACCGAGAGTGCCGCTTGGCCTCGCTACTTGATGTAATATCGCACTATGCTTCCACTAGTATCAATAAAGCGGTTGTTTTATGTACCAAGATGTTGTGTATTGCCAGAAGACGTGATCTCTGGGTTGGCAATGCAAGGTAAACCGGTTGCTCTGAGCCGGGGTGCCATAATGCTAGCCCTCTCCCTTTCCTTACCTAGGGCCGGTGCCATTAGGTGGAGGCGCACCAACCCCTTGTGGGCTGGTGTGCTCTCCCTCGTTGGCCCGTTTGGCCCAATAAACTCTCGGGGCCTCCCGAAACCCCTTCCGGTGATCCGACGATTACCCGGTTCAATCTGAAACCTTTCTGATGATGAAATAGCATCATCCTATATATCAATCTTTACCTCCGGACCATTCCAGAGCTCCTCGCCATGTCCGTGATCTCATCCAGGACTCCAAACAACAGTGGTCACCAATTTACATAACTCATATAATACTATACCGTCAACGAACGTTAAGCATGCGGACCCTACGGGTTCGAGAATGATGTAGACATGACCGAGACGACTCTCCGGTCAGTTACCAATAACGGGACCTAGATGTCTATATTGTCTCCTACATATTCTACGAAGTTCTTTATCAGTCGAACCTTTATGGCAACATACATAGTTCCCTTTATCTGTCGGTATGTTACTTGCCCGAGATTCGATCGTGGGTATCTCCATACCTAGTTCAATCTCATTACCGGCAAGTCTCTTTACTCGTTCCGTAATACATAATCTTATAAATAACTCCTTAATTAGTCACTTTGCTTGCAAGCTTCTTGTGATGTTGTATTACCGAGAGGGCCTAGAGATACCACTCAGTCACACGAAGTGACAAATCCCAGTCTCGATCCATGCCAACCAATAGACACCTTTGGAGATACCTATAGAGCATCTTTATGACCACACATTTATGTTGTCACCTTTGATAGCACACAAGGTATTCCTCCGGTATCCGGGAGTTGCATGATCTCATGGTCGAAGAAATATGTATTTGACATTAAGAAAGCAGTAGCAATAAACTGAACGATCATATGCTATGCTAACGGATGGGTCTTGTCCATCACTTCATTCTCCTAATGATGTGATCCTATTATCAAATGACCACTCATGTCTATGATTAGGAAACCATAACCATGTTTGATCAACGAGCTAGTGTAGTATAGGATCACTAGGAACATGGTATTTTTTTATGTATTCACACATGTATTTAAGTTTACGGTCAATTCAATTTAGCATGAATAATAAACCTTTATCATGAATAAGGAAATATAAAATATTATAAACTTTATTATTGCCTCTAGGGTATATTTCCATCAGCAATATGCAGCAAGACCCGGTTCTTGAACAACTGGATTGGTTCTTCACCTCACTCCACTGGACGCATGTATACCCTAATACCATAGTCAAACCCCTATGCAAACCGGTGGCCAATCACACCCCATGTGTGCTCAACATTGAAACAAAATTCCCCAAGCAAAATTGTTTAGATTTGAATCATACTGGCTTCTCCATCCTGGTTTCATGGACGTAGTTAAGAAGGCTTGGGACAAGCCAGTCCGCTCAAACAATGCTGCAACTGTCCTATGTCGAAAATTCAGGCTCCTAAGACAGGAACTAAAAGCTTGGAGCAAGCACATCTCTCGATTGTCGGTGACAATAGAAAACACAAACAAAACTCCAGCCGACATTGATGAATTGGATATTCTCATACCACTAACGCTCCCCACGAACAATTTTCGCAAGATCATTAAAAAGCATTAGCTGAGGCTACTAGATTATAAGAGACAATCTTCGAAAAAGCGTTGTACTATCCGTTGGGTTGAATTTGGTGACGAGAACATGAAATTCTTCCAAGCTATTGCCATTGAGAGATACAGAAAGAATAACATTACAAATCTCCAAACCCTTGATGGCCTGTTTGTGGAAGATCACACTGGCAAGGAAGCTCTATTATTCCAAGCCTACACTAAGAGATTGGCATCCTCCAACTCCACTAAGATGAAATTTGATCTACCCTCACTAATCTGTGCCAATGTGAACCTAGACCATCTCACAACACCTTTCACCATTGAGGAAATCAATATGGTTGTTAAAGAAATGCTTGCCGACCGTGCCCCCAGTCCAGATGGTGTAAGTGCATCTAGTGCCCCTTAGTGATTTTGGTGTATTGAAGACTTATGGGTTAAGGAACTAATGTGTTTATGAGTGTACACAGTTCTATAAGTCTATGAGGAGTTTGATATTTACACAGAAAGTCAACCCCTAAAAATGAATATCTTCGACTGAAGATTTTGGTATTCCTGAAGACTTTCATAAAGACTTTGAAAGTGAAGAAATAGGTGTGTCCGTTAAGACTTGATATTCATGCAAGGAATATGAAGCTCGAAGACTTTCGTTTTCATAGTTTTATTTTTCTCTTTCTTGAGTCATAGGAAACACCGTACTGTTAAAGGGGGTCAAGGAAATACTAAGGAAAATTTTCCATGTGATGCTCAACTCAAAATCCTACACCTACCAATCCCTTCGAGTGAAGCCATTGGAAATCTCATACAGTTCAGTCAATTTCTTCAGTGACAAAGACGAAGTTCTTATGGTCGCTGAGGAATTTGTTCTGACTGAGGAGTTAGGAATTCGCCAGTGCAGATTGCCTACACAGTGAGGAACATGATAGCCCTGAGGAATTTGAGAGTCAAATTTCCGACCGTTGTTGTGCTACGTGCCAGCTGTCCTAAAATATCTTATCCACATAACGGTCATATAATTGAAGGGCATTTATGTCTTATCATGTCGGGCTGCTCCCTAGGTTATAAATAGCTGCTCCCTACAACCACTAGCTTGTTGGCTGCTCCGAGAGAAACTGACACTTGTCATTTGAGAGCAACCCATCCTCCGAGGACTTTGAGCAAAAATCATCGAGTGAGGAAAAATCCAAACCCAAACACCCACAAACCCAAAGTGATTGAGCATCACTGAAGAGATTGATCTTGCGTGGATCCGACGCTTGTTACCTTTGAAGACTGTGCTTCTTCCAGACGGTTAGGCGTCATGGTCTAGAGCATCCAAGAGGAATTGTGGATCGCCGAGTGACCGAAGTCTGTGAAGGTTTGGAAGTCGCCTGAAGACTTACCACGAGTGATTGGGCGAGTCATGTGACCTTAGTTCAAGGAGAAAGCGGTGAGGACTTGGTGTCTGAGCTGCGTGCTCGGCGACCGGGTGTCTGGGACTGTGTCCTCGAGTTTAAATGCTCGGCCGCTCCAACAGACGCATAACCGAGACAGCAGTTGGAACTGGTCTACCAAATCATTGTCTTCACCAACCTTCTGGTTCTATTTCCTCAACTCATTCATTTCCTCATTATTGTGTTGAGTGTTTGTTCATATCTGTGTTTGAAGACTTTGAGTGAAGACTTTCTCAATTTCCTCAGTTCAATTTCTTCAGTCTGTTTGTCTTCATCTTGTGTTATCCTGTGTTTACGCTTTCTGTACTCTGTGTTTGTCTTCATTTCATCATGATGACCATGTGTGTATTCTGTCATGCTACGAGTACTTATTCCGCTGCAAGTAGTTCTTAGCTAAGGAATTTCCTCACCGCAAATTCCTCGTTGAAGAATTCATAAAATCGCCTATTCACCCCCTCTAGTCGATATAACACACTTTCAATTGGTATCGAGCAAGGTACTCCCTTGTTACGTGTGATTTTAGTTTAACCACGGAATTCTAGTTATGTCGACCGCAGTATGATCAAGGTCTCTGCTGGGTGTCCTACCTTCGATGGCACGGACTACCCCTCTTTGGAAGAATAAGATGCGAATGCATCTTGAAGCAATTGACAACGATCTCTGGTACGTTGTGGAAAATGGTGTTCCCTCAGTCACACCTTCCCTGAATGCTGTTGATGTGAAGAGATTCAAGCAACTCGATTCTCAAGCAAAGAATATCATATGTGGTCATCTGAGTAAAGGGCAGTATGGTAGAGTGAGTGCTTTGGAAACTGCTAAGCTTATCTGGGATAGGCTTTCCAAAGTAAACGAAGGAGTCTCAACTCAACGTGACTCTCGTGGTGACGTTCTTCGCAATCTTTTCAACCGCTTCAAAAGACTGGACAATGAAAATGTTCAGCAAACCTTTGATCGCCTCACTGATATCTCAAATGAGCTTCAAGCGCTCGGTGCCACTAACATCACCGATCATGAGGTGGTGAAGAAATTGCTGAGATCACTCGATTCCTCATTTGACACTTTGGCACTGATGATTCAAGAGTGTGCTGATTACAAGTCACTAGATCCCGCTGATATTCTCGAGAGGCTAAATACTCATGAGTTCCAGCTTGCTGAAAAGAGAGATCTCTATGGTTCAAGCTATGGCGAACACGTGCCACGAAGGCCAAGGCAAGGTCTCGAATCTGAATGTGAAGATTACGGTAGTAGCCTTGGTGATCTCAAGAATTGAGCGAGAGCTAGCTTCGCCGTGAAGAAGTTCGAGAAATTCTCAAGGCGTGGTCGCTTTGGAAAATCCTCAAGGAGCAGTGATTCCTCATCAAGTGATTATAAGAGAAGGCTATGCCACAAATGCAAGAAGCCTGGTCACTACATTCAAGATTGTCCTCGGTGGGACAAGGAACTAAAGAAGAATAGGATTACAGTTCTAATGATGCCAAGATGAAGAAGAAATCTTCAAAGTCTTCATCATCAAAATCCTCGAAGTCTTCATCCCACAAGAAGAGTAGCTCCAAGAAGGCTCGGGCATTCATTGGCAAGGAAATGGATTCTGAGGCTGAATCTGAGGATAATGAGGAAGAGGAGGCATCCGAGGAGTCTGAGTCAGGTGTGGCAAGCCTAGCTCTTGCTACCGCATTTGTCAGCAAGTCTATCTTCAACTCTGAAGAAAATGGCAACACCAACAACGCTGATGAAGGCAATGACGACTACGCGCCCACCTATTGCTTCATGGCAAAGGCTGCTAAGGATGATCAACCCAATGCAAACGAGTGGGTCCTCGATAGTGGATGTACAAATCACATGACTGGTGACAAGAATCTTTTGATGGATGCTCCCATAACACCGTCACATCTGAAGCATATCATGTTCGCTGACAAAGGCAAAAGTTAGGTATTGGGTCTAGGTAAGGTTGCGATCTCTAAGGATCGACACATGGACAAAATCATGCTTGTCGAGTCCTTAGGATACAACCTCATGTCTGTCTCAATGCTTTGTGATCTTGATATGGTTGTTGTCTTTGGCAAGTATCGTTGTGTTGTGATCATGGAAAGCTGACAATTCCAAAGTCTTCGAAGGCTTTAGGAGAGGAGACTTGTACATTGTTGATTTCTCTACAGGACCACAACCTACCGTGTGCTTACTTGCAAAAGCTTCAGAAGGCTGGCTATGGCATCGACGACTTGGTCACGCAGGCATGAGGAATTTGCACACGCTTGCGAAGAAGAAGCATGTCATTGGCATTGAGAATGTCAAATTCCTCAAGGATCACTTGTGTGGTGCCTGTGAAGCTGGGAAAATGACTAAGGCCAAGCATCCAGCAAAGACTATCATGACCACCACTCGACCATTTGAATTGCTTCACATGGATCTCTTCGGTCCTAATCATTATTCTGCTGTGACTAATGATGCATCTCTATATGGCTTTGTTATTGTTGATGATTACTCTTGTTACACATGGGTACACATTGTTACTTACAAACATGAAGTGCAGGAAGTCTTCAAACAATTTTCCTCGAGGGCTTCAACCAATTTTGGTGTGAAGATCAAGCACATCAAGAGTGACAATGGAACTGAGTTCAAGAATTCTGGTATTAATGACTAAAGAATTCTGGTATTAATGACTATCTTGATGAACTTGGTATTACTCATGAGTTATCTGCTCCTTATACTCCTCAGCAAAATGGCGTCGTGGAGCGCAAGAACAGAACTCTTGTTGAGATGGCTCGCACTATGCTTAATGAATACAAAACGACTCATCGTTTTTGGATTGATGCAATTGATACCGCGTGCCACATCATCAACAGAGTATATCTTCACAAATTCTTCAAGAAGACCGCCTATGAACTTCTCACTGACAAGAAACCCAATGTGAGTTATTTCAAAGTCTTCGGTGCAAAATGTTGGATTAGGGATCGTCATCACAATGCAAAATTCGCACCGAAAGCACATGAAGGTTCTATGCTTGGTTACGGAAAGGACTCGCACACCTACAGGGTCTTCAACATCGCCCTTCACAAGATTGTTGAAACTATAGATGTGCGGTTCGATGAAACTAATGGCTCGCAAAGAGAGCACCTTCCTTCTGTGATAGATGAACCAGCACCTGAAGATTCTATCAAGTTCAAGGCTACTGAGGATGTCATTCCTACCGAAGAATCTACTGAAGAATTCATTCCAGAACGTGAAGATCGTCGAGCTGATGTACCTGAGGAAAATGCTGAAGAAAATGGTGCTGAAGAAAATGCTGATCAAATTCCTCAACGACAACCAGCTCATCCTCGCGTTGCAAAAGAAGTGCAAGTTGAAAAGATCATCGACGACATTGTAGCACCAGGTCCTCTCTCACGCTCAAAAGCTTCACATTTATCTAACTTTTTGGGCACTATGATTTTGTCTCTATCACAGAGCCCACTAAGGTAGATGAAGCATTTCTGGATCCTGAATGGATTCAGACCATGCAAGAAGAATTACATCAGTTCGAGCTCAACAATGTCTGGGAACTGGTTAAATGTCCAGATCCTCGCAAGCATAATATCATCGGCACAAAGTGGATCTACCGCAACAAGCAAGATGAAAATGGCCTTGTGGTGAGGAATAAGGCACGACTTGTAGCGCAAGGCTACACACAGGTTGAAGGAATTGATTTCGATGAAACTTTTGCACCTGTTGCTAGACTTGAGGCTATTCGCATATTACTTACTTATGCTAACCATCATAATATCACTTTATATCAAATGGATGTGAAAAGTGCATTCCTCAATGGTAAGCTTGAGGAAGAAGTATATGTTGCTCAACCCCCAGGTTTTGAAGATCCAAAGAATCCTGACAAAGTCTTCAGACTCAACAAGGCCCTCTATGGCCTCAAGCAAGCCCCTCGGGTGTGGTATGATACTTTGAAGGAATTCTTCATGAAGAATGGCTTCACACCCGGTTCACTCGATCCTACTCTCTTTACTAAATCTTATGATGGTGAACTGTCTGTGTGCCAAATATACGTTGATGATATTATCTTTGGCTGTACTGACCAACGTTATAGTGATGAATTTGCCTATTGATGAGTGAAGAATATCAAATGTCTATGATGGGAGAGTTGACATTCTTCTTAGCTCTTCAAATTCGTCAACAGCACAATGGCATATTCATATCTCAGGAGAAATACCTCAAGGATGTTCTGAGGAAATTCGGCATGCAAGATTGCAAAGGAGTCAAAATTCCTATGCCCACAAATGGCCATCTATGCACTGATGAAAATGGTATTGACTTCGATCACAAGGTATACCGCTCCATGATTGGTTCTTTATTGTACTTATGTGCATCCAGGCCAGATATAATGCTTAGTGTTTGCATGTGTGCCCGATTTCAAGCTACACCAAAGGAATCACACCATAAGGTTGTGAAGCATATTCTTCGATATCTAGCTCACACACCAATACTAGGATTATGGTACCCCAGGGGCGCTACTTTTGATCTCATTGGATATTCTGACTCTGACTATGCTGGTGATCGTGTGGACCGCAAGTCAACATCTGGTACTTGTCATTTCCTTGGACGATCTCTGGTCTGTTGGTCCTCGAAGAAAGCAGAATGCGTATCACCGCTTCTCTGCGGAAGCTGAGTACATTATTGCTGGTTCTTGCTGTGCTCAATTGCTGTGGATGAAGCAAACTCTCAAGGACTACGGCATCAACATGAAGAATGTGCCTCTCTACTGTGACAATGAGAGTGCCATCAAGAATGCCCACAACCCAGTTCAGCACTTGAAGACAAAGCACATTCAGATTCGTCATCATTTTCTTTGTGATCATGTGTTGAAGGGCGACATTTCTATTGAGCATGTGAAGACTGAAGAACAGCTAGCCGATATCTTCACAAAGCCCTTGGATGAGAAGAGATTTAGCAAGTTGCGGTGTGAGCTAAATATCTTAGAGTCTTCAAATGTTCTTTGAAAAGGATACACATCCTAACATTTATGCAAAATTGATGACTTAGATGTGCAACACATGAAGAAATGTTTTTCTTCAATCAATGAAGAATAACACTCTAAGTCTGAAGAAATTAATGAAGAATTTGATTCTCAGAACCCTACGACAATTGTACGCGGTGTCTGAAATCATCATTCTTATACGATGGGTCACACCAACACCAAAGTTGAAAATCTTCAATTTGAGTTTTTCCTTAGTTTTGAAATTCTTCAGTTTTCCAAATTCTTCAACTTTGCAAAATCTTCATTGTTTCCATCGTTTTTCTTCATTGGCTATATATATATATATATGGGTTTATGTCCTCTACAACATTCACTTATGGCTATTTCTTTAAGTTGCATTTTCTGCTAAGTGAATGTGATCGGACCCTTCCCCCTCTATGCTATACTCAACCCAATCTATTCACAAATTATTCATGTGCGTTCTATTTCAAACTCGTTCAAAATCTTCACTGTGTCCTGTCAGCTGAAGAAATTGCGAACGGAACTTTAAAACTAATCTTATCCAAAATTTTCGGTTTTGCCGCTCAAACTGTCCCGTATCCCACGATGGACTTATCTATTCACCCACGATCTAACACGATCTCCACTTTTCAGTACGTGGGTGACACATGTCAGCGAATGAGAAGGGCGAGGTCACGTTAGTCCTAAATCTTGATGAACAGTTTTTCATCGCGACTATAAATACCCCTCACCCTTCCTCACTTCCTTTACTCCGCTCGATCACTCTCTCTCTCGCTCGAGCTTCTCAAACCCTAGCGCCGCCGCTACTCCATTGTCGCCAGTGAGGAAGAGCTTCACTGTCTCGACCTCGTCGCCGTTGTACTCGCGCCGGCAGCGGAAATCTTCACTCCGCCGCCGCTGAAGCTGTCTTCCTCCGCCAAGTTAGGGCATGGAAGATCCGAACTGACGAGCTTCAAATCTACACTTCTCAGTTCGTCGTGTTCTTCATCAAGGGTAATTAAAAGTTACTTTTACTGCCCTCTTTAATTCAAATTTTCTCCACAAAATCTTCAAAGGTGTTTTATTCTTCAAATCCTCACACACAAAACACCTCACTAGTCATCCGTTCTTGATTCGTTTCCCTAAGCATCATTTTTCTTCAAGATTCCTCAATTGTGTGGATCATCGATCTATACAACTCTGGAACCTAAGACAAAGTATGCTTAGTGAAATTCTTCAAGACTCATCTGGTCAAATTCCTCAAACTTGTTCGTTTTGAAAACCTTCTGAGAACGCATATGACATCTTCAAATTCCTCACAACTATACTCTGTTCACAGGTACTCATGTCCGCTGCTGAATCACTAGGTTCTCATCAACTTAACTCATTTGCAGCGTTCCTTGAAGAAAAGTTGCATACTTCTTCAGAGAGTTCGATTGTTCAAATTCCTCAACTGAAGAATATGGCAGAAGGTAAGAAACCACAGAAAGGAGGAAAGAAGCCTGAGGTCATGACTGCGTTTGAAATACCTGAGAACAACTATGCTGACTATTGCACACCTGATGAGGCCAAGTTCGGATAGGAGAACAAAAATCAGCGCAAGGTGCGCATATAGAGGATTGAAAGGAGATGGGCAAGAGAATGGAGGGAGTACAGATATGTAACTCCAAAGTATATGAAGAAATTCGCTTTAAATACTCCATGCCCAAGAGCTCCATTGGCACCTGGTCAAGAAGCTGATCCCACCAAACATCAAGCGGTGAGGATTTTCCTGAAGAATGGGCCAAATGCCAAGCCAAGTTGGCAAGACAAGCCAAAGAAGCAGTGAGGAAATTTAATGAAGACTCTGCTGCTGGTGCTGCCACAATGGCCTCTGACAAGCCTAGAAAATCAATGGCAAGGAAGCATGCTCACAAGCCAAGTGCTTCATCAAATATGCCCTCACGGCCAAGTTCCTCAGCAATGCCCTCACGGCCAAAATCTTCAAATCCCTCACGGCCAATTTCTTCAAAGCCCTCACGGCCAATTCCTCACGCTGCTCCAGCTCCTCCAAAGTCCTCAGTTGCTCCGGCAAAGTCCTCAACACCTGTACATCTAGCCACATGCCAAAGGACTGCAGGCGTCTCCATTGCCTCTGGTGTCTCAGCAAGTTCCTCAGCTGCACCAAATTCTTCATCAGGCCCCACTCTGCTGAAGACCAAGGCCACTGCTGGACGAGGTCCTCGGCCTAGTCCGAAGAAGAAACAAGTTGCCTTCCAAGTGCCATTTGACGATGAAGCTGATGATGATAAATTTGTAGAAATCATCAGAGACAGGCAAGAAAGGGCCGCTAGAGCCAAAGGCACAAATGTGCCACTACTTCTGGATCCAAAGGTGATCCTCGACTGCATTGATCTCTAACACAAGGACCCAAACACTCCTATGCCTGATTTTCATTTGACTCCTGGCCAGAGTCACGTGCTGACCCATTTCATCAATGAAGAGAAATGGAAATTTGAGAAGGCTAGGCAAATCAAGAAGGCTCAGTTCAGGAAAGAGGAGTTCCTGAGGAACAACATTGTCAAAATGACAACTGATGAACTCCTCATGATCCAGTCTGAAATCAAATCCCTCAGCGATGATTTCAATGCTTATTATGCTGATTGGCAAGGAGCCAAAGTCAGGTTTGTTAAACTGACTGAGAAGTTCACCAATGTTGTAGCCCGATCGCAACAAGAAATTCCTCAAGTGAAGCCTCTACTCACAAAGCCCGAAGAACATGCCGGCACGGCGATGATTTTCAACCTTCTTTGAAGAAAATGCTAGTTCCGGGCTGATGACTCCATTCGATCATTGAAGAAACTGCGGGGCATCCACTAGTGGTGCGCTGAAGAAAATGAAGAAGTCAGGCAAGCTGCATCGATTGCGCTGAAATACAAACAGATTCCTCGGCTCCTCCTGCGCCTACCCCAACTCCTACCCTTCCATCCGCATCGATGTGAGGAAGACCAAGGCTGCGAGAAAGCTGCGGTAAAGAAAAGGAAAGCATCATCTCGCTTGATTCTTGACTCAAGAAAATGAAGACTATGACCAGCTCACTTGAGAATCCCATTGATGTTGTTCCGATTTCCACCATGCCATCAAAGGACCTTGTTCCTTATGGTGAAGAATATGTGATCCCTAGCGGATCTGATGAAGAAAATCATTCTGCTGCTTCCTCAGAGCAGATTGATGAAGAAATTGAAGTGGATGCAATCCCTTCAACACCTGTTGCTTCCTCGCCCATGCCTCAGTTCACAGCTGAAGAGGCTGGCGTTGAAGAAATTGAAGATGAAGACGTGGATATTGGATGCATCACGCCTGTGATGAATGATGACTTTTGGGAGAGTCAGCATCCCAATTCTCCACACTTCACCCCACTACAGCAAATACCTCAGTCCCCTGCACCAACCGTTCAAATGGGCTCTGAAGAAACTCATCCCACCTCGTCTGTGCATGAAGAAATTCTAGCCACTAGTGCTGAAGAAACTGCTGTTGCTGATACTTTGAACATGCAGACTACCACTGAAGAGGAACCAGAAATTCCTCAGCCTGAAGAACCAGAGATTGTGATTCCTGAGGTTATGATGCAACTCACTGACACTCCTGTGCCCAAGCCAAAGGATCCATTCTCAAAGAAGCAAAAGTTCAAGGTTGCTGAGTTCTTCAACGAGCATGTGTTCTTCACTGACTATAATCCCTATGATTCTACTCGCATAAGGAAGAGGCGTTTCTGGACTGCTATTCAAGCAAATTTCTATTCCTCTGTACTATTCGACAAAGGCAAAGTATTCGATCATGCACACATTCCTCACGTGGACATGGAATCTCTGTTGTGCTTCGAGCCATTCCTCAGTGTTCTTCACGATGCTGGATTACTGAATTTCTGCACTGACATCTGTGATTGGAATGAAGAACTCATTCTTCAATTCTATGCGACGCTGCACATCACAGGAAATTATGAAGATGTGAACTCATGGGTGCTGGACTGGATGACAGAAAATACTCACTACAAGGCACCAGCAACTGAGTTGCTTCGTGCCCTCCCACTCAGTCCTCCCCTTGATGGTGCACGTTGCATCTACTATGAACCTGAGCTTACAAATCATTACATGCAAGTGCTGATGAACCCTTTGAAGCCAGGGCAGGCCCCATGAACCAAATTCCTCGTCAAGGAATTACTATATGTGCCTTGGACTGTCTATCGCATTCTGACGTAGACAATGAGTCCTATCAAAGGCCACGACTCAAATAATGAAGAAGTCGTTGGCATCATGAAGAATATGTTATGTCACCATTTGAGCTGAAGCCTTATGCACCATGGATTATGAAATTCATCAGGACAAGGTCTTCACTCAACTACAAGGCTGATACTCTGAACCATGGCAGTTTCTTGCCTCTAATTGAAGTCCTCAACCGGACATTTTCCTCAGCTGATGACAAAGGCAAGGCAACTGTTGTGATAGATGAAGGCATTCGTCCATTGGATGGTCAATTTCGCAAGGCTGCATCCTACTCCACCAATGATAACTCTCTTTCTGAGATGATTACGCGCCAACACCTCGCCAAGCAAATTCCTCAAGCCACGGCACCGGGGTGATGATGATCGTCGATTCCTCCTCAGTCTTCATCAGAAAGTTGATCGCAATCATAAATGGGTCAAGCGTCAGTTTGGTTCAATTCTTTACAACATGAGTGAGGGAGTCCTGGACTAGGGGGTGTCCGGACAGCCGGACTATCATCGTCAGCCGGACTCCAAGACTATGAAGATACAAGATTGAAGACTTCGTCCCGTGTCCGGATGGGACTTTCCTTGGCGTGGAAGGCAAGCTTGGCGATACGGATATGTAGATCTCCTACCATTGTAACCGACTCTGTGTAACCCTAGCCCTCTCCGGTGTCTATATAAACCGGAGGGTTTTAGTCCGTAGGACACAACAACCATTACAACAATCATACCATAGGCTAGCTTCTAGGGTTTAGCCTCCTTCATCTCGTGGTAGATCCACTCTTGTACTACCCATATCATCAATATCAATCAAGAAGGAGTAGGGTTTTACCTCCATCGAGAGGGCCCGAACCTAGGTAAAAACATCGTGTCCCTTGTATCCTGTTACCATCCGCTTAGACGCACAGTTCGGGACCCCCTACCCGAGATCCGCCTGTCACATCCCTGGTTCTGTTATGCACTAGGTTAGACCCTCATGTGTGCATCATGTTTTAATTCAAATGAAATTTGAATTGAGGGATCTTCAAAGCCTCAGAAAACCTTCTAAAAATGATCAACATTAAATCTTCTCAGAGAAGTCCAAGAAAATGTTCCTCTTAGTCCCTGAAAATATTGCAAAGAGGTAAAACTCAAAACAATATTTTTGGTATCTCAGAGTTAATTATTTTGGGCCTTTGAAATAAATTCAATAACTATTTGCATTGGATATATATTTTATATATAATTAATATATGTCCAATAATTACTCGAACATTTTATGTGGTATGGTATATTTTAGTTCTAGCCACATAATTATTTTCAGGATTTTATAAATGGTTTAGTATTTTACTAAATCAAAACAGTAATGTAACAGAAATATAAAAGAGAGAGACTAACTGGGCCAACTTACTGCCGCCTACCGCCCATCTGGCGCCCAGTGGCAGCCCATCTGGCGGCCCAGCCCACCGCCGCCACTCCTGTCGTCTTCCTCCTCGCCGATGGCGGGGGCGTGGTGCTGCGCCGCCACCTCCTGCTTCCACCTCCTCCCTGCCTGGCTGCCTCCTCCTTCTCCTGGACGTCCCCGCGACGCCACGCACGCCCTGGAACCCCTCGCGCTCCCCCTCGCTCTTTTTCCCCCTCCTCTGTCCCCCTGGCTCGCGCCCGAGCGGAGCCCATCGCCACCGACGCCGTTCGCTGTGGCCACCGGCCAGCCCACGCCTCGCCGACGCGCCCAGAGGCTCCGCCTCGACTCCCTCTTCCACCTCACGCAGCCACGCCCCGCGGGAGCAACTACAACGCCGCCACCGCCGCCGTTTTCCCGTCGGCCACGAAGATCGTTGCGGCGATTCACCGCCTCCGAAGCTTCCCGAGCACGCCGAGGCCACCTCCGCGAACCGCCTGTGAGCTCCGCCATCGATTCCCCTCCTCCGTGCTCTACCTCCTCTCTAGCTGCCGTCCGCAACGAGCCCGAGAGCTCGCCGCCGTGCTTTGTCGCCGCCATGGCCACCGTCACCTAGAGCATAAGCAGCGCCTGGCCGTTTCGGCGCAATGTCGAAGCCCAAACCCCTCCGATTGCTCTCTTGTGCATCGCAACGCCGAAAAACGCTGAGACCGAACTCGGCGCCGCCATGGCTTCGTTCCGTGAGCTCCGGCCACCACAGCCGCTGCCGCTCGCCCAGTTGGATGCGGCGCACCCTCAGCTATCCGTAGACGCCAACCACGCGTAAAACCGCCGCCCGTAGCGTGTTTCCGAGCTGCCCCGCCGTCTCTGTCGTCGCCGGCGACGAGCCGCCGGCGTATTAGCCTCGGCTGACCAGGGGTTTGACCACCCCTGGGTCGCTGACAAGTGGGCCCGGCCCCTGCTAACTTTTGGTTAAATTAATAACTAATTTTAGTTAAGCCACTTACTCAGCGACATGCGGGCCATGACTAATTAAACTAGGTTAGGTTTAATTTATATTAGGATTAGCCCAGATCAGCGGCGTGTGGACCCGCTGGTCAGGTTTGACCTGGACGGCCTCGTTGACTGCTGACGTCTAACGACGTCATCTTCGACGATAATGCAATTTTCGGATTTATTCTTATTCGAAAAATCCGAAAATACCCCAAACTTCTAAAATTCATAGAAATTCAACCGTAACTCCAAATTAAATAAATTATATATGAAAAATGATCAGAAAAATCCAATCTATCCATCTGCACTGGTTTCATGCATGTTTAAGCAACTTTAACCTGCTGTTTATATCAAAACATGATAATGCACTATTCTAATTCATAATTTCAATTTGAACTTGAACCTTGGGTTCAAACTAACCCAAACCCATTTGGTTCTAGTTGCATTAGCCCAACACACTCATTTTGCCATGTCATGATCATGCATCATATTGAGCATTGCATTGATTGTATTTCTTCTCTGTTGCCGGTAACTGTCCCCTCTCAGTAGACGATGTTTCGACGACGAGTTCGATGACACCGACCAAGAGCTATAATATCTTCAGAAGTGTCAGGCAAGCAAAACCCCCTTGTTCATTCCGATAAAATCCCACTCTCTCGCTCCTGCTCTCTTTTACTGCATTAGGACAACAACGAATCATTTGTTACTTGCTGCGGTAGCTGAACCCCTTTATCCTTTGCATGACCTGTCATTCCACAGTAAATAGATGAAACCCACTAGCATGAGTAGGAGTTGTTTGAGCCCTAATGTGCCTACTCATACATGCTTGTTTGTCATGCCTGCTATTGCTTAGAGTTGAGTCGGTCTGATTCATCGAGGATGAGTCAGAGGTGTGTGAATATGTCCTATTGCGTGTGAGCTAAGTGTGTGAACACGATTTGGTAAAGGTATCGGTGAGAGGCCATGTAGGAGTACATGGTGGGTTGTCTCATTGAAGCCGTCCTTAGGAACTGAGTTACGTGTTTGTGATCCATGATCTGCTACTACCATGCATTGGGCCTGAAATATGACCCTTCGACTTCTTATTCACCCTTGTCCTCTGTCCGGGGAGTTGCAAGTAGTTTTCGTGTTTGTAGTATCTTTGGAGGCGTCTGTGATCTTGGCCGACCGAGGGGTGGGCTGTGATCACGGTAGGCACGTGGCAGGTAGACCGGGCGCCTGTTTGGTGTCACGGAACCTGTTCACATCGTTTGGGGCTGTGAGCGAAACTTGGCGGAACTCCTCATAGATGGAACCCAAATAGGCGATAAACTGGACTAGAGACTTGAGTGTCTAGGTAGGTCGTGGTCTACACCCATGTCGGCTTTAAGCTTGAAGTCTGCCGAGCACATGTCGTGTGTGGGCGCTAAGTGGTGGAAACATGTATGAAGAAGTACACCCTGCAGGTTAATATGATCTATTGAATAGCCGTGTCCATGTAAAGGACTTCTGGGTTGCCTATAACAGTTCATAGACAAGTGAAAGTGGATACTCTAAAATACGCAAGATAAGCGTGAGTGCTATGGATGGCGTTCTCGTAGGGAGACGGGAGCGGATCCATAGTGGTGTATTGATATGATGAATATGTGGACTCGTGTGCGCCACCTCAAGAGAGTTACTTGCAGTCGTAGTTTAGGATAGCCACCGAGTCAAGCTGGCTTGCTGCTGTTAAACTCCACCATCCCCTTTGTTGACAATGATGCATATGTAGTTAGTTTTGATGTAAGTCTTGCTGGGTACATTTGTACTCACATTTGCCTATTTTATGTTTTTGCAGAGAGACTTCGGTCTCACTAGTAGTTCCACGTGGACTTCGACGTTTAGCTTGATACCTCAGCTACGATCTTGTGCCCTCGGCAGGATCTGGTAGATAGTCAGGCTTCATAGCCTTTTTCATTTGTAGATGTCTGTACTCAGACATATTAGCTCCCGCTTGTGCATTGACTTGTATGCTCTGAATGTTGGGTCATGAGACCCCTGTTTGTAATATCTCGCTCCTCGGAGCCTAATGAATAAATACTTGAGTCGTAGAGTCATGTTGTGATGCCATGTTGTATTTGCACATATCGAGCATATTGTGTGTATGTTATTGAAATGCTTGGTATGTGTGGGATCTGACTATCTAGTTGTTTATCTTTAGTAGCCCCTCTTACCGGGAAATGTCTCCTAGTGTTTCCACCGAGCCATGGTAGCTTGCTCTTGCTCAGGAATCACTTAGGCTGGCCGGCATGTGTCCTTCTTCGTTCTGTGGTCTGTCCCTCCGGGAAATGTCACGTTGAGTACCGGAGTCTGTTAGCCGCTTCTGCCCGGTTCACCGGAGTCCTGCTAGCCAGTGCTACAGCCGGAACTTACTCGTGATGACCGACACGTTCGATCTTTGGGTCATGGATGCTGTCCTCGTAAGTCTGTGCCACTTTGGGTTTATGACTAGTCATGTCAGCCGGGCTCCTTTTCATATGGATGCTAGCGACACTATCATATCGTGTGCCAAAAGGCATAAGCGGTCCCGGCCAAGGTAAGGCGACACCCGTGGGGATACCGTGCGTGAGGCCGCAAAGTGATATGAGGTGTTACAGGCTAGATCGATGTGACATTGAGTCGGGGTCCTGACAGCTTTGGTATCAGAGCTTGACTGCCTGTAGGTTTACCAAGCCAAACTGGTCGAAGTTATGTCTAGAAATGCTTTAGTTATATGTAGGGGAATTGATTGTGGGATGGTACGTAAGGCTCTTTTTACTCCTTATACCTCATGGCTTTCTGATCTGAGTCAACCTCTTCTCTTCTACGGGGATTAAGAACTAGGCCTTCTCATCTATCTATCAGGATGACGTGTTACTAACCCATAGACTTATAGAATTGTTAGTTTCAAATCTCAGCTCAGTTTTACCACTTCCGTATGTTCATAACTGTAGATCTTGAAATCTTGGTATTATGCCTCTGAGTGGCTATGCCACCATTCTTGTAACATGTCTCCAACCATTTTGAGCATTTTCAGCCGTTATGCTGTTCGAGTCATCCCAGGTTTTTAAACAATCTGATGCACTTGCAAATCCTTTCCTTCTGGTTTGATGTTCCTTTGGGCCAAGTTAATCACACTAATTGCTGAGTTGAGGTATTCTATTGCCTCGACATATATGTTGGAATTATTATTATGACCCTAGGTGTCTTAGGGGATCATCTAGTAAGCTAGCCATGATTTGTGTTCCCAGTGTGATGATTTTGGCCTTTATTCTCGAAAGCATCCCGTGATGCTACTTAGTAGTAGGTATTCCTCACCTTGGGTTTTGAACCCGATAATCACCCTACTCAATTCATGTTGATAGTGTTTGCTCGTTCCTTTAGGTTATTAGTAACCTTTGCGATAGTCCTCGAGCTTCGTGGTATATCATTCTTCCAAATACCATGAACTACTTATGGCAGCAGTTCCTCGTTGAACCAAAAGATCACAACAAAAGTGCTCTCGATGAATTATCGATTCTATGTTGTGACTCTGCCGATTCCACCTTTCTCGCATGGGTTATCCGGAAGAAAAGTTGAGCCGCTCGACATACTAATCTATGCATCCACAACTCAGAAAATTATATGTTCCTTTGAGTTGTTCTCTTTAGTTGCATTCTGACCCTCGTCTATCAATTGATAGTCAGGAGTAGTCGTGCATTCGTGTTCATCGATGCCTTTTACTTCTGTGGTCCGTCAAGCCATTCTATTCCAGAATGACTAGGAGAAACAAACTCCAGTACCTCATCTATATCTAGGATTGGGTCAAAGTAGTTGTATCTCGCAGATCAAAACGCCAATCCAGCTTTTGTTCTGTTCTACCTTGGAGTATTACCATCTTTTATATCGGGATTATTATAGGAATTGCACACCATCCTATGAACTCTTGGTACAGTGATACTTCTTGCCATCATTGATCGTTCCTCGGTCCCCGTGTTGTTGAACCGGAATGCCGACAAGTGAATCGTGATGTGTGAAATCAATACTGCTAGTAACTCTGTTGCTTGGTAGTTAATGGACAATATTCTCATTCTTAGCGTGTTGATTACTGAGTCATCACCCTAAGGTTGAATGTGCTACCTAGTCCATTTTTCCGGTGCACTCTTCGATCAATGAGTTAGGATTTTGTCAAACCCTTGCTCTATTTATCATATCGTCTTGCCCTGAAAAGAAAGATTGTTTTCGAGCTTAGTAACATATCGGTGGTTCGTGATTCTCCGATTGTCTTCTCGGAGGTATCACCAGGATGTCACCTAACCGCTATGTTGAGTTCGTGATCAAGTTGGTTTTCTTATAAATCACCCTTTCTCCAAGAATCCATGCTGGATACCCCTGAGCTAGATGGTTAAGCCAAACAACAACTTGGAGAGTTGGAAGATAAAGATTGCCTGGCTTAGTTCATTTAAGGGATATCTTTTTATGTGTGTTGAAGAAAGATGATATCTTCACCAATTGATCCTTGAGACTAGTTGCTGGAGCTATCGTCTTGCCAAAACTTTGATTTGAGTATGGGTTATCATCAAATCAAATCAGAACCAACGATGCTCGTAATGTTGTCTTACTCGTGGATTTTCCTCGAGCATACACCATTATATCTTTTGGGTCTGACCAATAGTATCACCTTGTTCACATAATTATGGAATTCCAACTCCATGGGAATCTGGATAAATTGCTGTTGAGCCCATGGACAACATCCTTGTCTTCTCCATAATCTTGTTGAACATTAAGCTAGTATTGGAAACTTTTGAAAGCATTTCTTCGTGCTAACTCATGAAGCATATGCCTGGAAGAAAGAAGTGACTTCCTCTAATTCATGTGCATTTGATGTAAGTTGCCGCCGTGAATTCGATTAAGTCAATGTTGCTTCCTTTGGAATCATCCCAAATCAGTCATGCATACGTACGAAGTATTCTATGGTTTGGTAGATTAATTACCTCCACTCCATATGTGTTCCTAGCACACCAAGCCACTGATTGATTTGTTCAAGGAGAAGAAGTTCCTTCAGAGGCTCGAGACTTATGCGGGACTTGATATCCTCGATGATGGTTTCCCTCCTGAACTCGCTAGTGTTTTATTATAAGACTACTATGTGGTCATGCTTGTCTTGGACAGCGTGTTCACAGGTTTGTAGCAGAACCAGCTCATGTTTTGGAGCTTGCTATCGTAGTTCTTTTTCCGAGAATCTCGCAACGTCATCTCGTCGATTGTGTTGCAAACTTTCATTCTTCTTTCTAGACTTGATGAGTCTGGATTATTCTAACACCAACCAGATCTGAATCTCAGGCAGATATGATGGTTGGAACGTTTCCCAAGAATTATAATATTGGTCTCTCTGTAACCCGGTAAAGAGAATGTCGTAGTAACACACCTGTAGGAAGACTGTTATTGTAGTATCTTGATTGAGAAAGTTGGCCACCTCCCCATAAGGACTTCCTAGGATTTACTCCCTAGTTGTGCCTTATGATTTTTGTGCTTCCGAAGTCCGACCTTTACTTGGTGTTCTAGATGCCAGACCGTCTCAATGAATGGGATACGCTAGCACATCAAGGAGAACATTATAAGCGGAGTGCTAAATGTCTCTCGGTCGATCATCCAGATTTTGTTTCCTTAGACTCGCTAAGGTGAAATCTGAGGAGGTGTTATCTTCCTTTGCATCTGCATTGTCCATCGCTATTCATCATGGTAGTATGTTGTGTTGTCGGCACCCTTGGCGCGGATGTTGGTAGGACCTTGATGAATATGGAAATGCTCAAGTTCTTGAGAGCACGCACAAGCATTAGGTGCAATCGTAGTTACTACCGGGATTGCTCTCAATTCCCTCGGTTATGCTATAACCATTCCAACGATAGATTCACTCTCTCTTCTTGAGCTTCTCCCTAGCTACTAAAATCATCCCTTGTGTTGTCTTCAACAAGGTAATCCACATCATCCATTACGCCCGAGAATGTTATTCTTTCGATTCCTTCAAATGATCAATTGTGAATTGCCTTAGGCTGGTGTAAAGAGTTTCAATGATCTTTGAATCAAATGTAATTCTTTTTGCCACTTAAGGATATATCCACGAATTGCCTTCCTCTAAAATGTCTCATTTGTGGTATCATGGCAAATCAAACTCTCGCTACGTTGACAACCGTTCACCACCCTCTTAGGTGTGGAATTGTTGTCTACCTAGTGAACCCTCGTCATCTACTCCACTCCATTCCTCTAGATGTGTGCCTTGTATCTCATCTTGCGAGATGTTTTTATGACTCACTCCGTGAGCTGATCTTAAGTTGTTTGATCTTCGAGAAGATCGATCCTACTAGAGTTTTCCCTTTCTACTTGTTGTCATGTGGGATGGTGTTCTCAGAGCAAAACCTCGAGACAATGATGGTGATCGAATCAACGTTCATTTGAAGTGCAACCTGGATCGTGAAGATTGTGCTAGTTTGCGTTCCCCCTTCACCTTACCCTACGCTTGAATCTCGGGACGAGATTTTTTGTTTAGTGGGGTGAGTTGTCACATCCCTCGGTTACATTATGCACTAGGTTAGACCCTCATGTGTGCATCATGTTTTAATTCAAATGAAATTTGAATTGAGGGATCTTCAAAGCCTCGTAAAACCTTCTAAAATGATCAACATTAAATCTTCTCAGAGAAGTCCAAGAAAATGTTCCTCTTAGTCCCCGAAAATATTGCAAGAGGTAAAACTCAAAACAATATTTTTGGTATCTCGTAGTTAATTATTTTGGGCCTTTGAAATAAATTCAATAACTATTTGCATTGGATATATATTTTATATATAATTAATATATGTCCAATAATTACTCGAACATTTTATGTGGTATGGTATATTTTAGTTCTAGCCACATAATTATTTTCAGGATTTTATAAATGGTTTAGTATTTTACTAAATCAAAAGCGAGTAATGAACAAATATAAAAAGAGAGAGACTAACTGGGCCAACTTACATCGCCTACACGCCCATCTGGCGCCCACTGGCAGCCCATCTGGCGGCCCAGCCCACCGCCGCCACTCCCTGTCGTCTTCCTTCCTCCTCGCCGGTGGCGGGGGGCGTGGTCGCGCCTGTGCCGCCACCTCCTGCTTCCACCTCCTCCCTGCCTGGCTGCCTCCTCCTTCTCCTGGACGTCCCCGCGACGCCACGCACGCCCCTGGAACCCCCTCGCGCTCCCCCTCGCTCTTTTTCCCCCTCCTCTGTCCCCCTGGCTCGCGCCCGAGCGGAGCCCATCGCCACCGACGCCGTTCGCCGTGGCCACCGGCCAGCCCACGCCTCGCCGACGCGCCCAGAGGCTCCGCCTCGACTCCCTCTTCCACCTCACGCAGCCACGCCCCGCGGGAGCAACTACAACGCCGCCACCGCCGCCGTTTTCCCCGTCGGCCACCGAAGATCGTCGCCGGCGATTCACCGCCTCCCGAGCTTCCCCGAGCACGCCGAGGCCACCTCCGCAACCGCTGTGAGCTCCGCCATCGATTCCCCCTCTCTCCGTGCTCTACCTCCCTCTCTAGCTAGCTGCCAACGAGCCCGAGCTTCGCCGCCGCCGTGCTTTATGCGCCGCTGTGGCCACCGTCACCTAGAGCCGCAAACGAGCGCACAACCGTGCTCAGCGCAATGTCAGAAGCCCAAAACCCCCTCCAGTTGCTCCTGCTGTGCATCGCAACGTCGAAACCGCTGAGACCCAAACTCCAGCGCCGCCGCGAGCTCGTTTCCGGCGAGCTCCGGCCACCACAGCCGCTGCCGCTCGCCCAGTTGGATGCGGCGCACCCTCAGCTATCCGTAGACGCCAACCACGCGTAAAACCGCCGCCCGTGGCGTGTTTCCGAGCTGCCCGCCGTCTCGTAAATGCCGGCGACGAGCCGCCGGCGTATTAGCCTCGGCTGACCAGGGGTTTGACCACCCCTGGGTCACTGACAAGTGGGCCCGGCCCCTGCTAACTTTTGGTTAAATTAATAACTAATTTTAGTTAAGCCACTTACTCACTGACATGCGGGCTCCCATGACTAATTAAACTAGGTTAGGTTTAATTTATATTAGGATTAGCCCAGTCACTGACGTGTGGACCCCGCTGGTCAGGTTTGACCTGGACCGGCCTCGTTGACTGCTGACGTCACAACGACGTCATGCTGACGCAGTAATGCAATTTTCTGGATTTATTCTTATTCTGAAAAATCCAGAAAATACCCCAAACTTCTAAAATTCATAGAAATTCAACCGTAACTCCAAATTAAATAAATTATATATGAAAAATGATCAGAAAAATCCAATCTATCCATCTGCACTGGTTTCATGCATGTTTAAGCAACTTTAACCTGCTGTTTATATCAAAACATGATAATGCACTATTCTAATTCATAATTTCAATTTGAACTTGAACCTTGGGTTCAAACTAACCCAAACCCATTTGGTTCTAGTTGCATTAGCCCAACACACTCATTTTGCCATGTCATGATCATGCATCATATTGAGCATTGCATTGATTGTATTTCTTCTCTGTTGTCGTGCTTGTCCCCTCTCGATGAGCGATGTTTCGACGGCGAGTTCGATGACACCGATGAAGAGCTATAATATCTTCGAAGTGCTGCAAGCAAAACCCCTTGTTCATTCCGATAAAATCCCACTCTCTCGCTCCTGCTCTCTTTTCTTTGCATTAGGACAACAACGAATCATTTGTTACTTGCTGCGGTAGCTGAACCCTTATCCTTTGCATGACTGTCATTCCACGGTAAATAGATGAAACCCACTAGCATGAGTAGGAGTTGTTTGAGCCCTGATGTGCCTACTCATACATGCTTGTTTGTCATGCTGCTATTGCTTAGAGTTGAGTCGGTCCGATTCATCGAGGATGAGTCGGAGGTGTGTGAATATGTCCTATGCGTGTGAGCTAAGTGTGTGAACACGATTTGGTAAAGGTATCGGTGAGAGGCCATGTAGGAGTACATGGTGGGTTGTCTCATTGAAGCCGTCCTTAGGAACTGAGTTCGTGTTTGTGATCCATGATCAGCCTACTACCATGCATTGGGCCTGAAATATGACCCCACTCGACTTCTTATTCACCCTTGTCCTCTGTCCGGGAGTTGCAAGTAGTTTAGTGTTTGTAGTATCTTTGGAGGCCGTCTTGTGATCTTGACCGTAGGGGTGGGCTGTGATGCGGTAGGCACGTGGCGGAGTAGACCAGGCGCCTGTTTGGTGTCACGGAACCCTGTTCACATCGTTTGGGGCTGTGAGCGAAACTTGGCCGAACTCCTCATAGATGGAACCCAAATAGGCGATAAACTGGACTAGAGACTTGAGTGTCTAGGTAGGTCGTGGTCTACACCCACGTCGGCTTTCGCTTGAAGTCTGCCGAGCACATGTCGTGTCTGGGACGCTAAGTGGTGGAAACATGTATGAAGAAGTACACCCTGCAGGGGTTAATATGATCTATTGAATAGCCGTGTCCATGTAAGGACTTCGGGTTGCCTATAACAGTTCATAGACAAGTGAAAGTGGATACTCTAAAATCGCAAGATAAGCGTGAGTGCTATGGATGGCGTTCTCGAGGGAGACGGGAGGCGGATCCATAGTGGTGTATTGATATGATGAATATGTGGACTCGTGTGCGCCACCTCAAGAGAGTTACTTGCGATCGTAGTTTAGGATAGCCACCGAGTCAAGCTGGCTTGTCATTGTTAAACTCCACCATCCCTTTGTTGACAATGATGCATATGTAGTTAGTTTTGATGTAAGTCTTCTTTGGGTACATTTGTACTCACATTTGCCTATTTTATGTTTTTGCAGAGAGACTTGGTCTCACTAGTAGTTCCACGTGGACTTGACGTTTAGCTTGATACCTCAGCTACGATCTTGTGCCCTCGGCAGGGATCAGTAGATAGTCGGGCTTCATAGCCTTTTTCATTTGTAGATGTCGTACTCGGACATATTAGCTCCCGCTTGTGCATTGACTTGTATGCTTCAATGTTGGGTCATGAGACCCTGTTTGTAATATCTCGCTCCTCGGAGCCTAATGAATAAATACTTGAGTCGTAGAGTCATGTTGTGATGCCATGTTGTATTTGCACATATCGAGCATATTGTGTGTATGTTATTGAAATGCTTGGTATGTGTGGGATCGACTATCTAGTTGTTTATCTTTAGTAGCCTCTCTTACCAGAAATGTCTCCTAGTGTTTCCACCGAGCCATGGTAGCTTGCTCTGCTCAGGAATCACTTAGGCTGGCCGGCATGTGTCCTTCTTCGTTCTGTTCTGTCCCTCCGGAGAAATGTCACGCGTTGAGTCCGGAGTCTGTTAGTCCGCTTCTGGCCGGTTCACCGAGTCTGCTAGCCAGTGCTACAGCCGGAACTTACTCGTGATGACCGACACGTTCGATCTTTGGGTCATGGATGCTCGTCCTGTAAGTCTGTGCCACTTTGGGTTTATGACTAGTCATGTCAGCCGGGCTCCTTTTCATATGGATGCTAGCGACACTATCATATCGTGTGCCAAAAGGCATAAGCGGTCCCGGCCAAGGTAAGGCGACACCGTGGGGATACCGTGCGTGAGGCCGCAAAGTGATATGAGGTGTTACAGTGCTAGATTGATGTGACATTGAGTCGGGGTCTGACACGCCGGTTTTGACACCGACATTGGTGCTTTTATTGAGTGTTCCTCGTGTCGTCACCGATGAAGCAGATGGCTTCTTCAATCAACAACAACGCCCGTCTGTGGTGAGACTTTTCTCCTTGGACAGATCTTCGATTCGGGCGGCCGCATGCGGGCAATTCACTTGGCCATTGAGCGGATCGAAGCTCGCCCCTGGCCGTCGAGTCGATTTGGGAACCTAAACTTCACGGCGGATATCCACGGAGACTTGATCTTGATGGATCGAGCGCAGCCGAGCGGCGTGCCGCCTTTGTCACGATAGGCATGATCTAACTCTGCCGCCGGATAGTACCTTGGAGGCCGCACACGAATCTGCTCCGATCCATAGTCCGGAGCCGACTGGGCAGATCGAGGACGGGTGGCTGGACACCGCCTCGGGAGCTGCAACTTCCACGGCGATGGAGCCGAACACTGACCTCGTCCCTTATAAAGCTCGTGACTCGAGGTGCGGACTCCTGCGGACTCCGAACCTCCTGCGCCCCTGCCAATCGAATCTGATTGGGCGCCGATCATGGAGTTCACCGCTGCGGACATCTTTCAGCACTCACCCTTTGGCGGCATCCTAAAATCGCTAAAACATCTCTCGCTATCCGGAGAGCCCTGGCCGGACTACGGCCAGAATAGTTGGGATGCGGACGACGAAGAAATTCAAAGCCCACCCACCACCCACTTTGTAGCCACTGTCGACGATCTAACCGACATGCTGGACTATGACTCCGAAGACATCGACAGTATGGACAACGATGCCGGAGACGATCAAGAACCAGCGCCTACAGGGCACTGGAAGACCACCTCGTCATACAACATATACATGGTGGACACCCCAAAAGATGGGGACGGTGAAGATGCAGCGGAGGCAGATTTCTTAAAGAAACAGCCCAAGCGCCGACGTCAGCGGCGCCGCTCTAAATCCCGCCTCTGCAAGAATGGAGATTCCGGCACAGGAGATAATAACACCCCAGAGAGTGCCGAAGACAACCCCCTCCAGAAAGATTCAGCGCGGGAGGATGCAGAAGCAAGCCCTCACGAGAGAGCGGCAGACAAAGAGGTCGAGGATGATAATTACATACCTCCCTGGGGAGACGAGGCAAGCCTCGGCGCATTTAATTCGTCGTGCACGAGGATCCCGTCGAACAAGAGCATTTCAAATGCAGGCTAATGGCCACAACAAATAGCCTAAAGAAAGCGCAGCGGCAGACTTCAAGCTGATCAAGACACTGCTGGCCGACAGATGGACCGAGGTCCTCGCGGTCAAGAGTATGAACTCGAGCGCCCTCAAAAGCTACCTAAAACGCAAGTTGCTCCCCGACTAGAGGAGAAAGCATACAAACCTTCATCACCAGCGACTGTCTGGCGGACCGACCACCTCGTGGCGCGACAGAGAGGCATCTAGGCCCTCCACCGAACCGTGCCCGGCACGCTCAAAAAGTACGAAGCCACGGGAGCGTGCGGACTTGCGGGATATATTGGAGGACAAGGCAAGACAATCCAGATCTATCTATGGATCATGTAGGCGCCCACGACCCACGCGAATACCGTCGCACGGATCAAAGCAACTCCGGCGGGCGAACACAGCAGACAACGCTCTCTTGAGCTACGTCGTGACATTGCTCAATCTGAGGCGCCAAGACACCCACTATGCTTCACGAGGCGAAGTAATGGATCATCAAATCCTGAAGGGTTTAAACCCATGAACATTGAATCCTACGATGGCACAACAGACCCCGCGGTTTGGATCGAAGATTACCTCCTTCACATCCATATGGCCCGAGGCGACGATCTGCACGCCATCAAGTATCTCCTACTCAAGCTTAAAGGACCAGCTCGGCATTGGCTTAACAGCTTGCCCGCAGAGTCAATTGGGTGTTGGGAGGACCTGGAAGCCGCATTCCTTGACAACTTCCAGGGCACATATGTGCGACCACCAGATGCCGATGACCTAAGCCACATAATTCAGCAGCCAGATGAATTGGCCAGACAGTTCTCGACACGGTTCTTAACCAGAAAAATCAAATCGCCGATTGTCCGGATCAGAGGCCCTTGCAGCCTTCAAACATAACATCCGTGACGAGTGGCTAGCCGGCACCTAGGGCGGGAAAAGCGAAATCCATGGCAGCCCTCACATCACTAATGACCCGCTTCGCGGGAGAGGACAGCTGGCTAGCTCAAAAGCAACAACCTCGGCAAAAATCTTGGCAGTCCGGATACCAAGGACCACAATGGCGGTCGCGTCAAAGCAAAACAAGCGCCCGCGTTAACAGCGATAACAATGAGGATCTGGCGGTCGCCGCGATTTAGAGGCTCTAAACCCGGTCAACGGAATAAGCCATTCAAAAGAACTACTCCGGGTCCGTCCAATTTGGACCGAATACTCGACCGCTCATGCCAGATACATGGCACCCCCGAAAAGCTAGCTAACCGCACCAACAGAGATTGTTGGGTATTTAAGCAGGCAGGCAAGTTAATTGCCGAAAGCAATGACAAGGGGCTGCACAGCGACGACGAGGAAGAGACCCGGCTGCCAAACAGTAGAGGACAGAAGGGTTTCCCCCCACAAGTGCGGACGGTAAACATGATATACGCAACCCACATACCCAAGAGGGAGCGGAAGCGTGCACTAAGAGGCGTATATGCGATGGAGCGATCGCCCCAAAGTTCAATCCATGGTCCTCTTGCCCGATCACTTTCGATCGAAGAGACCATCCGACCAGCATCCGCCATGGCGGATTCGCGCATTGGTTTTAGACCCAATCGTCGATGGATTTCACCTCACGAGTCCGGATGGACGGCGGCGATGCTGAACCTGCTTTATCACGATATAAAGTCGCGCAAGATGGGCATAGACCCTCAAAGATTAAACCTACAAAGACGACCTTCAAAGCGTCATACCAGGTGTTGAGGCCAATTATGCAGGCTCGGTCTGCTGGAAGTGGTCTTCGGATCCCGGATAATTTCCAAAGCGAGGAGTTAATCTTGACATAGTCCCGTTCGCGGCGGCTATCACGCTCGCTCGGACGAACGCGTTCGCAAAGTTCAGCGCGGTGCCGATTATGCATAGCTCAAGCTCAAGATGCGAGCCCTCATGGAGTCATCACGGTCAGCGGAAATACGGGCGCGCCCTCGAGCGGAGGAACATACCCGCGACTCTCGCGGCGAAGTACAAAGCAGCCTTCTAAGGCAATTTTCGATCCGGCCGTTAAGCGGCCGGACACGCCAAACGTGCCGGAGCAACATCAATCAAGACCACAGCGCGTTCCGAAACGCGCAGTAGCAATGCAGCCAACCCCAGCCCTCGCATGATTGCAAGACCAGCCCTCGCGTACATCATTACGCTCTGGAGATACCATGGGCATAGGGGAGAGCACGACCTAACAGAGACCAGTGCGGCTTGACCACACGGGGGCTCCCAAGTGTGTCGCTCTTTTTATTTTTTATTTTCCTTCTTTTTATACACAGGACCCCGTTCACCAGAGGCCCTGTCCGGCGGCGAACCCGCCGAACTCACGATGCAACAGCCAGGAAGGGGAAAAGGCTGCGACGAACACTCAGGTGGTCTCCATGACGAGCATTAAATTTGATTATATACACCAGTCCGCAGCCCACCCCTGGAGGGGGACATGTTTAATTAGGCCAATCCCTTACTTACCGCACTACTTGTATAATTCCGCACTCATAGCAGATTTCCTTGAATAAATAATGCAACACCTTTTGCCTATAATTGCATTACTTTACATATATGTTCAGTAATGACATCTTGCACCCGTATATTTTGGTACGGCCGAATACACCAGGGGCTTATGTTCCCCGCATTATGGTGTGATAAGTCCAAACACTTTCACAAGTGTGGCACCCCGAACTTATAGCATTATATGAATCGGCTCCGAATCATGTCTTGGGTCAATAGTTGGGTTTGCCCGGCTCCATTGTTTTGGTACCTTACGTTCCGTTCTGTCGGCTAAGGTAGCACCGGGAGAACCACTGCGATTGTGCCCCGGTTGAGCTGGGCGGCGCCTCGATGAGAAAGCTTAAACCGATTTGTCATGATAAGGCGAGAGTGGTCGCTGTTCGAGAGGTCTTTTCGAGTCCCTAAAGACTTATGCCGCTTGAGCGAAGAACCGGATAATGTCCGCCAAAGGCGTGGATAGCGCCCGAACTCGGTCTTCGAATACTAGGGCTTTGCGAAATTTAAAATTATAGAATTCTATGGCTAAGTGAGAGTGTTCAAGCATTATATGTCTGGTTGCCTTGTTCATCGTGTTGAGCGCCTCCCTAGATGGACCCAAAAATGGGAACAAGAGTGCTCAAGTTTATCCCGAACACCCCAGCACTAGTGGCATGGGGGCTGAAGCCGATGACTTGCCATCTCTCAAATTTTATAAACGGCCGCACAGAAGGTAATATTTTAAATCAATAAGCGTTGCTTAGCGCATATGAACAAAGTTTTCAGCGCACAGGATAACATATTGCGAGTTCACTCAATAATTACATCTCTAGGGCACTCATCCGCAATCTTGCGGGCACCCTTCAGGATAGTCTTATAGTACATCTCGGGCGTACGATACTCCTTGCCCGCCGGAGGCGCGTCAGTGATAAGCCTCTCCGCATCCAGCCTGCCCCAGTGCACCTTTGCACGGGCAAGGGCCCGACGAGCACCTTCAATACGGTGGGCGCTTGATGACCTCCACCCGAGGCGCGCATCCACCAGCCGCCCGCGAGGGCGAAGTAGCTCCTGTGCACGGCCTCTCCGAGCCACACCGGACTATGAGGCCCTTCATGGCCTGCTCGGCTACCTTGTGGAGCTCGACCAGCTGCTTCACTGGTCGCTAGGGGCACCGGATGGCGGCCTCGGCGTCCGAGACGAAGACCTTCTCCGTTGAGCTCCCTCCTCGGCTCGAAGAGAATGCGGTGGCATCGGACATGTTGCAAGGCAGATCTGCAAGCATACGAGAGCTCGAGGTCGGGTAAGTAATAGGTAATTTACATTCACATGCTTACTTTGCATGAAAAATGCCTTACCGCGCTATCTTCTTCACGCCTCAATCTCCGGAGGGACTTATGGGCCTCGGCCTTGGCGGCTTTGGCACTTCGAGGCCGAGGCAAGCTCGGACTCTCGAGTCTTTGAGTCACGCTCCAAACTCTCATGCTTTTCCATGAGAGCATGGAGCTCTTGCCGCACCTCCGCCACCCGCGCCTCCTGCTTCTCTCGCTCTGCCCGTTCCACGGCCGCATTGCGTTCGGCCGCGGACACAGCCTCCTTCAGGGTTGCCACCTCTTTCGTGGCCCCTGCAGTACCCACGTTATCCTTGTTATTTTTTTCGCAACCTAAATCCTTTTCTGTAAGGTAACTATTCAAAGTGGTGTTACTCACCTTCTTTGTCCTCGAGCTGCTTCTTGGCACAGCCGAGCTCTTGCTCGGACCGCTCGAGGTCCTGCTTCAAAGCACCAACCACCATGGTCGGTCTTGGCAGAGGTCAAGCGCGAGCTGCAAACCCATATTGACATAATTTTTAGCAACCCTGCGTATATCTTTTTTAGATCCTCAGTCCGGCTTTTCTTTCCGAACACCGAACCGAGCATCAGGGGCTACTGTCTATGCGGTATTACATTACATATTTTGAACTTCTTACCTCAAAGCATGTTAGAAGGCTACTACAGGCTTCGGTCAGCCCGCTCTTGGCGAGCTGAACCTTCTGAATCACCGCACTCATGATAGTGCGGTGTTCTTCCTCGATGGCAGCACCTTTGAGCACCTCCAACAAGTTTTCCGGTGCCTCCAGTTGGACGGAGGCCGCCGGCGTCACGGTCTTGCCCTTCTTGCGAAGGGGCCGCCTGCCGGACTCCGGAACCACTGCGGGTTCCGGTGCGGAGTCCAGCGCAAAGTCCGGGAGGCTGCCTGGTGGCGCCTCCGGAGCCTCCTCCTGATGGGTCCCTTCTCGGGATCCCACCTCGGCGTCCTCAGCGTCGCGAGGGGTGGAGGCAGTCGGGATGGAATCCACATCCGACGGAGCCAACGACCCGCTCGATGAAGCGGGGAGATCATCATCGGCCGGACTGCAGGCAGCGTGCGGCATTAGAGGGACACTATGTGACACAAAAGAGAAATTAAAAATCATTCAGGAATCCGGACACATACGATCTTGCCGGAGGCCTGGCCCTTGAGGGCCACTCTTCGTCGCCAACGTTGGTGTTGGCGGAGCTGTCCGGGGGAATAGTCCTTCCCCTCTTGGACCCTTCGGCCTCCCCTGTTGGGGAAGCCTTCCTCTTCCTCTCTCCTTCCTCTAGGAGAGAGTCCTCTTTCTCCTCCTCGTCTTTGGGGGAGGAGTCCGCCTCGGAGCCATCGGACGATGAGTCCTATATCACCTGGCGCCAGGAACTTCTTCGGGTTCCCGTGGCCTCCTTTTTGGCCTTCTTCTCCGGCACCACATAAAGTTCCGGACCAGCAGCCCTGCTCAGCGGGCGTCCGCTGGAGTCTTCGGGAAGGGCGGACAGTCTACCTGTCGGGACGTCCTCTGCCGATCTGTCAAAGGCATTGGGAGTTTTAGATCCGCATAGAGTCAAACTATGAAAACAACTGTCCCATAGAGGATAACAAGCTTACCTCACCGCCTGGCGCTTGGTGTTGAATCCGCGATCTTGATCGCGGACGAAACTTCTCCGCCCTTGAACAGCACCCTCCAGACGGCTTCATACGTCGTGTCGAAGAGCCCGCTCAGAGTCCGGTGTTGTGCCGGATCGAACTCCCACAGGTTGAAGGCCCGTTGTTGGCATGGGATCCGGCGGATGAGCATGACCTCGATCACATTGACAAGCCTAAGCTTCTTGTTCACCAGGGTCTGAAGACAGGACTGGAGTCCTGTCAGCTCCTCCGAACTACCCCATAGCAAGCCCTTCTCTATCCAGGAGGTGAGCTGCATAGGGATACCAGATCTGAACTCGGGGGCCGCCGCCCACTTAGGGTCGCGCGGCTCGGTGATGTAGAACCACCCCGATTGCCACCCCTTGACGGACTCCACGAAGGCCCCTTCGAGCCAGACGACGTTGCGCATCTTGCCCAACATGGCGCCTCCGCACTCAGCTTGAGTGCCCTTCACCACCTTCGGCTTGACATTGAAGGTCTTGAGCCACAAGCCGAAGTGGGGCTAGATGCAGAGGAAGGCCTCGCACACGACGATAAACGCCGAGATGTTGAGAATGAAGTTTGGCGCCAGGTCATGGAAATACATGCCGTAATAGTACATGAGCCCCCGGACAAAGGGGTGAAGTGGAAAGCCCAGTCCACGGAGGAAGTGGGGAAGGAATACAACCATCATGGGGCACAGGGGGGTGGGGATGAGCTGCCTTGTCGGGCGGCCGGTGCGTGATGTCATTTGGGCAGATATCCGCGCTGCGCGATCTTCGATGTGCACCTCCGTAGCGGAGGAGGCCATCCATTTGCCTCCCACTCCGGACATGACTGGAGAAGGTTGAGACGAGATGTGCGGGCTTGGGCGCTGGAGCTCGAGTGCACGGAGATGGATAAGCAAAGGAGGAAGAAGGCGTAGGTAAAAAGGGTGGATCCTTATCCCCTTATATATGGGCGGACGAAGACTATGCATCACCACCGGCCTGGTAAAACTCGCTTATCTCCCAAGCGCCACCATCAATGGCGCGGTTGGGTTACCCACGTCCGTATTGATGAGAATCCCAGAATAAGGGGAACACGATCTCTGCTTCGACAAGACGTGCCAAAGAAACCGCTTCGCTAAACGCGCTGAGGTGGTATAGTAAAAAACGATTCAAGTAAAGGCTTGGTAGTGGTGTGACGTCATGCCACGAAATACGTCAGCAGATCGAACATGTGTACATATTATTCTCTCTACGGGGGAATGTGGAATTTATTTTGCAGAGCCGGACACTATCCTGGTGTTCACAATCTTCTATGAATTATTCGAGAAGGAACCCGCCTTGCAATGCCGAACATTATGCACGCCGGACTCATCGTCATTGAAGCCTGGTTCGAGACTCTTGAGGAGTCTGGACTAGGGGTGTCCGGACAGCGGACTATCATCGTCGGCCGGACTCCAAGACTATGAAGATACAAGATTGAAGAC